>CM077671.1:473311453-475711453 GCA_039707655.1 Elymus sibiricus | reverse complement strand
TTACGGAGGAAGTACTTTGTACGTTGTATGTATGAATGCGTGGATGGAATAAGAGAACTGCAGAGTATTTGATATGAAACTAGAATGGATTTTGCAATAGAAATTAGACTCAAAGCATTCCTAGATGATCCAAAATTTATTATATCCTTCTTTTGCTCTGAGGAAATTGTGTCCAATTGCACTACCCCCTCCTTCCACAATTATAAGATGTTCTGACGGCTTTCTGATTTGGATGTGTATAAACGCATTTTAGTGTCCTTGTTCACTCATTTCAGTCCGTATGTATAGTCTATATTGAAATATCCAAAACAACTTATAATTGTGAACGGAGAAGTGTCTTTTACAGCTATGGAAGCGACGCTCATTTAACATGAAAATTCTATCTACCTCTCTGAAAGTTTGTCCTTTTTCTTTCGTTTTGTAGTTATTGCCTGCTGGTGGTGGAATTTGAAATTAGACATGACTGGTGTTGCTCTGAATGCGAAAAAAAGTCTAATGGGGACCCAAAACCTATTCAAGGTAAAAATAACAATTACAAATATCAGCAATTATTTCATCCTATTACTAAGTTCTTTCACCAATCTCATTCTTTGAATCATGTAACTAAGTACATTGCCTCCCTAATCAAGGTGCAGGTGAAAAAACAGAGTTTCAAAGACCTGAAAAGAGTCACAGGAATGCGGCCCATCAAATTGGTGTTAAAACACCACAGATATATGAAAATTCTAAAGTGAAGTTCATTCCCTGTGAAGAGGCGGCACTGTTGAATAGAGGGAGGCCAGCAGTTCATTATACGCGAAGATTTGCGCGGCGTACACAGGTTCATCCTGCATCTCCTCCAAGTATGAAGAGCACACTTCCCAGTAGACAGGTTCGTCCTGCATCTCCTCCAAGTATGAAACAGTCGTGCAGTATGAAGTGTGTATCTCCAAGTAGGAGTGATGGTCAAGAATTTTCCTTGAAACGATGCGCCGTTGCAAGTCAAAACCTGATAAAAGTTGATGATACAGGGAAGAGACAGAAAATGCAGTCAGGTATTTTCATGCATCTAGTGCTATCTTTCTTTGTTTAGATCAGATAGCTGTTGTTTCTGCCAAAAAGTTACAGTCCCTGAAGACTTTATTTTTGAAAAAACAGGTGCGACTATTCCTATGATTCCACAAAATACAAAAGAGGTTCAAAATTTTGACCAGCAGCTTCAAGAGCAGCCTAAAGAAGATAAGGTCCCCAGTGCAGATAGAGGAACATGCAACTCCTGGGTAGACGATGAACCTACTGGGCAAAGTGCACTCAATGCTTCAGGTATAATTTGTTATTGCTTGATAGTTAATACTACACTTCTCGTAAAATAAATATTTCGCAGAATGATTATTATTGCCAAACATTCAAAACCTATCATGCATATATTGTAATTCTTGATTTACACGAAATATATGTATTGATCACATCAGATAAAAAATTGAGGATTTAAGAAGACTAATCAAATGCTTTATTAAGGTCCATTTTTGAAGTGCTAATAGATTGTATTCCATTTTTAAAGTGTGAAAGATCGTGGATGTCGCCTAGAGGGGGGGGTGAATAGGCGCTTTAAAATAATTACGGTTTAGGCTTGAACAAATGCGGAATAAAACTGGCGTTTAATTTGTCAAGCACAAAACCTAAATCGACTAGGCTCACCTATGTGCACCAACAACTTATGCTAAGCAAGATAAACAACTAAGTGATAGCAAGATATATAACTAGAAACAATATGGCTATCACAAAGTAAAGTGCATAAGTAAAGGGGTCGGGTAAGAGATAACCGAGGCACGCGGAGACGACGATGTATCCCGAAGTTCACACCCTTGCGGATGCTAATCTCCGTTTGGAGCGGTGTGGAGGCACAATGCTCCCCAACAATGCCACTAGGGCCACCGTATTCTCCTCACGCCCTCGCACAATGCAAGGTGCCGTGATTCCACTAAGGGACCCTTGAGGGCGGTCACCGAACCCGTACAAATGGGACCCTTGAGGGCGGTCACCGAACCCGTACACTTTGGCAACCCTTGGGGGCGGTCACCGGTACCCGTCAAATTGCTCGGGGCGATCTCCACAACCTAATTGGAGACCCCGACGCTTGCCCGGAGCTTCACCACAATGGAATGTGGCTCCGAGGCACCACCAAGCCACCAAGCCGTCTAGGGCGCCAAGGCACCCAAGAGGAACAAGCTCTAGGGTGCCCAAACACCCAAGAGTAATAAGCTACTCAACTTCACAACTTCCACGTATCACCGTGGAGAACTCAAACCGATGCAACTAATGCAATGGCAAGAACACACGAAGTGGACAAGTCCCTCACTCCCAAATCCCACCAAAGCAACAAAAGCTATGGATGAATATGAGAGGAAGAACAAGGAGAACACCAAGAACTCCAAGATCTAGATCCAAGGGGTTCCCCTCACTTAGAGGAGAAAGTGATTGGTGGAAATGTGGATCTAGATCTCCTCTCTCTATTCCCTCAAGAACTAGCAAGAATCATTGGAGGGATTGAGAGTTAGGCAAGCTCAAGAAGGTCAACAATGGGGGGAGAAATGAGCTCAAAGGATAAGAAAACCGTTGGGGAAGAAGACCCCTTTTATAGGGCCACCCCAAATCCAACCGTTACCCGTGCAGGACGCGCACAAGCGGTACTACCGCTCTTGCGAGCGGTACTACCGCTCGTGCGGTAGTAATTCAAAAACAGCAGGCAATCAACAAGGAACTGGAGCGGTAGTGCCGCACTAAGCGGTACTACCGTTCCGACCAAGCGGTACTACCGCTTAGGAAAACTGGGCAACAGAACAGAGCACGGCAGTGGCACGGTAGTAGGGGGCGGTAGTGCCGCACCAAGCGGTACTACCGCTCTACTACCGCTCAACTACCGCTTAGCGAAAAAATGATACCAGAAGAAATCACGGTAGTGCAACGGTAGTAGGGGCGGTAGTACCGTGTCAAGCGGTACTACCGCTCCACTACCGCTTTACTACCGCTAAACGAAAAAGAATGCCAGTAGAAATCACGGTAGTGCAACGGTAGTAGGGGCGGTAGTACCGTGTCAAGCGGTACTACCGTGGTCCCGAGCGGTACTACCGCTTTGGTGACAGGTAAACTGCCCAGACAAACAATAAACCCTGAACTGCCATAACTTCTGCAAATGAGCTCCGAATTGAGCAAACTCAAGCTTGTTGGATAGAGGACGACAAATACTATCCAACAGCGACTGGTTATATTAAGAAGTGGCAGTAGAGAAAATACCAATGATATAGAGATGAGAAACCTCTATGAATGAAGAACCGGCATAAACTCCAACATCGAAAACATCATAGAAGATGCATATATGAACTCCGTTTTCGATGACCTCGAGCTTGTCATGAAGATGACCAAAAGCTCAAAGACTCACAAAGAGAAACACCAAACACAAACCAAGAAATATGATGCAAGGATGCAATGGTTTGAGCTCTCTACGAAGATATGATAAAGCTACTCACTTGAGAGCCCCCCTTGATAGTACGGCTATCGATCCTATAACCCGGTCTCCCAACTACTACCATGAGACCGGTAAAATAGAAAACCTATCAAGGGCAAACCTTTGCCTTGCGCAAAGTCCACTTGAGCTAGATGATGACGATCTTGACCTCCTCAAGTTGGACCACCTTTCTTGATTGCGCCGGCTCGATGAAGACTAGCTGATTGCTCCCCCATACTCCACTATGGGTGAGCCACTCTTCGGCACATCTTCACAAGTCCATTGTCACCACAATGGACAGCAAGCTTCAAGCATGTGATCTCTTCGTGATGCTCCACTTGAACTTGCACACCGCAATCTTGATGACGATCACCACTTGATGTCATCCTCCATGGGTTGTGTGATATCTTCCTTTTGATGCACGCCCATGGAAACAAACCTAACCCCACAAAGAACTCTTGCATAGAACATGGGTTAGTACACAAAGCGTAATGGACAATGCTTACCATACCGTGAGATCACTTGATCCCACTCGGTACATCTTCTACGCTTTGTGTGTTGATCAACTCGAATCACTCTTCATATTTAGTCTTGATCAACCTTGAATCTTTCCAACTCTCTTCATTAGGATGATGTCTTGAAGGTAAACATGAATGTTCACACACTCTCCTTCTTCAAGACATGCTTGCAATAGGCTCATCTCTTACATGACCAATCTTTGGATAACTCCATGAATAACCTTGGTCAACACATATTCTTCTTCAAATCACCTTGAGACCAACAAATGGTCTACAAGCAAAGCCTATGGACAAACCCTTCAAATATAACTCAAGGCAACCATTAGTCCATAGAGATTGTCATCAATTACCAAAACCAAACATGGGGGCAGCACATGTTCTAACAATCTCCCCCATTTTGGTAATTGATGACAATCACTTTCAAGAGAGTTTATATAAGGAATTAAGCATCACCATGAAAAGCAACAACTAATAATGCAAGAGCATGTGATGCAAATGCTTGGGAACAAAACCAAAGCAAGCATGAAGAAATAGCTCTCTTAATTTCTCCACAGAACTCTCTTGAACTTCTCCCCCATTGGCATCGATTGCCAAAATGGGCGAAAAGCTTAGAAAGCCAATATAATATGCGTTCCTCCATAAGGTGTGTATTTCTCAAAATATGAGTGAAATACAATACACATATCCAATGATGAGTAGCTGGAGGAAAACAAACTATATTGAGGATCCAAAGATTGCAAAAGGAAAGACATGACACAAAGACATATCAAGAGAGAAGCAAGCAATCAAAAGATCCGAAGGACCAAAGCATAAGACCAAAATCCTCTAAACTTCTCCCCCATTTGCAAATGGGCGAAAAACTTAGAAGGCCAACATAATGTGTGTTCCTCCATAAAGTGTGTATTTCTCAAAATATGAGTGAAATACAATACACATATCCAATGATGAGTAGTTGGAGGAAGACAAACTATATTGAGGGTTCAAAGATTGCAAAAAGAAAGATATGGCACAAAGACATACCAAGAGAGAAGCAAGCAATCTAAGGATACCAAAAGGACCAATCAATCAAATAATCCAATACCAATTGATAGAAACCAATTGAAAGATACCAATTGGACCAATCAATCAAATGATCCGACGAGCCACACGAACAACATATATTATGATAAGAGCAAAGGAGTGTTCTAAAGACATAGGGGAGCTCCCCAAGGTTCATGCACAAATTAGAATTTTTGCATTAAAATACAAAGTGCACAAACATGGAATCATCACTCCCCCAAAGTCAATAGAAACTCACAACAAGTGCAAGTGTGCATATAGGAAACTAAGCCTAGCACTTGCAATTAACACATGGTTGAGCAACATGAAAGAGAGGCAACTTAGGAATAGGCTCAACCAAAACGATGTGTGTGAGTCATGGCAAAGCACTTGAGAAGACTAATATAAGAATGAGCATTAAGCATCAACATAGTCTTGAGTAAATGAGATACAAGGTGCAAGACACATCCTTCCCACACACAACAAGCAAATGGGTTCACAAGCTCACAAAAAAAGCGAATTAACTACAAAGCTTGTGACAACCCATGGTGAAGATAGGGAATGATAGTTTCATCAAGAGGAGGGATACCAATTGTTGATACCAATTGTTGATACCAAAAGACATGGTGAAAGCCTCATCAAGACAAGCAAGAGGAAAACAATCTTCACCACACAAGAGTGCAACAAAATGCAATGATATAAGATCCGTACTCAAGAAAAACGATTTCACGGAGCCACCAAAGAAATAAAACGAGAAAGACAAGGTGGTCGTGAAAGAAAGGATATCATCTAGAGATGTAATTTCTCTCAAGTGTATAAAGTTCTAGGTAGATGAAAATCATGATGATATCAATCCACAAAGAAGGATATACACACGAAATAGTTACAACACGAAGGAACACGATATCCAAAAGGAAGTCATAAATATACCAATAAGATCTTTGCTTGAAAGCATAGCACATGGCTTAATATTGTCTTATTGTATATCAATGAACTCCAACTACACGAACATCAAAGACATCACAACTCGCAACAAGAGTTCATTGTTGGGATGCTTTGAGAAAGGAAACAAGTATCTGATACCAATTGTGAGAAACGAAGCAAGTATCACGAGAACGAATCAAGAACATCATGCCATGATGCAACCTACACAAGGTTGAATGCAAGAAAAGTATGCATGAAGTTGATACTTGTTACCGGGACAGCTTTGGACGGATGTAGTAGGTACCAATTGAAGGTAGTAGAAAGTAGTTCGTTGATCATCCTAGCTTGACTCCAATAAGCACATGGTGACAACACCTTCCTTGTGAGTGAGCCGAGCATCCAATGCATCTCCACTTGTTCCTAGAACAACATCACAAACAAAATGGTACCCAAACTCATTGGGACCAAAGAGTTAGTGAACCAACAACACATAGGACAAACTCCACATAAATATGTGCATATGGATATGAAATTGAATTTCATGCACATCTTATCCAATTAGAGACATGGTGGAGTTTCCCCTATATATTGGGTCAAAGAAAGAAAACATGCCAAAGGAAATACATAAAGTAAATATGCATGCTTAAGACTTCCAAGAACCAAAGGGAGATACAATTTGGACAAAACACCAAGTAAACCAAGAAGGCACACGAAAGAGTGACGCAACATAAGGTTGTCCAAATTATATCAAAGAACCAAATCAACACATGATTCAAGACAAATTGAAATCAACACATGGTTGATTTCAACACTCAACAACACATGAGAAGAGATGCCAATTGAAACCAAACCAAAACAACACATGATCGATAAGATACCAATTGGAAAATATACCAAGTGAAAATAAGATACCAAATGAAGAAATAATCACTTGAAGGATACCAAATAAAAGATACATCAAGGAATGAGATACCAAAGAAACACAACAATAAAAAGATATCGAACTCCCAAGAGAGAGGATGGTTCCAAACAAACCAATCCCTCTACAAAGTTTCATGATGGCACAAAGTACCAAAAAGAAACGGTATGCCTTCCACCAACACACACTTGATAAGGATCACAAGATGAGTGTTCTAAAGAAAATAGGATAGCTCCCCCAAGCGTTGTGCATTATAGAGAATTTGCATTTGAATACAAAATGCACAAGATGGGATCACCACTTTCACTAAATCTAGAAAAACACTAGACAAGATCAAGAAAAGAACAAGATCCACAAGTGGTATGGAAGACAATGGGAGTTGACACATTCCTTGGCAAGCAATAAGACAACTAAAAACAAAAGCCAATGTAAAGATGATCAACAATTTCTGCCACATACAAGAATACCAATTGTCAAGAGACAAGAAGTATTTGGAATTAATTCCCGGAGGTAGATTGCACAGGTATCCAAGATCATCTTCACAACAAACAACACAAGCATATGACAAAAGATAAGAATTAAGCACAATGCTTAGATAGATATTCTTGATAGCTTCAAGTAGGCAACCAATCATGCAAGCAATGATTAGAATAACTTGAAGCAACCGGTTCCCAAATAAGATATAAAAGTACATATTGGAGGAAAACCATACCAAGAAAATCTCTTACAAACAAGATCCAAAGATGAGCAATAAAAGCATTTAAGCAAATTGGAACTTGTTTGAGCAACCATGCCACATAGGAACAAGATAATCTATACTATCAACTCTACGTGGCAATACCTCAAATGTACACATTTTCTAGGCTTGTAATATACACAAAGCATATTACTCCCCCATAATGTGATACCAAGGACAACCAAACAAGAGGCAATAAGAGGATACAACACGAGATAATTAATGGACTATTTAGAATTTGAATTTCTCATGAGAAGACATACCACATAGAGACTAGATAATCTTGCAATATCAATACTAGGTGGTATTCTTCATGTACACACATTTGTAGGTTCGTGAAGTGCACGAAGCACATCACTCCCCCAAAATGGGTTGTTCCATTAATCTCTCACAAGAGCCAACTAAGATATGAGCAAGAAGCAAACAGGGCTCAACACAACACTCACATGTACATGATGTGCAAACCAACATCCCATACTTGATTACTCAAGATAAGCAAGCCGAAGGCACACCATATACAAACACATGCAAGGTACAAAACCACAAACATGCAAAGGGGCATGTAACTTTCAATTTAAATAATTTAAGTACAAGTTACCGCAAGGAGGCACATTGGATATAAGATAGAAACTTGATAATCCAATGACTTGGCTTGAGACAATATGAATGATGAAGTCCCCTTAATTCTTCATAATATAGCCAAGTCTCCAATGCCCTCCAACAACACCTATTGATCAAGTTTGAGCTTGTTGGTCCCCAACCAAGTTGGGTCCTAAGAGGTTAGTCACAATAGGCTTGGCTACCCAAATGGTTCTTTTCTTGACACCACTTTGAGTACCAACTAACTTGGCAAACACATTGCCAACCTTATCCTTCCCAAGAGAATAGATATCATCAATTAGAATAGGGTTGGATAAGGTACCATTCGTGCATGAAGAAGCAAAGTGACCCTTCTTCCGACATAAGTAGCAACATTTACCCTTTACTTTCTTCTCAATTGATTTCTCAACTTGAGGAGCGTTGACTTGGGTCTTCTTGGGAAGTGGCCTTTCTTCAACTTGAGTTTGGACTTGAGGCCTCTTCCCTTGTTGCTTGTCACTATGAGGCTTCTTCTTCAATGGGCAAGATCTAACATGATGCCCTTCAATTTTGCACTTGAAGCAAATAATCTTGGCCGAATTCTTGACTTGTTCTTGGCCCTTCTTCTTGTTGATCTTGGACTTCTTCTTCTTATTGGAGTTGAATCCAAGTCCACCTTTGTCATTGGGGGATTTTTGCACACTCAAAATATTCTTGAGTGTGGACTTCCCTTCATGACTCTTTTCCAAGTCTTTCTTCAAAGAAGTGACTTGGGCCTTGAGCTCTTTGATTTCCTCTACATGGTTAGTATCAACACAAGCACTAGAGGAAGTATAAGCTTCATCGTTAGAGCAACAAGGCAAGGAAAGTAATTCATCACAAGATGTAGCAACATTATGAGTAGATGAACTACGAGGACTAGCACATGGCAATGAAGCATTTCTACTAGATGTAGTGCTAATTTCCACATGAGGCTCACTAGATGTTACCTTAGTAGTACAAGCCTCATGAGCTATCTTTAGCACATCATGGGATACTAGAAGATCACCATGAGAGCTCGAGAGCTTTTCATGACTTTCTTCCAATTTCCCATAATTGCTAGATAGCACCTCAAGTTGAGCCTTTAGCTCAACATTCTCCTTTAATATGGATGCTTCACAAGAAATAGAGTTAGTAGTACAAGCATCATCATTAACAACAAGAGGAGAAGGCAACTTGGCAAGCTCTTTAGCATAAGAAGCTTGAAGTTGAGCATGAGACTCGGTGAGTTCAATGAGCGAACTCTTAACGACCCTTGAGCCATTTTCGAGGTGCTCAAAGTCCTCAAGGAGTTTAGCATGCACAAATTCAAGCTTATCATTTTTAGTTCTAAAATCATTAGCCACCTCGAGAGCTCTATCATGGGATTCCTTTAATCTAGATAATTCTAGAGCAAAGGTCTCCTCAAGAGATTCCTTGGTGGTATGTTCAAGTTCAAGAGCTTGAGATAGCTCCGCAATCTCATTAGCGTAATCACGCTCATGACTTTCCATTTTCTCAATGGTGGCCTCATGCTCCTCGAGATGAGATTCCAACTCCTCCATATATTTCTTGCCCTCAATGGCAATAGTCATGATTTCAAGGAAGTTAGAACAAGCAATTTTATTCTTATGAAGAGCTTTAAAAATCATTTCACCCTTAATATTTAAGGATGCAACATTATCATTCTCTTCATCATTATCCTCATCCTCAAAATCATCAACATCATCATCATGAGATATATTAGGTTTCAAAGTAGGAGGTACCTTTGAAGCCTTAGCCATAAGGCAAACAGCAATAGATGATGATGTAGGATCCCTTGAGGCCCCATTCAAGACCACATCTTGTTCCATGGAGTGTTGGGTTTCCTCTACATTGTTAGCACAACAACTAGAGGAAATAGATACATTTTTATCATGGCAACAAGACATAGAAAGCATATCATCATGAGATTTAGACAAGCAATTTCTACATGATATGCAAGGACTATCAACACAAGCATGTGAAGCATTTAGAGTGCTCGAAGTGTTGAAGTCCAAAGATGAAGCATTGCAATAAGATAGTGATGAAGAATCATCAACAATAAGCCCACTATCATCATTGCAATAAACACCACTACTCACCATAACATTACCTTGTGGCAAACCACATGTAGGTGAAGTAGAAGAAGTTGAGAAGACAACACGGCCGGAGGTGGAGGGAGAACAATCATCCCTACAAATCTTGGACACACCATATTTATCTTGAAGCTTTGTCCACAACTCATGAGCATCCCGAAACGGCATGAGTTGAAATATAACTACATTGCTCAAAGCATCAAAAAGCACATTAGAAGCTTGAGCATTGAGATAAGAGTTTTTCTCATCCTCTAAAGATAAGTTTTGAGAATCCTTTGGAGGAGAAAAACCCATATCTACAATTCGCTCTAAATTTGGGTCCATGACCCTAAAGAGATTAAGCATGCGAATTACCCAAACATCAAAATTTGTGCCATTGAAACTAAGAGTGTCAGAGAATCCTAATCCCCTAGTCGACATCTTTACTCTCTAGGCGGTAAAGCCTAATAAGGAGAGACGAGGCTCTGATACCAATTGAAAGATCGTGGATGTCGCCTAGAGGGGGGGGGTGAATAGGCGCTTTAAAATAATTACGGTTTAGGCTTGAACAAATGCGGAATAAAACTGGCGTTTAATTTGTCAAGCACAAAACCTAAATCGACTAGGCTCACCTATGTGCACCAACAACTTATGCTAAGCAAGATAAACAACTAAGTGATAGCAAGATATATAACTAGAAACAATATGGCTATCACAAAGTAAAGTGCATAAGTAAAGGGGTCGGGTAAGAGATAACCGAGGCACGCGGAGACGACGATGTATCCCGAAGTTCACACCCTTGCGGATGCTAATCTCCGTTTGGAGCGGTGTGGAGGCACAATGCTCCCCAACAATGCCACTAGGGCCACCGTATTCTCCTCACGCCCTCGCACAATGCAAGGTGCCGTGATTCCACTAAGGGACCCTTGAGGGCGGTCACCGAACCCGTACAAATGGGACCCTTGAGGGCGGTCACCGAACCCGTACACTTTGGCAACCCTTGGGGGCGGTCACCGGTACCCGTCAAATTGCTCGGGGCGATCTCCACAACCTAATTGGAGACCCCGACGCTTGCCCGGAGCTTCACCACAATGGAATGTGGCTCCGAGGCACCACCAAGCCACCAAGCCGTCTAGGGCGCCAAGGCACCCAAGAGGAACAAGCTCTAGGGTGCCCAAACACCCAAGAGTAATAAGCTACTCAACTTCACAACTTCCACGTATCACCGTGGAGAACTCAAACCGATGCAACTAATGCAATGGCAAGAACACACGAAGTGGACAAGTCCCTCACTCCCAAATCCCACCAAAGCAACAAAAGCTATGGATGAATATGAGAGGAAGAACAAGGAGAACACCAAGAACTCCAAGATCTAGATCCAAGGGGTTCCCCTCACTTAGAGGAGAAAGTGATTGGTGGAAATGTGGATCTAGATCTCCTCTCTCTATTCCCTCAAGAACTAGCAAGAATCATTGGAGGGATTGAGAGTTAGGCAAGCTCAAGAAGGTCAACAATGGGGGGAGAAATGAGCTCAAAGGATAAGAAAACCGTTGGGGAAGAAGACCCCTTTTATAGGGCCACCCCAAATCCAACCGTTACCCGTGCAGGACGCGCACAAGCGGTACTACCGCTCTTGCGAGCGGTACTACCGCTTGTGCGGTAGTAATTCAAAAACAGCAGGCAATCAACAAGGAACTGGAGCGGTAGTGCCGCACTAAGCGGTACTACCGTTCCGACCAAGCGGTACTACCGCTTAGGAAAACTGGGCAACAGAACAGAGCACGGCAGTGGCACGGTAGTAGGGGGCGGTAGTGCCGCACCAAGCGGTACTACCGCTCTACTACCGCTCAACTACCGCTTAGCGAAAAAATGATACCAGAAGAAATCACGGTAGTGCAACGGTAGTAGGGGCGGTAGTACCGTGTCAAGCGGTACTACCGCTCCACTACCGCTTTACTACCGCTAAACGAAAAAGAATGCCAGTAGAAATCACGGTAGTGCAACGGTAGTAGGGGCGGTAGTACCGTGTCAAGCGGTACTACCGTGGTCCCGAGCGGTACTACCGCTTTGGTGACAGGTAAACTGCCCAGACAAACAATAAACCCTGAACTGCCATAACTTCTGCAAATGAGCTCCGAATTGAGCAAACTCAAGCTTGTTGGATAGAGGACGACAAATACTATCCAACAGCGACTGGTTATATTAAGAAGTGGCAGTAGAGAAAATACCAATGATATAGAGATGAGAAACCTCTATGAATGAAGAACCGGCATAAACTCCAACATCGAAAACATCATAGAAGATGCATATATGAACTCCGTTTTCGATGACCTCGAGCTTGTCATGAAGATGACCAAAAGCTCAAAGACTCACAAAGAGAAACACCAAACACAAACCAAGAAATATGATGCAAGGATGCAATGGTTTGAGCTCTCTACGAAGATATGATAAAGCTACTCACTTGAGAGCCCCCCTTGATAGTACGGCTATCGATCCTATAACCCGGTCTCCCAACTACTACCATGAGACCGGTAAAATAGAAAACCTATCAAGGGCAAACCTTTGCCTTGCGCAAAGTCCACTTGAGCTAGATGATGACGATCTTGACCTCCTCAAGTTGGACCACCTTTCTTGATTGCGCCGGCTCGATGAAGACTAGCTGATTGCTCCCCCATACTCCACTATGGGTGAGCCACTCTTCGGCACATCTTCACAAGTCCATTGTCACCACAATGGACAGCAAGCTTCAAGCATGTGATCTCTTCGTGATGCTCCACTTGAACTTGCACACCGCAATCTTGATGACGATCACCACTTGATGTCATCCTCCATGGGTTGTGTGATATCTTCCTTTTGATGCACGCCCATGGAAACAAACCTAACCCCACAAAGAACTCTTGCATAGAACATGGGTTAGTACACAAAGCGTAATGGACAATGCTTACCATACCGTGAGATCACTTGATCCCACTCGGTACATCTTCTACGCTTTGTGTGTTGATCAACTCGAATCACTCTTCATATTTAGTCTTGATCAACCTTGAATCTTTCCAACTCTCTTCATTAGGATGATGTCTTGAAGGTAAACATGAATGTTCACACACTCTCCTTCTTCAAGACATGCTTGCAATAGGCTCATCTCTTACATGACCAATCTTTGGATAACTCCATGAATAACCTTGGTCAACACATATTCTTCTTCAAATCACCTTGAGACCAACAAATGGTCTACAAGCAAAGCCTATGGACAAACCCTTCAAATATAACTCAAGGCAACCATTAGTCCATAGAGATTGTCATCAATTACCAAAACCAAACATGGGGGCAGCACATGTTCTAACAAAGTGCCAACAGATGCTGATATTGGATGCGGATCTGGATCAAAGAGTCCACATAAAAACATAGACATGCCAGTGGTCATCAGCTCAAGTCCAGATTATGCAAGACGCCCTCCACCAGAAGCAATCTGGACGTGAGTATGCTCTCTTATTTTGCAAACTTTTACATCTCAAGAAGTATGAATCATTTCAACTTGTAATGATCCACTCATGGTTGCTTAATAAAACAAATATGAGCAACATAAAAATCCATGGATATTAAAAGGTAAATCTGCTTCTGAGATGATTCCCATAGTGTTGTTGCTTGCTTCCACTTATCCATCTACTGTAGATGGTTTAGTATGGGAAAACACAAAATTTGTAGCTCCCATTTTCATTGATCATTGCTCCAATGACCCGATGGTACTGCAGTCACTTCATAACTGCACTGGATCTGCATCTCCCATGGGTGATGGGTTTATCCATGCCTTTAGTTTTGATTAACCAGAAATTAGCTGATTTTCTACTAAAAATCTGCTCAAGTACACGTGAATGGAAAAGGATGGGTGTGCTCCGATTCTAGGCTGGGGTATATTAGCTTGCTTATTAGTAACGGTTGGTATTTGGCAAATTGGTAGGCGGTAGAAAAACTTGCTTTGCAGGTTAGATAACCTCGATCATTCTGTCCTTTATTCTGATTGTTCCTGATTGGTAAAATGGAGCAGTATATTCCAACAGAAAAATGTTCTAGATCAGTTTCAGAATTAAATCCACTCAAACCTTCTGTGAATAAACATTCACCTTATGCAAAAGCAGAATGCAAATCACATTTTAATTTTATGTTTTGAGTCTAAGCAAACAAACAAATATACTGTTCTAGCAATAGCCCAAATGGATTTGATTATTCTTTCCTAGCAAAGTAAGATTAGCGAAAGGTACAAGAATGTTTCTGTTTCAGGAGGAAAATAATTCAAAATTTGACAGAATCAGATATGAGTATATTTGGTCGAAATAAAATAAATTAAGATATTTGTCTATTGGACATTTTGGGTAGTCTAACACCCCATCCTTTCGCAATGTAGATTCAGGTTTTGTGGAATTGCCATTTCAGGATTCAGGATGCCTGTGTACTGGGGAAACCAAGAGTGTTGTTAGTGCAATAGCATGCATATCCATCTACGCATGACCACTTGATTGCATAAATTATGCCCCTGTGAACTCCATCTTAATATGCTAACTGCAATGTTGGGTTTTCATAATCCAGTTTCGTAAGAATAAATGCTACTGGTCTCTATGATCAAAATGGATTTCAGTTGTCTAATGCTGTTCATTTTCTAGCATCACAATTTTTAATTTCAATATTTTGGTATATCTGATGTAATCAGTGACAACCTTTGTTATGCTCTGACATTCCTTCGCTTTTTAGGGGATGCTTTCTTCTCGCTGATGGAGAAAGTTCTAATCTTGGTGAATTTAAAGCATACCTCCCATCTGTAGTATCACCCAGAGTTTGTCATGTCGCCAAAAACATGATGCCTAACAATATAAAGTTGAAGATATCGCCTCGAATGAATTACTGGCCAAAGACTTTTGAGAAAGTCTGTCCAGCTTATGATGACATTGGCTTGCTATTTTTCTCTGCTGAGCTTGACTGGTAGGTTTATGATGGTCTCAGTACGAGAATTGACTTATGTGCTACTGCATATTTGACCTTGTTTATAACATGCGCTCATATAATCATTGTTCATTAATTCGTTTTTTGTATTTGAAGTTATAACAAAAAGCATCCTCGCCGCTTGGAGGCACACTGCGGTTTTGTCATGAAGGCATATATTGATGACATGATGCTGTTGATATATTCCTCGGAAGTGCTTCCACCTGACTCTCAGTGTTAGTGCTCTTACTCTGTATTTTGATTTGTACAATAAAATTACCCATAATATGTTCTTTCTATTTGATGGGCTCATCTAATTTGTATTGCTTATATGCCTGGGTATGAAAATCAAATGCAGTGACTGATTTTTAGTGGTGTGCTAATTTCATACCATGGTATCAGGGATAGATGGAGAGAGTTACCTATGGGGAATTTTTGTGAAGCCAAAGACAAAGAGCAATCGTGCGAGGTTAGATTCAGTTGCTACCTGACCTCTTGGTTTCTTTGGGCACATCAGTAAAAGGTATGATCAAAACGCAAATTATGGTGCCCATGCAAGATTTATTTAATAATACTGTTTTCACACAGTTTTAGCATTATTATCTCACGCTCGCTTCATTTGTCCTTGTTGCCTAGTAGGCTTGCATGTTGTTAGAATTTAATTGCTGTTATTTTGGTAAGCCGCTTTCTTTTCCTGGATGACATCAATGAACTGCCGTGTATTATGAAAAATAAAGGAAAACAAAACTAGCTATAGGTAGCAGTGAGCTCTTTTGATACTTTTCTTTTTTTCTCCTTAATAATTTAAAAAAGAATAGCATGATATATCACCTAGTGAGGGGTTTGTGCTGGATGTACCATATATTCATTCAATTGGGTGTAAAATATATTAAGATGTTAGAAAATATTTGTCTTGCTTTAATTTTCCCAGTATAGTTTTTTATTTCGAGAATGATTTTCCCAGTATCGTGAAATTCGAGTATCTCGACAGCATGAACTTATGAAATGGCACCATTTTTTTTGTAACGGTCAAATTAATACTGTGCATGGGCAGGCAGTCAATTCTAGGGACGACCGAAGGACTCTCCATCATATGCCACAATGCTCGCAACGGACTGGGTTAATCCACTCAAGCTCATTGCTGAAAGAAACTCGAATTCACCAGCTGTAGTGATAGTTTGTAGAGACTTTGATGTGATCAGATGTGAGTGTAATGGGTTGCTGGCATCCTTTGCTTGCCATCTTGGTTCTGTACTGTATGTATGATTGATCTGCAGTGGTTCGTTGCTGCTAAAGTGGACAAGTGTTAGGAAGAAAACCGTAAACTAGAGCTGCTGGTGACTTGCTGGATATATGTTGTACAAGTATGAGGGTCGTCAAATTAGGAACAAAACTGGCAATTGCTATGCTATGGTTTGATGTCGCTGCCCTGAAACACATGGCTACAGCGATCCCAGTGGCTAGTGTTGTTGTGCGGCTGTACCGGCTACTGTAGTAGTACTCCCTCCATTCCACTATGTAGTGCATATAGATTTTTTTGGAAGTCAAACTTTGCTGAATTTGATTAAGTTTATAGAGAAAACTGTCTACATCTACACTACAAAACATGTACATTATGAAAATATAAATCACGATGTGCATTTGGTATTCTAGATGTATCTATTTTTCTCTATAAATATGATCAAAGTTTGTAATGTTTGACTTTAAAAAAAAATTATAGGCACTACATTATGGAACGAAGGGAGTAAGTCGCACATACGGGTTGGGTTGATGATATGCCGTTCCAAACTACTTCAGGATGGGCCAAAGACTAGATGAGAGGAGTATAGTTGCTTGGATTGATTCCTGGAAGCCCATAGGACACGAGAAGTGCAGCAAGTGGATTCCCCTATACGTTCCTGCCAGAAAGCTCCTATTTGGCGCCTTTATCGCCAGCTAAGATAACTGGCTTTGTCTCCAAAAAAAAAAACTAAGATAACTGGCCTCACCCGCTGGGCATATGGGGGGACCTACGCGCGTCGAACGTTGACCACGGAGAGTTGATCGCTGACTTTTCAAAAAATATATAAATAAAATAAAGAAGTTCAACAGATTTTTGTAAAAAGAATGTAAATTTGAGAAAAGTTCACGAATTTGAAATTTGTTACAAGATTTCTAAAACGTTCGTACTTTGAAAAAGTTCATGAATTTACGAAAAGTTCATGGATTTGAAGCAAGCTCACGAATTTGTGAAAAGTTCACGAGTTTGATAAAATGAAAATGAAAATGAAAACTAACTAAAAACAAAAGGCAAACAAAAAGAAATGAGAAAACCGGCAAAACCCATGCTTGGAAAAACTAGAAGAAAGCCGACCCAGAAAAACTGTCAACAATCATTGGAAGGGTCCTGAAAAACTGGTGGAAAAAAAGACCTACATGGCCCGACCCATTTAGATACCTAGTGTTGTGGAGGGGTGTGTGCCGGTTCAGAAAAAAAGCAAAGTAACCTGCGCTTAAGGCGCCAAATAGGAGTTAGTTTCCTGCCAGAGAATGCTAGCAGATGTCTTACAGCTTCTCAAGCAATAACACATCACACTAGAGCGGCAACATGGAGTATCTGGTCATGTTTGATTTGCAAGATTTCAATGACGGAATAAAAACGTAGGATTGCAATGTTATGCTCATTTGAATCTTAACGGATTTTGGTTTATTTGATTGCCTCACCAAAAACAACAACAAAGGATTAATTTCAAGAGATTTGAAAGGATGCTAAAATTCTGATGGAACGTACTACAAATGAATCATTAGGAATTTTTATAGGGTTCAGTCAAATGACTGACATAGCAAAATTCCTAAGGATTTCATTCCTTAAAATAATCCTTTGAATCAAATATATCTAGGAGAGATAAAATTTCTCCTATTGGAGGGCATTTCTTAAATGGATTAGAAAGCAAGAGAGAAAAGGGGGATTCTGGGACAAACTACCACTCTTTGACACTTCGTGTGCTAGGATTTGAGGACATACTATTAATTGATACTTCATACGCTCCAGAAATATTCAGGTAATTACACCTAAACTTTGTATTCTTGAACCTTAGACGTCAAGAATATGCCATAGTTGAATATGAAGTTAAGTGTTACCGTATGAGACCTTAGTGTGATGTTAGAGGTAATGTTCCAGATGACATCGTTGCTGCTCACCTCTAGACCATGAAAAAGTTTATTGCTTCGGGCATCCCATCTTTTCCAAAGAATGATCACTAAGATGAAACTCTTGATGGATTCCGACAGGCCAAAAAGCATGTCAATGGATAGTAAGTCGCCAATCTGGTGAAAACTTGGCATGATGACAATGGTCCGCCAAATGCTTCTACCGGTGGGACACTTGAAGAAAAGGTCCACCCGGTCTTTGTTGGAAGAATTGCACCGTGGGTGGATTGCACTTGACAGATTGGTTTTGTTTTGCACAATGGACATGGTGTTGAGTCGGTCTAGGTAAAACTCCACCCAGAGATCTTTACTTCTTTGGAACCAACGAATCCCAAATAGCAATGAGGTTCGTGGCATATGGTTGCGTCGAGAGAACAACATGGGCTCCTTTGGTAGCAAAAGCTACACTATTTAGTAGCACCGATCATCCAAGGCCGAGCAGAGGGCAAAACCTCACAACAAAGAATTCAGAGCAACTGTATGGTGTGAGAAAAGAGCTCGGAAAGCTATGGCAAGAGGTTCTGGTGTTAGACTTCAATCAAGCCAATAGAAGGTGGACACCCCATCACCAATCGTGCATTAGGAAATATTTATCAAACTATGTAGGTGCTTGTGGATTCTTTTTGTTGGAAATATGCCCTAGAGGCAATAATAAAGTGGTTATTATTATATTTCCTTGTTCATGATAATCGTTTATTATCCATGCTATAATTGTATTGATTGGAAACTCAATTGCATGCGTGGATACATAGACAACACTGTGTCCCTAGTATGCCTCTAGTAGACTAGCTTGTTGATCAAAGATGGTCAAGGTTTCCTGGCCATAGACATGAGATGTCATTTGATAACGAGATCACATCATTAGGAGAATGATGTGATGGACAAGACCCAAACTATGAACGTAGCATATGATCGTGTCAGTTTATTGCTATTGTTTTCTGCATGTCAAATATCTGTTCCTATGACCATGAGATCATGCAATTCACTGACACCGGAGGAATACCTTGTGTGTATCAAACGTCACAACGTAACTGGGTGACTATAAAGATGCTCTACAGGTATCTCCGAAGGTGTCTATTGAACTAGCATGGATCGAGACTGGGATTTGTTACTCCGTATGACGGAGAGGTATCTCAGGGCCCATTCGGTAATACAACATCACAATAAGCCTTGCAAGCAATGTGACTAAAGAGTTAGCCACGGGATCTTGTATTACGGAACGAGTAAAGAGACTTGCCGGTAACGAGATTGAACTAGGTATAGAGATACCGACGATCGAATCTCGGGCAAGTAACATACCGAAGAACAAAGGGAACAGCACACGGGATTAACTGAATCCTTGACATAGAGGTTCAACCGATAAAGATCTTCGTAGAATATGTAGGAATCAATATGGGCATCCAGGTCCCGCTATTGGTTATTGACCGTAGAGGTGTCTCGGTCATGTCTGCATAGTTCTCGAACCCGCAGGGTCTGCTCACTTAAGGTTCGGTGACTTTTCGGTATAGTTGAGTTATGTATGTTGGTGACCGAAGGTTGTTCGGAGTCCCGGATGAGATTCCGGACGTCACGAGGAGCTCCGGAATGGTCCGGAGGTAAAGATTGATATATAGAAAGTCCCGTTTTGGTCACCGAAAAAGTTTCGGGTAATTCCGGTAATGTACCGGGGGTGCCGGGAGGGTTCCGGAGGGCCATCGGGAGCGGCCACTCACGCCGGGAGGCCACATGGGCCTTAGGGGTGGCGCACCAGCCCTTAGTGGGATGGGCAAGCCAGCCCCTAAGGGCCCATGCGGCTAGGGTGAGGGGAAAGGAAAAAGGGACTTTTACATTTGTATCCCTAACTCGAACCCACTACTCAGATTTACCCCTAATTTGGAAGCGTGCTCAAATTTACCCCTCTGCCGTTAGGTGTCCTTATAAAAATACCCTTCCGTGCCGTTACCGTCCGGTCAAAGGACATTGACTGTCTATAGGGTGTTTGCTGGACATTTTGCCCCTATCTCCATGTGTCACTTATAGGTGGGGCCCGTTATCCATATATATTTTTAAAAGAAACCAAGTCTCTCTCCTCTCACTTTCACATACGGGTGGGCCCCCTCATCCATACCAAAAAAAGAAAAAAAAAGTAAAGTAAAAAACAAAGCCATGGTGTATGACTAGTGGGCCAACAGGGGATTAGGCCCACTTGTCATAGGATATTTAATTTTAGATTAACTATATATCTAAATCTAAGTCAACTAAAGAAACTATACTTAATCTGATAGTTTAATTAAGTTTAATATAATTAGCTGACGACCTGGGCCTACACTTCAGTGACCCAGGCAGCATTTGAAACGGCAGCGTGCTCCGGTGACCAAAGCCACGGCGGCGACGGCCGGAATGGCAACTCCGGCGACCATTTGCTTGGCAAAGAGTCAAATTCGAACGAGTGCGATGAGACGCGTGCAATGGTACCAACGAAGTGTGCAGGGGTGGTCGGAATCAATAGCAGCGACGAGCTAGGCGGTGGTCGACGGCGGTGCTCGACGAATTCGAACAGGCAGGCAGCAATCCAGTGGTTTAGGGGGGTGGGCGACATCTTAGGGGCACCATGAGCACGACGGAGACCATAATTTGTGGTTTAACAGCGCAGGGGGCGAGGAATCGATGAGGACACTCCGGTGGCCGTAGATGAGGAAGATGGTCGATCTGGTCACGTTTGGGGGGGGCTGCTCGAACATATCCTAGGAGGGGACATATTCGAGGCATGCGCTTCTCCTGGACTGATTTTCAGCCGTCGGTGAGGTCGCTGGGCGCGGCGACGGCGAAGGTCATGGCGACGGCCGTTCTCGAATGTGGCTGAGGGGAGGAGAGTGGGGGAAGGGAGGGAAAGCTAGCTAGAGTTTTCCGGGAGGCTGCGAACGTCGCGACACACTCGGGATACTGTGGCGGCAGCTGTCGAACAGCGGCGGACGGTGGCGCACACCGACGAGTGCGCCGTTGACGAGCTGAGGAAGACGACTATTGGAGAAGGTCGGTTGGGCCGGGCGCTGTGCATTTGGGCTGGAGGCACATTGCACTTGGGCCAAAAGGTAAGTTGTCTATGTTTTCTTCTGTTTTATTTTTTTCCAGGGGCAAAAATGTCCAACAAACGCCCCGTAGACGGTCAAAGCCCTTTGACCGGACGGTAACGGCACGGAAGGGCATTTTTATAAGGGCACATAACGGCAGAGGGGCAAATTTGAGCACACTTCAAAATTAGGGGTAAATCTGAGTAGTGGGTTCGAGTTAGGGATACAAATGTAAAAGACCCAAGGAAAAAACCCCAAGTGGGGAAGGGAAACTCCAAGTAGGAAAGGAATCCTACTTGGAGTAGGATTGGAGGTGGACTCTTCCACCTCCTCCTGGTTCGGCCGACTCCTAGGGGGAACCCTAGGGGTGCCGGCCCTCCTCCCTCCCTCCTATATATACTAGAGGGGAGAGAGGGCCAACACACCTAAGCCACGGTGCAGTCCTCTCTCCCCAATAGATCGTCTCCCCTAGTTTTCGGCAGTGCTTAGGCGAAGCCCTGCCGGAATAGTTCCACCACCATCGCCGCCACGCCGTCGCGCTGCCGGAGAACTCGTCTACCTCTTCGCCCCTCTTGTTGGATCAAGAAGGTGGAGATCGTCATCAAGCTGTACGTGTGCTGAACGCGGAGGTGCCGTCCGTTCGGCGCTAGATCGAGACGGATCGCGGGACGGCTGCGATTTGGATCGCGAAGACGTTCGACTACACCAACCGCATTTCTTAACGCTTCCCGCTTAGCGATCTACAAGGGTATGTAGATCCACTCTCCCTCTCGTAGATGCTCATCACCATGGATAGATCTTGCGTGTGCGTAGGAAAATTTTTGTTTCCCATGCAACGTTTCCCAACACTTTTGGCTAAGAAGGAGCTATTATAGCCTAACACAATGTGGACTGGAGAATGGTGTATCACCCAATCTTTCCACGAGAAACTTATAGAGTGGAGGAATTTAGAAGCAAAATTTTAGTAGTAGACATTTTTTTAGTATGAATGTTTTAACTCCGAGACCAACTTATTATCTAGTAGGGTGCAAATCCTGAGCCACCAGACATTTTGACCCTGATAAAACCTCATCATTTGACCAGAAAAACTCAATTCTATTGCAGCCATGACCTGCATGGGGAGGGTGAAGAAAATCATAAACTACGTATAGGGAAGCTATCCAAAATAGTAAAAAAAAATGCCCCATGAGACATGAGTAGGGCACACTAGCTAGCGAGGTAGATGTCACACCAGTGTGAAATACATTGGAAAGCATAGGGTGGTAGTTTATATGGGGAGAGAGAGAGAGGAACACTTAGGTAGATCTCGGCAAAGGAATAAATGGTGGTTGCAAGATCAAATGCCATAACAAGTGCATCGGCGGGATCAACATTGAGGGGGTATGAATGTCGTTTTGGGAAATTTTATTTCAAGGACGGTAGCTTGGACGAAATGGTTGAGAGTTAGCATGAGATTCTTTGTAGCATGGGGAGTGGCTTTAATGACAACCAAGTTGTCGTAAGTGTATTGAAGGACCGGGAAAGGCAGATCATTTGGATGGGGTGAACTGGTAGGCCATCAACAACGGTTTTGAGGAGAAGTTGTTGGAGGATGTATGCTCTTAGAAAAGAAAGGGGGATATAGATCGCCATGTGTGAGTCTCTTTTGCATTTGATCCATAGGTTAGGGATTCGATCGATCAGTAAAAATGTTGTGTTGGAGGCGAGAACGTGTTCGATCCAAGCACACAACCGCAGAGGAAAGCCTATAGTGTGCAAGTTTAGAAGCAGCAAAGGTGAAGAGATCGGGTCAAAAGCTTTTCTGATATCTACCTTGACAACAATATATGGAGATTTTGTTCTTGTGTAGTAGTAAAGGATATCGGCAACATAGAGGGATTTTTTCCGAGATAGTTCTTCCCCAAAGGAACTCGGTTTGGTTTGCATGGACGAGGAGGGGACATGTGGTTTTAACATGTTCATTAAGAGTTTTGAAGCATCCTTGCTAGGGTGGTTCCAGAGTGAAACAGGCCGAAGGGCCGCAAGAAAGGGAGTGCCATTCCTTTCGGTAGGAGGATGATAAAATATCTTTTAAGGCAGGATTTACAAATAGTTGCACGTGTGTTATTGGCGCTCGAAGCGCCGGTTGGCGCTATTGGGGCCCACACACACACACACGCTTGTGGGCTGGCCCACATAGAAGGCGATAGCTCGATCGCATTTGACCGTTTCCCCTCTTTGCTCGATCATATTTGACCAGTCGTGGTTGACGAGTTGACTAGTCAACCATTGACTTTGAAAAGGATAAAAAAAACCTGAATTAGAAAATGTTCACGGATTTCAAAAAAATCACAAACGTACACAGAGTTGAGAAAAAAATCAACAGTTTTGAAAAAGTTCATCGAATCTGAAACAAAAATAAAAAACAAAATTCTTTGAATTTCAAAAAAGCACATTAATTTTGGTAAAAACAACAGAGTTGAAAATAAACACGAATTTAAGGAAAAGAAAAAACCAAATAAAAACCATCCAGAAAACCCAAAAAGGAAAAAAAAACAAATCAAAAGTTTCGAGAAGCTTCCCAAAATAGGTCGGAAGCTTTTAGAAGCTTCACAAAACTGGGGTCCTCTGTTTAGCGTTACAATTAGACACACAACAAAAAGAAGAAGAAGAAAGAAAGAAAGAAAAGGCACCAAACGCCAGTTGTCCAAGTTGGTTATACTCATTACTATCGAAGCGTGAAGTTCAAGTTCGATCATTCACGTACGCAAAATTTTTGAAGTTTGAAGAAATGAAAAACATGGGCCGAGCCCAAAAGGAGGGGGTTTGCGTTGGTCAGGGATTAGCGAAGTCAAGGGCACCAGAAGCGCGACTACTATATCTCGCTTAGTGCGAGAGATCGTTTCGTTCCGCTGAACCTTTTGCCCCACACTGTAGCGACTAGGCTGACCCATTTTTATCTGTTATTTTCCTTCGCTTTTTTTTTAACACAGTACAGACGCAAGCGCTCATATATACGCGCATACATTCACCTCTATGAACGCACACACGCACACCCTACTCCTATGAGCACCTTCGAGATACTGAACCGGCATATCATCTTGAGATTTTACGAAGTCACCGTAGGCGCCTCGCAGTCGACGGGAACGTCTCCTCCCACTGAACGCGTATCGCCGGAAATCCTGAAATAAATGCAGGATAAATGCGAGCACCAGGACTTGAACCCTGGTGGGCTGGGGATACCACTGTCCACCTAACCATCCAACCACAGGTTGGTTCATTGGCCTCGCATGGTGGGTTGGTCTGTTCCGACATTTTTCGGGGATTTTTCGATTCTATTCCACTTTTCTTTGTTTCTTCACCCTTTTTTATGTTTTCTTTGCTTTTTCATCCGGCTTCTTCACTTCTTTCCCTGTTTCACCCTTTTTCTTTTGGTTTCTTTGTTTCTTTTCTCGGTTTTCAATGGTTTTTTGGTCGCACGAGCGCGATGGTCGGCGGTGCCGTTAAAAAACAAATACGAACGGGACGCTACGGGAGCGGCCCATCATCTCTGGGCACCCACACAAACCAACCCTGGTGCTGGGCGTATTCCTTGCTGTCCCACACAAATGAATCACCGCTAGCTACGCCTGCCAAGGCCCAAGGGGAGGACGCCGTCGATTTGCAGCCTGAATCTGACGCACGGCACATTTTAGGACTTGCTTGGAGCGATTCGTGGAAGCCCAGAAAGACACGAGAAATATATACCCGTTCCTGCCATGCATCCGCAACGGAATATATACATACTCCTAACACTAACAGCAGATGTCAGCCTCTTACAACTTGTAATTCTAAAGCATTTGGCTCACCCCAAAGTGAGATCTGTCTGTCAGTCAGTCAGGCCGATGATTTCAAATTGAGACGCTGCTTTCCCTTTCGTGCAGCATGCATGCTCAGGCCCGGCCAGCTTTACTACTCTTGGTTCAAAATTTTGTCATCGTTGGTTGGCTCCGCAGACCAGAGCGGCATGGCAACGATCGAGGTAACTGCTGAGCAGCGCTTCCAAACGAACGCACTCGATCTCCAGTTGCACATACAGTAGTACATTACGACCACTTACACCGCAGGCAGGATGGTCATCACAGGGCACAGGACAAATCATTTCCTCCTCACACACTGCACGTACACGATGAGACTGAGCCATCATGTCAAGAAACAGAAAAATAAGGAAGAAACGTCGGAGTCTACTGAACCCACGTGTCTGAATTATTTCTTCGGTTGTGCATGGCACCACAGGCTTCCAGAGTCTGAGCAATCATATCACAATCATCCATCATGCATGTAATGTCTCGTACTACTCCCTCGGCAGATATAAGACTTTTGAGAGATTTCAATACGAACTACATACACGTCTATCTATGTACATCCGTACGTAGTCCTTGTGAAAAATCTCTAAAATGACGTATATTTGGATGGGGTTGGAGTACTACCTCTGTACCTGTATGTGTGTTACACAATTGAACTCGGAGTATCTTGGATCAGTTATTCGGATTATTTTCCGGCCGGTACATCGGCAGTACGGTACCTCTCACGGTATGATGATCATAAAGCCGTTTGGACGCGACGAACGGCATCGGCATGCAGCAGGCATGCATGCACTCTTCGTGCATTGTACTGTACCCCAAGGAACCCATCACGGCGATGGCACGTAGCGTACCCACGCCACGCATGAGTAAATAATGGCAAGTCTAGTCTAGTACTACTACTATCTTCTCTTCTCTCACGGGATGCATTCATTTGCCTGAGCAAAAACTTGTCAAATTCACGACCACCACAAAGACGGACGGAATTCAGTCTTGAGAGAAAGTCAGAGAGGCCGGGTATCATCCTTCCATTGTCATGGAATTGGAAAGGGACACAGGCAAAGGAGAGGGGCGCAGAAAAAGGCAAGAGAGGAAGAGGCTGCCACTGCATTGGCAAATTGGCATCCTCTTCCTGCACGCTGCCGTGCCTTTTGACCGCGACACGCACTTGAAATAAAGCTGGGCCGGTTCACGCCTTCACGGTCACGGAGGGAGAGAGAGGTGTGGCTCGCTCGCCTCGCCACACATTCTCACCCACTTCAAACCGACCCTGGAGAATCTTCCCTTCTTCCTTCTGGTCTTTTGGACTCGGTCGCAGGCCCAAATTGCAGTCCAAGGACACACCACACATCTTTCTCCACCTCATCTTGTTTGCATGATCGACAAACACACACACAGAGGCAAATATTAGTATTATTACACTCTGTCTTCCTTTACGAAAAAATGTGCCATTTGTCTCTTGACAGATAATGAGGTTTTCAGTTTTTCCCATGCTCTGCTTACTTTTACCTAAGCAGTCAGTCACATACTGTATGATTGAGCCAAGAAATGAGCAGAGACGCAAGCCAAACATCACAGCAAGAAGAGAGACGATTGATCTCAGAGTTACCAATCACATATGGAGGTAGTAAGAAATTAGCAGAGGAATCAAGCAAGCACCCCACCAATAACACAGACACAAGTTCAGATAGACACACAGTTAATTCATTCAGAGTAATTAGACACCAAAAATAACGAAAAAACATCCACACATAACCAATCCCACTTGAGCAACAGCTTAATCGTCCTCTCTCTCTCTCTCTCTCTCTCTCTCTCTCTCTCTCTCTAGTCAAACTGCGAGCAGAGCAAGCAACGACGAACACTCCATGGAGCAGGAGTAGAACTGCAGAAGTCACCGCTAGCTACCATTCACCGGCTAATGGTTTTACCTAATAAGCAATCGAGAGCTTAACTTGGGAGCCAGCAAGTGCGCTGACGCGTCGGCCTTCTAGCTCGCGACCTGGCGGCTACCAGAAGCAGACGGACGCGGCGTTGGCCGGCGGGGCCTTCACGACGCGGGGGAGGCGGCCGTAGCGGAACCCGTGGGCGCCGCCGGGGCGTGGGGAGGAGCGGCGGCGGAGCGCGGGCGCGGCCCAGCCGAAGCAGAGGCGGATGCGCGCCCGGAGGCGTCGGAGCCCCTTGGCGGCCGCGCGGCGCAGGCGCCGCGCCCCGGCCCAGACGACGCGGCGCGTGCGCGCGCGCGGCGAGACCTCGGCGTCCCGGGAGAAGTGGTAGCTCCGCAGGAACAGCTGCCGCCGCTCCACCTGCCGCTCCCACTGCGCCATGTACTCCACGTACGGCCACGCCGTTGCTGCCATGGTCTTCTTCTCCCCCGCCGTCGCCGGCGAGGCCACCTGCACAGACATGTGCGCGGACAGATTCTTGGTTTGCTGGCTGGCTCTGCTCGGCTCCCGGTCCCTTGGTGGAAGCAAGACAAGAAGGTGGTACAAGAAGACGATTAAGCGCGCGCGTGCGTGAGGAGGACGAGTAGCGGTAGCGGCGGTTTGCAGGGGAGATTTGGGGAGGGATACGGCGAAACGGAGGATTTATAGGGGGGAGTGGCGGCTGGCGAGCGGCGGCGTCGGGAGGAGGAAGGGGTGGCGGCTGGCCGTAGGCAGCTTCGGGGGGAAGGGAGCGGAGATGAGAGGGGTGATGGTTGGAGTGGGAGCGGGCGGGTGGCCAGTTTTATGCTAACCTTGGACGTTTTGCCTGCGCTTGGCGGGCTAATTTACTTTACTTTACAAAGGATAATCAGACACTTTCTGCTTGATTGGAAAATGACACTGCCATTTGTAGCTTCCTTATAGTCTCTACCACCATTATTTTAGCATTTTTGTTCTCTGAGAATTGTCATATCTGGGTATGTGAAGTCAGTGTATACATGTTCCAGAAATTGGACAGTCAGGTGACTCTGCATAAAGATTATCGTTTTCACAAAGGAAGTGGTCTGGACAAAATCAAGTTCCAGCTTAGCACAAAACGTTTGAGGATCGATCGGCACCTGCACTTTGGCACTAATTTAATAACTCCCAGACCACGGCAATGGGCCATGGCATGTGTCAGTGCAGATTTCCGTTCCAAAAACTGCAGAAGGCGGGACCAACCCATTTGGTGTGCCTTTCCTCCTCTTGTAACCGTTGGATCGGCAGGCAGGCAGGCAGGCATTGACCTTTTTGCACTTATTTACTGTTTCGCGCCTGTGCACGCATTAAGCCTGAAACTAGCGCGTGAATGAATGCATGCTGAAATTGTCCATGCGACCATGCGTGTCAACCCCAACATAAATGGAACGCAGATTTAGATTCTAAGTAGTAGAAAGGGTGTTGGGGATGTTGGAAACGCCATTGGTGTGAAGACAAGCTAAGCTCTGGCTTCGTACGACGTTCTCTGCTCTTATAAAAGAATGAAAACATAAGCCCTGGGTTCGTACGTGGTTGCGTCCCGTTGTGCTGTTAATTATATCTCTCTAACGACGATGGTCAATGGAAGTCATTATGTCATGGTCGGTAGGACGGACGTGCAGTGTTCGTCGAGGCGTGTGACCTTGTCAATGGTAAATACTCCCTCCGTCCTTTTTACTTCACGTATTATATTTATGTTTCTTTTTTTAGGAAACGCAGGAGAGCTGCGATTTCATTCATAGAAGAAGCAACGAGAGACCGTCAACTGTACAAGGGCTGCCTATCCACAGGATAGGCAAACAATAAAGCAAAAGAAATCGAAAAGGAAAGAAAAAAAAAAGGAAAGGGCTCTAGAACGGCATGGTTTTACTCTCGCGACATCAAATGTGCCCCTCCAGCCATGAGCCACAGCTTGAGCTCGTCGCCAATCAGTCCCAGCACTGCATCCGTGTGTCGTTCGATGTTGTTGAAGATTCTGTCATTCCGTTCCTTCCAGATGTGCCAGAGAATGAGTAGGGCAATCGAACGCGTCCGCTTTACTCCTAACCTATTGGAGCTTAGCTGAGCCAACCAGTCGTGAGTGAAACCTTCCTGGGTCCACGAAGCCGGGTCGAACGTCGTCACATGGAACCGTTGTGCCGCGGCCCCCCACAACCGCCTTGACCATGGGCATTCCTTGAAGAGGTGAATGTTGGTTTCCAGGTTACGACGGCATAGTGGGCAGAAATAGCAGTTTGGCCATTGTCTCGCCATTAGGCGATCGGCGGTCAGCAGCCGGTTGATTGACAGGAGCCATGCGAGGAGCTTGATCTTCGTAGGAGCCCATGCCTTCCAGATGGTCTCATAGATTGGCGATGAAGTGGCACCGAGGAACTGAATCTGGTAAGCGGAGGCTATAGTGAAATGCCCAGAGTTCGTAAGGTTCCAGGTGAACTCATCGGTGCCCTCCGATAGCGGCTCCGCAGCCGCCACCTTAGTCCAAAGGGTCACGAACTCCGGTAGGATGGCGGCGGAGACGCGGCCCTGCACATCTTTGATCCAGTTCCTGTTAAGTAGCGCCGCGTGGACGGAGCGCATCTTCCTTCGGGAAACAGCGAAAATTGCCGGCGCGATTGAAATGGGAGCTTCCCCGTTCAGCCAGCTGTCAAACCAGAAGGTGGCCCTATGCCCATCATGAACCCTCGTTGTAGTTGCAGCCGCAAATATCATACGATCATAGGTGGAGCATGGAACCGACAGGCCAATCCATGGCCTTGTTGTTGCCGTCCTCTCCAGCCAAAGCCAACGCAGCCTAAGCGCCACACCAAAACGCTGCAGGTCAAGGATGCCTAGTCCCCCTAGCTCGCGAGGCCTACAGATTCACCCCCATGCCACTTTGCAGTGGCCGCCATGGCAGAATTCCTGCCCCTTCCACGGCCAGGCCCGGCGGATCTTGTCAATCTGATTGCGCACCCACACAGGCATCTCATGCACTGACAGCCAGTATACCGTAAAAGCCGATAGTACTGAGTTGAGCAGTACTAGACGCCCGGCAGCCGCGAGCATCTTGAATTTCCATCTTGCTAGCCTAGCCAGGATCTTGTCAATGAGCGGTTGGAGGTCTATTTTCCGTAGCTTCCGTAGAGAGAGCGGCAGGCCAAGGAATTTGCAGGGGAAGGTTCCACTCGCGGCACCCAGCGGTCCGGCAATATGCTCGATGCAAAAACTCGTGCTGTTGATGGCTAGCACCGTGCTCTTGCTAAAATTTACTCTGAGACCCGTGGCGTCCCCGAAAGCTCGTAGGATAGAGCGCAGGGTGAGCACCTCTTGCCTGACCGGGTTAAGGAAGATGGCCACGTCATCCGCATATATGGAGGTGCGGTAGGTTGGTACCTTGCCTTTAATCTTCGATAGAGCCCCATCTTGCACCGCATTGACGAGCAACTGTTGCAGCGGTTCCATGGCAAGGATAAACAGGAAGGGAGAGAGCGGGTCTCCTTGCCTGAGACCCCGGCGATGTCTGATCACCGGCCCTGCCACACTGTTGACGAGCACGCGGGATGATGCCGTGGAGAGCAGCAAAGAGATCCAGTCGCACCAACGTTGCCCGAACCCCCTAGCTCGCATCATGTCAAGCAAGTAGGTCCAGGCCACAGTATCAAAGGCTTTGGCAATGGCAAGCTTGATGAGAAGCATTGGACGCTTTGTGCGGTGAAAGTGCCTCGCCATTCCTTGGACGAAGAGGAAATTGTCCTGAATGCATCTGCCCTTAATGAAAGCGCTTTGTACTGGCGCGATAAGGCAGTCAATCCGCTTGGCCAATCGCGAGGCTGGGATTTTTGAAAATATCTTGATGACCCCGTGAAGAAGACTGATAGGTCGAAAGTCGGTCATTGAGGCCGGATCATCTTTCTTCGGTAAGAGAACTGTGTGCGCCCCATTGATGAGGTGTAAACCTGCACCGTTGCAGCCATGCAGTTGCTGAAGGGCCAGGAAGAGGTCGTGAATGATTATGCCCGACGTGGACTTAAAGAAAGCGCCGGAGAAGCCATCCGGGCCCGGCGCACGATCCCCAGGGAGATCCCTTATGGCAGCCAGGATCTCATCGGAGGAGAAGGTTGCTTCTAAATCCTAAAAGTCCGCAGGTGGCAACCCTAGTGCCTCCCAGTTAAAGGCGGATGCCGTGCTCACTGCCGTCCCTTGGAGGCCACGGAAGAAATTAGCTGCTACCTCCTCCTTGTGTTTCTGTTCAGTGGCAATCACCCCGTCGCCGGCAAGCGATGCGATGAAGTTTTTGCGCCTCCTGGCGTTAGCTTTAATGTGGAAAAATCTTGTGTTCGCATCACCCGCGCGAATCCAATTTACCCTCACCAGTTGCCGAGCTTTGATGCGCTCGATGACTACCAGTCCGAGGATGCGGGATTTCAGCTCCTTCCTTAGTTGTAGCTCATCCGGCTCCAGCTGCCTGCTCTCTTGAGCGGCGTCCAGAATCGCGACCGTGTCCTGCGCCATGAGCAACTGGAGTTTTGTGTCGCCGATGTAGTTCTTGTGCCATAGTCGTAGAGCCCTCGCAGTTCTCCGAAGCTTCTCGTCAAGGGTTTTAATCCCCCCAACCGCTCTGCATGGCTGCGACCAAGCCTGTTGCACTACCTCTTGGAATCCCTCTACGTGCGGCCAGAAAGCTTCGAAACGGAACCGATGCCTCCTCGGAGAGGCGCCGTCGCAAGTGAGCAGCAGCGGACAATGGTCCAACATGGCAGTGGCTAGCGGTTGCAGTCTAGCCGCACTGAACATGGCGTCCCACTCCGGCGAGCAGAAAGCTCGATCAAGCCTGACCAAAGTGGGTGTTTGCTGCTCATTTGACCATGTAAACTTCCTTCCCGAGAGCTTAAGCTCAAGCAGATCACTTGCTTGCAGTGCGTCGCGGAACTGCGCCATGAGACGGTGGTTGATGTTGCCATTATTCTTGTCCCTAGCTTGATATATCAAGTTGAAATCACCGATTAGGAGCCAAGCACCCGTGACCATTCCTCTGATCCGTCCGAGGTCTTGGAGAAACAACTGCTTCATGCTGTCGTCGGCAGGCCCGTAGACCGTGGTGATCGTCCAAGCCGCCTCACCGGTTCTAGGCTGTATCCGCGCCGTGATGGCGAAAGCAGAGACGTCAATTGAAGTAACATCAAAGCGTGCTGCATCCCATGCCAGGAGCACACCTCCCCTTGTGCCCACCGCCGGCAGCAAGGTGGAGCCGGTGAGTCTTGCGCCCGTCACCTCGGCAAGGATGGCGGTCGTAAACCGCTCGCGCTTAGTCTCCTGGAGGCAAAGCAGCGAGCAGCGCGTTTGGTTTACCAAACTGTGCACCCCGCATCTACGTGCGCGGTCATTTAGCCCACGCACGTTCCAATTTAACAGTGAGAAACTATTCATGAATAACACTCAATGGGATCCCTTTCATACGCATACTCCAACAGAGAGCAGCAAGACCGACAACAACAACAAACAGACGCGGATACGGCCGAAACAACAACACGGGCGCTCGGCGAGGTCGCAACAATCTAAGGCGGAACCTACGACGTGGTCTCCAGACGGCGTGGTGGTTCGAACAACTCACAGACAGACATTCGTTCAGTTGCACTAACATGGGAAACTAGTGGATCCCGGGTATACAGGGCCGACAATCAAGCCGTCCCCACCACCTTCTCTCCGTCCAGCTCGCGCAGGTCCTCGTCAGGGAGGTTGATCTTGGCCTTGGACCTAACTCCGGCAGCCTTGGCAAGGGAGGCCGTGAGCTTGCCGAGCGGCGCCTTGAACCGGTCGACGTAGCGGGAGCGGACAACGGAGTTGAATTCTTCAGGGCCGTCGATGAACAACAACTGTTGCGCCAGCCTAGCCTGTGCCTTCTGCTGCTGGGTGAGGCCGATTGCCATCTTGGCAATCCGTGCACTGGTACGACGATGCGACGTCGGGATAGGCACCATGATGGGCGGCTCCTCATCCGGCTGGGCGGAGTGGGGCATCGCCGCCGGTGGAGCTCCCATGATGGATGGTGGCAACATCTTGAACACCTTGTGGAGGAAGGAAGTCGTCGCATCCACCTCTAGCCCTTACAGCTGCATGGCCAACTGATCAGCCGCCATGAGGCGGTCTTCCTTGTTGCAATCCTGGACCGAGGGCCAGCAGAGCTCCGCAGGAGGTGCTGGCTGAAGAACTGAAGGTGGTGGTGCAGGAACCAGGTAGCCCAGGCTGGGCCAAGGGTTTAGCCGGAGCTCCTGGCTCAGTGCCATCGGCCCAGTTCCAGTGTTCAACACTGGCCCAACTGGCGCTTCCTCCACCCCACCAACAAAGCAGGTTAGAGCCATCTCCTCCTCCTCCACGCCGGCCCAAGGCCCAGGGGGCAGCTCATGCTGCGTCAGAGAGGGCCACCTGCCCCCCTCCGTCAGTAGTGGGTCAGCCTCGTGGCCAGGCTGCCAGGAGGACAGGGCATCGATCTCCAGAAGCAGGGGGTCAACGCGCGTGAGCTCGTGCCAGGCATCTTCCATTTCCTTGTGGAAGGGGTGCATGTCAGGCTCGGCAAGGAGCGGCATCCCGAACAGCTCCCCCTCGGTCGTGGCGCTCTCCACAGCAGGCATGCCCTGCAGCAGAGGCAGCTGCAGGCCGGGCAAGGACGAGCCACCTTGGGGCAGGCAGGAGCGTGGAAAACGAGGCGCATGGTCTGCCAGCCGGTCCACCAGGCGCTCACGCGAGCGCGAGCGGCTGCGTCTCAGGGAGTTGTCGGAGCCAGAGCTCAGGCTGCGACTGCGGGGCGACCTCGCCTCGCTGGGCGACGCGTCGTGACGCCTGCCATGTCGCCCGTTGGAACCGCCAGGCTGCCTACGGAACGCGACACCTGCCGTTCCGTCCGAACGACAGCCCAGCAGTCCACCGCGCCATGCAGGCCTGGAGCTAGCACGCCTGCGACCGCGGCCCTCACGGTGTTCGTCGTCGTCTTCACGGCGTCGGTGCCTGTCCACCGCGCAGGCTTGCGCCGGGCGGCGCCGGCCCGTGCCCGCTTGGCCGTCTTCGATGAAACGCTCCCAGCGGAAACGGTCAATGAGCGGCCATTCAGTGCTCGCACCAGGCGGCCGCTCGGACACCGGAGAGTAGTCCTGGGTCTGGTCGAGGTGGATTAGGATGGGGAATTGCGGTCCCTGCACCCCTTCTTCACGTGGGCGGCCCTCCGGGAGCGCCGGGAGGCCCCGCACCTCAGCAGCTGGTCGATCGATGATGGAGAAGCCGTTGGCCATGGGGATGTCGTCCGGCGACCATGCCCACACCCAGGCGTAGACGAGGGAGGTGTTGGAGAGGGAGGTGGTTTGGCGTTCCAGCCTGTTGACCCTGCAGGATAGACCGATGGCGTCTTGCACCGCCTCCTTGCGCCATGCCTGCATGGGGATGCCTTCGATCGCCAGGCGGCAGTAGAAGCGGGAGAGGCGTTGGTGACCCCGCGCCGCCGGTGTCCAGGGCGCCAACGTGAGAGCCACGCCCCTACACGGGACAGCTCCGGCTTCTATGGCGGTGTCGCGGTGTCGAGCATGGCCGAACCTGACCAGAAAATCCTCTGGATGGTACCATGAGACGTGCATCTCGTCCCACGGGATGTTGAGCTCACGCTCCAGCGCCTTGGCCACCAACTGGGGGTTGATGTCGTGCCTCTCCTCCGATAGCGTGACCAACACCGCCGATGCACGCAGGTTTCGCGCCGCATCCTCCATGGCCTGAGTGCTGACGGTGAAGGTGCTGCCCGCCCCGAGGCGCTGCGAAGCCTTGCCGGGTCGGTACGCCATGGTGGTAGCAGCACGCGGAGGGCGCAGTTGGAGAGCCGGGAGCTTCCGCGGCGGGGGGTGGAATGGGGGCGGCAGGGGCGGCAAAGCTGGCAGGTGGGTAGGCGGCTGTTTGGGGTCAGCAGGCGAGCGGGGGGGGGGGGAGCGGCGAGCGAGGCGGCGAGGGGGAGGCAAGGCGCGCCTTGCAGCGCGGGTCGCGAGCACGGTGACCGGACACCTAGCAGTCAGCGCAGCGAACTGGATCACGGCATGCGGCGGCCCGGTGGTTCGGAGCGAGACATCTCAAGCAACAGCCTCTGAACCTCCTTAAAAAGGCGGCCCGTCGGCGCTCAGCTTCAGAACGGGCGGCTGCGGAGCGCAGGCGGCCATAACCATGGCCCGCCGGAAGTGGTACGGGCGGTGCACGCCGCCGGCGCCTCGAAACGACAAGGTGCCATTTCGGGGAGCCTGGGGTCTCGTCCACGCCGTTGCTCCTCACAGCAATCAAAGCCCTGCGGTCGGTATGGGTGACTGGCTGGGAGTTAAGGCGTAGCTCACGCGGGGCGCAGACGAGGGACTGGAGGCGGGGTGCCGGCGTCGGCCTTGAAGACGCCGCGGGCGCGCAGATGATAGACTGTAGACGCCTACCCGAGGCCGGTGCAGGCCTACCCGAGGCCGGCGCAGGCAATAACCCCGCGAGTAGAGCACCAGCGTCACTGGACGCCCACGATGGACTTGAAGGCGCTGCTGCAGATTGGGCGGAAGGCAGGAGATGCTCATCCGAGGCCGGCGCAGGTAATGAAGGCATGGGCCGGTCACCAGCACCGCTGGACTCGCCCACCTCATAATGGCCGCAGCCCAGACATGCAGGAGCATCCATCAGCCCGGCGGTCCGAAGCACGTGCTGCATCTCCGGAGATGTGGATCTAGCCGTAGGTGGGTACAACGCGCGGAGCCGCGCAGCAGCGGAGTCAGCAGATCCGGGCTTGCTCCAGCGGTGCCGAGGTGCGGGGGAGTTTGGAGTGTCCGACGTGCCCGGAGTGGGCGGCGCCGGTTTGGTGGTCGCCGCTCCCGGAGTAGGAAGCGACGAGAGCATAGTTCGCGTTGTCCCAGATAGATACATACTCGTAGATCGGTATGGGGATATTATATTTATGTTAATCCAATTTTTTTTTTAAAGTAACCAAATCTATGTTAAAAACATTAATATCTACAATACCTGATATATATACTATGAAACTACATTTCATAATGAAACTAACAGTAATGATTTGGTATTGCGAATATTAATATATATTTTTCTATAAGTTTGGTTAAAATAGAGATACTTTGACTTCGAAAATAAATTGTATGCAGACTAAAAAAGACCGAAGGAAGTACGTTGCTACTCGGTCGAGTTTAGGCTCAATTTCAAGGTTCCCGATGGCTTTGTAACCACGGCCGGAGTGGCAGCTGTGGCTGACATCCTGCATGCCCAAAGCCTGAAATCGGCGCGTGTAAGTGAAAATAAACAACAAATTAAATGCGAGCCTCGTTATCTCATACACGTTGAATCGTTGTTCGGTAGATTTTGGTTAGAAGGGAGGAAAACACCATTGACATAAGAAAAACATTTAGATTCAGCCGGATGAAATCTCTCTCCTGTAAACCCCTCTATCTGGGCACCACGTGTCCCTGTGAGGCCCTTCCCACCGCTTCCTTTTCCTCCACCTTATCTTCTCCATAAAGCCTATCATCCACCAGTTTTTTTCCCTTCTCGTTCGTCACGCAACGGAGAGACAAGCAACACCACCATAGTGGACGAGGGGGGCGACCCGTCGGCAGTGGCTGCATCAAAGCTCCGTTGTGGCTGCGTTGAAGCTCCGTCGTGGCTGCGTTGAAGCGCTGTCGGAGCTGCATCGTAGCGTCCCCGCGCTGCATAGCAGCTTCAGCTGTCGTCGCCTCGCGCTGTATAGCAGCTTCTGTCGTCGTCGCCGAGCGCTGCTTTGCAGCTTCCGCCACGGTCGTTGTCGAGGCTGCATCGTAGCATCCGCGCGCTGCGTAGCAGCTCCCATCGCCGTTGTCGCCGCGCGCTGCGTTGCAACTTCTACCATGGCTGTCGCGTGCTGCGTCGCAGCACCCCTCGTCGTCGGCGCTGCATCGCAGCTTCCGCCATGGGCCGCCGCGCACTGCGTCGCAACACCTGTCACCGCCGACGCTGCATCACTACATCCGTCGCCGTCTCCGGCGCTGCAACACATCATCCCTCGCGCTACGTCACAGCTTCCGCCGTCATCATCGTGTTCGTCACAAAATCTGCCATGGCCGCCGCATGATGTCTGTCGCCGCCCACCTGCGCTACGATGCAATATCCGTCGCCGGTTGTCTGTGTTGCGATGCAGCCCTCACCGCCGTTGCTATGTCAACGACATAGCAGCGAACTGTTGCGTGTGCTCGGAAAAAAGAAAGTGATGGACTGACGAACTTTGGGAGGGAGGAGGAAGGAAGCGAAGAAGCATTGACCCATCCAACGTTTTAGCTAGGATGGAGCGGACGGCAACCGACCCGACTGATTTTTCAAGGAAATCAGTCGGATGATTTGTAGCATCCGCCTTGGCACAAGGGCACTGATGCTCATGTGTTCGTTCGTGCGGGCATCTGCGTGCATGCCCTTGTGCCTAAATCCCAGCAAGCGAGCGAGCGAGCTTGTGTTCCACCAAAGGAATGAACTAACCCTTCACTTTGTTCTGGATCGCGCTGGATGGGTCAATGCTTCTTCGCTTCCTTCCTAGTACGATCGAAAGGTTATGCCGTCGCGCGCGTCGACAATGGACGGCTGACAGTGAGAGATAGAAACAGGAGTGGAGGGGCGCCGCGCCGGCCGCGGCCGGCCTTATCCGTGGCATGCATGCATGCATGTTGTCACGTCCACCCGTGGTCGCCATCCCGGCCGTTCCCTCTCGCTCGTATGCAGCAGCAAGGTGATGGATCTCCCTCGATAAGATCTTTTTGAGGATCTGTTTTCTTAGGATCGATCTCCCTCGATAAGATGAATTGTAGTTTCCCGTGCATGCGAAACTACATGCTATGATGCACTTGTTGTTGCGGCGTAGGCAGTTCAGCGCGTACCACTTTTAAAACACTTCTTCTTCAGTACAACCCCCCGACACAACGACGGCTCAGGGGCAGGATGGTCTTTTCCCCCAGTCCGACGTACGCGCGTCAGCCCCGCGGCGCCAGCGGACGGTCGGGCGACGTACATGTACGCGGGGGGAGGGGGGGTACGCGTCGTGCCCGCGTCAGCCAGCGTGACGTGGCGTCAGCCCGCGTCGCCCTGACCGCGGTCAAACCAGGCCCCGTCGCGCCGGTTCCAGATTGACCGTTCCCGAGGCCGCCGCCATTAATCCCGCTTGCGCCGTCAGCCCGCGTCGCCCGAGACGCCGTCGGTCCAGATGATCCGTCGCGTCCCGAGGCCGGCGCCATCATTCCCGTCGCATTAAATCCTGACGGCGCCGCCTATTGACCGTCAGGCCGCCGTCTCCCGAGGCCCGTCGCCTCCCGAGGCGACGCGTTTACTCCGGGGGAGTAACGCCGCCCAACCGCCCGTCGCCCCCCTTCCCCCTGGCGGCCTATATAAAGCCGGCGCCTCGGCCCGTCGCCCAGACGCGTCGCTCCTGTCCACTTCCCCGTCGCCTCGTCGCTCCTCTCCCCTTTCCCCGTCGCCTCGTCGCTCCTCTCCCCTCCGGCGATGGTGTCCTACGCCGGCGGCAGCAGCTCCGGCGCCGGAGACGACCCCCCGAGCATCTGGCCGACGAGCCTTGACGGGCCGGCAACGGAGGAGCTCCACCGCTACGCGTTGCTGGTGCCGCCGGGGTGCCGGCTCGCGAAGCCATGGAAAATCGGCAAGGACGGCTACGCGACGCTCGGGCCCGGCGCGACGGAGGAGGAGCGTCGTAACCATCGCGGCGGCCGGTGCAACATCTACGGCCGGCACGCGTTTTGGGACGGCAAGTCCTACGCCGACGTGATCAACCAGTGCCGGCGCGCGTCGGCGGCCGCGGGCAACCCCGTCAACTCCGGCGACAGCCAGCGCCGCCCGCGGCGTCGGACGTTAACCCCCCAGCCCCTGCCGGTGGCCCCGCCGGAGGTTGAACTCCCGCCGGAGCAGATCGTCCTCCGCGAGGACGGCGACCCCGACGATTCTCCGGGGCTGCTCATCGCCCTGCGTGCCTCTCAGGCGACAGCGGCGGCGGCGGCGGCCGCGGCGGCGGCGAGGGAGGCGGCGGAGATCGCGGCGGCAATCCAGGCGGCGGCGGCACAGGCGGGGAATCCGCAGCCCGTCGTCGAGGAAGACGGCGACAACGACGACGACGAGATCGACTGGGACAACGTCGGCAGCAGCTCGAACGACGACGACGGGGCCGACGGGGACGGCGCGGTGGAGGAGCCGGACGTCGTCAACCTCGACGAGTCCGATTAGATTCGCGACAAATCGCGAAGTTTATTAGAAAGTTTTAGTAATGTTTAATTAAATTTCGCTTTGAGTTTATCAAAAAATGTCGTGTTATGTTCGAATGTAATATGAATGAACTATGGTTATGTTTTATGTTATCTAAATTATGTGTTGTTATTATTATTTCTTCGAATGTACCGAAAGTAAACTGTTTCAATTTGAACGAAGATTGTCTCAACTTGAATATTTCTATATAATTTTAAAGACTTTGCGTGGCACTTGTTGTAATGATGTTGAAGACCAAACGCGCGTTTAATTGACCAACACACAAAATTCCCACGCAAAAGTTCAACGAAATCGAAGACCAAACGCACGTTGCGTCACATCCGGCATCTGTTTTTGCATGGAAATTCACAGAAAACGCACGGATTGTTAGAAAATAAAAAAAGTTGACGTGCCTCCTTGTGAAGTTCATTAGGAAGCGTGGAAAAAAATTGGGTCTGTTTGATGAAGGGGAGTAAAAAGATCACATTGTAACACCCCTTCCGCCCATAACGACACCGGTGGGTTGCACATGATGTACATGCATACATGCATGAAATGTACCCAACTTTTGCCAGCACTTGAGAATGCACATCCAATTGTTCCACGCAAAAGTTGAACGAAATCGAAGACCAAACGCACGTTGCGTCACGTTCGGCATCTGTTTTTGCCTGTTTTTGCATGGAAATTGACAGAAAACGCACGGATTGTCAGAAAATAAAAAAAATTGACGTGCCTCCTTGTGAAGTTCATTAGGAAGCATGGAAAAAAATTGGGTCCGTTTGATGAAGGGGAGTAAAAAGATCCCATTGTAACACCCCTTCCGCCCATACCGACACCGGTGGGTTGCACATGATGTACATGCATACAAGCATGAAATGTACCCAACTTTTGCCAGCACTTGAGAATGCACATCCAATTGTCCCACGCAAAAGTTGAACGAAATCGAAGACCGAACGCACGTTGCGTCACATCCGGCATCTGTTTTTGCCTGTTTTTGCATGGAAATTGACAGAAAACGCACGGATTGTCAGAAAATAAAAAAATTTGACGTGTCGCCTTGTGAAGTTCATTAGGAAGCGTGGAAAAAATTTGGGTCCGTTTGATGAAGGGGAGTAAAAAGATTACATTGTAACACCCCTTCCGCCCATACCGACACCGGTGGGGTGCATATGATGTACATGCATACATGCATGAAATGTACCCAACTTTTGCCAGCACTTGAGAATGCACATCCAATTGTCCCACGCAAAATTTGAACGAAATCGAAGACCGAACGCACGTTGCGTCACGTCCGGCATCTGTTTTTGCCTGTTTTTGCATGGAAATTCACAGAAAACGCACGGATTGTCCCAAAATAAAAAAATTGACGTGCCTCCTTGTGAAGTTCATTAGGAAGCGTGGAAAAAAAACTGGGTCCGTTTGATGAAGGGGAGTAAAAAGATCACATTATAACACCCCTTCCGCCCATACCGACACCGGTGGGTTGCACATGATGTACATGCATACATGCATGAAATGTACCCAACTCTTGCCAGCACTTGAGAATGCACATCCAATTGTCTCACGCAAAAGCTGAACGAAATCGAAGACCGAACCCACATTGTGTCACGTCTGGCATCTGTTTTTGCCTGTTTTTGCATGGAAATTCACAGAAAACGCACGGATTGTCAGAAAATAAAAAAATTTAACGTGCCTCCTTGTGAAGTTCATTAGGAAGCGTCGAAAAAAATTGGGTCCGTTTGATGAAGGGGAGTAAAAAGATCCCATTGTAACACCCCTCCCGCCCATACCGACACCGGTGGGTTGCACATGATGTACATGCATACATGCATGAAATGTACCCAACTTTTGCCAGCACTTGAGAATGCACATCCAATTGTCTCACGCAAAAGTTTAACGAAATCGAAGACCGAACGCACGTTGCGTCACGTCCGGGATCTGTTTTTGCCTGTTTTTGCATGGAAATTCACAGAAAATGCACGGATTGTCAGTAAATAAAAAAAATTGACGTGCCTCCTTATGAAGTTCATTGGGAAGCGTGGAAAAAAAATTGGGTCCGTTTGATGAAGGGGAGTAAAAAGATCACATTGTAACACCCCTTCCGTCCATACTGACACCGGTGGGTTGCACATGATGTACATGCATACATGCATGAAATGTACCCAACTTTTGCCAGCACTTGAGAATGCACATCCAATTGTCCCACGCAAAAGCAGAACGAAATCGATGACCGAACGCACGTTGTGTCACGTCCGGCATCTGTTTTTGCCTGTTTTTGCATGGAAATTCACAGAAAACGCACGGATTGTCAGAAAATAAAAAATTTGACGTGCCTCCTTGTGAAGTTCATTAGGAAGCGTGGAAAAAAATTGGGTCCGTTTGATTAATGTTTTTGTGACAAGTTAAAATTTGAATTAACTTATAAAACACATAAGGCTCCGTCTTAATATTAAAAGAGCTAGACTCCTGTCGGCGTCGTAAGTGGCCCCGTCGTGATCTCAGCTGACGTCGCCATAGTAGGATATCCGCGCCCGACGGGATAACCGACGTGCATGCAATTTTATCCCATACCTAGCCCTACCCCGACGTGATCTCGCCGCCGCCGCGCCCCGCTCTACACTTCCCCGCCGCCGCCATCCTCCCCGTCGCCGCCGCCGCCCCCCGCTCTAGACTGCCCCGCCGCCCTCCCTCCTCCCCGCAGCCGCTGCGTTCTCTCCCCTCTCCCCTGGCCGTCCGTATGTCATTGTGATCTACCACCCCGTCCGCCGTCGCACCTCTTCGTCCGTACGTCGCCGCGCCCCCGCCGTCCGTACGACCGCCGTTGCATCGTCCGCCGTCCGCCGTCGGACGCCCACTACCACCCCGTCCGTCGTTGCACCGTCCGCCGTCAGCCTTGTGGTTTGGGTAAGTATTTTTACGATGTTTTCATGTTAGTATTCACATGTCAAATGAGTTGCATCGTACGTGACAATATTTTTAAATTATGAAGGATGGATATCGATGGTGTGATTCCATGTTCAGTTGAGAAGTGGGTTAGCCTTGTTGACAAACTTTCAGCAAGTCAGAAATTTACATTTTATGAACCGGATTTGCAAGGCATGTTACAAATACCGTCCGTAAAGATGCGTGAATTTTTACTTCACTTTTTGATCCAAGGCTACAATCGTCATTGTAAAAAATTCATGGTTCAAGAGGCATCTGGGAGTAAAGGCCTTATTTCAGTAGGGCCTGATGATGTGTTTTCTATATTTGGTTTGAAAAATCAAGGAGTTGATATTGTTGGTTTTCTTAGAACGGAAGGACAAAAAGCAATGAAAAAAATACCAATTAATTTTGTGGACACAAAAAAGGGTAAGATCATGATTGATGATCTAATCAATAAGATTGTGAGGAATGAAAACACAGATGATGACTTTGTCCGGATGACGTTTCTAGTTTTGTTGGGAACAGTAATCGCACCAGTCTCTCATGAATATATTCCGAAGGAGTATTATGCCTTAGTTAAGGATAAAAAGATGATAAGTAAGTTCAACTGGAACGAGTTCACTTTGAAGTTCTTTTTTTTCGGAGATTGGAAAGGTTCTAGAGGACGACCGTGTTAGGGAATGGCCACATGGGAACCTTGCCCTTTTGCAGGTATATTTTATTCATTGTTTTCAAATTATTACTTATGTAATGTTAGTCAAATATGTATTATTCAAACATATTTGGTGTATTGCAGTATGCATATTGGGAGAAGGTACAACCAGTTATAGGTCCAAAATATGATCCGTTGTCACTTCTGAGCCCCTTGATGAGGAACTGGACGGAAGCTCTAGCGAAGAAAAGAGACAAATACAACTATGATTATGGTCGGGGTGTTGGGATGGTAATCCATATTTTCTTCTTTTAATGTTACATTTCCATGGTTCAATTAATTGTCTAAACTTTGATGTATAATTATCACTCTCTAATTATTGTTCTTGTAGATTGATGACAATATTACAGAGGAGTATAGGGTGAAAAAAATTGCTCAAGAACAAGCTGAAAAAAATAAAAATCAAGTACAAAAAAGTCTACTGTTAGTGGAAGGAAGAAAGAGGGCAGCACATCAGAGGCTTCCGCAAGCCAGAAGCCTGTTATGGACCGCATTTTGAATGAGCTGAAGGAGATACGCAAGGACATGCTTCGCTTGCCAGAGTTATGCGCACGGGTAACAGTACAACACATTTTTACTATCGTGCATAATGTATTTCATTGACTTACATAACTAAGATGAATAAATGTTTTTTCAGAGGATGATTGAGAAAATGAACAAAACCGGTGTGTTCTATAGAACCGGTAACATGGAAGAAGAAGAAGAGAATCTATACGGTGACATTAATGAATCTACAAATGATAGTGCATTTCGTGATAAGGAGTTTGTTTATCATGATGATATGGACGACTATCGCACACCTTCTCATGGTAAAATGAATAAGCAAAAGGACGATGACGGTCAGTGGCGGTGCCACCGTAGGGGCTGGTATGGTCGGCCGCCCCGGGTAAGCCGTGATGTGCGGCACAAATACTAGTACTAATCGGTGTCATTAGCCGACCTGTTTTGGACATGAGGCACAAAACTGTTGGAAATATGCCCTAGAGGCAATAATAAATTGGTTATTATTATATTTCCTTGTTCATGATAATCGTTTATTATCCATGCTATAATTGTATTGATTGGAAACTCAAATACATGTGTGGGTACATAGACAACACTGTGTCCCTAGTAAGCCTCTAGTTGACTAGCTCGTTGATCAAAAGATGGTGAAGGTTTCCTAGCCATGGACATGAGATGTCATTTGATAACGGGATCACATCATTAGGAGAATGATGTGATGGACAAGACCCAAACTGTAAACGCAGCATATGATCGTGTCAGTTTATTGCTATTGTTTTCTGCATGTCAAGTATCTGTTCCTTTGACCATGAGATCATGCAACTCACTGACACCGGAGGAATACCTTGTGTGTATCAAACGTCACAACGTAACTGGGTGACTATAAAGGTGCTCTACAGGTATCTCCGAGGGTGTCTGTTGGATTGGCATGGATCAAGACTGGGATTTGTTACTCCGTGTGACGGAGAGGTATCTCAGGGCCCACTCGGTAATACAACATCACTATAAGCCTTGCAAGCAATGTGACTAAAGTGTTAGCCACGGGATCTTGTATTACGGAACGAGTAAAGAGACTTGCCAGTAACGAGATTGAACTAGGTATAGAGATACCGACGATCGAATCTCGGGCAAGTAACATACCGAAGAACAAAGGGAACAGCATACGGGATTAACTGAATCCTTGACATAGAGGTTCGACCGATATAGATCTTCGTAGAATATGTAGGAGCCAATATGGGCATCCAGGTCCCGCTATTGGTTATTGATCGTAGAGGTGTCTCGGTCATGTCTACATAGTTCTCGAACCCGCAGGGTCTACACACTTAACGTTTGGTGACGATATAAGTATAGTTGAGTTGTTATGTTGGTGACCGAAAGTTGTTCGGAGTCCCGGATGAGATCCCGGACATGACGAGGAGCTCTGGAATAGTCCGGAGGTAAAGATTGATATATGGGATAATAGTGTTTGGTCTCCGGAAGGGTTCTGGAATTCACCGGAAGGGGTTCCGGATGTTTCCCGAAATGTTCGGGTACGAGAACACTTTATTTGGGCCAAGGGGTAAAGCCCACGAGGCTTTAGGAAGGTGCAAAAGGAAGTTTTGCGGAGGCCAGGGGCCAGACGCCAGGGACCATGGCGTCTGGGGCCAGACGCCGAGGACCCTGGCGTCTGGTCCTGGAGTCCGAGCAGGACTCTTGCCTTGCGGGCCAAACCGACTTTGAGGAGGCTCTTTCTCCAAGTTTCAACCCCAGGGCTCAACATATAAATAGAGGGGCAGGGCTAGCACCCGGAACACATTAAGATTCCCCAAGCCGTGTGCCGGCAACCCTAACCCTCTAGTTCCTCCGTCATAATCTCCGTAGCGCTTGGCGAAGCCCTGCAGAGATTGTTCCTCACCACCATCACCACGCCGTCGTGCTGCCGGAACTCATCTACTACTTCACCATCGCTCGCTGGATCGAGGAGGTGAAGGCGTCATCAAGCTGTACGTGTGTTGAACGCGGAGGTGCCGTCCGTTCGGCACTAGTTCGTGATCGGTTCGAGGGACGACTTGCGATTTGGATCGCGGAGACGTTCGACTACATCAACCGCATTTCTTAACGCTTCCGCTTAGCGATCTACAAGGGTATGTAGATTCACTCTCCCTCTCGTAGATGCTCATCACCATGGATAGATCTTGTGTGTGCGTAGGAAAATTTTTGTTTCCCATGCAACGTTCCCCAACAAAAACGTGATTAGTCCATCTGTTTTGAACAGAAAAACGATTCATTTATATACCTGAGCTAGCAAAACACGGCCTACATGCAGCCCAGCTGCTGCAAATAATAAACAATTCCCGACCAGCAGCCGTAACATACGTATATATAGCTCAACTAAAACAAACATAGTAGTCAGCCCACTCCCAGTCCAGGCACCAGCCCGCAGCCAAGTGGCCGCGCCACCGCCTCCCCACAATCCGGAGCTGCGCCGCCCGAGGTAGTGCTGCTGCCGGAACCACCGCTGCCCGAGGAGCATTGCCGCGCCCGCGACGGGAAGACCATCTACAACCGCCGAGAACCCGAAGCCGAACCCTAGCAGCCGCCCTCGCCGCCTGCAGCCCGCTCCGTTTGGATCCAAATCTGGCCGCCGGCCGACGGCGATCCACGCCAGGCGCGCCCCTCCATGGCAACCGCCGAGCCACCACAAGAGCTCACGGAGCCGGCCAGCCACCGTCACCCGGAGCGTCCAGATCTGCGCCGCCGAGCCTTGCCATAGCCCGGCGCCTCCGGCGGCCAGCCATCCCGCACCGGCCGGGGGGTTCGCGAGGAGGGGGAGGAACGGCCCCGTCGCCGCCCACACCGGCTGGGCTTCGCTCGGCGGCGACTCAGGGCAGCGGCGATGTAGGGAGAGGCCGGAGGAGGAGGGGCTTGGCCAGCGACTAGGGTTCCTCCCTGTCGCCTCGCGGGGGCGACGCGGGAGGACGAGGCTCACATGATCCTTGTTGACAATTATTGAACCTTGTGATGTTGTAATGTAGGGAATCTATAAGAAAATGGAATCAATAGCTGCTTACTTTGGAATTCCCCTAGTTACTGGATCCCTAGGGTTTAATGAAGCCTCTGTTGCAAACATTTTACAAGCTACTGTTCGTTAACCTCAAGTGTCTTGATGATTGGTTGAATGACATGATAATATGGTATGTTGAGCAAGATATATTTGCTAGAATTTATGACAAGAAGATTATAGAACATTTTTATGGATTGAGGGACCATAGAGGCCATCTACCAGATCCTCCACGATAAAAAAAATAGACCTGAAATGTTTCGCCCCGGGTAAGTTCAATTCCTGGATCCGCCACTGATGACGGTGGTGATGTGAATTCTCATGGTAAGGTACCTTATTATTGCACTCCTGAGTATCTGGATAGTTTCAAGGGTGATTGGAGTGATCCTATCAAAGTACCTGAGGTATCAGATGAAAAGGCGGACACGTCTTTAGAGACAAATGAAATATCATCACACGGATCGGGTCATTCTAACGGAGTAGATGAGCAAGTGGAAGAGGTGCTTGGCAAACGTAAATGCACTGCATCAAAAGCCGTAAAGTCTCCTTTTGTTGTTGTTAAACCCATCAAGCGTGCAAAACGTTCTGCCAAAGCAAGTAAGATTGTTATGAATCAATATTTTTTGGTGACACAAAGTTTATTGTATAATTATGTTTACTAATGTTTGATTTGTGATTTGCAGAACTGTTTAGTAAAGAAGATGTTAAGAAATCTAGTGATGACGTCGATGTGATCAAAGCGAGTGTTAAGTTCGTACGCGCATGTGAGCGCTCAAAGAAACATAGCGCTACACAAATTTTCAATGATGGTTCGGCCGACGCTTTGACTGCAGAAAGAGCTTGTCAGATTCTTAACCACAGATGGCTAAGCGGCGATGTAAGTTATTTTCATTTTTAACATTATATTTCACAACAAAGTACAATCATTACATTTGTTATATCATTTTCAGGTTATCAATGCGTACTCATCTTTTTTGCTGGGGGAAGCTAAAGACCAACGTCACATATTGCCGACTTGGAGGGTGAAGTGACTGCTTGATTATAGAACGGGTAACCAGGCCAACGGTAACGACTATGAAACAGTGTCAAATAAAATGAACCCGTGAATAGGTGTATCAAAGAGTATTTCAAAACACCTAAGGTTTGTTCGAGTGGTTGTAAGGTATACAAATAATGCAATAGTATAACAAATGCTGTATTGATTTGGGTTATATTCTCTTTGACATGCAGACTTATATGGCTATTAACAAGGATGACACCCATTGGGTTACGGTCGTCATGCATAAGGAAAAGAAAGAGTTCCAGGTTCTAGACTCGTTGATGGGACAAGAACTTGACAATAGAACAAGAAAACTCGATGAGGACTTGGTAGGTTTTAATACACATTTGCATTGCCAAACCATCATGTGTTTACCTTATTTACTGAAAGTTTCTCGCGCTGTTATTTTTATTTTTAGAGAAGAGAAATTGGAGCAGATATTGCAGAAGCAAATGCAACCGGAGCTGTGCAGTATCCGGATGTATCCACATGGCCTATTGAAACCTACGGCATGCCTCAACAAGAAGATGGGTGAGTATGTAGTTGAATATAATGTTGGTGTATTATATGTGTGTGATGCATAATTATTTATTGTTAATTATATGCACCAGGAACTCATGTGGATTATTTGTTCTTCATTGCTTTAAAAATTGGAATGGCGATAAATGGACTGGCTCTTTTTCACAGGTACAAAACTAATATTAGTACTCTTTACTATGAACACTTTATAGTGTACTAACATGATTTGTTTTGCAGAGATCAATTGATGCTTCGAGGGAACTAATGATAGCGCAAATTATTTTTTCTGAAAAGAACAAGCTTGGGGAAGTGAAAAACAAAGTTATTAGGATTGCAAGGAGGAAGAAATAGATGACACCGGAGGAGATTCACGCGTGCTTGAGTTTACTACGAGACTAGATTATTCTAGTGTTTTTCGTACTTTGTTGTGAACATTTTGTAAGAGACATATATATTTTTCACATATACTTCATGATATTTTGTGTTTGAAAGATTTTATACGTAATGATAATTGTCGTGTTTTTTAAATATATAGAATATTATGTCGTTGTTGAAAATACTATAAAATTTGCTATCTCGATCTCTCATTAGTAATGTATTTAAGCCGACGCCAAGTTTGCGCGACGGTGGCTAAACGCGCTATGTCGTCGGTCGGGTGCACTGGGAAGAAACAGCGGTCAACTGCGCGGGCGCCGTCGGTGCACGCAGTCGGCCGCGCGACGTACAGTTTTTGCACGACGGGCTATAGCGCCGTGGGCCGGCCCAACTAAGACGACGGGCGTGCGAAACCGGCGACGCGTCGTTTTTTAGTCCCACCTCGCCGGCCGAAGGGTGCGACGACCTGTTTATATACCTCGCGACCCCGACGTTGTTGAACGTCTGATTATGTGACCGTCGGCCCCGACGTCGTTGAAAAAAAACTCAACCCCACCGTCGCCGCGGCGCGGTAACCGACGGGCATACTTTTTGCATGAAAAAAATAACACAATCGACGACGGCTTAAGTGCACAGTTAGCAACCATAACGATGACAAATTATGACAAGTCGTATATCTTTAATAACAGGGAAAACATATACATATTGTCTTATATAACACAATAGTCTTGATTACACATATAAAAAAGTCTCATATGTTTACATAACGCGAATACAAAGATAAGTATTGTCTTCCATATTATTGAATAAAGTAAACTCTTGTGCTTTGTATAAATGAATGAAGTAAAACACTTGCAATAACACCGCTTGTGTCTTCAACCCCAGTTACTGCATAAAATAAGTTATAGATTGGAAGAATAATTATAGAAACAAAACAACATAAGTAAAATAAACAAACGAAAACGCATACTAACACGTACTCTGGATTTTGGTTGCAAGTGGCCCTGTTATGACCTGGAAGTCTGCATAGGCTACATAGACGTTTGGTTTTCTCATCAAATGATTTTGGTCTCCCATTTTTGGTCACCTCAGGACCATTCTTACCGCGACCTCTACTGTTCTGCTTAGGTGCCCCTTTGGTGGACACCTTCACTGGATCACGAATAAGAATATGATCCTGCTTAGGCTGAAATTCATTATTACTCACAAAGCTTTGCTGACTAGGTTCTTCATTACCCAAGACGTCCTTACTCGCTATAATTTCTTCCATTGCTGCCAGCATCTTGTCGAATAAGAATATGTTATGACATGCGATACGAGAAGCTTCTGCAGATACAATGCTCAACTTACTAAATCTAGCTCTGGCCTCAGTACCCGTCCAACCCCATGAAAACAGATCGCTGGTGCGCTTCACGGGCAATCCAGATCTTGATTTTTTTGTGAACCTTCGCAGGACACAACACTTAGGTATTGCAGGTAAGTTGAGTGCATTCAAAACATGAAGAATATGTTTGCAAGGAAGACCTTTGCGAGTCATACTTCGACATCTGCACTTTATAGTTTCTGCGGAGTTACTTGGTGCATAGTCCACAGTAAACCTGTGATCCCTGTTATTTTTCCACGCAACCACGAATCTGTGACTGTCGGCTCCTCTCAATCTATCAATTACCTCAAGCTGATGTACCTTCTTTAAATCTTCCTGCAAGATGTAAAAGTTTGCCTTTGTGAATGCTTTGGCAGCGAACACCTCAATGGTCTTACACTCAGTCACTGCTACTGGTAGAGTCTGTGAGGCCATGCAATCGTCATGCGATTCATTCTCGCGGAGGCGCATAATGCAATTCTCATAGTGTACAATCATGTCAACAATTGTCATACCGTAGTCAAGATATAGGTGCAGGCATGAGTTCAGGCTCTCGCTCCTCTGATTACTCCGCATACCAAGAAATAACCCACCAGACAAATATGATGCAGCCCAAAGCTTCTTCTTCCTGTACATCCTATGGAGCCATGTTTTTGTTTTCTCCGTCTGCCATTTACGAACAAACGCGGCCCATCTCTCCTCGAAAATTGTATGTGTGGTGGCGTAGTAGAGGAGTGACCTGAATTCCTTCAACGACTTGTGGTGGAGGTGTTTCTGCATGTTCTTTTCAATATGCCATGAGCATAGACGATGCCACGCGTCAGGAAGCACCATCCTGATAGCCCTTATCATCGCTGCATCTCCATCAGTAAGTACGGACTGGGGCTTCTTCTGACAGTGAGCTTTCAAAAACGTCTCTAGCAGCCAAACATGCGTACCTTCAGTCTCATCTGAAACAATGGCGCATGCAAATACCGTAGTGCAACGGTGATTGTTGAGACCGACGAAAGGGATAAACGGCATTCCATACCTATTCATCTTGTACGTACTGTCTAACACAGTGACATCACCATAGTCAAGATAATCCCGACGTGATTGCGAATCACACCAGAACAAGTTGTTCAGCCTACCTTCAGCGTCAACAGTGTGCTCAAAGAAAAAATCCGGATCCCTGTCCTTTCTAGCCATCATGATTCCTATAGCAGTGTCAGCATCACCCTGAGCAAGCAGTTTCATCTTCTCCCTGTAGCACATATTATACAACTTCCTCCTTCCAAACCCTGTCTTAGCGTACGAACCGTACCTGCTGACAAAGTTATCAAAAATAATGTGCTTTCTTATCCCAGCTCCTGCCATAGCTAAGATCTCTGCTCTCTGAAATTCTTTGATCACATTGTGAGACCGGAGGAAAGGGACTTCGTCCAGTCTTGCAAGAACGTGGCTGTGATCATCGAAGAAACTGCTGACATACCAAAGCTCACTCTTTCTATCAAGCTTCACTGTTAAATGGGCTTCACAGAAGCATCGACTCTCTGGTCTCAGTCTGTGGGTCCGGCCTTCCATGGTACAAAATTTGGCCTGTCGTTTTCCTGCCCTGGAACAGAGATACCTCCTCAAGCGCAAAACTTTTGAAGAACCTTTTGCAAAAAATTTCAAGTCCCTCCTGATACTGAACCCACGATCTTTCGCGTACTGGTTGTAGAACGTGTACGCCTCTCCTTTTGACCTGAATGTCTTGGCCATCACTTCCCAATGCCTATCCAGTGACTCTTGCTGATATTCATCATAGCCGATTTCAAGGTCAAACTCAAGATCGTCAACATGCTCATCGTTCCCACTAGGACCATCAACACCCCCCTGCAAAATAAGACATATAACCATGTTCGTCAGTCTGTTGCTATGTTGTTAGTTTTCATGAATAATTTGAACACTATAACTTACTTCGCTCACACTTCCTTCATTAGATGCATCGACATCATCCTCATCATTGTCATCATTGTCATCATCTAAAGTTCTCGGCTCAGTGTCACCATCGGTATTTCTCTATGCAGATTAAAATGTGTAAGTGGTAATACAATTTGTATGCTAGTAATTATACAACATATTTGAAACGTACCTGGGTTCCACTCACTAGTAGAAAACATACCTTTTGTCCAAAGCATTAGTCCCGGTCTGGTTTTGAACCGGCACTAATGTGACCATTAGTCCCGGTTTGGGACGGGCATCATTAGTCCCGGTTCGTTCCGGACCTCTAGTCCTGGTTCGTAACACGAACCGGGACTAAAGGGGTGGTGGCAGGCTGGTGTCAGCCTGGGGCCCCACGATCACCTTTAGTCTCGGTTCGTGGCACGAACCGGGACTATAGGCTCACCTTTAGTCCCGGTTTGTGTCACGAACCGGGACTAAAGATCCCCTACATGAACCCTTCGGCCAGCCCGAGCACACTCCTCCCTGTTTTTTCCCCTTCTTCCTCTCCTTTGTTCTTCCCCTTGCTCGAGCTCACCTCCATTTTTGCCAAAATTTGTCAAGATTTGGAGGCACCCCATCCATCCAAGTGTTCACAAAGGTTAGCAACTTTGTCCTTTCATCTCTCATTGCTAGATTAGCTCTTGCAATGCTCTATAAGTATAGTGATTTGTGGGTTTTAGTTTGGGAGTATTTATATGTGGTAGTTTATTTGATTTATATGCAATTTGAGCTCAAATTAACTTCTTACTTTGCATGCGTAGGTGTGGTTTACTTAGTGCCTTCCCGTCCCCGTCCTAACCACCGTCGATCGCCCGCACCGTCCCGTCGCCGGCACCACCTTGGTGAGCCTCTTGTTCTTATCCTTTTTATTAAAAAAAATCATGTTTGTAAGATTTAGATAGTTACTTGTATAGTTTTCTTACCTATATGGTTGTTTGTTATACATAGTGGCATGGTTTTGATATCCGTCCCCGTCGGCCCTCGTCCGGTTTATGATTCGAATGTGGTATATACTCTCTTTTATAACTATTTGTTGCATTTCGTGTTTATGACAATTATGCCCATCAAGTTGACATAGATATTTTTATCTAGGAGGTATGTGAACCGGAAATTGCAACCGACATAGATATTCTTGTCAAGAAGTTAAATTTAGTTGAAAAAGAAAACGAGTTTTTGAAAGAAAAATTGAAAAGAGTTGAGGAAGAGAAGATGAAACTGGAGTTGTATGTTGCCGATGTCGTCGATGATCATAAGATAAAGATGGATGCAATGCGCTTGAAGATTAGAAAATTTAAAAAATATGCCATTGATAGTGAGGCTTGGTATCACTATGCTGTTGGATCAATTGTTACCTTAGTTGCGATCTTGATCGCATTTGTTGTTGCATTTAAATGCTTTAGCTAGAGAGTTTGTATGTTGTTTTATGAGAACAAGTGTGTATGAACTTTATGTATGAACTTGTATTAATTTGGTCTTTTCGGTGTTGTGTAATGAAGATGAGCCGGAAATGGATGTACGATGACCGATGCTCTCCCCAGTTCATTAATGGCGTGCATACTTTTCTGGTTGCGGCTGAGGCAAACAAGCGGGCGGATGGTTTTATGTATTGTCCATGTGCTGGCTGTAAGAATGATCGAAATTACTCTAACTCAAGAACCATTCACGTCCACCTGTTTGAGTCCGGTTTCATGTCCGGCTATAACTGTTGGACCAAGCACGGAGAAAGAGGGGTCCTAATGGAAGAGAATGAAGAAGAAGAGGATGACGACAGCTATCCTGGCCATGGGTTCCATGAATACGATGGTACAACAATGGGGGAAGAAGCTGAGCCGACAATGCGGGAAGGAGCTGAAGAAGAGGCATCAGATGAGCCCGCTGATGATCTTGGTCGGGCCATTGCCGATGCAAAGAGAAACTGCGCAAGTGAAAAGGAGAAGCTGAAGTTGCAGCGCATGTTAGAGGATCACAAGAAATTGTTGTACCCAAATTGCGAAGATGACAAGAAAAAGCTGAGTACCACACTGGAATTGCTGCAATGGAAGGCAGAGAATGGTGTATCTGACAAGGCATTTGAAAAGTTGCTGATAATGTTAAAGAAGAAGCTACCAAAGGACAACGAATTGCCCGACAGTACGTACGAAGCAAAGAAGGCCGTCTGCCATCTAGGATTAGAGGTGCAGAAGATACATGCATGCCCTAATGACTGCATCCTCTACCGCGGTGAGTACGAGGATTTGAATGCATGCCCGGTATGCTGTGCATTGCGCTATAAGATCGGCCACGATGACCATGGTGATGTTGAGGGCGAGCGCCCCAGAAAGAAGATTCCTACCAAGGTGATGTGGTATGCTCCTATAATACCACGGTTGAAACGTTTGTTCCAAAACAAAGAGCATGCCAAGTTGATGCGATGGCACAAAAAAGACCGTAAGAAAGACGGGAAGTTGAGAGTACCCGCTGACGGATCGCAGTGGCGAAAAATCGAGAGAAAGTGGAAGGACTTTGCAAAGGACGCAAGGAACGTATGGTTTGGTTTAAGTGCAGATGGTATTAATACTTTTGGGGAGCAGAACAGCAATCATAGCACATGGCCTGTGACTCTATGTATCTATAACCTTCCTCCTTGGTTGTGCATGAAGCGGAAGTTCATTATGATGCCAGTGCTCATCCAAGGCCCCAAGCAACCCGGTAACGACATTGATGTGTACCTAAGGCCATTAGTCGAAGAACTTTTAGAGCTGTGGAATGGAAAAGGTGTACGTGCGTGGGATGAGCACAAACAGCAGGAATTTGACCTGCGAGCGTTGCTGTTTGTAACCATCAATGATTGGCCTGCTCTCAGTAACCTTTCAGGACAGACAAACAAGGGATACCACGCATGCACGCACTGTTTAGATGATACCGACAGTATATATTTGGATAAATGTAAGAAGAATGTGTACCTGGGGCATCGTCGATTTCTTCAGAGCAGGCATCCCGTAAGAAAGAAAGGCAAGCATTTCAAAGGTGAGGCAGATCACCGGAAGAAGCCTCGCCACCGTACTGGTGATGATATACTTGATATGGTCAAGGAGTTAAAAGTAATCTTTGGAAAGGGTCCTGGCGTACAATCTGTTCCGAATGACGCTGACGGACGCGCACCCATGTGGAAGAAGAAATCTATATTTTGGGACCTACCCTATTGGAAAGACCTAGAGGTCCGCTCTGCAATCGACGTGATGCACATGACAAAGAATCTTTGCATGAACCTGCTAGGCTTCTTGGGCGTGTATGGGAAGACAAAAGATACACCGGAGGCACGGGAGGACCAGCAGCGTATGCACAGAGAAGACGGCATGGATCCAAAGCAGTTTTAGGGTCTTGCCAGCTACGCTCTTACCAAAGAAGAGAAGGAAATCTTCTTCGAATGCCTGCTCAGTATGAAGGTCCCGTCTGGCTTCTCGTCGAATATAAAGGGAATAATAAATATGGCAGAGAAAAAGTTCCAGAACCTAAAGTCTCATGACTGCCACGTGATTATGACGCAACTGCTTCCGGTTGCATTGAGGGGGCTTCTACCGGAAAACGTTCGATTAGCCATTGTGAAGCTATGTGCATTTCTCAATGCAATCTCTCAGAAGGTAATCGATCCAGAAATCCTACCAAGGTTAGAGAATGATTTGGTGCAATGTCTTGTCAGTTTCAAGTTAGTGTTCCCACCATCCTTCTTCAATATCATGACGCACGTCCTAGTTCACCTAGTCGAGGAGATTGCCATTCTGGGTCCTGTATTTCTACACAATATGTTCCCCTTTGAGAGGTTCATGGGAGTCTTAAAGAAATATGTCCATAATCGTGCTAGGTCAGAAGGAAGCATCTCTAAGGGCCATGAAACAGAGGAGGTCATTGAGTTTTGTGTTGACTTTATTCCTAACATTAAGCCGATTGATGTTCCTGAATCGCGGCATGAGGGCAGACTGGGTGGAAAAGGCACGCTAGGAAAGAATTCAGTAATATGCCAGGACGGGCATTCTTTGGCGCAAGCACACTACACAGTTCTACAAAGTTCCGCCTTGGTGGCTCCGTATATCGAGCAACACAAGAATATTCTACGCTCCAAACACCCGGAGCAGTCTGACGACTGGATTACACATGAACAAACGGTGACTTTCGCCGGTTGGTTGCAGACACGTCTCATGCATGACGACACTGTTGCAGATGACATGTACTTGCTGTCCAAGTTACCATCTTCGACTATATTGACTTTCAAAGGGTACGAGATAAATGGGAATACATTTTACACGATAAAAAGAGCGCCAACCAAAACAGTGGTGTCCGCTTTGATGCAGCAAACACCAATAGGCCAAAGGACACATATTATGGTTACATAGAGGAGATATGGGAACTTGACTATGGACTTGGTTTGAAGGTCCCTTTGTTTCGGTGCAAATGGGTCAATCTGACAGGAGGCGGGGTAAAGGAAGACCCGCAGTACGGAATGACAACAGTGGATCTCAACAATCTTGGGTACGCAGACGAACCATTCGTCCTAGCCAATGATGTGGCGCAGGTTTTCTATGTGAAGGACATGTCTACCAAACCGAGAAAAAGAAAAGATAAGGAAGCGAATACATCATACGATGAGCCAAAGCGCCACATAGTTCTTTCAGGGAAAAGAAACATCGTGGGAGTGGAGGACAAGACAGACATGCCAGAAGATTATGAAAAGTTTCATGAAATTGCTCCCTTCACAGTGAATGTTGACCCGAGCATCAAGTTAAACGATGAAGATTGTCCATGGTTACGGCGCAAAGGGACACACGCGAAGAAAAAGTTTTATACCCAAAGATCCCACTCTGGGATGTGACCGGCTTCTCTAGTTACTTTCCGGACTTATATATCTGGAAAGTCCCACTTCGGACAAACCGGAGGGAATCTTTGTAATAGTAGTGTACTTATGTGTTTTGGCATTTGAAACGCGAAGAAATATTATGTCCAAAGCCACGTCATCAATTTTCAACCCTTTCTGACTTCATTTGCTATTTTTCACGCATTTACTGATTTTTTTGAGCTAAATGGCCCTGAAATTGAAAAGCACTACAAATGAACTCTGAAAAGGTTGAAAGTTGGCATGGTATCATCATTTAGCATGTGCTAAAAAGTTGAGAGGGTTACGGCAAAAACTGGATGCACTTCGTGTACAAAATGGACAATCTCTTTCGAAGTATCAGGGTTTCAGACGAAAACTCATCTGTTACAAAGGCATTTCATTTTTTTAAACTTATTTCAACTCCAGACTTTTTGTGCGTTCAGTATGCACCATTCGAAGCCACGTCATCAATTTTCAACCCTTTCTGACTTCATTTGCTATTTTTCATGCATTTACTGATTTTTTTGAGCTAAATGGCCCTGAAATTGAAAAGCACTACAAATGAACTCTGAAAAGGTTGAAAGTTGGCATGGTATCATCATTTCACCCACATAGCATGTGCTAAAAAGTTGAGAGGGTTACGGCAAAAACTGGATGCACTTCGTGTACAAAATGGACAATCTCTTTCGAACTATCAGGGTTTCAGACGAAAACACGTCTGTTACAAAGGCATTTCATTTTTTTAAACTTATTTCAACTCCAGACTTTTTGTGCGTTCAGTATGCACCATTCGAAGCCACGTCATCAATTTTCAACCCTTTCTGACTTCATTTGCTATTTTTCATGCATTTACTGATTTTTTTTTGAGCTAAATGGCCCTGAAATTGAAAAGCACTACAAATGAACTCTGAAAAGGTTGAAAGTTGGCATGGTATCATCATTTCACCCACATAGCGCGTGCTAAAAAGTTGAGAGGGTTACGGCAAAAACTGGATGCAGTTCGTGTACAAAATGGACAATCTCTTTCGAAGTATCAGGGTTTCAGACGAAAACTCGTCTGTTACAAAGGCATTTCATTTTTTAAATAACCTAAGAATTACCAAATTGAATATAATGATAAAACACACTAATATTAAATAGCAGAAAAAAGAATCACTGCAAAATCTATTTTTAAAGTAAAGTTATTCACAAACTAGTGATTCACACAAATTTCAAATAATTCGAATTTAAACTATTCAAATTTGAAAACTACTGCCACTAACAGAAAGTTTATAATTTTTTGACCTAACGCAAAAAGATTCACTCATTCACTCTAAATAAAGCAAAAAAAACTCAGAAACAAAAGAAAATAAATAAAACAGAAATAAAAAAACTGAAAAGTAAATAAAAAAAGCCCACCTACTGGGCCGCCTCGGCCAGAATGCAGGCCCGCAAGGCCCAGTAAGCCCAACAGGGATGCACAGGTTCAATAGGCCCACAAAGGCCTGCTTAGAGAGGAGCTCGAGGGAGATGCCGCGGCGGGGCTTATAAGCTGGTGCGGGCGCCCCTCGCTGGGCGAGGTGGGACTAAACTTGCGCCGTGCACCGCGCCTGCGCGAGCACCAGCCTTTAGTCGCGGTTGGTGACTCCAACCGCGACTAAAGGGTGCCTTTAGTCGCGGTTGGAGCCACCAACCGCGACTAAAGGTGAAATTCACCCAGGCCAAGCGGCGGGAAGCCAGGCCTTTAGTCGCGGTTGGTGGCTCCAACCGCGACTAAAGGTGGCCTTTAGTCGCGGTTGGAGCCACCAACCGCGACTAAAGGCTCTCATATATATAGCGCCACTTACGAAAAATCCACCATCCTCTCCATTCTCTCGACGCCAAACACAGACGACGACGCCAGGCTGCTGCGCGCCGCCGCCTGCCCCGATCGACGCCGGCCGCCCGCGCCGCCCCCGACGCCGGCCGCCCGTCCCTCCTCGTCGACCCCTACTCCGGACGCGCCCTTCCTCGCCGATCCCCAACGGCGCCACCCGCGCCCGCTCCTCGCTGCGCCGCCTGCCCCGACGCCGTCGCTGCCCCCGACTGGCTCGCCTTGCCATCGTCCCGCTGTGAGCTCAGTTCCTCCCTCTCCCCCCTCTCCCTCGCCTCCTGTCGCCATGGCCGCCCGTCCCCGAGCCCCCCCCCCACACACACATGCATGAACACACACACACACACACACACACACACACATTTTCTATTTAGATGTTTTAGTTGTTTTTCACTAGTATATATGTATGTATGAATGCATGTTAGATGGATATAATTAGTGTTTAATTAGTATAGATTTTTTTATATAATGTTGTTTTTCTGTTTTTTAATGGATGTATAGAAGTATGCTTAATTAGTGTTTCTTTTTCTATTTTTTAATTTTATATAATGTTGTATATCATAGTATAGAAATGTTTTTTTAGTTTTTTATACTTTTAGTTATAGAAATGTTAGATGAATGTTAGATATATAAATGTTAGATGAATGTTTTTTAGTTTCTTATACTTTTAGTTATAGCTAGATAAATGTTAGATATAAAAACGTTGAGGAATTTTGACATTTGATCCAATGTATAGCAATTAGTATTTGCAAAAGTTGCATATTTTAATGTTGTATTTGCAATAGATTTTCTTAGTCCTTTAAGGGATTTATCAGGAATGCCCCCATTATGGATGTGCACAAGTTGATCCAACTTTTTTCTGATCTCATGCATCTACCCTTCTATATGTCACGTTTTGTCTAGCTAGTGTCAAAGGATTCAAGAGAACCATGGCTTCATCATTAGCCGGAAGTAACAGGCGCATGATGGTACGAAGCTTTTCAAAGTTGTTTTGGAACGGAGTTCTTGATAGAATAATTAGCTTTTTTGGTACGAAGTTCAGCAAAGGCCTTCCAAATAGCGATATTCGGAAGGCTCTTGCTGAACTTCGTACCAAAAAGCTAATTATCCTATCCGGGACTCGGTTCCAAAATAACTTTGGACAGCTTCGTACCATCATGCGCCTGTTACTTCCGGCTAATGATGAAGGCATGGTTTTCTTGAATCCTTTGACACTAGCTAGACAACGTGACATATAGAAGGGTAGATGAGATCAGGAAAAATATGGACCATTTTCTACACATCCACAATGGCGCCATTTTGTTAAATCCCTTAAAGGTTAAGAGAATCCGTTATGATTCTGAAGGTTCCTCGTATATAAGAAATCACAATCAAGCATTTAAAAAATGTTAAATTTGCATAGAATTTCTTCTCGGAGTCAACGATGCCCGGCCCGCATCCTCGTCGTCGACTCATTCGCGATGACGTCCTGCTTCAGAGGGGCAACGTTCAGGACTGGGCTCTGCCGGGCTGGCACTGGGAGGTGCTACCTTCAGGGGCGCGCAGCTTGGTGAGGAACTCGGCCCCGGGTCCCGTCGTCGACCCGGAGCTTCTTTGGTGGCGTTCGCGTGGGCCACTTTCGGTGCGGAGGCAGCCGACCCCGTCGGAGGTGGTACGTCGCCGTGTTAGGGAGGAGGACAAGCACGTCCGTCGCTACATGGATGCGTTGGACGTCAGGTTCTCCAATACCTGGCAGGTTCTTCAGGGATCTCACCCGAGCTATGATCCTGTGATGGTTCCTTCTCTTTGGGTGTCCACCGCCCGCGCCTCAGGAACCGCGAGTGAACTAGATTCTTCAATAATATTTGATCTGTATTAGCTAGTGATAATACTCGAGATGTATTCGAGATTATATTCGATAATATTCGAGAAGATTTATTCGAGATTATATTCGATGATGCATATTATATGAATTATTCGAGATGCATATTATGTACTATGATTCAGTTTTTCCTTATTGATTGCATGCATTCTAATTTGAATACTAAATTGTTTTATCTTTCTTCTGGATTAGTTAACTAAAAGCTATGGACAATACCGGCAGAGAAGGAGAAGAGGCTCTGTTCGACATCATACGCTCCCCGAGCCCAGAGCATGAACCTGAAGATGACGGCTCGCAATATCTGAACAATTCCGGTGAGGGTTGTATGATATTTGATGAAGACGAACGAATAGATGAAGGCGACAACGATGTTGACGAAGAAAATGTTCTTCAAATAACAAAGACCGGCGAGGTATATTTATTATATAAGCCATCCGGTGATCATTACATGTCTTAATTGATTTGTATGTATTAACGAATCGATCTTTCTTCTTTTAGGCCTCCGGATCGAGCAAATCTTCTACAAGCGACAGGGTAGTTCGAGGCCCGGCCAGAAAGTTGGAGCCTGGCTTAAAGTTCAACATCGATTCCATCAAAACAACAAATGGCGAACCGCTTGAACCTAGGAAAAATGCGACCAAGTTCAAGAATCAATGCGGAGTTATTGTCAGGGACCAAATCCCGATCTCCGTTCAAGAATGGAAAAAGCCAGCAAAGGGAGATCGAGCAGGAGTTACTTTTGTTGACGAAAGAGCAAAAGATGTGCTTTGGGCATCGCTCATGTCACATTTCACTCTACCAGATAATTTGACAGATGCAGATCTGAAGAAAGTCAGAAACTATGCTCTTAAAAAGATGGCGATCGCATTCAACACCTTCAAGAAAAATACATGGACTGCGTACGTCAAAGCAAAAAAGAAGACTCCAGAATTCAAGGGAGCACTGGTGAAGGCAAAAGATCACTGGGACGCTTTCGTGAAGTTCAAGGAATCGGAACACGCTAAGGAACAGTCGAGAAAAAACAAGATTAATGCTGCGAAAAAGAAGTGGCACCATACTCTGGGGCCAGGTGGCTACCAGGTGGCCCTGCCTAAGTGGGATCAATCTGAGCAAGAAATGATTAGTGCAGGGGTCACTCCAGTTACATTGACATGGCCCCCCAGGTGCAGGACATGGTTTTATGCGCATGGGGGGAAGTTGGACCCAGAGACAGGGCTGATTAAGGTGAAGGCAAGTCTTAAAGAAGCGACAAACGAAATACTTCTTGCAATAGAAGAAGCTCGAACGGGGGTGTTCACGCCCAATAGAGAGAACGACGAGCTTACGCGCGCCCTGAAGAATCCTGAACACTCGGGAAGAACCCGAGGCAAAGGCGTTGTTCCGTGGTTTGAGGGGTTTGCGGATTGGAACGACGACTACAGAAGCCGTGCGAGAAAGAAGAAGCAGGAGGAGCAGAAGAAGAAGGAGGAAGCACTCCGCCTTGAAGGCATGGAATCAAAGCACCTGGAGTTGGAACGCGCTTTCAGGCGGCAGCAGGAGCAGATCGACTCACTCAGCCAGGAAAGGGCGTCTCAACGGCAGCATGAGCAGATCGATCCAGCATTGGATAGCACTGTCCCATCTATGCCGAGAAGCAGCGTGGGTTCCGCCCCGGCCGATATCGATGATGCACTGCTAGCTAGCTACCCTGTGGATGATATCAAAGACAGGACTAACTGTGAGCTACACATGAAAGTGAAGAACTTATCCATGAAGGTGGTGGACGGCTATGCTTTAGCAAATCCCCCTGAAGCAACCTTCCATTGCAATCCCATTCCAGCTGGCTATGCTCGTGTCGGGGTTGATGAAGTGATGTCAGGATATCACGAGCTACAACTTGACATTCTTGGAGGTGACAAGGAGAGAACACTGGGAGAGGCCATACATCGTATCATTCTATGGAAAAAGGATTGCATCGTCTTTCCAAGGCCACCGACTCCTCCTCCTCCAAGTCCGCCGCCGCGTCAGTCGACTCCTCCTCCTCCAAGTCCGGCACCGCGTCAGCCGACTCCTCCTCCAAGTCCGGCACGGCGTCAACCAACTCCTCCTCCTCCAAGTCCGGCACCGCGTCAGCCGACTCCTCCTCCAAGTCCGGCACGGCGTCAGCCGACTCCTCCTCCTCCAAGTCCGGCACCGCGTCTGCCGTCTCCGCCGACTCAGCGTGCTCCGTCGCCTAAGCAACAGCGGAAGAGAGAGGCCGCAGCTACGACGGCTAGCGGTACAACAGGCAAGAAATTCAAATATGGTCCAAGCCTCAAGCCTCTTCCGAAGTTGTCTTACCACCTGACTGAGGAGGAACTCAACACCGTAGTGAATGCCCAATTGAAGGCCCATTTTGGACTGAAACCGCCCCCGCCGCCAAAGGAGAAAGTACCTGAGCATGTCTCACAACACTTTATTGATATGGCTCGACCGGCTGTCAAGCATAAGGACTGCGACTATGTGCGGTCTATCAAGAAGTCATATGTTGCACAACAAAAGGAGTCGAGCTCGAGCTCGAGCCAAGCAGTTGGCAAAAACAGCGGGAAAACTGCTCCCCAGCTGGGAGAACAGGCAGTGCAATCGACCCCCCCGCTCATTGTACAAACACCTGTGAGTACTGCCGATCGGCTGGTAATAACCGACGATCATAAAAGGCAGGCTAAAGAGTCCGGTGTCACTGTCAAACAACTCCTAGGCCTTGAGGAAATCCCCGGGATTACACAGGAGGAAGTAAAATGGCAATATGTCCGCGGCAAACCTCTGGTCAAGCCTGACGATGTCAAGCTTCTACCAACGAGAATGTACAATTTGCATACGTGGTACATGCAAGAAACAGCAAATACCGATCAAGAGTCCCTCATGGTGAAAGTCAAGAAAAAGCATTACTTCCATGGAAAAGATTTGTGGGTTGAGTATCCAGAGTTGTTTCAGTTATTCAATCAAGACGCACTCGACAAATCTATCGTCAGTTGCTATTGTCTGTAAGTGATTTCTTTCTGTAATTTAAGTCTCTAGCTAGTTGTGCTCTCGTTCATTACCTGTAATTATCCTCACTATATTCTTTTCTATGGTATTATGCAGAATGAAGATGTGTGAAATGAAAAAAGCTGGACGCTATGGCATTGGGTTCATTGACCCAAATACGATTAATCAAAAGGTATGGACAACTGAATATTCGAGAAAAGACACAGAGAGATCCCTGCTAGAGTTTTTGAAGCGACTAAACACCCAACCAGAAATACTACTTCCTTACAACTTCGGGTGAGTGTTACTATATCTTGTACTACAAATTCTATTTTTTGCTTACTAGATGTTAATAAGTGTAGTTGATGAGTTATGCACATGCCCGCTTAATTATACAAAACGTGTGCGCATGCAGTTACCACTGGATCTTGTTAATCATTGAAGTTGACAAGGGAAAAGTTGAAGTACTGGACTCACTATATAATAATCCATCCGAATACGCAACCGTGAGGGGGATGGTCGACAGGTAATTTCAATCATTATCGCACTATGTCGGCCTCTTTACTTCATTTCCTGATATCAACTAGTTAATAACTCCCTTATTCATTTTCTTTGCGGGCGGGCAGGGCTTGGGCCAAGTTCATCAAACTGGTCCCAGGCGACTGGGCACAAAACCTGACATGGGTGCGACCCAAGGTAATTAAGTAGTACTAGCTAGCTACGTCCGTGCATCTCTTTAATTCTAGTTTCAATACCATTATCATGCTTGATTAATTATTACCTGATTGAATTTTATTCTCGTAAAGTGCATGAGGCAGGAGCAGGGGAATAGTTTATGCGCATACTACGTTTGCGAGAACATTCACATGATCACGTCTGAAAGGAGCAGAGATGAAAGAAATCTTTGGGTACGTTTACCAGAACACTATCCATAAAATTTTTATCATGATCTAGCTAATATATATACACACAACTAATATATTCATCTTGATCTCCTTCTTATAGCTGACGGAGATGCGGGGCCAGCTCCTATCAACGGCTCGCGTACGAGCAATTCAAGAGGAAATAGCTGGATTTCTGCTCGACCAGGTCATAGATCCCAAAGGAGAATACCATTACAAGATCAAGCAGTAATGCCTGCATATGTAATGATCCGCAAATTGTAAGAGAAATTGTATATACCAAATTGTATATATATATGTATGTGAATGATCGTCGTACGAGAAATTCGATGATATATATATATGATCGGTTCTACGAGAAATTCTATTTATATATATATGCACAACGTGTACAGTATGTAGTAGCGTAATATATGTTTGAAATGAAAACTAATTAAATGGAAAACACAAAATTAAAAGGAAAAATAAACTATAATTAATTCATAAACCCCTAAAGGATTAAAAGAAAAAATAAACCAAAATTAAAAGAATTAAATACTTTTAGTCCCGGTTGGTGTTACCAACCGGGACTAAAGGTCCCCCAGCCCACGGCGCCGGCAGGTGCCACGTGGTGGGCCTTTAGTGCCGGGCCGTGTTGAACCGGGACTAAAGGGGGGGGGGCTTTAGTCCCCACCCTTTAGTGCCGGTTGGAGAACCGGCACTAAAGGCCCTTACGAACCGGCACTATAGGCCGATTCTGCACTAGTGACTTTCAGCATAAGATTGTTCATCTATATCGTAATCGTCATTGTCATCATTGGCATGCACCTATTTAAATTCAATAACAAATGTAAGTGTCAATGTATTAGCTTATATTCCATAATTTCTAGTCAACGTACACAACACTTACATTACCACTATATGATTCATCCTGACTCATATAGTTGTCTCCGGGCGATTTATTTGCATTCAATGACGATGATCCATCCTCACTACTAGAGTCATCACCGGCATATTCGGTGTCTGGCTCTAACAATAAACCTTTCAAAAGGTGTTTCTCATGTCACAATACCACAACATCATAAAGCATACAATGAAATCATGAAAAATCGTATGGATTAAATGAAAAAAAACTTACTGTCGGCCGTCGAAGGGTTCAACGACATCGGTCGGCGTGTTCGACGTCGATGCACCGGTGGCTACAACGTCGTCATTTGAACGTGGACACGCCGCGTCGGTCACTGCAACCGCCGCCGTGTGGTGTTTCTTAGGGACCACGGTGATGGTGATGGTGAGAAGGGCGTCGAAGCGTCGGTGGCTGAGGTTTGTTGGTGTCGGTGGTCACGTCCACCACGGCGGAGACGGCGGCGGAGACGTGCGGGGGGAGTCACGTCGGCGGCGGAGACGGCGGAGGAGACGGCGGCGGAGACGTGCGGGGTGGCGTAACGGCGGCGGCGGAGACGTGCGTGGTGGAGTCACGGCGGCGGCGGAGACGTGCGAGGTGGAGTCACGGCGGCGGCGGAGAGAGAAGATAGGGTTTGTATCCGGTTTTTTTTCTCTTCCAAACCAACCGCCGACACGTGGGCTGACGTGGCGTACGTGGAGATCGGGCGTACAGCGGGCGGGCGAACGTACGACGGGCGGGCGGGCGGGCGACGGATACTGTACACAATGTGTAAAGACCATACTGCCCTTATACGTTTAGGGGGGGGGGGTGTACCGAAGTCCTTCTCCTTTTAAAATATGTTTTTGTTATTGCTTACAGGTGCAGATCGGTCGGCTTAGAGCATCTGCCGAACCTTTTAAACCCATCTCAAACGATCGAACAGGCCATCAGATCACTCACCGGTCACAAAAAAAGATCAAATTGGACCTTTCAAATTGCGGACAACGTCCAGGCTAACTGGCACCTTTCATATTGAATCCAAAGGTAGGACGAATATAAGGCAGTCCGGACGCACCCGGGCATGTCCGCCACGTTCGTCCGGCCCACCCCGACCACACAGAATCCCCCTCCGAAGCAAACCGTAGACTCACTTCACTCCACTCCCTGAGGCCCTCCTTTTCCCAATCTGTCCAATCATGAGAGTCGACGGCCATGTCTAGCACCGACAACCATTCCGACATCAGCTCCGAAGACGAGGAGGAGCTGACGCTGCGTATCGCGCTGGAGCGCTCGTGTCGACCCACGAGCGGCATGTCCGGTTCGGATGCAACGCCACCTGTCGCTTGTCGTCACAACACCAACGCTAACACCGGCCCTTCCCGCCTCGCGTGCGGATCAGCGAGGGCAGCCCAATCTAAGCCGCCCGCCCGACGACCTCCTCCACCTCTGGCCGCTGCTCCGCGCGCGGATGCGGACTCCGCTGTCGGAGGCACGTGTCGCCCACCGCGAGAGGCAGAGGGCAAGGGAGATTGGGCTGCGTTCCACACGGGTGCGCAGTCCGCCCGCCGCTGCCATCGCGTGATGCATATGCCCGACGAGGAGGAGCGTATCCTCTAGTGGGCATACCGTCGGGCAATTACCACGGCAAAGACGGACGCCCGACGGCTCCGGAGGATCAACGCCAAGCAGCTCCGACTCGGCATTTGAGCGGTCCGAGCGGGAGGTGGCGGAGGCAGCGGTGGAGGCGACGAGGGTGGCCAAACTCAAGAGCAAGCAGGACCGCTTCATCTGACTCTTGCAGGGCTAGATCGCATCTCCGATTCCTCCTCCGACGACGGGTTCGACTCCGATGGCTCCGGCATCGACCCACCTCCTGCCGCGGACGCCTACAACAGCGCCGGCGACCGGAAGGGCAAAGGGTTGACAAGGAAGTGGTGAAGCTCCACCCTCTCAATCTAGCTCGTAGTATCTACCTCCTAGTAGTAGTTAGGATTTGCCGCACAATATGAACTGCGTGAACTATGACTGATTTTTTGGTGATGTTTATATATAAATCTATGCCCGTTTGCTATCAACTTAGAGTCTGCTTTCTATCGATTTTGCCCGTCTGATGATCTACGTATTACGTTACATGATTTTGTATAGATATGGGCTGCTAGATACTCCCTCCGGTCCTTTTTAGTCTGCATATTAGCTTTGTCCGAAGTTAAAGTATCTCTACTTTGACCAAACTTATAGAAACATATATCAACATTCTCAATGCCAAATTAATATTGTTAGATTCTTTGAGAAATGTAGTTTCATGGAATGTATATTTGGTTTTGTAGATGTTGATATTTTTTAATATATATTTGGTCAAACTTTGTAAAGTTTGACTTGACACAAATCTAATAAGCGGACTAAAAAGACCGGAGGGAGTATGAGATAGGCCGTTGCGAAGACGTAAATTTAGGGACTGTCCGGTCATTGTTCACGGAAGTCACGCACGCGTCGTCTCCTCGATCGGATAATTTAAGGGCGATACTGCTCGCCGGCGGAGGAGAGATCGTTTGTTCGATCGTTCGCTTGTGCACACGGCTTCCCATGGCGTATTATCACCTCCATCGCCAGCACCCAACGTTAATTGCTTGCTTAATGTATGTACATTGAGTGTGCATGACTGTCAACAAGAACATATACTACATGGAGTACTAGATAGGTTGAGTGTGTACGTCCAGGAGATGATGATTAGCCAATGATGATGGCAGGTCAAACGCCCGACTTGGTCTTCACGTCACGCCGGCTGCTCTGCTCTCTCGTATTCACGAGACTGGAGCTGTATACTTCTCCCCTACGTTTCGTGCTGTAACTTTGATACATTTTCAGGTTTCGGAATGGACAATGCCCAGTCACTGCCGTCAAACGTGAGTGATCGCAAATTCGCAAGTGTATACAACGTGTTGTGCTGCATGCGAGCCATGTGGCCAGACGGGTCCCTGCATGCATGCATGATTATAACATGTCTGTCTGGCGTGGCCCTCATGATAGCTACTCCGTCCGTTTAAAAACGCTTTTATATTATAAACTAGCAAAACAACCCGTGCATTGCAACTGGTGAAAAAAATTACCACAATCCTCTACCCAATAACCATGACTCCGGACTTTAATTTGTTCACGTCCTTTATTTTAACACATGGCATTTTATATGTGTTGTCACTTATCCTTCTTTCCACCCTCGCTGACGATGGCCTCAATGTTCAAACAATCATAACACGTTTGAATGTTGTCAATTCTAAGACGTCTTTCTCGGCATGATAAATATGCTTTTTTGTGAGAATTTGACGAGGCATGCATGCATGATTATAGTAGTGTTTTTCGTCTCCCATACCGGTTTTGCTGGAGTATTCATTTTCAATAGGGATTAGCATCGGTATGAAAAAAGATGGATCATGCGCTATTGATTAAGGTTGCGCCTTAAATAGCATTTTTAAAATGGTTAACGGATAAAATAACATCATATTCAGATTCTAAATATTCTTCTAATCAAATTTCATATATAACATGTTAAATTTAGAGTTGGGATTTAAAAGATGTGGATATGGATATTTTTAAAAAGCATTTGATATGTACTGCGGGTTGATATACCGGTATGCTAGGGGGCTTCCTGCAAAAGCGAAATTTGACTTAGACCTAGCCTGCGGGTTGATTTCTAGAAATATCAAGGGTTTTCTGAAAAATAAAAAACGGACTTAAAAATGGACTACGGATTGATTAACAAAAGCGTGATGGAGTTTTCTATAAAAATAGCATGACCGACTAAAAATACCTATTTTTTTATTAGTATGCATAGATAACGTTAAAAACGTTTTTATATTATGAGTCAAAGGAAGTACTCTCTTCGTCTCATAATATAATTCGTCTCATAATATAAGAGCGTTTTCTTATATTACAGGACGGATGGGAGTAGATGTTAATCTTTCTTGTCAAGAGTGAATAAAAACTGGCACACCCGTTGCCGAATGGGCATGGTGGATTATCTGAGCTTCTGTGTCAGAATTGGAAAAGAACTCAACTGCGCACCAAGCGTACACTGTAGACCCCTGTAGGGATCGAAAGTAGGTCTAGAAGGGGGGGTGATTGGACTACTTGACCAAATAAAAACCTAACATTTTTTCAAGTTAATTGGTTGACAGATTTTAGCAATTCTAGCATATCAAGTTCACCTTACACATGCATGTCTACGAGTATTGCAGCGAAAAGTAAAGACAAGCATATGTAAGAGGATAAGGGTAGGAAGATCAAACGCAATTTGAAGACACGAAGATTTTTCCCGTGGTTCCGATAGGTGGTGCTATCGTACGTCCATGTTTATGGAGTCTTCAACCCACGGAGGGTAGCGGTCGCGACCCTGTGCGCTTAGGATTTAGACCGGCGGGCTGGCCTCTCTATTGATCCTAGGTGGGGCGACGACGTGTTGATATCCCGAGGCCGGGCATGACCCAGGAAAGTGTGTCCGGCCGGAGGTGATCAAGCGTGTTGAAAATGCGGTGCACCCCTGCAGGGATGAATTCAACTATTCAAATAGCCGTGTCCACGGTAACAGGACGACTTGGAGTTGTACCTCGATCTACTACAACTAAAATTGTGACTTAATTTGAAATGAATGTTGGCTCCGGGATTGCTTCCTTGCAGGGAGTCGAGGAAAAATCTCTGGGCGTGGATACTTATAAAAATTTGCTACTATAATATTGCTATATATGAGATACCAGTCTACTCTCTTCTAATGCTGCAAGATGTTGAAGATGCTAGTCTTCGATAGGACTAGGCCTTCCCCCTATTCTTGCTTTCTGCAGTCAGCCCAGATATAACCCCATTCCTTGATACTGATGCATACTTAGCATAATTCTGATGTCAGTCTTGCGAGTACTTTGGATGAGTACTCACCGCTGCTTTGCTTTCTCTTTCCCCCTCGATACGATTCTGCGTTCAGACGATGGAGCCCAGGAGATGGAGTACGCCGGAGACGACTACTACACCACCGCCGGAGCCTACTACTACGTGGAGGCGGCCCCTGACCAGCAGTAGGATAGGAGGTTCCCAGGCAGGAGGCCTCGCCTTTTTCGATCCAATGTTATGTATGTGCTAGCCTTCTTAAGGCAAAACTTGTTTAACTTATGTCTGTACTCAGATATTATTTGCTTCCGCTGACTCGTGTTTGTCGAGCTTTGTATTCGAGCCCTCGAGGCCCTTGGCTTGTAATATGAAGCTGTATGACTTTAATTTGTGTTTGTGTTGTGTTGTGATATCGATCAGTGAGTCCCTAATCTTGGTCGTACGCATTGCGTGTATGATTAGCGTACGGTCGAAATTGGGGGCGTCACAAGAGTCCACGAAGGGCTCCACCCATAAGGATCCACGAAGTAGCAACCTCGACTATTCCACAACGGCTTCCGTTCACGAAGGACTAGCCTCAATATGGGTAGATCTTCACGAAGTAGGCGATCTTCTTGCCCTTACAAACTTCTTGGTTCAACTCCACAACACGAAGTAGGAGGCTCCCAAGCGACACCTAACCAATCTAGGAGGCACCACCCTCCAAAAGGTAATAGGCTCATTAGTAACGATGAACTCCTTGCTCTTGTGTTTCAAATGATAGTCTCCTCAACACTCAATCACTCTCTCATAGATTTGGCTTGGGTAGAAGAGATTGAATGGGTGGAAAGCAACTTGGGGAGGCTAGAAATCAAGATCTGTATGGTTGGAGTGAATGATCTTGACCTCAACACAAGGATAGGTGGTTCTCTCTCAGAAATTTGGATATAGGAAGTGTGGGTATGTTCTGAGTGTTTCTATTTCGAGTGGGATGTGGTGGAGGGGTATATATAGGCAGCTCCAAAAATCCAACCGTTACAACATTATTGCCCAACTCGGTGAAACCGAAGTTGAAACTCGGTTGCACCGACTAGTGCAAAATGTGGCAACTTTGGCCTTTTGGTGAGACCGATATGGAATTCTCGGTGGTACCGATATGAGTGGCCGAGGGCAGTTACACAACTCGGTGAGACAGATTCACAATTCTTGGAAATTCCGATTCTTGTGAATGAGGTAACAGAAAGTTGGTCACTGAAACTCGGTTGCAGCGATATGGAACTTGGTAGTACCGAGATATGGGACTTGGCTAAGGTTTCTGTCTGGGCTTTTGACTCGGTGTAGCCGATATGGAATTGTTGGTGGCACCGATTTTGAGTAGTATGCTCTATGACAGAATATTTGTGGGAGAGCTTGTGGGTGTTTTTGGTGACTAACACTTGATCATTTTGAGCATTTCATTCACCATTATTACCTCACCCCCTTTTGATAGTATTGACTTTCCTATGAACTCAAAGTGATTTCTCACAAAGCAAAATGTAGAGTCTTCATGCTTGTAGCTTTGCCAATCATATTCCTTGCATCTTGGGGTCTCTTCACAATCCTTTGCCAATCAAACATTGAACTTTTTCCTGAAATATACTTAGTAAAAACATTAGTCCAATGAAATATATGTTGTTATTAATTACCAAAACCACCTAGAGAGAAGTTGTGCTTTCAACCCCACGCACTACTGTGCTTGCACAGATGAGCAATATCTAACCTGTCCGCATGGTTGACCACCAAATAAGGGCAATTCCAACGGACGACCTCAAACGGACGTGGACTCGTTTGAGTCGTGACACGGGCAACGGCGGGGAGGGGGACGGACGCGCAAGAGTGGGCGGACAGACATGGTCTTGTACCTCGGGCCCGCGCCGGCTCCACCACGATTGCCGGGCGGCACCACGGGTTCTCCTACATCTACGTCGACGAGATGCAGTGCGCGGGAACGAGATTCGTGACGTGTGCGATGGCAGTTAGCTCATGCAATCATTGTTTTATGGGACCAGGGCGGACACAACGAGCCACGAGAGCGTCCGTTTTTGCCCGTTCCAGACGCATTTATGGTCCAAATTTAATTCAGGTTTGGAATTGGACCGGACAAAAAACACACCGACGGATAACTTATCATTTGAGTACTTCCGTTAGGCAAGTTTCGTTTCAAACGAACGCGGCCAGCCGATTTGAGGTTGGAATTGCCCTAAGACACACGTATGATACGTGGAAGTGCTCGTACTAGTGGCAAAGATACGTTGCAGAGTCACACAAGCGCATACTACCTCCGTCCGGGTTTATTAGGCTTCTTTGTATTTTGTGCCAGATTTTGACCACCTATAGACTACTAAAATACAAAGTATATACTATGAAACATTATGTTGTTGGATTGGTATTTGAAAGAGCTTTTTAACAATATAATTTTTATGACATTTAATCTACATTTTATTAGTTAAATTTATAAGTCAAATTTTAGCTCAAAATAAGAGGGACCTAATAAACCGGGACGAAGGGAGTACTTAATTAACCCCTAGTTGATTTCCATTCGTCTTCTCGACACGTCACTCGCTTGGCTGATCTGCACAAGCCATGTGCTGTGCGTTTCATGTCACACTTGGCGCATTGCATTGCATCCATTTGCATGGTGAAGACAGGGCAGCCAACTGCCAAGCCAAGCTTTGTGGTGCTGCACGTTTACGCCGTCCCTGCATACTAGTACGGCGTTCGGGAGGACCGGCTGTTCCGTCAGTCCGTGCCGTGTACAGATCAGCGCACCTTCAGATTCAGACATTCAGTAAAGACACCACATTCCGGGTTAGTTTCACAGACGATCTCATTTTTCTTCCTCGTGGAGTGGTCAATAGCGTGTTCGTTATGGGTTCCCAAGAGGAGAAAAAATACTAGCGTGTTTTTCATGATGGGATTAGCACCAAATCTGAGCAAGTGACGTGACCGATCCCTTTATTTCCCCAGTTTCAGACCTGCCTCTCTGATCTCATGCGGTTCGGCCGGCCTCGATCGCTACCGTCGATGAGAATCATGAGATACAGCTGCCAACCATCCCCACCCGTCGACACGCCGTTCCTGTCTTCCTGACGTACGTGCGTACTAATCACCGATCACCAGGCGCGACCATTGTTAGGCTGTATAAATACGTAGCCTCTGTATACATTTTGTAATCTGTATTGTATCTGTGTATCCCTATATATCCCTATATATATATATATATATATATATATATATATATATATATATATATATTTGAGATAGCCACACCCATTAAGGGTGTTGTGCAGTTTTCCAAACCCTATGTTTTACATGGTATCAGTTTAGGTCGATTTAATGTCTTCCGCTGCCGCCCCGATCGCCCTTGCCGCCGCCGCCACCGCATCGGCTGTCGCGGCCGGCGTCGCTGTTGTGTCGACCTCTGCCGCCGCCCCTGCATCGTCGTTCCTGTTCCTGTCCTTTCGTCCGCTGGTCTCGGTCTACACTGGCTTCTCATCCATGGCCAGGGCATCTACAGATCAGTCGCCGCCGCAGGTCATGGCCGTGCCTCCTCCGTTTGGTGCGGCTCCTCCGACCTACGGCGACCGTTCACTCGCCCCGCGCGAGCACGCCATCGTCCCTGCATCCCACGAAAACAAGAGTCGTTCACTCTTTTGATTTTGATGCACGTATACATGTTTTGGTCCGGTAGTTCGGCCTCACTGACCAACCATGTTCAAATGCCTCTCTCAAAGAGTCAAGTCTCATATCGTGCACTTCATTTGACCGAGAACACATACACACACATATGAGAATCGCCGTAGTGTCAAACCAACTTCACTTCTCTTTAGGGATTGCTCCTCTAGTACTACCACTTAACAACCAATTCTCATTTCTCCAGGGTGTCCAGTCCAGCGAGCTTGGATCATTAGTAGAGGGAAATAGGTTAAGCAGGCAAACATATGGCAAGTCTGTCTAGCATACAAACTGGGCACATGTGGTCTTGAAGAGCAAGCCTGACTCAGCGATCAGATGTTCAAATTCCATACTATATAGAAAACCAAATGAAAATATTTACGTGTTAGTGGAACTGGAACCCAGCTTCTGCAAATGCAGTTAGCGCCACTGAATCTCACTTGTCCTTGGCACATTACTAGCTTGTATACTGAACTAGTTGAGTAACTCCTAGCTCTGCTCCGGCGCCAAAGGAACGAAAATGCTAGATCATCAGTGATGTCCACGGCGTCCCAAAGTCGGACATACATACAGTAGAAGCCAACAAGTGTGCTGCCGCCTTGGCTTTCTTCCGCCGCTCGCGACCTGGCTGCTACCAGAAGCACACGGACGCGTCGTTCGCGGCGGCCGGCGCCTTCCTGGGAAGGCGGCCGTAGCGGAACCCGTGGACGCTGCCACGGCGTGGGGAGGAGCGTCGGCGAAGCGCCGGCGCGGCCCAGCCGAAGCAGAGGCGGATGCGCGCCCGGAGGCGTCGGAGCCCCTTGGCGGCGGCGCGGCGCAGGCGTCGCGCCCCGGCCCAGACGACGCGGCGCGTGCGCGCGCGCTCGAGACCTCGGCGTCCCGGGAGAAGTGGTAGCTCCGCAGGAACAGCTGCCGCCGCTCCACCTGGCGCTCCCACTGCGCCATGTACTCCACGTACGGCCACGACGTCGTCGCCATGGTCTTCTCCCCCGCCGTCGCCGGCGAAGCCACTTGCACGGACATGGGTGTAGACGGGTTCTTGGCTGCTGGATGGCTGGCTAGCTCTGCTCAGTTAGTCGGCTCCCGGTCTCTTGGTGGAACGTGGAAGCAAGAAGGTGGTAGAAGAAGATGATTAAGCGCGTGCGTGAGTCGGACGAGTAGCGGTGGCGGCGGTTTGCGTGGAGGTGGGAGGAGGGATACGGCGAGACGGAGGATTTATAGGGGGGTGGCGGGCGAGCGAGCGGCGGCGGCGGGAGGAGGAGGGGGTGGCGGCGCAGGCTGCAGGCAGCTTCGGGGCGAAGGGAGATGACAGGGGAGATGGTTGGAGTGAATTTTCATAAAAAAAGACTACCTACGTTCCCGTATTGACAAAAAGGACCACCTATACATCGTATTGTCAGAGAGAAGACCACCTAAGCCGTGGCGGCAGGTCCGGCAGCCGACACGTAGCGGGCCAGGTGAGCCCTGCCGCCACTACCGCAGGCGGCAGGTGCCGCTGCTTGGTGCTGCGTGACGGGACATCACTCTGGAGAAAAAAAAAATCCTCGGGCAACTCCATGCATGCTCCTCCTACTGAATAGTGTATTATTACACGTCCCATCTAACTAATGCTCCACGTAAAAGAATACAACTGCATGCATGCTCGTCCAACTAAATACTCCCTCTTATATTAGTTTACGGAGGGAGTACTACAGAATGCTTTACTCCACTAAAAGCCGATGTGCTGAGGATTAATTCCAGGTCCGCCAAGAAGTCGTGGTACTACGTACTAGTATACTGTCAAGCGCCTACCATGGCTCGTTATACAGAATCTTCTTTTGGACCTCACGTCCCGGGGCATGCATGCGGGCTGGTGGTCTCCCGTCGCGTAGCAGCCAGCAGCAGCACCTGCCGCCTCAAGGCATGGCGGCAGCAGACACGTGGCCCGAGCTGCCGCCTCAGGCAGTGGCGGCCGGGCCCACTTAGCCCGCTCCGTTCCGTTGCATCTGCGCGCGAACGAGAAATCCTGTGCAGCCTAAGCTGCCGCCTATGCTCATGGCGGCAGGACCTGCCGTCACCGGCTGTGGCGGCAGGTGTCACGTGTCGGCTGCCGCACCTGCCGCCACGGTGTAGGTGGTTTTTTTTGACAATACGATGTGTAGGTGGTCCTTTCTGTCAATACGAGAACGTAGGTGGTCCTTTCTGACAAAAAGCCGGTTGGAGTGGGAGCGGGCGGGTGGCCAGTTTTATGCTAACCTCAGACGTTTTGCTTGCGATTTGACGGGCTAAATTACTTTACTTTACATCCACAAATCATACAGGCACCATCTGCTTGATTGGAAAATGACACTGCCATCATTTTAGTAGTTTTGTTCTGTGGTGCTTGAGGAGAATTGTCATGTCTGGCATCACTGTGTGGTGTGTACATGGAAGATTGGAAGTCAGTGTATACATGTTCCAGAAATTGGACAGTCAGATGACTTTGCATAAACTCGCCCACTTTCACCAAGGAATGGTCCAGAGCAAAATCAAGTTCCAACTTGTTGCACGAAACAATTGAGGATGGATCGACACTTCCGCTTTGGCACTAATTTATCTACCAGAGCATGGCCATGTCCTGTGTCTCTGTGCCTGCAGATTTTCGTTCCAAAAACTATTGCACATTGCAGGCAGCAGTGCGATGTAGTACTGGGAAGGCGGGACCAACCCATTTGGTGTGCCTTTTCTCCTCTTGTAACCGTTGGATCGGCAGGCAGGCAGGCAGGCTTTGACCTTTTTGCATTTATTTACTGTTTCGCATCTGTGCATGTTCAAAGCCTGAAACTAGCGCGTGAATGAATGCATGCTGAAATCGTCCATGCGACCATGCGTGTCAACCCCAACATAAATGGAACGCAGATTTAGATTCTAAGTAGTAGAAAGGGTGTTGGGGATGGTGGAAACGCCATTGGTGTGAAGACAAGCTAAGCTCTGGCTTCGTACGGCCTTCTTGTTCTTTTAAAAGAAAACATAAGGCTTGGGTTCGTACGTGGCTGCGTCCCGTTGTGCTGTTAATTAACTCTTAATAACGACGATGGTCAATGGAAGTCTTTATGTCACGCTCGGTAGGACGGGCGGGCGGTGCTCGTCGTCGCCGAGGTGTGGCCTTGTCAATGCTACATTTTAGATTTTACTACCCGGTCGAGTGTAGGCTCGATATGAAGGTTCCCGGGGGCTCTGTAACCACGGGCCACGGCCGGAGTGGCAGCTCTGACTGACGTCCTGCATGCCGAAAGCCTGATATTGGCGCGTGTAAGTAGAAATAAACAAATTAAACGCGAGCCTCGTCACGAATCGTTGATTGGTTTTCCATGCCATGGCGCCCATGGACGACATACAGTGAGACAGATAGATACAGGAGTGGAGGAGCGCCGCGCCGCCCGGCCGGCCTTATCCGTGGCAAGCCTGTCACGTCCACCCGTGGTCGCCATCCCGGCCGTTCCCTCTCGCTCGCTCGTATCGTATGCATCAACAAGTGATCGGTCTCCCCTGATAAGACGAATTGCACCTTCCCGTGTATGCGAAACTGCATGCTCCGCTGCCTTTGTTGTTGTGGCGTAGCAGTACAGCACGTACCACTGTTAATTGATGTTTTTGTTGTTGCTTACACAGGCACGGAAGCCGTACGTCGTCGTCGTCGATCGGATAGTTTAACGGGCGAGACTGCAAGCCAACGCCGGCGGAGGAGAGATCGTTTGTTCGACCGTTCGCTTGTGCACAAGGCGTCCCATGGCGTATTATCGCCTCCATCGGCAGCACCCAGCGTTAATTGCTTGCTTAATGTATGTAGATTGAGTGTGCATAACTGTCATACAAATGAGTATATGCATAGATAGATTCAGTGTGCATATCCGGGAGCGAGGAACGATGATTAGCCAATGATGATGGCGGGTCAATCGGCCGACTTGGTCTTCACGTCACGCCGGCTGCTCTGCTCTGCTCTAGTCTATATACATTCACGAGTAAGTATTCACCTTGTTCAGAAAAAATGTAAGTATTCTCCCCTAGAGACTGGAGCTCTATACTTCTCCCCTACGTTACGTGTTGTAGCGCACCGCCGTTAGAGCATCTACAACCGGACCCCTCAAACCCGTCTTAAACGTCCGGGCATGTCGTCCGGTCACTGTCCGAAATCGACCTAGACGGGCCCCTCAAACCAGCCCCAAACGCCCGGACTGACCGGTACCCCTCATATCCAGCCCAAATATGGGGCGGATATGAGGGAGCCTGGGCGCGCCCGCCACGTCGGCCTGACGGCGTGGCTCCGCGCGGCCTCGCCGGGAAACCCGACGGTCCGACGGGCGCCTTGACCGTCGCCGCGGTGTGAACGCCGCGTGGTGCCGCTCCGGCTCCCCGCCCGAGGTCGGGGCCGGCTATTTAAGCCGTCTGGCGCCCCCTAGCCCTAACACATCCGCCTCCTCCCTCTCTCCGCCGCCACCCGAGCCCTAGCACATCCTCTCGCGCTTCCTTCTCCGAGCCTGTCAGCCATGCCACCACGCCGCTTGCACTACACGATCCAGCACCGTCTCTTCCTCCTTGAGCAGGTCCGAATTCGAAGGGAAGCGGAGCTACCTCTGGAACCGAAGAAGGATTTCGAGGTGGGGAAGGAGCCACAGGAGCCGGAGGAGGAGGCGCCGGCGGTCGTGGATCTGTGGCCGGAGCAGCTGGCCGTCCTCAACTCCATCCGCTCGGAGTTGGCTACGGAGGCCAGGCGGCTTCGTCGGCAGCAGATGGAGGCGGCGTGAGCGACGCATGAGGCGACACAGGCGGATCAGGCCATCTCCCACGACAACGAAGCTTAGTATGGTAGGGAGTACGTAGGATTTTTTTTTGCATGCTTTTGTATGAATATAGGGGATGAAATATGAGAGAGTTGGATGTGAAAAAGAAGATTTAAGGTGTGACCGATCAATGTCGCGCGTCCGCGGGGGTTTGAGAGCCGGATTTGTAAGGTCCGGCTGTAGATGCTCTTACACCCTATGAAAAAGAACATGTCGATGGATAACTTGATACATTTTCGGGCTTCACAATGGCCAATGCCCAGTCACTCACAATGCCGTCAAACGTGAGTGATCGCAAGTCAATACGTGCTGCTGCATGAGAGCCATTTGGTCGGACGGGCCCATGCATGCACGCATGCATGTATGATTATAAGACTACCCATAGTGGGAGTAACATAGGTAGTAACATAGATGCCACCTAAGTAAAAAATATGACGTGACAGCTAATTAATGAGAAGAAAGAGAAATTGAGTAACATACTATGTTAGAGCATGGTTAATAGTATAGCCAGCTGCTGGCTATAAGCCATTGCCATGTCATCTATAGTCCATCTTATAGCCAACATGTACAATAGTTGATTAGAAAAGTGTACTACTTATTTATTATATGGTCCACCTTTCATTCTCATAAAATGCCTAGGAACACGTGCTAGAGCTGGCTCTTCACCAAGAGCCCGCTTACCTTCTCTCTCCTCTTCTCTTTCCTCCAACTAAGCAAAAATATACTAGTTTATTTCTTATAGCCCGCTGACTCAGATCTATTTGAGTAACATAACACTTACCAAGGCAAGATGAGTCTATAAGCTAATAAATGAAAGGCTCAATGTTACTATCCCTATGTTACTACCCACTGTGGTGTGGAGGTAGTAACTTAGACTGTGAATAGTCTAACATCTGCTGGTGTGTGAATGAATCCGAGGCTGGCTTGTTGATCCTTCTTGTCATCAGGGCTCTTGTGGAAAACTGGAACACCGATTGGAGAATGGCCAGGGTGGATTAACTAATTTCTGTGTCAGAATGGGGAAAATACTCAACTGCGCACCAAACGTACGGTGTCAGCTCCCACGCACTCCTGTCCTGAACCATGAACCTCCGCAAGTGCATAATTAATCGTCCTAACTGGTTAGCAGAGTGGAGGGAGTATATTACACACGCGCGTACAATCACTTAACAAGGTGTACATATATGTCAATGTGTATAACGCCAAGTAGAACGTCCCAAAAAAGAAATTCGATTGCACATGTCCTGCAAATTAAAGGCAAGTCGCAGAATATGTAATCATCCAAGTCAATCCCCCTCTCTCGAATTAACAAATGCTATTGCCAGTAGCTAATTTCTCCGTGCTCTCTCTGCTTAGTGCTTACCTCCACCGATTGCAACACACGTGTCCACGTCGATGGCAGTTACTGCTGAAATAGTATTTATATTTATATTTTTTCTCAAAAAAAAAATGTTGTTTGGCGTCTTATCCCTTGTGACGTGACCCCGCCCTCTCTTATCCCTTGTGTTCAGTCTTCAGTCTTCAGTCTTAGGACTGATGTCATGCGGTTTGGCGTCCTTCGCCAGCGTCTGATATCTGTTGCCAACCACCCCCGCCCTCGTCGACCCAGCGTAACTGTCTTCCTGACGTGCGTGCATGCTAATCACCAGGTCCAGGTGCGACCGTGTCCAACTCGATCACATCGATCGCATGGACAGCTCGTCGGCGTATCGGCCGGCCGGCACGGATCACACCGCCGTAAGCAGCACATCATCGTCCCTGCATCGTGTCCCGGTCGAGCAAACAAGAGTCGCGAACTCGTTCCACGTATACCAAGTTTTGTCCATCCTCCTAAGGTCCAGTAGTTCGGCCTCACTCACCAACCACGTTGAGCTGCCGCTAACAAGGAGTCAAATCTCATCTCTACTGTGAATGATAGGATAGAGCCATAGAGCAAACACCCACCACCTAATTATTACACAGATGAAATTCAGCCACTCCTCATGTAGACATTATGTACTCCCTTCCTCCGTTCCTAAATATAAGACCTTTTAGAGAATCCACTATAGACTACATCATTAACATCCAAAGCGCCGTAAGCTTGGACGCTTGCTTTCTCTCCCGCTGACAGACAAAGAAAAGGGTGGAATCTTCTCGGCACTCTCCTTCATCTTCTGTGGCCTCGTCGGTCGGTACGTGCCAACCTAAACTGAAGGCCCAGACAAAATGAGCACCTAAGAAAAAAAGACCATATGCAGATAATGAAGAACCATAAGACTGAATGACTTGTGATGCCTGTGCCCACAAGAAATCTCGAAGCCACCCATTAATCGTAATGGAACTCTGTGCGGGAGTCTAATCCACAGATCTTTTTCCGCTCTCCCCATCCCTCCGGCGAGGTAGCAATGAGCTATCAAACGCCAATAGAGGACAGATCCTGTTGTCCGTTTGTTTCAGCACCACAATCTTTGTTCGTTCCTACAGCATCTAAATCAGCACTGGGAGCAGTTCCAGATGCACTTTCAGGTGAAGTCACATCAGACGTTTTCGAGGATGTTCTTGCACATTGCTGGGGTATCGAAACCCGTGAAACCGGGGCTACTGCCATTACAATCTGATCGAAGGGATGGCATTAGGTAGACAACAACCTCTCTTGAGCGCCGCCTTGATGGCTTTGTGAATGAAATTCGAGTAGATGTTGTTTCATCCCGCGTATGTCTAGAATCTTGTTAGGATTCGTCTATTCCAGGTCAGATGGAGTAAAATGAGTGAATCTATACTTTAAAATATGTCTATATACATCTGTATGCGGTTCATAGTTGAATCTCTAGAAGGTCTTATATTAAGGAACGAAGGGAGTATATCATACAAAGTTACATACTGGATGAGGACGTGGTCTGTTCTGTTGTGTATTCCTCATGTAGACAGTATTTGTATATAATATAAAGTTACAAACTGGATGAGGACGTGGTCTCTTCTGTTGTGGTCCCTCCGTTTTATTAGTCTTCATATTAAATTTTCTATAAGTAAAAAAATTGACTAACAATATAAGAAAGAAAATACATTCACAATATGAAATCGATGTCATTCGATGCATCATCGAATTAATTCTCATAGTGTATAATATTGTAAATGTTGATATTTGTCAATATATATTTGGTCAAATTTTACATAGTTTGACTTCAAACAAATTTTATACGCAAAGTAAAAAAAGAAACGAGTGGGTATTTCCTCACGTAGACAGAGAAAGCAGGGCATATGTGGTCTGAATAGCATGCCTGACTCACCGACCAAATGTCCAAATTATGTACTGAATAGCCAACCAAATAAATAAAAATCTTTACATGTTAGTGGAACCCAGCTTCTGCAAATGCAGCTAGCACCACTGAATGAATCGGCACACTAGCTTGTATTCTGAACTAGTAACTCCTAGCTCTGCTCACGGCGTCCCAAAGTCGGACATGTACAAGGCAACAAGTCTACTCTGCCGCTGCCTTCCTTGGCTTTCTTTCTATTCTAGCTCCATGCCGCCGGCCGCTCGCGCGCGACCTGACGACTACCTGAAGCAGACGGACGCGGCGTTCGCCGCCGGCGGCGCCTTTCCACGGGGGATGCGGCCGTAGCGGAACCCGTGGCTGGCCCGGAGTGGGGAGGAGCGTCGCCGGAGCGCGGGCGCGGCCCAGCCGAAGCAGAGGCGGATGCGCGCCCGGAGGCGTCGGAGCCCCTTGGCGACGGCGCGGCGCAGGCGTCGCGCCCCGGCCCAGACGACACGGCGCGTGCGCGCGCGCGGCGGGACCTCGGCGTCGCGGGAGAAGTGGTAGCTCCGCAGGAACAGCTGCCGCCGCTCCACCTGCCGCTCCCACCGCGCCATGTACTCCACGTACGACCACGCCGTCGTCGCCAAAGTCTTCTCCCCAGCCATCGCCGGCGAAGCCACTTCCATGGACATGGGCGTGGACTGGTTCTTGGCTGGCTGGCTCTGCTCGGCTCTCGGTCTCTTGGTGGAAGCAAAGAAGTTGGGCAAAGAAGATTAAGCGGATTGCGGGCCCACCCCCGTTCGTGTGCCCATTTCTCCTCTTGTAACCGTTGGGTCGGCAGGCAGGCAGGCTTACTCATAATGGAGGATATCATATGGTAGTATACCTTCATAATGCATAATATTATAAACTAGTATCATAGGTGATCTCATTTATTGACATGTAAGACACATAGTAGTACAACATTTAACATAATACGGTATCTACCTATGTTACTCTAACCCTCTCTCTTCTTTAATTATATGCCACATAAGCATATTTGCTAGTCCCAAGTATACGATACTATCTACGATACCCCGCTATGGCCAGCCTTATTGTACTACAGTATTTATTATTGTTTCGCCCCTGTGCACGCATCAGATCTGAAACTAGCGCGTGAATGAATGCTTGCTGAAACTGTCCATGCGTGCGTGTCAACCCGAACATAAATGGAACGCAGATTTAGATTTTAGCTGTACAGAACGAGCGGAAGAAACGCCATTGGTGTGAAGACAAGCTAAGCCCTGGGTTCGTACGACCTTCTTCTTCTTTCTCTTATAAAAAGAAAAATATGCCATGGGTTCGTACGTGGTTGCGTCCCGTTGTGCTGCTAATTAACTACTACTATTAGTACTACTAACGATGATGGTCAACATGGTCATTATGTCACGGTCGGTACAGGGCCGAGTGGACGAGGACTGACCGGAGGAACGGTGCCCGTCGGCAAGGCTTGACCTTGTCAATCCCAGAGTCGTTCATCAGTTCTTGGCGGGTTTCGTTTCGACTTAAAGGCTCCTGATGGTTATGCAACCACGGAGCGGCTTCGACTGACGTTGTGCATGCCGAAAGCCTGAAACTGGTGCGTGTTGCCACAATAATAATTGAATAAACGCAAGTATCATCATCTGATACACGCAGAAATCGTGTCTTGGTCTTCCAGTCTTCCATGCCTGTCGTGGGAAACGAACACCTATGGGATCGCTATCGAGCAGATCCCTTTACGGTTCGGCAAGGGGAGAGGATTGCACGAAGAGCAGAACTAGCGAACAGCACACGGGGAATTTACCCAGGTTCGGGCCGCACGGATGCGTAAAACCCTACTCCTGCTTTGATGGTATTATTGTGGATATTCTTGGCCAAGTTCTGGGAGCTACAGTAGCAGCTACGCATGCAGAATGAGCTTCCGAAGTGCTCTCCCCCCATAGCTATGCCTTGGGCCTCCTTTTTATATGAGTCAAAGGGACTACCACTGTGGCGTAAGGGATAAGGTATGAGGTGGGAAGTAGCTACAGGGTCACTACAGTGTTATCATACCTAACCCTGACGGCTTAGGACAAGCTCATTAAATGCACCGTGAGGTGCCCGTCGAGGTGTCCCTCAGCGTCTCGGGCTTGGAAAAGCTTTACAGGGGATGGGCAAAAGCAGCCATCCCATCAGCACCGCTTAAGCATCTCGTGGCCAGCATCGCGCCACGTCACCATGAGGACAAACCCTAAACGACAAGGCTGGCCGCTGCGCAGGAGCGATAGCGCTACACTGTGCAGAGCCTTGCCGGGGCTGAATCCTTGCCGGGCCCGGGGCTTGCCGGGTCCGATGCTTGCCGGGACCGGGGCTTGCCGGGCCCGGGTCTCGCCGGCCGCGAGGCCTTGCCGGCAAGGGTCTTGCCGGGCCTTCGCACCCCTTTGGCCTTCTGCCTTCTGGTCCGGTCGTTGACTTGAACGTCTCTTCCCGGCAAGGCTTGCCGGGTTCCTGGCTTGCCGGCTCGCTCCTCGCCGGCAAGCACTATCTTCGTCTTGAGATTGCTCCTAGCTATTCCCCGGCAAGGCCTGCCGCGGTTCGGCTACAACTGCCCGTACACAAGTAAGGGGTACTAAGGGGGCCCATACTTTAGTACACCGACAGGAGCCCCCGGGCCTAGGCCATACACGGATGCCAGGCCTGTTGGGCTAGGCCCAAAACAGTGCACGGGTGCACGTGGCAGGGAATAACTGTCCGTAATCATGATCTCTTTTACCACGCCCCTCCACTACGCGCATTAATCGCACGACGCGGGAGACGTGGGCGCGCAGTAAAAGCGGGCGGTTAAAGAGCCAGCCCCGCGCCTTCCCCATAAAAAAGGAATCGCAGAGACGCTGCTCATTTACCCCCCATCGCTTTCACCTTTCCAATCTCAATCTCAGAACCGTCGCCACCGTCTTCTTCCTTGCGCCCAAAACAGAGCTTTTCTCCCTCCGCCTGCCTCCACCGCGCTCTCGACGTCTTCAACGCCCACTCCCATAGCCACCATGCCGCCCAAGCCGAGCAAGGGCAAGGGCAAGGCGGAGGAAGCGGCCGCCGCGGAGAGCAAGCTGGTGAAGATGCGGAAGGAGCGCGCTGTCTTCCCCCCGACGCTTGATGCGAAGGCCTTGAAGAAGAGGTACCAGTTCGCATGGGCGAAGGAGACCACGGCGCATCCAGCCACCAAAGTGAGTGTAGCTTCTCGTAGGGCAGAGCCAGGGGATTATCCCTTCTTTGCCGATTACTTCTGGTGCGGCCTCTGCCCTCCGTACTCGGATTTCTTCGTAGATATCATGATCACTTACGGCTTCCAGCTGCTAGACTTCACGCCGAATGCCGTGACTTGCATGTCCGTCTTCGCGCACCTTTGCGAAAATTTCGTTGGGGTCATCCCGAGCACAGCACTTTTCCGGCACTACTTCTACCCCCGCACCCAAAAGGGCGACGCCCTCTCCGGTAGCATCGCTTGGATTCCGAGGACGGCGACCAAGGAGACGTACCCAGAGGGGCTCTATCGCGAGAGATGGGATGAGTGGCGCAGCAAGTGGTGCTGGGTCCGAGAAAAGGAGCCCCTACCGTTCTGCGAGGTGCGGAAGCAGAAGGTGGTCCGCGGCAAGGATTGGGGTGCTGCGGACCCTGACGACAGCAAGCTGACCATCGCCACCACCAGGATACTCCGCCTCAAGGCTGCCGGGCTGAAGGTGGAGATGATTGCTTCAGATTTCCTTCGCCGGCGCATCGCCCCACTGCAGAACAAAGGGCGTCCTGCCTGGGAGTACACGAATGCCGCCGACGTCATGAGGGTGCGGCCTGGGCTGGATAATAATCTAACAGCCATGGGGCACGCAGCCCTCTGCCAACAACTCTTCAATTCTGGAACAGTGGGGAACTTACCGGCGGGCGTCGTTCCACTGTGCAACAACTCATCACTCACCTCCATCATCACCATGATGCCGGTGTTCAATGCCCATAGCATCGACAAGAGGTGGATCGAGCCGTCCGCGGAGCAGGTGCTGGCGTTCTTCGACAACTTGATGGAGAAGGCCATCCGCGAGGAGGACCTTGTCCGCGCCACCACAGAGGAGGAGCTCGCCCACATCGCCGACAGGGCGGAAGAGGCGAACCTTGCCGAAGAAGCCGGCAGCGTCGAGTCCAGCGAGGGCGAGGACTTGCTGCGGGAAAATCTTGCCGGGCGAGGTCAGGCTGCCGGGGAGCCGAGCGGAGCCGCTGCCGGGGGCCCTTTTGTTGGAGCGGCCGCCGACGAGGAAGAGGAGGAGGAAGAGGAGCCCCCAGCTCTTCGACAGGCACGGAGGCGCATCCTTCGGAAGGCCAGCACCGGCGCTCCTGCTTACCAGCCAGCGCCAAACGATGAAGCCTCCGGCAAGGAGGCTGCTGACGAAGCGGCGCGGCAAGCCGTTGCCGGCGAGGCAACGCGGCAAACCGTCGCCGGCAAGCGCCCCAGAACGACCTCTCCTCCTCCGCCAAGCACTGTGACGGAGGCCGCCTTCGACCTATCCATCCTCGAGAACGAGGAGGAAGAAGAGGAGTAAGTGTTCTGCCACAGCCTCCGTTCTTGCTTTCTGATTTCCTTGATTAATCTTGATGATCTTGCCTCCACAGGGATGAAGAGACCTTGGCGGAGAGGATGGCCAAGAAGGCCAAGATTTCCACGGGCGTCAAGCCGCCGGCAAGCACTTCTGAAGAGCCGGTGACTATCGAGTCCAGCCCGGAGCCAAGCCCAAGGCACAATCCTCGCCGCAGCCCTCGGCACAGCCCCCAGCGTGAGCCAATTACTCTCTTTCCGCTGGCGAGTGCCGGGGCGGTAATCTTCACAGCTAACATCTTGGGGCGCGCAGGAACAGAGCAGCAACAGAGGTCGCCGGCAAGGACCACCCTCGACATGCCGCACCCGTCGACCACGCAGCCCACAAAGGAATCTTCAGGCGGGTTCTACCGCGACGACCTTGACGCAGGTGAACCACTCGTCCTTAGAAATCTTTTCTCTCTCTTGTTTTTTTTTTTTTTTTTTTTTGTCTTCTTGAACTTCCTTCCCGGCTTCATCTTAATTAACTCCTTGATCTTCAATCTTCTTCTGACAGAGCTCATGGATACTGACGCCGTCACTGAAGAGACCGCCAAGGATGCCGCCACTGAAGCCGGCAAGGTTGCTGCCGAAGAGGCCGCCAAGCATGCCGCCGCCGAGGCCGCCAAGGCCGCCAAGGCCGCTGCCGCTGAGGCCGCCAAGGCCACTGCCGCCGTGGCCGCCAAGGCCGCCGAGGGAGCCGGCGAGGAGACCCGCGGCAATACTGACGGCGCTTCCGCCGCAGGAGCGCCAGGCGCTTCTACTGCCGCGGGGCCCTCGACTGCCGAAGACCAATCCTCGTCGTTCCAGGCCCCTCCCTCAAGCCAATATATCAGGGCCGGCAAGAACGTCGTCAGCATGCCGGGGTCGGCAAGCATCAAAGAGCTGGTTGAAGGAGAGCATCTTGACGGGGAAATCACCGTCGCTGCCGTCAGTGAGCTCAAGGAGGAGCAGCTACTTCAGGCCATGAATGACAATTATCAGAAGCTCCAGACGCTCTACCGCGCCCGGAAGGAGAAACTGGACTCCCGGGCAGCGCTCGTCGAGGCCGCGGAAGGAGACTTCCAACAACGCGTCACGGAGACACAGGCTTGGTATGGCGAGGCCCTCCAAGAGCTGAATATTTATCGGGAGCAGCTGGCGGAAGAGCGGAACGTCCTCCTGCTGAAGCAATCAGACATCGAGAAAGCGCAGGAGGAGGCCGCCCAGCAAGCCGCCGCGGCAGAAGCCCTCTTGACGCAGCGCCGCATCAGCCTTGACGCCCAAGAAGAAGACCTTGCCGCCCGCGAGGCGGCGCTTGCCGCCAAGCTTCGCAACAAGGATGAAGAGCTCGAAAGTCTTGTCGCGCGGCGGGTCCAGGAGCTTGAACAAAGCCAAACGGCAGCGCTCGCCGCTCTGACTGCAGACCACGCCGGCAAGCTCAAGGAGGCACTCTACGCTGCCGAGGCTGCGGAGACCGTCAAGAACTCGCTGGAGGGGAAGGCGAAGAAGCTGGAAGCCATTCTCGAGGAACACGGCAAGAAGATCGCTGCCCTCGAGGCCGAGAAGGAGAAAACCCTCCACAGCCTGGTGGAGATGCAGCTCGCCGCGTCCGAGAAGATCAAACAGCTCGCCTCCGCCAACGACTCCATTGCAAATCTGAAGCTGAAACTATCCACGTTGGAGGAGTCCCTGGAAGCTGCCCGAGCTCGCGGAAAGACCTTGGCTAAGGACCTCCATGACGAGCAGGAGCTACTCAAGAACGCCTATGCCACGCATCAAGATTATGTCACCGGCACAGAGGTCTGGACCGCCAGGCTGGTGGACGTCGCCAAGAGGCTTGCCGCGGAGCTGGAGGGCATGAACCTTCAGGGCTTCGGGTATTCTGCCAGCGACAGGATAAGCGAGAGCGCCAGGATCACCATGTTCTTCGAAGGTCTCGTCGATGCGCTCAAGCAACTCCAAGCAACCCACTCCGGCAAGCTCGCCAGCGAGTCCAGGAAGCTCTGCCAGGACGTGGTCCAGATGCTGCTGATGAAAGTGGCGTACAGGAATCCCGGCGTCGATTTCACCAAGGTCTTCGGCCGCCTGCCGAAGGATGCGGACGCCAAGGCTCTGCAGGAGCTTGTCGCGCCCATCGTCGAACGGATAGGCCAAGTGAAGAGGGTAGAAGGCAACCGCCGAGATTAACTGTAGCCCTCCTTATCTTTCTCCTTGTCTTGCCGCCGCGTTACATGTAAAAGACAAACATTTGGTCTTATGTTAGTAACGTGGCGACTATCTTATATATAATCTGCTCTATCTGAATCTATGCATGCTATTCCCCCTTGATCAATCTCTCTTTGTATAGCATATACCCTACGCTTTACTGGGCACTCGCCGGAGCATGGCCTTGCCGCAAGCGCTGGACCGGAGCCCGACAGCGTTCAGCAGGCGGTGCTGCTCACGGCAAGAAACCTTGACGCTTTCAGCGCGGCCACCTAAACCGTTGAGCGGACTCGAAACGGAATAAGGGCGCAGCCTAATCGCGACAAGATTCCATCGCGTGCAGGTTTTCCATACAAAGCCGAAATCGTTCAAGGGATATAGCCTTACAAAAAATTGAAATCTGCTAAAGGGGTCAGCAACTTAGCTCTGGCTTTCGCCGCTATTCTTTTCTTCTCCCGGCAACCTTAGCTCTGGCTTTCGCCGCTATTCTTTTCTTCTCCCGGCAAAGCATCAACCTTGAACGTCCCCTGGTATCCATTCCATCATTCCCCTTCCCCCCCGGCAAACTTGCGCGCGAGGGAATCTTCTATCTCTTTAAGAAAAAGAAAGAAGAGAAAATAAATGTTATGGAACCTGGACGGTTCGTTAGATCTCACAGGGGGGCATTGCCAGGAGCTTGCCGGAGCGTTATGCTGCCGCGAGCACTAGACCGGAGTCCGACAGTGTTCAGCGTGGCGTATCGCTACTACGGCAGGAAATCGGGGCAAGCGCAATATACACTTCAGATAAACACATGCATACATAAAGCATGAAATCGGCAAGAAACGTAAAGCACTGCAAACTCATTAACTATGCACAAAAGATGTGCCTGCTCTGTACAAAGGATCACATGCCATCCGGCAAGATTAGTACAGAATGGCGTTGCCGGGATCCTGCCGGAGCGTTACGCTGCCGCGAGCGCTGGATTCGGGTCGTCAGTAGCCTGCTGGCCGTATCGCTATCACAGCAAGAAACCCAACAACTGCCCTTCACGGGTAGAACTTGCGAAGGTGCTCGATATTCCAGGAGTTGCTCACCGGCAAGCCCTCTTCGGTCTCCAGGCGGACAGCGCCAGGCCTGGTGACTCGCACTACCCAGTAAGGGCCTTCCCACTTCGGCGTCAACTTGTTGGAATTCTTGGCCGACTGAACGCGCCGAAGAACAAGGTCGCCTTCCTCAAGACTCCGGGCATGAACCTTGCGGCTATGATAGCGGCGCAAAGCTTGCTGATAGCGAGCGGCTCGCACAGCAGCCCGAAGACGGTTCTCCTCAAGGAGCAGCGCGTCGCCTTGCCGCAGCTGTTCTTGCTCAAGCTCATCATAAGCGAGCACTCGAGGTGACCCGTATATGAGTTCCGTGGGGAGAACTGCCTCCGCTCCGTAGACCAGAGCGAAGGGTGTCTGGCCGGTGGCTCGATTTGGCGTCGACCTGATCGACCAAAGAACCGCCGGCAGCTCATCAATCCAGCGTCTTCCATGCTTGCGCAGCTTGTCGAAAGTTCTGGTCCGGAGACCGCGCAGCACTTCAGCGTTCGCCCTCTCCGCTTGGCCGTTACTCCTTGGGTGAGCAACAGAGGCAAAACAAATCTTGCCGCCAAGGTCTTGGACGTACTGCTTGAAGGTGCGACTAGTGAACTGCGTACCGTTGTCGGTGATGATCCTGTTCGTCACATCAAAATGGCACACAATCCCCTTGAAGAACTTGACCGCTGACTGTGCCGTCACCTTCCTCACTGCTTCCACTTCTGGCCACTTCGTGAACTTGTCGACGGCAACGTACAAGTACTCGAAGCCCCCGGCAGCGCGGGGGAAGGGACCCAGTATGTCGAGCCCCCAGACCGAGAAGGGCCAGGAGAGAGGAATCGTCTGGAGAGCTTGAGCTGGCTGATGAAGTTGCTTCGAATGAAACTGGCACGCTTCACACTTGGTTACTAGTGCAGTTGCATCCTGGAGAGCAGTAGGCCAGAAGAATCCTTGCCGGAATGCCTTGCCGGCAAGGGCCCTGGAGCCTATGTGGGATCCACATATGCCCCCATGAATCTCTGCCAACAGTTCTAGTCCATCTTCCCGAGGAATGCACTTCAATTTCACACCGTTGGGTCTCTTTCTGTACAGGACGTCGTCGACGAACTGGTACATACTTGACTGACGGGCTACTTTTTCAGCTTCTTCCTGCTCTTCAGGGAGTTCTCCTGTCTGAAGGAAATGGACTATTTGCTGCGCCCATGCCGGAGCTTGCGGCTCGACGACAAGGACTAAAGGCAACTCTTCAGCTGCGGGAGCATTTGCTTCTACGGCAAGAACCTGAGGTTCTTGGCGGAGCAGCTGCTCACCGGCAACTGGTATTTCTTCGGTCGCAGGGGCGCTTGCTTCGGCGGCAAGAACCTGAGGCTCTGCACGAAGCCGCTGCTCACCGGCAACCGGGTCGTTCCCGGCAAGATTCTTGCCGGGGGCTTCGGGAAGCCCTGCCGGGATGTACTCGCCGGTACTTAACTTTCTTCTCTTATCAGGCCTTGTCGATGGCGACACGGATGGTTGAGTCAAGCGGAGCACAAAAGTCCCTGGTTCCACAGGTAACTTGAGTGCGGCACGTTTCGACAGGTCGTCAGCAATGCTGTTCTCTGATCGAGGAACATGCTCTGTCTGAAGACCGTCAAAGCGCTCTTCCAGCTTCCTCACTTCATCAACGTAAGCTTCCATCAACGGGCTCTGATAATCTTTGTTGACCTGCCTCACGACGAGCTGGGAGTCACCCCTGACGATGAGCTTCCTGATCCCAAGGTCTGCCGCGATCCTGAGACCGGCAAGCAATCCTTCATACTCTGCCGTGTTATTGGTCGATCTCTCCCGGGGAAAATGCATCTGGATGACGTACTTGAGGTGCTCTTCGGTGGGTGCGACAAGCAGCACACCGGCACCGGCGCCTTGCAGCGAAAAGGCTCCATCAAAGTACATGACCCATGTTTGCCCTGATTCCTTCCCGGGGGTCACTGATTCTTGAACTTCGTCGTCTGGCGTTGGCGTCCATTCTGCAATGAACTCTGCCAAGGCTCTGCTCTGGATAGTTGAAGTACTTTCGAACCTGAGACCAAAGCATGACAGCTCCAACGCCCACTCTACAATCCTGCCAGTCGCTTCCGGGTTCCGGAGAATCCGTTGCAACGGAAAGCGAGTGACGATGGTGATCTCATGTGCTTGGAAGTAATGGCGCAGCTTCCTCGAGGCCATGAGAAGGCCGAAGAGCAGCTTCTGCACACCAGAATATCTCGACCTAGCCCCCTGCAACAGGGAGCTGACGAAATAGACTGGGCGCTGCACCATCTTCTTCTTCTGTGCTGCTAAACTTGACTGCGCAAATCCTTCCTTGCCGGCACCAGACTCTGCCGGGGCTGCCCCCGGCAAGCCGCTTGGCGGGCCTGCCGTTGCCGCTGCATCCTCCTCTGCTTCTCTCTCCGCCACCAGCGCAGCACTAACCACTTGATTTGTTGCCGCTAGATATAGCAGCAACGGCTCTTGTGGCCTAGGCGCGACTAGTACTGGCGAAGAAGAGAGGTACCTCTTCAAATCCTGCAGCGCTGCCTCCGCTTCCGGAGTCCACTTCATTGGACCTGCCTTCTTCAAAATTTTGAAAAACGGCAGGGCGCGCTCAGCAGACTTTGAGATGAACCTGCTCAAAGCAGCGACGCAGCCGGCGAGGCGGCGCACATCCTTGACTCGTCTTGGTGCTTCAATCTGCTCGATTGCTTTGATCTTGTCGGGATTAGCTTCAATTCCACGTTGAGATACAAAGAACCCGAGAAGCTTGCCGGATGGAACGCCAAACACGCACTTCTCCGGGTTGAGCTTCAGGTTGATCCTACGCAAATTTGCAAATGTCTCCTCCAGATCTGGAATGAGCGTTGCTTTGTCCTTGGTTTTGACCACTATGTCATCCATGTAAGCTTCCATATTTCTATGGAGCTGGGTCTCGAAACCGATCTGGACAGCTCTAGCGAAGGTCGACCCAGCACTTTTCAGCCCGAAAGGCATACGCAAGAAGCAGTATGTGCCACATGGGGTGATAAATGCGGTCTTCTCTTCGTCTTCTTTCGCCATGAAGATCTGGTGATAGCCTGAGTATGCGTCAAGGAATGACAGCAGATCGCAGCCGGCAGTGGAATCCACAATCTGGTCGATGCGCGGCAAGGGAAAAGGATCTTTTGGGCAGGCTTTATTGATATCTGTAAAGTCAATACATAGCCTCCATTTACCATTCGCCTTGCGCACAACAACTGGATTGGCCAACCACGTAGGATGGAGGACTCCTCTAACCAGGCCTGCCGCCTCAAGCTTCTTGATCTCTTGTGCAATAAACTCTTGCCGCTCCAAAGCTTGCTTCCGCACCTTCTGCTTGACGGGCCGCGCGTGAGGACAGACAGCTAGGTGGTGCTCAATTACCTCCCTGGGAACACCGGGGATGTCAGACGGTTGCCATGCAAACACATCGACATTCGCCCGCAGGAAGGCAACGAGCGCGCTTTCCTATTTGTCATCAAGGGTGGAACTTATGGTGAAAGTTCCTCCCGTCCCGTCCTCCTTGGCAGGCACCTTCTTGGTCTCAGGCGGAGCTGCCTTGGATTTCTTGGTCTGGCCGGCAGAGCTCCCCGGTGCATCCTCGACGGTAGCGCAGCACTGCGGAGAGGCGCGCTTGCCGGAGTTTGTACCAGGGGTCTTGCCAGGCTTCTTCTTGCCGGGATCTTGAACGGCAGGAGCATGCGCCTTGGCGGCGGACGTTGCAACTGCTTCCCGGTAGAGCTTGTCGGTGCAAATGAGCGCGTCTTTCTTGTCGGAGTGGACAGTGATGACACTCATCGGACCGGGCATCTTTAGGACGTTGTAGGCGTAATGCGATGCCGCCATGAACTTGGCCAGCGCGGGGCGGCCAAGGATCCCATTGTACGGCAACGGAATCTTGGCGACGTCGAAGACGACCTTTTCCGTCCGAAAGTTTAGCTCGCTGCCGAATGTTACCGGCAGCGTGATCTTGCCCTTGGGCTGGTATCTTCCTGGATTGACCCCTTGGAAGGAGCCTGTCTCTTCGAGGTCTTCATCAGGAATTTGCAGCCTCTTGAGGACGTCCGGCGAGATGAGATTCAGGCCGGCACCACCGTCAACCAACATCTTCGTTACCTGGAGGTTGCGAATTGTTGGCGAGACCAACAACGGCAAGCATCCGACAGCGGTAGTGCGATCAGGGTGATCCTCGACATCGAAAATGATGGGCGTGTGGGACCACCCCAGCGGCTTCTGCGCATCAATAGAGGGCTCGGCCGCAAGAATCTCACGCGCCCACCGCTTGAGCTGGCGGTGAGAAAGATGCAGGGAGGCGCCTCCGTCGACGCACATAACCTCTGTGGCCTTCTGAAACTCCCGCTCTCTAGACTCGTCATCGCCCTCATCTGCATCTTCATCTCCTTCTTTCCTGCCGCGGCCCCGAGCAGGCTTCTCTTGCCGCTGTCCAGGCTTGCCGCGTCGTCCTCCTCGACCGCGCTTCCTGCCGGACCCTCCGGCACCATCTTGGGCTCGCTCCTTGTCGCGTCGTTCGTACTCGGCGTGCTGCTTCGCGGCAAGCTCCTCTACTTGCCGGCAGTCCTGGAGGTCGTGGCCCTTGGTTCGGTGGATCTTGCAGTACTGCTTGCCGGATCCTTCTGGCTTATCGGCAGCCGCCAAGGCCTGACACGCCGCACACCCGGCAACCTCCTTGCCGGGGTCGTCGGTCTTGGACTTTTTGGCGGTGCCGATGTTGCCGGAACTTTCAACGGCAAGCACGGCCTTGCCTTTGCGCTTCCTGTTCTTCCGCTTCCCTTTCTTTGCCGGGGCAGGAGTGTCATCGCTCTCGGAGTTGACTCCAGCGCCGGCGTTCTCGCCGGGGAGTCTCCTCCCTTCCTCCGCCCGGGCGCACTTGTCGGCCAAAGCGTAGAGCTCGGCGACATCCTTGACCTTGTTCATCGCCAGCTCCTCCCGCATCTTTCGGTTGCGCACGTTCTGATGAAAGGCGCTGATAACGGCGGCAGGATGAATGTCAGGGATATTGTGTTGGACGCGGGTGAACCTCTGTATATACTTGCGCAAAGTTTCGCCTTCTTTCTGAGGAATGATGTGCAGATCACTCTCCTGGCCAGGAGCTTGATGGCCGCCGGTGAAGGCGCCAACAAACTGATGGCACAGGTCGGCCCAAGAAGAGATGGAATTCTCGGGCAGGTGCATCAACCACGATCTCACGTTGGGCTTCAGCACCAACGGAAAATAGTTAGCCAGCACCTTATCGTCACGAGCCCCGGCAGCCTGCACCGCGATGGTGTAGATGCTCAAGAACTCGGACGGATGAGTCTTGCCGTCGTACTTCTCCGGTACTTCCGGCTTGAAGGAGCGGGAGCTGGGCCACTGGACTTGCCGCAGCTCACGAGTAAACGCTGGACAACCCACCTCGTAAGGTAGGTAGCCAGGATACCCTGGCGCGGGCTCGTCAACAGTGATCCCAGCGCGCTTGTCGGACTGGCGACGCGCTTCCCTTCGGCGCTCGATGGTGGTTCGAGCGTCCTCCTTCTTCCGTTCCCGAAGAACGTGACGCTGATCGCGGCGAACCCGCGGATCAGACGACGCCGTGGAATCATCCTCACGGGCGCTGGTCCGCCGAGTTATCGACCGCTCTTGACGCAACGGAGGGGAACGCAACGTGGTCGTTCCAGCTCCGGTCTTCTCTCCATCGGCACGCACCAGCCTAGACGACGGCAGCCGCGAGGGTTCACCCTGCTGCGGCACGTCGTTGTTGGCTAGGCCGATGAGGCTCTGGATAGCAGCTCGCCACTCGTCTAGCTTCTCCGCGGCGGGAGGGAAATCTAGGAGCAGCTGAGCCCGCGCCAACGCCTCTGCAGGCGTAGGCGGCGGCGATAGGTGCGAAGAACGTGAGGTGCTCAAACTCCTAACCGGGTTAGAAGGAGCATCATCACGACTCTGCACCCGCGCGCGGCCTCCACCAGCGCGCTGGCGTGGATCTTGGCCCTGCGCACCCTGGGAATGATGTACAGGGGACTTCCCATGCGGACGCCCAGAACCACCAACATCTTGAGGCCGCACGTCACGCGCGTCCTGAGAAGGTCGCGGTGCATGCGCCGGTGTATTCGTCCTGGAAGGCGCCGCTCCATCCTTGGATGTCGCTGCACCACCCGCAGGTTGCGCAGCTCCATCCCTGGACCTGTTGCTCGTCCGGCTCGGATTGCCGGAACGCCGTGGAAGCTCGGAGCCTCCACCTCCTCCACCCGCGCCTACCCCGTCGCCTGTGCGCGCAGCATCAGGTACGACGGACGCAGATGGACCAACCGCCATGAAACCCTTCTTCTTGGGAGCCATGGTGATGAAAATGATCGAAGATCTGACGCGCTGATCGCTAGATCAGGTTCGCACAACCTCGATCCCCCTACCTGGCGCGCCAAAGATGTCGTGGGAAACGAACACCTATGGGATCGCTATCGAGCAGATCCCTTTACGGTTCGGCAAGGGGAGAGGATTGCACGAAGAGCAGAACTAGCGAACAGCACACGGGGAATTTACCCAGGTTCGGGCCGCACGGATGCGTAAAACCCTACTCCTGATTTGATGGTATTATTGTGGATATTCTTGGCCAAGTTCTGGGAGCTACAGTAGCAGCTACGCATGCAGAATGAGCTTCCGAAGTGCTCTCCCCCCATAGCTATGCCTTGGGCCTCCTTTTTATATGAGTCAAAGGGGCTACCACAGTGGCGTAAGGGATAAGGTATGAGGTGGGAAGTAGCTACAGGGTCACTACAGTGTTATCATACCTAACCCTGACGGCTTAGGACAAGCTCATTAAATGCACCGTGAGGTGCCCGTCGAGGTGTCCCTCAGCGTCTCGGGCTTGGAAAAGCTTTACAGGGGATGGGCAAAAGCAGCCATCCCATCAGCACCGCTTAAGCATCTCGTGGCCAGCATCGCGCCACGTCACCATGAGGACAAACCCTAAACGACAAGGCTGGCCGCTGCGCAGGAGCGATAGCGCTACACTGTGCAGAGCCTTGCCGGGGCTGAATCCTTGCCGGGCCCGGGGCTTGCCGGGTCCGATGCTTGCCGGGACCGGGGCTTGCCGGGCCCGGGTCTCGCCGGCCGCGAGGCCTTGCCGGCAAGGGTCTTGCCGGGCCTTCGCACCCCTTTGGCCTTCTGCCTTCTGGTCCGGTCGTTGACTTGAACGTCTCTTCCCGGCAAGGCTTGCCGGGTTCCTGGCTTGCCGGCTCGCTCCTCGCCGGCAAGCACTATCTTCGTCTTGAGATTGTTCCTAGCTATTCCCCGGCAAGGCCTGCCGCGGTTTGGCTACAACTGCCCGTACACAAGTAAGGGGTACTAAGGGGGCCCATACTTTAGTACACCGACAATGCCCGTTGTAGATCTTGGTTAGGACGGAGGGAAACACCATTGACATGAAGAAAATTCAGCTCATGTGTTCGTACGTACGCGGCGTTCCCATGGTATAGTGCTCGTGCTGTGAATCCCAGCGAGACAGCGATCCACCAAACTAAAACGAACAAACATTTATACCTTGTTCTAAAAAATACATTTACCTTGTTCTGCATTGACCATCGGGCCGGGCGGGTCGTCTGCCTAGCTAGTACGTTCGACCAGTCCACGCACCTGGCACGGCGACGACTTGACGACGGCCAGATAGAGAGATACAGTAGTGGACGCACGCCACGCCGGCCGGCCGGCCTTATCCACCCTTGCCGTTGCCCGTGTCGTTATCCCGGCCTGCATGCGGGTGCAGAACACGTACCGCAAGTAAACCATGCTCTCGTTGCAAGCGTAGGCAGGCAGCACGGACAAGCACGGCGTCGTTGTCTAGATTGGATAATCTAACGTTCGATGGGTCGCTTGTGCATACGGCGTCCAGCGCATGGCGTATTATCGCCTCCGTCGGCAGCGCCCGGCGTCAGTCAATTGTTTTGCTTAACGTATGTAGGTTGAGTGTGCATGACTGATAGATTGGGAGTGTATGCGTGCATGTCCCGGACCGATGAATGATCATTAGCCAATGATAACGATGATGCGGGTCAATGAAAACCCAAGAAACTAGCTGGGCTCTCTACTAAAATGGGTCGCGTGAATGGATGCAGCCCACGCGAGAATGATGCCGGGACACCGCCGCGTTGGGAGCAACATACCCGCTTATGTTTAGTACCACCTCGGCTAACGAGGGGAGTTTCAACCAGGTTATAAGCCCGCTCCCCGATAAAATTGAAACGATACAGAGAAGATTAGCATGGCCCCTGCGCAAGGATGACACGCACAAATCGAGAAATGGTCCAATTATTTTTTAAGATTTTACGCGCAAGTCGTATTCCTGCCTGCCTAGGAATATGCCCCTGCAGCGTGTTTGTTTGGGAGGATTTGGAGGTGAACCCATGAACCAAATAGGAGAAAATAACTTTCGGTTCGAATTCCCACCGACAATTTCCTTCACACACCAAACATGGGATTGAGACTAATAATCTACTTCCCAAGTCCAATCCCTTTACAAACTGCCCCTGATAAACCCTTGCACTTGTTTCTTGCGGGCGCTTACAACTAGGTCCCTTTTTTCAGCTACAAATTCTCTTTATAACCCGTGGATTGTTTTAGTGCAATTATGTTGGAACTTTACTTGCAAGCTGGCCTCCAGCTTTTATTTTGAATACGTACAGTTCATCTTGGCAGTTCGCTTGGCTATTTTCTTCCAATACTCTTCTGGATCCTTTATGTTCCAGTAAATTTGAACATGAATTAAAAAGAAAAATGCCTGGATGTGGTAGTCTTCCCAGGAATAGTTTGTATCTAGGGTCTTAAAAGTGTTGGTTGTTGTTCATTTTTTTTAAACTAATTTGCACCTCCGTTATGCAACTTGTCACCGGTCTCTTGAAATCATTCCTAAATTTTGTTAATACCCTAGCCATATTTATAATATATATTAAAAATTTAATTAATATATAACTGACAATATGGTGTTTTCGAGACAAAATGACACTTTAGTAGAGTCGTCATATGACTCCCCATTGCCGTAATTTATGAAGCTCACTTTATAAACAATCCCGTAGCCTCCATATTTGAATGTTGGGGAGGAACCGTATGGAGCTCGCTCCATACCCAACCGTCAACGCGAGATGAAAGTTTATCTTTTTCCTACTCACGCCACGACTAGGTTTTGAAGTTGCACGACACATGTACATGCATCACTCTGTACAGATAATCACTCGTGAGACCAGGGGCGGAGCGTCGGGTGGACCATACTAGGCCATGGCCCACCCTTCTCTACATGCTTTCTCTTACGATTTAACATTGATTTGGCCCACTAGCAGCAATGCCCAGCTTATGGCCCACTCTTTGCTGAACTGGCCCGGCCTACGTTTCGTGTCACGCTCCGCCACTGCGTGAGACATGGTGACTGGATGACTATCCACCCGCCCATTGAGGTTGTCCACCGCCCCTCTTGTTTTCCAAGGCGGCCGTTCGGATGGCCACACATATTCATCACCATCTATAAAAGCTCGATGGCAAGGCGTCCCCTCACCAAAGCCCTAGCCGCCTCCATCGGCTACGGGGATGCATGTCGCTTACGGGCATGCAACATGGACAACCACGGCGTCGTCGTCTCGATAGGATAAAATTTAACGAGCGAGACTGATGGCTAGCAGAGGAGGCCCGTTTGTTTGTTTGAACGGTCGCTTGTGCATCCTGCGTCGCATGTCGTAGTATTAGGTACATCGGCATCGGGTTTCTAAAAAAAAAAGGTACATCGGCATCGTCCATCGTTAGTTGGCTGCTTGCTTATTTATGCAGATTGAGTGTGCATGACTCATCAATTGGGTGTGCATGCGTGATGCGTGTATGTCCAGGAGCAAGGAATGATGATTAACCAATGATGATGATGGATCAAACGCCCCACTTGTTCTTCACGTCACGCCGGCTGCTCTGCTCTATAGACATTGACGAGACTGGAGCTGTATACTTCTCCCATATGCTATGTGTTGTAGGGCAGCGTTACTCCCTCTAAAAGAACCTGCTGATGTAGTTACTCCCTCTAAAAGAACCTGTTGATGTATAATTTGATTGCAGTGAAAACACTAGTCAGCTAAAAGCCAAAATCACCCGCAAAAAAAAGGAAAAACTAAAAGCCAAAACACCAATTGTACATTTGCCGGTTTCAGAACGACTAGTGCCGTCAAAACTCGCGAGTGGTTGAGAATGGCCAGTGCCATCAGAATTGGCAAAGTCGAAGTCGCTTGCTCAGGATTAGGGATATTGATAACGCTATCTGAAGAGAAGTGATGACGATGAGACATGTGTTCTATCTAGACGAGGCCCTCTTTAGATAGTTGTGTAGGGTTATCATAGGCGCGCTGCTCGACAAATTATTGACGATTTTTATCTGGTTATTCGTAAATTGACTGAGCAATTCTCGTGGGCTTAATTTAGTAATGAGGCTCCATTTTAGAAAGAAAAAAACTCGCGAGTGATCAGGAGTCAATATTGCGTGCTGCTGCATGGGAGTCATATGGACGGACGGGTCCGTGCATGTATGATTTTTTTTAGATCCGTGCATGCATGATTATGACATGTCTGGTATGAATTGGAGGCTAGCTAGTTGTTAATCTTTCTTGTCATCAGGCCCTGTTGAAAACTCCCACACCAGTCTCAAAACACCCAGGGTAGATTGATTAACTAAGCTTCCGTGTCAGAATGGGGAAATAACTCAACTGCGCACCAAGCGTACAGTGTGAGATCCCACACGCTCATGTGCTAGAATCATGTTTTTTTTTCTCGAGGGAGCTACAACAAGTTTTTTTACATGGTTGACCAAAAACTAAGGGTATGAATCAATTTGCCTGAGATATTTACTGGTAGTACGTAGGAACCATCGTGGCAGGACCTATTACCGTGCTGACTACTGCTGGTATATATAAACTTTTGTCAACATGGGGAAATAATTGCACGCCAGGTGCACAACAAGGTCATAACCCATGAAATCCTTGCTTGGATAGGTGGGTAATGCCTTCCATGAAGCAACCTGTTTGCATTGGTTGACCACGAGATAATTGTATGTTCTTATTTCTTTTGCCTGAGGTTACTAGTTGAGAATCATCATGGCATGAACTTACGTGGGAGCGGCAAAGATACGTTAATCGCAAATGATTTACAGGGTACCATATGGTATATGTGGTAAGCTATAAAGAAAACCTACATATCATAACGGGTTTACAGGGTGGAGTGTTCACCTAGCATGACTCAGCCTCATATCCTACACCCTCCGATTCATAATAAGTACCGCATTTTGAATTAAGGTTAAAGTGATCTTAGTTCAAAACTGCGAAACTTATTCTGATCGAAGGTAGTAGCTAATCATCCAAAGTATACACGCATGGCGGCATGGCGGCATGGCAGGACCGTAAAAAGTGTTTTTTAGTGAACATACGTTGCAGAGTCATACACTGCAAACATAATTAACCTCTTGGGTAATTAACTGATCTGCAGGGTATTTAACCTTTTGGGTAGAAGAAACAAGATATGTACATATGTGTGTAACGTCCAGTAGAACCTCCCCAAAAATTCGATTCCACATGTCTTGCAAACAAAGTCAACCCCTCTAGAATTAACAAATATGTTTCCTTCTGGAATCTGGCGTATGACCGTGCACAACTACTCTACTATATATTACCACTAGCTTTCTTCGCGCACTCTCTGCTTAGCGTACTACACACGTGTCCACGTCGACGGCAGCTCCTGCTCAATATTTTGTGTCGACGTCGATGGCAGTTAATACTGCTGAAACAGTATTTTTATTGTCACTCTCAGGCAACGGTGAGGTGTCAGGAATCCGTGGTTTATTTCTATATTCGGCTGGACACGTTATTGTATTTGGTTTGGCTGGCTAATCTGCACATGGCATGTGTTTGTGCGTGGCACGTGACACTTGATGCATTGCAGCCGGCCATTTGCATGGACAGCCCGTGAAAAGGAGCATTGCCCTCGAAAACTCCTGATTTCATCAAGACAGATCAGTACTAGTGCAGCAATTACATAAACCGGCCAGGATCACTGACGGTTGGTTACCCACTGGTTTACCTTCACAGACGGTTTTTCTCGCTGGCGGTCAATGGCGTGTTAGTTACCAAGTCAACAAGAGAAAAGTAGGCTGCTTATCATGATGATGGGATTAGGACGAAACCTGAGCAAGTGATTATGAGCCTGAAAGGTTCTCACGTGTACTAGGCACATTAGCTTAGGGTTTAGGGGACCTGAGCAAGTGATAATCTCATTCTCATTCCTACGATATCATCACTGATTTTTACAGCGTCCCAAAGTGGAACATAGAAGACAACAAGTGCGCTCCCGCGAGTTGGAATTTTTTCTTTCTATTCTACCTTCACGCGACCTGGCTACCAGAAGCAGACGGACGCCGCGTTGGCGGCCGGCGACGCCTTCGTGGCGCGGGGGATGCGGCCGTAGCGGAACCCGTGGCCGGCCCGGCGTGGGGAGGAGCGTCGCCGGAGCACCGGCGCGGCCCAGCCGAAGCAGAGGCGGATGCGCGCCCGGAGGCGTCGGAGCCCCTTGGCGGCAGCCCGACGCAGGCGTCGCGCCCCGGCCCAGACGACGCGGCGCGTGCGCGCGCGCGGCGAGACCTCGGCGTCGCGGGAGAAGTGGTAGCTCCGGAGGAACAGCTGCCGCCGCTCCACCTGCCGCTCCCACCGCGCCATGTACTCCACGTACGACCACGCCGTCGTCGCCATCGTATTCTCCCCCGACATCGCCGGCGCTGCTAGCTGCACGGACATGGGCGCTGACAGGTTCTTGGCTCTGCTCGGCTCTCTGTGTGTCTCTTGATGGAAGCAAGAAAGATGAAGCGCGTGCGTGAGGAGGATGAGTAGTGGTGGCAGCAGTTTGTGATCTGAGGAGGTATGCGGCGAGGCGGAGAGTTTATAGGGGAGGAGGGGCGGCTGGCGAGCGGCGGCGGCTGGAGGAAGGAGGGGTTGGCGGCGCTGGCTGCAGGCAGCTTCGGGGGCAAGGAAGGAGAGGGGAGATGGTTGGAGTGGGAGCGGGAGGGTGGCCGGATTTATGCTAACCTGAGACGTTTTGCTTGCGCTTGACGGGCTAATTTACATTACTTAAAATCCACAATCAGACACTTTCTGCTTGATCGGAAAATGACACTGGTAGTTGTAGTCTGTACCACATTGTTTTATTATATTTAATTTTCTCTCTTGCTTGAGGAGAATTATCTTGTCTGCGTGTGTAGTGTGTACATGAAAGTCAGTATATACATGTTCCAGAATTAGACAGCCAGATGACTCTGAAAACTCGATCGTTTTCACCAATGAATTGGTTTAGAACAAGATCAAGTTCTAATTAAGCAGAAAAAACATTTGAGGATGGATCGACACTTCCACTTTGGCTCTAATTAACTACCAGAGCATGACCATGGCATGTGTCAGTGCAGATTTCCGCTCCAAAAACTATTGCATATATTACGGGGCCCACCCTCGTTGGTGTAAATTTTCTCCTCTTGTAAGGCCAACTCCTGCGCACGACCCCATCTCGTCCGGCCCTGTCCGTTTGGGGCAAAACGGACAAACCTCACGGCCCAGCGCGGGAGCCTGGACCCATCTTGTCCGTTTTGTGTCCGGCCCGACCCATTTTCAGCGCAAACATGCGCCCGGTTTGGGTCCAGGCGGACAGCGGACGGACGCCGCTCTCGTCCGCACCAGGGCCGCGTGGCAGGCGGCCACCTACCTCCCACCGCCCAAATTTATTGCGCACGCACGGTCGGCCCCACTAGTCATTCGCCCAGGCGAACGGTCGCCGTCCTTCTTAATGTGGAAGTCGTGGACCGGTCAGTCCACGCTTCCCACTCCAGTCGTGCGGCCTCCTCGAAACCGACACCCCAAACCCTAGTTTCACTTCCTCGAGCTCGCCGGCCGCCAGCAGCAATGGTGTGGTGGAGCATCGGCCGCAAGGGGGCGCACGACCACGAGGCTGGTTCGTCCTCCGGCCGCGGCCGCGCCGCCAGCTCCACACCACCCCTACGAAGGCCCCCCGCACCGCCCGCATTCGCCATAGCCCCTCCGGCCGCCCCGGCGCGCATCCGGCAGTACGTCCCCTCGGATGTTTACCGGCGTTATTGGGAAACAGGGACGCCGCTCCCCTGGGCGGACGTTCACCTGCCCAATAACTGGCATCTCTCCGCGGATCGGGTACCGATCCCGCCGATCCCGTTGAGCGGCCGTGCCCGCCGCGAGGAGATCCACCGCCGCCGCCACCGCCTGCCTGACGACCTCTACTACGACGACAGGTACGCCGTGGATTCCCCATTGTGGGACACCTGGTTCCAGGACGAGCACGACGTGCGGCGTGCGTCGTACTTTGCTGGTCGCCCAGGTAGCCCGCGGCGTGCACGTCCAGAGCGTCGAGCGCGTGCTCCAAGCCCTCCCCAGGTGCGCGGGCGTACGCGGGTGCGCGGCATCACGCCGACGCCGTCGCCTTCGCCCTCTCCGTCGCCAGCACCACCTCCTCCCATGACAGAGGAGGAGGAGGCCCGTCTCATCCAACGTGTCTTGGAAGACTCCAAGAACACGCACGACGAGCGGCAATGGGTGGGTCTGGACACCATGCTCGCCCTTTCTACGGCCGGCGACGTGGCCGTGCCCGAGCTGAACATGATGGAGGTGAAGGAGGAGGTGCTGAACGAGCAGCCCGTCGCCGCGTTCCACCCGGGCCTGGTGGGCCAACGGTGGAGCTGGGAGTGCATGGACATGACCGAGGCCGTGGGGGCCGGGTCTTGGTGCCCCACGCCGCCGCGGTCACCGGAGCGCCAGCCACGGGGGGAGGTGGTGCAGGCGCCTCCCACCTTCCAGGGGCCACCGTCCCACCTCTGGACGCCGCCGCCCTACATCGACCTCACCAGCGACGAGGACGACAACGGTGGCGTGTGAGACGGCGACGGGCACGGCAGCAGCGCGCGGGCGGCGCTTGTTTTTTTTTAAGTTTTTATGTTAATTATGTTAAGTACTGTGGAGGCCGTGTGGAGGCCATGAAGACTTTGTTTTATTAAGTTTTATATGTTTAATTATGTTTTATCATTATGTTTGCGTTTTATTTGATTTTTTCGCCATTTTATTTGGGTTTGCATTTTTTTTTATATCATGTCCACCCCGGACATGATTTGGGATGCGGCCGCGCGCTGGGCGCACCCACACGGCAGCGGCCCGATCCGGACATGGGCTACCCCATTGCCGCCCCAAACGGACAAAAAGCAGGCCGAAGCGGACGTCCGTTTGGGATCGTGCGCTGGAGTTGGCCTAACCGTTGGATCGGCAGGCAGGCAGGCAGGCTTTGACCTTCTTGTGTTCATTAACATTTCGCCCCTGTGCATGTTTAAAGCCTGAAACTAGCGATCTAAAATGTGTAATGCGTGCATGCTGAAATAGTCCGAACATGGAACACAGATTTAGATTTTAGCAGTAGAAGATCGAACAGAGGAAGCGCCGTTGGCGTGAAGACAATCGCTCTCAACTGCTCCTCGTACGACGTTCTCCTTCATCAGAAAAACTGAAGCTGCTGTTTCGTACGTGCTTGCGTCCCGTTGTGCTAGCTGTTAGTTAATTTTACTACTGTATACTAATAACGACGATGGTCAACAGGGTTATTATGTCACGGTCGGTGCAGACCGAGTGGCGCCCGTTGAGGTTTGACCTTGTGACCTTGTCTCGTCAGTCGTCAGTTCTTGGCCGGTTTTGGTTTTCCATTTAAAGGTTCGCGCTGGCTATGTAACCAGGGGGTGGTTTCGACTGACGTCCTGCATGCCGAAAGCATGCAATTAGCGCGTGTTTAAAACGGAAATTTCAACGCTAAATCGTTGCCTGGTCTTCCATGCATGTCGGTACTACACCGTAATAGAAGTACATTTTGGTTAGAAGGAAGGAGAACACCATTGGCATGAAGACAAACAAGCTGCTGTGTTGGTTGGTTCCACCACACTAACGCAATGAACCCTTCGCTTTAGACGCGTTTGGTTACCTGCATTATATCGGATCAGTCCCACGCCGAAAGAATTTGGATCGTTTGGTTACCCGTATGGATTGTTTAGCCTGCATAGCACGAGCATTAAAGCATCTCTGGGCATGCATCCACGGGAATGCTCAAATCGGCCGTTTTGTGGAGTCAGGCCCGAGCGGTGCAACCCTAGGCACGTGGGCGTGGGCGATTGCACGCGTGGATGCAGTCTCGTGAAGTCGTGTTGTTTCCCGAAGCGCCGTCATAAATTACCCTCACCTCCCTTCCTCACCGCTCTCTCCCCTCTTGCCCACTCACACCGGTGGCGGCGACCACCGGAGCGACAGCAGCAGGATCTACGACGGCGGCGACCACCGCAGTGACTTCACACCTCTAGCGCAGCGCATCGGCAATGGCGGTAAGTTTCTTTGACCTCTCTAGAGTAACTCCGTCGAGGACGGGCTAGATTTAATTTAGCACGCGGTAGGATAGGGACGGGCGGGATTGAACACATCGAGGGTGGGGGTGATTGAACACATCTTCGGTTCATGCCTAATCGATCGATTGCATCGGGGGTGGGGATTGGGGTACAACCTACTTCTCTAGCCGCGGCGACCCTGGAGTCGCGTCGAGCGGCACCGTCGTAGGCTTATTTTCTTCCTCGCCGTCGCCTTCTTCCTTTTTGTCTTCTTCCTCATCGTCACGGTCAAGAACGATGGGTCTTGCACGGCCGCCTGTCGTCGTCGCCCTGGCCACCATCTGCACCTCGTCCTCTTCCTCTGCCGGATCCAACACAGTCCGTGTCGTCCAGTACACCGCTGCACGGTCGTCATTGGGACGGTTGTACTCCTTGTACTTGTCCCACTTGGCCCTCTGTAGAGCGTCACCGGAGTTGGCCTAATTCATGGCCCAGCGAAGGATGTCGAGTGGCATAGCGCCCTTCGATGGGTCAGGAACCAGCGTCTTCAACTCCTTCGCCGTCGCCTTCTTCACCACAGTGTCGGCCTTCATGTGCACTTCTTCCATGTTAAGTTCGAGCACACTTTCATTGTCTCCTCGAACTTAGCACGGTCACCAAGCGAGCACCCGAGGAAGAATGCCCTCCAGTGGCGGGGCTACGTTGAAGGCTGTAGGGGCCATGCCCCCCCCCCCAGCCTTTGTCGAATACATGAAAGATTTTCTTTTTTGGAAGTGGAAGATTAGGAAAAATAGAGATTTTTGGCCTACAAAACATCTATATTTATGTATTGCCCCCCCAAGGTATCCTACCTAGCTCCGCCACTGATGCCCTCCATCCCATGCCCCAGGGGAAAGGGTTGGGGTTGGAGTTCATGGTAAGGGAGAGGTGGTGAAACAGAGAGAGGTTGAAGAAGAGAGTGGGTGAATATGAGAGAGGGTTTGAGTGCGGTGTTGGGTAAGAAGTGTTGGTAATTATAGGAGCGTTAGGCCGGTAGTATTGAATGCTGACCTTTGAACTGCGTGTTGTTGATAATGCAGATGGACAAGGGCAAGGAGGTGGTGCCACCATTGGACAAGGGCAAGGAGGTCATGCCGCCATTGGTGGAGAAGCCGGTGCAGGATCAACCTAACACCAAGCGGAGGAACTACGGGCACTACCATGAGGAGGCAGGACCAACCCACTTCTGCAAGGTGATCTTTGCTCCGAAGCTGGAGGCTCTGCCTTTGCCTCTGGACTTCACCAAGCACTTCCCCGCCGTGCCTATGGAGTTCAGTCTGAAGACGAACACCGGCTGCTCATGGAGGGTCACGGTGAAGATGGTCGACGATAGGGTCACCCTTGATCAGGGTTGGGCCACCTTCGCCGCCGTTCACCAGGTCAGGATCGGGTACATGCTGACTTTCAAGCTGCTCACCCCGAACAACATGAGGGTGATCGTCTTCAACGACGACGACATGGAGGTGGCGACCAAGTGCAAGAAGCACGACCAGGCCTTCGCCGTGACCGCTTAAATGACCTCTTGTTCCTAGTGAAGATGGTTGTTGTTGGATTAAGACTGTGTGGTGCGGTTTAACTTTGAAACTTATCGTACTATGTTTAACTTTCGTGTCCGGTTAAACTTTGATGTGTGCTTAATAAGTTTGTTCTGTTCTGGTTGTTCTATTTTTTTTTGCCTTTGGTAACCTCACCACAAGGTTCCTACACTACTGTCCTGGATGTAACCAAACAACCGGACTAGTGTTTTTTTCTCAAACCAGGCCACAACCAAACAACATGTCTTTCGTTTCAACACATGCAGGCTAAAGGGGATGCAGACAACCAATTAACATGCAGATGTTGATTTTTAGTCTGCATATGCTCAATCGGGTCTAGCTGGATCAAATATGCAAAGTGCCCAATAACGATACTGGTAACCAAACGCGTCATTTGTACCAGGCGTTGCACGGCGTATTATCGATCGCTTCGGTCGGCGATGCAGATTTGAGTATAGATTGAGTGCGCATGCGTGCGTGCATATCCGGACGCGAGGAATGATGATTAGCCAATGATGAATTGATGATACTATATATATAGACGGGTCAAACGTCCGACTTGGTCTTCACGTCACGCCGGCTGCTATGCTCTGCTCCTGTTCTTGCTCTACACACATTCACAAGACTGAAGCAGTATACTCCTCCAGTACGCAATGCACTGTGGCGCACTACTCCCTCCATTTCAAAATGATACTGTAATACAAGTGGAGTATATATTCCCTACACCCAAATTGAGAGGGGGAAAAAAAACGGTGAATGCATGACAGCGGTGAAAAGTATCAGCATTAGCACATCTGCAGGCTTCAGTGATTAAACCGAACAGTGAACCGGATGGGCAGTGAATGCCGTCAAATCTGAGTTATAAACAGCATGATTATAACATGTCTGCTGTGTGAATCCGAGGCTAGCTAGCTGGAGTAGTTGTTTTAGTATATCTTTCTTGTCATCAGGACCATGTTGAAAACTACGCACACCAGTTGCAGAACACCCAGAGTAGACTAATAAACAAGCTTGTGTCAGCATGGGGAAAGAACCCTACTGCGCACCAAGCGTACAACAATGTCAGAGACCCGATGCACTCCTTGCTTGGACAGATGGCAATGCCTGTCCATGAAGCAACCTCTTCCCTTTGCATGGTTGACCACGAAGTAAAGTTAAGACTTTTATTTTCTTTTGCCAGAGCTTCGTTGGGTGGGTAGGAATCATCCTGGCAGGACGGTAGGAGTGCTTGTACTAGTAGCAAAGATACGTTGCAGTGTCACCGTGCATACTTAATTAAACACACTCTTGGAGTATATCTCGTCCACGCGTACAGTTAAGAGAAGATGTACACTTGTGTGTAGCGTCCAGTAGAACCTTCCCAAAAATTCGACTCCACATGCCAAGTCAACCCCTCTAGAATTAACAACTATTGGCCGTAGCTTTCTTCGAACTCTCTCTGCTTATCTCTACGATGGAAAGCGTACGACACACGTGTCCACGTCGACGGCAGTTAATAGTACTGTTTTTTTTTTAATAGAATCAGTTAATACTACTGCTGAAGTATAGTGGTAGTCCAGTATTTTTATCGTCACTTTCGGGCAACGCTGAGGTGTCCCGATCCCGTAGTTTAGTTGTATATTCGCGTCGAAACGTCATTTGGATGTGGGTTGGACGGCGAATCTGCACAAGGAATGCCTACGTGCGTGGGACGCATCCATGTGTTTTGGTCCCGATCCCGGCTGCACGCACGCGCACCTTCGGGTTCAGACATTCAGTGAAGGACGCCACCGGCGCTTTGGTTCTGCTTACCCACTGGTTTCACAGACGGGTTTTTCTGTCTCATGGTCAATGGCGTGCTCGTTATCCACTCCCATGAGGAAAATAGCGTGTTCATCATGATGGGGTTAGCACTAAACATGACTAAGTGACGTGACCCCTTTCATCCCCAGGTTCAGACTTCAGACCAGACCTGCCCCCGCCCCCCCGGATATGTCATATGGTTTGGCCGGCGTCCTGCGCTACCGTCTGATAGATACCGTTGCCAACCACCCCAACCCCGTCGACACACCGTTCCTGACGTACGTAGTACCAATCACCAGACGCGACCGTGTCCAACTCGATCACATCGACGACACGTATGCGGATCACACTGCCGTAAGCAGCGCATCAGCCAATGCAAACCCTTTTTGAATTTCAAGTTTTTCCATCCTCTACGGTCTAGCAGTTCGGCCTCACTGACCAACCATGTTGAACTCAACCATGCAAGCGTCTCACAGGGCGTCAAATATCCTGTCGCGCACAGCATTGACCAAACAGACGCACACATGCCTTCGTAACAGGTCCATCTCATCTCACAGAGATCAAAAGCACGAGCTGCCGGCAACAACGGGCACAAACCTGCCTGCAACAAACTCTCACGTTTCAACCAAAAGCTTCAGAGAAGTTCGACATCGCCGCATTTCAAACCAGTAATTCTAATTCACGTGTAACAGTTCTGAATGCTTTCTTGGTTCTGTAGAACTTTACAAGGCCCATGTAGTAGTAGCTGTTAAACATTCTATCACCAACTCCGACAAGCGGCAAACCAAAAATATTTAAAACAAGCGATGTCCCTGCAAAACCCCTACATATTACACGAATAATTTAGCGCAAGGCCGGGCTCTCCATCAGCGGGTCAGCAGCGTGCCAAAAATCATCTCCCGGTGAAACGACCACACAAAACTGTAGTAGTATCTAGCACGCCAGCCGTTCATCGGGCATATGCAGATCACAGATCGACACGCGAGGGAGGCCCGCCTTGCGATGTTCCTTGGCGTTGTGTTCAACTTTGTCCAGCCGCTTGTCGAAAGCTGATGAGGCCCGAACGGAGCAGTGTGGCAGGCAAGCGGCACGTCGTCTGGACCGTCTACTTGTTTGGGCAGTCTGATGCTCTGTGCCCTGATTGCCCGCATGTGAAGCATGCGCCACTGAAGCTTCTGCTCATGCAAATGGTGGGGGAAGTATTAGCTCAAGAAAAGGTCAGAGTAAGTTTTGGTCAGGATTCAGGTAAGCTGCAACAATGACAAGCTAACAAACTAATTATCAGTTTTCACTGGCTAGCGTAAGGTGATACATATACAGGTATAAAAGCATTAGGTGTTCACATATGGTGAGGGTGACTTGATGCAAGTATTGTGCTTATAGTTTTCATATCAAACGAGGTGTTGAAACTTGCATCTACTTGGTGAATGTAACATCATGGTTCAAAAAGAACCAACATCAGCACAAGGCACTTCAAAATACAAATGACTACCTAAGATGGATAAGTATGCATCTGAAGAGCAACTTGTGTTGTTATTTGAGTGATTCTGTGAAGCTTACCTGTCCCTGCTGCCAAAGGACGAGCCACCACGACCACCGTATGACGATGAGCGTTCACCAAAGGACGATGATCTGTCGCCAAAGGATGATGAGCCACCACGCCCACCATAGGACGAGCGGCCACCGCTGGGGGATGACGAACGGTTTGATCTCCTCGCGCCACCACCTGAAAAGTCATCATCTGACCAAATGTCGTTGTCAGGTCTGCTGGAGCTCCTGCCACCACGACGGAATCCTTCATCAGAGTCCCAACCACCACGTCCTCTTGAGCCGCCGCCCATACCCCCCCTGGACGACCCCCGCCGGTTCCTAGAACCCCGGTCCGAGTTTGAGAATCGGCCGTAAGAATCAGTAGCGGGGCCATCATCTTGCAACACTGGCAGCTGCAAGCAGGAAGTAATAAAAACAGTCACCACACTAGCTCATAACAAACCAGCATCACATAAAAAAAAGAGCGCTATATGAACTGTACTAGATAATGTGTAAAGTGCAAGCCTGGCTCATAACAACCAGCATCAATATTTCTGTGCGCGAAATATCCATAGTAATTAACTTAAGAAGGTCAAGATGCAAAAGCTACCTTCGTTACTTTGCTCAAGGTGTTTCCTGGGGGCAGTTCCATAGTAAGCAAATCCTTTGCAATCTCCTCAGGTAAATCAAAGACTGCTCCTTGGACCTGGTACGATCGGCAATGTGTACAAAAGATTAAAAATGTATTTGAACAAGGGACATAATAGAAAAGAGACTGTGCCTCATAATGATGGTTCAGTTACTATACATGCACCTTTCTTTCCCTAAAGGAAAATGATATATTACTAAAGGAACAAATGCACAGAAGCAAATGATCAACATACTGAAGAAAAAACTCACCCTCTCATCTGCTATTAGGAATATTTTTCCAACTGCATCAGCAGCAGAGGGAGAGACATCAGACAGAAAACCGGTGACAGATCTAGGAGAAAAGAAGCCTCTTGCATATTCAGGATCCCTTGTTAGTTGTAGTGTCACCGATCCCTGCATTTTAATGGAGTTAACAAGAGTATTTGAAGGTGACATGCTTAAGAGAAAACTGTAAGACAAGGCAAATGCACAACAAAGTTACCTATCATAGAGGCAATTCGGATACTTGTAGAACTCTACTACCAGCATACAGTACAAGTAATCATAACACCATATAACATCAACCGGATAAACTCTGAAGTCTAGAAGACACTTATAAGTTTGAAGCAAAAACAACTGGATTTTAATGATAGCAGAACAGGTAACATGTTTTCTTACTTAACTCTGCAAATTAGTTAGCATTGGTGGAATTCGTGTAAAAACCATGCATATGAGTTCTCCTCGTGTCACTTTTTACCTGCTCATGGCTAATCAGGGAACGTGAAGAAGGTGGCTGAGAAAATCCACTCAGATGTGCCAATGCAGAAGCAAGAGCAGTAGGTCCAAGTTCTTCGCTTAGCCTCTCAGCCGCTGGAACAAAGTATTGAATCGACTCAGGGTGCACACCTCGCAGAGTAGCAATGACATGCTCTGCAGATGAATCCAGTACTTCTTCCATTGTAGGTGGGCCAATAAACTCAAATTTGCATCCAACATCACGTTCAAGTGATTTAACTGTCCTTCGCTGATTGGTTGTAAACATTAAGATTGCATTTCCTACTTTCCCTGCTCGTCCAGTGCGTCCAGAACGATGAACGAAAGTCTCGGGGTCATTTGGCAGCTCATAATGAATAATCTGCATTAACAGAAATATCTCTCATTCATTAATCCGTATCTGCCATAATCCACTTGAGAAAAATGCTGAAATGAATTTAATAAGCTAACAGCAATTGATAAGAAACATTACCACGTGAATTGCAAGTTGGAGATGTGATAAAATGCACGAAAGTGGTAAAACAAAGGTACCCCGGACTTAAACGTGTGAGGGTATTTGAATTCAAATTCACTGTGTAACAATGGCAAATTTCTTGAATTGTTTGATTATTCACTTATTGTTTTAGCACCATCAATAATATAATGTGTGTGAGACTGAATATTCTACAGAATGTGCAATATATATCTTGGAATTTGCACTAATTGTTTTTTCTCAGACATATACTAAGCAATAGTTTGGCGAGCACAAGTCGTCAAACATAGTATATGCTGGAAATTTGGATGATTTACAGAAATATGTATCAAGAATCAGATGAAGTGAAGAGGAGTTGCAAACCCACCAAATCAACATTGGGTATATCAAGACCACGAGAAGCAACATCAGTTGCCACAAGAACAGTAAATTTCCCTTGGCGGAAACCATTTAATGTCCTCTCACGCTGATGTTGTGAAATATCACCGTGAAGCGCCTCAGATGCAATACTGGTTGTCAATGCCAATGATACCTCGTCTGCATCCCGTTTTGTCCGAGTGAAAACAATAGTTTTCCCACCCTTTGCATATACCTGACAACAAAAGATTTGAGTAAAATACTAACATTGCACTAACAAATGTGAAGTGTTCAAACTAGGATATCATCAAAATTTAATTTACCAATGTTCAACTCAAAGCAAATCTTTAAGTGGACTTTTACCAGGTCAATCGCCCTTAGAACTCAAAGCACAAAAGTAGTTGTTATTTGTAACTGGTAAACCGACACTGCCATTATTGTAAAGGAAAAATCCAGCCCCGTGGCAACTTAAATGAATAAAAGAATTAAGGTTCGAGGGAAGTATAAATCATACTCAAGAAAAAGTAATGTCAGCATACAGAAGTAAATGCTAATAAAAGAAATCATGCACATCATAATCATCTGCTTTATTGATCTCAGCCCAGGGGTCAGACATAAAACATAGAGCAGTAAACGACAGAAGAGAGGAAAAGAAAGATAACAAAAAGAATCAGCTAAAAAATCATTAAACAGCATTAACATACCGTAATGAGATCACTAAGAATGGTGCGCTTTGAAGTCGTTGTGAGTGGAATAGCGAAGAGTTTGATTCCTTCAGCTAGTTTTTCATCTTGATCGCCGACCTAATTAAAACATGGAGGGACCAAATGACTGGTTAGGACATAAAAAACGAATAGAGAAACATAGCAGTATAGATCTCACAAAGCAGCAACAGGTATCTTAAGTGTGAGTAGCATGTTGCGGTAAATAAACTGCAAGTAAAATACTCCGAGGCCAGTCTTATTGTCTCTTATCTCCCACTGTTATATTATTCTTACAAGTGGGGTGCACCCACTTTTCATTTAAGCAAATAGAAACAAGAAGAGAACTATAAAATTTGATGGCCGCCTTAGCGTAAGCAAATACATGGCAACAGTAAAATCCATCAAATACTCCTTTGTTAAGTTCCAAGAGCTAGGGGTAGCACATTGTTGAAGTTTGTATTCATGCACCACGACTAAGAATTAAACTCAACACTTCAATCACAGGATTAATGTACGGAAGACAATCATAAGTCACATGTGTCAAAATAACTACCAAGTTTAGTGCCCAGAATTTACACAGAATAGCACACTAAAGAAGGAACCATAGAGCATGGTCATGACAATTAACATGTATCACTGTCTAAAGTCAAGATGATAATGCAATAAATGCAAGAATGCTCTTAAGCAGATAACACCCATTCATGGCATACTTTTGTCGAATAAGTAACAGCAAAATAACCAGAGACAATTAAGGGCCCAGGAAAAATAGGAAAAGAAAATGAATGTGAAAGCGTGAAGGTCATACCAAATCAATTGTCAAAGGATTGTTCAAGTACCGCCTAGACAATTTCTTCACCCAACTAGGCATGGTCGCTGAGAAAAGCATGCTTTGTCGTTCAGCTGGCAGCTGTTGCAATATTGTTTCCACATCTTCCTCAAACCCAACTGCAAGCATCTGGTCAGCCTCATCAAGGACCAGATACCTAACTTCTCCCAACTGAAGACTTCCACCATTTATCAAATCAATTAGGCGGCCTGGAGTTCCTACGACAACATCAACGCCCCGGGAGAGTGCATTCTGCTGGATATTATACGAGACACCACCATAGACACACACTGTGCTAAGCTTTGGTGCTGATTCCATAATTTCTTTCTCAACTTGTTTAGCCAGCTCTCTAGTGGGTGCAAGGACCAAAGCTCGAGGAATACGACCTCGCCTGCCAAAAGAGAAAAAACATAGTTAGGCGATGTGAATTATCAACTGATTTTAGTGCTGCACACCATGAAGTTACAAAACAAGATAAATGGGTACCCGGGAGTCCGGCTTTCATCCTGCTCGATTATTTGCTTGATCATTGGTATACCAAAGGCTAGCGTCTTTCCAGTTCCAGTCTTTGCTCTTGCAATCAGGTCACGGCCCTCAAGAGCTGGAATCAATACAGCCCTCTGGAGGAAACAAGAAAAATCAGTAAGCGACCAGGCAAATAAGCACCTTATATAAAGTAAAACAAGCACAGTGAAAACATGTGTTACATAGTACAGAATAGTTTGAAGTAAAACTAATTCATACAGCTAGCATCATCGTTTTACTTGTTACATTATGCATTTCCTTAATGGGCATGACTTAGACAATGTGTTATCATAATTTCCTTAGACTTAGAAATACAAATGGAACGGTCTACTTTCTGTTCAAGAAAAAAAAGGTAAACAAATGACACACTGCCCCCAACTCCTGCGCCAACTGACAATTTTCTGCCCATACTAGGTGCTATTTGTGAGAACAGGACAGTGTGACTTACAATGAAATGCTACAACATAGGCGTTGTCAAATCTCACTAGAAAGTGCAGCGAACACGACAACATGGTCGCTTGGGTAGTGTTGAATCAATTATGGGTTCATGGAAAAAATGTATTAGGTTCAAGTGTTGGCACTTGGCTACTTTGTTATGACACCACTACCGTCTCCTTTACCCAGTAAAAGGTAAGAACAGTAAGGCTCCAATTATCATGTGCAATCCCCTCCCAAGTCCCAAGCTTATGCACTACGACACTACCAACTGAATTCACCGAATGCTGCACTGACAGACGCCACTCCCATCCTAACAGCCAGTTAACCTATGTATGCACCACTGAATTCACCGAATTCTACACTGACAGACACCACTCCCCTTCCAACAGCCTCAGAACCTGAAATTAAGCGTCAACACAGCTTAGCGGCTATAAAACAAGACACAAGTTGAGGTCACCTGGATGGGGAAGAGGTGGGTAATTCCGCGCTTCTCGAGCGTGGCGACGAGCTGGGCGGGGAGGCCGAGCCTGGAAATGGCGAGCTCATCCTTGTCCCCCTCCACAGCGGCGGGCCCCTCCTGATCGCTCCCGTACCCCTCCTCATCCTCGTCGTCGCTGCCGCCGCCGAGCCCGAGGCGCTTGAAGGCGTGCTCGCTGAGCACGGAGTTTGGCGACGCGATGGCCGCGGCGGCGCCCGCCCACCTGCGGCCGAGCGCCCAGCAGCGGAAGGCGGCGCGGAGCCTGAGCGCGGGCGCGAGGCCGGCGCCGGTGCCGCCGCTGGGGCTGGAGAGGGAGAGGGACGGGAGCGTGAGGAGGGAAGCCATGGGGGGCGGGGGAGGGAGGGAAGCGATAAGAAATGGAACGGATGGCTGCTCGGCTCTGGATAGGAGGGGGGAGAGGGTTTATAGGCGGGCCGGGCCGGGTGGATAGGGCGAGGGGTTTGCCAGGGTTTTTGGCCGACGGGGAGCCTCCTCCTTCACAGGAATACGCCTTCCTCTGTTTCTCTCTCTCTCTGCTCTGCTCTCCGCTGTCGCCGTGGTGAGAGGGGTGTGTGTGCCAAGCTTGTCCCTATGCTTTCTTCTCTGATATTTTGTGAAATATCTTCTTCATGAGATTAGGTTAGGACAAGTGTGTATGACTGGGCTCACCATCATGTGATGTCTCTCGAAGGGTGCATTGTGAGTGTATAGAGTAACTCTTATGGCAAGATATCGTGCTCTTAGACCCGTTGCAGAAAAATCGATGTCGGTTTGCTCGGTTAAGTCTGTCTATGTGTTATGATATCATCAATGGTGGTCAACCTTTCCGTCGCGCATTATTTGAAAACTACAAATTATGTTGAAGGTTGATTTTGCTATGTGGTCCTTGAATGGTAGTACAAATGATGCTGACCAATGGCAACATCAAAGAAAAACATAGATGGCAAGGTTGTGCAAAATGTTGTTTTTTATGGCAATGAGGAATCGATGCAGTGTTTGTTCTTAAACTGCCCACTTGTTAAATTATTATGGCATACTACCGATATTACCTTTAACCTACCACCCAGGAGTAGTACGAGTTTGTTCGGAGACTGGTTCATGGGGTTCATCCTTAGTTAAAGTCTCAAATCTGTGTGGAAGTTACTGTTTTATCATGTCGCAATTGTAACGCCCCGATAGTTATGCTACAGTAACCTCACCCAAATGACATGTCATCATGCTTGCTAAGCTTAATTGCCCCTTGATAAAAATCAAACTCAAATTCAAATTGCAAGTCAAATTATTATTTCTTCAAACAGTAAAAAAATATTGGTAATATAAATACACCCCAAGAAATTATAAAAGTATCACAAACTTCATTTCGTCCCTAATCTAACCCCAGGAACTATTTTATTGGTCCAACATCATATTACTTGATCTTTTCAATTTCTAAAAATATTTAAAGTTTACCAAATGCCCGTTAGAGTATTAGAGCATATCATCAACACACATTGCCATGACATGCATCTGTGTTGCATTTATATGCCTGTTATTTATCTGTTTCCCCCCTCTCCTTTATTCTTTCCATAGACCCTGATATTGCCGCTGCCCCCGAGTACGACTATGTCACCGGCGACTCGTCCTTCTCAGCAGAGCTTCCATGCAAGAAAACCCCCTTGATCGTTCCGATATCGCCTATTCTTTTTCTCTACTTCTTGCATTAGAGAGTAGTGTTAATGTTACTGCTTTATCGGCAGATCCTATACTGCTGCATAGCATGTCTTTGCTACTACTGTTGATACCCTACATGTTGTCCTATATGCTTAGTATATACTCCCTTCGTTCCTAAATATAAGTATTTTTAGACATTTCAATAGGGGACTACATACGGAGCAAAATGAGTGAATCTACACTCTAAAGTATGTCTATATACATCCGTATGTAGTCTTCTAGTGGAATCTCTAGAAAGACTTATATTTAGGAACGGAGGGAGTATATGCTAGAGTATTACCAGTGGCCCTACACCCTTGTTCGTATGCCATGCTATATTATCAGGTCGTGATCCCTTCGGGGAGATGATCACGGATATACTTATACTACTCCCTCCATTCCATAATATAGTGCACCCGCGCTTTTCGAGATTTAAGTTTGACCATAAATTTAACCAACGTAGGCGGCTGCAGCGGGAGCAAAATTTATACCATTGAATTCGTATTTGAAAGAAGTTTTCAATGGTATATTTTTTTCTCCCGCCGCAGTCGCCCATCTTGGTTAAATTTACGGTCAAACTTATATCTCGAAAAGCACGATCGCACTACATTATGGAATGGAGGGGGTATTACACTTTACATGATATGATTAAAGTCGGGTCGGCTCGGAGCGTACCCGCGAGTGATTCATTGTGGCGGAACGACAGGGCAGGCGGAGACCATCTAGGAGAGAGGTGGGCCTGGGCCTTGGTCGGTGTCCGTGGTTATTTCATAATAACACACTTAACAAGATTTGGGTATTTGATTTGAGACTGCCACTGGCATATACGCACTAACCGTTGTGCGGGATAATGGTTTATGGGCCCCTCGGCATCGTCAGTTCCTCCTGAAAGCTCTGTCAAATGTCACAGTTCAGAGATGCGGCGCGGAGACTAGCAGATATTCTCCGGATGAGGTGAGGCTGGACTGCCCTCGCGACGTGCAGGAGTGCTTAGGGGTGAGCGAGCGAACAACCCCTTCGCGCTTAGGATGTAGACCGGCCGGTGACCTCTCTGGAGAGTCTAGGTAGGACTTCGGCATGTCGATCATCCGAGGACGGGCATTACCAAGAAAAGTGTGTCCGACCAGAGGTAATCGAGCATATCGGGTAATTTGGTGCACCCCTGCAGGGAAGTAAACTATTCGAATAGTTGTGTCCACGGTAACAGGACAACTTGGAGTTGTATCCTGACCTCTTACAACTAAAACCGGATACACTATAAAACACACCCAGATAACAGATATGAATACCCGAGGATCGCTTCTCGCAGGGAGTTGAGGAAGGATCTCTGGGTATGTTATTGCTATATGTACTTATGATAACCCACAAATATAGGGGATCGCGACAGTCTTCATGGGGAGTATTTCACTCTAATTTATTAATTCGACACAAGGGGAGCCAAAGAATATTTATTGGCCTTGACAGTTGAGTTGTCAATTCAACCGCACCTGGGATATCTCTCTACAGCAAAGGTTTAGTAGCACGGCAAATAGTAGTAGCAAAAGTAACAGTAATAGTGACAACAACAATTTGTAGCAGTTGTGACAGTAGAAGTAGCAATAGTAACTTAGCAAGATTCAGTATATGTAAAGCGTAGGCACGTGGATCGGTGATGGATAATGATTTAGATGACATCAATCATGTAACAGTTACACACTAGGGCGACACAGAACTAGCTCCAATTCATCAATATAATGTAGGCATGTATTCTGTATATAGTCATACGTGCTTGCGATAAGAACTTGCATGCCATCTTTTGTCCTACCCTCCCATGGTAGTGGGGTCCTATTGGAAACTAAGGGATATTAAGGCCTCCTTTTAATAGAGAACCGGAACAAAGCATTAGCACATGGTGAATACATGAACTCCTCAAACTACGACAATCCCTGGAAAGAATCTCAATTATTGTCACCTTGGGGTATGCGGATCAAGACACGTAATAGGTGCATATAACTTGCAAGATAGGATCCGAATCAATCTTATATTCAGAGGTAATATAATATGTTCAGATCTGAAATCATGGCACTCGGGCCCTAGTGACAAGAATTAAGCATAGCAAAGTCATAACAACATCAATCTCAGAACATAGTGGATACTAGGGATCAAGCCCTATCAAACTTAACTCGATTACATGATCAATCTCATCCAATCCCACCACCGTCCAGCAAGCCTACTGATACGTCTCCAACGTATCTATAATTTTTTATTCTTCCACGCTATTATATTATCTGTTTTGGATGTTTTATATGCATTAATATGCTATTTTATATTATTTTTGGGACTAACTTATTAACCTAGTGCCCAGTGCCAGTTTCTGTTTTTTCCTTGTTTTTGAGTATTGCAGATAAGGAATATCAAACGGAGTCCAAACGGAATAAAATCTTCAGGATGATTTTTCTTGGACCAGAAGAAACCTACCAGACTTGGACATGAAGGCAGGAGACCTGCCGGGGAGTCACAAGCCTGCAGGGCGCGCCTTAGGGGGGGGGGGCGCCCCCTGGCTTGTGGCCCCCCAGCAGATCTCCTAACCCTACTCTTCGGCCTATAAATTCCCAAATATTCCCCCAATACCAGGACAAGCCACGAAAATACTTTTCCACCGCCGCAAGCCTCTGTTCCCATGAGATCCCATCTTGGGGCCTTTTCCGGTAATCTGCCGGAGGGGGATTCGATCACGGAGGGCATCTACATCAACACCATTGCCCCTCCGATGACGCGTGAGTAGTCCACCACAGACCTTCGGGTCCATAGCTAGTAGCTAGATGGCTTCTTCTCTCTCTATGTTCTTCAATACCATGTTCTCCATGATCTTCATGGAGATCTATCCGATGTAATACTCTTTTGCGGTGTGTTTGTCGAGATCCGATGAATTGTGGGTTTATGATCAGATTATCTATGAATATTATTTGAGTCTTTTCTGAATTCTTATATGCATCATTTCATATCTTTGCAAGTCTCTTCGAGTTATTGATTTGGTTTGGCCAACTAGATTGGTAATTCTTGCAATGGGAGAAGTGCTTAGTTTTGGGTTCAATCTTGCGGTGTCCTCACCCAGTGACAAAGTAGGGGTAGCGAGGCACGTATTTGTATTGTTGCCATCAAGGATAAAAAGATGGGGTTTTCATCATATTGCTTGAGTTTATCCCTCTACATCATGTCATCTTACCTAATGCGTTACTCTGTTCTTCATGAACTTAATACTCTAGATGCAGGCAGGAGTCGGTCGATGTGTGGAGTAATAGTAGTAGATGCAGAATCGTTTCGGTCTACTTGACACGGACGTGATGCCTATATGCATAATCATTGCCTTGGATATCGTCATAACTATGCGCTTTTCTATCAATTGCTCGATAGTAATTTGTTCACCCACCATATTATTTGCCTTCAAGAGAGAAGCCTCTAGTGAAACCTATGGCCCCCGGGTCTATTTTCCATATTATATTTTCAGATCTATTTACTCTTGTTTTTACTTTTCGTTTTAGAAATCTTTTCCATCTATCTCTATTGGATCTCATCCTTGCAAGTAACCGTGAAGGGATTGACAACCCCTTTATAGCGTTGGGTGCAAGTGTTTGATTATTTGTGTAGGTGCATCTATTGGTGACTTGCTTGTGTCTCCTACTGGATTGATACCTTGGTTCTCAACAACTGAGGGAAATACTTATCTACTCTGTTGCATCACCCTTTCCTCTTCAAGGGAAAACCAACGCAAGATCAAGAAGTAGCAAGAAGGATTTTTGGCGCCGTTGCCAGGGAGATCTACATCAAGCCTACCAAGCACCCATCACAAACTCATCTCTTGCATTTACATTATTTGCCATTTGCCTCTCGTTTTCCTCTCCCCCACTTCTAAAACGATTTTCAGAAAAAACCAAAAAGATTTGCCTTTTTATTCGCCCTTCTTCCGTTCGTCTTTTCGTTTGCTTTTGCTTGCTTGTGTGCTAGATTGCTTGCTTTGTCACGATGACTCAAGAGAATACCAAGTTGTGTGACTTCTCCAATACTAATAATAATGATTTTATTAGTACTCCGATTGCTCCCGCCACTAGTGCGGAATCTTATGAAATTAATGACGCTTTGCTAAATCTTGTTATGAAAGAACAATTTTCCGGCCTTCCTAGTGAAGATGCCGCATCCCATCTAAATACTTTCGTTGAGTTGTGTGATATGCAAAAGAAGAAAGATGTGGATAATGATATTGTTAAATTGAAGCTATTTCCGTTCTCTCTACGAGATCGTGCTAAAACTTGGTTTTCATCTTTGCCTAAAAATAGTATTGATTCATGGAATAAGTGTAAAGATGCTTTTATTTCCAAGTACTTTCCGCCCGCTAAGATCATCTCCCTTAGGAATGATATAATGAATTTTAAGCAACTTGATCATGAGCATGTTGCACAATCTTGGGAGAGGATGAAATTAATGATTAGAAACTGCCCCGCGCATGGTTTGAGTTTATGGATGATTATACAAATTTTTTATGCGGGATTGAATTTTGCATCTAGAAATCTTTTAGATTCCGCCGCGGGTGGTACTTTTATGGAAATCACTTTAGGAGAAGCTACTAAACTCCTAGATAATATTATGGCAAATTACTCTCAATGGCATACTGAAAGATCTCCTACTAGTAAAAATGTGCATGCTATTGAAGAAATAAATACTTTGAGTGAAAAGATGGATGAATTAATGAAATTGTTTGCTAGTAAGAGTGCTCCTATTGATCCTAATGATATTCCTTTGTCTTCTTTGATTGGAAATAATAATGAATCTATGGATGTGAATTTTGTTGGTAGGAACAATTTTGGTAATAACGCGTATAGAGGTAATTTCAATCCTAGGCCGTTTCCTAGTAATTCCTCTAATAATTATGGTAATTCCTACAACAATCCTTATGGAAATTATAATAAGATCCCCTCTGATCTTGAGAATAATATTAAAGAATTTATTAGTTCTCAAAAGGTTTTCAATGCTACGATTGAAGAAAAATTGCTCAAGATTGATGATTTGGCTAGGAACGTTGATAGAATTTCGCTTGAGATTGATTCTTTGAAAATTAGATCTACTCCACCCAAGCGTGATATTAATGAGTCTTTAAAAGCTATGAGAACTTCTATTGATGAGTGTAAGGAAAGAACCGCTAGAATGCGTGCTAAGCGTGAATGGCTTGAAAAAGTGTGTTCTCGTGATAACAATGATGAAGATCTTAAAGTGATTGATGTGACTCCTATTGAATCTTTGTTTTCTAATATAAATCTTGATAAAGATGGGACTGAAGATAAGTCAACTTTAATTAAAAGTCGTCCCAATGATATGGAGTTTATAGATCTTAATGCTAAGATTGATAAAAGTGGGATTGAAGAGGTCAAAACTTTAAATAGCAATGAACCCATTCTTTTGGATTTCAAGGACTTTAATTATGATAGTTGTTCTTTGATTGATTGTATTTCCTTGTTGCAATCCATGTTGAATTCTCCGCATGCTTATGATCAAAATAAAGCTTTTACTAAACATATCGTTGATGCTATGATGAAATCTTTTAAAGAAAAACTTGAGTTGGAAGTTTCTATACCTAGAAAGCTTCATGATGAGTGGGAACCTACTATTAAGATTAAAATCAAAGATTATGAGTGCCATGCTTTGTGTGATTTGGGTGCTAGCGTTTCCACGATTCCGAAAACTTTATGTGATGTTCTAGGTTTCCATGAACTTGATGATTGCTCTTTAAATTTGCATCTAGCGGATTCCGCTATTAAGAAACCTATGGGAAGGATTAATGATGTTCTTATTGTTGAAAATAGGAACTATGTGCCCGTAGATTTCATTGTTCTTGATATAGATTGCAATCCTACATGTCCTATTATTCTTGGTAGACCTTTCCTTAGAACGATTGGTGCAATTATTGATATGAAGGAAGGAAACATTAGATTCCAATTTCCATTAAGGAAAGGAATGGAACACTTTCCTAGAAATAGAATTAAATTACCTTATAGATCTATTATGAGAGCTACTTATGGATTGCATACCAAAGATGACAATACCTAGATCTATTGCGTTATGCCTAGCTAGGGGCGTTAAACAATAGCGCTTGTTGGGAGGCAACCCAATTTTATTTTTTGCTTTCTGTTTTTGTGTGTTTTACACATTATTACTTCTGTAGTAATTGTGTTTTTATGTTTTATTTAGTGTTTGAGCCAAGTAAGACCTTTTGGATGGTCTACGGTGATTGTTGATTTGATTTTGCTGAAAAACAGAAACTTTTGCGCTCAGTCCAGGAATTTTATAAATTCACCAGAGCGTCGAATGAGTCTGAAATTTTTACAAAAGATTGATATACAAATTTATAAGATTGTCCTAATTTTTCAGAATTTTTGGAGTTACATAAGTATTTGAATTCTACAGATTTCTACAGACTGTTCTGTTTTCGACAGATTCTATTTTCTTTGTGTTGTTTGCTTATTTTGATGTATCTATGGGTTGTATCGGGGGGTATGAACCATGAAGAAGTTGGAATACAGTAGATATTACACAAATATAAATAAAGAATGAGTTCACAACAGTACCTAAAGTGGTGATTTATTTTTCTTATACTAACGGATCTCACGAGTTTTCTGTTGAGTTTTGTGTTGTGAAGTTTTCAAGTTTTGGGTAAAGATTTGATGGACTATGGAATAAGGAGTGGCAAGAGCCCAAGCTTGGGGATGCCCAAGGCACCCCAAGCCATATTCAAGGATGCCAAAGAGCCTAAGCTTGGGGATGCCCCGGAAGGCATCCCCTCTTTCGTCTTCAATCCATCGGTAAATTTACTTGAGGCTATATTTTTATTCACCACATGATATGTGTTTTACTTGGAGCGTCTTGTATGATTTGAGTCTTTGCTTTTTAGTTTGCCACAATCATCCTTTCTGCACACATCTTTTTTAGAGGGACACGCATGAATCGTGAATTTATTAGAATACTCTATGTGCTTCACTTATATCTTTTGAGCTAGGCAATTTTGCTCTAGTGCTTCACTTATATCTTTTGAGAGCACGGTGGTGTTTTATTTTATGGAAATAATTGAACTCTCGTACCTCACTTATATTATTTTGAGAGTCTCTAAACAGCATGGTAATTGGCTTAGGTTATGAATTTGGTCCTAATATAATAGGCATCCAAGAGGGATATAATAAAAACTTTCATATTAAGTGCATTGAATACTATGAGAAGTTTGATTCCTTGCATATAGTTTGGAGATATAAAGATGGTGATATTAAGAGTCATGCTAGTGAGTAATTGTGGATTGGTAGAAATACTTGTGTTGAAGTTTTTGATTCCCGTAGCATGCACGTATGGTGAACCGTTATGTAACGAAGTCGGAGCATGATTTATTTATTGATTGTCATCCTTTGTGTGAGGGTCGGGAGCGCGCGATGGTTAACTCCTACCAACCTCTCCCCTAGGAGCATGCGTCTAATACTTTGTTTCGATAACTAATAGACTTTTGCAATAAGTATGTGAGTTCTTTATGACTAATGTGAGTCCATGGATTATACACACTCTCACCCTTCCACCTTTGCTAGCCTCTCTAGTACCGCACAACTTTTGCCGGTGCATTAAACCCACCTTCCTCAAAACAGCCACCATATACCTTCCTCAAAACAGCCACCATACCTACCTATTATGGCATTTCCATAGCCATTCCGAGATATATTGCCATGCAACTTCCACCGTTCCGTTTATTATGACTTGCACCATCATTTTCATATTGCTTTGCATGATCGTAAGACAGCTAGCATGATGTTTTCATGATATCATTTGCTATGCTAGATCGTTGCACATCCCGGCACACCGCCGGAGGCATTCATATAGAGTCATATTTTGTTCTAAGTTTCGAGTTGTAAGTAAATAAAAGTGTGATGATTATCATTATTAGAGCATTGTCCCATGAGAGGAAAGGATGATGGAAGCTATGATTCCCTCACAAGATGGGATGAGTCTCCGGACTTTACAAATAATAAAAGAGGCCAATGAAGCCCAAATAAAAAAGAGAGGCCAAAGATGCCCACCAAAAAAAAAGAAAAAAATGAGAGAAAAGAGAGAAGGGACAATGCTACTATCCTTTTCCACACTTGTGCTTCAAGTAGCACCATGATCTTCATGATAGAGAGTCTCCTATTTTGTCACTTTCATATACTAGTGGGAATTTTTCATTATATAACTTGGCTTGTATATTCCAATGATGGGCTTCCTCAAATTGCCCTAGGTCTTCGTGAGCAAGCGAGTTGGATGCACACCCACTTAGTTTCCTTTTGAGCTTTCATACACTTATAGCTCTAGTGCATCCGTTGCATGGCAATCCCTACTCACTCACATTGATATCTATTGATGAGCATCTCCATAGCTCGTTGATACGCCTAGTTGATGTGAGACTATCTTCTCCTTTTTCCTCACAACCTCCACCATATTCTATTCCACCTATAGTGCTATATCCATGGCTCACGCTCATGTATTGCATGAAAGTTGAAAAGGTTTGAGAACATAAAAAGTGTGAAACAATTGCTTGACTTGTCATCGGGGTTGTGCATGATTTAAATACTTTGTGTGGGGAAGATGGAGCATAGCCAGACCATATGATTTTGTAGGTGTAACTTTCTTTGGCCATGTTATTTTGAAAAGATACGATTGCTTTGTTAGTATGCTTGACGTATTATTGTTTTTATGTCAATATTAAACTTTTGTTTTGAATCTCATGGATCTGAACATTCATGCCACAATAAAGAATATTATATGGATAAATATGTTAGGTAGCATTCCACATCAAAAATTCTGTTTTTTATCATTTACCTACTCGAGGACGAGCAGGAATTAAGCTTGGGGATGCTTGATACATCTCCAACGTATCTATAATTTTTGATTGTTCCATGCTATTATATTATCTGTTTTGGTTGTTTTATATGCATTAATATGCTATTTTATATTATTTTTGGGACTAACTTATTAACCTAGTGTCCAGTGCCAGTTTCTGTTTTTTCCTTGTTTTTGAGTATTGCAGATAAGGAATATCAAACGGAGTCCAAACGGAATAAAATCTTCAGGATGATTTTTCTTGGACCAGAAGAAACCTACCAGACTTGGAGACGAAGGCAGGAGACCTGTCGGGGAGTCACAAGCCTGCAGGGCGCGCCCTAGGGGGGGGGGCGCCCTAGGGGGGGGGCGCCCCCTGGCTTGTGGCCCCCCAGCAGATCTCCTAACCCTACTCTTCGGCCTATAAATTCCCAAATATTCCCCCAATACCAGGACAAGCCATGAAAATACTTTTCCGCCGCCGCAAGCCACTGTTCCCGTGAGATCCCATCTTGGGGCCTTTTCCGGTAATCTGCCGGAGGGGGATTCGATCACGGAGGGCATCTACATCAACACCATTGCCCCTCCGATGACACGTGAGTAGTCCACCACAGACCTTCGGGTCCATAGCTAGTAGCTAGATGGCTTCTTCTCTCTCTATGTTCTTCAATACCATGTTCTCCATGATCTTCATGGAGATCTATCCGATGTAATATTCTTTTGCGGTGTGTTTGTCGAGATCTGATGAATTGTGGGTTTATGACCAGATTATCTATGAATATTATTTGAGTCTTTTCTGAATTCTTATATGCATCATTTCATATCTTTGCAAGTCTCTTCGAGTTATTGATTTGGTTTGGCCAACTAGATTGGTAATTCTTGCAATGGGAGAAGTGCTTAGTTTTGGGTTCAATCTTGCGGTGACCTCACCCAGTGACAAAGTAGGGGTAGCGAGGCACGTATTTGTATTGTTGCCATCAAGGATAAAAAGATGGGGTTTTCATCATATTGCTTGAGTTTATCCCTCTACATCATGTCATCTTACCTAATGCGTTACTCTGTTCTTCATGAACTTAATACTCTAGATGCAGGCAGGAGTCGGTCGATGTGTGGAGTAATAGTAGTAGATGCAGAATCGTTTCGGTCTACTTGACACGGACGTGATGCCTATATGCATAATCATTGCCTTGGATATCGTCATAACTATGCGCTTTTCTATCAATTGCTCGATAGTAATTTGTTCACCCACCATATTATTTGCCTTCAAGAGAGAAGCCTCTAGTGAAACCTATGGCCCCCGGGTCTATTTTCCATATTATATTTTCAGATCTATTTACTCTTGTTTTTACTTTTCGTTTTAGAAATCTTTTCCATCTATCTCTATTGGATCTCATCCTTGCAAGTAACCGTGAAGGGATTGACAACCCCTTTATAGCGTTGGGTGCAAGTGTTTGATTATTTGTGTAGGTGCATCTATTGGTGACTTGCTTGTGTCTCCTACTGGATTGATACCTTGGTTCTCAACAACTGAGGGAAATACTTATCTACTCTGCTGCATCACCCTTTCCTCTTCAAGGGAAAACCAACACAAGCTCAAGAAGTAGCACCTACAAAGGAATTACTCACTCCCGGTGGTGAGCATCATGGCGGTGTTGATGGAGAAGGCTTGGTGATGACGACGGCGACGATTCCCCCTCTTCGGAACCCCAAACGGATTCCAGATCAGCCCTCCCGAGGAAGAACAGGAGGTGACGGTGGCTCCGTCTCGTGAAACGCGCTGAAAACTTATCTCTGATTTTTTTCTCTGAAGATGTGATTTTATAGGACTGGAATCAGGGTCGGAGGAGCCTCGTGGGCCACACAAGACATCAGGGTGCGGCCTAGGGGGGGCGCCCTATTGGCTTGTGCCCCACAGGTGGCCTCCCTCCGGCAGGTCTTCTCTCCACAATTCTATAATTCTCAAAAAAATCAACAAAAAGTTTCATCCAATTCCGAGAACTTTTATTTTTGCACAAAAATAACACCAAGGTAGTTCTACTGAAAACAACATCAGTCCGGGTTAGTTTCATTGAAATCATGCAAATTAGAGGTCAACCAGAGCAAAATTTATTGGAAAAGTAGATACGTTGGAGACGTATCAACTCCCCCTAGCTTAACTCATTGCTTGTCCTCAAGCAATTCAGTTGACAAACTGAAAGTGATAAAGAAACTTTTACAACTCTTTTGTTCTCGTCGTTATACGCATGCTTAGGTAGTGCTCAAGTTTTCAGCATAAATCATAAATAACCACATCCATGATAACAATTAAACATCATATTAACTCATGGCAATACATAACCAACTAGCAAGCAAATAATAAGATATCTCACATGCCAACAGTTTATCGAAACAATCATGACATAATATGGTGACATGGTATTTCGCTAGCCCTTTCTGAGTCCGCAAAACATAAATGTAGAGCACCTCTGAGGTTCAAGCAGCGACTAAACATTATAATTCAGAGTAGAAAAGATCCAGTCATGCTCACATCCAACATTAACTAGACTCAATGCATAAGAATGACAATAGTGCTCTCCGGTCTGGTGCCTTTAGTAAGAGGATGATGACTCAACATAAAAGTAAATAGATAGGCCCTTCGCAGAGGGAAGCATTGATATGCAGAGGTGCCAGAGCTCAAGTTTGAAAACAAGATTGAGATATAGTTTTTGGGTGGTGCACTTTTCTTGTCAACGTTGCGACAAAGGTTTTCAATATCTTCCATGCTAAACTCATTATTGGCGGTTCCCAAACAGAATAGTGAAGTTTACTCCAAACCGAATCCACGGATGCCTGCCAACATATCAACTGTACCAAGGAGTTTTGTTTAATTAATTTTTGATTATACAGGACTGGGCATCCTTTTTACCAGTCCCTCTCGTGCAATGACGGCGAATAAATGACCATTTCAAGAATAACTCACTTATCATGGAAGATACTGACCGCCTCGTCACTCCATGAGCGAGATGCGTGCACAAAATGGATGTTTATTTGAATATTTAGAGGTGGCACATGCAAATTACTTGGAACGGCAGGGTAATACTGCATATAGGTAGGTATGATGGACTCATGTGGAATAACTTGGTTTAAAGGTTTTGGGTGCACAAGCAACATTGCCGCTTAGTACAGGTGAAGGCTAGCAATAGGTTGGGAAGCGACCAACTAGAGAGCGAAAACGGTCATAGGTATGCATTATGAATAATTATCATTGGACATAGCATGAGTAGGATATGAACACTCTGAATTTAAACGTCATGAAGGTTGCATTGGTTTTGAATCAACTACATGTTTGCACATGGGCCGAGTCAAGCCGCTTGAATTTCTCAGAGAGAAATACCATACTACCATACCACATCATAACCATTTTAATGCATGTTGGCCTATAAGATAAATCATTATTCACTACTAGCTATTTAAGCATGGCATGAGAAGCTATAATCTCTATTTTTCATCATGAACATGTTCACTCATAATATACTGAATCAAGATCGAACGAGCTAAACATATTTACAAAAACGGAAAACAAGAAGAGTTCATACCAGCTTCCTTTGCCATGATCACTTCGTCAAATATCGTCATTATTGCCTTTCACTTGCATGACCGAATGATGTGATAATAATAATAGTGCAAGAATAGCATGGACTAAGCTGGAATCTGCAGGGCAGTTTGGGACAAAGGAGAAGACAAAGTAATATTGGCTCTCTGTTAGATCAACAATAAAGCATATAAGAGCCACTCAACATTTTCATCGTGGTCTTCTCCTTTCAAAGACTCAACAAAAAGAAAAGAAATTCAGAGAAACACACTGAAATATTTTTGGAGTTTTTGTTTTTCTCAAGGAAGCAAATAAACTAAGGGAAAACAAGAACGAGAAAAACTATTTACACGGGAAAGCTCCCAACATGCAAAGGAAATCTTTTTGGGTTTTCTTTTTATTACTAAAGATAATTAAACAGAGAAAGAAAACTGAAAATAAGCAAGAAATATTTTTGGGTTTTCTAAAGTTTTTCAAACACACGAGAAGAAAGCGGAAAAAAACTAACATGGATATACAATGAAAGAGGATGAACACCGACAATTTATATGAAGTGTGTGAACATGAATGTAATGTCGGTGAGAAATACGTACTCCCCCAAGCTTAGGCGTTTGCCTAGCTCGGTGATCACCATTGATAATAGCCATTAGGTCCGAGAAAGTGTTCCGGCTGGGGCACCTGAGCATCCCACGCCTGGACCTCGGCCTCTGCAGCAGCTAGCTCATTCCAGTAAGCAATTATATCTTCTGGCATTATTCTGTATCTGTGCCTGGCATGATAGTTAAATAAAGAGGGTGCAGGCAAAGAAATAATATCGCAAGTCTTCTCGCTAAATACCAAGCTATAACGAATATGTTGCGGTGGTTGTGGTTCCTCAATGAATTGGTGTTCCATCATAGACTGGTGATCAAGATAAACCTTAGGCAATAAGTAATCAGTAGGGCGTATAGCAATTTCAAAACGTTTTGCCAAGCGAGTGGCATAAATACCACCATGAACCTTGCCCTTGTTTCGGTCAAGATTTAATCGACGCGCAACAATAGCTCCTATGGTGTAAGTATTATCACCATAAAGTGCACGACGTAGAATAGCCAGGGTAGGGGCACTGAGGCCACCACCCTGTTCCATGGCAGTTATGCATTTTCCTATAAACAAAGAAAAATAGTGCATAGACGGAAATTGCAAACTAGTGGCTCTAGCGTTTGACACGCCCCTAGTTTCTCCCACAGTTAAGGTTTGGAGGAAGTCCTCAAACTCCTCGGGCTTAGGCTCACGCATTCCCTCGTCAGAAGGAAGCAAACATATTTCACAAAATTCATGTAGAGGCAATTCATAGTTGGTGGCATAAAGATCAAAACGTACTGTGGGAGCACCGAGCGTATTTGTGAAGTAAAAGTTTTGCACGAAGGAATTAGTAAGGAGACAGTATTGGTCACACTCATATGCGAGGAAGTTGGTAAGCCCGGCATTTGCAATGAATTGCATGAATTCTTCATAAAACCCCGCTTCGTTCATGAAGGGCATGTGTGGCCATTCACAGGGCCTAACCTCCATGTTCCGAACAATGTTGCCGTCGCGGTCCTGAGTTCTCCTAACTCCCTTGGGGCTCCGGATTAAAGAACCTTTCCTTAAGAAATTCATTTTCCTAAGCACAAATTTCTGAAATTTTTGAGCCACAAATTTATGTCAATAAAACTTTGCAAGATTGATAGCAACTACTCATAATGATGCCTAGAGGCCATATCAAGCATTCATACTACTTGGAACTCAAAGAATTCAACATGCAAGCTCATTTTCTATAGCACCAAGTGCATCACATTATGCAAAATATAAACCACTAAAACAAAAAGTAATTGGAGGAATGGAGGAGTCACATACCAAGGAACAAAACCTCAAAACAGTTTCGGAAACCGAGTTCCGAGGAAAGAGATCGAGAATTTCAGCTTCTAGAGGAGGAACACGGGAGAGAGAGAGAGCTAGGGAATTTTTTCTGGAGGTAGGAGAAGGAGTGGGCTGAAGGGATAAGGCAGGGCCCCCTGTGGGCCCCACAAGCCATCATGGCGTGGCCTAGGGGAGGTCGCACCCTGTTGGCTTGTGGCCCACAGGTGCACTCCCCTGCTGCAATTTTTACGCCAAATATTCTTATATATTCCAGAAAAAAATCATGTTAAAATTTTGTGGCAATCTGAGACTTTTTATTTTTGGGCATTTTTTTATGCACGGGAAAAACAGAAAAACGGAAAATCATGCTAATTTATTTTATATAAACTAAAAATAACAGAGGATAAACTTTTGATACAGAGAGTTGTGAATACTAAATTCATCAATCACATGCCTTCCGAAAAGGATCCATTAATAAGGTTGATCAAGTCTTATTAACAACCGTTTCTGGTTAACATGCAACCGAAGAATTTTCATAAATCACTAGGTTACCTCAATGGAGATTTGCATATCCCCAACAATAAGATTTTAATATTTCTTCTTGACAGTAGGTAGATGAATTGCAAAACTTCCAATGATAACCGTGGGGGTAGGCTCAATGACATTAATATTATTAACCAAAGTTTGCTTCTTCGAGAAATGCACTGTATGTTGCTTGCCATTGACATGAAAGGTAACCTTGCTTTTATTGCCATCAAGAACAGCCCCTGCAATATTTAGAAAGGGTCTACCAAGGATGATAGCCATTGTCGTCCTCGGGCATATCAAGAATAACAAAGTCTGTCATGATAGTAACATTTGCAACCACAACAGGAACGTCCTCGCAAATTCCAGTAGGTAGAGCAGTGGATTTATCGGCCATTTGCAAGGATATCTCAGTAGGTGTAAGCTTACTCAAATCAAGTCTTTTATAAAGGGAGAAAGGCATAACACTAACACCGGCCCCTAAATCACATAGAGCAGTTTTAACATAATTTCTTTTAATAGAGCAAGGTATTGTGGGCATGCCAGGATCTCCTAGCTTCTTAGGTATTCCTCCATCAAAAGAATAATTGGCAAGCATAGTAGCAATTTCAGTTTCAGGTATTTTTCTTTTGTTGGTAATAATATCTTTCATATACTTAGCATACGAAGGCCTTTTCAGTATATCAGTCAAACGAGTACGCAAAAGGACAGGTCTAGTCATTTCAGCAAAGCACTCAAAATCTTCATCATCCTTACTCTTAGAAGACTTACGAGGGAATGGCATGGGTTTTTGAACCCATGGCTCTCTTTCCTTGCCATGTTTTCTAGCAACAAAGTCTCTCTTATCATAATGTTTATTTTTAGGAGGTGGGTTATCAAGATCCTCGGCAGGTTCTATTTCTACATCGTTATCATGTTCTTTATTACTGTCTGGTGGAGCATCTACATGCATAGTATCATTTTCATCCTCCTTTTCATTATCACTAGGTGCATGTTCACTACCAGACTAGGTCTCAGCATCAGAAATAGAAACATCATTATGGTTTTCAGTAGGTGTTTTTGTAACAGGTTCAGTAGGAGCATGCAAGTTCCTATCATTTTTCTTTTTCTTTTTCTTATTAGAGAAACTAGGTGCGTCAACATTAATTTTCTAAGAATCATGTTCTATTATTTTAGGATGACCTTCCGGATAGAGAGGTTCTTGGGTCATACGACCTCCCCTAGTCATTACTCTAACAACATGATCATTCATATTATTATTTACTTCAGCAAGCAAATCATTTTGTGACTTAGCAACTTGGCCTAGTTGGGTGTGAACCATAGAGGCATGTTTACCTAGACCTTTTACATCGTTAGAAATTCTAAACATCAAGTCACTTAAGCAGTCTATCATCATGGCATTACGTCTCAATTGATCCTTAACATAGTTATTGAAGTGTTCTTGCTTGACAACATAATTATCATATTCATCCATGCATTGTTCAGGAGTCTTAGTGTAAGGTATATCATTTTCACTAAAGGAACGGAGAGAGTTTACCTCTACTACCTGTGTCGGGGTATCAAGTCCATGTATTTCTTCTATAGGTGGTAGTTTCTTGATATCCTCAATTTTAATACCTTTCTCCTTCATAGATCCTTTTTGCTTCTTGCATATCTTCAGGGTTGAGGAATAGAATACCTCTTTTCTTTTGAATAGGTTCCGGAGGTGGTTCACGAAGTGTCCAATCATCGGCATTTTGCAATATGTTATTCAATAATTCTTTAGCTTGACTGACAGTTCTTTCCCTGAAAACACAACCAACACAACTATCTAGGAATATCATAGAAGCATCGGTTAGTCCATTATAAAAGATATCAAGAATTTCATTTTTATTAAGAGGACAATTAGGCAAAGCTCTAAGTAACCGGAGAAGCCTCCCCCAAGCTCGAGGGAGATTCTCTTCTTCAATTTGCGCAAAGTTAAATATTTCCTGTAAGGTAGCTTGTTTCTTATGAGCAGGAAAACATTTTCCAGAAAAGTAATGAAGCATATCCTGGGGACTACGCATACAATCAGGTGCAAAAGAAAGGAACCATTCCTTGGCCTCGCCTTTTAGCGAGAATGGAAAAATCTTAAGGATATAGTAGTAATGTATCTTTTCGTCATTGGTAAACAAAGCAGCAATATCATTTAATTTCATAAGGTGTTCAACAACAGTTTCATTTTCATAACCGTGGAAAGGATCAGACTCTACTATAGGAATTAACTCAGGGTCCTGATGACCCACAAGTATAGGGGATCAATCGTTGTCCTTTTGATAAGTAAGAGTGTCGAACCCAATGAGGAGCAGAAGGAAATGGCAAGCGGTTTTCAGCAAGGTAATTTCTGCAAGCACTGAAATTGTAGGTAACAGATAGTTTGATAGCAAGATAATTGGTAACAAGCAAGTAACGGTAATGGTAAACAAGGTGCAGCAAGGTAGCCCAGTCCTTTTGTGGCAAAGGACAGGCCAGAACAATCTCTAGTAATAGGCAAAGTGTTCTTGAGGGTACACGGGAATTTCGTCTAGTCACTTTTATCATGTTGGTTTGATTCGTGTTCGCTACTCTGATAATTTGATATCTGGGTGGACCGATGCTTGGGTGCTGTTCTTACTTGAACAACCTCCCACTTATGATTAACCCCCTCACAAGCATCCGCAACTACGAGAAAAGTATTAATATAAAATCTAACCATAGCATTAAACGTTTGGATCCAAATCTGCCCCTTACGAAGCAGCGCATAAACTAGGGTTTAAGCTTCTGTCACTCTAGCAACCCATCATCTAATAACTACTCCACAATGCATCCCCTTAGGCCCATGAATAGTGAAGTGTCATGTAGTCGACGTTCACATGACACCACTAAGGGAATCACAACATACATATCATCAAAATATCGAACACATATCAAATTCAAATGATTACTCGCAACATGACTTCTCCCGTGACCTCAAGAACAAAGGTAACTACTCACAAATAATAATCATGCTCAAGATCAGAGGAGTATTGAATAGCATAATAGATCTGAACATATAATCTTCCACCAAATAAACCATATAGTAATCAACTATGCAAGGTAATCAACACTACTAGTCACCCACAGGTACCAATCTGAGGTTCCGGTACAAAGATTGAACACAAGAGATGAACTAGGGTTTGAGAGGAGATGGTGCTGTTGAAGATGTTGATGAAGATTGGCCTCCCAAAGATGAGAGGGGTGTTGGTGATGACGATAGGTTCGATTTCCCCCTCCGGGTGGGAAGTTCCCCCGGCGGAATCGCTCCGCCGGAGGGCAAAAGTGCTCCTGCCCAAGTTCCGCCTCGAGGCGGCGGCGCTTCGTCCCGAAAGTCCTCCTCTGATTTTTTCTAGGTCAAGAGTGACCATATACCAGAAGATGGGCACCAGAGGTGGGCCGAGGTGGCCACAACCCATCAGGGCGCGCCTAGGGGGGCCTGGCGCGCCCTGGTGGGTTGTGCGCACCTGGCAGGCCCCCTCCGGTAGTTTTCTGCTCCAGTATTTTTTATTAAATACAAAAATAATCTCCGTAAAATTTTAGCTTCATTGGAGTTGTGCAGAATAGGTATCTCTGACGTGCTTTTCTTAGGTCCAGAATTCCAGTTGCCGGTATTCTCCCTCTTTGTGTAAACCTTGCATATTATGAAAGAAAAGGGATTAGAATCACTCCCCAAAGCATTATTATTCAACAAAACAAAGTAAATAATAGTAGGAAATCATGATGCAAAATGGACGTATCAACTCCCCCAAGCTTAGACCTCGCTTGTCCTCAAGCGAAAGCCGATATTGAAAAGCATGTCCACATGGTTTGAGAGAGAGGTGTTGATAAAAACAAAATACGGACATAGAAGCATCATGCTTATTAATATAACAACAACAAACTCTAACATAAAAACTTATTTCAACATATTTTTATCATATAGTTTCTCATGAACAAGTAACAATTCATCACAACATAGAAGTATGAAGCATAAACCTTATTGGGAACCAACAGACTATGTTCTCAGTCAACTTTGCAACTACAATTCATCATATTTTCAGGAAGGGTCTCATGTCGGAGCCTTCTTGGAAAGTCCACATACTCAACCATCATTTAGTATTCTATGATTGCTAACACTCACGGCATACCCATGAACAAAAAGTTTCAACCGGACACATAGGAAGATAGGGGCTTATAGTTCCGCCTCCCAACTTACTCACCTCAAGGGTGATGTCAACAATAATAACTCATGCCCACCCATATCCAACTGGATATATGTGCCTAGATCTTTCCTCACCACATGATGCTTGCAAAATAAAAAGTAAAAAGGAATAGGAAAGAATACTTTGACTCTTGCATAAAAGTAAATACATAAAAGTAAAAGATAGGCCCTTAGCAGAGGGAAGCAGAGGTTGTCATGTGCTTATTGGTTTGTATGCCCAATCCCTTAATGTAAAAGAACGTCACGCTATATTGCCCCCTATGATAGGAACCTTTATTATGAAGTCCGTCGCTTTTATTACTTTGCCATCATAAGTTCGTATAGCGCTCAATTTTCTCTTACACTAATTGATCAAAACACTTTTAGAAGCAATTTTTATTGCCTTGTTGCACCGATGACAACTTACTTGAAGGATCTTTCTCGATCCATAGGTAGGTATGGTGGATACTCAAAGAAAGAATTGGGATTTGGGTTTTTGGATGCACAAGTAGTATCTCTACTTAGTGCGGAATTTTTGGCTAGCAAAGATATTGAGCAAGCACCACATGTTAAAGGATCTATGAAAATATAACTTCTATGTGGATATGAACAAACATAAATCATTATATTGTCTTCCTTGTCCAACGTCAACAATTTTGACATATAATATTTGATGGGGGCTCACAATCATAAAAGATGTCCAAGATGGTGTATTTGCATGTGAATCTTCTCTTCCCTTATTAATTCTTTCATGAATTGCATCATTGACCAATGCTATGTTTGTCAATCTCCAATAAATTTTACTACTTATACTTTTCCTTATGTGATGTCATTACTCACTATAAGATTAGCATATGATCCTTTTCATTTGTTTCTTCTCTTTATTTGATTGCAACAAGAAAGTAGAGAGGCAAAAACTCAAACTAAACTTTATTATATAACTCTCACTCGATTACATAGATAGGTAGGCCACGGAACTAACACACGAAAATAGATCATGCTAAACTTTTATTCAACTAAAGCAAAGGGAAACTAAAGATCAAACTAAAATAGGTAAAGGTGAATAAAAGTGGTGGTGATACGATGCCGGGGCACCTCCCCCAAGCTTGGCTCAAGCCAAGGGGAGTGCCCATAACCGTGTGCTCAAGTCTCCTTTGGTGGTGGTGATGAAGAAGGTGGTGGTGTTGATGTAGGTGGTGGTGATGATGTAGTAAGCTTGTCCTCCAGCTTCCAGGGTAAGGGCTCCCCATCAAAGGTTGACGCGAGAGTCCCCTGAGTCCTGCAACTGGCAGCTAAACTCATACCTTTAAATCTCGCTTCATATTAGAAGACTTGGTTTTTAAGATCATAAACTTGGCTCTGCAGAAAATTAATTTGCTTGTTGAGGGTGGAGATGATGTCCTTCACACACCGACCATCCACCGTCTGATCACGGGTGAATTCCGTGATCATGGAGTGATTGGCACTAAGTCCACGCTCCACCATCTTCTGGCACTTGAAGATTTCCTGTTCCACCGCCTCGAGCCTAGCCTCCACGCTTCTGGTCTTCTTGGGTCCCTGAACATCGCGGATGTGGAGCACCCCCTCACGCATCTCAATGGCTTGAGGGTGCTTCATCAGCTCCGGCAAGTACGGGTTGATGACCTTCTCGAAGAACTTGTCCTTGGAGGAGCTTGGTGGAGCCATGGATATCTAGATCTGACGAGAAAACAGCAAGAAACAAGAATAGAGGATTTTTCTGCGATGCGGTCATCAAAACAGTCGGGGGTATATATCGAGAATTTTTATTCTTGGGAAACAAGTATATGGAAGGAAAACGGAGTCGGGAAGGCATCCGAGGTGGGCACAACCCACCAGGGCGTGCCTCAATCACCTTCCGGTTTATTTCTTTATTTCTAAAATTCTAAAATATTCCAAAACTGACAAAAAATATTTGTGCTGATTTTTTGGAGTCCGCTTACTTACCGTATCATGTACCTCCTATTTTTAAGAATTCTGGAGTGTTCCGGAAGGTTTCTTTTATGTGTTCCTCTGGTGTCATGGTTTGGATAACATTGCTTTCAATGTTAATAGGCGTACCTGAGATATAATGCTTAATTCTTTGTCCATTGACCACCTTCGGGTTAGTACCTTCGGCGTTATTAATCTTGATAGCTCCAGAACGATAAACCTCTTCGATAATATATGGTCCTTCCCATTTTGAGAGAAGCTTTCCTGCAAAAAATCTTAAACGAGAGTTGAACAAAAGAACATAATCTCCTATTTTGAATTCCCGCTTTTGGATTCTTTTGTCATGCCATCTTTTTACTTTTTATTTGAATAACTTGGCATTTTCATATGCTTGGGTTCTCCATTCATCTAGTGAGCTAATATCAAATAACCTCTTCTCACCGGCAAGTTTGAAATCATAGTTAAGTTCTTTAATTGCCCAAAATGCTTTGTGTTCTAATTCTAGAGGCAAATGACAAGCTTTCCCATATACCATTTTATATGGAGACATACCCATAGGATTTTTATAAGCTGTTCTATAGGCCCAAAGTGCATCATCTAATTTCTTAGACCAATTCTTACGAGACCTATTGACAGCTTTTTGTAATATTAATTTTATTTCTCTATTGCTAAGTTCAACTTGACCACTAGATTGAGGATGATAGGGTGATGCAATTCTATGGTTAACATCATATTTAGCAAGCATCTTACGGAAAGCACCGTGGATACAGTGTGAACCACCATCGGTCATTAAATATCTTGGGACTCCAAACCTCGGGAAGATAACCTCTTTAAGCATTTTAATGGAGGTGTGGTGATCAACACTACTAGTTGGAATAGCTTCTACCCACTTAGTGACATAATCAACCACAACTAAAATATGAGTGTACACGTTGGAGGAAGGAAAAGGCCCCATATAATCAAAACCCCAAACGTCAAATGGTTCAACAACAAGTGAATAATTCATAGGCATTTCCTGACGCTTACCGATATTACCAATTCTTTGACATTCATCACAAGACAAGACAAACTTACGGGCATCCTTGAAGAGAGTAAGCCAATAAAAACCGGATTGTAATACCTTATGAGCAGTTCTATCTCCCGCATGATGTACTCCATAAGCTTTGGAATGACATTTCTGTAGGATTTGTTCCTGTTCATGCTCAGGTACACAACGTCTAATAATACCATCTACTCCTTCTTTATAAAGGTGTGGGTCATCCCAAAAGTAATGTCTCAAATCATAGAAGAATTTTTTCTTTTGTTAGTAAGTGAAGCTAGCTGGTATATATTTAGCGACAATGTAGTTAGCATAATTAGCATACCAAGGTGTGTTTTGTGAAACACTTATTGCAGCTAACTGTTTGTCAGGGAAACTATCATCAATAGGTAGTGGGTCATCAAGAATATTTTCTAACCTAGACAAGTTATCCGCTACGGGGTTCTCAGCTCCCTTCCTATCAACGATGTGTAAGTAAAATTCTTGAAGCAAGAGAACCCACCTAATGAGTCTAGGTTTAGCATCTTTCTTTTCCATAAGGTATTTTATAGCAGCATGATCGGCGTGAACAATAACTTTGGAGTCAACAATATAGGATCTAAATTTATCACAAGCAAACACAACTGCTAAAAGTTCTTTTTCAGTAGTAGCATAGTTTCGTTGGGCACTGTCTAGAGTTTTACTAGCATAATGGATAACATTCAATTTCTTATCAACTCTTTGTCCTAGGACAACACCAACAGCATAATCACTAGCATCACACATAATTTCAAAAGGCAAGTTCCAATGAGGAGGTTGAACGATAGGTGCAGAGGTTAAGGCTTTCTTGAGTGTTTCAAAGGCTTCCACACAATCATCATCAAAAACAAAAGGAATATCCTTTTGCAAAAGATTAGTAAGAGGCCTAGAAATTTTAGAGAAGTCTTTAATGAACCTCCTATAAAAACCAGCATGACAAAGGAAACTTCGAATACCTTTAATATCTTTAGGACATGGCATTTTCTCAATTGCATCAACTTTAGCTTTATCCACCTCAATACCTCGTTCAGATATTTTATGCCCCAAGACAATGCCTTCATTAACCATAAAGTGACACTTCTCCCAATTCAAGACGAGATTAGTTTGTTCACATCTCTGCAAAACTCGATCAAGGTTGCTTAAGCAATCATCAAAAGAAGTTCCGTAAACGGAAAAATCATCCATGAAAACCTCCACAATCTTTTCACAAAAATCAGAGAATATAGTAGTCATACATCTTTGAAAGGTAGCAGGTGCATTGCATAAACCAAAAGGCATACGTCTATAAGCATAGGTTCCAAAAGGGCAAGTAAAGGTAGTTTTCTCTTGATCGGATTGTGACACTGGTATTTGAGAGAAACCAGAATATCCATCTAAGAAACAAAAGTGTGTGTGCTTAGATAGTCTTTCAAGCATTTGATCAATGAACGGTAGAGGGTAATGATCTTTCCTAGTAGCTTTATTTAATTTTCTAAAATCAATTACCATTCTATAGCCAGTGACAATTCTTTGTGGAATGAGTTCATTCTTATCATTGGGAACAACGGTAATACCTCCTTTCTTAGGGACACAACGAACGGGACTTACCCATCTACTATCAGCTATGGGATAGATTATACCTGCTTCCAGAAGCTTTAATATTTCAGTTCTTACCACTTCTTTCATCTTAGGATTCAATCGCCGTTGGTGATCAACAACGGGTTTAGCATCAGGTTCCATATTAATCTTGTGCTGACATAGAGTGGGACTAATGCCCTTAAGATCATCAAGAGTATATCCAATAGCAGCCCGGTGCTTCCTCAGAACTTTCAATAATCTCTCTTCTTCATGTTGTGAAAGGTTAGCACTAATAATAACATGATATATCTTTTTCTCATCAAGATAAGCATACTTCAAAGTGTTAGGCAATTGTTTCAATTCAAACACAAGATCACCTTTAGGTGGAGGAGGACCTCCAAGAGTTTCAATAGGCAAATTGTGTTTCAAGAGAGGTTGTTGTTCAAAGAAAATTTTATCTATTTCATTTCTTTCACGCAGGTGCATATCATTTTCATGGTCGAGCAAATATTGTTCTAATGGGTCAGTAGGAGGCACAACAATAGAAGCAAGACAAATTATTTCATCCTTACTAGATAATGCTTTATCGTGAGGTTGTCTACTAAACTTGGAAAAATTAAACTCATGAGACACATTACCAAAACTGACACCTACAGTTTGTTTTTCGTAATCTATCTTAGCATTGACGGTGCTAAAGAAAGGTCTACCAAAGATAATGGGACAAAAATCATCTTGTGGGGAACCAAGAACTAGAAAATCAGTAGGGTATTTTACTTTCCCACACAAGACTTCAACATCTCTAACAATCCCAAGTGGTGTGATAGTGTCTCTATTAGCAAGTTTAATAGTAACATCAATATCTTCCATTTCAGCAGGTGCTATTTCATCCATAATTTCTTGGTATAGAGTAAAAGGAATAGCACTGACACTAGCACCCAAATCACATAAACCATGATAGCAATGATCTCCTATTTTGACTGAGACAACATGCATGCCTTCTATGGGTCTATGTTTATCTTTTTCATCGGGTTTAGCAATTCTAGCAGCTTCATCACAAAAATAGATAACATGCCCATCAATATTTTCTACCAAGAGATCTTTAACCATAGCAACACTAGGTTCTACTTTAATTTGCTCAGGGGGTTTAGGTGCTCTTATATTACTTTTACAAACCACAGTTGATACCTTAGCATGTTCCTTTATCCTAACAGGGAAAGGTGGTTTTTCAATATAAGCGGTAGGCACAACTGGATCAACATTGTAAAAGATGGTTTCTTCTTTAGCTATGACCGGTTCTTTAATTTCTCCTTTAATAGGGGGATGATATTTAAACCACTTCTCCTTAGGGAGGTCAACGTGAGTAGCAAATGCTTCACAGAAAGAGGCTACTATCTCAGAGTCAAGTCCATATTTAGTGCTAAACTTGTGAAAAGTATCGGTATTAATAAAAGATTTAACACAATCAAATTCAAGCTTTATACCTGACTCATTACCTTCGTCGAGTTCCCAATCTTCAGAGTTGCATTTAATTCTTTCTAAAAGATCCCACTTGAATTCAATAGTCTTCTTCATATAAGAACCAGCACAAGAAGTATCGAGCATGGATTGATCATTATGAGAAAGCCGAGCATAAAAATTCTGAATGATAACTTCTCTCGGAATGTCATGATTGGGGCATGAATATAACATTGACTTAAGCCTCCCCCAAGCTAGAGCGATACTTTCTCCTTTACGAGGCCAAAAATTATATATATAATTCCGATCACGATGAACTAGATGCATGTGATAAAACTTTTGGTGGAATTCCAATTGCAAACGATTCCAGTTCCACGATCCAAGATCATCACATAGCCTATACCATGTCAATTCTTTTCCCTCCAAAGATAAAGGGAAAACCTTCTTCTTAACTTCATCTCCGGGTAAACCTGCAAGCTTAAATAATCCACAAATTTCGTTCACATATAAAAGGTGCATATCAGGATGTTCAGTTCCATCTCCTGCATAAGGTTTAGCAAGCAGTTGTTCTAACATACCCGAAGGAATTTCATAAGTAACATTTTCAGTAGGTGCTGTAGGTTGAGGGGCAACTAATTGTGGTTCCGGTCGAGGTGAAGATACCCCGAACAAACCCCTCAAAGGATTGTTTTCCATAGTAGCAAGTAGCGATAAATTTCAGCACGTAGTATAAGATTTTCCTTACCGATTTCCACTTACCAAGAGCGCTTCACTCCCCGGCAACAGCGCCAGAAAAGAGTCTTGATGACGCACAAGTATAGGGGATCAATCTTAGTCCTTCCGATAAGTAAGAGTGTCGAACCCAACAAGGAGCAGAAGGAAATGGCAAGCGGTTTTCAGCAAGGTAATTTCTGCAAGCACTGAAATTGTAGGTAACAAATAGTTTGATAGCAAGATAATTGGTAACAAGCAAGTAACGGTAACGGTAAACAAGGTGCAGCAAGGTAGCCCAATACTTTTGTGGCAAAGGACAGGCCAGAACAATCTCTAGTAATAGGCAAAGTGTTCTTGAGGGTACACGGGAATTTTGTCTAGTCACTTTTATCATGTTGGTTTGATTCGTGTTCGCTACTTTGATAATTTGATATGTGGGTGGACCGGTGCTTGGGTTTTGTTCTTACTTGAACAACCTCCCACTTATGATTAACCCCCTCGCAAGCATCTGCAACTACAAGAAAAGTATTAAGATAAAATCTAACCATAGCATTAAACGTTTGGATCCAAATCAGCCCCTTACAAAGCAGTGCGTAAACTGGGTTTAAGCTTCTGTCACTCTAGCAACCCATCATCTAATAACTACTCCACAATGCATCCCCTTAGGCCCATGAATGGTGAAGTGTCATGTAGTCGACGTTCACATGACACCACTAAGGGAATCACAACATACATATCATCAAAATATCGAACACATATCAAATTCACATGATTACTCGCAACATGACTTCTCCCGTGACCTCAAGAACAAAGGTAACTACTTACAAATAATAATCATGCTCAAGATCAGAGGAGTATTGAATAGCATAATAGATCTGAACATATAATCTTCCACCAAATAAACCATATAGTAATCAACTACGCAAGGTAATCAACACTACTAGTCACCCACAGGTACCAATCTGAGGTTCCGGTACAAAGATTGAACACAAGAGATGAACTAGGGTTTGAGAGGAGATGGTGCTGTTGAAGATGTTGATGAATATTGGCCTCCCAAAGATGAGAGGGGTGTTGGTGATGACGATAGCTTCGATTTCCCCCTCCGGGAGGAAAGTTCCCCCGGCGGAATCTTTGACATAGATGGGCCGAGGTGACCATATACCAGAGGATGGGCACCGGAGGTGGGCCGAGGTGGCCACAACCCATCAGGGCGTGCCCAGGGGGCCCTGGCTCGCCCTGGTGGGTTGTGCCCACCTGGGAGGTTCCCTCTGGTAGTTTTCTGCTCCAGTATTTTTTATTAAATACAAAAATAATCTCCATAAAATTTCAGCTTCATTGGAGTTGTGCAGAATTGGTATCTCTGACGTGCTTTTCTTAGGTCCAGAATTCCAGCTGCCGGTATTCTCCCTCTTTGTGTAAACCTTGCATATTATGAAAGAAAAGGCATTAGAATCACTCCCCAAAGCATTATTATTCAAGAAAACAAAGTAAATAACAGTAGGAAATCATGATGCAAAATGGACGTATCAGGTCCACAGAGAACTCATAATCCTTATCAGTAACAATTATAGGATAAGTAGCAAATTTAGGATCATATTTCATTTTCTCCATCATAGATTTTTCTTTTAGTGTGCATAGCAATTTCTTCAAGTCATCTCTATTTTCACAAGCAAAGAAGTCCCTAGCTGTTTCCTTATCCATGACATAACCTTCAGGTACATGAGGCAATTCATATCTATTAGGAGAGTGAGGTGTAACATGTGATTCAAAGTCCTCATCAGTTTTAATATTTTCATGTTCTCTAGCTTTAGCAATATGAGCATCAAATAATTCATTAAGTGGCACAGTTTCAGTTTTAGCATGTTTAGCAATAGTATCATCATTAATTTCAGAAGTAGCAACATCAAGTTCATGTGACATATCAGGACGACAATAGGCGGTGGTGTAACAAGCTGATTTAGAATAGTAGGTGAATCGAAAGCAGAGCTAGATGACAGTTCCTTACCTGCTCACGTACGAGAGGGGATGATCTTAGTTCGATTATCCTTCAGATTCTTCATAGTGGCAATTGGATATCCTCAAGTTAACACAATAAATAGAGCTATGCTCCCCGACAACGACGCCAAAAAAGGTCTTGATAACCCACAAGTATAGGGGACCGCGACAGTCTTCATGGGTAGTATTTCACCCTAATTTATTGATTCGACACAAGGGGAGCCAACGAATATTTATTGGCCTTGACAGTTGAGTTGTCAATTCAACCGCACCTGGGATATCTCTGTACAACAAATGTTTAGTAGCACGGCAAATAGTAGTAGAAAAAGTAACAGTAATAGTGACAGCAGCAATTTGTAGCAGTTGTGACAGTAGAAGTAGCAATAGTAACTTAGCAAGATTCAGTATATGTAAAGCATAGGCACATGGATCGGTGATGGATAATGATTTAGATGACATCAATCATGTAACAATTACACACTAGGGCGACACAGAACTAGCTCTAATTCATCAATATAATGTAGGCATGTATTATGTATATAGTCATACGTGCTTGCGATAAGAACTTGCATGCCATCTTTTGTCCTACCCTTCCGTGGCACCGGGGTCCTATTGGAAACTAAGGGATATTAAGGCCTCCTTTTAATAGAGAACCAGAACAAAGCATTAGCACATGGTGAATACATGAACTCCTCAAACTACGGCAATCACTGGAAAGAATCCCAATTATTGTCACCTTGGGGTATGCGGATCAAGACACGTAATAGGTGCATATAACTTGCAAGATAGGATCCAAATCAATCTTATACTCAGAGGTAATATAATATGTTCAGATCTGAAATCATGGCACTCGGGCCCTAGTGACAAGCATTAAGCATAGCAAAGTCATAGCAACATCAATCTCAGAACATAGTGGATACTAGGGATCAAGCCCTATCAAACTTAACTCGATTACATGATCAATCTCATCCAATCCCATCACCGTTCAGCAAGCCTACAAAGGAATTACTCACTCCCGGTGGTGAGCATCATGGCGGTGTTGATGGAGAAGGGTTGGTGATGACGACGGCGACGATTCCCCCTCTCCGGAGCCCCAAACGGACTCCAGATCAGCCCTCCCGAGGAAGAACAGGAGGTGGCAGCGGCCCTGTCTCGTGAATCGCGATGAAAACTTCTCTCTGATTTTTTCTCTGAAGATGTGATTTTATAGGACTGGAATCAGGGTCAGAAGAGCCTCGTGGGCCGCACAAGCCACCAGGGCGCGGCCTAGGGGGCGCCCTTTTGGCTTGTGCCCCACAGGTGGCCTCCCTTCGCCAGGTCTTCGCTCCATAATTCATTATAATTCACAAAAAAATCCACAAAAAGTTTCGTCCAATTCCGAGAACTTTTATTTTTGCACAAAAATAACACCAAGGTAGTTCTGCTGAAAACAGCGTCAGTCCGGGTTAGTTCCATTCAAATCATGCAAATTAGAGGTCAAAACCAGAGCAAAAGTGTTTGGAAAAGTAGATATGTTGGAGACGTATCAACTTACTAGATGACACCATATAAGCTCCTCTCTTCTACTATTGAAAGATGTAGTCTTCGATAGGATGAGCTTCCTCCCCCTTATTCTGGCATTTCTGCAGTTTAGTTCACATATATTATCCCATTCCTTTGATACTGATGCTATCTAGTATAGATCTGATGTAAGACTTGCGAGTACTTTGGATGAGTACTCACCGTTGCCTTTCTACTCCTTTCATTCAACTCGGTTGCTGCAACAACTAGTAGCACCACGGATGCAGGATTCCCCAATGGTGTTTACTACGTGGGGACTGCTACTTGTAAACTGCGTTGGGTTTTTCCCTGAAGAGGAGAGGAGATGCGGCACAGTAGAGATAAGGAATTCCCTCAGTGAGAACCAAGGTTATCAAACCAATAGGAGAATCACGCAAACTCTCGTCGCCGGCACCTACACACACAGAATCAAACACTTGCACCCAACGCGGGCAAGAGGGTTGTCAAGCCCCTAGAACTCGTTACTTGCAAGGATTAAATACTGATAGAAAGATAGATAGATATAAATATAAAATAAAATAACAGACGTCAGCAATATTTTTAGGTTTTAGTAACATAATTTGTGTAGACCCGGGGGCCATAGTTTTCGCTAGAGGCTTTTGTCTTGAAGATAGCATACGGTGGTTAGACAAATTACTGTTGGGAAATTGATAGAATAGCGCATAATTATGACATCTTATTTAAGGCAATGATCATGTATATAGGCATCACATCCGTAAGCAAGTAGACCGACTCCTGCCTGCATGTACTACTATTAGTCTACTCATCGACCGCTATCCAACATGCATCTAGAGTATTAAGTATGAAACAGAGTAATGCTTAGAGCAAGATGACATGATGTAGACAAAGTAACTCAATTAATATGAATAAACCCCATCGTTTTATCCTTTATAGCAGCAATACAATACGTGCAATGTCCCTTTCTGTCACCGGGATTGAGCACCGCAAGATTAAACCCATCACAACGCACCACTCCCACTGAAGATAAATCAATTTAGTTGGCCAAACAAAACCAATAGATCAGAGAGAAAAATGAAGCTATAACAATCATGCATAAAAGAATTCAGAGAAGACTCAATTAATATCCATGAATAATCTGATCATAAACCCACAATTCATCGGATCCCAACAAACACACCGCAAAGAAGATTACATCGAATAGATCATCACGAATTTTGTATTGAAGATCAGAGAGAGAGAGAGAGAGAGAGTCATATAGGTACTAGCTATGGACCCATAGGTCTGTGGTGGACTACTCACACATCATCATGGAGGCAGCAAGGTTGACGTAGATGGCCTTCGTGATCGATTCCCCCTCCGACAGAGTGCCGGAAAAGGTCTCCAGATGGCCTCCCGTCGGAACGGAGACTTGCCGCTGCAGAAAAAGTGTTTCAGGTGGCTCTCTTTTGCCTTTTATAATTTTAGAGAATTTATAGAGGCGGAGTTAGGTCAAACGGAGCCAGGGGTTGGTCCAAAGGCAAGGGGACGCTCCCAACCCCCCAAGGTGTGCCCTGTTGCCTTGGCACCACCACGTGCGGCCTTCAAACTCCCTTCGAAGCTTCCAGGTCTTATTTTTTCGAGAAAAAAACATCAAAAAGTTTCATAGCATTTGGACTTCGTTTGGTACCAGTTTCCTGAAAGGCCAAAAACAAGCAGAAAACAACAACTAGCCCTGGGCACTGGGTTAATAGGTTAGTTCCCAAAAATGATATAAAACAACATATAAATGCATATAAAGTATCCTAGAATGATAATCTAATAGCATGGAACAATAAAAAATTATAAATATGTTGGAGACGTATCAGGGACCAACGTTGACGAGCACTTCGAAGGTCCCAATCAGGAGACCTGCGCCTTTTTTTATCATAGTGTCGTTGTTATGCTCAGCCTTCTTAATGCAAACTTGTCTAACTATGTATGTACTCATATAATATTTGCTCAGATGACTAATGTATTATGGGTCCTTGTGACCCGAGCTTGTAATATAAATATTTATGTTTAATTTGTGTCATAGAATTGTGTTGTGATATTAACATGAGTCACCATTCGTGATCATGCATGATGCGTGTATGATTATTGCACGATTATAAACGGGGGCATTGACACGTCTCCAACGTATCTATAATTTTTGCTTGTTCCATGCTGTTATACTATCATTCTTGGATGTTTTACAATCATTTTATAGCAACTTTATATAATTTTTTGGGACTAACCTATTGACATAGTGCCAAGTGCCTGTTGTTGTTTTTTGCTTGTTTTTTACTTCGCAGAATATCAGTACCAAACAGAGTCCAATCGCGATGAAACTTTTTGGAGAATTTTTTTGGACCAGAAGAAGGCCAGTGGGCCAAAGAAGTAACCAGGAGGGTGCCCAGGCTGCCCACAACCCACCAGGGCGAGCCAAGGGCCCCGGGCGCGCCCTGATGGGTTGTGGCCACCTCGGGTACCTTCTCCACCGCCTCTGAGCTCTATAAATACCCAAATATTCCAGAAACCCTAGAGGAGTTGACAAAAAATACATTCAGCCGCCGCAAGTTCCAGAACCGCGAGATCCAATCTAACACCATCATGGAGGGGTTCATCATCCTCATTGGTGCCTCTTCGATGATGCGTGAGTAGTCCACCATAGACCTACGGGTCCGTAGGCAGTAGCTAGATGGCTTCCTCTCTCTCTTTTGATTCTCAATACAATGGTCTCTTGGAGATCTATTTGATGTAATGACTTTTTGCGGTGTGTTTGTTGGGATCCGATGAATTTTGAGTTCATGATCAGTTTCTATCCATGAATATTATTTGAGTCTTCTTTGATCTCTTATATGCATGATTACTTATAGCCTCATATTTATTCTTTGAATCTTTGGTTTAGTTAGGCCAACTAGATCTATTTTTCTTGCCATGGGAAGAGGTGCTTTGTGATGGGTTCGATCTTGCGGTGTCGTCTCCCAGTGACAGAAGGGGCAGCGAGGCACACATGTATCGTTGCTATTAAGGATAACAAGATGGGGTCTATTCGTACATGAATAGATCTTGTCTACATCATGTCACCATTCTTATTGCATTACTCCATTTTCCATGAACTTAATACACTAGATGCATGATGGATAGCGGTCGATGTGTGGAGTAATAGTAGTAGATGCAGAATCGTTTCGGTCTACTAGTCTTGGACGTGATGCCTATATAATGATCATCGCCTTGGATATCGTCATGATTATTTGATCTTCTATCAATTGCCCAATAGTAATTTGTTCACCCACCGTGTGCTATACTCATGAGAGAAGCCACTAGTGAAACCTACGGCCCCTGGGTCTACTTTTCCAACATATTGCTTTCCGATCTATCTTTTTGCCGCTTTTGTTTTCAGATCTATTATTCCAAAAAACCAAAAATACCTTGCTGCACTTTTTATTTGCCTCTTTTATTTTGTGTTCTTGCGAGATCTATCTATCCAATCTATCACAACCTAATCTATCTTTTTACCGTGGAGAGATTGACAACCTCTCTTTCGCGTCGGGTTGCAAGTATTTGTTTTTTGTGTGCAGGTGCTGTTTACATAGTGTTGCGTGATCCTCCTAATGGGTCGATACTTTGGTTTCATAAATGAGGGAAATAGTTACCATCGCTGTGCTGCATCATCCCTTCCTCTTTGGGGAAATACCGACGCAGTCTCAAGCCACGTCAAAGGAATTTCTGGCGCCGTTGCCGAGGAGGAAGTAGTCTCTCTACGTGCCAATCTCTGGCGCCGGGGAGACATCATCAACATCTATCAGGTTCCTAATCACAAATCTCATCTCCTTGCAATTACATTATTTGCCATTTGCCTCTTGTTTTCCTCTCCCCCACTTTACAAAATTTGCCGTTTTATTCGCCCTCTTTTTTGTTCGCCTTTTTCTCGCCGGATCACTTTTTGTTTGCTTGTGTTGCCATGTGCCTTCTATTTGCTTGCATCTTCGCTTGCTAAAAATATATTGATATGGATCCTCATCCACTTCCTAATCTTTTCAAAAGTCCAAATTATGATGAACCAATTGCTAGTGAGTTGAGTGCACTTGATTATCTCTATGAAGTTTTGTTTGAAAATCATGAATCTGAAAATTTTGATGAAGTGTTGAAAGAAGAAATTTATAAGGGGATTCATGATAGCTCCTTGATTGAAAAACATGATTGCAATGATGTTATTATAAATTCTATTAATGTCAATTATGTTAATGATATGCAAAACTACAAGCTTGGGGAGGATAATTTTGTCATGTCCACTTCTTATTGCAATGATCATGATTGGGGTGATAATGCTTCTTATGATCTTGAAAATTTATTTAAGCCTCATGTTGAATATGTTATTGATAATAATGTTTGCAATAGTATTGAAAGTGGGTTTGGGAGAGCGTCAACTTTAGGTAAAAAGAATCCCACATATTTGGAGAGTGTTCAATCTTATGATTTTTTTTGATAAAAGTGGGTTTGGAGAGGTCATAACTTTAGTTGATGATAATCCCACTATTTTGGAAGATGATAAAAACTTTATGCATGTTGATCATAAAGAGAGCATTGTTTATGATAGCTATATTGTTGAATTTGATTATGATCCTACATATAATTATTATGAGAGAGGAAATTATGGTTGTAGAAATTTTCATGATACTAAATTACCTCTCTTCATGTTGAGATTGCTATTGTCTCTTTCTTCTTCCTTCCATATGCTAGTTTTTGCTTGCCTTGATAATTTGTTTGCTTATAAAATGTCTATGCATAGGAAGTATGTTAGACTTAAAGTGTGTTTTCCATATGCTTCATGATGCTCTCTTTGTGTTGCTATTATTATCTTTCATAAGGGCATCATTGAAATCTCAAGCCTATCTTAATGGCTATAAAGAAAGAGCTTGTTGGGAGGCAACCCAATGAATAAATTTATTTTCATTTTTTTCTTTCTGTTTTTGAGTGTTGACACAATTATGCCTCTGTTATGATTGTGTTTTTATGTTTTATTTAGTGTTTGTGCCAAGTAAAGCCTTTAGGATGATTCATAAGATGAGTAGAAACAATGCTGAATCTGAAACAGAAACTTTGCCTCCAGTGCATGAATTTTCATTTTTTACTGGAGAGTGATAATGAGCTGAAATTTTAACACACTATTTCTATATAAATTATTTACGTTGTACTAATTTTTCAGAATTTTTAGAGTTACATAAGTATGGTTAGAGTACAGATTACTACAGACTATTCTGTTTAAGACAGATAAGTACTTAAAGTGGTGATTTGCTTTATTATACTAACGGATCTCACGAAGGTTTTGTTGAGTTTTGTGTGATTGAAGTTTTCAAGTTTTGGGTGAGATCACGATGGATGAAGGAATAAGGAGTGAAAAGAGCCTAAGCTTGGGGATGCGACAGCACCCCCAAGATATATCCAAAGATAAACAAACAACTAAGCTAGGGGATGCCCCGAGTGGCATCCCCTCTTTCTTCACATATAATGAGTTTGGCTTGGAGCGTCTTGTATTATTTGCGTCTTTGCTTGCATTGCTTTTTAGTTTGTCACTAGTATCCTTGCTGGACACACCTATTTGAGAGAGCCAAAATTATACTATGATTTGTTAGAATTGCTCTTTATGCTTCACTTAACTTTTTTGAGCTATGGAATTGCTCTAGTGCTTCACTTATATCTTTTTGAGCATGGTGTGCTTTGAAATTTTGAAGAAATACGCTCATGCTTCACTTATATTAATTTGAGAGTTATTAAATTTTGAATAAATCATCTCATGCTTCACTTATATTATTTTGAGAGATGAAATCTTTATGCTCATGTTCTTCACTTAAATTTGTTTGAGCTTGTCAAAAGCAATGGAAATATATGAAACTAGTCCCAAAGTGATAGATATTCAAGAGGGATATAATAAAAACTTTCATGAAGATCACTGGACAAATTAAACTTGATTCCTTGTAATAGTTTTGAGACATGATGATAGTGATATGTGAGTCATGTTGGTGAGTAATTATGCTTTAGTAAGAATATTGGTGTTAAGGTTTGTGATTCCCTATGCAAGTACGAAAGTCAATATTTATGCAATGAAATTACATCCTACTTATGGTGAATTATTCGGTGTTAGTTATGCTCAATGCCCGTTTATGAGAATTTTTGTTTCTTGGTTGGTTGCTTCTCAATCTATTTGCTAGCCTCCACTTGTACAAAGTAGAAACACTACTTGTGCATCCAAAATCCTTAAACCCAGTTTTGCCTTATGAGTCCACCATACCTACCTATATGCGGTATTTCCATGCCGTTCTAAGCAAATTTGTATGTGCCATCTCTAATTTTCAAAATAAATTTCCTTTTTGTGTGCTCGTACCTCTCATGAAACGGTAGGGGGTATCCAATATTTTTTCCATGCTAGATGTGTTATTCTCAAGATGAGTGTTTATTCACTTGTCATTGCACGAGAGTACGGCGGTAATAGGGATGCCCAGTCCCGAAATGAAAAATAAATTTACTTTATGTTGTCAAATAATAAATTCCTTGGAAAGTGTTGGTATGGAAGGCAATCGTGGATACGGCTAGCCATGGATTGTGAAAGAATGGTAGAAAAAGGAATAAACTTTACTTTATGTTTGGGAACCGCCTATGATATATATAGCATGGAAAGTATTGAGAACTACTTTGTCGTTTTCGTTGACAGGAAAGGCATGCCACCCAAAATATTTTTCTCTCTCAATTTAAACTTTGAGCTCTGGCACCTCTACAAATCCCTACTTCCCTCTGCGAAGGGCCTATCTATTTACTCTATGCAATTTTTATTTTTTTAATTTGAGTCTCTATCTCTCTTATAAAGCACCAACTAGGGGGCACTATGATCATACTTGTGCATTGGGTGTAGTTAATATTTGAGTGTGTCTCATGAATGGATCAATGATTGAGCATGATGGGCTAGGGATAACTTTCTTTAGTGTTGATATTTTGAAAGACATGGTTGCTTGTTGGCATGCTTGAGTATTAAAGTCTTTATGTCAAAACTAGACTATTGCTTTGAACCATCTAAAAGTCCAATTGTCCATGCTACAAAAGAAAATAATATGTGATGAACATGTTAGGCAGCATTCCACATCAAAAACTCTGTTTTTATCATTTACCGACTCAAGGACGAGTAGGAATTAAGCTTGGGGATGCTGATACGTCTCCAACATATCTATATTTTTGCTTGTTCCATGCTGTTATACTATCATTCCTTGATGTTTTACAATCACTTTATAGCAACTTTATATCATTTTTGGGACTAACCTATTGACATAGTGCCAAGTGTCAGTTGCTGTTTTTTGCTTGTTTTTTTACTTCGCGGAATATCAGTACCAAACGGAGTCCAATCACGACGAAACTTTTTGGAGAATTGTTTTGGACCAGAAGAAGGCCAGTGGGCCAAAGAAGTAACCAGGAGGGAGCCCAGGCCGCCCACAACCCACCAGGGTGCGCCAGGGGCCCCGGGCGCGCCCTGATGGGTTGTGGCCGCCTCGGGAACCTTCTCCACCGCCTCCGAGCTCTATAAATACCCAAATATTCCAGAAAACCTAAAGGAGTCAACGAAAAATACATCCAGCCGCCGCAAGTTCCAAAACCGCGAGATCCAATCTAACACCATCACGGAGGGGTTCATCATCCTCATTGGTGCCTCTCCGATGGTGCGTGAGTAGTCCACCATAGACCTACGGGTCCGTAGGCAGTAGCTAGATGGCTTCCTCTCTCTCTTTTGATTCTCAATACAATACTCTTGGAGATCTATTTGATGTAATGACTTTTTGCGGTGTGTTTGTTGGGATCCGATGAATTTTGAGTTCATGATCAGTTTCTATCCATGAATATTATTTGAGTCTTCTTTGATCTCTTATATGCATGATTACTTATAGCCTCGTATTTATTCTTCGAATCTTTGGTTTAGTTAGACCAACTAGATCAATTTTTCTTGCCATGGGAAGAGGTGCTTTGTGATGGGTTCGATCTTGCGGTGTCCTCTCCCAGTGACAGAAAGGGCAGCGAGGCACGCATGTATCGTTGCTATTAAGGATAACAAGATGGGGTCTATTCCTACATGAATAGATCTTGGCTACATCATGTCACCGTTCTTACTGCATTACTCCATTTTTCCATGAACTTAAGACAATAGATGCATGCTGGTAGCGGTCGATATGTGGAGTAATAGTAGTAGACGCAGAATCATTTCGGTCTACTAATCTTGGACGTGATGCCCATATAATGATCATCGCCTTGGATATCGTCATGATTATTTGATCTTCTATCAATTTCCCAACAGTAATTTGTTCACCCACCGTGTGCTATACTCATGAGAGAAGCCACTAGTGAAACCTACGGCCCCCGGGTCTACTTTTCCAACATATTGCTTTCCGATCTATCTTTTTGCCGCTTTTGTTTTCAGATCTATTATTCCAAAAACCCAAAAATACCTTGCTGCACTTTTTATTTGCCTCTTTTATTTTGTGTTCTTGCGAGATCTATCTATCCAATCTATCACAACCTAATCTATCTTTTTACCGTGGAGAGATTGACAACCTCTCTTTCGCGTCGGGTTGCAAGTATTTGTTCTTTGTGTGCAGGTGCTGTTTACATAGTGTTGCGTGATCCTCCTCCTGGTTCGATACCTTGGTTTCATAATTGAGGGAAATACTTACCGTCGCTGTGCTGCATCATCCCTTCCTCTTTGGGGAAATACCGACGCAGTCTCAAGCCACGTCAGGCATCACAAGTTGGTATCAGAGCCGGCTACCTGTAGCCCTCCCCCAAATTCCTTGGTTGCACATTGAGTCTAGTCTTGAAAAACAATTTTCTAAACTATTAACTGTATTGTGTGGCGTATGGGCCCACATCACCTATGGATGGGATTAGGACCTTTTATTCTGCTTCTTTACTCTGTTTTCTGTTTTCTCTTTTCTTCGGGTTAAATATTCGTCTAACTCTAACTCTAGGTTCTCGTAACGACTTCATTCTGGAGAGCCACTCATTCCTGATCATCACTTGATATATCAAGACATTCTGAAGCACTCTTCGATGTTTTCGGAGACCCTTGTGCCCACTGCCTTTGTAATTCCCTACTACCGATAAATCCTTATGGATAACTACATACACTTGTCGTTCATACATTCATTCCCAGTTGCAACTTACTCATCCTTGATCAGAGCATCTGCTTCTGATTCCCTAATTGGAAATCGTAATTCCTTTGCATTTAAGCTTCAAATTATTCAGATGTTTCTATAAGCCGATGCCCTTGCATTCTTTCTTCTTCTGGTTGAGTACCGATACTCACATAAAATCCTTTGTAGACCGACATATTCCTTATTGAATTATTATCTAACAATGTACTTATTCAAAAAACCTTGTGAGTCTTCTCCTGATACCATTGTCTTTAGGAATGTTGTATCCTCTACTTCTTGTCATGCGTACTATGTTTCGTGATGGTATTTGTGGCTTCTATAATTGTGTCGTATAGGTTCCTAAAATGTCTCGATAGGTTGTATCTAAGCTTTTGCCATTTGTGTGAACCCGAAAGATTTCACGGGTCATACTTTTCTGGTATTTCACCAGGTAAATATTCAAACTCAAAAGGTTTTTAATGGAGCCTGAATGAGAAGTTGTGCATTGGAGAAGTGGGAGTCGACCTTAAACTCTGTGTTCATGCCCATGGACACGATCTAGATCTTATCATGGAAGCTTCTCATAAAATAATAATAATAATCCCCTTGGTATAAATTCATCTTGTATCTGTGAATTGGTCCGTTGCAATCGTGGTTCCAACCATGTTGTTTTCCTTTGATTCCATTTCTCAAAAAAATAGCACTTGTCTTCCACAGATCAATACACAAGTCCAACCTTTATTCTGAACTACCTCCGAGTATTACCCTCCGGCATCTCAAAAATAACACAGAACTACATTATTTCTTATGAGTTCTTCATCAAGTATTACTTCTCACCGATTTTTGTTTTTCCCCGGGTTGTGAGTTGTTTTTCACCCGAGAACACCGATAAGTAAATCGAGTCTGCGCTGCGATTCAATAACTCTTAATAATCATTGTATCTTACGAGTTTGTATTCAATCTTGTCATTCTTAGCCGATTGGCTACATCACCATCGTCATGCTAAAGCTTGACCGTGCTACCTAGTCCTTCATCCCGAAACACAATTTCGACAATGCACTAAGTTTATGTGGAGCTTCCAACATCATATTGTTTGTCTTGAAAAGCAACTCTAATTCTGAGCTTGCATCTTATTTGTGGTTCCAATAACCTTTCGCTTCACCATTCCTTTGGCTTGATATCGTCGCTGATCGATTACATCTTCATGGAAACCTCTCAATAAAATATGTCGTGATCATCATCAACATTTTGACTTCTTCCAAGTTGTGAATTGAATTCATGATGAGAAGTACCATTCTTGCCCCTCGGTAATTTGTGTTGTCATCCACAACATCCTTGCCTTCCTTCCAAACACAGACTTGGTCTTGTTGAACCTTAAGTTCCTTGTTATCGAGCTTGTGTTCTGTTCTACCTTGGAGTATTACCTTCTTAATGCCAAGAATGTCATGAGAATTACACCACCTCTTAAGAATTCTTGATACAAGTGATACTCCTCACCATCACCATTCATTTATTGGTCCCCATGTTGTTTCTAACAAGAATACCGACAAATGGATTGTGATGTTTGAATTCAAAACTTGTAGCAACCCTATTGCTTGGAAGTTGATGAATGATAATTTCATTCTTAGCGTGTTGGTTGTTGCATCACCATTCTAAAATTGATCGTGCTGCTTAGATCATATTTCCATGTCCAATTTTTTATCAATGTTTAATTGTGGATGGTTTCCTCGAGCATACGTCATTATACCAGTTGATCTGACCAATGCTATCACGTTGTTCAAATAACTATGGAAATTCATATTTATGGAGATCTCAATGAATTGTTGGTGAGCCCATCGTCCACATCCTCATCTTCTCTGTGGTTCATGTTGAACATTTAAGCTAGTGTTGGAAACTTTTTTGCCCAGCTCATGAAGTATATGTTTGATGAAAGAAGTGTTTTTCTCTAAGTTACCAAGCATTTGATGCAAGTTGCCACCATGAATAAAAGAAACGTTTATTTCGCTTCCTTTGGAATCACCCTAAATCATTCATGCATGTGCGAAGTGTTCTATGGTTTGATAGATTTGCCACCTTCACTCCATATGTATTTCCTAGCACACCAAGACATTGATTGATTTGTTCATTGAAAAGAATTTCCTTAGTAATAGCTAATCCGAACTTACACAAGAATTTTTGATATCATCAATGATGGTTCCCAACCAGAACTTGGTTGCATTTCATTGTAAGATTTCCATGTGGTCATGATTGTCTTGGACAGTGTGCTCATGTGTGTCTTGCAATCCAACCTCTGCTTTGGAGCTTGCTTCCGTAGTTCATTTCCAGAGAATCTTGCAATGTCATCTCGTCGATTTGTGTTGCACCCTTTTCCTTCTCATGCATGCTGAGTTTGAAGTATCCTAAGACCAGTCAGACATGAATCTTAGGCAGATATGATGGTTGGGACATTTTCCAAGAATTATAACATTGGTCTCTGGTAACCCGGTAAAGTGATATTATGGCTGCCACACCTAGCCGGGGAACCTATTGTTATAGTATCTTCTTCAACAAGATTACCCATTCTCCCATAAGGAAATTGCATGACTTATTCTAAAAAGTTGTTCCTGATGGATCCTTGTGTTCCCGAAGTCCGACCTTTACTTGATGACCATATCAATGCTACCCCGTATCATGACTATGGTACCCCGAATATTAACAAGAACATTGGAAGCTCAATGCAAAATGTTTCTTGGTCATTTATCTAAGCACTGTTAGATGGGTAAACATAATGTAATTGATGTCCAGTGATGTATACATGATCTGCTATCCTTGGGAAGGATATACTCCTAATACTTGTGTATAATCACATTTTCCTTTCCATTGGTCTATTTAACCTTTCTTGTGTTTTATATGATCTAAGCAGTAGCAAACCCCTACTTATGTAAACACCCCGGTGTACAACCCTGTCAGTAAAACCTATTACATTGTTGTTAACATTCCGGTAACCACCGATGGATGAGAACTTTGCCTATTGGTCTGCCTTGTTTTAATGAGTAGGAAAATGGTTATCTTCGTCCCCCACTGGTACCGACGTTGTTTCCAGCATAGCCGACAAACTGTTCTCTGACAAAACTTGTATCGTGACACACAAGATGCCACCACCCTTCTTATTCATCATGGTGGTATGAATGTTGACCACTTCGATTTTGATTGTCCAAATGATTCAACAATACTCAAGTCCCAAATACATACTGGTGCAGAATGCTTGGCATTTCTATAACCCTTGCGGCTGTATATTTCAGTTCCCCACATGATCGGTTATCTTCTACCTTGTGTGTGTCATTCTTTAGAATTCCTTATGGAAACTTTCTCATTAATCATGACGTTTCACGTAAATGACCATGCGATCCTTGTATCCGAAGTTACCCTTGCACTTGGCATCGTATGCGTTTCTACAAGCCACCTTCCTTGAGATGATCCATTCCGGTATCATACACAAAGATTCATTCTTTGACACTCTGAACCTTCTTACATTCTACTTTAGGCATTAAGTGGTTGCCTACTCAAATGAAGCTATTTGTATCTTCCGAAGTCAATTTCGTTATGATTCCTGTGTTCCAAAACTCGAGAGATACTTATGATTTTTCATTCATGAGATAACTTCAGATGATTGCCCCTTGTAGAACCCCATCGTTGTCGAGTTACCCCTTATCCTTTCTCGCAAATACGATGAAGATCCTGAAGCAAGGATGACATCTTCGTCACGATGCATTGATGCAGAGAAATAAAGACTTGAACACAGTGGCTTGACCTCTTCGGGAAGAGCAACTAAGACCGAGAAGATCCGCTAGATTCATAACGAGGCCTTTTCCCCCTTATTCTACCTCTTAAAACCTCACCCAAATGATGTCGTGTCACCATGCTTGCTAAGTTTAATTGCCCATTGATAGAAACCAAACTCAAATTCAAATTCAAATTGCAAGTTAAAATATCATTTCTTCAAACAGTAAAACAAAAATGTTGGTAATATTCCAAATAATCCCCAAGCAATTATAAAAAATATCAAAAACTTCATTTGGATCCCTAATATGACCCCAACCACTATTTTATTGGTCCAACACCATATTACTTGACCTTTTCAATTTCTAAATATATCCCCACACCCTGGACAAAACCCTAGCTCCATTTCCCCCTTCCTCGCACTGCTTTCTTCTCCCCCTGTGCAAGGCCTCACTGTCGTCGCCATGCCTCACCTCGCCTGCGTGCCACCGCCGTCCCCGCGTCATGATACCTCGTCCATCCGCTCCGCCGTTGACCACTACCTCGACTACGACCACCAGCTCGAGCTGAGGAGCGCTCCATCAGACATCGTCTTCCTCGTCGAGCACCGCCGCCTTCGTTGTCGATTCCGCTGACTCTTCTGGTCCTAAGACCTCACCAAGCCACCGTGTGCCTCCTAGGTGAGCTCCTGCTCCTTTCCCTCTCTCCGCGCTCTTGATCCGTACCCGCAGCGCCGTTGTCGCCTTTGTTTTGCTTCTGCCAAAAGCTAGTCATTGTCGCGCTCACAACTGCTATCACCCGCGTCCGGGAAAACCACCATGCTCACCACCTCCGCAACATCCCGTAGCACCCACCAGCTATTCCCCCCGTGCCCCGCAGCCTCACCTCCATGCTTGCCCGACTCGGACCGCGGCGGACAGCCCTCGTCGCCGTCGAGTTAGCCTGTCCCAGCACCAATAGTTGGCGCCATCGTGTGCACGACATCGCTCCAGTGCCGTAGGGACCTTCCGCCGCTCATTTGGTCACCGAACGGCGATTTCTGACGCCTTCCGCCGCGTCTGGTGCTCATCGGGGCCACGCCGGCACGCGCCGACGCGTTTAAAATCGGCTAGTGTCGATGACATATGGGCACATGCCATTAGCCGCTTAATTGGGCACTAACTAAACCCCCTCCTTGTCACTGTCACTGGGCCCTCCCTCGTCTAATCACTAATTAGTTAAATTTGACCCTATTTAACTGATAGTTACTTATAGGGTGGGACCCCCTCCACTATTGAAGTGGATAGGGTTGACTGGTCAGCTGCTGACTCAGCTGGCTGGACCCACATGCCAGCCTCACTAGCACGTATATGGGTACACTCTCTATGTACCCATAGCATTTATATTTAGGGATTTCTATTTTCATGCCCCTCATTGCTTAGTCCTCCTCAGTTTTGCCCACGCTCTTTGGCAGTCCTCACTTTTCCCCTCCATCGTGCAGCCCACTCTCACAAAAGCCCAAACAGGGGTTTGCCGTTGGGCAAAGCCTTTGACCGTTACTTGACGCGGTTACTGACGCGTGTGACACCCCTGTCAGCGGATGCACGCTCGTGGATGGTGGGCACATATATTGACTTGTAGGGCCCGTCTGTCAGCGGTAGCTTTGTCGTAGTTGGGCGGTCTCACTGACACGTAGGACAATGATACGTCCACTTTGCATCATGATTTCCTACTGTTATTTATATTGTTTTAGGTCATTATTCCACTTTATGATACAATTCTAATGCCTTTTATCTCTTAATTTGAAAGATTCACATGGAGAGGAACATTACCGGCAGCTGGAATTCTGGACCTGAAATGCTATAACAGAGATACCTATTTTACTAAACTCCAAATGACTTGAAACTTTACGGGGATTTTTTATGGAATATATAAAATATATTGGAGCAAAGAATTCTAGCATGTTTTTGCCAGGTTTGTGCAGACAAAATGTTTTTGCCAGGTTTTTTATGGAATATATAAAACTACCATCCCCTTGACATCACATGTTTTTGCGAGGTTTCTTTTGTTTCCCTAGTTTTGACACTATGGTATATTATTTACATACCATGCTAATTTCATTAATTAGGCCATGGTATTTTCATTGTAGATGTAATGTCACACTTGTTATTTAGAGCATGGCAGTTTTATTAAAATAGACCATGTCAATTCTTAATAAATCTTTAGCAAAAAAATCTTCTTAATTAATCTACACTAGCTTTATTTGTTGGTAGCATGACACTTTTATTAGTTATAACATGGTAGTTTTCTTTTAGGTAGCAAAGCAATTTTTATAATTTAGGCCGTGGCAATTATTATTATTTTTCCATGGCAAATTCATTAAGTAGGCCCATGGTAGTTTCATTGGATGTTCCATGGCATTTTAGTTATATGATGACATTTTCTATTTAATTAGTCCATGATAGTTATTTCGGCCATGCAAATTTGGTTTTTTTGTGTAACATGACACTTTTATTAATTAGAACATGGTAGTTTTATAATGGGCAGCATGGCTTTTTAATAAGTTAGGCCAGGGCAATTTTTATTTATTTTTAATCCATGGCAGTTTAACTAATTTTCCCTTCATTGTATTTGAGGCACTTTTATTATTTCGGCCATGGCATTTCATATTATTTAAGACCATGGCATTTTCTATTTTAATTAGTTTATTTTAGTTTTAATTAGGCAATGGTAGTTTTACCATATGTGGCATGTAATTTTTGTAAATTATGCCATGAAATTTTATTTACTCGACTATGACCGTTTTATTACAAGAAACATGGAAGTGTTATTAATTAACCATGGTAGTTTAATCAAATAAACTACCATAGCACTAGGGAGGGAACCCTTTTTTGAAACCGATGAGTTTTTTTTACGAGAAAATGTTTTTTAAGCATGGCAATTTTTTGTAGACATGGCGTAGTTCAAAGAGTGACATGGCAAAATTGTTCAAATTTCTTGCAGGGTTCACAGGGCACTCAATATTATTTTGTTCCTACAAATGTGGCGGCAATTTGTAATGATTTTTTGCCATGTTCACATGTTTGTGCCCTAAATCATGGTAGTTTTTAAGAAAGGTTTCTCTGCCCATCATTTGCATTTTCTTATTATATTTTTAGCCTACGAAGTGGTGTCAAACCTGCAATTTTTGCAATGTCACATGACAAAATTCATGATTTTTTTTGTTTTTGCAAATCACAATTTTTTTTTCTTTTGTAATATGTAATTGTATAGAAATAACTTCCTTTCGCAAATTTTATGTCAGAGCTTGGCAATTCTTTTCTTATCTAGTGGCAAACTAATTGGGCCTGTCAGCTTGGGAGAGGCCTTTCCAGCACAAATGCATGGATGTGATGCGCTTGGGTGTTATAAAGTGTTGGGGAGTGAGTTGGGAGGTTGAGGGGGCTCCGCGGAGCGCTTTAGATGATATGGATGAAGTCAGATGAGAGGGACAAGGAGGAACATTGTCTAGAGCGTCCATTGCATGCCAGGGTGGTGGTTGATGTCTACTATGCAACTTTATTCTTGTAGACTCTGTTGGGCCTCCAAACGCAGAGTTTTGTAGGACAGAAGCAATTTTCCCTCAAGTGGATGACCTAAGGTTTATCAATCCGTGTGAGGTGCAGGATCAAGATTGTCTCTCTCAAACAACCCTGCAATCAAATACAAGAAATTTCTTGTGTACCCAACACACCCAATACAATATTAAATTGTATAGGTGTACTAGTTAGGTGAAGAGATTGTGATACAAGTGCAATATGGATAGTAGATATAGGTTTTTGTAATCTGAAAATTTAAAAATAACAAGGTAGCAAGTGGAAAACATCGAGAAAAATGTTATATAAATGCTTGGAAATAAGATCTAGGGTTCGAGCTAGATATTCCAATCAACCCTAATGTCACCTAGATACTCCAATGTCACCACAAGTATCCGTGGGTTAATTATTCGACATGTATCAAACAACTTCAGATTCATCATATTCAATCCAATACAAAGAACTTCAAAGAGTACCCCAAGATTTCTATCGGAGAACGTAGTATGAAAACATGCAATCAACCCCTATGCATAGATCCCCAAGGTCACCGGAATCCGTAAGTTGATGCCAGAACATACATCAAGTGAATCAATAGAATACCCCATTGTCACCACGGGTATCCACATGCAAGACATACATCAAGTGTTCTCAAATCCGACATAACAAAATCTCAAAGGGAAAGATTCAATTAATCACAACAAGATAGCAAGGGAAGAACACCATATGATCCAACTATATTAACAAAGCCCGTGATACATCAAGATCGTGCCATCTCAAGAACACGAGAGAGAGAGAGAGAGATTAAACACATAGCTACTGGTACATACCCTCAGCCCTGAGGGTGAACTACTCCCTCCTCGTCATGGCCTCCACTGGGACGATGAAGATGGCCATCAGTGATGATTTCCCCTCTCCGACAGGGTACTGGAAAGGCTCCAGATGGGTTTTTGGTCGATACAGAGAGTTGCAGCGGTGAAGCGGAAGTTCGCTCTTTATTTCTGAGGGTTTCTATATATATAGGATTTTTCATCGTTGGAATCACGACAGCCCGAGCCACGTGGGCCCCACAAGCCATCAGGGCGCCCCCAGGGGGTTGGGTGCGCCCTGTTGGCTTGTGGCCCACAGGTGGCTCCCCTCCGGTGGTTCTTCACTCCGGTATTTCTTATTTCCCCCAGAAAAAATCATAAAAAAGTTTCGGGCGATTCCGAGAACTTTTATTTTCTAGACAAAAACAACACCACGGTAATTCTGCTGAAAACAACGTCAGTCCGGGTTAGTTCTAAATAAATCATATAAAGGGCATCAAAACCATATAAAATTATTTTAAACATAGGCAAATATGGCATGAATACTTCATAACTTATCGATACGTTGGATACGTATCAACATCCCCAAGCGTAATTCCTACTTGTCCTCGAGTAGGTAAATGCTAAAAGAAGTAATTTATGAAGTGTGAATGCTAGCATAGTATATAAGTTAGATCAATGATAATTCCAATCACTTCTTCTAGCATCATAACCATCAACTTTTTCTCATAAAAATTATTATGATAGAGTAGCAATCCTTTCAAACGTCATGGTTCAAACAATGCATTCTCTTGAAGCTTAACAACCTATGTTCTTAGTCATCAAACAATTATAGTTACAAAAATTCTAAGCAAGAGCTCCACATACTCATTTATCATACAATATTCTTTGATTGCTAATACTCAAAGCATATATTTAGAACAAACAATATCCATCGAACGCATAGAAAGATAGGGGCTTAATGTTTTGCCTCCCAACATACTTATCATAAAGATAAATGTCAACAATAATGAATCATGTTCAAATATATTTGACGGGATATATGTGTTTGGATCTTTCCCCGCCACATGATGCTTGCCAACTAATAGATTGAGGTTGGAATAAGACGTTGACTCAACATGATAAGTAAATTGCATGAAAGTAAATAAAATAAAAATAAATAGATTTTCCCTTCACAGAGGGGAGCAAGGATTTGCAGAGGTGTCAGAGCTTATTGTTTTAAAACAGAGATGAATGTGTAATTTTGAGTGGTATACTTTTCCTATCAACGTCACAACAGAGTTTTCAATATCTTCCATGCTAAACACATTATTGGCGGTTCCCAAACAGAATTTCAATTTAACCCCCCTCCACCATTCAAACACATTCCATGGATAGCCGAATCCACGGTTGCCCTCCAAAAAACCAACTTTCTAGGGGGAGTTTTTATTTATTTATTTTTGTATTATGCAGGACTGGGCATCCTTTTTACCAGCCTCTCTTGTGCAATGACAAGTGAATAAACACTCATCTTGAGAATAACTAGCTTAGCATGGAAGATAATGACCACCCCGTCGCTCCATGAGCGGTACGAGCACACAAAATAGATGTTTTATTTGAATGTTTTAGAGGTGGCACGTGCAAATTTACTTGGAATGACAATGAAATACCATATATAGGTAGGTATGGTGGACTCTCATGGAAGAAACTTGGCTCAAGGATTTGGATGCACAAGTAGTATCTCTACTTAGTGCGAAGTTTTGGCTACCAAAAGGTTCTAAACAAGCACCACATGTTGGAGGATCCATAACAATATAACTTCTATGCAAATATACCAAAACATAACAATTACGTCGTCTTCCTTGTGCAACTTCAACTATTTGATCAAGGTTGAAAATAATTAATGGGTATTCACAATCATAAAAGATGTCCAAGATAAAATATTTGGATGTGAAAGTTCTCTTCCTTATACTAATCATTCATGAATTGCTTGTATGACCAATATTGTGATTGTCAAACTTCAATAGATTTTACTTTCTAAACCAAATGTGAACCTGCTACTAAGAATATAGCACATTTATAATTTCAGATTTGTGATATTTCATTCATTCACAAATTACTCTTGGGATATAAGTGAAGCACAAGAGTAAACATCAAACTACTCTCAAAAGATATAAGTGAAGATCAATGAGTAGTCAAACAATCAAGTAGCTATGTGAGGACTCTCTCTCTCTCAATAAATATTTCAGATCTGATATTTTATTCAAACAGAAAACAAAACAAAAATACACTCCAAGAATAGCACGCATCATGTGAACGAATAAAAATTTAGGCTCAACATAGGCTAACCGATAATTGTTGATGAAGAGAGGTGCGATGCGTAGATCCCCAAGCTTAGATGCTTGATACTTCTTGAAATATTTACTTGGGGTGCCTTGGGCATCCCCAAGCTTGAGATTTTGTGTCTCGTTAATTCCTCTCATATCCCCGTTTCACCTAGGTCTCAAAAACTTCATCCACACAAAACTTGAAAAGAACTCGTGAGATAGGTTAGTGCACATAAGAATAAATAAACTCTTTATGTACTGCCAAGACAAGTTGCATAATAATTTTCAAGCCTTATCTACTGTATGCTATCATTTCCACAATTTATATCTACCAATATAAGTCATGAAAACTATAGGATAAGTAGATAACAAAATTGTGACAGCAATCTGTCTAAACAGGACAGTCTGTAGTAATTTATTTACAAAGTGCACTTCTGTAACTCCAAAAATTATGAATATTTAGGAAATGATAAAACAATTATATGGAAATACTGTGTAAAATTTTCAGAAACTTTACATGTTCCAGTAAAATATGAAAATTCAAGCACTACAACAAAAGTTTCTGTTTTTACACAGCACACATCAAACATGCAATTCAAGCATCCTAAAGGCAATTCTTGGAACTTTTTATTGGAAAACAAAATTATAAATAAAATAAATCAAAGTTTAACAAAATAAAATGATGCTCCAAGCAAAACTCATATTATGTGACAAATAAAAATATAGCTCCTAGTAAGATATACCGATAGTGTTGAATACGAAAGAGGGGATGCCTTCCGGGGCATCCCCAAGCTTAGAAGCTTGAGTCTTCCTTGGATATTACCTTGGGGTGCCTTTGGAATCCCCAAGCTTAGGGTCTTGCCACTCCTTATTCTCCTCATATCGGTATCTCACCCAAAACTTGAAAACTTCAATCACACAAAACTTAACAGAACTTCGTGAGATGGGTTAGTGTAATAAAGAGATCATTCACTTAGGTACTGTCAAGACAAGATTCATAATTGTTATCACATAATAACTACTGTATTATATCATTCCCATAATTTATATCACTAAATATAAGATATGGAAACACTAAAACAAGCAAACTATGCATGCAAAACAGAATCTGTCAAAAATAGAACAATCTGTGAAGATCTGAATGAAATCCATATTTCCCTATCTCTAAAAATTCTGAACAATTAGGAAAACGCAGAGGATTTTCACAAAAAAACTGTGTAAAAATTTCAGAATTTTTTGAATCTCCAGTAAAATCAGAGAAATTCTGCACTTGACGTAAAAGTTTCTGTTTTTGCACAGAATCAAACTAACAAATATTCACACTATCCCAAAGGCTTTACTTGGCACTTTATTGAAATAAAAGACAGAAAACATGATTACTACAGTATCTTAATCATGTGAACACACAAAAACAGAAAGCATAAGTGTTGGGTTGTCTCCCAACAAGCGCTTTTCTTTAAAGCCTTTTTAGCTAGGCATGATGATTTCTATGATGCTCACATAAAAGTAAAGAATTGAAACACAATGGGAGCATCTTGAAGCATATGAAAAGCACATTTAAGTCTAACCCTCTTCCTATGCATAGGGATTTTGTGAGCAAACAATTTTTGGGAGCAAGAATAGACTAGCATAGGAAGGCAAAACAAGCATATCTTCAAGATTTTCAACACATAGGGAGGAAATTTGATATTATTGCAATTCCTACAAGCATATGTTCCCCCCTCATAATAATTTTCAGTAGCATCATGAAGGAATTCCACAATATAACTATCACATAAAGCGTTCTTTTCATGATGTACAATCATAGAAAATTTATTACTCTCCCCACAAGCAAACTTCTCATACATAATAGTGGGAGTATCATAGGAGACTTGAGTGCTATAAATTGTTTCCACATTAAAAGAATAGTGTTAGAAAAAGGGTATTCATAATTATGACAAGTTTTATAATAATAATCATCACTATTTTTTATAACATAAGTATCATCACAATAATCATCATAAGTAGTAACTTGGTTCTCATCATAAATAGGAGGTATGCAATCATCATAACAAATTTGATCATTTTAACTAGAGGGACTAAAAAGATCATATCCATTATGCATAGCATCCCCAATCTTAGAACACACATCAATTACAGCAAATATATTCTCAAATATGTCATTCTCATCAAGCATAGCATGCCCAAGCTTGTGGGTTTGCATATCATTAGCATAATCATCAATAGCATGAATAGCACCAATAGTGTAACAATTGTTATCATAAAAAATTTCCAAGTTGGTGCCAAAAATATTTTCAATATTATAAGGAGGATCATTATATTCCCAATCATCCTCATCACAACAAGTAGTAGGCATAACAAAATAATCATCAAGTGTATCATCGTCTGTCGGTGTACTAAGGTTTGGGCTTTTTAGTACCCTATACTTGTGCACGGGCAGTTGTAGCCACCCCAGCGGCAAAGCCTGCCGGGGGACAGCTGAACACAAACCCAAGGATATCCAGAGAACATTCAAGGTGATAATCAGAAGATAGAAAACCAAAGGCTGGAATCCCAGCAAGATTCTTGCTGGGATGGCTGGTGAAGCCCAGGCAAGATTTGGCCCCGGCAAGATCCAAGCCCCGGCAAGATCCAAGCCCCGGCAAGACTCGCGCCCGGCAAGGCCTCGCCACCCTGTCACCGCTCCAGCGTGGCAACCAGCTTGTCTTCTAGCGGTTGTTCTCCTGGGTGCGTGTCAGGAGGCTAACGGCGATGTGCTTAAGCGGTGCTGATGGGACGACCCCTTTTTCCATCCCCAAGAAAGGCAAGGACACCTAAACGGAGCATTAAATGTTCTTGTCCTAAGTCGTCAGTATTAGGTATGATAACACTGTAGCAACTTTACACCTCTTGTATGCACTGTGCGCTACTGTTGGTGACCCCTTCGAACGTATAAAAGGAGGCCCAAAGCACAGCTACAGGGGGAGGACCTTCTGGCCCAGATTGCATGCGTAGCAGCTGTGTACTGTTCATCACATAGCGCTCCTGGAACCAGAGTTCAAACACATCTAATACGCTAAAGCAGGAGTAGGGTTTTACGCTTCTCAGCGGCCCGAACCCGGGTAAAAATTCCTCGCGTTGATCGTTAGATCTGCTCTTTGTGCAAACCTTCTCCCCGCCGAATCATAAAGGGATCCTCTCGATCCCATAGGTGTCGTTTCTCTGACATCTTTGGCGCGCCAGGTAGGGGAAGTGGTTGTGTGAACCTGATCTAGTGATCAGCGCGCCAGTTTCTTCATCATCTTCATCGCCATGGCCCCCAAGAGGAAGGGTTTCACGGCGGTTGGCCCCTCCACGTCCGCTGTGCCTGTTGCTACGCAAACAGGCGACGGCCTGGATGCAGGCGGGGCAGCAGGAGGTCATGAACCTCCATGGCATTCTGGCGATCATAGCCAGGCGAGCGGCGTCGTTCGCGCCGCAAGATCCAGAGACGGAGCTGTACTGCCGGCGGGTGGTGCAGCGAACTCCAGGGATGGAAGGCCGCCCTCCAAGACACCTACGCCGTTGCATGCGCCGCGGCCTTCTCAGGTCGCGCACGACGAGGAGCGCCGTGACATTGGTGGTTCCAAGCGTTCCCACGGAAAGGCTCCTGAGCATCATCCTCGAGATGCATAGGGCCAACATGCACGCCGAGGTGCCGGTGGAAGCGGTGCGCAGACGCAGGATCGTGATGGAGATCCTTCTAACGTGGTTAGGAGTCAGAGCACCTCACGTTCTTCGCACTTGTCGCCGCCGCCTACACCAGCTGAAGCCTTGGCGCGAGCACAGCTGCTCCTGAACTTTCCTCCTGCTGCGGACAAGCTCGACGAGTGGAGAGCTGCTATTCAGAGCCTCGTTCGTCTCGCTAACGATGATAGACCACAGTAGGCAGAGCCTTCGCGCCGGCAGTCCGTCGAGCCGACGCGCGTCCATGGCGAAAAGGCCGGAGGTGGTACAACTACGGTGCACTCCCCTCCGCGGCGACAACAGCGGTCACCGACTCGACGGACTGATACTCGTGATGACGATTCAACGGCGGCGTCTGATCCACGAACTCGTCGTGACCAACGTCAAGTTCTTCGGGAACGAGGCAAAGAAGACGCTCGGACTACCATCGAGCGGCGGCGGGAAGCGCGCTATCAGTCAGATAAGCGCGCAGGGCCCACTGTAGACAAGCCTGCGCCAGGGTATCCTGTCGATCTACCCTATGAGGTAGGTTGTCCAACGTTTACCCGTCAGCTGCGGCGAGGCCAGTGGCCCAATTCCCGCACGTTCAAGCCGGAGGTCCCGGATAAATATGATGGCAAGACCCACCCGTCGGAGTTCCTGAGCATCTACACCATTGCGGTGCAAGCTGCCGGGGCTCGTGACGACAAGATACTCGCCAACTACTTCTCATTGGTGCTTAAGCCCAACGTCAGGTCGTGGTTGATGCACCTGCCGGAGAATTCTATTTCTTCCTGGGCAGATCTGTGTCATGAGTTTGTTGGCGCCTTTACCAGAGGCCACCAAGCTCCTGGCCAGGAAAGTGATTTGCATCTCATCCCCCAGAAGGAAGGCGAAACCTTGCGCAAGTATATACAGAGATTCAGCCGCATACATCACAACATCCCAGACGTTCATCCTACCGCTATTGTCAGCGCGTTCCATCAGAACGTGCGCAACCGCAGGATGCGCGAAGAGCTGGCAATGAACAAAGTCAGGGATGTTGCCGAGCTTTACGCTCTCGCTGATAAGTGTGCACGAGCTGAAGAAGGGAGGAGACTCCCCGGCGAAGATGCTGGCGCAGGAGTCGACTCTGACGACGAAGACGCCGCCGCCCCGGCAAAGAAAGGCCGGCGGCGTAACAAGAAGCGCAAGGGCAAGGCCGTGCTTGCTGCCGAGGGATCCGGCAACCCCGACACCGCCAAGAAGGCAAAGGTTGACGACCCCGGCAAGGAGATTGGTGGGTGCGCCTCCTGTCAGGCCTTGGCGGCTGCCGACAAGCCAGAGGGCTCCGGCAAGCAGTACTGCAAGATCCATCGCACCAAGGGCCATGATCTCCAAGACTACCGGCAAGTTGAGCAGCTTGTCGAGAAGCAGAAGGCTGAATACGAAAGGCGAGACAAGGAGAAGGGCCAGGATGGTGCAGGAGGGTCCGACAAGAAACGCGGTGACCGAGGAGGTCGCCGCGGCAAGGCCAAGCAATAGAAGTACAGGCCCGCTCGAGGCCGCGACAAGCAAGTGGGGGGTGACAATGACAACGAGGAGGACGACGACTCCAGCGAACAAGAGTTTCAGAAAGCTACAGACATGATGTGCATTGACGGGGGCGCCTCGTTGCATTCTTCCCACCGCCAACTTAAACAGTGGGCGCGCGAGATTAATGCGACAGAACCATCTGTCGATGCCCGCAAGCCATTGAAATGGTCCAACACGCCTATCATTTTTGACGCCGAGGATCACCCTGATCGCATAACTGCGGTCGGGTGTATGCCATTGTTGGTTTCACCAACGATTCGAAACCTCAAGGTGACGAAAATGTTAGTTGACGGTGGGGCCGGTTTGAACCTGATTTCACCTGAGGTAATCAAGAGGCTACAAATTCCTGATGAGGATCTCGAGGAAACGGGCACGTTCCAAGGAGTCAATCCTGGAAGGAGCCAGCCCAAGGGAAAGATCACACTACCGGTAACATTTGGTAGTGACCTGAACTTCAGGACGGAGAAAATTGTATTTGACGTCGCCAAGATTCCATTGCCATATAATGGGATCCTTGGCCGCCCAGCGCTGGCCAAGTTCATGGCGGCATCGCACTATGCTTACAACGTACTGAAGATGCCCGGGCCGATGAGCGTTATCACTGTCAACTCGGACAAGAAGGACGCGCTTATCTGCGCCGACAAACTTTACCGGGAGGCAGTTCCAGCATCTGCCGCCAAAGCACTTGCTCCTGCCGCTGAAGCTCCCGGGGGGAAGAAGACCGGCAAGACCTCTCGCACACACTCTGGCAAGCGCACCTCCTCGGAGTGCTGCGCTCCCGTTGAGGATGTGCCAGAGAGCTCCACCGGCAAGAGCAAGAAGTCCAAGGCAGTTCCACCAGAGACCAAGAAGGTGCCCGCCAAGGAGGATGGTACGGGAGGAACCTTCACCATAAGTTCCACCCTCGACAACAAATAGGAAAGCGCGCTCGTTGCCTTCCTGCGGGCGAATGTCGATGTGTTTGCATGGCAACCATCTGATATCCCCGGTGTTCCCAGGGAGGTGATTGAGCACCACCTTGCCGTCTGTCCACACGCGTGGCCCGTCAAGCAGAAGGTCAGGAAGCAGGCTTTGGAGCGGCAACAGTTTATTGCCGAGGAAATCAAGAAGTTGGAAGCGGCAGGTTTGGTAAGAGGAGTACTTCATCCAACATGGTTGGCCAATCCAGTTGTAGTGCGCAAGGCAAATGGAAAATGGAGGCTATGTATTGACTATATAGATATCAATAAAGCCTATCCAAAAGATCCTTTTCCCCTGCCGCGCATCGACCAGATTGTGGACTCCACTGCCGGCTGCGACTTGCTTTCATTTCTTGATGCATATTCAGGATATCATCAGATCTTCGTGGCAAAGGAAGATGAAGAAAAGACCGCATTTATCACCCCATGTGGTACGTATTGCTTCTTACGTATGCCTTTCGGGTTGAAAAGTGTTGGTTCAACTTTTGCAAGAGCGGTCCAGATTAGTTTTGAGCCCCAGCTACATAGAAATATGGAAGCTTATATGGATGACATAGTGGTCAAGACCAAGGACAAAGCAACGCTCGTACAAGATTTAGAAGAGACATTTGGAAATCTGCGCAAGATCAACTTAAAGCTCAATCCTGAGAAGTGTGTGTTTGGTGTTCCATCCGGCAAGCTTCTCGGGTTCTTTGTATCTCAGCGCGGGATCGAGGCGAACCCCGACAAGATCAAGGCCATTGAGCAGATTGAGGCGCCAAGACGTGTCAAAGATGTGCGTCGTCTTACCGGCTGCGTTGCTGCTCTAAGTAGGTTCATCTCAAAATCTGCTGAGCGCGCCCTGCCCTTTTTCAAAATCTTGAAAAAGGCAGGTCCAATGAAATGGACTCTGGAAGCGGAGGCAGTGCTGCAGGATTTAAAGAGGTACCTCTCCTCTTCGCCAGTACTAGTCGCGCCAAAACCACAAGAGCCGTTGCTGCTATATTTAGCGGCAACGAACCAAGTGGTGAGTGCTACGTTAGTGGCAGAGAGGGAAGTTGATGAAGAAGCAGCGGCAGCGGCAGGACCGCCAAGCGACGGGCTGGGATCTTCCCGGGCAGAGTCTGGTGTCGACAAGGCAGAATCTGCGCAGTCAAGTGAATCAACGCAGAAGAAGAAGATGGTGCAGCGCCCAGTTTATTTTGTTAGCTCCCTTTTGCAGGGGGCTAGGTCAAGATATTCTGGTGTGCAGAAGTTGCTCTTCGGCCTTCTTATGGCCTCGAGGAAGCTGCGCCATTACTTCCAAGCACATGAGATTACCGTCGTCACTCGCTTTCCATTGCAGCGGATCTTGCGAAATCCAGATGCAACCGGCAGGATTGTGGAGTGGGCGTTGGAATTGTCGAGCTTTGGTCTTAAGTTTGGGAGTACTTCAACCATTCAGAGTAGAGCATTGGCGGGGTTCATTGCGGAATGGACCCCAACACCAGACGAAGAGATTCCGGAGTCAACCCTCCCCGGCAAGGAAACAAATCAAGAATGGATCATGTATTTTGATGGGGCTTTCTCGCTGCAAGGCGCCAGTACCGGTGTGCTGCTTGTCGCACCCACCGGAGAGCACCTCAAATACGTGATTCAGATGCATTTTCCCCGGGAGAGATCGACAAACAACACTGCGAAGTACGAAGGACTGCTTGCCGGCCTCAGGATCGCGACAGAGCTTGGAATCAAGAAGCTCATCGTCAGGGGTGATTCGCAGCTTGTTGTTAAGCAAGTCAATAAAGACTACCAGAGTCCATTGATGGAAGCTTATGTCGATGAAGTGAGGAAATTGGAAGAGCGATTTGACGGTCTGCAAACAGAGCACGTCCCTCGTGCGGAAAACAGCATTGTTGACGACTTGTCAAAAAGCGCCGCCCTTAAGTTACCTGTGGAACCAGGAACTTTTGTGCTCCGATTGACATGATCCATCTGTAGCGCCACCGATGGGACAAGAGAAGAGGAGGAAGTTGAGTCCCGGCAAGTATTTTCCGGTGGAGCTCCCAGAAGCTGTCGGCAAAGAGGTTGCCTGGAGCAACACCAAGCTTGCCGGTGAGCGACAGGCTCCGGCAGGGCCTCAGGCTCTTGTCGTGGAGACAAGCGCTCCCGCAAGGCTTGCCGGGGAGCAACAGGCTCCGGCAGGGCCTCGAGCCTTTGCTGTAGAGACAAATGCTCCCACGGCAGAGGAAATGCCTTTAGTCCTTGTTGTGGAGCCCCAGGCTCCAACATGGGCACAGCACATCGTCCATTTCCTTCAGACAGGAGAACTCCCCGAAGAACAGGAAGAAGCGGAGAAAGTAGCCCGTCGGTCCAATATGTACCAGTTTGTGGACAATGTCCTATACAGAAAGAGACCGAACGGCGTGAAATTGAAGTGCATTCCTCGGGAGGATGGACTGGAGCTGTTGGCAGAGATACAGGGAGGCATATGTGGCTCCCACATAGGATCAAGAGCTCTTGCTGGTAAGGCATTCCGGCAAGGTTTCTTTTGGCCCACTGTTCTCCAGGATGCAACTGCACTAGTAACCAAGTGTGAAGCGTGCCAGTTTCATTCGAAGAAATTGCATCAGTCAGCTCAAGCTCTTCAGACAATCCCTCTCTCCTGGCCTTTTTCGGTCTGGGGGCTCGACATTTTGGGCCCTTTTCCCCGTGCTACCGGGGGCTTTGAGCACTTGTACGTCGCCATCGACAAGTTCACAAAGTGGCCGGAAGTGGAAGCAGTGAGGAAGGTGACAACACAGTCAGCCATCAAGTTCTTCAAGGGAATAGTTTGCCGTTTTGGAGTACCAAACAGGATCATCACCGACAACGGTACACAATTCACGAGCCACACCTTCATGGAATATGTCCAAGACCTTGGCGGCAAGATCTGTTTTGCTTCTGTTGCTCATCCAAGGAGCAACGGCCATGCAGAAAGGGCTAATGCTGAAGTGTTGCGGGGTCTCAAGACAAGGACTTTCGACAGGCTGCGCAAGTGTGGAAGGCGCTGGATTGATGAGTTGCCGGTGGTTCTTTGGTCGATCAGGACGACACCAAATCAAGCCACTGGCCAGACACCCTTCTCCCTGGTATACGGGGAAAAAGCAGTTCTCCCCACGGAACTCATATATGGGTCACCTCGAGTGCTTGCTTACGATGAGCTCGAGCAAGAGCAGCTGCGGCAAGATGACGCTGTGCTCCTTGAGGAGGATCGTCTTCAGGCTGCTGTGCGAGCTGCACGCTACCAGCAAGCCTTGCGCCGCTATCATAGCCGCAAGGTTCATGCCCGAAGTCTTGAGGAAGGCGACCTTGTTCTTCGGCGCGTTCAGTCGGCGAAGAATTCCAACAAGTTGACGCCGAAGTGGGAAGGCCCTTATCGGGTAGTACGAGTCACCAGGCCTGGCGCAGTCCGCCTGGAGACTGAAGACGGTATTCCGATGAGTAACTCCTGGAATATCGAACATCTTCGTAAGTTCTATCGATAAGGCGCGGCTGCCGGGTCCCCCGGCAACCACCTTTTGTACAAGTCTTGCCGCTGAAGCATGTAATCCTTTGTACAAAGCCAGGCGCAGACCCTGTGCATAGTTGAATAAAGCCTAAGTGTTTTACAGTACTTGTCGATTCCCATGTTTACTTATGTTCATGCTTATCTAAGACATTGTATTACACTTGCTTCCGGTAAGCATTAACGAACCACCAAGGTTCCATGTCTCTATTTTCTCTTCTTTCTTTTTCTCAAAGGACAGAAGGTTCCCTCGCGTACAAGTTTGCCGGGGGGGATAGGATGGTATGGATACCGGCAGGCGACGTTCAAGGTTGACATCTTGCTGGAAGAAGTACAACAACGAAAAGCTAAGTTGCAGAAACTTTGAACAAATTTTTCATTTTGTAAAGTTATTCTCCTTGAACGATTTCGGTCTATGTATGGAAAACCTGCACGCGAAGGGAACCTTGTCGTGATTAGTTGCGCCCTTACTCTGTTTCGAGTCCGCTCAACAGCTTAAGTGGCTGCACTGAAAACACTTAGGTATCTTGCCGGCAGCGGCACCTCCAGCAGGCTGCTAAAGTCCCGCACCTAGCGCTCGCGGCAAGGTTGCGCGCGCCGGCAAGTTTCCAACAAAGCGTAAGGCATATACCATACTGAAAGAAATCAGGCGAAAGGAAATAACATACATTCGTTCAGAGCGTAGCGAGTTATATTACAATAATAGTTGCCGCCAGTTCTAACATAACATTAAAATTGTCTTTGACATAGAATGGTGGCAGCAACGAGATGGGAAGAAGCAGCTAATCCCGGCGATCGCCTTCAACCCTCTTGACTTGGCTTACCCTGTCAACGATGGGTGCGACAAGCTCCTCAAGTGTCTTGACGTCTACATCCTTCGGCAAGCGGTCGAGGACGTTGGAGAGGTTGATGCCGGGGTTCTTGTGCACCACTTTGACCAGCACCTTGCGGAGGACGGCCCGGCAAAGCTTGCGGGACTCATTGGCCAGATGGGTTGCACGGCCAGAATGGAGCAGTTCCAGGACTTCGAGCACGCTGTCAAAGAACATGGTCAGCTTGGCGCTCGTGGACACCCTGTCGTCAGAAGAATACCTGAAGCCTTGCAGGCCCATGGTGGACAGTTGTGCGGCAAGCTTCTCCGCAACATCGACGAGCTTTTCAGTCCAGACCTGCACACCTGACACATAGTCGTTGTGTGCGGCGGCAGCGCTCTTGAGCAGCTCCTGATCATTTTGGAGGTCTTTGATCAGGGTCTTCTCACAATCCCTGGCAGTCTCAAGAGTCTCCTTCAGCGTGGTCAGCTTCAACTCCAGATCGGCGATGGATTCCTTGGCGGAGGTGAGCTGCTGGGTCTTCTCGGACACGTCAACCTGTGTCTCCATCAAGCTGTGGAGAGCTTTGTCTCTTTCGGTTTCGAGCGTTGAGATCTTCTTGCCGCGATCCTCGAGATCTGCCTCTAGCTTCTTCAACTTCTCCTCCAGCAAGTTCTTGGCGGCCCCTGCAGCTTTGGCGGCATCGATGGCTTCCTTTAGCTTGCCGGCGTGACTTGTGACCAGAGCTTCGAGTGTTTCCTTGTGTTTCTGCTCTAGCTCCTGGGTCCGCTGCGCGACAAGCTTCTCGATCTCCTCGTCCTTGCTGCGAAGCCTGTCGGCAAGCGCCTTCTCGCGGGCGGTGAGGTCCTCTTCATGGGAACCAAGCCCAACGCGAAGCTCTGTTAAGCGAGCCTCCTCTGCAGCGGCCTGGTGTTTGGCCTCCTCTTGTGCCTTTTCAACATCGGACTGCTTCATGAGGAGGTCGTTCCAGTTCTCGCTCAGCTGTTCCCTAGCAGTTTTCAACTCTTGGAGGGCTTCAGCATACTAGACCTACATCTCCTCGATGCGCTTCTGGAGATCTGCCTCTGCTGTTTCAACAACTGCCGCCCTGGGGGCTGCGCCGGGGGCTGTGTTGAGGACTGCGTTGTGGGCTCGACTCCGGGCTGATGTTGATCGTTTCTGGCGCACCTGAGGTGCTTGCCGGCGGTTCATCACCCGTTGAGGTCTTCGCCCTCTTCGCCGCCCTTTGCGCCAAGGTTTTTGCATCTCTGTGGAGACAGGCCAAAGCAATACGAATTAGTCAAGTAAAGCCAGAAATACAGGAATTACAACGTGAGACAGGACCCTTACTCCTCTTCTTCGGAACTGAAGGCAGAGAGGTCGAAGTCGACTTCCGCCGTGGTGTCCGTGGGAGGAGGTGAGGGAGCGGTCCTGGGTCGCTTGGCTGTGGCAGGTTGCTACGCAGCCTTGCCGGCCGCCCCCTTGCCGGGGGCTTCGCCACTCGAGGAAGGCTGGCGGGCAGAGGCACCAGAGGTGACTTTTCGACGGGCACGCCTTTTCCTCGGCTCGAGAGATGGGGGCTCCTCCTCCTCCTCCTCCTCGGCTGTGCCTCCAGTAGAAGGGCCTCCGGCAGCAGTGCCGATCTGCTTCCCGGCAACCTCGCCCTGCCCGGCAAGATTTTCCTCCGACAGCACTTCACCTTCGCTGGTTTCCCCTTCTGCGAAGCCAGCGCTGCCGGCCTCCGCAACAAGATTTGCCTCCTCCGCCCTGCTGGCGATGTACGCCACCCCTTCATTAGTGGTGGGGCGGACAAGGTTTTCTTCTGCATGGATGGCCCTATCCGAAAGGTTATCAAAGAATTGCTGTGCTTGCTTTGCGGATGGCTTGATCCAGGTCTAGTCAAGACTGTGAGTGTCAAACGTCGGCATCATGGCGATGATTGAGGCCAGAGCAGAGTTATTGCACAAAGGGACTATGCTTGCCGGCAGCTTGCCTACCGCGTCGGTCCTAAAGAGTTTCTGGCAGAGAGCTGCATGCTGCAGGAACGTCAGATTGTTGTTCAGCCCAGGGCGCAGCCTCATGATGTCTGCCCCGTTTCAGAATTCCCAAGCTGGTCTCCCTTTGTTCTGCAGAGGAGCGATGCGCCAGCGAAGGAAATCGGCGCCTATCATCTCTATTTTGAGCCCGACAGCTTTGAGGCGGTGAATCCTGGTGGTTGCGACTGTGAGCTTCTCATCCTCAGGATCAAGGGCGCTCCAGTCATTGCCGCACACCATCTTCGTTTCCCGCATCGACCAGAAGGGCTGGGGTTCTGTCTCCCGAATCCAGCACCACTTGCCTCGCCATTCGTCCCATTTATCGCGGTAGGCCCCTTCTGGATATGTCTCCTTGGTCCATGCTCTTGGAATCCAGGTGATAGAACTAGAGAGGGCCTCGCCCTTTTGGATGCGGGGATAGAAGTAATGGCGGAAGAGGGCTGTGCTAGGGACTACTCCGGCGAAGTTTTCGCAAAGATGAGCGAAAACTGACATACACGTCACGGCATTTGGCATGAAATCCAAGAATTGGAAGCCATATGTGAACATGATGTCGTTGAAGAAATCAGAGAATGGGGGGTAGAGCCCGCAGTAAAAGGAATCGACAAAGAAGAGATATTTGTCTGGGCCACCCCTGGAAGAACCTGGACTCACGAGAGTGGCGGGATGCGCTTTCGTCTCCTTTGCCCACATGCATTGGTATCGCTCCTTCAGGGTGCTCGCATCGAGCGCCGGGGGGAAGACGACGTGCTCCTTCCGCATCTTCGCCAGCTTTCTCTCCGGGACGGCGGCTTCCACCTCCTTGCCCTTGCTCGTCTTGGGCGGCATGGTGGCTATGGGGGCGGAGGCCGAGGACGGTGAGGGCGTAAAGGCGGCGGATGAGTGGGAGGAACTCTGTTTTGGGCTCAAGGAAGAAGACGACGGTGGTACCCAGATTGGAAAAGACATGAGGTAAATGAGCAGCGCCTCTGCGGTTTCCTTTTTATGGGGAAGGCGCGGAGCTGCCTCTTTACTAAATTAATATAGAAACGATTCACGAGCGCGCTGCTATAACGGCCGCTCCGCCCACGTCTCCCACGTCGCGCATTCAACGCGAGTAGTGGGGGGGGGCACAGTAAATGGAATGATTACAGTGGATAGCTCCTGCCACGCGTGCCCGTGCACTGTTTGGGCCTAGCCCAACAACGCCTCGCACCCGTGTATGGCCTAGGCCCGGGGGCTCCTGTCGGTGTACTAAGGTTTGGGCTTTTTAGTACCCTATACTTGTGCACGGGCAGTTGTAGCCACCCAGTGGCAAGGCCTACCGGGGGACAGCTGAACACAAACCCAAGGATATCCAGAGAACATTCAAGGCGATAATCAAAAGAAAGAAGAGCAAAGGCTGGAATCCCAGCAAGATTCTTGCTGGGATGGCTGGTGAAGCCCCGGCAAGATTTGGCCCCGGCAAGATCCAAGCCCCGGCAAGACTCGCGCCCGGCAAGGCCTCGGCACCCTGTCACCGCTCCAGCGTGGCAACCAGCTTGTCTTCTAGCGGTTGTTCTCCTGGGTGCATGTCAGGAGGCTAACGGCGATGTGCTTAAGCGGTGCTGATGGGACGACCCCTTTTTGCATCCCCAAGAAAGGCAAGGACACCTAAACGGAGCATTAAATGTTCTTGTCCTAAGTCGTCAGTATTAGGTATGATAACACTGTAGCAACTTTACACCTCTTGTATGCACTGTGCGCTACTGTTGGTGACCCCTTCGAACGTATAAAAGGAGGCCCAAAGCACAGCTACAGGGGGAGGACCTTCTGGCCCAGATTGCATGCGTAGTAGCTGTGTACTATTCATCACATAGCGCTCCTGGAACCAGAGTTCAAACACATCTAATACGCTAAAGCAGGAGTAGGGTTTTACGCTTCTCAGCGGCCCGAACTTGGGTAAAAATTCCTCGTGTTGATCGTTAGATCTGCTCTTTGTGCAAACCTTCTCCCTGCCGAATCGTAAAGGGATCCTCTCGATCCCATAGGTGTCGTTTCTCCGACATCGTCCACACTACTTTCATATTCATTTTCAACTATTATAGGAGCAACATTATTTGGGAGAGATACCTTTTTACCTCTACATTTCCTTCTTTTCTTCTTATTCACCACCTTATGTGTGGGTTTAGGTGATTTTTTTGAGCTTCTTATTGAAGAGATTGGTTCGATGGAAAGCTCTTCCTTGCAACCTGATTCATCACGAGAAACAATAGGAGGGTATTGGGAGACATTTACCATTCCATTAGTATTCCTTTTATATTCTATTGGTTTCTCATTCTTTCTATAGTTGGCAATATAAGAATTCTCACTGCAATTCACTACGCAAAACATATAGATTTCTTGTAGATTAGTTTCATTATCATTAGTGATAAGGAATATATCAAACCAATCATTTTTATGTGACAATTCTTCACACCCCAAAAATAAACAAAGTTCATTATAGAGTTCACCGGAGATCAATTTATCACAATATTTGGAAATAGTTTGATCATGAATATGCATGCATTGGAAATTAAGATAACCTACCGTATTGTAAAGTTCACAAGTAATGGGATGAAGAGAGCATAATCTTTTGGCAAATTCATCTATCACTTTAAGCCACCAATTAGTTTGATCATGTTTATGCTTCTTACAAAATCTATCGTCTCTATATGGCATGTCTTCACAATTTCTATTCATTCCACAAAAATTGACATGCTTATAGGAAATCTTCTTATCATGAATAGTGCAATAATCATTGGCATCATGGATATTCAGAGAATTCATACTAGCAACATTGCAATCATGCTTATCATTCAAGGAATTCTCATTAAGTATTTTCATAAATTCTTCCTCTACCAATTGAGCACAATTTTCCGAACCATCATTTTGTTGGAAGACCTTATAAAGATGAAACAATTGAGGCAACCTAAACTCCATTTTTTTGTAGTTTTTCTTTTATAACCCAAACTAGTGATAAACAAGAAACTAAAAGATTTAATTGCAAGATATAAAGATATACCTTCAAGCACTCACTTCCCCGGCAACGGCGCCAGAAAAGAGCTTGATGTCTACTACACAACTTTATTCTTGTAGACTCTGTTGGGCCTCCAAGAGGAGAGTTTTGTAGGGCAGTAGCAATTTTCCCTCAACTGGATGACCTAAGGTTTATCAATCCGTGGGAGGTGTAGGATGAAGATGGTCTCTCTCAAACAACCCTGCAATCAAATACAAGAAATCTCTTGTGTCCCCAACACACCCAATACAATGGCAAATTGTATATGTGCAATAGTTTGGCAAAGAGATGGTGATACAAGTGCAATATGGATAGTAGATATAGGTTTTTGTAATCTGAAAATATAAAAACAGCAAGGTAGCAAGTGGCAAACAGCGAGCAAAACATTATACAAATGCTTGGAAATAAGGTCTAGGGTCCAACACAAAGAACTTCAAAGTTTACCCCAAGATTTCTATTGGAGAACGTAGTATGAAAACATGCAATCAACCCCTATGCATAGATCCCTAAGGTCACCGGAATCCGCAAGTTGATGCCATAACATATATCAAGTGAATCAATAGAATACCCCATTGTCACCATGGGTATCCACATGCAATACATACATCAAGTGTTCTCAAATCCGACATAACAAAATCTCAAAGGGAAAGGTTCAATTCATCACTACAAGATAGAAGGGAAATACACCATATGATCCAACTTTTAACAAAGCCTGTGATACATCAAGATCATGCCATCTCAAGAACACGAGAGAGAGAGAGATAAAGAGAGATTATACAAATAGCTACTGGTACATAACCTCAGCCACGAGGGTGAACTACTCCCTCCTCGTCATGGCCTCCGCCGGGACGATGAAGATGGCCACCGGTGATGATTTCCCCTCTCCGGCAGGGTACTGGAAAGGCTTCAGATGGGTTTTTCGTCGATACAGAGAGTTGCATCGGCGGAGTAGAAGTTCTCTGTTTATTTCTGAGGGTTTTTGTATATATAGGATTTTTCAGCGTTGGAATAACGCCAGCCGGAGCCACGTGGGCCCCACTAGCCATCAGGACATGCCCAGGGGGGTGGGCGCGCCCTGTTGGCTTTTGGCCCATAGGTGGCTTCCCTCCGATGGTTCTTCGCTCCGGTATTTCTTATTTCCTCCAGAAAAAATCATAAAAAAAATTCGAGTGATTCCGAGAACCTTTATTTTCTGCACAAAAACAACACCACGGTAATTCTGCTGAAAACAACATCAGTCCGGGTTAGTTCTAAATAAATCATATAAAGTGCATCAAAACCATATAAAAGTATTGTAAACATAGACAAATATGGCATGAATACTTCATAAATTACCGATACGTTGGAGACGTATCATTTGTCACCACCAACATTGAAGTGAGTCAAGTTAATGACTGTAAAATAGTGTCAGGGTTTGTTTGCATGATTATTAGATATAGAGGAGGGGTTCGATAAGCTAGGGGACTAAGTTGGCTATAAACCCTGGTTCAACCATAATAGATCACCCTAAGGTGTTTGTAGTAGGTTCATTGAGATATATCGATAAACATGACTTTAGATTTCGTGGTTTGTGGTAAGATGGTAAAATAATCTTGTTCCGAAGTATAATCTCAATTGGATGAGTGTATCTCACACATGCGTGACAAGGGTTCCATTTGAAGGAAAAGCTTGGGTTTGACAATGCAATCACATTTTGAACAAGGTGAACTCAGTGTATATTGGACATTTGTAGCTATAGGAAGATCCACAAATTCTCTAAGAATCATACAAGCAACCAAAAGGCAGTTGCTATGTAAAGGGTCATACATGGAATATTGGATATGCAAGTTGACTCAATATTTTTACTAGAGGTTAACATAGTTACAAGGATCATCTCAAAAAAATTGTGAGGATTTTTATAAGTGTTTAGATATTTTTGAGGATTTGTTTCCTCAAGAGGCAAGCAAATGAATTATTGGTTACTTGAAAATTTCTACACGACATGACAATATTTTCGTATATCTTGAGTTTATATCTGTAGGAGAGTTTCTGGGAGTTTCAGAGAATATTTAAAGGAAGTGAAATTTGGATTCCTTTGTAATGGTTAGATTAGATTTTAATTCTCCCAAATTTGACAAGAAGAGTTTTAAGGGTAAAACCGAGGGGCAAGATCTTTGGTGGCAAGCATAGTTGAATATAATATTTGGTTTCAAGGAGAAGAGGATTGATAGATGACCATCATTATCCACCAAATATCCAAAGAAAAACCAATGAACATTTAAAGAAAAAGGCAGGAGAGAAATCCCGGAAAAAATACGACGAGTGAAAATAGGGGCCACACAAATTGCTCGCATGTATGATGTCGCTTACCCTGCAAATGTAAATAAGAACATCCATCAAATTGAATTAGCCACCCTAGCTATTAGACAACATGTAGAACCATACTTAAGCTAACGAGTTCTTGAATGATCCGATCTAAGAATTCATTATTGAAGTTAGTGTGTAGGATCTAAGACTTGTCTTCCAAAGCTGTTACAACTATATATGTTCCTTCTTCGTATATATTTCATTAAAAATACTTGGCACTATATCTTTAACCTGAATGTCTTGGAACCAAGACGAGTCCCAAAACCACACTTCGCCATCACAATCGGTGTATGTAGTGTAGAATCTTTGTGAGCTTTATTGCAAAGATTTCAAAGAGTGGTCCAATATAGGGACAAGTCAGCACATTCAATATAAAATTATCTAGGGTATGTTCAAAGGAAGGACCACCATATGGTGACCTCATACATCCTCCTGGAGACATCACACGCGAGGCTAGTTCCAGCCGATCTTACATTCTCTTGGTGACCCCACTTGCGCTGTAACATCGGAAGGCTCACATTGTTATTTATTTTTGCATGTATTAGACTTTCTAAGCAAGCAATTAAATCATATTCACACAATATGTATGTCAAGATCTTGGTCTTTTCTTGAAGCCGTGCACGTAATACCAATGGACATAACACATGATAGTCTTCATCGAGCAAGATAGGGCACCCGCTCGTGAGAATTATATATTTTGCATTACTATTTTTCTAAATGACCAACACGTAGCCATGCACGCGTGCTTGTGAAGAATTCTACCCATGGTTTGCGTGGTGTTCATATACACATCATGATAAAATAGGATAGAAATAATCATAAAGAGGTTTAAACGTGGAAGTTTGTGACATCACAGTTTTTGGCCCTTTATTTTTCTTTTGTATTTATTTGAATTATTCTTTGGATTTCTTTTTCTGTGGCTCTGTGGTCTGGAAGCCTGGGAAGATCCTCTCTTCTTCCTCTCCCAAGTGGCTTGTCCATATCAAATCCAAGATCATGTCATTTCCATCCTTGGCCAACCCCAATATTTATTTCTTGGGAATATTCCTTTTTCTATTAAAGGAATAATCCTTTTTGCCCTAGGTTGTGAAGCAATCTATATTTCTGTCTTGCCACAAATTCACAAAAAATTCTCATAAATTCTTTGGATCATATATGCGACAAATATATCAAAACTTTTCCTTGCCCAGTTCAAAAATAATTCAGGAATAGTCATTTTCCTATTTTGTCCAGAATGACACTTTGTGAAGGAAGTGCTATTTTTCCTTTCCTGATTGCCCTCAAACTTTTTGGGGATTTTCTCATATCCAAATAATTTCCACGTGACAAAATTCAGCACCATTTTCCTAGTTAATATTCCTCATAAAATTTCCCCAAGTTTCTGTCACGAGGGAAGCTTTGTGAAGGAAGTACTAGCTATGCTTATTCAAACTGGTTAAAATTTTGCCAGTACCTCCTTATGTGCAAATCATGACCCTCCTCTAAAATTCAGCTCCATCCATCTACCTATGTGAGCACACCATCAAATCTTTTTTTTGGTCAAAAATGAAGTTTGTGAAGCAACTATATTTTATCTTGCTTCATAATTGCTGAAACTTTACCAGGACATTCTACCACCAATATAACATCCCTCCACCAAATTTGAGATCATTGCATGTAGCCGATTTCTCTCAATTATTTTCCCTAGAATCTGTCCAGAGAAGAGCATTGTGAAGGAAGTACCATTTCAATTTACTCAAATGGTATGAAATTTTTACAATGTCTTCATATGTCTATATCATCATGCTATACCAAGTTTTAGCCCAATTACATACTCCATGTGAGTGCAGCATCCAGATCCAGCTTCTACCTTGTTTTTGCAGTTGTGAAGCAACTATGATCAAACTTGGTTCAAATCTTTTCAAACTTCACAGGATTGTAGTCCTTCCTACCCTAAACCCCTGTGACATCTTTTTCTCCCAGTTACCCACCCCATTTTACCTCAGCTTCTAGCCCAAGTTTTCTACAACAAACTTTCTCTGACCCATCCCATCAACCTAAAGCTGCTTTTGTTGATCCATCTCTTCAGCCAGGCCCCATGTTGGGTGGACTACACACTGGACATGGTTGGCCATGCTGAGTCACCATGCACGTGTCAATGCACGCGATGACTATGCGGTGTGACATGCCAAACGCGTGCTCTGCTTTGTTTGGCCGCGCTCCGAGCGTCGTTTATCTTCGACCCCTCCTCTGCTCATCGTTCTCGCACGCACTAGCATGTCCCAGAGCTCCGTGGCAACCATGCGCCCGCTCTGGACCCCTCTCCCCCTCCTATTTCCTCCCCGTCGCACCACGGCGGCCCTGCCCGCGGCACTGTTCGGCCGTGGTGGCCGACCTGACTTCTTACTCCCCGCGCCTGCCCCCTCTGCTCATTTGGCGCTCCACTAACCCTCGCTAGTCGTCGTCCGAGCCTATCCGCAAGCCCACGCATACGCAGTCATGCCAAGGCATCGACTGCGCATCCGCGACGGCTTTTGGCAAGGGCATCGTTGCCCCGGCTATTTAAGCCCTCCCCGAGGACTCCCGAGACCACCAGCAGCTCTACTACCTTCCCAGTAGCCTCCCCAGGCACTCAATCGAGCATGAAGATGCCCCTGCCCTCCGATTGGCCTCCATGGCAGCCTCGGTCTCCTCCTAAATTGGAGCAATGCCGACTCCCCCTCACCCTCCTGACCTCACCAAGACTCCTTCCGAACTACCTCGAGGCTTCCCTGACTCCAGCCCCTCCTCTCCGCGCCTGTGCTACGCGCCCCCATGATGGCTGTGGTCACCGTCCACCACAGCCAGGGTTGTGCTTGCTCCGCTGCTCTCCGGCAAGAGCCAAGCCCTCTGATGGACGCGCCCGGTTGCGCTGGTCATGCCGGTGGCTGGACCTTAGCCGGAGGTGGCCGGCGGCGCCGGGGCCAGCGTCGGCCACGCTCGGCCAGGACTCCTCTATCGTACCCGTCGGGAGGTAGAAGGAGCAAGGCAAGAGGTGAGAGAAGGAGCGGTGGGGCCCAGTTGTAAGTCTCACAATGACCGGTGATAACCCACTAGTGTAGGGGATCGTCTGTAGTCTTTTTCAACAAGTAAGAGTGTCGACGAGGAGCTAAAGGTAGAATTAATATTCTCTCAAGTTCTATCGACCACCGATACAACTCTACGCACGCTAACGCTTATTTTACCTAGAACAAGTATGAAACTACTTTGCGGGAAGGAAACTAGAAGTACTTAGTAGGTGTAAAAGATATTTTTGCAAGGTAATAAAGAACACGAAAACAAAAGTTAGGTACTGTTTAGATAAATATTAATTAAGTTTGTTGTTTAGTAGAAAGCTTTTGTAACACAAGAGAAAGATTGTCCATATGCAATTGAATATAACATGATAGATACTTATCATATGCAATGAGGGAGAGGCATACGCTAACACACTTTCCGTACTTGGATCATATGCACTTATGGTTGGAACTCTAGCAAGCATCCGCAACTACTAAAGATCATTAAGGTAAGACCCAACCATAGCATTAAACATCAAGTCCTCTTTACTCCCATATGCAACAACCCCCTTACTCGGCTGTAAGCTTCTGTCACTAGCCACCCACTATAAGTGTTGGGGATATAACCCCGTGGTAAGACCCGCCCTGGAGGGGCCGGGTCATACCTGGCGGCTCATAGCCAAAAAACCCTTAAGGTGGGCCGGAAGATGAAGGCCAGGCCACATGGCGGCTTACCGGACAGGTCAAGACGAATGCCCAAGACAGAAGATGGTATGAGACCTGGGCGGGTAAACCGCCCGGAGCCGGATTGCCCAAAGAGGCAAGGCGGCTTAGAGATAGGATTGAGTACGTTGTATGAGTCGGTTTGAGACTCATGTAACCCAGGGCCTCGACCTCCTATATAAAGGCGAGACCCTGGGGCGGCTTAGACAAGAAATGAACCAATCGAGAACTAGGTCAAGCGAATCCGCTCCTTTGTAATCGACACCCCAATCAATACAACACAAGCAGGACGTAGGCTTTTACCTCTTCCAGAGGGGCCGAACTTGGGTAAAAATCGTGTCCTTCGTCCTGATCAACCCCTTTGAGTCCACCCCCTCAGCGATGGCCTCAAACATAAGTCTTCGGACATCTGCCGTGACAAAACCACGACAGTTGGCGCCCACCGTGGGGCTAGCGCTCGGTGGTGTTGAGTTCTCAAAGGGTTCTCTCCCAGGGATCGAGGGGTACGTCGTTGGCAGGATGACCAAGAGTCACCGCGGAAAGCTCTACATCGACGACGCCGGCTGGGGCCCCGAGGCCGACTCAATCAAGTATGGTTTCCGGGTCCCCTTCGACGGAATCCACATCTTCATCGGCAAGATCGGCGGATCTGAACCCGGGCCAGACATATGCACCGACCTCGTCGAGCCGGCCCGACACGTGCAACCCGCCCGTGTTAACCCGGGCAGGAAGCATGTCTTCGTCGGCTTCACCCAGGGCATGGAGTTGGAGGGTTCTATGTCGCGGGAAGAAACCCTCATCTGCTCAGAGGATGGATCCTCGAGCGGAGAGACGGAATCGATCTATCAGCTTCACAATGGTGGGCTTGGGGGCTACGTCGAGCATTACCCCTAGTCGGAGTATCATGAGCCGGAGGATTATGAGCCGCCAAACCGCGCTGCCGTCTTCATGGCGGGTTCAGCGCCGGCCCCGAGCAGCACAGCCGCCGGTGCGACCAGGACTGGGGCTGGCAGGCCGCCGGCTCAGGTTCTTCTGGATCTGATGAACGAGCTTACAACCTTGATGGAAACTGAGGTCACTGCTGCAAATCAAGCGGCCCGTAATGCGGAGATCACGAGGTTGAAGAACCAGATGGCCGGAGTCCAACAGGAAATCAATGCACTAAAGGCTCAGATGGATGCTGAGGCGGAGCGTCTTAGGGCGGATGCTTTCCGCCTTGAGTTAGAGCAGCAGTCGGTAGCTGCGGTTCATCAGATGAGGCATTAATCCCGCTTGCCGGATCAGTATGAAGCCAGAAATCTTTTCAACACGCCAGGGACGGGACGGAATGTGCCTTTGACCATAACCCGGACGGTGGAAGTACCTGGAAGCCGGGCGGCGGTTCAGCATCAGTAGCCAGACCCGCCCCGACGGAACCAAAACCCGCCACCATCTTTTCCAACACCGCCGGGTCATTATTCTAACCCGGCGGAGAACATGGTGGCAGCGGCAACCAGGCTTGGTACAATCCCGATCCCTGATGAGGCGCCCTTCGCAGAGGAAGTGCGGAATGCCATCGGATACCTGCGGACGGCGGTGGCCCAGCAGGAGAAATACACTTATAACCGGAGTCGCGTGCATTCAACCCCCATCCCTAGCCGTAGCTACAGCCGACGCTATGAGTCACCGGCGGTTTCTAGCAGTGAACGACATCGGAACCCGCCGCGAGTTGATCGGGCGGCTCTGGATGCTCAGGCGCTGGTGGATCGGGCAAGAGCACAGCGAGAAGCGGCGGCTCTGGCGGCGGCGACGGCTTATCAGGAACCCACAGTTGCACCTTCCGTCTTAGTAGGAGCAGGAGTAACCTCCAGGGCTGTGGGAGTGCCGTGCTTAGTGCCGGCTTTGCGGAATGAACGTCTGCCGAAGGATTTCAAGGGTCCTCGCAAGGTGCCCAATTATACTGCTGACCTACCTCCAGAGGCTTGGATCGAAAGCTATGAATTAGCCATGGAGATGTTGGATGTCAGTGATGCAGTATGTGCCAAATATTTCATCATGATGCTGGAAGGGCCGGCTCGCACGTGGTTGAAGGGCTTGCCACCCAATACCATTAATTCCTGGGCCGAGTTGAAGGCGAAATTCATCAAAAAAAATTCAAGGAACGTGCAATCAGCCCATGACGATTGTGGATTTGGACCATTGTGTGCAGCGTGAAGACGAGTCGGCTCATCACTGGGTTCGGCGGGTCTCAACCATCATCCACTCTTCTGAACAGATTACGGCGGCTCAAGCGGTTTTGATTCTAGAGAAGAATTGTCACTTCACGCCTTTGAAGCAGAAGCTTGGCCGGCTCAAATGCTCATTCCAAGACATGGGGGAGCTCATGGCGGCTCTCACCAAGTATGCTGACTCTGACAACACGAAGGACCCTGGCTCCGATGATGAGAAATCGGCCCAGGGTAAGAAAAATAACAATGGCAAGGGTCAACAGCAAAACGCGGCTGGAAACAGCAACCTGGGCAAGAGGAAGAACACGGACGGCGGGTTATAATTGGTGGCGAACACCAGCGTCGGGAACAATCATGCTAAGGGCAACGGGAACTTCAGGCCGCCCTTTAACAAGGGCAAAGCTCCTTTCAACCTGGAAGAGATGCTCAATAAACCTTGTCCAGAGCACAGCCGGCCTGATAAGCCGGCAGGCCATACATGGAGGGATTGCAGTATTATGCGGCAGTTCCGGGATTACAGCCTTCAACAGCATCGCAATAACGGTAATGGTCCGTCGGGCGGCTCAGGCCCGGGTGGTTCAGGAGCCGGCTTTGGCGCCGGTGGCTCATGATCCGGTTACCAGGGTCAAGGCAATCAAGGGGGTCATCATCAACCTAGTAATGGTGGTCAGCAGCAGAATAACCAGTCGGGGTACCAGAGTAACCCGAAGCAGCTCAGCAGGGGTCAGTATCATGTTTTTACAACCAGCCTTGATAAGCGAGACCGGAAGGTGCGCAAGCGGGCGGTTAATGCAGTCATGCCGGCTCTCCCGCAGTATTTGAAGTGGTCTGAGTATGACATAACTTGGAGCAGGGAGGATCACCCGCTGCGTGTTGATAACCCGGGGCAGCTGGCTTTGGTAGTTGCCCCCTAAGTGGGAGGATACGTGTTTACTAAAGTACTTATGGATGGTGGCAGCAGCATCAACATCCTGTACTATGACACTTTCCGCCGGATGAATTTGCTTGACAAGGATCTTAAGCCCTCCTCAACAGTTTTTCACGGTGTGGTGCCCGGAAAATTGGCTTATCCGGTGGGAAAGATTTCTTTGGAGGTAGCCTTTGGTGATGAATTCAACTACAGGGTGGAGTCTTTGTGGTTTGAGGTGGTTAAAATCAAGAGCCTATACCACGCTCTGTTTGGACGGTCGGCTTACGCCAAGTTCATGGCTAGGCCTTGCTATGTTTACTTGCAACTCAAGATGCCCGGGTTGAATGGGACGATTACCGTGCATGGTGATCGGAAGACGGCTCTTGAGTGTGAGGAAGGTGATGCAGCTTATGCGGAGTCAAGTTGTGCTGAAGCAGAGCTCAGTTTTTATAAAGAAAATGTTGACCCAGCAGATATGACCCCACTAAAGAAACCCAACACGGAATCGGAGCCGCCCCTCAAGTTTGTGGCAGAAGATACCAAGTTGGTGGACTTTGTGCTAGGCGACTCATCGCAGCAGTTCACTATTGGGGCCAATATGGATCCCAAATAGGAAAGCGCGCTCATCGAATTCATCTGTGAGAATCGGGACATCTTTGCATGGAAACCTTCTGACATGCCGGGTGTACCGAGAGAGTTCGCTAAGCACCACCTTAATGTGGAACCTAAATTTAAGCCGGTAAAACAGTTACTCCGCCGGTTTAATGAGGAGAGGTGCAAGGCTATTGGAGAAGAGGTGGCCCGGCTCTTAGCAGCAGGGTTCATCATTGAAGTGTTTCACCCAAAGTGGCTTGCTAACCCGGTGTTGGTACTCAAGAAGAACGGCACATGGCGTATGTGTGTAGATTACACGGATCTTAACAAGGCCTGTCTAGTTGACCCGTTTGCTCTCCCCCGTATCGACCAGATTATTGATGCAACGGCGGGTTGTGAGAGCTTATGCTTCCTGGACGCTTATTCAGGTTATCATCAGATCAAGATGGCAGTTAAAGACCAAGAGAAGACGACTTTCATTACGCCTTTTGGTGCTTTCTGCTATGTGTCTATGCCTTTCGGGCTCAAGAGTGCCCAGGCGACTTACCAGCGTTGTGTACAGAACTGTCTTCATGGTCAAATTGGGCGCAATGTTCATGCTTATGTGGACGATATTGTGGTCAAATCAAGGAAGAAGGAGACTCTACTTGACGACCTGAAGGAAACGTTCGATAACTTATGGGTCTACAAGATGATGCTTAACCCGGCCAAGTGTGTCTTTGGAGTTCCTGCAGGCAAGCTCTTGGGATTTCTAGTTTCTGAGCGTGGTATTGAAGCTAATCCGGACAAGATAAAGGCTATTACTTCCCTGTCTGAGCCGGCATGGATCAATGACGTTCAGCGCCTGGCGGGTCGAATCGTTGCGTTAAGCCGGTTCATAAGCCGCCTGGGTGAGAAGGCTATTCGTCTGTATCAGATGATGAAGAAAACAGACAACTTTGTCTGGAGTAAGGCAGCGGGTGAGGCGCTTGAGGCGCTCAAGAAGCAGCTGGTTGAGCCGCCGGTCTTGGCTGCTCCGGCTGAGAAGGAACCTTTGCTCCTCTACGTGGCGGCTAACAACAGGGCCGTCAGTGCCGCGATTGTTGTGGAGCGTAAGGAGGCAGGGAAAGAATACCCGGTTCAGAGGCCGGTTTACTACGTCAGTGAAGTCCTGATAGAATCCAAGCAAAGGTACCCACATTGGCAGAAACTGATATATGGGGTGTTCATGGCAAATCGTAAGTTGAAGCATTATTTTCTGGGACACCAGATCACGGTGGTTAGCTCTGCCCCGTTGGGAGACATAATTCAAAACAGAGAAGCCACTGGCAGGATTGCTAAGTGGGCATTAGAGCTTGGGCCTCTTAATCTGAAATATGTGCCTCGCACGGCTGTCAAGTCTCAAGCCCTGGTGGACTTTATAAACGACTGAACAGATTGTCAGTCGCCCAAGGAAAAGCCGGATAATACATACTGGACAATTCACTTTGATGGATCCAGGCAATTGGAAGGGTCAGGGGCTGGAGTTGTTTTAACTTCCCCTAGAGGTGACAAGTTTTGTTATGTGTTAAGGCTGATGTTTCCTTGTACTAATAATGCAGCTGAGTATGAGGCTTTACTTCATGGCCTCCGTGTGGCTAAGGAGATGAACCTGAACCGGGTTAGATGCCTCGGCGACTCAGACCTCGTGGCTCAGCAAGTTTCAGGCACGTGGGATTCCAAAGACCCACGGATGGCAGCTTATTGTCAGGCGGTGGACGTCATCGCTGGTCACTTCAAAGGTTATCAGGTGGATCATATTGACCGTCGCAAGAACGAGGCGGCTGACGCGTTGTCAAGGCTGGGCTCTCAGCGTAAGCCGGTACCACCTAACGTTTTCTTGGATGTGTTGTATCACCCGTCTGTTAAGATACCTTCAGAGGAGGATCTTGCTATACCTGACCCGGAGGGGCAGCTGGTGGCGGCTCTGCGTACTATCCCTGACCGGACGTTGCCTTACCTAGCGTACTTGACTCGCGGCGAGTTGCCCGAGGACGAGACCTTGGCAAGGCAAATCATAAGACGATCTAAGTCCATGACGATCGTCAATGGCGAGTTACATAAGCGCAACGTTACTGGCGTTTTTCAGCGTTGTGTTTCTCCTAAAGAGGGTAAGGAAATCTTAAATGAGATTCACGCTGGCGATTGCGGTCATCACGCCGGCTCAAAATCTTTGGTGGCCAAGGCTTTCCGGCACGGATTCTTCTGGCTGACGGCTTATAAGGATGCAGAGGACTTGGTTACCAAGTGTGACGGATGTCAGAAGTTTGGGCGACGTGCTCACGTACCGGCTCAGGAGTTGCGCATGATTCCAATTACCTGGCCGTTTGCGGTCTGGGGGCTTGATATGGTCGGGCCCTTCAAGAGATCTAAAGACAAGAAGACCCACCTTTTGGTGGCGATGGATAAGTTTACCAAGTGGGTTGAGGCTGAGCCGGTCAGCAAATGTGACGCCGCTACGGCGGTTCAGTTTGTCAAAAAATTGATCTACCGTTTTGGCTACCCTCATAGTATTATCACAGATAATGGTACAAACCTATCCAAGGGGGCTATGCAGGCATTCTGTGAAAGCAAGCACATCCGGCTTGACGTCTCTGCTGTTGCCCATCCACAGTCCAATGGTCAGGCAGAGCGTGCTAATCAGGAGATCTTGAGAGGCATCAAGCCCCGGCTTATGGTTCCTCTACTGGGAACGCCGGGTTGTTGGGTAGAAGAGTTACCATCAGTTCTATGGAGCATCAGAACTACCCCCAACAGGTCAACAGGCTGTACGCCTTTCTTTATGGTTTACGGTGCAGAAGCTGTCTTGCCAAGTGATATATGTCATGACTCGCCGCGGGTGGCGGCTTACGTTGAGACAGATAATGAGACAGCGCGTCAGGACGCGTTAGATGCTTTGGATGAAGAGCGTGATCTGGCGGCGGCTCGATCGGCAATTTATCAACAAGACCTGCGTCGCTATCATAGCCGCAAAGTTAAGACTCGGACGTTTCAGGAAGGCGACTTGGTGTTGCGTCTGATTCAAGATCAGACGGATGCGCACAAGCTATCTCCTCCATGGGAAGGACCTTTTGTGGTCAGCAGGAATCTCAACAATGGGTCATATTATCTCATTGACGTACGAGACGAGTCACGTACTTCTGGGCAGGAGACCCACCGGCCGTGGAACATCGCTCATCTGCGGCCTTACTATACTTGAGTCATCGACTCCCATCATTGTACATCATCATTGTATATACCTTATACATATATATATATATATAATAAAGTTGGCATCCCTGCAAGCCGGGGCCTCTGCCTGTTATACACTTCAGATTGTGCAAGAGTGAACACAACCACAAGGTCATTTGGGGGCTTCTAACCCGCCAGGGTTTAGCTTACACACCCTCTTGATCGGCTCTTCAGCCACTGTAAGGCCGGGTTATATACCCAAAAAGTTGACTCCGTCAACAAGATCATTTGGGGGCTTCCAACCCGCCGGGTTTAGCTTACACACCCTCTTGATCGGCTTTTCAGCCACCGCAAGTTCGAGTTAAACCTGCCTGTATGCTGCTGCTGCTCCGCTAGGTGACCCGCCAAACTCTTGCCAGTTAATCTCGCTAGAGACCCTGAGCTGTTCAAAGTATTTGACAGTCACTCTCGCTAGAGACCCTGTACTGGTCAAGGTTAAACCGGCGGCTCTTGTCACGTGAGGGCCGGCTTACGGAAAGCGAGGATAAACTCACCCATCTGCTGCATACTCTCCGCTATGTGGCCCGTTCGTACTCTTAAACAGTTACTCTTTTAAAGACCCTGCACTGTTTAAGGTTCAAACGACGGATTTATGTCACGTGAGAAGTAGCTTATGGGCCCTAGGGGTACTCATGCCCTGCTGCGCCTCTTTATGGTTTGTTGTTGCTCTTACCAGTTAATCTCGCCTAGAGACCCTGAGCCGTTCAAAGGAGTTGACGGTCACTCTCACTAGAGACCCTGTACTGTTAAGAGTTCAAACAATAAGTTCATGCCATAAGAGCCGGCATATGAGTTTTCAACAAAGCAAGGTCATGAAAGATTTAACATCTCCGGGTTATGCTTTTTCAAGCCGCCCTCACAACAATACATAACATATTCTGTCTTGTTTGTTTTTGCAGGTTTTATCTCCTAAGATGAGCCGCCGTGAAATATGATGACAAGATGTGAGCAGAACACAAGACAGATAAAAGTGCATCAAGTAGCACGGTTGAGGCAATCAAGTTTTTCTACGCCTATTACAAAGCTCTCCAGGGAGCCCAAAATGCAACGGACTTAAAGTTTTTTATACAATTCCAGTCTCGGCGGCTCAGAAAGCCGGGTCATCCCTAATCAGGTGCAATGTGTTCAGCTTGACGGCGGGTCATCCTGCGTCTGGTCTTCGACCTCTTCGATCTGAAGATTGTCCACATCCCAGTTGCAGTTTGTTAAAGCTTCAAACTGGGCCTCTTCAAAGAGGGGAGACGGGTCAATTTCAGGAGCAAAGAGTGGCTTACGGCGTGCAGGAGTTAAGTCCCTGGCTTCGAAAGTTGGGCAGCGCACTCGTTTGCTGTCCTCGCCGTAAGCCGCCTGGTAGGAAGCCAGATCAATTTCATTAACAAGTGTCGATGCGAGTACTCGGGAGGCTTTCCTACATTTGGCATAATCAGCTTCGGTAAAGTCTGAGCCGTCATCTTTCTTGGATGGAAAGCCGTCCATCATCTCTTCTGCGGTGAATTCAGGGGCAAAAGCTAGAGACCGGCTTAGCGCAGCCATTGCTCCCTGTCTGGCGGCTGATCGTTTGAGTTCATCAATTTGCTTCTGCAGAGTGGACAAGAGCTCTAGTACTCCCTTCATGAATTTGGGGATGCTTTTCTCAGTCAGCATAGCTTTGATGGTGCAAAGGGTCCCGGAGTATAGCTGTTCTGTCAAGGTGTATACTGCTTTCAACTTCAACAAGCTGTCAGAAGATAATTGGCAGCTTCTTTGACCTACAAGGAAGAGAGGCATTATAAGCCGCTCGTGCAGCCTTTCAACAAGGCAAGGAAATTTGCTAAATATTCAGTACTTACCAAAGATAGCAGAAGTCATCCTGGATATATGACGCTTGAGGGTTTGTAGCTCTTCTGACGCAAGCTTGAGCTGCTGGTCAGCATCATTGGCACGCTTGGTCAGGGCGGCTTCTTTCGACTCAGCAGTCTTTTTGAAGGCAGTAAAGTCAGCTTGAACCTTCTCAAGCTCTTTAGTGGCAACCCGCCATTTTTCTTCCGCCTCAGCCCGGGCGGTTTGTTGCGAAGCAACATTTTCCCTTAGGCTGGTCAGATCAGACTCAGCCGCATCCAAAGCTTCCTGCATCGTACAAAAAACAAAAAGTTCAGGAGGTCTAAGTCGCCAAGAGGAGGCATTAGTGGACAATTGATGAAGCTGTTATGCTACAAGTGTCAAGCAGATTGCAAGCAATATACTTGACACTTGGGGGCTAATGTCTGTGTTTTCTCTCCAAGTCTACAATGAAGTTCCGGCTCATCTTCAAAAAGTTAAGCTGGCACTTGGGGGCTACACACGGCGCTTTTCAAACAATGAAGTTTTTTCCGGATCATATCAGCAGTAAAGTTCCGGCTCATCATTTTCATAATGACCCGGACTTGGGGGCTACACTCGGATCTAGATTTCAAGTAAGTACCGGCTTATTATCTATATTAACCCGATACTTGGGGGCTACAACTTAAGCTATTTAGAGTATGACAAAGATTGGAAGACCCGGTCTACTATTTGCAATATTAAACCAGCTCTTGGGGGCTACATAAGGGTATAAGGAAAAACAAGAGAAGGAGTACCTCATATTTTTTGTTCATCAGTCCAACAAGTTTCAACTCCATATTACGGCTTGTGGAGAGGCGGTTCAGATAACCAGCATGTAGTTCATTTGCAGTCAGTTTTTCTAACACGGGGAATTCAAAATCAAGTTTTTCTGGTGAGCATGTTTCAGCCTTGCTGGTGTGTTTCGTTAACACATGGGGTTCAGGAGAATGATAACCCGTCCCAGTGACAACAACTTCTGGATGAGCTGTATCTTCGACGGCTGTTGAAGGGCTGGGCGGTTTAGGATCAGCCTTTGGAGGACTTTCAGGAGTGGCCATGTTGTCATCAGCCGGCTCAGAGGGCTGAGGAGCGTCGTCAGGCGCATCTTTTCTAGCCTCAGTAGGCTCAGCATAAGTTGCAGGGGAGTCCGGCTTAGCAGTCTCCGGTTCTTGGGCAGCAGGAGTAGCGGTAGACCCGCCTGTCTTCCTTCGTTTTGCTTGAGCCCTGGAAAACAAAAAGATTGTCACATACAGGACAAGGATGGTAAAAAGGTATGGTGCAAATACAAAGGTACGCACTCGGGGTTGATCTTCATAGGAGGCAGCTTGGATGCAGTGGAATCACCAGACGAAGGGGGCGTCTCCTGAAAAAGTTAAGACGATAAAAAACAGAGTAAGGTTACAATTCAAGACTGTTAAAAATCGGACTTGGTTAAAAGAGTACCTCAGCAGGCCGTTTCCGAGGAGCCGGAGAGTTTGGTAAGCCGGTCAAAAGCTCTTCAGAGTCGGTGCTCCGGGTCTGACGTCTGGAGGTGTGCTGTTGCTTTTTCAAAAGAAAGTTGGGGTCTAAATAAGCAAGAGGATGAGAAAATGGAACTTTCCGGATGACCCGCCGTATTTTTGCTGGTGGAAAGTTTTCTGAATCAGAGGAAATGTAAGTTACCTCAGGGGCATCAGCATGGCTTGTCTCCATTTCCTCCTGTGAATAATTGTTGTCAATAAGTTGCATAAAGAGACGGCCAAGGGAGTCAAGTTCTACCTCCTAGTCGTCAAACTCAAGCAGTTCCTGAGCAGAAGTTTTCTTCTTCTTATGGGCGCGGGTTTTACCTGCCTTAGGCTTTCGTACAGGAGGATTATACTTCTTCTTCCAGAAGGAAGAGCCGGCCTGTGCATAAGCCGCCAAAAAGGTTAAAAGGAGCAAGGCAGAAGGTCAAAAGACAAAGAATGAGCAGTTTGCTAAGAAAGGTTTCTTACAGCTGGAGCCGGGTTCTTGACGCAAAAAGGCTTCGGCCCAGTTTTGTTGCAAGCCTCTTGTTTTTCACCAAGAAGAGATTTGACGGAAGAGTTGATGTCTTGTTCTGTCAGGGGGGTGGCGTTGAAACAGAGAGGGTCATTTGGTTCACCCATAAATTCGTACATGAGTCGGTCACGCCGGCTCAGTGGCAAGATTTTCCAGCTAACCCAACAACGGGTTAAATCGACGCCGGTCAAGCCGTTCGCCATTAAGGCCCTGACCTTCGCGAAGGCTGGAGCATATTTTGCTCGCTCTGCGGCAGACATCCGGTCTGGGAGTTCTTCGGAGTTGCAAAGCCGGGTAGGACGGTAACCCGGCATCGGATTCTCTTCTTTGGGAGAAGTGTCCTTGCAATAAAACCAGGTCTTGTTCCAATACTTTGGGTGACTTGGTAAGACGGCTGCTGGGTAGGGCAAATCTCTCCGTCTCTGGATGGAAACGCCGCCAAGCTCCAAACTTGGTCCCGCTGCCACTTCAGTTTGACGGTTGATATAAAAGTAGTCATGGAAGAGATCAACAGACGGCTCTTCTTGCAGGTAAACTTCACATAGAACTTGAAACTGACATATATTGGTGACAGAGTTTGGACCTATATCTTGAAGGTGAAGCTTGAAGAAGTGAAGAACGTCCCGGAAAAACTTCGACCCGGGCGGGCTAAAACCGCGGAGGAGGTGATCAGTGAATACGACAACCTCCCCTTCCTTAGTAGTAGGTCTTATTTCTGGTCCTGGAACCCGCCAATGTATAACGTCCTGAGCCAGCAAGATACCCGATTCTACGAAGTCAAGCAAAAGCTGCTCGGTGACTCCGGAGCCAACCCAATCACAAGATGCAGGTGCTCTCGACATGGTGGCGGGTCAAACTGAGAGAAGGCGCAAAGTATGGCGGGTTAGAAAAACGTCAAATAATTAAGGTAGCAGTGGTCGGCATGATGATGAGGTGTTAAGCCGCCGACATGTTTTATTAGAAGAGCCGGCAATATAACGGCGGGTTAAGTATGGACAAACAGGTTTCACATATTACAGCCGTGGTTGCAAGATCCACGGGCGAAGTTAAAGGAAATATATTCAAAACCTAAAAAGGGGGAGTGGAAGAACATGCGGACAACATGTGGAGAAGATTGCTATGCAGATCTATAGCAAGTGGGCATTGACACTAAAAGGACCACCGCAACGGATAGACAGCGATATAAGATTCAAAGGGACACTTGCAATCTACATTACGAACAGTGAAGAACAGCGATGAACACTAAAGGAACCCGATGAACTCGAAACCCTACTTGGAGATGATTGCGGGTCTTACAAGGAGTGAGGATGGTACCTTGCGGATGCGGATGGGCTGGCGAGTTTCTGGACCGCGTCAGGTTGATGCAGCGGCTGGCATTGGGGACGACGGTGAAGATCCGGTCAGCGCGGCAGAGCTCTGGAGATGAGAGCGTCTGAAGGAGGAAGAAGAGGACGGTGGCGGCAGAGAAAGGGAAAGGGACCCCACGTGTCCCTATTTATGAGATAGGGATGGCAACAGTGCGCGCGCGAAAATCGGAGAGGCTCAATGATGACTGACCGGAGGGGACGCCTCGATTTTCGGGACCGACCGTTTAATGAGGAGATCCGTTGCGAACATCACGGAATCTTTTTAGCATATTCGGTGTGATGTCACGGCGGGTTATGAGTTTTCTTTTCAGGTGATAAAAATGTGAGACTCGCCGCCAAGTGAATTTGAAGATTGACATGAGCAGACTCAAATCAATCTGGGGCCTAATGTTGGGGATATAACCCCGTGGTAAGACCCGCCCTGGAGGGGCCGGGTCATACCTGACGGCTCATAGCCAATAAACCCTTAAGGTGGGCCGGAAGATGAAGGCCAGGCCACATGGTAGCTTACCGGACAGGTCAAGACGAAGGCCCAAGACAGAAGATGGTATGAGACCCGGGCGGGTAAACCGCCCGGAGCCGGATTGCCCAAAGAGGCAAGGCGGCTTAGAGATAGGATTGAGTATGTTGTATGAGTCGGTTTGAGACTCATGTAACCCAGGGCCTCGACCTCCTATATAAAGGCGAGACCCTGGGGCGGTTTAGACAAGAAACGAACCAATCGAGAACTAGGTCAAGCGAATCCGCTCCTTTGTAATCGACACCCCAATCAATACAACACAAGCAGGACGTAGGCTTTTACCTCTTCCAGAGGGGCCGAACCTGGGTAAACTCGTGTCCTTCATCCCGATCAACCTCTTTGAGTCCACCCCCTCAGCGATGGCCTCGAACCTAAGTCTTCGGACATCTGCCGTGACAAAACCACGACAATAAGCGAGTCATGAACGTATTGCAACACCCTACAGTGGGAATGCTCCTCGTGTGCGTGGCATGGAAGGCACCATAGAACAACACCATATCAACATACAACTCATATCAATAACATCATACCACAATTAACCCATAGGACAAAAGAAATCTTCTCAAACATCATAGGATAGCCACACATCATTGGGTAATAATATATAGCATTAAGCACCATGTTTAGTAGAGATTTCAGCGGGGAAGAGAGGTTTTACACCGCTGCATAGAGGGGGAGAGAGTTGGTGTAGATCGCTGTCACGATGGTTGCCCCGACGGCGCTCCGGCGCCACCGGGAGAGAGGGGGAGAGAGCCCCCCTCCTTCTTCTTCTTCTTCCTTGGTCTCCCTCTAGATGGGAGAGAGTTTCCCCTATGGTCCATGGCCGCCATGGCTCCCAGAGGGCAGCAACCCCTCCTTGATTGGATCTCTCTCTCTGTTTCTCTCCTATTTTCACGATTGTTTTCTGACCCCTCCACCGTTTCTTAAATATACGGAGATCCGTAACTCCGATTGGGCTGAAATTTTGATGGGATTTTTATTACGAAATTATCTTCCTTGCGGAAAAAGAAGGGCTTGAACCGACTTTAGGGGTGGCGACAAACAATGAGGGCGCGACCACCCCCCTGGCCGCCCCCTGTTGGCTTGTGGGCCCGTCGAGCATCGTGTTGCATTGATTCTTCTTCCCAAATTTCACATATGTTCCAAAAAATCTCCGTAAATTTTTTATCGCGTTTGGACTTTGTTTGATATGGATTTTCTGCGAAACAAAAAAGACAAAAAAATGGAACTGTCACTAGGCACTGGATAAGTAAGTTAGTCCCAAAAATAATATAAAATGTTGCCAAAAGTATATGAAAGTTGTAGAATATTGGCATGAAACAATCAAAAATTATAGATACGACGGAGATGTATCAACATCCCCAAGCTTAAATCCTGCTTGTCCTCGAGTAGGTAAATGATAAAAAAGATAATTTTTGATGTGGTATGCTACCTAACATAATCTTGAACAAATGTCTAATCATGGCATGAATATCAAGATACAAGTGATTCAAGACAATAGTCTATCATTTGACATAAAGACATCAATACTCAGGTTTACTAGCAAACAATCATCTCCTTTCAAAATAACAATGCTAAAGAACACTATCCCTACAAAATCATATAGCATGTCATGCTTGGTCTTCCTAGCATAAAGTATAAATCATGAGCACCCTGGTGTCAAACCAAGCAATTGGATCATACTTTTTTATGCGCTTCAGAATTTTATACCTCACTCATACATGAGCGTGAACCATGGACATAGCATATAGGTGGAATAGAGTATGGTGGTAGGTTTGAAAGGAGTAAAAGTTGAAAGAAAGGCTCGCATCAACTAGGCGGATCAACGGGCTATGGAGATGCCCATCAATCAATATCGATGCGAGGAGTAGGGATTGCCATGCAACAGATGCACTAAGAGCTATAAGTGTATGAAAGCTCAAATGAAACTAAGTGGGTGTGCATCCAACTTGCTTGCTCATGAAGACCTCGGGCATTTGAGGAAGCCCATCATTGGAATATACAAGCCAAGTTCTATAATGAAAAATTCCCACTAGTACATGAAAATGACAAATCAGGAGACTCTCTACATGAAGAACTTGGTGCTACTTTGAAGCACAAGTGTGGTAAAGGATAGTAGCAAGTCCCTTCTCTCTTTTTCTCTCATTTATTTTTTTCTTCTTTTTTCGTCTTTTTTTCCTTTTTTCGTCTTTCTTTTTTTCTTTTTTTCTTGGTGGGCTCATTTGGCCTCCCCCATTTTTTATTTTTCGTCCGGAGTCTCCTCCCTACTTGTGGGGGAATCATAGTCTCCACCATCCTTTCCTCACTGGGACAATGCTCTAATAATATCATCACACTTTTATTTACTTACAACTCGATATGAAAAACTACTAAACAATATGACTCTACATGAATGCCTCTGGCAGTGTACCAGGATGTGCAATGATCTAGTGTAGCGAAAAGATATCAAAAAATGAACAAGCCATGGAAATATCATGGTAGCTATCTTACGATCATGCAAAGAAATATGACAATGAGTGTACTAGTCATATGATCTAACGGTGGAAGTTGCATGGCAATATATCTCGGAATGGCTATGGAAATGCCATGATAGGTAGGTACGGTGGCTATTTTGAGGAAGATATAATGAGGCTTATGTGCAACAGACCGTATCATGCCGTAGGGTTTGGATGCACCGGCGAAGTTTGCACCGATCCTCGAGGTGAGAATGAGCAACGCACGGTATCGAAGAGGCTAGCAAATATGATGAGGTGAGTGTGCGTACATCCATGGATTCACATTAGTCATAAAAGAAATCTGATGTCTACTACACAACTTTATTCTTGTAGACTCGTGTTGGGCCGCCAAGCGCAGAGTTTTGTAGGACAGTATCAATTTTCCGTCAAGTGGATGACCTAAGGTTTATCAATCCGTGGGAGGTGTAGGATGAAGGTGGACTCTCTCAAATAACCCTGCAATCAAATACAAGAAATCTCTTGTGTCCCTAACACACCCAATACAGTGGCAAATTGTATAGGTGCACTAGTTCGGCAAAGAGATGGTGATACAAGTGCAATATGGATGATAGATATAGGTTTTTGTAATATTAAAATATAAAAACAGAAAGGTAGCAAGTGTAAAATGGCGAGAAAAATAGTGTATAAATGCTTGGAAATAAGGCCTAGGGTTCATACTTTCGCTAGTGCAATCTCCCAACAATGCTAACATAGTTGAATCATATGATCATCCCTCAACGTGCAACAAAGAATCACTCCAAAGTTCCTATGTAGCAGAGAACAATAAGATGAAATTGGTGTAGGTAGTAGAACCACCTCAAAGTTATTCGTTCCGATCAATTTATTGGGCTATTCCTATAAGTGTCACAAGCAGCCCTTGAGTTCCTACTAGAATAACACCATTGATACATATCAATCAACCCTAATGTCACCAAGATACTCCAATGTCACCTCAAGTATCCGTGGGTAAATTATGCGACATGCATCAAACAATTTCAGATCTATCATATTCAATCCAACACAAAGAACTTCAAGGAGTACCCCAAGATTTCTACTGGAGAACGTGGTCTGAAAACGTGCAATCAACCCCTATGCATAGATCCCCTAGGTCACCGAAATCCGCAAGTTGATGCCTCAACATATATCAAGTGAATCAATAGAATACCCCAATGTCACTACGGGTATCCCATGCAAGACGTACATCAAGTGTTCTCTAACCATAATATTCAATTCAACATAACGAGATCTCAAAGGTAAAGATTCAATTCATCACAATAAGGTAGCAAGGGAATAACATCATATGATCCGACTATATTCACAAAGCCCGTGATACATAAAGATTGTGCCATCTCAAGAACACGAGAGAGAGAGAGAGAGAGCACATAGCTACTGGTACAAACCGTCAGCCCCGAAGGTGGACTACTCCCTCCTCGTCACGGCTTCCGCCGGGATGATGAAGATGGCCACCGGAGATGATCTACCCTCTCTGGCAGGGTACTAGAACGCCTCCAGATTGGTTTTTCATCGATACAGAGAGTTGCGGTGGCGGAACGAGGAGTCTTTTTTTATTTCTAGGGTTTCTGGTATTTATGGGATTTTTTAGCGTTGGAATCATGCCAAAAGGAGCCGCGTGGGCCCCACCACATATCTCACCGCGCCACTTGGGGGGGGGGGCCTTTTGCGTGTTGGCCCACTGGCACACCCCCTCCGACAGGTCTTCGCTCCAATTTTTCTTTATTCCTCCAGAAAAAACAACACAAAAGTTTCGGGCGATTCCGAGAACTTTCATTTTTTGCACAATAACAACACCACGGTAGTTCTGCTGAAAACAACGTCAGTCCGGGTTAGTTGTAAATAAATCATATAAAGTGCATCAAAACCATATAAAAGTATTGTAAACATAGGTGAATATGGCATGAATACTTCATAAATTATCGATACGTTGGAGACATATCAACACCCCAAGCTTAATTCCTGCTCGTCCTCGAGTAGGTAAATGATAAAAGAAATAATTTATGAAGTGTGAATGCTAGCTTAGTGAATTGTTTTGATCATTGATAATTTCAGTCACTTTTCTAGCATCATAACCAGCAACTTTTTCTCATAAAAATCATCATGATAGAGTAGCAATCAATTCACATGTCATGGTTCAAACAATGCATTCTATTGAAACTTAACAATCTATGTTCTTGGTCACCAGCCAATTTCAATACATCATCAAGTATAAGTAAGAGTTCCACATACTCAATTATCAAATAGTCTTTTATGATTGCTAATACTCAAGGCATATTTTTAGAACAAACAACATCCATCGAACACAGAGAAAGATAGGGGCTTGATGTTTTGCCTCCTAACACACTTATCATAAAGATAATTTTCAACAATAATGAATCATGATCAAATATATTTGAGTGGATATATATGTTTGGGTCTTTCCCCACCACATGGTGCTTGCCAACTAATATACTGAGGTTGGAATAAGAAGTTGACTCAACATTAAAGTAAGTAACATGAAAGTAAATAGATTGTCCCTTCGCAGAGGGAAGCAGGGATTTGCATATGTGCCAGAGCTCATTGTTTAACATAGAGATTAATATGTAATTTTGAGTGGTTTGCCTTTCCTGTCAACGTCACAACAGAGTATTCAACATCTTCCATGCTAATCACATTATTGGCGGTTCCCAAACAGAATTTAAATTTTTACTCCCCCTCCACCATTCAAACACATTCCATGGCTGGCCGAATCCACGGTTGCCCTCCAAACAATCAACTTTCTAGGGGGAGTTTTTGTTTATTTATTTTTGTGTTATGCAGGACTGAGAATCCTTTTTACCAACCTCTCTCGTGCAATGACAAGTGAATAAACACTCATCTTGAGAATAACTCGCTTAGCATGGAAGATAATGACTGCCCCATTGCTCCATGAGCGGTACAAGCACACAAAACAGATGTTTATTTGAATGTTTGGAGGTGGCACATGCAAATTTACTTGGAATGGCAGTGAAATACCATATATAGGTAGGTATGGTGGACTCTCATGGAAGAAACTTGGCTCAAGGATTTGGATGCACAAGTAGTATCTCTACTTAGTACGAAGTGTTGGCTAGCAAAAGGTTCTAAACAAGCACCACATGTTGGAGGAACCATAACAATATAACTTCTATGCAAATATACCCAAACATAACCATTACGTTGTCTTCCTTGTTCAACTTCAACTATTTGATTAAGTTTGAAAATAATTGATGGGTATTCACAATTATAAAAGATGTCCAAGATAATATATTTGTATGTGAAAGTTCTCTTTCTTATACTAATCATTCATGAATTGCTTGTATGGCCAATTTGATGATTACCAAACTTCAATAGATTTTAATTTATAAACCAGATGTGAAGCTACTACTAAGCATAAAGCACATTGATAATTTCATATTTATGATATTTCATTCATTCACAATTTACTCTTAGGATATAAGTGAAGCACAAGAGTAAACATCAAACTACTCTCAAAAGATATAAGTGAAGATCAATGAGCAGTCAAACAATAAAGTAGCTATGTGAGGACTCACTCTCAATAAATATTTTCATATCTGAGTATTTTATTTAAACAGCGAGGAAAAGAAAAATAGCACTCCAAGAATAGCACATATCATGTGGACAAATAAAAATTTAGGCTCAACATAGGCTAACCGATAATTGTTGATGAAAAGGGGTGGGATGCGTAGCATTACCAAGCTTAGATGCTTGAGAGTTCTTGAAATATTTACTTTGGGTGCCTTGGGCACCCCCAAGCTTGAGCTTTTGTATCTTGTTCAATCCTCTCATATCATGGTTTCACCTATTCTCAAAAACTTCATCCACACAAAACTCAAAAAGAACTCGTGAGATAGGTTAGTACACATAAGAATAAATCAACACTTCATGTACTGCCAAGTGTCGGTGTACTAAAGTTTGGGTCCTTTAGTACCCCATACTTGTGCACGGACGGTTGTAGCCACACCAGCGGCAAGGCCTGCTGGGAGACAGCTGAATGCAAGTGCAATGACGTCAAGAAAGCATTCAAGACAATAATCAGAAGACAGAACACCAAAGGGCTGAAGCCCCGGCAAGATGTTTGCCGGGATGGCTTGCGGAGCCCTGGCAAGACTCGCGCCCGGCAAGACCTCGCCGCCCTGTCACCTCTCCAGCGCAGTGACCAGCTTGTCTTTTAGCTGCTGTCCTCCTGGGTGCGTGTCAAGCGCTAACGGCGGAGGGGGTTAAGCGGTGCTGATGGGACGGGCTCTTTTCCCGTCCCCAAGAAGCTAAGGGACACCTAAACGGAGCATTTAATGCATTTGTCCCAAGTCATCAGTATTAGGTATGATAACACTGTAGTAACTTTACACCTCTTGTACTTCGCCACTGTTGGTGACCCCTTCGACGTATAAAAGGAGGCCCAAGGCGTAGCTACAGGGGGGAGGATCTTTTCTTGCCCATTCTGCATGCGTAGCTGCTGCTCGAACGCACTGTTCATCGCAAGCGCTCCTAGAGCTTGGGCTTAAACACATCCAATACAGCTAAAGCAGGAGTATGGTTTTACGCTTCTGAGCGGCCCGAACCTGGGTAAAAATCCCTCGTGTTGATCATTAGATCTGCTCTTTGTGCAAGCCTTTCTCCCTGCCGAACCGTAAAGGGATCCACGCGATCCCATAGGTGTCGTACGCCGACATCTTTGGCGCGCCAGGTAGGGGAAGAAGGTTGCGTGAACCTAATCTAGCAATCAGCGCACCAGTTTCTTCATCATCTTCATCGCCATGGCCCCCAAGAGGAAGGGTTTTACGGCGGTTGGTCCATCGGCGTCCGGTCTGCCTATAGCTACACAGACGGGCGACGGTGTGGACGTAGGCGGAGGAGGCGGAGATCCTGAGCTTCCACGACGTTCTGGTGGTCATAGCCAGGCGAGCGGCGTCATTCGCGCCGCTAGATCTAAGGATGGAGCTGTGCTGCCAACGGGCGGCATAGCGAACTCCAGGGACGGAAGGGCGCCTTCTCAGACACCCACGCCGGCGCATGCGCCGCGGCCTTCTCAGGTCGCGCGCGATGAACAGCGCCGCGACGTTGGTGGTTCCAAGCGTCCTCATGGAAAGACTCCTGAGCATCACTCTCGGGATGCGCGGGACCAGCATGCACGCCAAAACGCTGGAGGAAGCGGCGCGCGGTCGCGGGACCGTGATGGAGCTCCTTCTAACATGGTTAGGAGTCAGAGCACCTCACGTTCCTCGCACCTTTCGCCGCCACCTACACCAGCAGAAGCGTTGGCGTGAGCACAACTGCTCCTAAATTTTCCTCCTGCTGCGGAGAAGCTCGAAGAATCGAGAGCTGCTATCCAGAGCCTCATTGGCCTCGCTAATGAAGATAGGCCGCAGCAGGCGGAGCCTTCACGGCGGCAGTCCATCGAGCCGGCGCGTGCCAACGGCGGAAATACTGGAGGTGGTACGACTACAGTGCACTCTCCTCCACTGCGGCAATAGCAGTCGCTGACTCGACAGATCGACGCTTGCGATGATGATTCAACGGCGTCGTCTGATCCGCGAACTCGCCGCGATCAACGTCAAGTTCTTTGGGAACGAAGCAAAGAAGACGCTCGGACTACCATCGAGCGGCGGTGGGAAGCGCACCATCAATCTGATAGGCGCGCAAGACCCACTGTAGACAAGCCTGCGCCGGGGTATCCTGTCGACCTACCTTACGAGGTGGGTTGTCCAGCTTTTACCCGTGAGCTGCGGCGAGTCCAGTGGCCCAATTCCCAAACGTTCAAACTGGAGGTCCCGGAGAAATACGACGGCAAGACTCACCCGTCGGGGTTCTTGAGCATCTACACCATTGCGGTGTAGGCTGCCGGGGCTCACAACGACAAGATACTCGCTAACTACTTCCCGTTGGTGCTTAAACCCAACGCCAGGTCGTGGTTGATGCATCTGCCGGAAAATTCCATTTCTTCCTGGGCAGATCTGTGTCATGAGTTTGTTGACGCCTTTATTGGAGGCCACCAAGCTCCTGGCCAGGAAAGTGATTTGCATCTCATCCCCCAGAAAGAAGGCGAAACCTTGCGCAAGTACATACAGAGATTCAGCCGTGTACACGACAACATCCCAGAAGTTCATCCTGCCGCTGTTGTCAGCGCGTTCCATCAGAACGTGCGCAACCGCAGGATGCGCGAAGAGCTGGCGATGAACAAGGTCAGGGATGTTGCCGAGCTCTATGCTCTGGCTGATAAATGTGCTCGAGCTGAAGAAGGGAGGAGATTCCCCGGCGAGGATGCTGGTGTAGGAATCGACTCTGAAGACGAAGACGCCGCCACCCCGGCAAAGAAAGGCCGGCGGCGTAACAGGAAGCGCAAGGGCAAGGCCGTGCTTGCCGTCGAGGAATGCGGCAACCCCGACACCGCCAAGAAGGCCAGGGTTGGCGGCCCCGGCAAGGATATTGCCGGGTGGGACTCCTGTCAGGCCCTGGCGGCTGCCGACAAGCCCGAGGGCTCCGACCAGTAGTACTGCAAGATCCATCGCAGCAAGGGCCACGACCTCCAAAACTGCCGGCAAGTTGAGCAGCTTGTCGAGAAGCAGAAAGCTGAGTACGAAAGGCGAGATAAGGAGAAGGCCCAGGATGGTGCAGAGGGGTCCGGCAAGAAACGCGGTGGCCAAGGAGGTCGCCACGGCAAGGCCAAGCAACGGAAGGAGAGGCCCGCTCGAGGCCACGACAAGGAAGAGGGGGGTGACGATGACAACGAGGAGGACGACGAGTCCAGCGAGCAAGAATTTCTAAAGGCTACAGACACCATGTGCATTGACGGAGGCGCCTCGTTGCATTCTTCCCGCCGCCGACTCAAACAGTGGGCGCGTGAGATTAATGCGACAGAGCCATCTGTCGATGCCCGGAAACCATTGAAGTGGTCCAACACGCCTATCATTTTTGACGCTGAGGATCATCCTAATCGCACAACTGCGGTTGGGTGTCTGCCATTGTTGGTTTTGCCAATGATTCGCAACCTCAAAGTGTCGAAAATGTTAGTTGATGGTGGGGCCGGTTTGAACTTGATCTCACCTGAGGTGATCAAAAGGTTGCAAATTCCTGATGAAGATCTTGAGGAAACGGGCACGTTTCAGGGGGTCAATCTAGGGAGGAGCCAACCGAAGGGTAACATCACACTACCAGTAACATTTGGTAGTGACCTGAACTTCAGAACAAAAAAGATTGTCTTCGACGTCGCCAAGATTCCGTTGCCATATAATGGGATCCTTGGCCGTCCATCGCTGGCCAAGTTCATGGCGGCATCGCACTACGCTTATAATGTATTGAAGATGCCCGGGCCGATGAGCGTCATCACTATCAACTCCAACAAGAAGGATGCGCTTATCTGCGCCGACCAACTTTACCGGGAGGCAGTTGCAGCATCTGCCGCCAAGGCACTTGCTCCTGCCGCTGAAGCTCCCGGGGGGAAGAAGACCGGCAAGACCTCTAGCACACACTCCAGCAAGCGCACCTCCTCGGAGTGCTCCGCTCCTGTTGAGGATGTGCCGGAGAGCTCCACCGGCAAGAGCAAGAAATCCAAGGCAGCTCCACCAGAAACTAAGAAGGTGTCCGCCAAGGAGGATTGTACGGGAGGAACTTTCACCATAAGTTCCACCCTTGACGACAAATAGGAAAGCGCGCTCGTTGCCTTCCTGCGGGCGAATGTCGATGTGTCCGCATGGCAACCATCTGATATCCCCAGTGTTCCCAGGGAGGTGATTGAGCACCACCTTGCTGTCTGTCCTCACGCGCAGCCCGTCAAGCAGAAAGTTAGGAAGCAAGCCTTGGAGCGGCAAGAATTCATTGCCGAGGAAATCAGGAAGTTGGAAGCAGCAGGTTTGGTTAGAGGATTGCTCCATCCAACGTGGTTGGCCAATCCAGTTGTAGTGCGCAAGGCGAATGGAAAATGGAGGCTGTGTATTGATTATACAGATATCAATAAAGCCTGTCCAAAAGATCCTTTTCCCTTGCCGCGCATCGACCAGATTGTGGAATCCACTGCCGGCTGCGATTTGCTTTCATTTCTTGACGCCTATTCAGGATATCATCAGATCTTCATGGCAAAGGAAGACGAAGAGAAAACCGCATTTATCACCCCATGTGGTACGTATTGCTTTGTGCGTATGCCTTTTGGGTTGAAAAGTGTTGGTTCGACATTCGCAAGAGCAGTCCAGATTGGTTTTGAGCCCCAGCTACATAGAAATATGGAAGCTTATATGGATGATATAGTGGTCAAAACCAAGGACAAAGCAACACTCATACAAGATCTAGAAGAGACGTTTGCAAATTTGCGCAAGATCAATCTGAAGCTCAATCCTGAGAAGTGTGTGTTTGGCGTTCCGTCCGGCAAGCTTCTCGGGTTCTTTGTGTCTCAGCGTGGGATCGAGGCGAACCCCGACAAGATCAAGGCGATTGAGCAGATTGAAGCGCCAAGACGCGTCAGAGATGTGCGTCGACTTGCCGGCTACGTTGCTGCTCTATGCAGGTTCATCTCCAAATCTGCTGAGCGCGCCCTCCCCTTTTTCAAAATCTTGAAAAAGGCAGGTCCAATGAAGTGGACTCCGGAAGCAGAGGCAGCGTTGCAGGATTTGAAGAGATACCTCTCCTCTCCGCCAGTACTAGTCGCGCCAAAACCACAAGAGCCGTTGCTGCTATACCTAGCGGCAACGAATCAAGTGGTGAGTGCTGCGTTAGTGGCAGAGAGAGAAGTCGATGAAGAAGCAGCGGCAGCGGCAGGACCGCCAAGCGACGGGCTAGGATCTTCCCTAGCAGAGTCTGGTGCCGACAAAGAAGGATCTACGCAGTCAAACGAAGCAACACAGAAGAAGAAGATGGTGTGGCGCCCAGTTTATTTTGTCAACTCCCTTTTGCAGGGGGCTAGGTCAAGATATTTTGGCGTGCAGAAGCTGCTCTTCGGCCTCCTTATGGCCTCGAGGAAGCTTCTCCATTATTTTCAGGCACATGAGATCACCGTCGTCACTCGCTTTCCGTTACAGCGGATTTTGCGGAATCCAGATGCAACCGGTAGGATTGTGGAGTGGGCTTTGGAACTGTCAAGCTTTGGTCTCAAGTTTGAAAGTACTTCAACTATTCAGAGCAGAGCTTTGGCAGAGTTCATTGCGGAATGGACTCCAACGCCAGACGAAGAGATTCCGGAGACAACTCTCCCCGGCGAGGAAACGAGTCGAGAATGGATTATGTATTTTGATGGGGCTTTCTCGCTGCAAGGCGCCGGTGCTGGCGTGCTGCTTGTCACACCCACCGGAGAGCACCTCAAATATGTAATTCAGATGCACTTTCCCCGGGAGAGGTCGACAAATAACACTGCAGAGTATGAAGGGCTGCTTGCCGGTCTCAGGATCGCGGCGGACCTTGGAATTAAGAAGCTCATCGTCAGAGGTGATTCACAGCTTGTCGTCAAGCAAGTCAACAAAGATTATCAAAGCCCGTTGATGGAAGCTTACGTAGATGAAGTGAGAAAGTTGGAAGAGCGCTTTGACGGTCTGCAAACAGAGCACGTTCCTCGTGCGGAAAACAGCATTGCTGATGACTTGTCAAAGCGCGCTGCCCTTAAGTTACCTGTGGAACCAGGAACTTTCGTGCTCCGATTGACTCAACCATCCGTAACGCCATCGATGGGACAAGGAAAAAGGAGGAAGTTGAGTTCCGGCAAGTATTTCCCGGCAGAGCTCCCAGAAGCCGCCGGCAAAGAAGTTGCCGGGAACAACACCAAGCTTGCGGTGAGCGACAGGCACCGGCAAGGCCTCAAGCTCTTGCCGTGGAGACAAACGCTCCCGCCGAGTTTGCCGGGGAGCAACAGGCTCTGACAGGGCCTCAAGCTCTTGCCCTAGAGACAAATGCTCCCACGGCAGAGGACATGCCTTTAGTCCTTGTTGTCGAGCCCCAGGCTCCAGCATGGGCACAACACATCGTCCATTTCCTTCAAATAGGAGAACTCCCCGAAGAACAGGAAGAAGCGGAGAAAGTAGCCCGTCGGTCTAATATGTACCAGTTTGTGGACAATGTCCTGTACAGAAAGAGACCGAACGGTGTGAAATTGAAGTGCATTCCTCGGGAGGATGGACTGGAGCTGTTGGTAGAGATACACGGAGGCATATGTGGTTCCCACATAGGATCAAGAGCTCTTGCTGGTAAGGCATTCCGGCAAGGTTTCTTTTGGCCCACTGCTCTGCACTAGTAACCAAGTGTGAAGCGTGCCAGTTCCATTCAGAGAAATTGCATTAGCCGGCTCAAGCTCTTCAGACAATCCCTCTCTCCTGGCCATTTTCGGTCTGGGGGCTTGACATTTTGTGCCCTTTTCCCCGTGCTACCGGGGGCTTTGTGTACTTGTACGTCGCAATCGACAAGTTCACAAAGTGGCCAGAAGTGGAAGCAGTGAGGAAGGTGAGAGCACAATCAGCCGTCAAGTTCTTCAGAGGACTAGTTTGCCGTTTTGGTGTGCCAAACAGAATCATCACTGACAAATGCACACAGTTCACAAGCCACACCTTCATGCAGTATGTCCAAGACCTTGGCGGCAAGATCTGTTTTGCTTCTGTTGCTCATCCAAGGAGCAACGGCCAGGCGGAAAGGGCAAATGCTGAAGTGTTGTGGGGTCTTAAGACAAGAACTTTCGACAAGCTGCGCAAGTGCGGAAGACGCTGGATTGATGAGTTGCCGGCGGTTCTTTGGTCAATCAGAACGACACCAAATCGAGCCACCGACCAGACACCCTTCTCCCTAGTATACGAGGCGGAAGCAGTTCTCCCCACGGAACTCATATACAGGTCACCTTGAGTGCTCGCTTATGATGAGCTTGAGCAAGAGCAGTTGCCGCAAGATGACGTTACGCTCCTTGAGGAAGATCGTCTTCAGGCTGCTGTGCGAGCTGCATGCTACCAGCAAGCCTTGCGCCATTACCATAGCCGCAAGGTTCATACCCGAAGTCTTGAGGAAGGTGACCTTGTTCTTCGGCGCGTTCAGTCGGCCAAGAATTCCAACAAGTTGACGCCGAAGTGGGAAGGCCCTTATCGGGTAGTGCGAGTCACCAGGCCTGGCGCAGTCCGCCTGGAGACCGAAGATGGCATTCCAGTGAGTAATTCTTGGAATGTCGAACATCTTTGTGAGTTCTATCCATAAGGCGCGGTTGCCGGGTCCCCCGGCAACCATCTTTTGTACGAGTTTTGCCAGCAAGGCATGTAATCCTTTGTACAAAGCCAGGCGCAGACCCTGTGCATAGTTGAATAAGATTAAGTGTTTTGCAATTCTTGTCGATTTCCATGTTTATCCATATGCATGCTTATCTGAGATATTGTATTACACTTGCTCCCGGTAAGCACTAACGAACCGCCAAGGTTCCATATCTCTATTTTCTCTTCTTTCTTTTTCTCAAAGGACAGAAGGTTCCCTCGCATGCAAGTTTGCCAGGGGGGGGGGGTGATGGTATGGATACAGACAGGCAACGTTCAAGGTTGACATCTTGCCGAAAGGAGTACAGCAATGAAAAGCTAAGTTGCTGAAACTTTAAACAAAATTTTCGTTTTGTAAGGTTATTCTCCTTGAACGATTCCGACCTATGTATGGGAAACCTGCACGCGAAGGAACCTTGTCATGATCGGTAGCGCCCTTATTTTGTTTCGAGTCCGCTCAACAGTTTAAGTGGCTGCACTGAAAACGTCAAGGTTTCTTGCCGGTAGCGGCACCTCTAGAAGGCTGCTAAAGTCCCGCACCTAGCACTCGCGGCAAGGCTGCGCGCGCCGGCAAGTTCCCAATAAGCGTAGGGTTTTTCCATAAAGAAAGGAATCAGACAAGGGCAATAGCATACATTCATCCAGAGCACATCAAGTTATATTACATTAATAGTTGCCGCAATTCTAACCTAAGATAAAATTGTCTTTGGCATGGAACGGTGGCGACAAAGAGAAGTGAAGCGGCTAGTCCCTGCGCTGGCCTTCGACCCTCTTGACTTGGTTCACCTTGTCGACGATGGGCGCGACTAGTTCTTCAAGTGCCTTGAGGTCCACGTCCTTCGGCAAGCGGTCAAGAACGTTGGTGAGGTTGATGTCGGGGTTCTTGTGCGCCACTTTGAGGAGCACCTTGAGGAGGACGGCCCGGCAGAGTTTGCGGGATTCGTTGGCCAGATGGGTTGCGCGATCAGAATGTAGCTGCTTCAGGGCGTCAATCATGCCATCGAAGAACATGGTCAGCTTGGCGCTCGGAGACACCCTATCGTCGGAAGAATAGTTGAAGCCCTGCAGGCCCATGGTGGACAGCTGTGCTGTGAGCCTTTCCGCGACGTCGACAAGGCGATCGGTCCAGATCTGCACGCCTGCCGTATAGTCATTATAATTGGTGGCGGCGCTCTTGAGCAGGTCCTTCTCATTCTGGAGATCTCTGCTCAGGACCTTCTCATGAGCCCTGCTGGCCTCAAGGGACTGCTCCATCTTGCTCAGTTTCAGCTTCAGATCGGCGATGGATTCATTGGCTGAGGAGAGCTGTTTGATCTTGTCGGACATGGAGGTTTGCATCTCCATCAAGCTGTGGAGAGTTTTCTCTCTGTCGGCTTTGAGCGTCGAGAGCTCCTTGCCGTGACCCTCAAGGTCCGCCTCCAGCCCCTTCACCTTGTCATCAAGCTCGTTCTTGGCGGCCTCTGCAGCTTTGGCAGCATTGACGGCTTCCTTCAGCTTGCCGGCGAGATCTACAGTCAGAGCTTCGAGCGTCTCCTTGTGTTTATGCTCCAGCTCCTGGGTCCGCTGCGCGACAAGCTTTCCGATCTCCTCGTCCTTGCTGCGGAGCTTGGCGGCAAGCGCCTTCTCGCTAGCGGCAAGGTCATCTTCATAAGCATCGAGCCCGACGCGGCGCTCTCTTAGGCGAGCTTCCTCTGCAGCAGCCTGTTGTTTAGCCTCCTCCTGTGCTTTCTCAACATCAGACTGTTTCAAGAGGAGCTCGTTCCAGCGTTCATTCAGCTGCTCTTGATTCGCCTTCAACTCCTGAAAGGCCTCAGCGTACCAGATTTGTGTTTCCTCGACACGCTTTTGGAGATCTGCTTCCGCTACCTCGACAACTGCTGCCCTGGAATCTAGCTTATCTTTTCGGGCGCAGTGAAGAGCTTGGAGCTTCTGAAAGTTGTCGCTCATGGCCTGGAGGAGCTTCTCTTCTTCGGATTTGCTGCTGCTGGAGCGTGGCTCGTCGACAATTTCCAGCCCAGCAGCGGCGATGGCATCTTCGTCAAAGACTTCCCCTTCAGTTGGCACCCCCATGCTTGCCGTTCCTGGTATGCTCACGAACAGGTTGTCGCCAACCTTGAGGTATTTGCTTGACGGGGGGGCTTCAGATGTTGACGGTTGGTCCTCAACAGCCGTCTCACCGGCAACTGGGGGCTCCGTCACCGGCGTAGCGCCTGGCGCTCCTGCGGCAGGAATGCCGTCAGTATGGCCACCGGACTCCTTGCCGGCCCTCTCAGCAGACTCCTTGGTGGCCTTTTCCTGCGCGGCCTTGGCGGCCTCAGCAGCAGCATCCTTGGCGGCCTCGGCGGCAGCATTCTTGGCGGCCTCGTCAGCGGCAACTCTGTCGGCCTCGGCGGCAGCATCTCTGGCGGTCTCCTCGATAACGGCATCAATATCCATGTGTTCTGTTGAAGGAAGATCTGAAGGCCAAGAAAACAAATAAGATAAGGCTGAGGAGGAAGTTCAAGAAGACAAAAAGAAAGACAAAATGACAAGTACTCTGAGGCAAGAGGTTTACCTGCGTCGAGCTGTTGAGAGGTGGTTTCTCCCTTCCCGACAACATTGGTTGCCGATGTAGGGCTGCCGGTGCCCGTACTTGCCGGCTCCTCCTCAATAAGAATGGGCTCATCAGCGGAAGCCCTTGCCGAAGATCCGTCTCTGGGCGGCGTAGTTGACGGAGGCGGCGCGTCAGGGGCGGCCTCTGATGGCTCTCCTTGTTGCCGCTCCCCTCCTACAAGCCCGGTGATGTCAGTAGCGAAGATACACACCCCGACACTTGCCAGCGGGAAGTCAGTAATGAACTCATGCTAGGGGCTGCGTCGGGGGCTGTGTTGAGGACTGCGTTGTGGGCTGGACTCCGGGCTGGTGATGGCAATCAGCTCTGGCGCACCTGTGGAGCTTGCCGGTGGCTCATCGCCCGTTGAAGTCTTTGCCTTCTTCGCCATCCTTTGCGCCAACGTTTCCGTATCTCTGCGGGGACAGGCCAAAGCAAGGCAAACAAGTTAAGCAAAACTGGAAATTCAGAAGTTAAGAGATGCGACAGGACCCTTACTCTTCCTCTCCCGAGCTGAAGGCGGAGAGATCGAAGTCAACTTCTGCCACAGTGTCCATGGGAGGAGGTGAAGGAGTGGTCCTGGGCCGCCCGGCTGCGGCAGGAGCGGAAGCCTTGCCGGCCACCCCCTTGCCGGGGGCTGCGCTACTCGAGGAAGATTGGTGGGTTGAGGTGCCAGAGGTGGCCTTCCGAAGAACACGCTTCCTCTTCTCGAGAGCTGGGGGCTCCTCGTGCAGCTGCTCCTCGGCTGTGTCTTCGGCAGAAGGGCCCCCGGCAGATGTGCCACTCTGCTCTCCGGCAACCTCCTCCTGCCCGACAAGTTTTCCCTCTGACATCACTTCTTCTTCACTGGCTTCCTCTTCCGTGAAGCCAGCGCTGCCGGCCTCCGCGGCAAGATTCGCCTCTTCCGCCCTGCTGGCGATATACGCCACTTCTTCTTCAGTGGTGGGGCGGATGAGGTTGGCTTCTTCCCGAATGGCCCTCTCCGACAAGTTGTCAAAGAACTCTTGTTCTTGCTCTGTGGATGGCTCTTCCCAAGTTCCGTCAAGGCCGTGGGCATTACACACCGGCATCATGGCGATGATTGAGGCCAAGGCAGAGTTGTTGCACAGAGGGATTATGCCAGCCGGCAACTTGTATTTCGCGTCGGTCCTGAACAGTTTGTGGCAGAGAGCCGTGTGATGTATGACCGTCAGGTTGTTATTCAACCCAGGGTGCAGCCTCATGATATCTGCCGCATTCCGGAACTCCCAGGCTGGTCTCCCCTTGTTCTGCAGAGGGGCGATGTGCCGGCGCAGGAAATCAGTGCCAGTCATCTCTATTGTGAGCCCGGCAACTCTGAGGCGATGGATCCTGGTAACTGCAATTGTGAGCTTCTCATCCTGAGGGTCGAGGGCGCTCCAATCGTTACCCCGCGCCATCTTTGTTTGCCGGGGCGAGCAGAAGGACTGGGGGTCTGTCTCCTGAATCCAGCACCACTTGGCCCGCCATTCCTCCCACTTCTCGCGGTAGACCCCGTCTGGATATATCTCTTTGTTCCATGCCCTTGGAATCTAGGTGATAGAACCAGAAAGGGCCTCTCCTTTTTGGATCCGGGGAACGAAGTAATGGCGGAAGAGGGATGTGCTGGGGACTACTCTGGCAAAGTTTTCGCAAAGATGTGCAAAGACTGACATGCATGTCACGGCATTCGGTGTAAAATCCAAGAGATGGAAGCCGTATGTGTACATGATGTCGTTGAAGAAATCAGAAAATGGGGGACAGAGCCCGCAGTAAAAATAGTCGGCAAAGAAATGGAATTTGTCTGGGCCACCCTTGGAAGAACCTGGACTCACGCGAGTAGCAGGATGAGCCTTCGTTTCCTTCGCCCACATGCACTGGTATCTTTCCTTCAGGGCGCTCGCATCGAGCGCCGGAGTGAAGACCACGTGCTTCTTCCGCATCCTCGCCAGTTCGCTCTCCGGGACGGCGGCTTTCACCTCCTTGCCCCTGCTCGCCTTGGGCGGCATGGCGGCTACGGGAGCAGAGGCTGAGGACAGCGAGGGCGTGGAGGCGGCGGATGAGTGGGAATGTCTCTGTTTCGGGCTCGAGGAAGAAGACGATTGCGGTTCCCAGATTGGAAAGGACAGGAGGTAAATGAGCAGCGCCTCTGCGGTTTCCTTTTTATGGGGAAGGCGCAGGGCTGCCTCTTTACTAGTCCAAATGAAAACACTTTTGCGAGCGCGCTGCAGTTACGGCCGCTCCGCGCAGGTATCCCACGTCCCGCATTCAATGTGCGTCGTGGGGGGCGTAGTAAGCGGAATGATTGCAACTGCTGACCCCTGCCATGCGTGCCCGTGCACTGTTTGGGCCTAGCCCAACAACGCCTCGCACCCGTGTATGGCCTAGGCCCGGGGGCTCCTGTCGGTGTACTAAAGTTTGGGTCCTTTAGTACCCCATACTTGTGCACGGACGGTTGTAGCCACACCAGTGGCAAGGCCTACTGGGAGACAGCTGAATGCAAGTGCAATGACATCAAGAAAGCATTCAAGACAATAATCAGAAGACAGAAGACCAAAGGGCTGAAGCCCCGGCAAGATGTTTGCTGGGATGGCTTGCGGAGCCCCGGCAAGACTCGCGCCCAGCAAGACCTCGCCGCCCTGTCACCGCTCCAGCGCAGCGACCAGCTTGTCTTTTAGCTATTGTCCTCCTGGGTGCGTGTCAAGCGCTAACGGCGGAGGGGGTTAAGCGGTGCTGATGGGACGGGCTCTTTTCCCGTCCCCAAGAAGCTAAGGGACACATAAACGGAGCATTTAATGCGTTTGTCCCAAGTCGTCAGTATTAGGTATGATAACACTGTAGTAACCTTACACCTCTTGTACTTCGCCACTGTTGGTGACCCCTTCGACGTATAAAAGGAGGCCCAAGGCGCAGCTACAGGGGGGGAGGATCTTTTCTGGCCCATTCTGCATGTGTAGCTGCTGCTCGAACGCACTGTTCATCGCAAGCGCTCCTAGAGCTTGGGCTTAAACACATCCAATACAGCTAAAGCAGGAGTAGGGTTTTACGGTTCTGAGCGGCCCGAACCTGGGTAAAAATCCCTCGTGTTGATCGTTAGATCTGCTCTTTGTGCAAGCCTGCCGAACCGTAAAGGGATCCACGCGATCCCATAGGTGTCGTACGCCGACACCAAGACAAGTTGCATAATAATTTCCGAACATTATATACTGTATACTATCATTTCCACAATCTATATTTACCAATATAAGTCATGAAAACAATCGGAGAAGTAGATAACAAAACTATGACAACAATCTGTCTAAACAGGACATTCTGTAGTAATTAATTTAGAAAGTGCACTTCTTTATCTCTAAAAATTATGAAAATGTTGTACATGCTAAATAATTTATATGAAAATACTGTGTAAAATTTTCAAAAACTTTCCACGTTCCAGTAAAATATGAAAATTCAAACACTACAGCAAAATTTTATGTTTTTACACAGCACACATCAAACATGCAATTCAAGCATCCTAAAGGCAATACTTGGAACTTTTTATTGAAAAACAATATTATAAATAACAGCAAGAAAATACTAACAAAATAAAATGACGCTCCAAGCAAAACACATATTATGTGACGAATAAAAATATAGCTCCAAGTAAGATATACCGATAGTGTTGAAGACGAAAGAGGGAGTGCCTTCCGGGGCATCCCCAAGCTTAGGCGCTTGAGTCTTCCTTGGATATTACCTTGGGGGTGCCTTGGGAATCCCCAAGATTAGGTTCTTGTCACTCCTTATTCTCCTCATATCGGTGTCTCACCCAAAACTTGAAAACTTCAATCACATAACTTAACGGAACTTCGTGAGATGGGTTAGTATATTAAATAAAGATCATTCACTTAGGTACTGTCAAGACAAGCTTAATAATTGTTCTCACATAATACCTAATGTATTCTACCATTCACATAATTTATATTACTTAATATAAGCTATGGGAACACTAAAACAAGCAAACTATGCATGCAAAACAGAATCTGTCAAAAGCAGAACAGTCTGTGAAGATCTGTAGCATAATCATACTTCCCTGTCTCTGAAAATTCTGAAAATTTAGGACAACCTGACGAATTTGTATATAAACACTGTGTAAAAATTTCAGCTCATTATCACGCTCCAGTAAAAAATGAAAAAAATCCTGTACTTGACTCAAAAGTTTATGTTTTGGTTCAGCATCAATTCTACTCATCTTGTGAGTCATCCCAAAGGCTTTACTTGGCACTTTATTGAAATAAAAGACACAAAACATGATTACTATAGTATCTTAATCATGTGAAAACTCAAAAACAGAAAGTAAAAGTGTTGGGTTGTCTCCCAACAAGCGCTTTTCTTTAAAGCCTTTTAGCTAGGCATGATGATTTCAATGATGCTCACATAGGAATAGTATTTGAAACATGTAAGAGAGCATCATGAATCTCATGAAAATCACATTTAAGTCTAACCCACTTCCTATGCATAGGGATTTTGTGAGAAAACAATTTATGGGAACAAGAATCAACTAGCATAGGAAGGCAAAACAAGCATAACTTTGAATCTTTCAATGCATAGGGAGGAAACTTGATATTATTGCAATTCCTACAAGCATATGTTCCTCCCTCATAATAATTTTCAGTAGTATCATGAAGGAATTTCAAAATATAACTATCACATAAAGCATTCTTTTCATGATCTACAAGCGTAGAAAATTTATTACTCTCCACATAAGCAATTTTCTTCTCATTCATAGTAGTGGGAGTATCATAGGAGACTTGAATATTATAAATTATTTCCACATTAAAAGAGTAATGTTCAGAGAAAGGGTATTCATAATTGTGACAAGTTGTATAATAATAATCATCAATACTTCATAACATAAGTATTATCACAATAATCATCATAAATAGGAGGCATGTAATCATCATAACAAATTTGATCATTCGAAGTGGGGGAACTAAAAAGATCATCTCCATTATGCATAGCATTCCCAAGCTTGGGACACACATCAATTCTAGCAAATTTATTCTAAAATATGTCATTCTTATCAAGCATACCATCCCCAATCTTGTGGGTTTGCGAATCATTAGCATAATCATCAATAGCATGAATAGCACCAATAGTGTAACAATTATCATCATAGTTTTCCAAGTTGGTGCCAAAAAGATTTTCAATATTATAAGGCGTATCGTTATCTTCCCAATCATCCTCATCACAAAAAGTAGTAGGCATAACAAAATAATCATCAAGTGTATCATCGGCCCAACTACTTTCGTATTCATTTTCAACGATTATAGGAGCAACATTATTTGGCAGAGATACCTTTTTAGCTTTGCCTTTTCTTCTCTTCTTCTTCTCCTTTACCACTTTTTGTGTGGGTTTAAGTAGTTTTTCTGAGCTCCTTATTGAAGAGATTGGTTCAATGGAAAGCTCTTCCTTGCAACCTGATTTATCACTGGAAACAATAGGAGGGTATTGGGAGACCTTTATCCTTTCATTAGTATTCCTTTTATATTCTATTGATTTCTCATTATTTATATAGTTGGCAATATAAGCATTCTCATTGTAATTCACTACGCAAAACATATAGATTTCTTGTAGATTAGTTTCATTATCATTTGTGGTAATGAATATATCAAACAAATGATTTTTATGTGATAATTCTCCATTCCCCAAAAATAAGCAAAGTTCATTATAGAGTTCACGGGAGATCAAATTATCACAATATTTGGAAACGGTTCGGTCAAGAAAAAGCATGCATTGGAAATTAAGATGACCAACCCTATTGCAAAGTTCACAAGTAATGGGATGAAGAGAGCATAATGTTGTGGCAAGTTCATCTATCACTTTAAGCCACCAATTAGTTTGATGTTGTTTATGCTTCTTACAAAATCTATCATCCCTATATGGCATGTCTTTACAAATTTTATTCACTCCACAAAAATTGACATGCTTATAGGAAATCTTTTTATCATGACTAGTGCAATCATCATTAGCATCATGGATATTCAGAGAATTCATAGTAACAATATGGAAATCATGCTTTTTATTCAAGGAACTATCATGAATCACTTTATAAATTTCACAATTTTTAGATTCATGATTTTCAAGCAAGACCTAATAAAGATAATCTAGTGAACTCTCACTAGCAATTGTTCCAACATAATCGGGTCTTTTGAAAATATTAGCAAGTGCATGAGGATCCATTTATATTTATTTTCATTTTCTGCACAAAAAGAACACCATGGTAATTTTGCTGAAAACAGCGTCAGTCCAGGTTAGTTCTAAATAAATCATATAAAGTGCATCAAAACCATATAAAAGTATTGTAAACATAGGTGAATATGGCATGAATACTTCATAAATTATCGATACGTTGGAGACGTATCAAACTCACATACTTATTGCAAGGTTTTACTAGCTCTCTCGAAGCAAAGTAATACTCGCATGCCCCTAGGGAGGAGGTTGGTAGGATTTAACCATCGCGTGCCCCCGATTCAACAACACAAAGGATTTTAATCAAGGATAAATTATTCTCCAACTTCATCGCATAAGTAGAGACTATACATGCATGCTTCGGGAATCACAAACCTTAACACCGATATTCCTACTAATCCACAATCATCCACTAGTACCCCTACATATTACTATCTTAATGTCGCAAAACTATTGCAAGGAATCAAACATATCATATTCAGTGATCTACAAGTTTCATGTAGGATATTATGACTAACCATGTGAATGACCAATTCCTGTTGACTCTCTAAATAGGTATAAGTGAAGCATGAAAGTTTAATTCTTTCTACAAAAGACCTGGACATGCTCTAATAAATATAAGTGAAGCAAAATAGCATTCTACAAATAACGGTTTTCTATATGTAGAGAACCAGGCATCCAACTTCAAATGATATAAGTGAAGCACATGAAGCATTCTATAAAGCCATACTCAAAAGATATAAGTGTGGTGCAAAGAGCATTGTATAATTCAACCATTGACTTTCCCATACCAGCATGGTGCGTTGCTAAAAGTAAAATAAAAGGCACATGACGCTCCAAGAATTTACGCATATCATGTGAACAAAACAAAAACCGAGACATACCGATAATTGTTGAAGAAGAAAGATGGGATGCCTTCCGGGGCATCCCCAAGCTTAGACGCTTGAGTCTCCTTGGATATTTACTTGGGGTGCCTTGGGCATCCACAAGCTTGAACTCTTGCCTCTACTTATTCTTCTCATATCGATACCTCCTCGATCTTCGAACACTTCATCCACACAAAACTTAAAGGAACTTTTATTAGACAGGTTAGTACATATAACATCAAATCCCATCATGTCCTGCCATAACATTATTGTATAATTATAATCTAAAATTACCTACTGTATGCTATCACAATTCTATGGCTCCCAAGTCAATGGGGCTCAACAAGAACTCAAACATAAGCAGATAGAGCAACTATAACAACAATCTGTGAAAACAGGACAACCTGTAAAGATGCAGATGAAACATATACTTCTTTAACTCAAAAATTTCTGAAAAATTAGGATGTCATATTTTTTGTACAACAATACCGTGCAAAAATTTCAGAATTTTTGCACACTCTAGTAAAATATGAAAATTCAAACACTACAACAAAAGTTTATGCTTTACACAACACATATCAAACAAGCAATTTAAACATCCTAAAGGTAAATCTTTTCACATTATTTTTATAATACAATGGATTTGTACAAGGGGATAATTATTTTTGTTGAAAAGTTTCTGTATCAAGATTCACAAAGTTTCCATGGGCATGAACAAAGTTCAAGGCTAGCCCCCACTTCAACGGTGCTCGTCCTTCTCACTTTCACTTATCTTTTTGAAAAAGTTTTAGGTTCCCACTTTATTTTTTTTGTTTTTAATTATTTTTAAAAGCACACAACAGAAATAAATGACTCTCTAAAACTTTCGGGTTGTCTCCCTGGCAGTGCTTTCTTTAAAGCCATTAAGCTAGGCATATATTGCTCAAGTAATTGATCCACCCAGATCCCACGGTATATCAAAGCCAATTTTAATTAACAATGATTTGTAATTTAGTAGTGATCACAAAGCAGCATATATCATGTAACATCGAAGTCTAACTCTCTGCCTATCCATTGGCATGTCATAAAAGAACAATTCATGCGCATCAAATAAGGCCAATACATAGCATAAGTAGTTTCTTGCAATTTTATCGTATGGGAGACATAGAGAGGTGAAGATTTGGTTCCTCTATCATAATAATTGCAAGTAAGAGCAACAAGCACATGCATATTATATTCATCAAAATCATCATGTGTAATATTAAAATGGAACCAATCAACATAATCCCTAATAAGTGCAAACTTCTCCGATATAGTGTAGTTGGGAGAATTCAAAAAGATAATAGGACTATCATGTGTGGGTGCAATAACAACAATTTCATGCTTAACATAAGGAACTATAGCAACTTCATCTCCATAAGCATAATTCATATTGGCATTATGGCCACTAGCATAGCAAGCATCAACTTCATCAAAAAGGGATATTTGTATCGAATACAAGGGATCATAGCAATTATCATAGCAATCATCCTTCGATATGTGTGAAGGGAAATTAAACAATGTATGAGTTGAAGAGTTACTCTCATTAGAAGGTCGGCACGGGTAGCTAATCCATTCTTCCTCCTTTTGTTCTTGACTCTCCTCATCATCTTTTTCATCTAATGAGCTCACAGTTCCAGCATCTTCTTTTTCCATAGATTCATGTAAAATATTAGTCTCTTCCAAGGCAGCAGACATTTTCTCAATAAATTCATCAATATAGGCATTGTATTCACAGTTCTCATAGTAATATTTAAGTATGGGAAAAATTTCAGATTTGTAAAGAATAGCATCATACTTTTCAATCAAAGAAGCAATTTCGTAAGTACCCTTAAAAGCAACAAATTCTTCTATTTGTTCCACATCATAGTAATCATATATACCATTAGCATAAGAAGCCAATGTTTCATTATCATTAAATTCACATTGAAAGGGAAGGTGTGGAGCCTCCATCTTAGAGCAACAAGTATAATCACATCTCAAGCATACCAATGCAACATTTTAATTTGATCCTGTAAGTGTTTACCTTTTTGAGCCATGCGAGAATCCCTAAAGTACTCACATCGATCCAACGTGACTCCCATTATCAAGCTGAATGGGGATTTCTTAGGATTATCAAAGTAGTATTTAATGTTTTCCACATAAGCAGCATCGAGGGTTTTAGGAGGTTCCCCATCTCCATGAGAAGCAAGTAAAGCTATTTTTTTGGTGTTTCGTGTTCCATATCCATAACTAAAGATATAAAACAACTTATAACAGAAAATAAAATGTACATAGTGATAAAGCAAACAAGCACACACGAGAATATCAACCGATACGCTATTGCTCCCCGGCAACGGCGCCCGAAAAAGGTCTTGATAACCCACAAGTGTAGGGGATCATTTGTAGCCTTTTTCGATAAGTAAGAGTGTCGAACCCAACAAGGAGCTAAAGGTAGAATTAATATTCTCTCAAGTTCTATCGACCACCGATACAACTCTACGCACGCTAACACTTACTTTACCTAGAACAAGTATGAAACTACTTTACAGGAAGAAAACTAGAAGTACTTAATAGGTGAATTAGATAGTTTTGCAAGGTAATAAAGAACAGGAAAATAAAAGTTAGGTGCTGTTTAGATAAATATTAATTAAGTTAGTTGTTTAGTAGAAAGCTTTTTGTAACACAAGAGAAAGATTGTCCATATGCAATTGAATATACCACGATAGATACTTATCATATGCAACGAGGGAGAGGCATACACTAACACACTTTCCATACTTGGATCATATGCACTTAGGATTGGAACTCTAGCAAGCATCCGCAACTACTAAAGATCATTAAGGTAAAATCCAACCATAGCATTAAACATCAAGTCCTCTTTACTCCCATACGCAACAACCCCCTTACTCGGGTGTAAGCTTCTGTCACTCTAGCCACCCACTATAAGCGAGTCATGAACGTATTGCAACACCCTACAACAGGAATCCTCCTCGTGTGCGCGGCATGGAAGGCACCATAGGACAACACCATATCAACATACAACTCATACCACAATTAACCCATATGACAAAAGAAATCTACTCAAACATCATAGGATAGACACACATCATTGTGTAATAATATATAGCATTAAGAACCATGTTTAAGTAGATATTATAGTGGGGGAAGAGAGGTTTAACACCGCTGCATATAGGGGGAGAGAGTTGGTGGTGACGGCGGCGAAGTTGTTGGTGTAGATCGCCGTCACGATGGTTGCCACGACGACGCTCTGGTGCCAACAGGAGAGAGGGGGAGAGAGCCCCCTCCTTATTCTTCCTTGGTCTCCCCCTAGATGGGAGGAGAGTTTCCCCTCTGGTCCATGGTCGCCATGGATCCCGGAGGGCAGCAGCCCCTCCGAGATTGGATCTCTCTCTCTCTCTGTTTCTCTGTTGTTTTCGTGACTGTTTTTTGACCCCTTCACACACCGTTTCTTAAAGATCCGGAGATCCGTAACTCTGATTGGGCTGAAATTTTGAGGGGATTTTTATAACGAAATTATCTTTCTTGCAGCAAAAGAAGGGCTCCAACCAATGTAAGGGGTGGCCACAAGCTATCAGGGTGCGACCACCCCCTGGCCGTGCCCTGTTGGCTTGTGGGGCCCTCATGCATCGTGTTATGTTGATTCTTCTTCCGAAAATTCACATATATTGTATCTCCGTAAATTTTTATCGCGTTTGGACTTTGCTTGATATGGATTTTCTGCGGAACAAAAAACACACAAAAAACAGGAACTGTCACTGGGCACTGGATAAGTTAGTCCCAAAAATAATATAAAATGTTGCCAAAAGTATACGAAAGTTGTAGAATATTGGCATTAAACAATCAAAAATTATAGATACGATGGAGACGTATCAACCGGGCCTTGGCGATTAAGTGGACGCGCATTTTACAAAATACGTTTTCCGCTTGAGGAAGCGTACTCCGGTGCAGCTTCAGAGGGAAATGCGCTTTCACTGTTCTGAAGACGTATTTCGGCGAAATGCGCTTTCGGTTTAACCCCGTCGACCGAAACCCTTAAATTGCGAATGTTCACCCGTTAAGAGCTAAAGTGGACAGATTTTTGTGTGCTTTTATGCCTAATGAATGAACGGCCATAACTTTTCATCCATGACTCCGATTCGGGTGATTCAAAAGCCCACGCTCTCTACTCGTCGAGCCCCTTCCGTTGGTATCATTTTCACTATGTTGCCTCATTCGAAAAATGACCATTTTGCCCTTGCCCTTATTCAGCCCCCTTCGGGAGAGAAACTTCTCCGGCGAATCTTTCCACGAATTCATCACACCCCCTCCCGATGCTTTCTTCATCCCCAGGCAAGCCATGACAACCACTTGCATGATGAAACAACAGTAGTCATGGTTTCCACTTGAATATTTAAACCGTTGTTTTTTCATTTAATGACTTGTTAATAATTTCATTTTGCTTCTGAATCCATATCCATGCTCATCATCATGCTATGTTTAGTTTATTATAGTGAGTTAAATGGTTAATTGCTAGTATTACTATTCACATGTTTCATTCTTGTAAGTATCTCGTATGCTAGTAATATGCTCATATGCATCATTTTTGTCTGTTATACTTGTTATGTGCAAGATCATCACTATGTCTTACTCATTTGCATCTCGTAGAATAAATAATGTGTGGTTGTTGATGTTATGCTTCATATGCTAAATGGTCATGTTGCCCATCCATGTTCATGTTAATATCAGGTTCACATGCATTGTTATTGCATCATGTTATTATGACTCAGCTCATCATCGTTCAAGTTAAACCTGACATTAATCGAACTTGAACAAATCTGTTGGCTGAGTCATGGTGCCATCGAATCGAGGTCACCAGTGCAACCACATGTGCCTATATGGGGGCCCTAATGTGGTCTATTATCATGCCTCTCACCGATGCCTCCAACCAGGGAAGGTTAGGTGCGCGTGTTGGCCCGGTAGGCGGCAATAACCTTGTGTACCCGGTTTTGGTATTGAGCTCAGGTCCCCGTTTGGGACGGTTTTGTTTAGCCATGACGGTGGTAGCCACAAAGGTGGCCGATGTCACGAGTTGACATCGGGGTCACGCATGGCATAGCCCAAAGGGGAGTTTGTTGGAGTGGCCGGGAGAGTGTCATGCAATAGATTGGTTTTGTCGGAATGTCATTGGTCCACCCAAATGGGAGCACGAGGCCATGAGTTCCGTGGTGTGGGTACAATGTACTAACCTCTACAGAGTGTATAATCTATCTGTAGTCGCGTCCTCGAATACGGACATAGTTCGTAGTAGGTCACACTATGGGTCAACAGTAATAATAATCTGAATAATAAACAACCCCAGTTTTATGAGGAAAGAAGTTGATTGATCTTTATGTGGTCATGCGATGATCATGATGGTATCATTGATACCGAAGTTGGTTGATGTGTATGGTGTCTTGCGATGATAACGGTTGAAAATCGAGCTCCTTGTGGTCATGCGATGATCACTATGGTATTGTTAATACCAAGCTTGGTTGATCCCGACGTGATCATGTGATGTTCCTGATGGTAAGTTGATATCTATGGTGGTTACGAGGTAACGTCTGAGCAGAGTAAGTTGGTCCACGAGACCTTAAACACCAACCCCCTCTCGTGCTAGTATCATCATGTTCATATCTTGAGTAACATGTTCATGCCAGGCTCATCTCATGTTGTTCTAGTAGTATCATGCTCATCATTAATTAACCTGTAAATGCCATGCTATTGTTTGTCTTGATTGCTTTGGTTGTTGTGAGTTTGCGAGTACATTCAAAGTACTCACCTGGCGTGTCATGCCAGATTGCGGGTGATGACGTGACCGATTGATTGTTGAGGATCTCAAGGTTGCTCTCTAGGACGTGTCCCAACCAGAGTCCCAACGGAGTGGAGTTCATCACCGACGTCGTTTTTCCGCTGCTAGAAGTTATTCCGCTACTACGAGTTGTTACGCTGCTAGCATAGAGCTTCCTTACTAGGCGTAGTGTCGTCGTGCCGATGTAATCCTTTGTTATACCCGAACCCTTGTACCCCGATCATTTGTAATAAAGAGCTGATTTGTTCTATGCGAAGTAGTGTCGTATTCCAGAAGACTTGATCTTTGAGCTGGAATACGGGGCGTTCCGGTTCCTCTGAGCCCGGGTGCCACAAAGTTGCAGCAACATCAATGATTCATGAAACACATTTTAAATATAAAATTCCGCCTACATATGTAAAAAGTAAATGGAGACTTATTATGTTCGGTAAAATGAATACCTACAAAATCAAATAATATTTACTATTGATTGGATTTTTTTTCACATTTCTCGTGATACATTCATGTTTCTTGTATTTTAGGATGCTTGATTATATATGTTGACATATCTTCTACATAATGGACAAGGTTGACATGCCACAATATTGTCGGCGAGATATAAAAGTTCTTTCGGCGCTGCATTTATTACTCACATATCCCCCATGGATACAAGATAAGGTTTGAACATTTAATTAATGCATTAGTTCTACAGATCGATTCAATTTTTGCGCATCCCACAATTTTCATAGTTGCAGCGTAAGGTATGACACTTGGCTGCAACTACATGGAAGTAAAACGTGGCACTCAAACCCTTGGGACGTGGTCCCGCTGCAAAGTGACAACCACTTTGTCGTTGTTTTCTCTTATAAAATCCAGGTTGCCTCCTTTCCATTGCCAAGGACCCTAACTATTAGTTCCATATCCCCTTGTGAAATCTCTCCTATAATAGCCAAAAATTCTTACAAACAAAACGGCAGTGGTTTTTATTTTCAAGAACATGATGCGTGCCGTAGATTGGACTATGACAGGGCAAGAGCAGTGTTGGTATGCCAACAACGAGAACAAGGGAGAGGAGGAGGTGTCATCATTTAAGAAGTTGAGCCATGTGAGTATACGCCGTTGTTCATTTGTTTCCTCAAAGAGTGAATTCTTCCTCTTTATTTACCCCTTTCTTCTAGTTCTTTCTAGCCACTTCATACTATGCACGTAGTTCTTTGTGTGGTTTGACGGGCACCTTGTTTTTGTGTTCTTCAATTCACTTGAGATATGCAGTCTAGTTTGTAATATATATTATTTAGGTACTATATCATTTATAATATATATAGAGATATCAAGAAGGTTGATTCCATCATGTGTACATGCTCTGATATTCGAGGGTTTTCAGGTGAGATTTTGACAAGGAACATAATATTTATGTTTTATCTATTTTGATGAAGCATGATTTTAAATTATGTGTTTTTTCACATGTTCCACTACCCACCCTCTCGTTTTTATCTCAATAATACAAGAAGAATGCATGTCATGACATAGATCCGATGCAAAAGAATTTGTGTGGTGTTAACCATGAATATTGTATCTAAACATTTGGATCTTCAATTTTGGTATGAGGAATCTTTGCAATAAAACAATCTATGAACTACATTGGTCATTTGATCAAGGAAGGGTCATTTGTTAGACTAACTACCCCTAGTCACATGTTTCATGTGGATTAGCGTATATCCTAAATCACATCACAACTTCTCAAAAGCTAAGATGTAAATTTCAGCCATTAGTATAGGAATTTTAGGTCCCACATATGAGGAAGAAAAAATACTCTCCAGTTAGTTGAACAATGATTGGTTAGTAAATAAACACAACGAGCTAGTAAAAACTAGGCTTGGTACCTAAATCTACTCTACTAGTCTAAGCAAAGACTAGCACTAATTTTGGAACCTCCTTGTACACTAAATACAGATACCCAAAGATTAGCGTATATTAATTTTCTAACAACTATATCTATATTGTCAAAGTTTGTCTAATATAGAAAAAAATATGAAAAAAAACTTTTATTTAGAGTCGATTGAAATGCAATCTATTATTTAACACCCTCTCGAAAACTCTATTATGTAACACAATGGGTAAATTAGTTTCTATAGGAGGTATCATATTTTAGACCTCTACTACTAACAAATTATATTTTATCCTTACCTTAGTTTTGAATGTTTAAGTGCACATAGTTTGAGGTTTGATGTACCTGTATCATATATTCACGATATCATCTAGTGACACATGTATTCATCAAATTCTACTCTACATAGATAAGATCTGGCAGTCCTATGTGTGTGGAAGGTGGTTAGCGTGATTCATAGTAGCCTTTTATGAATTTAGTACCTTGATCATAAATTATGAACCTCCTTGCACACTAAACAAAGATAGGTGCATGTATCCATTTTGGAAAAAGAACATTGAATGCACATACATAGACATGTGGGACAATAAATTTATTTTATAAGTTATTGTCCATATAACCTTAATATGGTCTTATGTAAATCGTCACCAAAAATAGACCTCACTAATTTATTTGTATAAAAGTTGAAGTAATTGCCCATAAAATTTTCATAAACTCATCAGAAATAGCACTTTTGTTAAAGGTTAAACCATTCCATCCAAATGATTCAAAGATCCAACCATTTCGAAATGTGATAGTCTTCATCACTCTTTTGTACATGCACAATACTGATGTTAGATTTATCCTAAGTCATGTGGGATATAGTGGTTTGAGAGAGAGAGAGAGAGAGAGAGAGAGAGAGAGAGAGAGATAATGACACTTTCACTTTAGAATGTAAGCCTCGCTAACTCAGAAAGTGGCATGAAGATATGCCTTTGGTGTATCATTTTCCTCTCTAGGCACTCAACAACATTAGAGTTTAAGAGTGTGTTTGAAGTAGATTATTATAGAAGATTTGTGGTTGGCTTTGCCTAAAACCCCTTTTAGGGTCTCTATAGATTAAAAAGGAAGGTACAAACACACATAAAACATGATGAATTTGGCAAGAATGCAAATGCTTGCAAACGTAGTTTTCTTGAAGTCCTTTTTGCCTTGAGGGCGTGATGGTTTGGGGTCGATGGGAGGGGTAGTCCTTTCCACACAACACATGAAATTCCTTGATCCTAGTCCAATGAGTGGGAAAACACGGTTCATCGAATGGTTAATTCCTATAAAACCGATGACATATAAATATGTAGTTTTAAAATATTCCTTTGAAGAATAAGAATCTTAAAAAACTATGATTCATGTATTCATTTTTAAAGATTTTAAACAATTCAAGGAATTAGTTGTAAAGACATAAGATGCACTTAAGTAGTTACGCTTTGTTCCATAAAATAGTTGCCATACTTTTTAAAAAATCACGCGTTGTCAACTTTGACTAATTATTTTGATAGAAATATCTCTACAAGATTTTTTTTAAATCATTGCGTACATTGTGGACTATAATTTTCTGTTGTATTTATTCAGTATTAACAGTGTTAATATTTTTATTTATAAAATTTCTCAAAAAAGAAGTCTTGAGTTTTGCAAATAATAATAATAATAATAATCTATATGCACTATATTTTGGCAAGCACACGAGGGTTGGGGGTCTTATATATTTTATCAGATGAGCTAATTTTTTCTGTCTCGATACGTCAAACACATGTTAAGTTACTTCCATACCAATGTATTAGGTTACTTCAAATTGCAATGTCGGAAAAAAGGAAAAAATGTTAGAGATTAGATATTTATATTTGGATCAAATGCTCAAACTATAGTGCAAGGTCAGACGAAACCGGTCCCCATATGTAAATGACACATCTGAAGTCAAATATATGGCTTTTCGTTAGTAATTTGAGACTCTGGTAGTAATTGTGTATGTCCTTTTCTTCAATGGACATGATGCTTACACTTCACGTCATACTTGGGGCTCAAGACAACTGAGGTGAATAACCATTCAGAGTTAATGGGGTCTTCCAATTGTTCCATGTAATAGTTTTGAAAAACATATTTATATCTAGTAACTCACCCCTCGTGGCATGTAGTCATATTCCAAGTTTAATGTCATGTATTATTTTACATATTTCGTAAATTGGGGGCAAGGTTGCTAGAATCATGATTCCGAGTCAGATCTGAACTCCTACGATAAAATCACAAATCTTGGGATAACGACCACCAAAACCTTAAAATAATGTATTCTACTGATAGGAATTATAGAACCATTCCAATTAATTTAGATTGATTACATCACATAATCTCAAGATCAAATTGGGATTTTGACAACCTTGTTTGCGGGAAAGTAAATAATCTTGTGTTGTTTGTCTAACATTACGTTTGATCGTAAACTGTTTGTTGTTTACTATTGATACACAACCTGGACCTAATAAGTTAAAGTAAATTTATATTTGTATTGTATTGTCTCTTTGTGACACAATTATATTTGTATTATTTCTTTGTAACACTTTCTTTTAAAATTCACCACAACAGTCAAATGAAGGTAATGATGTGGTCAATGAGCTCTTCTCTTGGCAATCCATTCATGGGCGTGGGCCATTAGGTTTAAACTTGAAGAAAACACCTGCTCTTTTGGAGCTTATACAAAAGAAGCTCACGCTAAGCTCCAAAGGAAAAGGAAAGCAAACTACATGTGGTTTACGAACAACATCTACTACAGTACAAGGAAGGAAGCCCCCTTCACAAAAGTTGCAGCCTTCCAATTTTCAAGCTTCCTCTCTTAGGATTGGGGACTGGGAGGTAATTTCTCTCGAATCATGTAATTTTTGTCTAATGTACACTAGATGAAACACCTAAGTTTTGTATATATTAGTTTGGTATCAAATTTAGATATTAGATATGTTTATCTTTTTCTGAAAAATAGGATAACCCTCGACTTCTACTTCGGATGCAGACAACCTTTGTTACACTTCTTTACTGTATTTTCAAAATTTGTTTCTGTTGTATGAGTTAATTACTAATATGCTTGAAAAACTTACGAGGCAATATATTTTTGAATTGGATTTACCAAAGTAAAGATGACAATAACTTATCATATTGTAGTTTTCTTAAACTATTAAAATTAGTCTTTGGATATTGGCTGAGTGCTAAGACCACTTTTATATATTGATAGTGGAAATCAATATATGAAGGAGATATTGTTGCAAAATTTTATGTTTCCAAGCACAAGTTGGCATGGGAAATACTTCATGAAGGCTTGAAAAGAAAGTTAGAGATAAAATGTTCAGACATTTGTGCCTTGAGAATAACTTGCCCTAAAGATTTGCCCGGGGTGCTGGACATTATGGTAAGTGAAAGAGTGTATGTCGCATATTCTTAAAATTGTCATGTTAATATGTGCAAATTGCTTTTGTATGATAATGTAAATTGAATCATGTGATGGATTTCATATTATACAACATATGTAAATGAATAATAATGAACAAACTGTAATGATAACCAAAGTAGATGTTTGTTCTCTATTGTTGTACAATTGCCTATTGTTCAATTTCTCAATTGTTACTAGTTATTATTTTTATGGTTTTACTAGTTATATGTTACCTGCCCAACTAGGTCTCCGTGGTGCCACGGTTTTTCATAGAAACCAATCCACAACCACGTAGGAGCACTAGGTGGCTTGCAACTACGGATTTTACTGGTGGACAAGCAAGTACGCACAGGTAATATATGATATATCTATTATATGTGTATGTATAGATGTATAATTAAGATTGAAATAATTATTACCAAAGTAATAACGAATGATTTTCTACATCACACTTGGAAAATCTCCTTTTTACAAGCTAACCTAATGAAAGGATTGCTTGTTTAATAAGAATTATTAAATTGCATAATTAATTAGAGAAAACCAGGATAAAACTAGATATAAATGACACCGACCCACCACTCGTGCGCCACCAAGCATACCGACACACTAATGTATGCTGACAAAAGAGCCCCCCACCATCTACTCTCCTAGCCTCCAACAAGTGAGCCTGGCGAGCTCACCAAGCGGTGGGGATGAAGACCTCAATATACTTTTAGGAAGCACGAATGACAAAACATCATGCCCCACCACACCATGCCGCTCTATACTGTCACCAATGGAGGGAAAGTAAAACCAAAGCCACACCATGGGATAAGCGGGTTTAGGATGCCTCGACTTTCCCCGCGGTGAATGTGCCTCTAGAACTCTGCATTGCCCAGAACCTCCAACACTCTGAGGACCAACTCCTCCCCGGGGCCTCCAATTATCCCGATACTTGCTCAATCATCATGCCCAATGTAGTTATCCTTCACCTCCATCTGGGAGGATGCCTTGATATCGAAAACTCAAGAGCGCGTCGCATTGCCACATGCTGCCATTTCCTTTTAACCTAAGGTATCTGTCACCGACTACTTGCATCTACGAGCAACACACCATGATCCAAGCTATCACCCCAACACCCATTCAAGGATAACTACGAGTGTCACACCAGCCTAGCTGGAGACCTTACTTTCGTTTCATGACGTGAAACACTCCAACAACACAAAACAATAACTCCACCTCTTAGAACCATAATGACCCGCTTTACGGAGTATTCACTCCAAGCTCTGGGCACAATCCTTTTGCCCTCCATTGGATGAGAATCGTTGCCCTCCATTGTCTACCACGCTGCGACATGAGATAAAGGTATCGCCTCCGCTGCAGTCGTGTCGGCTTCTCCCAGCTGTTCTCAACGTTAGATCGTGGGGAGGGGGTCATATTCCCCCGTCTTATTCTTGTTTTATCTTGCATTCTAAATGCCATAGTGCTAATGCCAATTAAACATATATTTAACATATCTAGTAGGTAAATTGAAATAATCACACACAAACAACTACTGTCCTCAAAATATTAGTTCATCTTCTAGTATTTCATATTGATTGGATAGACAATGGGCAAAATAGATTTCAGATACTTATGCGCTCACATAACTAATGCACTAAACAAAACAAACTATAGTGTATATATAGACCCTAAACAAACTAAAATGTTATTGCACCACAAGTTAATTGTTTTTAAACTAATAATTATGTTAAAATATCCTCAAGATGACCAAGCCCTAGATACATTTCTTTCACTATTCCTGGTAGCATTTACAAAAATGTTGGAAGCACCGAAGGGGTTCCATTTAAAGATCAATAGAGCATGGTCAAATTTATATACTCTCAGGTCTACTGCTAAAATTTAGTGACAATTCTAATTTAATTATAGTGGATTATTTTATGTATGTGGTCTACCTGAGAGTTCGAACGAATTAATGTTCTTTACATAACATGGCGTTTGATGTTATCTGCACACTACTACATGTACACGTTTGAATAAACTAGCTTCGTTTGAATTTTTTTTTAAAACACAGGCTCAAGTTGAGACCGGCTTTAATTTAAAAAAGCCATCAACCGGCCAGAATTACAACTGCAATATAATTTCAATATGTTTGCATTATATTGGTGGGTGAAGATTTGTTTTCCTTTTACTGCTTTCAGTAGGCATGTTCTGCAGTGTGGCCCAGGAATAATGGACAAGCACATTGAGAATCTCCTCTACGCAGACCAACGTCTATATTTATTATGTCAGAAGAACAATGTCAATCCAGAGAGTCCTTGTTTCAGAAAAGGTTGTGCTGTGTCTGTTACCCCATTGAGTTCGAGCAATGAAAATTCATATAGCAACGATTATGACAACCCGTTTGGGACTCGACAAACTGGGCAATCGTTGCCATTTCAATCGGTGCCAACTGGAACAATGACATTAGGACTAAACAATTCTGGAGCCCTGCAAGGTGTACCATTCCAATGCCCAGGTAAACTTCGGAAGTAAGACTTTCAGAAAGTTTGTTTTATAGATATATCACTCACTATGCATGAGATATGAGTAATTAGGACCATTAACTAATATGACCACCTCTGCACTTCAGGGTGGCGAGCTCCACTGAATGACATGTTTAACTGGAAATGCTTTTTGCAAATGCCTCGCGAGTCGCAACCCACCTCCATGTCCAACTCTAATGTTGGTATCATGAATAGTAACCCGGAAAACTTCTTTGACAATCAGATCAATTCATGGAACTTATCTCCTAGCACCGATTACTCATCATTGCCTGAGACGTATGACTTGATTGGCAGCAAGAGCTTGCTGCCGAGTAACGACAACATCTCATCGGACATGGTGGCACTTGAGCAGCTACGCGAAAACTTGTTGAGGGACAACGAGGTCATGAATATGGTGGACGAAGAGGATCTCATGAGTATGGTGAACTCCCTGTCCTGCTTGATTGGGTAGAGTTCCCACTCCTAGGCAACCAATACTCTAGTCACTCCTCCTCCTGATCTTGAACCAACTCAAGTCATCAACGTGCCACCTTCTGGAAGCAATCCTCCATGGATGGATTTGCCAAGCTCCCCATGGGAGCAATCATCGGAGGCATAGAAACATTATTATTATGTATGTGGGTGTGCTTGTGGCATAAAACATCAAATTGTTGGACTGATGGTTATTGTAATGCCGACATGTTGTACTATGCGTTTTGTTCCGATAAACTTCAGTGTGGACCTAGAAGTGATAATGCCTTCATGGGACCTGAAAAACCGAATTTATGTTTTAGTTACGCTACTAAAAATGCCCGTGGCGTTGCAACGGGAGATAAAAAATAGCACACTCCAAGCTTGATAAGCACGCTCAAGACCCTCGACCCTCCACAGGTATATCTCCTATATTTCAACATGTCAAACAATGGATTGATCGAGGGTAGAGTTTTTCAGGACCAAGTGTAGACCATGGGATGCGGTCCCAGGTCAATTGATTTGGATGAATTCTGATTTTTTTCAAATTCCAAAATTTATAAGTAATTTGACAATATAATATTACTAACAAATTTAAAGTAACAAAACATTAAATAAATAATATAGAATAACAACAGCAGAAGCAAAACCTACTTGTCGTCGTCCTTGTTCGACTTAATTATTCCATCTTATATGTGAGAAAGTGTGAGGCCAATCGATCATAACTAAGGAATCCCGTAATCTGAATGTATCAAAACTTTCCGTGTGGTTATTTAATTAATGTATTTATAGGAAAGAGTTAATCAGGGTCAATATCGAGTCAATTTTTAATGAAAAAATCTAAATTAATTAACCTTATCATGCGTAGCTCACTCGTATTAATTAATCTTTCTATACATCACCTAAGTTATACTCCCTCCGTTCCATAATATAAGAGCGTTTTTGACTGTCAGTTCTGGAGTTCGATGGCGTGTACGAGGTGTTGCCCCGGTCTGATTCGTTCAACGGCAATGGCTTCATATTTGGTGAGCCACCTTGGAGGTCCGCAAAGCTGCATATCAGCGATGGAGCCGTGTCGAGCTTAGGTGAGGAGGTGATCCGTCATTATTTTCTTTGGTGGCTGCTGTGGTGGTGCTGGAGGCAGGTGACGGACGTTGGTGTCAAGCTCAGCGATGTTTTGCTATCTTTTCAGTTTTGTCATGTCGGTTTTTACGTGACTTGTAATTTAATCTTTATGATATAAATGAGACATGTATTACCATGCAAAAAAAGAGCGTTTTTGACACTATACCAGTGTCAAAAACACTCTTATATTATGGGACGAAGGGAGTATTAACTAGTATTAATTGGTGCAATGGCGAACTAACCTGTGATTGGATGGTTAGGAGGATAGTGGTAACCGCGGCTCACTAGGGTTCAAATCATGCTGTTTGCATTATTCCTATATTTATTTCAGGATTTTCAACGATGCATGTTCAGTGAAACGAGACATTCCCGTCGACTACGAGACGCCCATGGTGACTTCGTCAATCTCAAGATGTTATGCTGGCTTAGTTTCTCGAAGGTGCTCATAAAAATAGGGTCTGCGTGTGTGTTCGTAGGAATAAGTGTATGCGCGTACACATGAGCGCTTGCGTCTGTACTGTGTTCTCAATTTTTTTGTCGCAATGGGATATAAAAACATGATGTGGGACTATTTAAAGGAACCAATCCTGTTTTAAACAAACAAGGACCCTAGTTCAGTTGGCTAGAGCGTTAGTACTTAGTGCAAGAGTCATGAGTTCGAGAGTAAAATGCATGTATGGTCCTTGAACATGGTGATGATGTCCACAATGGTACTCAAACTCAGAAACTGCTTTAATATTGTCCCAGGACTTGAAATACCGCTTCAATACGATGGGGCTTACGACGTCATGGCGGTGCTTCTGTCCGCGCGAGACCTCATCTGCGGGGAGGGCAACCTCGTCGCCCAGCATCAAGAGATGCTTAGTTGCTTCGCCGGCCCCGGCTTCGAACCTCACGTCACCACTCCCTCCGATGGTGCGCTTGGTCGCCATCTGATACACTTCCGAGAGCGTTTACGATTGGGAACGGCGGCGAGGATTCAGGTGCGGTGTGTGTGGAGAGAGGGGAGTGCGGCCGCCTGCTATAACCAGCGGCACAGGCGCGATTAATATAGAGTGGTTGGGAGCTAGGCGGGAGGCGGTTAAACGGCTCGCCTCCCGGTGAACCTGCGCAGTGGTCTTCTCGCATGCCTCACCCCTGCTCACACATCTCCCGGTTAGCCTGCCCAGAGGACTGCTCGCATGTCTCCCAGTTAGCCTGCGTAGAGGACTGCTCGCAAGCGTCCCGTCAATTCACACACCAGCTCGCACGTCTCCCGGTGGGCTAGAGCGGCCTGCTCGCACGCGCCCCGTCAATTTACACACCTGCTCGCACGTCTCACGGTCAGCCTGAGCAGCAGACTGCTCGCATGCATCCCGTCAACTCACGTCCGTTCGGACGGCACACGGGGCTCGTGGTGGTACGTAATATTTTGTTGGGACCAACGCACACGGTTGAATACTGTAATCGTTCGAGATGGTAACGCGACAAGTGTGTGTACCAAGTACCAACCTTTAATAAGCTTCTGTTTATATCATGAAACGGAATCCCAAGTTTCAGGATTTTCAGTTGATTTTTGGATTTACTTCAATTTAAAATGATTTTTTCGATGTTTGAGGCCGATCTGTCTAAAAACCAATATTTTTAATATTTTCCATGACGCCAAGAGGTTTGAGGTTCCTTACCATTTATTGCATGGTGACTAAACATGAACCCAAGGGGACATATGATTTCCCCCAATGAATTCCTGGAAACTCATTGTTGCATATTTTTTGAATGATATATGAACATTTTATAATTATAACACGGACTGATGTGTCACGTGTTTTCTACATAAAAATAGTTTGACGCGTCTCGACATGGTGTTTTCGGTGGTGGCCGCGGGGGGGGGGGGGCTCTTTTCGTTTCACTTGTTGCACGAGCCTCTATGTGTGGGATTGTCCGTTTTGTGAGGCACTTGCCACCCCAAATTATCAAAATTGTGCATTGAAATGTTTGAAACAAGGCTCACCTCTAACGTCATGCATGTGTTTAGGACACATGCACACGGTGGTGGTGGTCCCTCGGACAATAATCCTTTGTGTGCTATTAGTGACGTGCACATTCGTGGGTCCACGTGGTCTATCACTTTTGAGCCGCACCGGTAGGGGTTTGACAAAGGTGGGTTCAGTTAATCTGCTCTGTGTTGCGGTAGATCATGGTGAGATTCCACACCAAAGATTGATGTGACGTACTCATGGGTACCTCCTACCGCTCAAAGTTGAGGGGGTGGGTGGGAGGAGACATACATATTGCGCGCAATTTTCTTTAGCATGGGGACTTTCCAATTTGTGAAGCACACACTGGATCAAAGTCGTTTAGTTGGCATTTTGACATAAAAAACAAACCCATTCATATGCTTGTGTCACATATAATTGATGGTGGCCCTAAGTGGCTCACTCACATGGTAATCGGTGACGCATCAATCTATGGGGCCCATGTGTGGTCATCTATATTATATATCGTTTTGACCAATGTGGATCCTTTTCGGTATGCGTCTTAATTACCATATGCCATGGTCATACATCGAGACAAATGTTTTTTGTGCGCATGCATGAACCCATCCCACCACCATCTCGAAATGGGGGGTTGGGCCGGGTGGGGAGGCATACATATACTATGGCCCTGTTTGGATACTCTAACTTATATAGCTAGAGGTTGGAGTTAGTTTCTAGCTCATGACTAACCCTAAACTAACTATAGCCAAAGAGGTGTTTGGATGATAGGATTAGATTGACAATAGATGCACTTGATGGAGAGAGAAAAGTGATTTTTCAGTGGGCCCCACGAGAACTAGCTCCAATTAGGACCTCTTGGCGGGTGGGATAGAGAGGGCCCCATGAGAACTAGCTCCAATTAGCACCTCTAGGCTGGGATATTTTTTTGGGTGGGTTAGATGCAACTAGCTCCAATCTAACCCTCATGTTTGAATACTTTAGGGCTATTTGAGCCCGAGCTAGCTCAAACTAACTCTAACCCATGGATCCAAACATGGCCTATATGCGTTGTGATCGATCCTCTTCGTAAGTCGACTTGTAGTTTCTAAGGCAATTGCCATTAAAGTTCCATTGGGTACTAATTAACTAAACAAACACTTAATTACATATATACATATATGTGTGGGCCTCATGGCATGTTCGTTTTTTTTTGTCAAACACTCTATCACGTGGTCATCGACATCACACAGGCACAACCATGTCCATGTGGGTCGTCACTTTGACAGGCGGCTGTAGAGATGTTAATTTGACCAAGGTGGATTCTTCTTGTTGGTATATGTATGTTTTATATATATATATATATATATATATATATATATATATATATATATATATATATATATATATATATATATTATATGTAGTTGATATATGCATCAACATTTCAATTCTAAGAAAAAATCAAACGCATCGTACACACTGAAGCACTCCTATCGGCTCGAACTGTGGGCGCGCATGGGGCTATATATGCATGGGTCGTTAACCTCAGTACAGGGCCATTCTGGTCCGAGAGACACACATGTGGCGGCGAAAGTTGTGCGTTTGTTATTTGAAAACATCGCACAACGCTTTCATACATTGTGCCTGGGGCCATGCATGTGCGTTGGTGTTGTCTACAGACACTCCCTCGCGTGGTTATGGACGACATGCCAAATTTATGGACCCGTGTGGTCTATCACTTAAACCGGCCCATATATATATAGGGTGGCTCTATTCTAATAACACCCTTAAGAGTCTTATTCTAATAACTCTTCCGCTTATTCTGATAACACCCAGACGCAACCAACGGACGACCGGGGCTGCCACATCTTCACGCAGCACGAGCACCGCCTCCTCCTACCACCTGCCCCCAGCCCTGCCTCCTCCCAACCACCGTGGCGCCACACCCCATCACCACATGCCCCACCGTCTCCCACCACCAGCCCCGAGCCGCGCCTCCTCCCACCACCTCACGGATCTGGTCGGCCCCCAACCACCGCGACACCACACCACCCCCATGGCACCACCTCCCTCCCTCCCACCTTCTCCGCCCCCACCGCCCACGATGGCCGCGCCCGACCCCAACTCCAATTCCGTGCCCCCACCGCCGGTCCTGGCCAGCCGCACGCCCGACCGTCGCCGGATCTCCTGCTGGTCGCCGCGGCCGGTTCCACCCTTTGCACCTCCGGGTCCGACGGCGTCACCATCTTCCTCCTCCGCCAGCTCTTTCCAGGAGCCCTAACGGCTAACGCGCCCACCACTCGCATCTCCATGGATCCACCGGATTCAGGCGCCCTTGCTCCCCCCTTCCGGCGAGGCCCCGCTGACGAGCTCCATCCCCCGTCCCCGATCCAGGTCAATAGCAGAAAGGGCATCACTGTCATCCCTCCGATCTTCTCATGACCCGATTCACTTGCTGTGTTTTTCAATTCACATGGGGTAGTAGGTGCTCCGTGAGGCTTCCGCCGGAGAGATCCCCTTGGCGAGCCGCCCAGAGTCCTCCTCTCCCTCCCTCGCATGGGGCCGCCCGACCTCCTCATCCCTGGTTCAGATCGAGCCGAGGATGAGCTCTCTCCTCCTCATGGCGTCTCCGTCCAGGCATCATCTACGCCATCCCTGGTGCTCGGCCGCCGCCCTAACCCGTGCAGCTCGGTCGCGGCCGCCATGCAGCTCGGTCGCGACCCCTTTGCAGCTTCGTCGCCGCGGGAGATGGAGCAGCAGCCCCCGCCCCAAGTCGTCCTCACCGTTGCATGGCTCGCCCCCGTCCAAGCTGGCACAGCTCCGACTTGTGGATGTGCACTGTGGTTCGGTTGTGTAGTGGGCATGTTCAAGCAGTCAACCATGAAGTTCGTGGAACGTGAGTGTGTCATTCACCGATGGGCTCTTGCAGTTTGGATGGATGTGTGATGCGGTTAAACTTTTTGTTGTTTATATTGATGCGGTTAAGCCAAGAACAAGAATGCATTTTATTTGCGCCATTTACAATTGGCTCAATGTGTAGGAGAAAAGGTTTTTTTAAGTTCCCTTTGTTCTTTGTTGTGGCACGAACAAAAATGTGATGCAGTTCGGCCGGCTCACAAATGCATTTTTTGGGGCTCTTTTGCTATAAAATGTGATGTAGTTTGGCCGGTTCACAAATGCAGTTTGGTTCTAGTTCACAAATGCATTTTTTAGATAAAAAACAGTAAAAAAACTATTTTGGAGCATATTAGTAGTTGTTCAGAAATATCAATGCAGTTTATTTGTAGCGACTCAAGTGGTTCACTCTGTAAAACAAGATGTTGGGAAAAATGTACGAAGTTCGATACTCTTGTTCGTGTAGTGCATAACGCAATGATTCTTTTTTTGAGAGATAGCATATGTAGTTCACTACTTTCGTTGCCGGTAGTGCAGTGCACACGACAAAAAAACACCAATTGATGTGGTTCACTTGCCCTCATCCATGCGGTCCACTCGTTCATAATATTTTTAGGAAAAAAACACAAAGAAAATCATGAAGTTCGCTTGCCGATCTGATGCAGTGCGATTTTCCGTCTAAAGCAGTGTGTTTTTCTGTCTGATGCAGTTCACGCGTCGATTTTGGGGTCGCGAAAAACAGAGTGTCCGCATTTCGGTAAAATCAAAACTGCTCTTAAACCGTAAGGAATTAGAGAGAGTGTTCTATATGAAAAAGTTGCGTCTCGTCGATATGTTTCCAACGCCGTATCATTTACATCATTCCGACGAGCGGTTTGGAAAATTTACGAAAATACGCTCGCTGCCACTCGTAGGCAGACGCACCGTTTTCAAAATTCATTTAAAACCGTGAGGAATCTCAACAAATGATCAACATATGAAAGTTTCACCTATTCCACAGCTTTTCAACGCCGTATCGCACGCCTCGTTCCGATAAACGGTTAAAAAACAGCAGCGAAAACAGTAACAAAAAAACAAAAAAATGAAAAACAGAATTCCCTTTTTGAGTAAATTTGAAACTGCTCTTAAACCGTAATCAATTAGAGAGAGTAATCTACATGAAAAAGTTGCAGCTTGACGATATATTTTCAACGCCGTATTGTTTGCTTCATTCCGAGGAGCGGTTTAGAAAAAATCGTAAAAATACGCTCGCTGCCATCCGTCAGGCGTCCACCATTTCCGAAACTGCTCTTAAACCGCGAAGATTATCGAAAAGCGTTCAACATGACGAAGTTGCGAATTTTCCGTAGCTATCCAACGGTATATTATACGCCTTGTTCCGACAAACGGTTTAAAAATTGGAGCGAAAACGGTGTCGAAAAAACGCGTGCAGTTTTTTACGACGGGAAGTGCACTCGCATCAGTACTGCAGTGTTGTTGCTTCAACAATGACGTGCACTTCCGTTGAGCGTGCAGTTCGGAAGTGTTAGCAGAATAACTATATTAGCAGAATAGACCGGCTGTGTATATCTCTACCTATAATAATAAAAGGGCTACTGCTTCTGGTCGTCCGTCATAAAATTGCCCCTAAAGTTGCCCATAATTACCTCCCATGCCACCCATAAGTAGAAAAAACGGTTCGGTTTACTGCCTCCGCCGCTACTCTGGTTCATATACAGCAACTCCCCTGTCTAAACACAAACACACCACTAGCCCATTGCCAAAGCCCCAGTCTACCGCCTAACCGACCCAAGTTCGATCCCAGCCACGCCCCCTTTTCTTTTTCACTTCTCTTTTTGTGTAAATTCAAATGCTTTTTAAAGTATTAATATCTTTCAAATCCTAACTCCAAATCTAACATATTATATATAAAAATTACTTAGAAAAATATGTAGATTTCAAATATGTTATTATATTGCATGTTACTAATTTATCTCTACCTTATATATATATTATATATATATATATAATAATAATAATAATAATAATAATAATAATAATTAATAATAATAATATAATATAATAGTAATAATATATAATATATATATATATATTATAATAATAAAGCAAATAGGGTTTCTGGTCGTACGTCGTCGGCGATTTTTCAAAAAAGTCTCTGTGTTTTGTGATATTCAACCCGCAGTCCTTGAAATAAGTCAGCCGAACAGGTACGGGCGGGATTAAAAAAAAACACCTACACGACTCTGCCTCCCAATCCCCCTGCCGCCACCTCCCGCACGCTGCCACCTCCTGCCTCGCCATGCCCTGCCTCACCATGCGCCGCTGGCGGCCGACCCCGTCGCCGCCGCCGGAGGCCGACCCCGTCGCCGCCGCCGAGCCGGAGGACGAGGAGGAGGAGGAGATGGAGGCGGCGAGGACGAGGAGGACCACGCTGGTGGAGCCCGAGCAGCAGGCGGCCGACCCCGTCGCCGCTGCCGAGCTGGAGGAGGAGGAGGAGGAGGAGGAGGAGGAGACGGAGGCGGCGAGGATGAGGAGGACGCTCTGCTGTAACGCGCGCAGGCCGATCGATCCGGATCGAGGCGGGTCAACGAGCATGCGGGGCAGCAGGCGGCTCTCGGGCGGCGGCGGCGCATGGGCTGGAGGTGGCTGCAGCCATGGGAGGACGAAGTCGACGTGGAGCTATCGGCCGGTGGCCTTGGCTGAAGTCGGAGGTGGAGCAGGCCATGAAGCTCGGCAGGAGGAGCGAAGAGGGGCACGGTGGAGGCGCCCTTCGCTGGCGGCGAGCTTGCTGGCCGAAGCGGCGGCAGTGGCGGCGAGTGACGTGGTGACGGGGCTGACCGCGCAGCCGAGCGTCCTGGTTGTCCATCGCGATGAGGGGCGCCAGCTCCACACCCCAAATTTTCTCTATCTGATCCTGACGGCTGTGCTCTTCCCCTGTTAGTTGATCAATTCTTTTGCTAATGTTTTATACAGTTCACAGGTGGTTGTCGTGGACGGGTTAACAAGCGCCCTTTGAGATGGCACCCATGAGATTTTCTGTTGTTCTCCCTTACCAAGATGTCTAGCATGTTGATCATAATCTGGACAGTGATAAGCTGCTGCTGCTGCTGCAAGTGCCATTGGAAAAATTCTATATGTAATGCTGCACTCATGAGAGAGATATTTTGTCCCAATTTCAGGGAGTTTACGAATAACTTAGCAAGTAGATATGTGAAGTGATGCTAGAGCTCCACTGCTTCCTATGTAAAAAATAGTTAGCTCGTTTTCTGTTTAATTTGCTGCTGCTTCTCATATTTCTTCAGTCTTGTGTGAATCTAACTGCTACTAGCCTGACCAAGACTACAACGACCTAAAAATGGATTCTAACCAAATAAATGGTGAGTAGGTGAATATCTGTCAGCCCTTTTTTGTTTCAAACCTAGATGAATATACACCATTATATTTAGTCCATGGAATGGTTCATCATTAGGGAACTCTGGGATATCATCTGCGACAGAGATGATTGATTTAGCAAATGAAATAGTAGCTATATGCAATACGCTCCATCAGGCAATTTAATGCAATACACTTCAGGATCATAATGAAAGTTTTGCCTTTTATTCTTGAAACGCTGTGTGGCTGTATGTTTCGTGTTAGATATTATAATGGCTCTTATGTTTTCTCTTACTCTAATATGCAACGCAGTCCACTGTCACTAATGTTTTACAAACGCTGTTAATTACAGTTTCATCTGAGTATGTTTTCCTTGCATCAGTCTGAACTTACATGGACAACTCTGCTTTTTGTCCAATATCCAGTTGTTCTCAATGGTTTGAGCATGTGAGGTTTTCTAATGGATATGTTCTTTTGGCGCAGATGGACAACACCACTCCCAAGTACTCGAAGGCCCATTATGATGTACTAATTGTTAAGAAATTCTTGAAATAAATAATAAAAGGCGATTTTTTGTGGTACATGTGCATGAGCCTATAGTCGGTTAGTATCTGCTGCCCTTTTTTTAATAATATGTGGCTCGTTGTATAGAGGCTTATCTATGCATTAGTATTTGATCTGAACCGTGAGCTACAAAATTACCTTACTTGATCTGAACCGTGAGCACCTGATGATTTTGTGGGTGCAAATAAATGAAAGTCAAAATGCTTTTGGCTGTGAGTTACTATTCCTTAGCCTATATGTATGTCTTAGTTAAACTTGAAAATCATTGTTTTCTCCAATGATGCTATGTGATGCAGTAATAAATTAGTAGACTCGAATATTTTTTGTTCTGATCAGTCTTGTGTGGAAGATATGACCTTCTTTGAATACTCTGCTCATTATATGTAATATTTTTACTCCAGATTTAGTCTACACTGTCCAGGAATTAGAGGCAACTAAAAGATGTATGGACTTCATACTCGGCTGGTATGTTATCTTTACTCTACCATTGCTTCAGGAATGCAGAACTAACTGAAGTGCGGTTCCTTTTAGGATTATTGGAACCCTTTATGTCTGGAGATTAGTCAAAATAATGAAAAAATTGTTGGTTCTCGTCTTCCATCCTTCACAAGGATCCAGTCTGAAGCAATAATTGGTACTGCAGATTTCATCGGGAAAAATTACTACTATTCTATCCATGTGAGCAATTGCCCTTTAGACAAAGGCGTGCGTGACTATACAGCAGACATGTCAATTAGCTACAAAAGTAAGCATAATTGCTTTTTTGTTCACAATTTTGTAGCAGCAGTAGTGGGCAATGTGGTCTATTTATCTGCTGACAACAGAAAGTTCATACTGTTGACATATAGAGTGAGGAGATAATTCGTTACGCTTCTGAAAAAGATTAACAACTCTGAGATTTGTAATCGAAATGGCACATCTAAAAAATATAAATGTTTCTTTGATGGATCTTCTAAAACAGACCCGCCAGCTGGAAAGGTATAATGTTTAATCAATGTGTTTGTCAGATACAAGACATGCTTCAGCTATTCTTTAGATGAAACATCAAAGGGCTGGAATTCTGAGCTAACCCGAGATACTAGAAATTAATGAAATAGTACGCTTGATTGAAGGCCATGAGGTTGAGCAAGAAACTGAGATTGAGTCTATCTTGCAAGTTTTGACATATAGAGCAACTTCTTTTTAATGCAGGTTGCCGCCACGTCTTTTCCAAGTGACCCCAAAGGATTGTGACATGTGCTACTGTACTTGAAAGACACAAGCAGAGACATTCCCATTTGTATATTTTGAAGATGGTTCAGTATCTAGCCCCTCGACATCCTTGCTTTGGTATCTGCGAGGATGCAATGCATGCGCTCATGCATCATACCTTATCTGACATGCATAGAGTATTTATTTATTTATTACATTTGTACTGCATCAATGATTGGCCGACTGAACTCCCTTCATAAAACACAAGTTATCACCATGAATAAGCAGTGCCTCACCGCGATCTATTTATTTCCGAGTCTGAAGTAAAAGATAAATGTTATTCACACTAAACTCTTAAACCTTCCTCTTTATATGTCTAAACCAAACCATCAAATCTGAAGTAGTTTCTATTTCCTAGGTATAAGAAGTTGCCAATTAGGCACACAAGTTTTCTGTTAAATGTATATGTCTAACCGTTTATTAAAGAATTATACACTATTGTAACAGTTTTTACTTTTAGATAAGGCCCAGTGTGGGTGGGTGGCGACTGTGGTGGTCATCTCTTGGTGCCTCATCTACGGAGAGGGGACCTTGGAGGAGGGATAGCTATGGTGACGGCTGTGGCCTACAGCAGGGACAGACTGTTGAATGGCCAACAGTGCCTCCGCCGACGGCGCGGGAAACACACCAACTGCAAGGGCGCCTCGATCTGATAGGTGACTTGCTTATTCCCTTAAGCCGAATCATTGGATAGATGAGTAGGGGGCGAGGATTGGTCGGTGCCTCGAGGACCATCTCGACCGAACTTGCATGTTGTAGACCATGAGCTCACCGAGGCTGCCACACCTTTGGACGACAACGATTCTTTCTTTTGGTGGAATCCCTTTCCTTTTACTTTAATTACCTGAGAAAAAAATTCTATATTGTCTTGATTTCCTATCTCTGTTGTTTTCATGGCCGACTATTTGAAGTTCTCTGTTCATTCAAGCAGTTCTTGCCAGAGCGAAGAAGTTTTGTATTGTTAAATGGAATCATTTACTTACAATAATGGTTGTACAATCAATGTGCACAGGCAAAATGCTGCGGCGTCCTCTCCCTTATATACTACTCACGGGTTAGGTTTACATGATACAGTTTGTTACAATTACATGAGATCAAATCTCAACAACTTGGATCTTATCACAACTACTCAGATATATACGTGCACGTGTACATTAACAGCAAAAACATTCCTTGCGTCCTTTAAGTGTTGGTGGATGAAAAATAATATTTATGTTCTCTCGAAGAAATGGTGAGTAGAGCAAGGGGGTGATGATCAGACACATAAAGGGAGGATGACGATTTATATTCTGAAGGGGAGTTTGGTCGAAAACAGACCCAAGTGTAGATGAACAAAACAAGATGGAAAATTATGCCTGAGTATGAGCGGCAATTGTAAGCTTTAGTTGGGCTGAGTATCATTTGTTTTTCACGGAAGGTGTGCGAGAGTTTGTTTCTCCCGTTGCAACGCACGGGCACATTTACTAGTACAATAAAATTTATGATGCAACCTTAATTATATATTCTCTATATTAGGTATTTTTCAAATGCCTATTACATATATTTTATGTCTCATTTAACTTGAGTAGATATGATAGTTTAATGCTCTCACAAAAGACCCCCTTTTCTTTTTCACTTCTTTTTTGTGTGTAAATTCAAATGCTTTTTAAAGTATTCATATCTTTCAAATCCTAACTCCAAATCTAACATATTATATATAAAATTTGCTCAGAAAAATATGTAGATTTCAAATATGCTATTATATTGCACGTTACTAGTTTATAGAATAAAATTTATGATGCAACTTTAATTATACGTTCTCTATATTGGGTATTTTTCAAATGCCTATTACATATATTTTATGTCCCATTTAACTTGAGTAGATATGATAGTTTAATGCTCTCACAAAAGATAGTATTTACACTATAGAGGATGAGGATGTCGATTCCTACTAGCTACCCTATGTTAAAGGTTACGATAGGTGCATAATCATCCTATTTTCCACCGTGTATAATAACCAACTAATATACAATGATGTGCACTAAACTGTTGATACGAGCTTTATGCAAACAAGTGGCTTAATGTTGATCTCCATAATTTTTAAAATTGTGCCCATAAAGATTTTTAAAAACTCTTTGAATACACTTTCAAAAACCATTCAATCATTACATTTTTACGCAACACGACTTATCATGTTGTTTGTTGTGTGAAGATTTCTGGGATTTGCTGATATCGTGTAGTGTGTATAAGGGGGTGATTTGTTTTCTTCCGTTGCAACGCACGGGCATGTTTGCTAGTATATCCCTTAAGACCTTATTCTCATAACACCTTTCTTATTCTGCTAACACCGACATACGAACCGGACACAACCCACCCCACCCGTGTAGCCCACTACCCATCTTCCCCACCCCCGCACCACAACCCATCTTCCCCACCCCCGCACCACAACCCTCCTCCCACTTCCCCACCCCGCAGTCCCAACCTCCACCTCCTCTCCATCTTCTACCGAAGAGCCACCCCAAGTCGCCGTCATGCCGTGCCGCCCCACCCCTGCCTACCTTCTACCGGCGCCGCGCCGGAGCACCACCCCAGGCCACCTCCCCGCCGCCCGGCCCCGTCGACCTTCTACCAGTGCTGCCTCCGCCTCCGCCCTACACCCTGCCGCCGCACCGCACCACCTCCGCCCACCTTCTATAGGCGCCACCGCCGCGCCACCCCTACCATGCACCGCTTCGCCCCGCCCCCGCCATGCTTCGAATCATCGGGTGGCCTCCCCAGCCATGGCAGCCCCCTTCGCCTCAGATCCGACAGCCGCCGCCACCCCTCCTCTTCTACCTTCCGGCCGGCTAGCTACCCGAGGGCGGGCCCTTGGTACCCGACGTGGATTTGGGCTCGCCGCCCCGCCGTGGCCTTCCTAGCGTCAGGCTCCTCCCACCACCATGGTCTCGCGCCGGATCCCGTGGAGGCCCGGCCGGATCTCCGCCACCACCTCCCTCGCATCGTCATCACCGGAGATCCAGCGCCGGCCCCTAGGGGCGTCTCTCCTTCCACCAGTGAGGGTTACGGTGATGCACTCCTCCCTCTCCAAAAAAATGGATGACTATCGTGCCGGCTTCCCTTCGTGCCACCGCGCCAGGAGTTCTCAAAGCATGGTCGTGGTGCTGCTCCTGCTTAACGGTGGTGGTGCTGCTGCTCCTGATGCCGCGGCCGTGGGTGGAGTAACACCAGATGACAGGGCCGGCCTCCACGACGCAGCGGTCGAGCCAAAGGCCAGGCGTCTGCATCGAGTAGTCCGGCGAGCTCTGAATTGCAGCTTCCGCAGTGTGGGATGCGGTTCCATGCACATCTCTGTGCAGTTCGGGGGCGCCTCTCTCTCGCCTTCTAACCCCCAGCCGAGATCTGAATGTCCATGGAGGTGCCTCTGGGTGTTGCAGTCTGCGTCTAGTAATTATGCAGTGCGCTTCCCGACCCCCGTGGCTAGGCAGTGGGGGACGATGACCGATGGAAGAGCAGTAGCGGGCGTGCAGACCATTTGGTCATTCTGCGTTTTTTTCTTCAGTTTTTGGCTATGTGCAGCCCATGCGTTTTTCAGAGTTTTCAGATTTTGTGTGCCGTGTCGGAGGCCTATCAAAATTGCATGCCTTCCTTCATCACGATCAAAATTTCTATGCGAATCACTCTCTCGCCACGTCGGAATCATGTAATTATTGGAGAGATTTGCTACTCTGTAATAAACAATGTTTATGGCTCACTCTGTAATAAAAAATATTGATGCAGTACACTAGCTTTGGTAATTCAGTCTGGACGTATTCATAAAAAAATAGCTTAAAAACCGAAAAAGGGCATGAGGTCCATTTTGATTTGTGACATACGGTCCACTTCGATTTGTGTCGCGGTTCACTTTCCTTCTGATGTGCACTGCACTCATCTCACGAGGTATCATGTGTTTTGAATCAGTCAACTTCATCGGTAACTGCAGTGCGCTTGGTCGTCGGATGCAGCTCACGTGGTGTTTGACTAAAAAATACATAACAAAACTCATGACAAAAGAAAACATGAAGTTCAACTGCTCGTCTGATGCAATGCACTTATCAGTCTGAAGCAGTGCATTCTTCTGTCTGATGCGATTCACGCGTCGATTTTGGTATCGCGAAAAACAGAGTGTCAGCATTTTTGTAAAATCAAAACTGCTCTTAAACCGTAAGAAGTTATAGAGAGTGTTCTACATGAAAAAATTGTGCCTCGTCGATATCTTTCCAACGCCGTACCATTTGCATCATTCCGAGAGCGGTTTAGAAATATTTACGAAAATACGCTCGCTGCCACTAGTAGGCAGCAGCACTGTTTTCAAAATTTATTTAAAACCGTGAGGAATCTCAACAAATGATCAACATATAAAAGTTGCGCCTATTCTACAGCTTTTCAACGCCGTATCGCACACCTCGTTCCGATAAACGGTTAAAAAACTGAAGCAAAAACAGTAACAAAAAAAATAAAAAAAATGAAAAACAGAATTCCGTTTTTTAGTAAATTTGAAACTGCTCTTAAACCGCAAGGAATTAGAGAGAGTAATCTACATGAAAAAGTTGCGGCTCGACGATATCTTTTCAACACCGTATCGTTTGCGTCATTCCAATGAGCGGTTTACAAAAAATCGCGAAAATATGCTCGCTGTCACCCGTCGGGCGCCCACCATTTTCGAAACTGCTCTTAGACCGTTAGGAATCGCGAAAAGTGTTCAACATGGCTAAGTTGGGTATTTTCCGTAGCTATCCAACGGTATATTATACGCCTCGTTCCGACAAACGGTTTAAAAACTGGACCGAAAACAGTGTCGAAAAAACGCGTGCAGTTTTTTGCGACGGGAAGTGCACTCGCATCAGTACTGCAGTGCTGTTGCCTCAACAATGACGTGCACTTTCGTTGAGCGTGCAGTTCGGAAGTGCTAGCAGAATAACTATTCTGCTAATATTAGCAGAATAAACCGGCTGTGTGTGTGTATATATATAGTCTTCTCATTATTTGTTACGATATAGTTCATGGTGAGATATGAGACAGAAGTTTGAGCGCATACATATATATATATAGGTCGTGGTGTCTGTTCGAAGCATGTGTGTGCGTGGGGCGGGGTGGGGGCAGGGGAGGGGCAACACAATAGTACGTATACACGAAACATATTTATGAGGTCTACTACATACCGTTCGACTTTTGAGCCACATCAAAAAGTTATGCACGCACGAAATATCACACCACCTTAATTAATTAGTTGAGCCACACATATGTGGTTGCGGTCTCACCCATCTTGTGAAGTTTCCGAGATGCGCCCATCAGTGGGCCCATGCAGTCTACCCTCAGAACTGAAACACGGGGGAGGGGGGATGATCATGATGGATTTCTATTGATTTTGTGTTACGGTTGGGTGAATTTGCAGTCGTAGTATAAGTTCGTACGTTCATATATATACTGTAGCTACCATCCCCCCGCCGACTCGAAGGTGTGTGGGGGGTGGGGAAGGGGGCCATAAGCCAACATTACCGTGTGTTCTGCAAGACATTGTGTGTCACATGAAAGTTGTGCATTCCGTATTTGAACACCACAACAACCTTTCCATACATACATTTGGTCCACAAGCAGGTCTGTTTGTGATATGCCCCTAGATTTATCGTGTTTATTTTCCAATGTTGTTAGATAAATGGCAGGGTAGTCTTTTTTGAAACTTAAATAGCAGACGAGTCAAAGGAGACAACTGTGTGCAATTGTGTACGCAGTAGACACGGTTCCCGCATGCTAACTGTGTGCCACGCCCGGCCCATGGTTGTCACGTAACTACAGATCACCTTGCACTAACCCGCATAGAGAAATCTTAAAAATAGCTACCCGCCTTGATCAACTTAAAAGTTGATGGTTGCGCGGGTTTATCTCTTTGAATTGCACACGGGTATTATGTTCGGGCCGTGTGCGATGTTTGTTCCTCCGGCGCCACTTCAAACCCTTCATAAAAATTTCACTTTGTCCCAGCTTTTCATTCCCTCCAAGTAAAATTTAAAGTAGCCTCGATATTTCCTCAAACACCACCTAGGCCCCTCCCACCCCACCCCCACACAACTCCCTCGCTCGAACCCTAGATACCTCGCCGTCGTCGCCGCCGCCCCCGATCCCGCTCCGCGTTCCACAGTCAACCTCTCCTGCTCTCCCTGTCCTGGTTACGAACCCATCTCCGTACCGTCGCCGCCCTGAATTTCTTAGATGGCGCCTGCTAAACACCCCTTTCCTCACAGATCCGCACTGACCCCCACCGCAGACCGTCGCAGCCTAATCCTAGCTACACTTGCTAGGGAGATCGAGGAGCGAATGGCCAAAAGGAGGTATATCGCGGCCTTTCCGCTGGACGACGCTGAGGTGGCCGCCGAGGCTGCCGGGGAAGCTAACTACGATGACGAGGTGTCTACCGGGATCGTCGGGGAAGCTGACTACGATGACAAGGTGACCGCCGAGGCCGTCGGGGAAGCTGTCTATGATGACGAGGTGGCCGCCGAGGCCGCCGGGGAAGCTGTCTACGATGACGAGGTGGCCGCCGAGGCCGCCGGGGAAGCTGACTACGATGACGAGGTGGCCTCCGAGGCCGCCGGGAAATATAACGACTGTGAGGCTGTAAGACAGCGGGTTCCCGTTTGGATGCATATCGACGCAGCCGGCTACGACGTCGAGCTCGTCGACGGTGACGGCTTGTCGCGGGCTATGTCACAGGTTAAGTGGCCCAACCCCGACCCCTCGGGTTCAACCCCTGTCGACCTCATGTAAGGCCCAGCCGCTGATCTACTCTGCTTCGCCCTCAAGAATTTGCCTTCCTTCATCTCCATGGAGCCTCTTTTGTCATTTCTGAAGGACATGTTCTATGGAGGTGGCTCAGCATCGTCAGCTGCCAAGTCAGACCTCATCAATGATGCCAACGCCGACAACGGCACCCTATCCGTCTCTTCCAAGGGGAAAGAGCCCATCCATGACATCAGGGAGGGCACCCTGCATCCCTTCTCTTCCAAGGGGAAGGAGCCCATCTGTGACAACAGGGAGCACACCCATAATCCGCGCTCTTCTAATGGGAATGAGCCCATCTGTGACAGGTGAGGAAACCCATCCCATATTAAATTACTTCACTCATGCTAAATGTATGGACTCTGAAGTTGAATTTCATCAATACCTGTTTCAAGAGCCATATACCTGGTGCAGTTAACACGTGAACTGTTTATTTCAGTTCTTTCGCATGTGATGTTCAGTTATAAAATTTCATGTTTAAGCACCGGCTACGTTCTATGCAATTTCAACAGTACTGTACGAATGACTATTTTTGGTTGCTATCAAGCCTGTTGTAGTGAGCATATGCCTTGTTTATCTGTTTTTCCTAGCTCGGTTGTTTGTACTGGGCATATGTCCTGATTCAATTGCTATATAGTATGTCTTGTTTATTTCAGTTATTCACATTGTGAAGTTCTATATCTGCAAGTATGTACCTTCCAGTTCAATTTCATCATACCAGTTAACACGCCCACTGTTTATTTCTGTCCATAATGAGTTGTTAGCTTACAAATTTACAATGTCTGAATCTATTTTGTTTGTAGTGGTTCTCAAAGCAGTTTACTCAGGATTATCTCTCAAACTACATGATTGGTGGATGTGCAAACGTTAAAATATATCTACCAGGCCACGGTGACTACCTAGATGTCCTCATCAACACAGAGAAGGATGGGCGGTCCGCCATCACAAGGGGCTGGCCCAGAGTCATCCGTGCATTCTGCATGGAGGAGGACACAATATGGGCATTCCGCTTCACCTTGTACAACTGCTAGAGTGTCTTTCGCCTCTTCCTTTACCGTATTTAATACAAGTATGCAACCATGGTTCATCATTATTTATCTGGTCCTAATGTAATTATTATTTCTTGATGTAATTCTTGAACATATGTACCTGTGAATGGAATAATGCATTGGTTGTTGAACCTATGTCTATATATATAGGATGGATATGAAAAATGTTATAGCCTACTATCAAATTCAAATCCTATAGAATTTTAAATTGTGGCGATTAAAATAGTGGAAAAATAAGCTCTGCAGGTCATTACACCGCACACGGTTTGTAAAGCAGAACGTGTGCGATATACCTCATGATTCGACACGTTTCAGAGAGACAAACTGTGTGTGACAATGCACACAATTGCCGTCTGCAAACCGTGTCTGTTGTTAGACAATATTAGAAACGGTTAAGCAGGCCTAAATGTTTTGTGACAGTCTCCTTATCATACACGATTTATAATGTTTAACTGTTTGTTATGTCGTATGCATCTGACACGAGTATGACTGTTGGAGCGTTTGGGAATCTTGGTATATCGCAAACGACGCGGTAGGACAAAATGTGTGTGATTGTCTCCTTATCATACACGCTTTGCAATTATGAACTGTTTGTGATTCGGCACACATCGTAAACGGTGCGCTACAGAATAGCGCGTGCGATGTTAGTGTGATCTCACACAAGTTCCAAGGATGGGCCGTATGGGAAGGATGCCATATCTCAAATGGTTGACCGGTGACTCTCGTTTGTGATAGATGCGGACATTCCATACGCTTAGCTTTGCAAAACGTTTGCGTTCGTTGGCCACCATCGCCGATGGGTTTTCCATGTCGTGTGGGATGGACCCCCCTATCGCCCACACATGCAAGGCGACGGTTTAAGGGGTTAAAAACCGTTTGTATAGCACGTTGTTGCACCAGTGTAAGATCAATTTAATGTAATTATTATGATTTGCTTGTTGGGATCTGATGATCTGTGGATTTGTAATTAGATTTTCATTGAATGTAATTGAATCTTTTGAAGTTTCATTGATGTACGATTGAGTAGCTATGTATGTATTCCGAGTTATTTGCCTTCTCTGGCCAAGATAGATGGGTAATTCTTTAGAGGGAGTGGTGCATAGTGGTGGGTTCAACCGCATGCTGATATATATCCCAGTGAGAGAATAGGGAGAAGGCACGTGATGTGTTGATGCTACTAAGGTTAAAACAACGGGGATTGATCTTATTGCTAGGTTCTCTTTGTCTACATCATTTCATCTTGATTATTGCGTTACTCTATTTCTCGCAAACTTAATACTTTGAGATGCATGCTGGATGACAGTCTTTGGGTGGAGTAATAGTAGTAGATGCAATTGGATTACGGTCTACTTGTCACGAACATGATGCCTATACAAGATTATGCCATGAATGATCGTAGTTATGAATACTGCTTATCTGTGAATTTCCCAACAATAATTTGGTTACCATGCCATTACCTGCTTTTGACAGAGAAGTCACTAGTGAACCTATGGTTCCCCAGGTGCATGCTCTATTATAATTTGTGTGGCTCTCGTTACTATTTTGTCGTTTGCCATATCACTATCTATAACTATATTTTTTAACCTTGGAACTCACAAGATGAGGGGATTGACCCTTGCCAAGTTAGGTGCAAACATTTATTTTGTTTGTGTGCATGTGCTATTTATCTTGCTAGCTGATGACCCACAAGTATAGGGGATCGATCGTAGTCCTTCCGATAAGTAAGAGTGTCGAACCCAACGAGGAGCAGAAGGAAATGATAAGCAGTTTTCAGCAAGGTATTCTTTGCAAGTGCTGTGAGTAACAGTGATAGATAGTTTTGCAGCAAGATAATTCATAACAAGTGACAAGTGACAATAGTAACAAAGGTGCAGCAAAGTAGCCCAATCCTTTTTATAGCAAAGGACACCCCAGAAAGTATTCTTATATTAAGCAAGCGCTCCCGAGGACACATGGGAATTCCTGTCTAGTCATGTTCATCATGTTGAGTTGATTCACGTTCGCTACTTTGATAATTTGATATGTGGGTGGACCGGTGCCAAGGTGCTGTTCTTACTTGAACAAACAACCCACTTATGATTACCCCCTCTCGCAGGCATCCGCAACTATGAAAGAAGAATTAAGATAAATCTAACCATAGCATGAAACGTGTGGATCCAAATCAGCCCCTTATGAAGCAACACATAAACTGGGGTTTAAGGTTCTGTCACTCTAGCAACCTATCATCTACTTGTTACTCCACAATGACTTAACTTAGGCCCATAGCATGGTGAAGTGTCATGTAGTCGACGTTCACATGACACCACTAAGAGAAGTAACAACATACATATCATCAAAATATCGAACGAAAACCAACTTCACATGAGTACTTATAACAAGACTTCTCCCATGTCCTCAGGAATAATAGTAACTATTCACACCTCATCAACATGTTCAAGATCAGAGGTATAATGGAGATTAAGGATTTGAACATAATAACTTTCACCAAGTAATCCAACAAGCATCAACTACAAGATGTAATCAACACTACTAGTAACCCACAAGTACCAATATGAGGTTTTGAGACAAAGATTGAATACAAGAGATGAACTAGGGTTGGACATGAGATGGTGCTGGTGAAGAGGTTGATGAGGATTCATCCTCCCATGAAGGTGGAAGCGTTGGTGATGACGATGGCTTCGATCTCCCCCTCCCGGAGAGAAGTTTCCCCGGCAAAATCAGCCTGCCGGAGTGCAAAAGGGCCTCTGCCCAAGTTTCTGCCTCGAGACGGCGGCGCTTTGTCCCGAAAGGTAGCTTCTGATTTCTTCTAGGGTAAACCACACCATATAGGAGAAGAGGGGGGTTGGGAGACCTGCTGGGACCCCACAAGCCATCAGGGCGCGCCTAGGGGGGTGTGCGTGCCCTGTTGGCTTGTGGCCAGCAGGTGAGCCCCCTCTGGTATATGTTTTGCCCAATAATTCTTAAATAATCAATAAAAATTCTCCGTGAAGTTTTAGGTCATTTGGAGTCTGATGATTTTTCTGCATTTTTCTTGTTTTCCCGGTCCAGAATTCTAGTTTCTAGATATTTCCCTCTTTGTGATGTACCTTACATATTCAGAGAGGAAAGGCATAAGAATTGTATGATAATAGGGAATAATTGACTATAATATCATAAATATCAATAAGAAATCATGATGCAAAATGGATGTATATCAACTCCCCCAAGCTTAGACCTCACTTGTCCTCAAGCGAAAACTGAACTTGAAAATAATGACCACATGATTGGAGAGAGAGGAGTCGATAAGAAAAAGTACGGACATGAGAGCATCATGAATAGTAACATGGCAGCAAGTTTTCCATCATATAACTTCTCACAAACAAGTAACGATCTATTCACAATTGGGGTGGTATGAAGCATAAACTTTATTGACAACCAACAAACTATGCCATTAGTCATTGAGATAATCATAATTCGTCATATTCAAGAGAAGAGTCTATGTAAAAGCTTATATTTCTAGCAAGTTCACATACTCAACTATCATTTAGCCTTCTATGATTGTTGATACACATTGCATATTTTTGGAGCTAATGTTTCTGTCGGACACATAGGAAGATGGGGGCTTCATTATCTTTTCCACCCAACTTATTTACCTCAAGGATAATGTCAACAATAATGAGTCATGATCACCCACATTCAACTGGATATATGATGCTTGCCAGCCAAAGAGTTAATAGGTAGGAACAAGGGTAAATATTATTGACTCTTGTACGAAAATAAATGCTAAAAGAAGATAAAAGATATGCCCTTCGCAGAGGGAAGCAGAGGTTGTCATGCACTTTTGTTCGTTTGGATGTGCAAACTCTTAATGCAAAGGAACGTCACTTTGTATTTCCCCTTGCGATAGCAAACTTTATTATGCACTCTGTCGCTTTTATTTCTTTGCTATCACAAGATCGTGCAAAGCTTATTTTCCCTTAAAATAAGAGATCATACATATTTAGAAGCAATTTTTATTGCTTTGTGCATCAATGACAACTTACTTGAAGGATCTTATTCAATCCATAGGTAGGTATGGTGGACTCTCATGGAAAGAAACTGGGTTCAAGGGATTAATTGATGCACAAGTAGTATCTCCACTTGGTGGAGAAAATTTTGGCTAGCAAAAGGTCTAAAGCAAGCACCACATGTTAAAGGATCCATGACAATATAACTTCTATGCAAATGTAAACAATCATGATCATTATGTTGTCTTCCATGTCCAACATCAACACTCGATCATTATATAATATTTGGTGGGGGCTCATAATCATAGAAGGTGTCCAGGATAGTATATTTATATGTGAATCTCCTCTTCTCTATCATAATCTTGCATAGATTATATCAATTACTAATGCTAGGTTTGTTAGCTCTCAACATCTTTTATCACTAATACGTTCGTCTATGTGAAGTCATTACTCCTCATGAGATAAGCATATGATCTTTTCTATTTCTTTTATTGTTATGCTATGATGATAGGTGCATGAAAGTAAAGCCCACAAACTCAACTAATCTTTATTATATAACTCTCACACTAGATTACAAGGATAGATAGATCTTAAAGCAAAAATTCTAAGAAAAGCAAATCTGAAATTTTATTTCTCTAAAATCACGAAATAGCTAAGGATCAAACTAAGATAGATGGTAATGGTAAAAAGGTGATGGTGATACGATACCGGGGCACCTCCCCCAAGCTTGGAACAAGTTAAGGGTGGTGCCCATACCCATGTACTCAGGCGTCTTTCTTGGGTGGTGGTGGTGATGATGTAGTAGGCTTGTCCTCCATCTTCCAAGGCATGGGCTCTCCATCATAAAAACAAGATCTTGTCTCTGGAATCCTGAAATCGACAGCGATGCTCATCCTTTTAAACCTGGATTCATACTCACAGTTTTGGTTTTGTAGGTCATAGATTTGAGCTTGTAGATGCTCGATCCGCTCTTGAAGCTTGAAGAGAGCCTCTCCCACATTCCTTGTGTCCATCTTGTTTTCCTGGATGAAGTCCGTGATCATAGAGTGATTAGCACTCAGACCACGTTCATCCATTCCTTTGCACTTGAAGATCTCCTGCTCCACTGCTGCAAGCTTGGACTTCACGCTTCCCTCCTTCTTGGGGCCTTGAACATCCCGGATGTGGAGCACCCTGATACGTCTCCAACGTATATATAATTTTTGATTGTTCCATGCTGATATATTATCATTCTAGGATACTTTTTGGGTCATTATTTACAAATTTATAATATTTTTGAGCACTAACCTATTGACCCAGTGGCCAGTGCCAGTTGCTGTTTTCTACGTGTTTTTGCCTTTGCAGGTTTACTGTACCAAACGAAGTCCAATTTCCACGAAACTTTTTGATGATTTTTTCTGGACTATATGAAGACCTAGAAGCTTCGGAAGGAAGCCGGGAGGCACACGAGGGCCCCACCACACATCAGGGCGCGCCCTAGGGGGCGCTCTGATATGTGGTGGCCCCATCGGGCACCTCCCGATGTCCCTCTTCGGCCTATAAATTCTCTAATATTCTGAAAACCCTGGAGGCAGTCCCGAAGCCCTTTTTCCGCCGTCGCAAGTCTCTGTTCCGTCGCGAGGCCATCTGGAGCTCCGTTCCGGCACCCTGCCGGAGGGGGGATCTATCACGGAGGGCCTCTTCATCAACCTTGCTGCCCTCATGATGATGTATGAGTAGTTCACCACAGACCTACGGGTCCATAGCTAGTACCTAGATGGCAATCGCTCTCTCTTATCATCTTCAATACAATGGTCATCGCATCTCCGCTTTGATCTATCCGATGTAATCCTATTGTGCGGTGTGTTTGTTGGGATCCGATGAATTGTGGGTTTATGTTCAGATTATTCATGAAAAGTATTTGAGATGCCTCTGAATTATATTACCTCTTATGTGCATGATAATTATAGCTTCGTAATGCTCTCCGATCTATTGATATGCTTTGGCCAAGTAGATAGATATTTCATCGATGGGAGTGGTGCGTTGTGGTAGGTTCAACCTGGCGAGTTTCTATATCCCAGTGACAAAGTAGGGGACAAGATATGTCTTTGTGTTGTTCTACTAAGGATAAAATGATGGGGTTCATTCATATTGTTTGAGTTTACTTTTACTACATCATGTCATCGTTCTCCAAGCATTACTTTGTTTTACTTAATACTCTAGATGCATGCTGGATAGCGGTCGATGAGTGGAGTAATAGTAATAGGTGCAGGCAGGAGTCGGCCTATTTTATTATGGATGTGATGCCTATATATACATGATCATTGCCGTGAACACCGCATAACTATCCGCTTTTCTATCAATTGCCCAACAGTAATTTGTTTACCCACCTATGCTGCCTACATGAGAGATGTCGCTAGGGAACACTATGGCCCCCGGGTCTATTCACTTATATATTCGCAAACGGTACATTTACCTTGCTGCCTTTATTTAATTCTTATTTATATTTATCAATAATTATCTACTCAACTCATTTGCTTGCAAATAACGAGATCAAGGGGATTGACAACCCTCTTGCCCACGTTGGGTGCAAGTTGTTTGTTCATTTGTGTGCAGCTGCTGAAGACGGTTGAGGATTGATATTCCTATTGGTTCGATAAACATTGGTTTCATAACTGAGGGAAATACTTATCCGCTTTGTGCTGCAATTACCCGTTCCTCTTCACGGAAAACCCAACACAGATCACAAGTATCAGGAAGGATTTCTGACGCCGTTGCCGGGGAATATCATCATCAACTACCAAGTAACTTCACACAAATTTTCATTCACTTGTTCTTCTTTTTATTTGCTGTTATATTTAGCTTGTCACATAAAAAACAAAAAAACAAAAATATTTACCTTTGCTTGTTACTAGTTTACTCTTTTGCTTGCTTGAAGTAGCTATCATGTCTGATTTTGAGATTAGTGGTGTTGCCGCCGCTAGTGCGGAAGCCCTTGAGCACCCAACTTCACCTTGCGCTAATAATGATAAAAGAAATTTTGATGATGTTGCTAAGGAAAAACTTGATAATCTTGCAGACGATGATCCTTCTAAAAGTGAACCCACTATGCAAATAAAGAAACTCCGTATAGGTAGTGGGAATTATTGGCAAGAGTGTGATTCAAGATTTTTTCACTTGTGCGGGATCATTACCATTGATGGGAGGTTCCATTATTACTAGAACTATAAGTTATTTGGATGCCATATATATGCTTATTGCACAATTGAAAGACAATTTGTCCACGTGCACCCCTTCATACAATGGTTGTTTTTAGAGTTCTCTAATATTCAGGAAGCTCCTACTACGCGTCTAGCTACTATATTTCTTGTTCAAGAATTTGGCAATATCATACAAGAGGCTAGAGATATATTTGCTTATTATAGGATTAATTGTGAATGCCCACCAAAAGAAGTAATTCTCTATGAAATGGAAGGGGTGAGAAAACTGAGATCAACGGGCTATGTTTCTTATGATGAAAACCTTAGAAAGAAGGTTCGACCTAATGTCCTAGTTGATAAATCTCTGAACATAATGATCAATTTGCTATACCAAAACTTGGAATTGGTTATGAGCTTGAGAGAGAATTAAGAAAATACCTTCATCAAAATCTATACAATGAGGGAATAGTTATCACCTATGAGAAACCTAAAGAAGAGCCTCCTATTCCTCCTGAAATAGACCTCTCGGATCCTTGTGTTGTAAAGTTTAGTCCCTTCAATTATTTTTGCTTACCCATTATAAAGCTTGCTTCTGAAAGAAGGGAATATGATTATAGCATGATGGATCGTTTCCGTGGATACGACAATACTGGAAACTATGCATTATGCCTAGCTAGGGGCATAAAACAATAGCGTTGGTTGGGAGGCAACCCAATAGTTATCTTTAAATTTTTGCTTAGAACTTTCTGTTTATTTTTAATAACATGATTATTGCGTCTGTAATGATTATGTTTTTGTGTTTAAATTAGTGTTTGTGCCAAGTAAAGCCTTTGGGATGACTCACAAGATGAGTAGAATCGATGCTGAAACAAAACAGAAACTTTTGACTCCAGTACAGGAATTTTCATTTTTTGCTGGAGAGTGATAATGATCAGAAATTTTTACAAAGTGTTTCTATACAAAGTTTCGACGTTTACTATTTTTTCAGAATTTTTAGAGTTACATAAGTATAGGTTCTCTACAGATTGCTACAGACTGTTCTGTTTTAGACATATTCTGTTTTTGCTTGCATAGTTGCTTATTTTGATTAAACTATGGATTGTATCGGGGGGTATAAGCCATGGAGAAGTTAGAATACAATACCTATTATGTATTTATGAAATTTGAATCAATTTACAACAGTACTTAAAGTATGCAATATGTCTCTTATACTAATGGATCTCACGAGGTTTTGATTGAGTTTTGTGTGATTGAAGTTTTCAAGTTTTGGGTGTTATCTTGATGGACAAAGGAATAAGGAGTAGCAAGAGCCTAAGATTGGGGATGCCCAAGGCACCCCAAGGTAATATTTTAAAGGAGACTCAAGCGTCTAGGCTTGGGGATGCCCCGGAAGGCATCCCCTCTTTCGTCTCAAATCCATCGGTATGTCACTTGAAGCTATATTTTTATTCGTTACATGATATGAGTTTTGCTTGGAGCGTCGTTTGCTTTTGTTTGCTTTTACTTTCAGTTTGCCATAATCATTGTTTTCTGGACTCACCTATTTAAGAGAGACACACCTTCATCATAATTTGTTAGAATACTCTATGTGCTTCACTTATATCTTTTGAGCTTACCAGTTGCTCTAGTACTTCACTTATATCTTTTTGAGCACGGGGGCGTGTAGATTTTAAAGAAATGATTTCACTCTCACTCTTCACTTATATTTGTTTGAGAGTTAATAAATAGTGATGCTAATTTTCATGGGTCATACAGACTAGTCCAAAAATATTAGGTATTCAAAGAGTGATAATCAAAACCATCATGTAGCACATATAAACAAATTGTGGGTTAATGATATTGATGTAGTAATATGAAATAGGTGTGAGTTCATAATTGTTGAACCATAGAAGTGTCAATATTAATAGGGGTTGACATTTTTGTTCATCTAAAAATTAAAGAGGCATGGCGATGATGTGTGAGCATTTCTATTCCTCGTTGAAATCCTATTGTTGTTTTGGGTCGGAAGCGCGCGATGGTTAACTCCTACCAACCTCTTCCCTGGGGGCATGCGATTAGTACTTTGATTTATGATAAACTAATAAAACTTTGCAATAAGTATATGAGTTCTTTATGACTAATGTGAAACCATGGACATACGCAATCTCACCTTTTCATAATTTACTAGCCTCTTTGGTACCGTGCATAGCCCGTTCTCACCTCGAGGATCGGTGCAACTTTCGCCGGTGCATCCAAACCCCGTGACATGATACGCTCTGTTGCACATAAGCCTTATTATATCTTCCTCAAAACAGCCACCATACCTACCTATCATGGCATTTACATAGCCATTCCGAAATATATTGCCATGCCAATTCCATCGTCACTTCACATGACTAGTTCGTTCATCGTCATATTGCTTTGCATGATTATATAGAGCTGACATAGTATTTGTGGCAAAGCCACCTTCATAATGTTTTTAATACATGTCATGCTAGATCATTGCACATCCTGGTACACTGCCAGAGGCATTCATAAAGAGTCATATCTTCATATCAGTTCTCCATGTTGAGTTGTAAGTAAATAAAAGTGTGATGATCATCATTGTTAGAGCATTGTCCCAGTGAGGAAATAATGATGGAGACTATGATTCTTCCATAAGTCAAGATGAGACTCCTAACGAAAATAAAGATGGGGGAGGCCAAATGAGCCCACCATCCATTCAAAAAAAATGAGAGAAAATGAGAGAAGGGACTTTGCTACTATCCTTTACCACACTTGTGCCTCAAAGTGGCGCCATGTTCCTCATGTAGAGAGTCTCATGATATATCACTTTCATATGCTAGTGGGAATTACCTATTCATTACTTAAAACTTGGCTTGTATATTCCTATGACGGGCTTCCTCAAATGCCCGAGGTCCTCATGAGCAAGCAAGTTTGATGCACACCCCACTTAGCTTCATTTGAGCTTTCATACACTTATAGCTGTAGTGCATCATTTGCATGGCAATCCCTGCTCCTTTCATTGACATCTATCGATGGGCATCTCCATAGCCCATTGGTACGCCTAGTTGATGTGAGACTATCTTCTCCACTTCCTACCCCTTTGATATCTACCGCCATACTCTATTCCACCTAAATGCTATGTCCAATGGCTCATGCTCATGTATTGCGTGAAGAATAAAAAGTTGATGCATATTGAAAAAGTACGAACCAACTACCTGACTTGGACACCGTGGTGCTTAACATTTGTATTAATGTGGTGAAGATGGAGCCATGCCTTGCTAATACAATAAGATGAATTGGGGGGGGGGGGGGGGGGTAAACATTTCTTGAGAATCGTATACTTTTAAGAATTAACAATTCTGTTTCTTACACTTTGAATATTGATATGTTAATATTTGTTGATTCATCTTTTCTCAATGAGCATACCTGAATAAGATTACATAGTGGATAGCATGTAACATCAAAAATTCTGTTTTTATCATTTACCTACTCGAGGACGAGCATGAATTAAGCTTGGGGATGCTTGATACGTCTCCAACGTATCTATAATTTTTGATTGTTCCATGCTGATATATTATCATTTTAGGATACTTTTTGGGTCATTATTTACCAATTTATAATATTTTTGTGCACTAACCTATTGACCCAGTGCCCAGTGCCAGTTGTTGTTTTCTGCATGTTTTTGCCTTTGCAGGTTTACTGTACCAAACGAAGTCCAATTGCCACGAAACTTTTTGATGATTTTTTCTGGACTATATGAAGACCTAGAAGCTTCGAAAGGAAGCCGGGAGGCACATGAGGGCCCCACCAAACATCAGGGCGCGCCCTGGGGGGGCGCCCTGATGTGTGGTGGCCCCCTCGGGCACCTCCCGACGTCCCTCTTCGGCCTATTAATTCTCTAATATTCTGAAAACCCTGGAGGCAATCCCGAAACCCTTTTTCCGCCGCCGCTAGTCTCTGTTCCGTCACGAGGCCATCTGGAGCTTCGTTTCGGCACCCTACCGGAGGGGGGATCGATCTCGGAGGGCCTCTTCATCAACCTTGTTGCCCTCATGATGATGTGTGAGTAGTTCAGCACATACCTACCGGTCCATAGCTAGTACCTAGATGGCAATCTCTCTCTCTCTCTCTCTCTCTCTCTCTCTCTCTCTTATGATCTTCAATACAATGGTCATCGCATATTTGCTTTGATCTATTCGATGTAATCCTATTGTGCGGTGTGTTTCTTGGGATCCGATGATTTGTGGGTTTATGTTCAAATTATTCATGAAAAGTATTTGAGATGCCACTGAACTATATTATCTTCTACGTGCATGATCATTATAGCTTCGTAATGCTCTCCGATCTATTGATATGCTTTGGCCAAGTAGATTGATATTTCATCGGTGGGAGTGGTGCGTTGTGGTAGGTTCAACTTGGCGAGTTTCTATATCCCAGTGAAAAAGTAGGGGACAAGATGCGTCTTTGTGTTGTTGCTACTAAGGATAAAACGATGGGGTTCATATTGTTTGAGTTTACTTTGTCTACATCATGTCATTGTTCTCCCAGCATTACTTTGTTTTACTTAATACTCTAGATGCATGCTGGATAGCGGTCGATGAGTGGAGTAATAGTAATCGGTGCAGGCATGAGTCGTCCTATTTGGTTATGGACGTGATTCCTATATATACATGATCATTGCCGTGAACATCGCATAACTATCCGCTTTTCTATCAATTGCCCAATAGTAATTTGTTTACCCACCGCATGCTGCCTACATGAGAGATGTCGCTAGGGAACACTATGGCCCCCAGGTCTATTCACTTATATATTCGCAAACACTACATTTACCTTGTTGCCTTTATTTTCTTTTTATTTATTTTGCAATTTTTATTTATCAACAATTATCTACACAACTCATTTGTTTGCAAATAATGAGATCAAGGGGATTGACAACCCTCTTGCCCGCGTTGGGTGCAAGTTGTTTGTTCATTTGTGTGCAGCCGCGGAAGACGGTTGAGGATTGATATTCCTATTGGTTCGATAAACCTTGGTTTCATAACTGAGGGAAATACTTATCCGCTTTGTGCTGTAATTACCCGTCCCTCTTCATGGAAAACCCAACGCAGATCACAAGTATCACACCCCCTCACGCATCTCAATGGTTTGAGGGTGCTTCATCACCTCCGGTAGGTAAGGGTTGATGACCTTCTCAAAGAATTTGTCCTTGGAGGAGCTTGGCGACGTCATGGCGATCTAGATCTGTCAGGAAAACATCTCGAAACGAGAACAAAAGAGAAACTTGTGATGCGGTGGTCAAAACATACGAGAGTACATATAATGATTTTTTTCTCTATCAGAATACGTGCTCAGGAAGAAAACGGAGTCCATGACGCACACGAGGGCCCCACAAGCCATCTGGGCGCGCACAGGGGGTGGGTGCGCCCCTGTTGGCTTGTGCCTCCCTCGTGGGTCCCCCTGACTCCTTTTTATTTTTGGAATTTTTCTAAAATACCAAAACCAACAGAACATATTTTTTTTGGAATTCTTGGAGTCGGTTTACTTACCGTATCACATACCTACTCCTTTTCAGGTTTCTGGAGTGTTCCGGAATGTCTCTCTTATGTGCTCTTCCTGTGTTATCACTTGAATAATATTAGTTTCAAAATTAATGGGCGTACCTGATATGTAATGTTTAATTCTTTGCCTATTTACCACTCTCGGATTTTTGCCTTCGAAGTTATTAATCTTTATAGCACCGGAGCGATAAACCTCCTCGACAACATACATGCCTTCCCATTTGGAGAGGAGCTTACCTGCAAAAAATATGAAATGGGAATTGTACACAAGAACTAGGTGTCCTATATTGAATTCCTGTTTTTGAATTCTCTTGTCATGTCATCTTATAACCTTTTCTTTAAACAGCTTGGCATTTTCATAGGATTGCGTCCTCCATTCATCTAGTGAGCCAATATCAAATAACCTCTTTTCACCCGCAAGCTTAAAGTCATAATTAAGTTCTTTAATTGCCCAATAAGCTTTATGTTCTAACTCAAGAGGTAAATGACATGCTTTTCCATAAACCATTTTATAGGGAGACATTCCCATGTGATTCTTATAAGCAGTTCTATAAGTCCATAAAGCATCATGTAGTTTCTTAGACCAATTCTTTCTAGATCTATTAACAGTCTTTTGCAAAATTAATTTTATTTCTCGATTTATCAATTCAACTTGACCACTAGATTGATGATGATAAGGTGATGCGATTATGTTGTTAACATCATATTTAGCTAGAAGTTTACGGAAAGCACCATGAATAAAATGTGAACCACCATCAGTCATTAAATATCTAGGGACTCCAAACCTCGGGAAAATGATATCTTTAAGCATTTTAATAGAAGTGTTATGATCAGCACTACTAGTTAGAATAGCTTCTACCCACTTAGTAACATAATCAACAGCAACTAGAATATGAGTGTACCCATTAGAGAAAGGAAAAGGTCCCATATAATCAAATCCCCAGACATCAAATGATTCAACAGCAAGTGAATAATTCATAGGCATTTCCTGACATCTACCAATGTTACCAATTCTTTGACATTCAACACAAGAAAGGACATACTTAGGAGCATCTTTAAAAAGAGTAGGCCAATAAAAACCGGATTGTAATACCTTGTGTGCAGTTCTGTCACCAGCATGGTGTCCTCCATAAGCCTCGGAGTGACACTTCCTTAGAATCTGTCCCTTTTCATGCTCAGGTACACAACGCCTAATAACACCACTATACACTCGTGTTCAAGATAACGCCTATTACACAGGCTTAGGAGGAGCAGGTTCATCTCATATTGGCCTTTGTCGCAATCGAGCAGAAAGCATCGGGGGTTATGGTGGCGCCTCATCATGGATTGGGCTGGGTTGAGGAGGAGCAGGGTGAACACGACGAGGGAGCCAAACATCGGAGGTTCGGGAGGCATGAATCATAGTTTACTGCATAGAGGAAAAGGAGAGCAGAAATGTCTTTGCAACTAATTAAACATGGCTCGCAACGGTTATTATAAGTCATGGACCCACATACGAAATGCACCCAAAAAACACACTTAAAAACCGAATTTGAGGGTGGGGTGGGAGGGCGGGAGGGAGGGTAGGGGCGTGTCGAAGATGAAACTGCCACGCCCTGCTAGCTGATCCAGCTGGCCGCTGGTGCGCGTGCCAGGGCGTCCGTGGAGGTGGAGATGAAGCCGCGCGCGTGTGAATTGTGAAGGCCAGCCGGTCGATGGTCCAAGCAGTTGGGATCTGGTCCTGTAAAAAAAACAAGGAACGGCGGGAGCGGCCGGCGTGCATGCGTGTACGTACCACCTGCGCGTCCGTCGCACCACACCGCACCTACCTAGGCAGATCGGTGGCACGGATCCATGGTTCAAATCGTCTCTGGCAAAAACAGCAGACCGGACTGGTTGTGGTTCGCATCCTGGTAGGGAAGGGACACGTGTCTTCGCCTCAACCGAAGGAGGGGAGGGGAGGCAGCGCCGGCCGGGGTGGGGAGTGGGGACGGGACCCACCAACTGGAGTTCACCCATCCTTGCTCGGCAGCGCGGCCGGGCCAGCCGTGGCATTGCATGCATGCATTCCTTTCGCTCCTGCGCCTGCGCGCACTGACCACACCGCTCCAACCCCTGGCCTGCCCTGCCCTGCGACTGCGAGCTGATCCGGCTGCCCGCTGCTACGCCGGCCGGGCAAAAGCAAAGCAAAGCGAAAGCCGCCCCGTGTGACGTGCGTATAGGTTCCTACCCGTCTGCGCGAGCGGCGCGGCCAGGGAGATAGAGAGGGAGGGGTTGGCGTGGGTCGCACGCGCTGCGTGCGCGGGCTGCTGGTGGTTGATTTGGCGCCGATGCGCACGCGGGAGGGATCGAGACGCGCGCGTGTGAGGTGTGATGGGCGAGCCGGGTCGATCGATCCTCCTAGATGGATTTGGTCGCGTGCAACAACGCCAACAGTGGGACATGCAGCCCATCGAGAGAGAAAAAAAACCTTGGTACGATGCCTCCCTTCCGCTGAAAGATCACTAGAAAACCCAGAAAAGGATACTAAAGTACGTGGGTACGTGACTAACTGAGTACGTGGTGTCTTTGCTGCATATGGGAATCTGGGCTGCTAGTGCTAGAGGCCCAAATAAACATCTTACAGAAGAGAAAGAAGTTTGGAAGCCCAATAGCACGGTAAACCCTATTTGGCGCTGCAGGCGCCGATTATAGTGCAATCTTCCTAACCGGCACCTGCAACGCACATCACCTCCTGCGTACTGGGCCGACTCATTTGCTTCCCATCCTCTTTTTTCGCTATTTTAGAAACTCTTGTGTGCACAGGGATTCGAACCTGCAACAGCTTGGTCGGCCCACCACCCAAGTGATGCACACATACCTCGTTTTACCTATTTTATTCGTCATCAGTTCGTTTTTTTTTCTTTTCTCATCCTTTTTTGTTTCATTCTAATGTGCGTTTTTTATAAAATCTGTGAACCTTTTTTCTTACTTAACGATTTTTTAAAATTTGATGATTTGTATTCAAATTCGAAAAACATTTTTTTTAAATCATTGAACTTTTCCCAAATTCGATGAACTTTTCCCAAAATCATGAAGTTTTTAAAAATTAGATGAACTTTTTCCAAAATCGACGAACTTTTTTCGAAAGTCGATGAACTTTTTTTAAATTGGATGAACTTAATCCCATTGCTGATCGTCTTGCTGCGTGAAGACGCAACAACCGTGGACCGTGGTTCTGTTCGTTTCTTCAATCAGGATTGATGAACACATCGAGGCCAAACTACGAATTGTGTATTAATATTCAAGTGCAAGGTTCAATTTTCAATTCATTTTCTTCGTATTTGAATGATCTATTCATCTAGCGATCATTACTATTAGAAACTAATTAGATTCTGTTTGATCAACGATCACTTATAATTTGCTAGGTTCTCTTCCTGAATTTTTATCATGTCTAATAGAATTAGGAAGCATGACTCTGATGCTGCGAAGCTAGTTGCTTTGCAATCCCTTTGCCTTTTTAGCATTAGTGTTGATATATGCCTAAAAAATGTTTTGAGGGTGCTTCATCACCTCCGGTAGGTAAGGGTTGATGACCTTCTCAAAGAATTTGTCCTTGGAGGAGCTTGGCGACGTCATGGCGATCTAGATCTGTCAGGAAAACATCCCCGAAACGAGAAGAAAAGAGAAACTTATGATGCGGTGGTCAAAACATACGAGAGTACATATAATGATTTTTTTTCTCTATCAGAATACGTGCTCAGGAAGAAAACGGAGTCCATGACGCACACGAGGGCCCCACAAGCCATCTGGGCGCGCCCAGGGGGTGGGTGCGCCCCTGTTGGCTTGTGCTTCCCTCGTGGGTCCCCCTGACTCCTTTTTATTTTTGGAATTTTTCTAAAATACCAAAACCAACAGAACATATTTTTTTTGGAATTCTTGGAGTCGGTTTACTTACCGTATCACATACCTACTCCTTTTTCAGGTTTCTGGAGTGTTCCGGAATGTCTCTCTTATGTGCTCTTCCTGTGTTATCACTTGAATAATATTAGTTTCAAAATTAATGGGCGTACCTGATATGTAATGCTTAATTCTTTGCCCATTTACCACTCTCGGATTTTTGCCTTCGAAGTTATTAATCTTTATAGCACTGGAGCGATAAACCTCCTCGACAACATACATGCCTTCCCATTTGGAGAGGAGCTTACCTGCAAAAAATATGAAATGGGAATTGTACACAAGAACTAGGTGTCCTATATTGAATTCCTATTTTTGAATTCTCTTGTCATGCCATCTTATAACCTTTTCTTTAAACAGCTTGGCATTTTCATAGGCTTGCGTCCTCCATTCATCTAGTGAGCCAATATCAAATAACCTCTTTTCACCCGCAAGCTTAAAGTCATAATTAAGTTCTTTAATTGCCCAATAAGCTTTATGTTCTAACTCAAGAGGTAAATGACATGCTTTTCCATAAACCATTTTATAGGGAGACATTCCCATGTGATTCTTATAAGCAGTTCTATAAGCCCATAAAGCATCATGTAGTTTCTTAGACCAATTCTTTCTAGATCTATTAACAGTCTTTTGCAAAATTAATTTTATTTCTCGATTTATCAATTCAACTTGACCACTAGATTGATGATGATAAGGTGATGCGATTCTGTGGTTAACATCATATTTAGCTAGAAGTTTACGGAAAGCACCATGAATAAAATGTGAACCACCATCAGTCATTAAATATCTAGGGACTCCAAACCTCGGGAAAATGATATCTTTAAGCATTTTAATAGAAGTGTTATGATCAGCACTACTAGTTAGAATAGCTTCTACCCACTTAGTAACATAATCAACAGCAACTAGAATATGAGTGTACCCATTAGAGGAAGGAAAATGTCCCATATAATCAAATCCCCAGACATCAAATGATTCAACAGCAAGTGAATAATTCATAGGCATTTCCTGACATCTACCAATGTTACCAATTCTTTGACATTCAACACAAGAAAGGACATACTTAGGAGCATCTTTAAAAAGAGTGGGCCAATAAAAACCGGATTGTAATACCTTGTGTGCAGTTCTGTCACCAGCATGGTGTCCTCCATAAGCCTCGGAGTGACACTTCCTTAAAATCTGTCCCTTTTCATGCTCAGGTACACAACGCCTAATAACACCATCTACTCCTTCTTTATAAAGATGTGGGTCATCCCAAAAGTAATGTTGTAAATCATAAAAGAATTTTTTCTTTTGCTGATAGGTGAAGCTAGGTGGTTTATATTTGGCGACAATGTAATTAGCATAATCCGCATACCAAGGAGTACTATGTGAAGTATTTATAATAGCAAGTTGCTCATCAGGAAAATTATGATCAATAAGCAGTGGGTCATCAAGAACATTTTCCATCCTAGACAAGTTATCTGCTATAGGGTTTTCAGCTCCCTTCCTATCAACGATATGCAAGTCAAATTCTTGAAGTAAAAGCACCCACCTAATAAGTCTAGGTTTAGCATCTTTCTTTTCTATAAGGTATTTAATAGCAACATGATCAGTGTGAATGGTTACTTTGGAGTCAACAATATAAGGTCTAAATTTATCACATGCAAACACAACTGCTAAAAATTCCCTCTTAGTAGTAGCATAATTTCTTTGAACAATGTCTAGGGTCTTACTAATGAATAACATTTAATTTATTTTCTACTCTTTGCCCTAGAACAGCACCAACAACATAATCACTAGCATCACACATAATTTCAAATGGTAGGTTCCAATCCTGTGGTTGGACAATAGGTGCAGAAATCAATGATTTCTTAAGTATTTCAAAGGCTTCTACACAATCATCATAAAAAATAAAGGGAATATCTTTTTGAAGAAGATTAGTTAGTGGCCTAGAAATCTTTGAGAAATCTTTAATGAAACGCCTATAAAAACCAGCATGAGCAAGGAAACTTCTTATACCTTTAATATCTTTAGGACATGGCATTTTCTCTATTGCATCAACTTTAGCTTTGTCTACCTCAATGCCTCGTTCAGATATCTTATGCCCAAGTACTATACCTTCATTTACCATAAAGTGGCACTTCTCTCAATTCAAGACAAGATTAGTTTCTTCACATCTCTGCAAAACTCGATCAAGGTTGCTCAAGCAATCATCAAAAGAAGTTCCTTAAACGAAAAAATCATCCATGAAAACCTCAACAATCTTTTCACAAAAATCAGAGAATATAGCAGTCATACATCTTTGAAAGGTGGCAGGTGCATTGCATAAACCAAAAGGCATATGCATATAAGCATAAGTTCCAAAAGGGCATGTAAAGGTAGTTTTCTCTTAATCCTCTATTGACACAGGTATTTGAGAGAAACCAGAGTATCCATCAAGAAAACAAAAGTGTGTGTGCTTAGACAGTCTCTCTAGCATTTGATCAATAAAAGGCAAGGGGTAATGATCTTTCCTAGTAGCTTTATTTAATTTCCTAAAATCAATTCCCATCCTATAACCAGTTACGATTATTTGTGGGATAAGTTCATTTTATCATTGGGAACAACGGTTTTACCTCCTTTCTTAGGAACAAAATGAACAGGACTTACCCATCAACTATCAACAATAGGATAAATTATACCTGCCTCCAGAAGTTTTAGTATCTCAGTTCTTACCACTTCCTTCATCTTAGGATTTAGACGGCGTTGATGATCAACGACAGGTTTAGCATCAGGTTCCATAGTAATCTTGTGCTGACATAGAGTGGGGCTCGAGTATATCCAATAGCAGCCCCGTGCTTCTTTAGAGTTTTAAGTAATCTCTTTTCTTCATGCTCTGAAAGGTTAGCACTGATAATAACATGTTATATCTTCTTTTCATCAAGATAGCATATTTCAGAGTATCAGGCAATGTTTTTAGCTCGAACACAGGATCTCCCTTGGGTGGAGGAGGATCCCCTAAAATATCAACTGGTAAGTTGTGTTTAAGAATAGGTGTTTGTCTAAGAAATATATCATCTATTTCATTTCTTTCATTCATATGCATATCATTTTCGTGGTCTAGCAAATATTGTTCTAACGGATCAGTTGGAGGTATGACAATAGAAGCAAGACCAATTATTTCATCCTTATTAGACAACTCTTTTTCATGTGGTTGTCTACTAAGCTTAGAGAAATTAAATTCATGAGATACATCAACAAATCTTACTTTGACCTTCTTAGTAGCACAATTAATTTTAGCATTAAGAGTATTCAAGAAAGGTCTACCAAATATGATGGGACAGAAGTTATCTTCTTTTGAACCAAGTACTAAGAAGTCTGTTGGGTACTTGACTTTTCCACACAAGACCTCAACATCTCTAACAATCCCAAGTTGTGTAATAGTATCTCTGTTTGCAAGTTTAATAGTGACATCAATGTCTTCGATCTCAGAGGGTGCTATGTCATGCATAATTTCTTGATATAAGGTAAAAGGTATAGCACTAACACTAGCACCAATGTCACACAAGCCATGGTAACAATGATCTCCAATTTTATCCGAAACAACAGGTGTCGTGGATTTGTCACGGCAAGATGTCCTCGTGAGAGAACTTAGGTGTGAGGCCATCGCAACTAGGTGGCGGCTTGAGAGGGGTTGGTCGGAATCGAGAGACGCGAGTTTACCCAGGTTCGGCCCCTCCGATGGAGGTAAAAGCCTACATCCTGCTTTGTGTATATTGAATGATGAGGATGATCTCGATTACAAGGGTGCGGGGTCGCTACCTCTAATCTCGATAGCCTCTAATCTGTCTATCTCTAATGACTTGAAGTTGTCCCTCTTGGGGCGCCTTACCCCTCCTTATATAGGTTGAAGGGGTAGGTTTACATGTAGAGTCCTACTGGGAGTAGGATTAGGACTAGTCTCTCTTGAATCCTAATCCGGGTCTTGTTTCCTTTGTGAGGGAATCCTTCCTCATCTTGGGCCTTCTCTGTGAGCCGCCTTTTGGCCTGTTGGGTCTTGTCGTTCGTCTGACCCGCCTGCCGGGTCACCAATAAGTCGCCAGGCTCGGCCGGGTCACCAGTGAGTCGCCAAGTCCCGACCGGGTCATATTTCAGGCCGGGTTATACCGTGGGGTAATATCCCCGACAACAGGCATGCCTACAACTGGTTTGTTTTTATCAAACTCATCCCGCTCATTTCTAACAGGTTTTGCAATTCTAGCAGCTTCATCACAGAAGTAAATAACCTGACCATTAATATTATCAACTAGGAGGACTTTAACCATAGCAACATGAGGTTCAACATTTATTTGTTCAGAAGGTTTAGGTGTCCTAACATGACTTTTATTAACCACAGTTGAAGCTTTAGCATGTTCCCTAATTCTAACACAAAAAGGAGGTTTCTCAACGTAAGCAGTAGGAACAAAATTGGATCAACATGGCTAACTATTACTTCTTCCTTCTTAATTTTAACAGGTTTCTCTAATGGTTTTCAATGGGAGGATGATATTTAAACCACTTTTCCTTGGGGAGATCAACATGAGTAGCAAATGTTTCACACAGAGTAGCTACTATCTTAGAGTCAACACCATATTTATTGCTAAACTCATGGAAAGCATTAGTTTCCATAACAGATTTAACACAATCAAAATTAAGCTTTATACCTGACTCCTTACCTTTGTCGAGTTCCCAATCTTCAGAGTTGCGTTTAATTCTTTCTAGAAGATCCCATTTCAATTCAATAGTGCTCTTCATATAGGAACTAGTAGCACAAGAATCGAGTAATACTTGATCATCATGAGAAAGCCGAGCATAATTTTTTTGTATAATCATTCCTATTGAGAGATCATGGTTGGGGCAAGTGTGCATCATAGATTTAAGCCTTCCCCAAGCTTGAGCGATACTTTCTCCTTCATGAGGCCAGCAATTATAAATAAAGTTCCGATCACGATGGACTAGATGCATAGGATAAAACTTCTGATGAAATTCCAACTTCAAGCGATTCCAGTCTCATGATCCAATATCATACAATAGCCTATACCACATTAACGCCTTTACCTGCAAAGAGAAAGGGAAAACCTTCTTCTTAACTTTCTCTCCGGATAAACCTACAAGCTGAAAAATCCATAAACCTCATCGACAAATATCAAATGGTAATCAGGATGAGTCGTACCATCATAGGGATTAGATAGCAGTTTTCCAACATACCCTAATGAATCTCATAATAAATATTTTCAGTAGGTTCAGTAGGTTGAGGAGAAACCTCTTCAACTTTCGTTCGAGGCGAAGATGCCCCGAACAAGCCACTCAAAGGGTGACCGTTCATAGTGACAAGCAATAGTAAATTTCAGAACGTATCGAAAATGTTTCCTTACCAATTTCCACTTACCAAAGGCGCTTCACTCCCCGGAAATGGCGCCAGAAAAGAGTCTTGATGACCCACAAGTATAGATGAACAATCGTAGTCCTTTTGATAAGTAAAGTGTCAAACCAAACGAGTAGCAGAAGGAAATGATAAGTAGTTTTCAGCAAGGTATTCTCTGCAAGTGCTGTGAGTAACAGTGATGGATAGTTTTGCAGCAAGATAATTCATAACAAGTGACAATTACAATAGTAACAAAGGTGCAGCAAGGTAGCCCAATCCTTTTTATAGCAAAGGACATGCTGGAAAGTATTCTTATATTAAGCAAGCGCCCCCGAGGACACATGGGAATTCCTGTCTAGTCATGTTCATCATGTTGAGTTGATTCGTGTTCGCTACTTTGATAATCTGATATGTGGGTGGACCGGTGATAAGGTGATGTTCTTACTTGAACAAACAACCCACTTATGATTACCCCCTCTCGCAAGTATCCGCAACTATGAAAGAAGAATAAGATAAATCTAACCATAGCATGAAACGTGTGGATCCAAATCAGCCCCTTATGAAGCAACGAATGAACTAGTGTTTAAGCTTCTGTCACTCTAGCAACCCATCATCTACTTGTTACTCCACAATGACTTCCCTTAGGCCCATAGCATGGTGAAGTGTCATGTAGTCGACGTTCACATGATACCACTAAGAGAAGTAACAACATTCATATCATCAAAACATCGAACGAATGCCAACTTTACATGATTACTTATAACAAGACTTCTCCCATGTCCTCAGGAACAATAGTAACTACTCACACCTCATCAACATGTTCAAGATCAGAGGTATAATAATGGAGATTAAGGATCTGAACATAATAACTTTCACCAAGTAATTGATACGTCTCCAACGTATCTATAATTTTAATTGTTTCATGCTGATATATTATCATTCTAGTATACTTTTTGGGTCATTATTTACCAATTTATAATATTTTTGAGCATTAACCTATTGACCCAGTGCCCAGTGCCAGTTGTTGTTTTCTGCATGTTTTTGGCTTTTCAGGTTTACTGTACAAAACGAAGTCCAATTGCCACGAAATTTTTTGATGATTTTTTCTAGACTATATGAAGACCTAGAAGCTTCGGAAGGAACCCAGGAGGTGCACGAGGGCCGCATCACACATCAGGGCGCGCCCTAGGGGGCGCACTGATATGTGGTGGCCCCCTCGGACGCCTCCCGACGTCCCTCTTCGGCCTACAAATTCTCTAATATCCTAAAAACCCTGGAGGCAGCCCCGAAACCCTTTTTCTGCCGCCGCAAGTCTCTGTTCTGTCGCGAGGCCATCTAGAGCTCCGTTCCGGCACCCTGCCTGAGGGGGGATCAATCACGGAGGGCCTCTTCATCAATCTTGCTGCCCTCATGATGATGTGTGAGTAGTTCACCACAGACCTACGGGTCCATAGCTAGTACCTAGATGGCAATCTCTCTCTCTTATGATCTTCAATACAATGGTCATCGCATCTTCGCTTTGATCTATCCGATGTAATCATATTGTGCGGTGTGTTTGTTGGGATCCGATGAATTGTCGGTTTATGTTCAGATTATTCATGAAAAGTATTTGAGATGCCTCTGAATTATATTATCTCCTAAGTGCATTATCATTATAGCTTCGTAATGCTCTCCGATCTATTGATATGCTTTTGCCAAGTAGATTGATATTTCATCAGTGGGAGTGGTGCATTGTGGTAGGTTCAACCTGGCGAGTTTCTATATCCCAGGGACAAAGTAGGGGACAAGATGCGTCTTTGTGTTGTAGCTACTAAGGATAAAACGATGGGGTTCATTCATATTGTTTGAGTTTACTTTGTATACATCATGTCATCGTTCTCCAAGCATAACAATGTTTTACTTAATACTCTAGATTCATGCTGGATAGCGGCCGATGAGTGGAGTAATTGTAATAGGTGCAGGTAGGAGTCAGCCTATTTGCTTATGGACGTGATGCCTATATATACATGATCATTGCCGTGAACATCACATAACTATCCGCTTTTCTATCAATTGCCCAACAATAATTTGTTTACCTACCGTATGCCGCCTACATGAGAGATACCGCTAGGGAACACTATGGCCCCCGGGTCTATTCACTTATATATTTGCAAACGTTGTTATTACCTCGCTGTCTTTATTTACCTTTTATTTATTTTGCTTTTATCAACAATTATCCACACAACTCATTTGCTTGCAAATAACGAGATCAAGGGGATTGACAACCCTCTTGCCCACGTTGGGTGCAAGTTGTTTGTTCACTTGTGTGCAGCCGCTGAAGACGGTTGAGGATTGATATTACTATTGGTTCGATAAACCTTGGTTTCATAACTGAGAGAAATACTTATCCGCTTTGTGCTGCAATTACCCGTTCCTCTTCATGGAAAACCCAACGCAGATCAAAAGTATCAGTAATCCAACAAGCATCAACTACAAGATGTAATCAACACTACTAGTAACCCACAGGTACCAATCTGAGGTTTTGAGACAAAGATTGAATACACGAGAAGAACTAGGGTTCGACATGAGATGGTTCTGGTGAACATGTTGATGAGGATTGGTCCTCCTACGAAGGAGGAAGCGTTGGTGATGACGATGGCTTCGATCTCCCCCTCCCGAAGAGAAGTTTCCCCGGCAGAATCAGCCTGCCAGAGTGCAAAAGGGCCTCTTCCCAAGTTTTCGCCTCGAGACGGCGGCGCTTTGTCCCGGAAGGTTGCTTCTGATTTTGTCTATGGTAAAACACACCATATAGGAGAAGAGGGGGGTCGAGAGACCTGCTGGCCCCCCACAAGCCATCAGGGCGCGCCCAGGATGGGGTGGGCGCGCACTGTTGGCTTGTGGCCAGCAGGTGGCCCCTCTCCGGTATATTTTTGGTCCAATAATTCTTAAATAATACATAAAAATTCTCTATGAAGTTTCAGGTCATTTGGAGTCTGACGATTTTTCTGCCTTTTTCTTGGTTTCCGAGTCCAGAATTCCAGTTTGCAGCTATTTCCCTCTTTGTGATGTACCTTGCAAATTCAGAGAGAAAAGGCATACGAATTGTATGATAATAGGGAATAATGGACAAGAATATCATAAATATCAATAAGAAATAATGATGCAAAATGGACGTATCACTAGCTTGTAGACTCCTACTTGTTCGATTAAACCTTGGTTTTTAACTGAGGGAAATACTTTCTGCTGCTGTGTTACCTCCCGTAGGAGTTGTTGGATTTCTCTAAAGAGAAAGGGTGAGGTAACACAGCAGCAGAAAGTATTTCCCTCAGTTAAAAACCAAGGTTTCATCGGATCCCAACAAACACACCGCACAATAGGATTACATTGGATAGATCAAAGCGAAGATGCGATGATCATTGTATTGAAGATCATAAGAGAGAGAGATTGCCATCTAGGTACTAGCTATGGACCCGTAGGTCTTTGGTGAACTACTCACGCATCATCATGAGGGCAGCAAGGTTGATGAAGAGGCCCTCCGTGATCGATCCCCCCTCCAGCAGGGTGTCGGAACGGAGCTCCAGATGGCCTTGCGATGGAACAGAGACTTGCGGCGGCGGAAAAAGGGTTTCGGGACTTCTATAGGGTTTTTAGGATATTAGAGAATTTATAGGTCGAATAGGGACGTCGGGAGGCACCCGAGGGGGCCACCACATATTAGGGCGCACCCTGATGTGTGGTGCGGCCCTCGTGCACCTCCTCGCTTCCTTCCGAAGCTTCTAGGTCTTCATATAGTCCAGAAAAAATCATCAAAAAGTTTCATGGCAATTGGACTTCGTTTGGTACAGTAAACCTGAAAAGGCAAAAACACGCAGAAAACAATAACTGGCACTGGGCACTGGGTCAATAGATTAGTGCTAAAAAATATTATAAATTGGTAAATAATGACCCAAAAAGTATCCTAGAATTATAATATATTAGCATGGAACAATCAAAAATTATAGATACGTTGGAGACGTAACACATTTCAATATTTTCGTATAGATTGTGTTTATACGTGTAGGTGAGTTTCTGGGAGTTTTGGAGAGTATTTCGAGGAAATGATATTTTGATTCCTTTGTAATGGTTAGATTAGAGTTTAATTCTCAAATTTTGGGAAATAGAGTTTTAAGGGTAAACCCGGGGGGCAAGATGTTTGGTGGCAATCCTAACTTGAAAAGAATATTTGGGTTTGAGAAGAAGGGCATTGATAGATGACCATCTATATCCACAAATTATCCAAACAAAAATCATTGAACATCAAAGTGAAAAGGTGGGAGAGAAATCCTTGCAAAAAATCGAGGAGTGAAAATAGGGGCCTTACAAATTGCTCTCATGGATGATGTCTCTGACCCTGCAAATGCAAATTTGAACATCCATCACATGTAGAATTAGCAACCCTAGCGATTAGGACAACATATAGAATGATACCGTGTAAGGTAACGAGTTCTTGATTGATATGAACTAAGAAGTCATTATGGAAGTTAGTGTGCATTATTGAATGATATGGTTTCCTTCTGCTTACATATTCATACAAATACTTGGCACTATATCTTTACCATGAAGGTCTTGGAACAAAGATGAGCCCCAAAACCACAATTCACCAGCATAATTGGTGGATGTAGTGAAGAAACATTGTGAGCCTTATTTCATAGACTTCGAAGAGTGATAAAATATAGGGACAAGTCAACACTCAATATAAAACTATCCGAGGGCATGTCCAAAGGAAGCACCACCATATGGTGACCTCGTAGATCCTCTTCGAGACGTCGCACGAGAGGCTAGTTCCAATCGATCTTACATTCTCTTGGTGACTGCTTGTGGTGTAACATTGGAAGGCCCATGATTGTATATTGGTATTTATTTTGCACGTATTAGACTTTCTAACCAAGAAGTTGAACGCCGATTCCACTGGTTTTAGAAATGTGTGAGCACACAACCGTTTCCTCGTTTGTTTTTCAAAAGGACGCAACGATGTATCAACATTGCTTTGCATGTAATTGTTGGTGCCTTTTAAGTTAATCCAATAATATTTAATTAAAAATGAGGTGGAAAAGTGCTTGCTACATTCGAAGTGAATTTCAGAATAATGAGATAAAATGTTACATTCCAGGTGGTAAGCATTTTCTCTCTTTGATTTGCTTCTTGCCTATATCTCAGGCGTGCTAAATATACTGGGATAATCTATAAAACAACGAGGTTGACGAGGTAATGGAATTTTAATTTTAAAGTTATGGTATCACTTATGTGGACGCCGATGAATTATTTCATCTTCAATGGGATCATACCCAGTAGTGTGTGTGTGTGTGTGTGGGGGGGGGGTGATACAAAGAGAACTTCTCCAAGGTTACCCAGGAAGCAAAGATGAAGGCTGGTCTTAAATTTTTTAGTTCGTAGTTTATTTCAAATTTTTATATAAATAAAATTTGTATACATTCTTACACTAATCACAACAAAGATACAATTCCCTAGCAAAGTACTTATTGTTAACTACGGTACGGAGTTAGAGATAGCAATGTAGCACCAAAATCACATATTAGGTGGCAGAGCATACTAAATCATAATCACGCAATATGTGTGTTAGGATCTTGTTCTTTGTTGAACCGTACCCGTGAATTTCATACCAATGGACATAACATATAATAGTCGTCATTGAGCAAGATCGGGCACTCGCTCGTAAAATTTATGTCTTTTGCATTACTATTTTCTAAATAACCAACACCTAACCATGTCTCCTGGCATGTTAAGAATTCTACCCATAGTTTGAGTAGTGTTCACATACATATCGTGTTAAAATATTATAGAAATACTCATAAGGAGGTTTAAAAGTGGAATTTGTAGCAATATCGATGATCTATGAAACACAATTTTAAATATAAATTTCGTCTATATATGTAAAAATTAAATGCAGACCTATTATTTCTGGTAAAATAAATACCTATAAAATTAAATATTATTTACAACTCATTGGAATTTATCACATTTCTCGTGATTCACATTCATGTTTCCAATATTTTAGGATTTTTGATTATATATATTGACATATCTTCTACATAATGGGCGAGTGTGACAGGACACAATATTGCCTGCTAGATATAAGTTATTTCGACACTACATTTATTACTCTCACATCCCCCCATGGATACGAGATAAGATTTGAACATTTTATTAATGCATTAATTTCGCAGATCGGTTCATTTTTTCACATCTCACACTTTCCTTAGTTGCAACATAAGGTATGACACATGTATACAACTACATGGAAGGAAAACGAGGCACTCAAACCCTTGGGATGTGGCCCCCGTGCAAAGTGACAACTATTTCCTCATTGTTCCTCTTAAAAAAAATCCAGGTTTACTCCTTTCCATTGTCAAAGACTCTAACTATTAGTTCACCATATCCCATTGTGAAGGATCTTCGTTATAAACAAACAAAAAGTGTTTTTTAAGAACAAGATGCATGCCGTAGATTGGACTATGACAAGGCAAGAGCAGTGTTGGTATGCCAACAACGAGACCAAGTGAGAGGAGGAGGTGTCACCATTCAAGAAGTTGAGTCACATGAGTATATGTTGGTGTTCATCTGTGTCCTCAAAGAGTGAATTCTTCTTCTTTATTTACCAGTTTTGATTTTCGACTCTTTCTAGCCACTTCGTACTATGCATGTAGTTGTTTGTGTGGTTTGATGGGCACCTTGTTTTTGTGTTCTTCAAGTCACTTGAGATATGCCATCTAGTTTGTGATATATATTGTTTAGGTATTGTATCATTTACAATAGATATATATCGACCGAGTCCTGGGTGGCGGTGATTCTCGCAGAAGTGGATAAGTCCTTTGTTGGTCGATTAGTTATGCTGGGAGGGTTACAAAGAGAGGAGGAGGGGCTATGGCCATGCGAGTGAGCTCGAGAGGGGTATATAAAGGGTTTGAGCCTGACCAGATAAGGTGGTCACTCGGGAGCTCTGATCGGAGTACAAACGCATGGATGTGACACACTTGGGTGCAATAATGTGTTGGGGAGTGAGTTGGGAGGTTGAGGGGGCTATGCGGAGCGTGTCAGATGATATGGATTAAGTTAGTCGAGAGGGACAAGGAGAACTTTGGCTAGAGCGCCCCACTGCATGCGAGGGTGATGGTCACCACCAACAATGCATAGCGAGTCAAGTAAATCACTCTAAAATAGTGTGAGGGTTTGTTTGCATGATTATTAGAGATTGATGATGGGTTAGATAGGCCACGAGACCGAGTTGGCTATAAACCTTGGTTCAACCATAATAATGCACCCTAAGGTTTTTGTAGCAGTTTCATTGAGATGTATCGATAAACATGGCTTTAGATTTGAAGGTTTGTGGTAAGATGGTAAAATAATGTTGTTTCAAAGTATAACCTCAATTGTATGTGTGTGACTCGCACATGCTTCGCGGGGTTCCATTTGAAGGAAAATCTTGGTTTTGACAATGCAATCACATTTTGAACAAGGTGAACTCAGTATGTATTGGACATTTGTAGCTATAGGAAGATCCACAAATTCTTTTAGAATTATACATGGAACCAAAATGATTGCTGCTTTGTGAAGGGTAATATATGGAACATCGGATATGCAAGTTGCCTCAATATTTTTACTAGAGGTTAACATAGTAATAAGGATCATCTGAAAAAAATTGTGAGGATTTTTATAAGTGTCTAGATATTTATGAGGATTTGTTTCCTCAAGAGGGCACGCGAATGAATTATTTGTTTCTGGAAATAAAAAATCACATGACATGTCAATATTTTCGTACATCTTGAGTTTATAGGTGTAGGAGAGTTTTGGAGAGTATTTCGAGGAAATAAAATTTTGATTCCTTTGTAATGGTTAGATTAGAGTTTAATTCTCAAATTTTGGGAAATATATTTTAAGGGTAAACCCGAGGGGCAAGATCTTTGGTGGCAAGCATAGCTTGAATATAATATCTGGGTTCGAGAAGAAGAGCATTGATAGATCACCATCGATACCCACAAAATATCCAAAGAAAAACTAATCAATATCGAAAGAAAAGGTGGGATAGAAAGCCTAGAAACAAATTGAGGAGAAAAAATGGGGGCCTTACAAATTGCTTTCATGGATGATGTCTCTGACCCTGCAAATGCAAATTGGAACATCCATCAAATAGAATTAGCAACCCTAGTGATTAGGAGAACATGCAGAACGATACCGTGTAAGATAACGAGTTCTTAAATGATATGAAATAGGAAGTCATTATTGAAGTTAGTGTGTTTGATCTCACGTTTGTCTTCCAAAGCCTTTGGAACTATATTTGTTGCCTCTTCTTACATATTTCATACAAATACTTGGCACTAGATCTTTAACTTGAAGGTCTTGGAACCAATATGAGTCCCAAAACCACACTTTGCCATCACAATCAGTGTACGTAGTTAAGAATCATTGTGAGCCTTATTGCATAGATTTCGAAGAGTGTTCCAATAAAGGGACAAGTCAACAATCAATATAAAACTATTCGAGGGCGTGTTCAAAGGAAGAACCACCATATGGTGACCTCATACATCCTCCTGGAGACGTCACACAAGAGGCTAGTTCCAATCGATCTTACATTCTCTTGGTGACTCCGCTTGAGGTGTAATATTGGAAAGCTCACATGGGATTGTATATTGGTATTTATTTTGCATGTATTAGACTTTCTAACCAAGAAGTTGAACGCTTTTTGTTTCCACTAGTTTTAGAAATGTGAGAGCACACAACAGTTTCGTCGTTTGTTGATCAAACGGATGCAATGCTTTATCAACATTACATCTTGCATGTAAATGTTGGTGCCTTTTAAGTCGATCCAATAATATTTAATTAAAAATTAGGTGGTAAAGTGCTTGCTATATTCGAAGTGAATTTCAGAATAACAAGATAAAATGTTACATTCCATGTGGTAAGTGTTTTTTCTCTTTGCTTTGCTTCTTGAATAGATCTTAGGTGTGCTAAATATACTCGGATAACTTCTATAAAACAACGAGGTTGACGACGTAATGCAATTTTCAATTTAAAGTTATGGGTATCACATATATGGCCTCCAATGAATTATTTCATCTTCAATGGGATAATACCCAATAGTGTGTTTCTCTGTGTGTGTGTGCGGGGGGGGGGGGGGGGGGGGGTGATTGAAAGAGAACTTCTCCAAGGTTACCCATGAAGCAAAGATGAAGATTGGTCTTACATTTCTTAGTTTGTCGTTTATTTCAAATTTGTATATACATAAAATTGGTATATATTCTTACACTAATCGCAATAGAGATACAATTTCCTAGCAAAAAAAGTTATAGTTAACTACTATACGAAGTTAGAGATAGCAATGTAGCACCAACATCCCATATTAGGTGTCAGAGCACATTAAATCATATTCACGCAATATGTGTGTTAGGATCTTGGTCTTTTGTTGACACGTACCCGTGCATGTCATACCAATGGACATCACACATAATAGTCTTCATTGAGCAATATCGATCACTCGCTCGTCAAAATTATGTCTTTTGCATAACTATTTTTTGTAAATAACCGACACCTAACCATGTCTGCTGGCATGTTAGTGGTGTTCACATACACATCACGGTAAAATAGGATAGAAATGCTCATAAGGAGGTTAATAGTGGAAGTTGCAGCAATATCGATGATGCATGAAACACATTTTTAAATATAAATTTCGCCTACATATGTAAAGAGTAAATGGAGACCTATTATTTTTGGTAAAATAAATACCTATAAAATTATTTTTCTTTTCATTGTTTTTTTTTCACATTTCTTGTGATACATTCATGTTTCCAATATTTTAGGATGCTGGATTTTACATATTGACATATCTTCTACATAATGGGCGGGTCTGACCGGACACAATATTGCCGGCTAGATATAAAAGTTATTTCGGCACCGCATTTATTACTAACACATCCCCGATGGATACGAGATAAGGTTTGAACATTTAATTAATGCATTAGTTCCGCAGATCAATTCCTTTTTTGTCGCATCTCAAACTTGCCTTAGTTGCAACGTAAGGTATGACACTTGGATACAACTACATGGAAGGAAAACGTGGCACTCAACCCTTGGGATGTGGCCCTGCTGCAAAGTGACAACTATTTCCTCATTGTTCCTCTTAAAAAATCGTGGTTTCCTCCTTTCCATTGCTAAAGAGCCTAACTATTACTTCACCATATCCGATTGTGAAACCTCTCCTATTATAACAAAAAAATCTTACAAACCTACCGAAAGTGGTTTTTACTTTGAAGAAGAGAATGCATGTCGTAGATTGGACTATGACAGGGCAAGAGCAGTGTTGGTATGCCAACAATGAGAACAAGGGAGAGGAGGAGGTGTCACCATTCAAGAAGTTGAACCACGTGAGTATACGTTGGTGTTCATCTGTGTCCTCAAAGAGTGAATTCTTGTTTTTTACCACTTTTGATTTCGGATTCTTTCTAGCAACTTCGTACTTTGCATGTAGTTGTTAGTGTGGTTTGACGAGCACCTTATTTTTGTATTCTTCAATTCACTTGAGATATGCAATCTACTTTGAGATATATATTGTTTCGGTATAGTATAATTTATAGTAGATATAGCAAGCAAGAAGGTTGATTCCATAGTGTGTAAATGTTATGATATTCGAGGTTTTTAGGTGAGATTTTGACAAGGAACATGATAATTATGTTTTATCTATTACTATGAAGCATGATTTCAAATTATGTGTATTTTCACATGTTCCACTACCCTCCCTCTGAGTCAGCTCAGATTTCCTATGACAAGATCACAAATGTTAGGATAATGAAAATCAAAACCTGAAAATAGTAGATTCTACTGATAGGAATTATAAAACCATTGAAATTAATTTCTATTCTAAAGGCAGCACATAATCTCATGATCAAATTGGGATTTTGACAACCTTGTTTGTGGGAAAGTAAATAACTTTGTGTTGCGTGTCTAATATTATGTTTGCTTGTAAACTGTTGGTTGTTTACCATTGATGCACAAGTTGGACATATTAAGTTAAAATAAATTTATATTTGTATTGCATTGTCTCTTTGTGACACAATTACATTTGTGTTGTTTATTTGTAACACTTTCTTTTAAAATTCACCACAACAGTCAAATGAAGGTAATGATGTGGTCAATAAGCTCTTCTCTTGGCTATCCATTCATGGACGTGGGCCATTAGGTTTAAACTTGACAAAAACACCTGCTATTTTGGAGCTTATACAAAAAAGCTCACGCTAAGCTCCAAAGGAAAACGAAATCAAACCACATGTGTTGTACAAACAACATCTAATACAATACAAGGAAGGAAGCCCCCTTCACAAAAGTTGCAGGCTTCCAATTTTCAAGAGTCCTCTCTTAGAACTGGGGACAAGGAGGTAATTTCACTCGACTCATGTAATTGTTGTCTATGTACACTAGATGAAACACCTAAGTTTGTATATCTTAGTTTGGTATCAAATGTAGATATCAGATTTGTTTATCTTTCTGTAAAAAATAGGATAACCCTTGACTTCTACTTCGGAGGCACACAACCATTGTTACACTTGTTTACTGTATTTTCAAACTTTGTTTCTGTTGCTATGAGTTATTTACTAATATGTTTGAAAAAATTATGAGGCAATATATTTTTGGAATTGGATATACTGAAATAAAGATGATGAAAGGATCGATATGGTTGACTAGAGGGGGGGGTGAATAGGCAACCAACAATTTTTAACTTTTCTTTAACAATTTAGGCTTAGCAACAAATATGTTGACTAGATATGCAACTAGGTGAGCAACCTATATGATGCTAATCATAACAACAAGCTAAGCAAGCAAGATATGACAATATAAGTAGCTTGCGCAAAGTGAAGGTAAGAAGTAGCCACAAGAGGAACCGATGGAGACGAGGATGTGTTACCGAAGTTCCTTCCCGGTAAGGGGAAGTACGTCTCCGTTGGAGCGGTGTGGAGGCACAATGCTCCCCAAGAAGCCACTAGGGCCACCGTATTCTCCTGACGCCCTCACACAATGCGAGGTGCCGTGATTCCACTAGTGGTGCCCTTGAAGGCGGCCACCGGACCTTTACAAACAAGGTTGGGGCAATCTCCACAACTTAATTGGAGGCTCCCAACGACACCACGAAGCTTCACCACAATGGACTATGGCTTCGAAGTGAGCTCTTCCGTCTAGGGTGCTCAAACACCCAAGAGTAACAAGATCCGCAAGGGATTAGTGGGGGGAATCAAATTTCTCTTGATGGAAGTGTAGATCGGGGCCCTCTCAACCAAACCCTAGAGTATCAACAAGTTTTGTTGGCTAGGGAGAGAGGTCGGGCAAGAATGGAGCTTTGAGCAACAATGGAGCTTGGGGAGGAAAGAGATAGTCTTCTTGGAGAAGAAGACCCCATTTATATAGTGGGGGGAAAGATCCAACCGTTATCCCCACTCTCAGCCCGCGCATTGCGGTACTACCGCTCAAAGCCACGGTACTACCGCAAGAGGCTGCGGTACTACCGCTTCAGGGTGCGGTACTACCGCTCGCACGGTAGTGACCAGATGAAGACCTATTGCACAGGGGAACGAGCGGTAGAACCGCCGGAGCGGTACTACCGCGCGCCAATACGGTACTACCGCATGGTAGGTATCAACTGGCACAGGAGATGCACGGAAGTAAAAAATTACTTCCGTGCCAACCTCCGCTGAGGGCGCAGCTGCGCAAAAGTCCGGCACGGTAGTACCGGACATACATCACGGTACTACCACTCGAGGGCGGATGTAAAAAATTACATCCGCGCCTACTACCGCAAGCGCACGCATCAGGTGCTGGGGACAGCGGTACTACCGCTACTTGGAGAGGTACTACCGCGGGCACCTGCGGTACTACCGCTCCCTTGAGCGGTACTACCGCTAGCCACTGAAAACTAGCACCTTGCTGCCTTCAATTTGCACAGACAAGGAAAACGGACTGGAGCTCCATTGAAGCGAAGGAAAGGTGGTGCAATAGAATAGATGTGTACGTGTTGATTCCACCCTAACCTTTCCGAAGCGGACCCCCTCTTAATAGTACGGCTTTCCTACGACTCAAATCCACCGAAAAGAAACGTAGAAAGCAACTGTCTTCGATAGACTCTGAGGGGCACCGAATCGTCTTGTGCCTAGACATGAGATATCTGAAATGCTCAATGCACACGATTAGTCCGCAAATGAATTGTCAACAATCACCAAAACCACTTAGGGATAAATATGCCCTTACAATCTCCCCCTTTTTGGTGGATTGATGACAATACGGGATTTGCACATAAAGATATATAATGAGCATATGCAAACCCAAAATCTATAAAATATAGACAAGCTCCCCCTTGATGTGTGCAATCTATAGATATGCTTTGGACTGCAAAACACACACACTAGGATCAATACTCCCCCTATATTTTATAGACAAGGCAATCCTTGCAACAGAATGAATAACACTAAGCATGGAAACAAGGCATAGCATGTGAGCATGAAGATAAGGGCACATAATAGATAAAATCACAAGTTACTAATCATACTAGACAATAATATGATAAGAGTGATAGCATATGTCTCACACCATATGATAGAAGAAGTCTCCTGGTCTCACACACAAATAACATAAACCAAAGCAACGACGAAGGTTCAACGAAAGCAAGGAGACGACGAAAACGAACGAAAACACTCGCAAATCCTACACTCTCTCCCCCTTTGGCATCGAGACGCCAAAAAGGCAGAGAGGACACCTAAGACACAGGTGGTAGCTCCCACTTCAGAAAGATCATCCATCAAGCTCCTCCTCTGATGCAGCTGGAAAAGACTCCTCATCTGAATCAACCCATTGATAGCTCTTCTTCTTCATCAAGCAGCCTCAGGAGTGATGTTCTTCTCAGACCCACTCGAGATGGTCTCGCCAAGCTTCCTTAGAATCCGCTTGTCGCGCTGACGACTCTCCTTCTGAGCAACGTGAGTCTGGTACTGTCCCTTGGCCTGCATGCAGAACAATGTCTTCATCCTGTTCTTGAGCTTCTTGGCCCAAGATGGCTCAGTAGACGGTGGCTCATACATTTCTAAACTGTCCTCCTCCTCCTCTTCGATCTCATCCTCATCAACATCCATATGTGCAGCAGCAGGCTTAGTGGTAGTGTTAGCCCACTTGTCCTTCTGACGCAGCCGAATGGGCTCATGACGGATCCAGTTGGGAGCATGAAAATCCTCACCCGGAAAGGTCTTCTCCCAAGTCATCTGAATCAAGAAGAACAAGTAGGGTCCATAGATGGGGACCTTGAGGTGGAACACAGCAGACTGAAGCTCACTCCACATGATGTGAGGAACATCAAGTGGTCCAGGAATGTGAATCCGCCCTTGCTCACAAAGGAGCAGCATATCCACTAGATAGGAATGCACCTTGTCCTTGTCTCCCATGCGGGGAAAGAGAGTGTTGCGAAAGATCCGGTTCATGACATCAAGAAACTTGTTCAGCACATAAATTTTCTCACCAGAGGGTAATGTCTTCTCAACAAGGTATGGCAGAAGCTTCTCCTTTTGTGCAGAATGTGGGTTGGCATGCGGGCACAAACCAACGGGCTCATCAAACCCCTCATCACGAACGTGCAACAGATCCATGAACTCCTTCCAGTCAGCAGTCATCTTCTCTCCATTGGTCATCCAAGTCATGCTCCGCTCCACATCCGTGTGGAAGTGGACGGAAGCAAAGAACTGAGCCACAATCTCGGGATCATAGTCAAGATGGAACGAGATGATATCCTCGATAGCAAACTACTCCACCATATCCAGAGGCTCACCCAAATATGCCTGGTTCTTCCTCAGATGTGCCATATCAATCCACTGGACAGGAACATTGATATTCTTCTTTCCCTTGATCACATCTATATAGATGAGATTTTGTTGCTTGGTCCAAAACAAGTCATTTCCCTTGAACTGTTCCCTAGGGTTGATATAGGGGTTGATCTTCCGGCGAACCTGAAACTCTGCTTGAGGCATATCTTCCCAGCTGACAACTGGCTCCTTGATCTTGGTTGCGGTTCTCTTGAAGTGGCGATGCGAGGCATTGGACCCCTCAGGTGCATCTTGATTGCGTAGACGCTTTGAACTCGTATCACGAGAGGGATTCGAGCGTCTTGAACCGGAACCGGAGCCACCCCCTATGACACACAACACAAACACAAGAGAAGAGTGAAAGAAGTCATTGCAAAGACCAAGGCAAAGAAGAGAACCACATAGAAGTGAGAATTGGCAAGACAAAACGGGGTAATTTTAGATCGAGCGGTAGTACCGCAGGTCTTGCGGTAGTAAAATTTTACTACCACGCCGGCCGCGGTAGTACTGCTCCAGGTAGGGGCGGTAGTACCGGGCTTAGCGCGGAAGTAAAATTTTACATCCGCCCGACGGGCGGTAGTACCGTTCCAGGTGGTGCGGTAGTACCGCACGGGGCGGAGTCCTCAAGAACAGGGGATCTGAGCACCCGAAATATCAGATCGGTACTACCGTAGATCAAAACTACCATGTTGTATCCTGCCAAATAACATTTCTACCGCACAAGCACCCTCCAACCATCAAGTCATGCAATGATTTAGCCAAAAATCAAGAAAACCAACTCATATGGCCCCCAAACCTAGATCCAAAAAGGAGAAGCAAAGAGAGAATAACTAGGGGCAATACCGGGTTCCATGGCACGAGGAAGAGGTGGGGAACGATCCCACCGGTCGGAATGAGAGGAGAGTGGTCGGAGACGGAGATCCGGCGAGGTCCTCCGGCACCGTTCCTTGAGAGGAGAGAGAGAGACACGAGAGAAGGAATGAAAGGGTTTGGGGAAGTTGGAACTCCCCCTGCCCGTCCTTAACCCCCTCGCGGTCCCGACGGCGCGGTAGTACCGCACATCATTGCGGTAGTACCGCCTGGCCAGCGGTAGAAAAAAATACTGCCGCTCACTGGGCGGTAGTACCGCACCTCTAGTGGCAGTAAAAAATTACTGCCGTGCTGGATGCGGTAGTACCGTGCTGGGGCTGCTGCTGCACGAGCGCAGTAGTAACCCCTCTCCAGCGGTAGTACCGTGGCAAGCCACGGTAGTACCACCCTGCCAAAGAAAGTCTGGTTCGAGAGAAAAAGAGAGATGGCCTTAGCAAGGACACACACGAGAGAGCACAAAAGAAGCAGCTCAACCACGAACAAGGTCCAAAAGATTAGAGAGGAGAAACGAGGACCAAACATCGAACCAATACCTCTCATGAAGAGAGGGCGGTGGCCGGAGCCACCTATGTTTGAGTCAATTGGTATGGCACCGCGAAGAATTATCCTTGGGCCCATGACCAAAACTCGTCTTTGAAGCACAAGTTCCATCAAAAATGTCGGATGTGAAAGACTTGATTAGTTTATGCATAATAGGAGGAGGAATAGTTCATTGAGAGAACTAGACTCCCCCTAAATTCATGCCTACATCTAAACAAGACATAATGATGAGTGTGGAAGGGTGTGCACTAAGTCAGACCACATTGCTCGAATCAATGATATTTAGCTCATGCCTTAACTCGCGAAATCTTGCTTCATCTAATGGCTTCGTGAATATATCTGCAAGCTGTTCCTTAGTATATAGATGAATGAGATCTATGTCTCCACGCTTGATGTGATCCCGGATGAAGTGATGACGAATCTCAATATGCTTTGTCTTGCAGTGTTGAACCGGGTTGTTGGAGATCTTGATTGTGTTTTCATTGTCGCAGTAAAGAGGCACTTTGTCACAGTTGACACCATAACCCTTTAAAGTTTGCCTCATCCAAAGAATCTGAGCACAACAGCTTGTGGCGGCTACATACTCAGCCTCGGTGGACGAGAGAGAAACACAGTTTTGTTTCTTGGAAGACCAACTTACCAGAGAGCGACCAAGAAATTGGCAACCTCCGGAAGTGGACTTCCTTTCCACACGGTCTCCCGCCCAATCTGAGTCAGTATATCCAATGAGATCAAATGAAGCACCTTTGGGGTACCATAAGCCAAAGTTTGGGGTATGAGCCAAATATCGAAAGATTCGCTTGACAGCCACATAGTGACTCTCCTTAGGTGCGGATTGAAATCGTGCACAAATTCCCACACTCAACATGATATCCGGCCTAGATGCACAAAGGTAAAGCAGAGATCCAATCATGGAGCGATATACCTTCTGATCCACAGCTTTACCATTGGGATCACTGTCAAGTTGGCATTTGAGTGGCATCGGAGTGTGGGCCTTCGGAGGATTTAGCTCATCCATCTTGAACCTCTTGAGCATGTCTTGAGTGTATTTGGCTTGGTTGATGAAGGTTCCTTGGCTTTGTTGCTTGACTTCGAATCCAAGGAAGAACTTCAACTCTCCCATCATAGACATCTCAAACTCTTTGGTCATTAGTGCGGCGAACTCATCATTAAAAGCTTTGTTAGAAGAAGCAAAGATAATATCATCAACATATAGTTGGCATACGAACAAGTTCCCGTTAACCCTCTTAGTAAAAAGAGTGGGGAATATTTTCCCAATTTCAAACCCACGATCTTGCAACATCTCGGTAAGGTGCTCATACCACGCACGTGGGGCTTATTTAAGGCCATAGAGTGCCTTATCGAGAACGTACACATGATTGGGGAACTTGGGATCCTCAAACCCCGGGGGTTGCTTGACATAAACAAACTCCTTAAGTGGACCATTAAGAAAAGCACTCTTCACATCCATTTGATATAATATGAAATCATGATGAGAAGCATAAGCAAGCAGCATGAGAATAGATTCAAGGCGAGCAACAGGGGCAAAGGTTTCACCGTAGTCGATACCCTCGACTTGGGAGTAGCCTTGAGCCACCCGTCTTGCCTTGTTGCGAATAATGATACCATGTGCATCTTGCTTGTTCTTAAAGATCCATTTGGTTCCAATGACATTGTGATTCTCTATTGGTCTTGGTACCAATCGCCACACTTTGTTGCGCTCGAAGTTGTTGATTTCATCATGCATGGCTTCAAGCCAATCCTCGTCTTCGAGCGCATCTTGTACCTTGAGGGGTTCAAAGCAAGAAACAAACGCATGATGTGCACAAAAGTTTGTTAATTGACGACGAGTAGTTACCCCTCTTTTCAAGCTTCCGTAGACGTTCTCTAGGAGGTGTTGCTTTTTCTAAAGCTTGAAAGCAATCGTGGCAGCTCGTCTTTCAAGAATTTCCTCCATGGAAAGTTGAGGCTTGGTAACTTGACAAGCTTTGGTACTAGCACCGGCTTGCTCATGATCTTGAGCATGATCTTGATCTTTATCTTGACCTTGATCTTGAAGTTGATCTTGGTCCTGAGCTTCATCTTGATCTTGAGCTTGCACGGGGGTGTGAACAAGATCTTGAGCATCATGTGAAGTAGAAACATCACTAGCAAGTTGATCTTGCCCTTGATCTTGATCACGGGGTTGAGGGCCTTCACTGCGTTCTTCGGAAGCATGTGGGTCATGCGTCGGTGATGGTTCCACTTGAGTGGAACATTGTCCTTCTCCTTCAGCCACAAGGGGTTCCTCAACGGGTAGGAAGTATCCCACACCCATTCTTCTTATGGCTTGGGGAGGAATTTCATCACCTACATCACAAAGACCACTTTGCTCCACTTGGGAGCCATTATTTTCATCAAACTCTACGTTACTCGTCTCCTCAATGAGTCTCGTGGACTTGTTGAGGACACGGTAAGCATGAGAGTTTCCAGCATAACCAACAAATATGCCCTCATGGGCTCTAGATTCAAATTTAGACAAACGAACACCTTTCTTGAGAATGAAACACTTACAACCGAACACCCGGAAGTATTTGAGGTTGGGCTTGTTCCCGGTAAGAATCTCATAAGGAGTCTTGTTCAAGCCTTTGCGGAGATAGAGCCGATTTGATGCATGACACGCAGTGTTGATGGCTTTAGCCCAAAAGTTGTACGGAGATTTAAACTCTGCCATCATGGTTCTTGCCGCATCCATCAACGTCCGGTTCTTCCTCTCCGCAACACCGTTTTGTTGAGGGGTGTAAGGTGTGGAATGTTGGTGCTTTATCCCCTCATCACTGAGAAACTCATCTACGGTGTAGTTCTTGAACTCAGTGCCGTTGTCACTTCTAATCATCAAAATCTTTGCTTCATGTTGACGTTGGACTTCATTTGCAAAGTTGATGACGGTCTGTTGGGTCTCACTCTTCCTCTTGAAGAAATATACCCATGTGTATCTCGAGTAATCATCCACAATCACCAAGCAATATCTTCTTCCTCCAAGGCTATCAAAAGATGGAGGCCCGAAGAGATCCATGTGAAGGACCTCTAGGGTCCTCTTTGAGTAGATTGTAGTAGTTGGACGATGAGCTTTTTCATGTAGCTTTCCTTCGATACAGGCACTGCAAGCACGATCTTTGGCAAAACTCACATTTGTTAGTCCAAGAATGTGATACCCTTTGAGGAGACTTTGCAAAGATCTCATATTGACATGGGCTAGTCGGCGATGCCAAAGCCATCCCACATCAACTTTAGCCATTAGACATGTCGCGGTCTTAGTGGGTCGCTCCGAGAAGTTAATCACATAGAGACCGTTTTCGACATGCCCAACAAAGGCTAGTTTAAGAGTCTTGCTCCACAAAAGGGTCACGGTATCAATGCCAAAGAACGTACTAAAACCCATGAGTGCAAGTTGACGAACGGAAAGTAAATTGTATGCAAGGGTCTCCACAAGCATGACTCTCTCAATGGTTAAGGTCGGAGAGATAACCACCTTGGCAAGACCCAATACCTTTGAGATTGCATCATCGCCAAATGAGACTTGGGTGGCCACGGATGCATCGGGTCGAACATCCACCACCAAGTCCTTGCTTCCGGTCATATGATTTGTTGCTCCGCTATCGAGCAACCATGAGACTCCCCCGGAAGCAAAGTCCTACAATAGATCAATGCTTGTATTTAGGTACCCATTCTTGAATGGCCCCTTTCATGTTAGTGACAAGGGTCTTAGGAACCCAAATAGACCACTCAATATACTCATAAGAAGAACCAACATATTTGGCATAAACATGCCCATCACTAGCACGGCACAAAACATAGGAGGGGTTAAAATCGCCGGCCCTGTTGGAGGGAGTGATCTTGCCCTTCTTGGCACTATCACTCACAACCTTGTCTTTCTTCTTCTCATGAGTAATGTTCCCCGCTTTGACAAATGTTTCCTTGAGCGGAGGAACCTGCGTGGTCTTCTTCTTCTTCTTCTTTTTGGATTTGGGTGCAAACCCAACTCCTTCCTTTGCAATCACTTCCTTTTGATTGCTCAAAAGGTCATTGAGATTCTTCTCACCTTGTATACATGTCACAAGGCCTTTCTCAAGCTGCTCTTTTAGCTTAGCATTTTCCTCCACAAGATGTGCATGCTCACAACACGGGTTAGTAGCAGATGCATTATCAATTAAGACAAAGGGAGGACACGTGGCAATTTCTTTAGTGAGTTTCACCTGGAGTTGATCATGCGGCTCTTTAAGAGAGGCATGAACGCTCTTCAATGCCTTATGAGCATTGTCAAGAGAGACAAACTCATCCTTGAGTCGAGCATGGTCAACCCCAAGTGCAACCTTCTCAGATTTAAGAAAACGGTTAAGAACAATAGCATGATCATAATCTTTACTTAATTTAGCAAAGTCGTCATTTCGTGACTCCTTAAGAGTCAAATGAAGACCTCGCTCTTCCTCTAGAGCAATAGAAAGATCTGCTATCTCGTCGGCATAATCACGACTATGGCCTCTCATCTCCTCAAGAAATTCTTCTTGAGACTCAATCATGTCATTGGCCTCACCAAGTTGTTCCAAGAGAGCAACGAAGTGCATCTTGGACTCTCCCTTGAGTTTACACAAGAACTTGTCAAACTCATTCTCACCTTCTATCGCCTCCTCAAGTTCATCCACACAATCTAACAAAGACGGAGTGGAAGAAATAGAAGTCTTAATGTTTGAGGTTTTGGCGTTGGAGGTTACCTTGGTGATACCTTTTGCCATGAGGCACCTAGCGATGTGGTTCTCATTGGGGGCGTCGAAGAGTGACACCTTTGTTGGGGTAGAGGATGCAATTGCCACAGATGCCATTGCCATTCCTTCACCACTTGTGTCTTCATCATCACCATCATCATCCGATGCATACTCTTCTTGAGCCACCAACACTTTGTGAGGAGTCTTCTTGGTGAAGTTGGTCTTGTTAGGGAAAGACTTGGCCTTATCTTTGCGGATGAGCTTGCCACCATTGTCTTCCCTCTTCTCGTATGGACAATCCACCACAAAGTAACTCACATTACCACAGTTGTAGCAGGTCCTCACCCGTTGCTTGCCCTTTGACCCATTTGAGTTGTTCTTGGAGAAGTTGGGCCTTGTGTTTCTCTTGTTGCCCCAAAATTGCCTGGACACAAGAGCCATGTGCTCATGATAAGCATATTTGGTGTCCTCGGGGCAACCCTCTTCTTCTTCTTCTTCTTCTTCCTCTTGACTGACCTTGGCCTTCAAAGCAAGGTTGGGGGATGATTTCTTTGACCGTTGCACGCGAGCGAGAGCATTGTCAGCTATCGTGTTCAAGATGTTCATTGCAATAAATTTATCCAACACATCACCAGAAGACAAGGTGTGAAAGTCCGGTCTTTGACGGATGACCGCGGACATGGCCTTGTTGTAGGGCATGATGGCCTTCAGAAACTTACGCTTGATCCAAGTATCATCCACATCCTTGCTGCCATGATCTTTGAGGGCAACGGAGAGAGCAGTCACCCTTCTATAGAGCTCACGCGGTTCCTCATCTTCTACCATTACAAACTCATCTGACCGATCAAGGATAACTTCATAGTTTGACCGTTGAATGCTTGAGCTGCCCTTGTACATGGAGACAATGTGTTCCCAACACTCTTTAGCAACAGTGAAGGGACGCAGGTGAGGAAGGTCTTCAGTAGGAACAACATCTTGGAGTATGAACAAGGCGGAGGAATTTAGCTGTTTATCCGCTTCTTCTCTTGGAGTGAGGTTGCGTGGATCACGAGGGTAGTATCCTTCTTCAATGACTCGCATGAGTTGAATTGAGCTGTGATCCAAATGAGACTTGATACAGAAAACCCAATTAGCAAAATCAATCTTAACAAGTTTAGGAGGAGGACCGTGATTAACTATATGAGGTGGGTGCACCGGTCCTCCATAGACCAAGGGAGGAGGAACTGAGGCAAAAGTCCCCGACCCATTAATTCCTTGAGAGCGATTATCCTTATCAGCACTAGCCCCCTCCTTGCCGGAGTTGACATCCGATGTCGAGTTAGTGGGATTAGCCACTTGCACCTCATCGGTGGAAAGTTTAAGAGTATCAAGGAAATGTTTAAACATGGATTTGACCTCGGTCGTCATGGAGGATTTAAGCAAGGACATAGCCTCATTCAAATCCTCGCGAGAGACCGTGTTCACTCCCACGGCCTCGGGAAGTTCTCCCAACCACTCCTCTTCGCCCTCCATACTCTTCGGGTGGTGAAACCCTTAATAAAGAGATGAGGCTCTAATACCAATTGAAAGAATCAATATGGTTGACTAGAGGGGGGGGGTGAATAGGCAACCAACAATTTTTAACTTTTCTTTAACAATTTAGGCTTAGCAACAAATAGGTTGACTAGATATGCAACTAGGTGAGCAACCTATATGATGTTAATCACAACAACAAGCTAAGCAAGCAAGATATGACAATATAAGTAGCTTGCACAAAGTAAAGGTAAGAAGTAACCACAAGAGGAACCGATGGAGACGAGGATGTGTTACCGAAGTTCCTTCCCGATAAGGGGAAGTACGTCTCCGTTGGAGCGGTGTGGAGGCACAATGCTCCCCAAGAAGCCACTAGGGCCACCGTATTCTCCTCACGCCCTCACACAATGCGAGGTGCCGTGATTCCACTAGTGGTGCCCTTGAAGGCGGCGACCAGACCTTTACAAACAAGGTTGGGGCAATCTCCACAACTTAATTGGAAGCTCCCAATGACACCACGAAGCTTCACCACAATGGACTATGGCTTCGAAGTGACCTCTTCCGTCTAGGGTGCTCAAACACCCAAGAGTAACAAGATCCGCAAGGGATTAGTGGGGGGAATCAAATTTCTCTTGGTGGAAGTGTAGATCGGGGCCCTCTCAACCAAACCCTAGAGTATCAACAAGTTTTGTTGGCTAGGGAGAGAGATCGCGCAAGAATGGAGCTTTGAGCAACAATGGAGCTTGGGGAGGAAAGAGATAGTCTTCTTGGAGAAGAAGACCCCCTTTGTATAGTGGGGGGAAAGATCCAACCGTTATCCCCACTCTCAGCCCGCGCATTGCGGTACTACCGCACAAAGCCACGGTACTACCACAAGAGGCTGCGGTACTACCGCTTCAGGGTGCGGTACTACCGCTCGCACGGTAGTGACCTGATGAAGACCTATCGCACAGGGCAACGAGCGGTAGAACCGCCGGAGCGGTACTACCGCGCGCCAATACGGTACTACCGCATGGTAGGTATCAACTGGCACAGGAGATGCACGGAAGTAAAAAATTACTTCCGTGCCAACCTCCGCTGAGGGCGCAGCTGCGCAAAAGTCCGGCACGGTAGTACCAGACATACATCACGGTACTACCGCTCGAGGGCGGATGTAAAAAATTACATCCGCGCCTACTACCGCAAGCGCACGCATCAGGTGCTGGGGACAGCGGTACTACCGCTCCTTGGAGAGGTACTACCGTGGGCACCTGCGGTACTACCGCTCCCTTGAGCGGTACTACCGCTAGCCACTGAAAACTAGCACCTTGCTGCCTTCAATTTGCACAGACAAGGAAAACGGACTGGAGCTCCATTGAAGCGAAGGAAAGGTGGTGCAATAGAACAGATGTGTACGTGTTGATTCCACCCTAACCTTTCCGAAGCGGATCCCCTGTTAATAGTATGGCTTTCCTACGACTCAAATCCACCAAAAAGAAACGTAGAAAGCAACCGTCTTCGATAGACTCCGAGGGGCACCGAATCGTCTTGTGCCTAGACATGAGATATCTGAAATGCTCAATGCACACGATTAGTCCGCAAATGAATTGTCATCAATCACCAAAACCACTTAGGGAGAAATATGCCCTTACAGATGACAATAACTTATCATATTGTAGTTTTATTAAACTAGTAAAATCGGTCCTTGGATACTAGTTGAGTGCTAAGACCACTTTTATATATTGATAGAGGAAATCAATATATGAAGGAGATATTGTTGCAAAATTTTATGTTTCCAAGCACAAGTTAGCATCGGAAATACTTCATGAAGTCCTGAAGAACGAGATAGAGATAAATTGTTCACACATTTGTGCCTTGAGAATAACTTGCCCGAAAGAATTACTCGGGATGCTGGATATTATGGTGAGTGAAAAGTGTCTGTCGCATATTCTTAATATTATCATGCTAATATGTGCAAATTCATTTTGTCTCATAAATTAAAATGAAGCATGTGATGCAGTTCATATTATACAATATATGTCAGATAATAATAATGTACAAACTGTAATGATAATCAAAGTAGATGTCTATTCTCTATTGTTGTACCATTGCATACTATTCAATTTATCAAATGTTACTAGTTATTATTGATATGGTTTTACTAGTTATATGCTACTTTTCCAGTTAGGTATAACCCTCGGCTCATGTAATTTATGTCTATGTACACTAGATGAAACACCTAAGTTTTGTATATCTTAGTTTTGTATCAAATGTAGATATCAGATTGGTTTATCTTTTTCCAAACAAAACGATAACCCTCGGCTTCTACTTCGGAGGAACACAACCATTTTTACACTTGTTTACTGTATTTTCAAACTTTTTTCTGTTGCTATGAGTTAACTACTAATATGTTTGAAAAAATTATGAGGCAATATTTTTGGAATTGGATATATTGAAGTAAAGATGAAAATAACTTATCATATTGTAGTTTTATTAAACTAGTAAAATTGGTCCTTGGATATTGGTTGAGTGCTAAGACCACTTTTATATATTGATAGTGGAAATCGATATATGAAGGAGATATTGTTGCAAAATTTTATGTTTACAAGCACAAGTTGGCATGGGAAATACTTTGTGAAGGCCTGAAGGGCAAGATAGAGATTAGATGTTCAGACATTTATGCCTTGAGAATAACTTGCCCGAAAGATTTACCTGTGATGTTGGACATTATGGAAAGTGAAAGAGTGTATGTTGCATATTCTTAAAATTATCATGTCAATATTTGCAATTTGCTTTTGTCCCATAAAGTAAATAGAAGCATGTGATGCGTTTCATGTTATACAAAATATGTCAGATAATAATAATGAACAAACTGTAATGATAACCAAAGTCGATGGTTGTGCTCTATTGTTGTACCATTGCATACTATTAAATTTATCAAATGTTACTAGTTATTATTTTTATGGTTTTACTAGTTATATGTTACTTGCCCAATTAGGTGTCCGCGGTGCCACCGTTTTTCATAGATACCAATCTACAACCTTGCAGGAGCACCAGGTGGCTTGGAACTACGGATTTTACGGGTGGACAAGCAAGTTCGAACAACTAATATATGATATATGTCTTTATATATAATTAAAATTGGAATAATTATTACCAAACAATAACGAATGCTTTTCCACATCACACTTGGAAAAACTCATTTTTTCCAAGCTAACCTAGTGGAAGCATTGCTTGTTTAATAAGAATTATGAAATTGCACAATCAATTAGAGAAAATCGGGCTAAAACTAGATACAAATGACACCGGCCTACCACTCACGTGCCAGCAAGCACACCGACACACTAATGTATGATGACAAAATAGCCTCCAACCACCCTCCAACAAGTGAGCCAGATCTGGCGAGCTCGCCTAGCGATGGGGATGAAGACCTAAATTTACTTTTAGGAAGCACGAATGAAAAAACATCATGCCCCACCACACCATGTTGCTCTATACCATCACCATTGAAGGGAAAGAGAAACCATAGCCACAACTTTGAAGAAGCGGGTTTCGGATGCCTCGACTTTCCTTGTGGTGAATATATACCTCTAGAACTCTGCATTGCCCAGAACCCCATACACTATGAGAACCAACTTTTCCCCGGGGCCTCCAATCATCTCGATACTTTCTCAATCACCATGCCTTATGTAGCTATCCTTCACCTTCATATGGATAGATGTCTTGATGTTGAACGCTAACAAGCGCGCAGCACTGCCGCATGCTGCCATTGCCTTTTAACTTAAGGTATCTGTCACCGATTACTTGCATCCACGATAATCATCGCGATCCAAGCTATCACCCCAACATCCATGCAACTCAAACTCTAGGTGTCACGTCAGCCTAGTCGGTGACCTTACTTCTGTTTCATGACGTGCAACACTCCAACAACACAAAACAATAGCTCTACCTCTTAGAACCATAACGACCCGCTTTACGAAGTACTCCCTCCAAGGTCTGGGCACAATCCCTTCACCCTTCATTGAATAAGAATCGTCTCCCTCCATCATCTACCACACTGTGATATGAGAGGAAGGTCTTGCCTCCGTTCTACTCGCGCCAGCTTCTCCCTGAAGTTCTGAGGGCAAGACCGTGGGGAGGGGGGGTCGTATTTCGCCCCTCTTATTTCTCATTCTCTCTTGCATTTTAAATACTATCATGCTAATTCCAATTAAACATATTTAACATATCTAGTTGGTAAATTAAAATAGTCACACACAAACAACAACAATCCTCAAAATACCAGTTCATCTTTTAGTATTTCATATTGATTCAATAAACAATAGACAAAATAGGTTTCAGATACTTATGCGCTCAGAGAACTAATGCGCTAAACAAAAATATTGTAGTGTATATATACACCCTAAATAATATAAAATGTTACTGTCCCACAAGTTAATTGTTTTTAAACTAATAATTATGTTAATATATCCTCTAGATGACCAAGCCCTAGATACATATCTTTCACTATTCCTAGTAGCATTTACAAAAATGTTCGAAGCACCAAAGGGGTTCCATTTAAAAATCAACCCAGCACGGTCAAATTTACATACTCTCAGTTCTATGGATAAAAGCTAGTGATAATTCTAATTTAATTACAATGGATTATTTTATTTATGTGGTCTACTTAAGAGTTGTAACAAATTAATGTTCTTTACATAACCTGGCGTTTGATGTTGTTTGCACACTACTAAATGTGCATAACATGGCCTAAGTTTTGTATATCTTAGTTTGGTATCAAATGTAGATATCAGATTTGTTTATCTTTTCTAAAAATTAGAATAACCCTCGACTTCTAATTCGGAGACACACAACCATTGTTACACTTGTTTACTGTATTTTCAAACTTTGTTTCTGTTGCTATGAGTTATTTACTAATATGTTTGAAAAATAATGAGGCAATATATTTTTGGAATTGGATATACTGAAGTAAAGATGACAATAACTTATCATATTGTAGTTTTATTAAGAGTAAAATACACTAGAGGTCCTAAAAGTATTCCAAGTGTGTCAAGTAGCACTACTAGGGAAAAGGCTAGCAGTAGCGCGGGAAATAGGACTAGTAGTAGCGCGGGCACCCGCGCTACTGCTATGGCGCTACAGCTAACTTGTAGCAGTAGCCCGGGTCAACACGTGCTACTGCTATATACAGGTAGCAGTAGCGTCGGTTTTCAAAATGCGCTGCTGCTAATAGCTGCAGCGCCTCATTCCAAAACGAGCTACTGATAAGTAGGCGCTGCTGCTAAAAGGAACCCCTCGCTACTGCTATAATAGCTGCATTTTCTGGGGAAAAAAATCTACTGCCCATTTCCTTTGTATTTGTATAGGTTTTATACAATAGTCTCTTGGATATCATACACATACAAACCTAAACATATCATACATATACAAATAGTCTCATAAAATCATGTCATCATCATAATCATCATCCAACACAAATGATGTCTCTCGTCATCATCTCGAAATAGCGATACAAGTTATGACATGTCTCGAATACATGCAACTACATCATCATCCATCTAAATGATGATATAGAAGAGAAGAGCTATCACTATGAGTAAGAGCGGAATTATGCAATATATGAAGCGCCGATTCTGATTCGTCTCTCTCGCTAGCGTCTACCTCAAGTAACTAGCTTCCGCCTCTCTTCTGCTGTCAAGCCCTTTCTCCCCTGCCGCACGGGAAGCGATACACTTGGGCCTGACACTCTGGCCACTCGTCGTACACTCCCGGAACCCACCCTATCTACACGGCATAGCACTGCTTCTTCGCCATCAAGGATCTATGTACCTGTTAGAGATGCATCTTCATCAAGGGAATCGACAAAAGTATGCAACATAATATAATTGAGCAACACAAAAATAAAGGGTGTTAGCAAATAGATGCAACATATATAGTAAACATAATTAATCAACGCAGGTTCATCATACTCAAACTAATTAACTAGAGGTACGTAGGTCATCATGTAGCCAAACTAACAAACTAGCGTTACGCAAGTTCGACAGGGACCGTTGACATCACAAAGTTTCATCGCTACATAAAGTACTAGTTCAATCAACATCATCATCATCGGCATCGTCAATCATTACTGGAAGTTCCATCCATCCAGATCATCGAGGATGCACCCTAGCTTCTTGAACGGCATCAGGTCCTGACGTTGCATGCATATGCAAGTTTGGACACCAGCTCGCGATATAGGGTCGTGGTGGAACAACCCCTTCTCTTCGACGACTTCTTTCATGATGATCGTTGCAATGTCCCTCTGGATGCGAAAGAAGTCATCTCTGAGTTTATAATCCGGTTCTTCTCCTAAGGATTCTGCCCATTTTCGGATATGATCATCGTTTCTGGTCATCATGCAAAGCTGTTGGTGATCCCTTCTGAACTCCATCATGAGATGGATGAGGTAGAATCCATCGTTATGGCTTGCTCACGGTTGAAAGTTTGAGATGGTTCACCGTGGGTCCTATATGTGTATTATACCCCACGACTTTTAGGACCTACTTGACACACTTGAAATAATTTTAGGACCCGCTGTGAACGACTTACACACATTTAGGACCCGCGGTGAACGGTTTCAAACTTTTAGGACCTACTTGACACACTTGGAATACTTTTAGGACCTAAAGTGTATTTTACTCTTTTATTAAACTAGTAAAATTGGTCCTTGGATAATGGTTGAGTGCTAAGACCACTTTTATACATTGATAATGGAAATCAATATATGAAGGAGATATTGTTGCAAACTTTTATGTTTCCAAGCATAAGTTGTCGTGGGAAAGGAAGAAGAATCCCAAAGAAAACCCAACCCAACATGCATTTTAGCTCATTGGAGCTAGTTATGTGTATATTTAGTTGTATTTTATAGCTGAATACCAGATTTATACGACGTATGATTGTAATGTACTTTGCTTGGCTGTTGTATGAAATATTATGCCTTATTGGCTCTTTTTGAATCAAATTATCTAATTGCACAAATATAGAATTGACGTGTGGTACCCAAACAACAATCCTGGTAATTGGTTCCCATTTGACTTGTGGGATCTACTTTAAAATGGAAAAGAAACAAAAGAAAACTGACAAGTGGGCTGGAAAAAGGCCGAGGCACAAAAAATACGGATCGTAAAAGGCTTTGGCCCAAAAAATAAAAGGCTTGGGTTTGGCCCATCTAGTTGACCAAAATAGTAAGAAAAAAAACAATAAATAGGCTGAATTAATGGGCTTGGCCCATATAGACATCGAACTGGACCGGGCTGATTCTAATCAACGACCTTTTCATTTGGTCGCAATTTTGCCACGTCAGCTTGCCACGTCGGATCCGACGTGGTGTGTGCAGATTGCCAGTGACCAAAACAATTGGTCGTAGAACCAACGACCTTTTGTTTTGGTCGTTACCTTCTACGACCATTTCACAGTGAAGGTCGTTAAGTTTCATTAAAGACGGCCAGCTTTTGACCAACTTTTTTTGGTCACAAAAAGGTCACAAGTGAAAAACAACGACCATTCAGTGACGAATATTGATGGTCGCAAGTTGACATATTTCTTATAGTGTACCCCGTGCGTTGGACGAGCTCCCCTGCTGCGTTCGTGGGTGAGCACAAATGACATCTCCCCCCCCTTAATTTGCTCTGTTCCGGTCTTCGTGCCGATGAAACTTGCTAGCTATAGGTGTCTTCAATTCAACAGTATGCGTGACCAATATGCGTCTCCCGTTCGAAAGGGCGGCATCTATAAATATGCATGTCTTTGCATATTTATAACCGCCATCCTTTCGAATTGTCCAACGTTATCCATGGAAAACCCGAGTATGTGTAGATTGGGTTCGTTTTCCCATATGCTCTGCTCCGGATCCGATGTAGAATTTCGTCAGTGCCTCCCTATTGTTCTCCGGGTACACATCCTCTCTGCTTATTGCCGAGACGTGTATCAGGAGAACAGCAGGGAGGTGCTGCCGAAATTCTGCGTCGGATCCGGAGCAGAGCATGGGAAAACGAACCAAATCTACACATACTCGGGTGGGATTAGGACCTATCTTTACCTATTAGCGTGTAGGTTGCATGGACGTAATAAAACTGACAAAGTTGATTAACTGATGAATATATATGCTGAATTATATATATATATTTCTTATGTGTCCAGTAGCTAGGCAAGATGAGTGATCGTGCGTGGATGTACACCGGTCACACAAGTCAGAAAGACATGACCAATGAATGGTTTACAAAAACCAAGGGGTTTGTGAGAGCCGCATTTGCAAATGGCCAGGAAAGAACCTGGTGCCCCTGTGTCCGGTGCGACAACTTTAAAAAGAGGACAGAGGGTGTAATGGGTAAACACCTGCAGAAGTGGGGTTTTACGCCTGATTATATGGTGTGGACTTTTCATGGTGAGTCTGCCCAACGTGCCAGAGCTGAGGTGGTTCGTCGTCGCACCGACGAGCATGGGACCGGGATCGAAGACATGGTGCAAGACTTTGATGATGCTCGGGATTCGGACGATGAGATGGAGGAATCTGCAAAGGCCTTTTATGAAATGTTGGAGTCTTCAAAACGACCTCTCCACAAGCACACTGAGCTTTGTCAGCTGGATGCCATCGCGCAACTAATGGCTCTGAAGGCTCAATTCAACCTGGGAAGAGAATGCTACGACGCGATGATGACAATATTTGGACGCTTTCTACCCAAAGGCCATGTACTGCCTGCAAACCTGTACCAGTCAGACAAAATACTCCGTGTACTTAAGATCCGTGGCTTCTTTGTCGGTGCGTGGTGGGAGGGGTACTACCATTCCACCCGAGCATCTCCGGAGAGCGTTGCTCGCTAGTTTGCAGACACAGGCGGGCGCTTCTTCGTCGGCGCCGAAGCCCATCGGGAGAGGAGGTCGGGGAAGAAGAAAGGAGGAGGTAGAGGTACACGTGCCCGCAGGAGACGTACGGAGGCTGATACGCCTTCCTCGCCGCCACCCCCAGCTGATTCACCCGAGCACAGGACTTCTAGGGTGGAGGCGTCTGAGGTGGAGGCTACGCGGACTCCAGTCCACGAGCCTCGAGTCGACAAGCCTTCGACCCACAAGACTCCTGTCCCAGACGCTTCGTCCCACGAGACTCCGGAGGAGAGCAGGGATGGGGCTACGTCCCAGCAGACCCCATGGGATACCTGGCCGGATCTGCGTCAGCAGGAGCCGAGTGGCCATGCTAATGGTGGCGGGGATAGCGAGGACGAGGTGGTTGAGGGGGCCACCGTCTACCAGCGTGGTAGTACACAGCTCTTGCCCGTGCCGGCGACCCGCGAGCAGAGGCCGGTGATTAGGCCTAATGGGGAGAAGTAAGTGCATTTACTCTTTTTTAACCTTTTGCCTTCACGTTCTTCAAATATCTAATGCGTTGGCTTTGTCATACTACAGGGATTGGGATCACGCCAACGATGTCCGTAGGCCCAACACCGTCCTTGGTGTGCTTTGCCGGCACAACTTCCCGAGGTTTGTCACGTTGCCCGGTGAGGGTAAGCTTCCAGAGCTAGGATTGACCTGGGAGCACTACTTGGCTGCCCCAGCCCCGCTGGAGGAGGTGATCGACGGTGTCTTGTGCCACACGAGGGCCGACATGGTGATCAGACAGTTTTGGGTAATTTCTCCTTTACACAATTAAAAATCAACAATAGCTAGTTATTGTACTAATCATTGTTGTCTCGTTTGATTGCAGACCTTCTACAGGTGTGAGGAGGGACATGAGGAGGCCGCGGCAAAGGTTATCGATGGCGAGTGCAGGCGCCTACTACAGAACTTACGGCACGAGGCTCGGCCGCAGGCTGTTCGAGACTACTACGCCTCGCGTGGTGTTAAGAAGGACAAGTTGTCGTGCCGCGGAAAGTTTCTGGAGAAGGAGCATTACATGAAGGTAATTACCTATTCTTAAGGCCTTGTACTTAGTTTCCTTGATTTGATTCGTAGGCGTACCGCTCAAATTTCACTTTAGTAACTTAGGCGCCCCCGAGATGGTGTGCGGATAAGATGGATTGTTGGGAGGCATTGGTGGATTAGTGGTGCTGAGACGAATGGTGAGCCATCCACGACAATGCCGAGAACCGGCGTGACAAAATGGTTGGTGTGCCACACCATCAAGGCAGCGCCAACTTATATCAGTTCGGGCGGAACTGGGTATGTGGTTTGCTTCATGATTCATGCAATCCATTTCTTGATGCTAGCTTGAGCCCTTTACTAATACTTTGTTCCTCTCTCTCTCTCTTTTAGGCGAACTACAATAAGACAGGGTGTACGACCTCTATGCCATGGCCCATACTGCCTCGTACAAGAAGGCCAAGGCATTCTCGGAGTCTGACCTCAATCATCCCGAGAACTTCACCAACATCTCCTCCCACCACAAGCTCGTGAGGTACAGAGATGAGGGGAAGGCGAGGAAAGGGCAGGACTTTAACCCGAGCCAGCATCCTATTGATCCAGAGCTGGTGATGATAGCTGGCGGCGGGAGGCCCCATGGCTCGATAGCCATTGGAGATGGACTTATACGGTCTTCTAGCACTCTCCGGGAGATCAAGGCGTGCCAAACGAGCTCCTGTCCTGAGATAAGGCCTCGTGCACGGCCAGTCAAGCTCGCCATCGAGGTTAGTCATACGGACTCAGATAGCTTTCCTCCATTACATTGTGTGTGCAAACAAAGATGATTACAATGCTAACGAGGAGTTGTGTTGCAGGCTGCTCTTCAGAAAGAGAGAGAGGCAACCCAGGCGCTTCTGGAGGAACGGGCCCGGCAAGCGGTGGAGAAGTAGAGGGATTTGGAGGAGAGGATGGCTAGGTTGTTGGAGGAGGAGAGGGCACGAAACGATGCGTCTAACCGGGCCATGTACGAGATGATCGTGGTAAGTTTCTTCTTCATATTAGCCAAATCATGGACTACAGGTTCGTTTCATTAATAACCAATATGATTGACTTGTGAAAACCAAATGTGCAGTCTATGTGCGAGAAGAACGGCCAGACCCCTCCGCCGATGCCAGTCATTACCACGGCGGGAACGGTTAGTTTCATTTGAATGGTCATTAGTTAATAATCTTAACATTTCAGTGTCATCATGCTAACGAGACTTTACAAATGATCTTTGGTGCAGCATAACTCCCGAGCCGCATTGCACGACCCTTCTCCAGGGCATCCTTCTCCAGGTGACACTGGCCTGAGCAACCCCGGTGCTTCACCTCCGTGAGGACGAGGACGGTAAGTTTTCTCTAGTGTTTTGCTTAACAAATGCATAATGACCTATACTTAGCTTATTTAGTTCATTTATGTCATAATTAGCTTACTTAGTTCAAAAATGGCATAATAACCTTGGTTAGCTCATAAATGTCATATGCTTAGCTTATTTTCCTCCAAAGGGACATAATAATCTTACTTAGCTTCAAAATGATCTAGTTTACCTTGGTTAGCTCATAAATGACCTATACTTAGCTTATTTTCCTCCAAAGGGACATAATAATCTTACTTAGCTCCAAAATGACCTAGTTTACCTTGGTTAGCTCATCAATGACCTATACTTAGCTTTGTTTCCTCCAAAATGACATAGTAAGCTTACTTAGCTCGAAATGACCTATTTACCTAAGTTAGCTCTAAAATGACCTATACTTAGCTTTTCTTCCTACAAAATGAGATAATAAGCTTACTTAGCTCCAGAATGACCTATTTTACCTAGGTTAGCTCTAAAATGACCTGTACTTGTCTATGTTTCCTCCATAATGACATAATAAGCTTAGTTAACTCAAAAATGGCATAATAGCCTTGGTAACCTCATAAATGCTATATACTTAGCTTATTTTCTTGCAAAATGACACAATAAGATTCGTTAGGTCAAAAATGGCATAATTACCTAGGTTAGCTCTAAAATGACACAAATAAGACATAAGAAGAAGAAAAACAAGAGGAGAAAGAGAAAGAGAAGAAAAACGCTTCTTCATCATCATCATCTTCTTCTTCTAGATCTTCTTCTACTTCTTCTAGTATTCTTCTTCTAACTTTCTTATTTCCAATTTTGCAGATTTGATTCACTTCACGGCAGCTTGCTTTGATGTAGTGCTAGTGTTTACTTTCTGTTTTCATTTTGTATCGATGAACTTATGTGAAACTTTCTACCTATGGATGAAACTATGTATGTATGGATGAAACTATTGTAATATGGTGAACAATGTGACATTTGATACTTTCAATTTGGTATAATTGTTGGTTTATCATATCCATATGGCAGGGATATTGTTTCTGTGAAATATATATATATATATATATATATATATATATATATATATATATATATCATATATTTTCCTGTGAAAATTCTTGAATGTAACAAAAACAGGAAAAAAAAGAGGCAATACTGGCTCTTTGCCGTCTGCCACCGTCGGCAAAGGCTTTTTGCCGTCTGCTACCGACGGCAAAGGTGGCACATGGCAGCCGTTTGTGCAACCTGGGAACACCAGGTCTGGGGCCATTTGGCCTCTTTGCCGTCCGGGGGGCGACGGCAAAGGGGGGCAGACGGCAAAGGTGCTTGTGACGTGGCCGTCGGGGGCAGACGGCAAAGGGGCTTGTGACGTGGCCGTCCGGGGGCAGACGGCAAAGGGGCTTGTGATGTGGCCGTCCGAGGGCAGACGGCAAAGGATGCCGTTAGCCACTTAACGGGGCTAACGTCAGTGCTACACCGTCCAGCCTCTTTGCCGTCTGCAGGCTGACGACAAAAATACTTTGCCGTCCGCTGAGCCTAGGCAGTTGGCAAAGAACCCCTTTACCGGAGTTTACAGTGCCGAAACTGTGGCTGTCTGCTGGCTGACGGCAAAGGCCTTTGCCGTCAGTGGAACTGCCCTTTGCCGTCCGCCATAGCAGACGACAAAGTACCTGATTCCAGTAGTGAAGAAATCAAAAGTGTGTTTTCTTAGATAATCTTTCTAGCATTTGATCAATAAAAGGCAAAGGGTAATGATCTTTCCTAGTAGCTTTGTTTAATTTCCTAAAATCGATCACCATCCTATAACCAGTTACTATTCTTTTTGGGATAAGTTCATTTTTATCATTAGGAACAACAGTTATACCTCCTTTCTTAGGAACACAATGAACAGGACTTACCCATCTACTATCAGCAATAGGATAAATTATACCTGCCTCCAGAAGCTTTAATATTTTAGTTCTTACCACTTCCTTCATCTTAGGATTTAAGCGGCGTTGATGATCAACGACAGGTTTAGCATCCGGTTCCATATTAATCTTGTGCTGACATAGAGTGGGACTAATGCCCTTAAGATCATCGAGAGTATATCCAATAGCAGCCCATTGCTTCTTCGGAGATTTAAGTAATCTCTTTTCTTCATGCTCTGAAAGGTTAGGACTGATAATAACAGGATATATCTTCTTTTCATCAAGGTAAGCATATTTCAAAGTGTCAGGTAAAGTCTTTAACTCCAACACGGGATCTCCCTTGGGTGGAGGAGGATCCCGTAAAATATCAACTGGTAAGTTGTCTTTTAGAATAGGCGCTTGTTCAAGAAATATGTCATCTATTTCATTTCTCTCATTCATATGCATATCATTTTCATGGTCTAGTAAACATTGTTCTAACGGATCTGCAGGAGGTACGGCAATAGAAGCAAGACCAATTATTTCATCCTTAATAGATAATTCCTTCTCATGTGGTTGTCCACTAATCTTGGAGAAGTTAAATTCATGAGACACACCACCAAAGCTTACTTTGACCTTCTTAGTAACACAATTAATTTCAGCATTAACAGTATTTAAGAAGGGTCTACCAAATATAATGGGACAAAAGTTATCTTGTGTTGAACCAAACACTAAGAAATCAGTGGGGTACTTGACTTTCCCACACAAGACTTCAACATCTCTAACTATCCCAAGTGGTGTAATAGTGTCTCTATTTGCAAGTTTAATAGTGACATCAATATCTTCAATTTCAGCGGGTGCTATGTCATTCATAATTTCTTGATATAAGGTAAAAGGTACGGCACTAACACTAGCTCCCATGTCACACAATCCATGATAACAATGGTCTCCAATTTTAACAGAAACAATGGGCATGCCAACAACTAGTTTATTTTTGTCTAACTCATCCCGCTTACGCCTAATAGGTTTTACAATTCTAGTAGTCTCATCACAGATGTAAATAACATGTCCATCAATGTTATCAACTAGAAGATCTTTAATGATAGCAACTTTAGGCTCAACATTTATTTGTTCAGAAGGTGTAGGTGTCCTGGCATGACTTTTATTAACCACAGTTGTAACTTTAGCATGTTCCTTAATTCTAACAGGGAAAGGTGGCTTCTCAATGTAAGCAATAGGAACAATTGGGTTAACATGGCTACCAATTATTTCTTCCTTCTCAATTTTAATAGTGTTTTCTAGTTGCTTTTCAAAAGGTGGATGGTATTTAAACCACTTCTCCTTAGGGAGATCAACATGAGTAGCAAATGATTCACAGAAAGAAGCTACTATCTCAGAGTTAAGGCCATATTTATTACTCAACTTATAGCAAGCATCAGTTTCCATAAAAGATTTAACACAATCAAACTTAAGCTTTATACCTGACTCTTTACCATCGTCGAGTTCCCAATCTTCGGAGTTGCGTTTAATTCTTTCCAGCAGATCCCATTTGAATTTGATAGTCCTCTTCATGAAGGAACCAGTAGAAGAAGAATCGAGTAGTACTTGATCATCATGAGAAAGCCGAGCATATTTTTTTTGCATAATAGTATCTCTTGAGATCTCTTGGTTGGGGAACGTATGCATCGTAGATTTAAGCCTCCCCCAAGCTTGAGCGATACTTTCTCCTTCACGAGGCCAGCAATTATAAATAAAGTGTGGATCACGATGAACTAGATGCATAGGATAAAACTTCTGATGAAATTCCAACTTCAAGCGATTCCAGTCCCATGATCCAATATCGCCCAATAGCTTGTACCACATTAACGCCTTTCCCTCCAAAGATAAAGGGAAAACTTTCTTCTTAACTTTGTCTCCAGACAACCCTGCAAGCTGAAATAATCCACAAACTTCATCGACAAATATCAAGTGATAATCGGGATGAGTCTGTTGGAAATATGCCCTAGATGCAATAATAAATTGGTTATTATCATATTTCCTTGTTCATGATAAACGTCCATTATCCATGCTAGAATTGTATTGATTGAAAACTCAGATACATGTGCGGATACATAGACAACACCATGTCCCTAGTGAGCCTCTACTAGACTAGCTCGTTGATCAAAGATGGTCAAGGTTTCCTGACCATAGACATAAGTTGTCATTTGATAACGGGATCACATCATTAGGAGAATGATGTGCTGGACAAGACTTGTAACATCCCAAAATTCTATTTTGGAATGTTACGAAATATTGCTATGCATCACCACATATTTTTTGCATTTGAATTGTGAGTGAAATGAAATGTTGGAGTTTCTGTTTGAATTTCTAAAAGCCACTTCAATTTCCTTTGCTTTTGTTTTTCAATTTTTGCAAACCTCTGAAAAATATGAAAAATGAGAGGAGAAACATGACCCTCCATACCAGGGGTATTCTTGTGAAATATTTGAACCATAAAACCCAGGGGGTTATTTGAAAAAATATTTGCAAAAAGAAATAAAACCAATTTAGGCATTTTCTGAAAAATATTTTTTAAAAGTATTTATTTTGGCCGTGGAAAAATGTTCATCTTATTGCATTTATTTTCTGATCTTTTTGGTATATAAAACTTCTATATTTGAATTTATTTTAAGTTTCCTTTTTATCGTTTAATTTCCTGTTTTTTGAAAAAAAGGAAAAAAAATCGCTTTATTCGGAATTTTAGTGGCGGCCCAGCTAGCAAATCGGCCCAGATCTTTTCAGATCGGGCAGCCGATCGCCTCGCCCTCTCTTTTCGCCGCTGACGCCCTGACCCCACCGTCCGCTCCTTTCCTCCCCGACGCCCTTCTCTTTCCTTTCCCCCTCTCTTTCCTTCCCTCGCCGGGATCCTCCTCGGATCCGAAGCGCGCCCCGATTCCCTTCCTCTCCCTCGCTTCCGAAGCCCCCTATAAATAGAGGAGCTCCTCCTCGTTCGATTTTTGCCCAACACCCCGAGCTTCCCTTGCCAGAGCGCCGCCACCACCTCGCCGGAGTACCCCGCCATCACCGGAGCTGTGTGAGCTCGCTGCGCTCAACCCCGACCCCCTCTACTGACGCCGATGCTCCCAATCGACGCCGGAGGATCGCCGCGTTCTCCTGGTCGCCTTCGCCGTCGTCCCCGACCACCGGAGCCACGTCTCCGAACCCCTCCCCGCTTCGGCCATCGCCAACCTCGCCGGCGACCTCTTCTCCGGTGAGCTCACACACCCTCCCCCTCCCGTAGCCGTCGGATTTGAATCGGACGCGTAGGATTAGAACACTTAGCCCCCGAACCATTTTCTTCTAAGTTGTGAGCATTCACTCTTTAGCTCCCGCACGCGCACGCTTCGTCCAATCACAGCCTAACACGTAGCCCGTTCGCTATTTAGGATTTTTCTTTATTTTCTGTTTTTAGTTCTGAAACAGAATAGAATCAGTTCTTGTTTTGTGAATATCTCTTAGGTTTTTAAGATTTTTTGATTAATTCTTTTTGAAGTACTTCAAAAATATTATGTAGTTTCTTCCTGTAGCTTTAGTTTTCAAATTTTGAACATTTAAATTTGAATTCTGTTGAATTTGCTCAAATCACTAGAATTTGAATAACTTGAGTTTAATAATATATTTTTGAATGAAACTTTTTTCTTCTGTTTTGTATTAGTTAGTTTTATCACCCTGTTCAATTTGAGAATTTTTAGTATATTTTAAATTAGGGTTTTTAGCAAAACAGATTCTGTTTTAGTTCTTTTAGGTTTGTTTTGTTTTCTTTTGCTTTAATTTTGTTTTCCTTCAACTTTATGTTTTATTCTCTTTAGTTTCTGTTTGTTAGCATTATTTCATATATTTTCTATTAATAAAAATATTTTTATTTTGTTTTGTTCTTTGTTTTAGTTGGAAACTTTGTTTTCACTTTATGTAGTGTTTTATAATAGGTTTTGTAGTATTTCTTTTTGCATAAAAGATTTATGGTGAAATACTTTCTGTTTTCTGATAAAAAATTAGTATTATTTTCTGTTATTTATTTATTAGTTGCTGAAAACTATTCTTATATGGTTTTACTTTAGTGTAGGCTTTGTCATGAACTTTTGAATAGATCCTTTGTTGATATTGTTGTCTTTTCTTTGTTTGTGTTATTGATTGCTTTAGTGTTATTAGTTTTACTTGCTGTTATTGTAAGTTGTGTTATGGTTATGCTTATTGTGTGCATTTTTTGTTTCGTTAGATCATAAGGAGTGCGAGGCTTGCTATTTAGAGTCACTTGAGTTCGAAGATCGTCAGCAAGGCAAGTTCACATTGATCAATTTTTACCTATGATTTTTATTGCATTAGTTCAATCTTCCCCACCATTGCATGTAAAGTAGGTACTTGGAAACTTGGTTCTTGAGTAGTATCATGTGGTAGGCACCCCTCAAACCCTTGTCACTTTGGCCCCGGGAAATGATATTTTATTTTTGCTATGCTTTTCGTAGACGGGGTTGGTTGTGTGATTCAGGAGAGTTATGAGATTAATAATTTCAAGACCTACATGATGATCAAGACTTCAAGACTTCAAGTTTTCAACATACCTCTGGGTGTATTAGACATGCATCTGGCAGCCTGATATCTATCATGGTTACACTACTGCAGGATGGTGCTAACGCGACACATCAATCAGAGACCCTTCGACAAAACTGTGTGTGATGACCAAATCGCAAACGGTATAGTTATAGCTCCGTCGCTAATGACGTAAACTGTGTGCGATGGCGTATCCATCAAATACGATCTAAAAAATAGTTGCGTGTGCGATGTTTGGCAAACAGTTGGCCTAGATAAACTGTTTGAGATTGGATAATATAACACAAACGCTTATAAAAATACAGGTGTGTGCAATGTACGGCATACAGTTCACCCCGATAAACTGTTTGCGATGATCAAGCAGAACACAAACGATTGTCCAGATGATCACGTGTGTGATAGATGGCATACAGGTCACTCGGATGAACTGTTTGTGATGAGGTAAAATAACATAAACGGTTACATAGATCAAGATGTGTGTGATAGACGGCATACAGGTCACTAGGATGAACTTTGTGCGATAAGCAAAAATAATACAAACGGTTTCTCAGATCAAGATGTGTGTGATGTACGCAGGCCACTCGGATGTGTTGTGGGCAAACGGTTCCGGATAAAGAACTGTCAGGGACTGATGAAATCATCACCGACGGTTTTGGTTGTTTATTTCGTATGCGCTGTGATTTGCTCAATCTGCCCACAAACATCTATGCTATGTTTAGAAGAACATGATTGCATAACCAAATTAAGCATCCAATACACACATAACATTGGCGCACACCTTAATAAACTATTACATGCATAATAAACTTATCCCTCTAAAACTCCGAATATTTCTGCATAGAGGGAGTATGAGAATTGAGAAACGATCATCAAATCATCTACTTCTTGTGACGCTTGCCGCCAGTGCTCTGCTTGTGGCTCGATCCCTCGTTGTCTTCAGGTAGGAGGCACTTCCTCATGTCAACGATCCGCCTGAACATCTCGTAGCATGTGTACGCTTGCTTGGCCGCGGTCTGGAGGTGATATTCATCCAGTTTCTTCACCCAGCCCCTGTGCCAGACAGGCTTGTTCTTGTCGCACTCAGCCTTCATGTCAGCGTAGCAGGGTTCAATGATGGCCTCGGCCAGGTCAACATGGGAGCCATGTCCTTCTTGCGGCCCCAGACCCTGTAGTGGCCGCGGATGTCGACAAGCTTCTGGCAGGCCAAGCCCGAAGTCTTGAGCACCTTTGGATCGTTGGTGGTGTCCACTGTAGCGAACCTGTAGTTGGGGCCGTCGACAAACCTGGCGAAACGCTCGCAAGGCACTGTGGCCAGGCAGTAGTGGTAGAGGAGGACGTGATGGCCGACGCACAACTGGGCGACGGCAACCTTCTGATCATGCCCGAAACGACCGCCGGTGTAAGTGAAAGCACATTTGCTCCCTTGGTGGTTTTGGTAATTAATACCAACATATATGTCATTGAACTAATGTTTCCACTAAGCATATTTCAGGAAAAGTTCAATGATAGGGATGGCAAAAGGATTGTGGAGAAACCCCAAGATGCAAGGAAATGGATTGGCAAAGCTTCAAGCAAGAGGACTCTACATTTTACTTTGTGAGAAATCACTTTGAGTCCATAGGAAAGCCAATACTATTAAAAGGGGGTAAGGTACTGTTGGTGAACAAGATGCTCCACGTGCACAAGAGATAGTCACCAAAAACACCCACAAGCTCTTCCACAAAAGTCTGTCCAAAGCCAAATATCCAAAATCGGTGCAACCAACAATTCCCACTCGGTGCCACCGATTCTCAAACCCAGACAGACCCATGCCAAACCCTAGCACATCGGTGCCACCGAGTTTGGGTTGCCAGCTTTCTGTTACCTCGATTCACAAAATCGGTACCACCGAGTTTTCTGGATCGGCGTCACCGAGTTGCGCAATCTGACCGTTGGTCACCTAATCGGTACCACCGAGAATTATATATCGGTCTCACCGAGATTCAAAAGTTACTGCCTTTTGGTCACTTCGGTACCACCGAGATTTACACATCGGTGTGACCGAGTTGGTCACTTTAGGTGTAACGGTTGGATTTTTGGGGATGCCTATATATACCCCTTCACCACCACCCACTCGAAAGAGAAGCACTCAGAACGATTCCATACTTGCCCCATCCAATTTTCTGAGAGGGAGCCACCTACTCATGTGTTGAGATCAAGCTATTCCATTCCTACCATATGAATCTTGATCTCTAGCCTCCCCAAGTTGCTTTCCAGCAAATCAATCACTTCCACCATAGCCAAATTTGTGAGAGAGTGATTGTGTGTTGAGGAGTCTATCATCTTGAAGCACAAGAGCAAGGAGTTCATCGACATTGCCGAGCCTATTACCTTTTGAAGGGTGGTGCCTCCTAGATTGGTTAGGTGTTGCTTGGGAGCCTCCTACTTCGTGTTGTGGAGTTGAACCAAAAAGTTTGTACGGGCAAGGAGATCGCCTACTTCGTGAAGATCTACCCATAGTGAGGCTAGTCCTTCTTGGACGGAAGCCATTATGGAATAGTCAAGGTTGCTACTTCGTGGACCCTTATGGGAGGAGCCCTCCGTGGACTCTCGCGACCGTTACCCTCCGTGGGTTGAAGACTCCATAAACGTGGACGTACGATAGCACCACCTATCGGAACCACGGGAAAAATCTTCGTGTCTACAAATTGCGTTTGATCTTCCTTCCTAGCCTCTACTATACATGCTTGTTGTTACTTTCCGCTGCTATACTCTTAGACATGCATGTGTAGGATGTACTTGACTTACTATCATTGCTAAAATCTGCCAACACTTAAAATTGGGAAAAGGTAGAACTTTTATTTGGTCAAGTAGTCTAATCACCCCCCCTCTAGACATACTTTCGATCCTACAAGTGGTATCAGAGCTTTGGTCTCCATTGCATTGGTCTACATTGCATTAGTCTCACAACCTAGGAGAGTATGGCGTCTAGTGAGGGAAATTATCACCGTAGAGGTCCGTACTTTGATGGCACTAATTTTGCTAGTTGGAAGCACAAAATGAAAATGCATATTCTTGGTCATAACCCCGCCGTTTGGGCTGTTGTTCGTGTTGGCTTGCAAGGTGAATTCTTTGGTGATTGAAAGGAACCGAATCGTGAAGCGACCGCGGATGAATTGAAGATGTTACAATACAACGCTCAAGCATGTGACATTCTCTTCAACTGCCTATGCCTCGAAGAATTCAACAAAATCAGCCGTCTTGAGAATGCAAAATAGATTTGGGATACTTTGGTTGATATGCATGAAGGTACTGAATCCGTGAGAGAATCCAAGTTGGACGTTCTTCAAAGTTAGCTTGACAAGTTCAAGATGAAGGATGGTGAAGGAGTCGCTGAGATGTACTCTAGGCTAGCTCTCATCACAAATGAGATTGCCGGCTTAGGAAGCGAAGAAATGACCGACAAATTCATCATCAAGAAGATACTTCGAGCTTTGGATGAGAGATACGACACCGTGTGCACATTGATCCAAATGATGCCCAACTACAAAGATCTCAAGCCTACGGAAGTCATTGGAAGGATTGTTGCTCATGAGATGACACTCAAAGACAAAGAAGATCTTCACAACAAGTTTAGCGGTGCTTACAAAGCCACAAGTGATGCTCCCGCAACTTCAAGCGACAACCTTGTCACCAATGAAGAGATAAGCCTCATGGTCAAGAAATTCAACAAGTTCTACAAGAATAGAGGCAAAGAACGAAGCTCCAACTCAAGATATGAAGAGAAGCGTTCGTCAAGTCGTGACCAAAACTGCTACAATTGTGGGAAGCCCGGACACTACTCCAATGAGTGCACGGCTCCCTACAAACGAAGAGAAGAGTCACCTAGAAGACGTAGCTCAAGGAATGAATCACCTCAAAGAGAGAGAAGGAGTAGAGATGATCGTTATGAACGAAGACCCTCAAGGAGAAGTAGGGACTCAGAGAAGAAGGACAAGTACACCAAGAGCTACACAAGAAGAAGACATCAAGCTCATGTTGGTGAATGGGTTTCCGGCTCCGACTCCGACAACAACTCCGAAAGAAGCTATCACTCCAACTCCGACTATAGTCAAGATGAAGGTGTTGCCAGACTTGCACTAGTGACTGCCAACTCCTATGATCTATTTGACTCACCAAATGAAGGGAGTGGAAGTTGCTTCATGGCTAAAGGCATCACACCCCGAGTATCTTGATTTCAATAGTGATGAAGATGATTTACTTGGTGATGATGACTTGCTCTTTGATAAGACTAGTGATGTTAGTCAAAACGAACTTGATAATTTTCATGCTAGTCAAGATAAGTCGCTTGATGATGATAAGATGAAAATAGAACAACTAACTAAAGAATTAAACACTCTTAAGTTAGCCCATGAATCTACTCTAGAAGATCATAGAGAGCTTGTAAGGACTCATGAGAAGCTACGCTTCGAGAAGCTCACCTTGGAGCAAGAACATGAGTTTCTTAAAGCTATCAATGACGATCTCCGAAAGAAGACTTCATATTATCTAGCCAAATGATTACTCTTGTCTACATTCATGCCACAAGTTAAACCTAGACAAACTAGTAACAAAAGCAAGAAAGGTTCTTCATCTAGTAGCAACAATAAAAATGCTAAATCTAATGATGTTGCTTCTAGTAGTTCTATTGATTCCACTAATGATGATTCTCTTAGCCAAGTTACACTTGAGCAAGAAAATGCTTTATTGAAAGGAATTATAGAGAAAGGTATCTACAAGAGTCTTGCCGGGTGTAAGCAATTTGAGAAAATTGTATGCAAGCACGGAGGATACCGGAAGAACCATGGCATTGGCTACTTCAACGCTAATGGAGTTGAATGGGAAGAAGGTCAATACCCCAAGCCCAAGTTTGTTCCTCAAAAGGAGAAGTATGAACATACTCCTCCCAAGGGAACAAACACTCAAGATGACCTTCCACCACAAGACCACAAGCTCAAGGGTAAGAACAAGCTTCAAGAGGACATTGACTCATATGAAGATGAATCCCAAGCTTTGGTGGAGTGGGTTCCCAAGGCTACTTCAAGCTTAACTTCTACAAGTGCCACTTCAACACCAAGGATCCCCATCAAGTTGATGTGGGTTCCCAAGAAGAAGAACTAGAGAAGTTCTTGAGGGGTGACTCCGCCAATGAAATTCACTCACATTCATTATTGGCAAGAACTAGTTGCAATCAACGTCAACATCATGCAATAGTTCAAGGAGTCACATATTCCCTCAAAGGTAAGCAAGGGACAAGGTAATCAACAAATCCATGGACATCATCATGTATGCTTTGCACTCCGTGTCCATAGATATCCTTGTATTTTTCTCTTGTGTGTTGGGACTAACCCATGTAGGTGAGAAGAGTAAGGAAACAACAAGGATGCTCCCAACTTTTGGTGATCTTCATCAACCTTGAGCATCCACCACTACCTCACCAACATGAAGTCTTCATCGACAAAACCCAAGGTTAGTTTATCCCTCCTATGGGGGGATGTCAAATCAAGGGGGAGCTTTACTCTAAGACTTGAGTTAAAGCATCTCATAGTATGTGACAACATTAAATGCTTTATGTAAAAGTGGTAACCCCACTTGTGCTTAAACGATGAGTATGACCTTTGATCAAGTATTCTTACTTGGCTCCTAAGTCAATATACTCATATATAGATGACTCCGGCATCGCCAAAATGCTTGATAGATGCTAGTATGTATGTGCATGTTTGCCATGATTTCATTTGACATCTTATTGTGTGAGCATGTTGGTCTGCATTTATTTATCCATTCGAGGACATCTAATTGTTGCTATTTGGTTTTTGTTTTTTCTCTTGCCAATTGGATGGACAATAATGCCTAGGACCACTCTCTAGCTATCTATGCTTTCTTACCTCGTATTCCATTCTTGCTGCATCACAAAATTTGAACAAGGACTTTTCGATCTCTCTGTGTGAGGAGCACTCGGAGTTCCGTATCGACAAAGGACTGACCATTAAAACCTCCCAAGTGCATCTCGGTGGAACCAACCCAAAATCTCGGTCTCACCGAATGCCTAGGGTTGATCTGGTTTTCTATCTCGGTACCACCGATTCCATCTTCTCTGTTACACCGAGTTTCCCTGTCAGCAGACAGTTGAGGAACTCGGTGACACCGAAAAGTTAGAATCGGTGTCACCGACAGACATGGGTTTATATAGAGGCGGACCCGACTTTTGAAATCTATTCTTCAACCGTCGCCCCCTCTGAAACCCTTGCTGCCGAACCAAGGCCCCTGGTCATCGCCTTCGTCTTCCCGTGCGCCTCCGCCGTTGGAAGTCTCCGCCGTCGATAGAATCCTCACCCCCGTCGCCGCAGTAGCGAAGTCGTCACCAAGCTAGGGTACGATTTCACCCCCTCTTGCGCTCCAACCTCCGATTCTTGCGCATTAGGGCTTCTCCATCGATAAGCCACAACTTGAGATTGATTCATCCACGAGAAACTCCAGTAGAATAGCGAACAAATGAGTTTTTAGGTTTTGCCGTCCGCCACATGAATCTTGGTAGCACCGATTCACCTTTTCTGGCCAACTGAGAACACCTTGGTGTAACCGAGTGCCAATTTTCGGTGTGACCGAAAATGGTGCCAAGTTTCTGGAAAGCAGGTTGTCTGTCTCGGTGGGTCCGGAAAATTTACTTCGGTTGTACCGACATACATTTGGCAGAATGCAAAATTTAAGAAATCTTAGGTCAAACTTTTGAAAATATCTGCATTTTGTGATGACTCATCCCTTCCACTCTTCTATACTCTAATTCACAGGGTCAGATATGTCAGATGCTGAAGACAGTCAGAATGATCTCAGAGAGCAGAGTGTTGACTTGAGTTCAGGCACTAGTCCTGAGGGTAGCTATGATGACATCCCTAGCTCTCCTGATCTGCCCAAAGCTGCAACAAGGACAAGGAGGAAGCTCAACTCAGATGAGGAGGATGAGGACTTTATTCCTGAGGAGCTGTCCAAGAAGGATGATACTGCAAAGAACACCACTGCTGCTGCTTCTTCATCCAGGAAGAATAAAGCTATCAGAAAGGAGTATGCTAGCACAGAGTCAATAAGAGCACTAGAGTGTGCTAAGAAGACAATGACTCTTCACCTTGAGTCACCCCCAAATAAGTCTATGCCTAAGAAGGCTGGGGAGAAGAAGAAGAGCAGAAAGAGGATCATACATGTTCTGGGCAGGCCTACCTCTATGTATGAGGATCCAGAGGCTGCTGCTGAAGAGGAGGAGGAAGAGCCAGTTGTCAAGGCTCCTCCAAAGAAGAAGAAGAAGCTTATGGCAGATGCAATGCCTAAAGCTACCACATCCAAGAGCACCAAGACTGCACCTAAGAAGGCTGCTGCTGCTGAAAAGCCTAAGAGGTTCTCTAGGGAGATACCAGCTTCCAGCAAGAACAAGACCTCCACCTTTAGGGAAGCTGAGGATGATGATGTTATGACTGCTTTGATGAAGCTTAGACCACACCTTCCAGAGCATAATGCCAGCCATCCTGTTGCTGAGGACATGAAGAAGAGGAAGGACTCAGGGTTGAGAGAGTGGAGAGCTATTGATCCATATGCCCAGAGGAGGAAAATAGCTCTGGACTACATGTTCTACACAAAGGAGCAACAAGATTTCTATGAGACAATCTTGCTTGATAAGAGCCCGGCTGTAAGTGACATGAGATATGTTGACTGGAAGTATATCAAGGAAAATGAAGATTACTTCCCAAGTGTCCAAGACAACTTTCACTACATTGGCTTAGATGAATTTGTTGGCAAGGAATTCACTGCATGGAACGATGAGATGATCATGCAATTCTACTCCACTGCTCACTTCTATGGAGATGGTAGGATTGTGTGGATGACTGAAGGAGCAAGGTATGAATCTACTGTTGAGGAATGGGCTGCCATCTTAGGAGTCCCAAAGGTGGAAGAAGGAGATCTGGATGTCTATTCAGAATCCAAGGAGAGCCACAATGCTATGGCTAATATGTACAATGAGATCCCTGCAGCAAACTTGAAGTCTCACAAGCTAGGATCCATCTACTTCCTCCAGGCAGGCCTCCGCACCATCAACACCATCTTGAGGCACACCTTGATGCCTAAGTCTGGAGATGAGAAGATGATTAGAGGCTATTCCATCAACATGCTGATCCATCTTGATAGACACACCAGGATAAGGGTGATGGACTTGATAGTAGAGACTGTGAAGAGGGTTGCTGCTGATCAGAAGCGCTCATGCTACTATTGTAACATCCCAAATTTTGGAATGTTATAATTATAATTGAATGAATGATTGTTTGATTGAGTGATTGAAAATTGAGTGAAATTTGAAACTTTTTAAAACTTTTGAATGAGAGGGAATAAAATGACTTTCCCCTTTGTGTTTGATTTCCAATTCATCCAATTCAAATCAAATGAGAGAAGATGACATGACTTCTTCAAATGATGGATTTGAAAATTTGATTTGAAAAGTTCTAAAATATTCTATTTGGAATTATTTTCATTTGATTCCATTTCTATTTTAAAGTTTGAATGGATTCAAATTCACTTGCCCAAAATTCAAAAAAAAACAAATTGAGAGGAGGAACATGACCCTCCAAACCAGGGACACTTTTTTGAAATTTTTGAACCATAAAACCAAAGGGGTCATTTGAAAATTATTTGCAAAAAGAAATAAAAACAATTTAGGCATTTTCTAATTTTTTTTTATTTTTTTATTTTTGGCCGTGGAAAAATGTCCATCTTATTGAATTTAATTTTCTGAGAATTTTGGTATATAATACCTATATATTTGAGTGTATCTTTGTTTTCCTTTCTTTGTTTTTCTTTCCTGCTTTAATAAAAAAAAGGAAAAAGGTTTTAAATAGGAAAAACTGTGAGCTATTTAGGAAACCACCGTTTCGGCCCGTTAGCAAATCAGGCCCAAGATCCACTCGCCGGATCCGAATCCTCATCGTATCGGTCGCCCGAACGCTTTCACCCTCTCTCTCCCTCGTCGACATGCGGGACCCACCGCCCGTCCGTATCCCGTCGCGGTCGCCTCTTTCCTTTCCTCCCTCCCCTTTCCTTCCCGACGTCGGCGACCAAATCCCCTCCGGATCCTGTCGATCTCTTTCTTTCTGAGCACTCCGAGCCGCTGCCTATAAAGCCCGTGCACACCCGCACCCGTTCCACCCCTAAAACCCAACCCCGAGCCCCTCTCGTCCTCGCAATCCCTCATCGGAGCTCCGCCACGGCCGACGCGCCATTGCCGACCCCCTGCTCGCCCTAGCCACCCCCTCGACCGCATGAGCCCATCATCCTCTCCGCCACCCTCTCCCGCACCTCCCCGTGCACTCGCCTGAGCTCCAGAGCCGCCGTAGCGATCACCCCGTCGACCACCCGAACACCTCGCCGCCCCCGAGCTCGTGCTGCTCGCCACCGTCGTCCCCGAGCTCGCCTTCGACCACCACTGGACGAGCCGCTCCGCGCCGCATCGTCTGGTGCCGACGCCATCGCCGGAGGACCATCGGAGCATCGTCTCCGTCGACCTTGCCGCCTCTGCCTCGCCGGAATCCTCCATCGCCGGCGACATAACACTGTGAGCTCTCTCCCTCCTCCTCGACCGTTCGATCTAGAGTAGACGGCCCCGATTAGAACTAACGTACCCGTTCGGTTTAGTGTAAGTGAACCGGCCGGTTTTCTGTTTAATTTTATTAGCCGAATCGTTTTCTTTTACGGTGCGGCCGTTCGCTCGTTTAGCACTCGCACGCACACTGCTTAGCCAATCAGGAGAAGCCACGTAGCGCACCTGTTCGTTAGTTTAGGTTTTAGTTTTCTGTTTTTGTTTTGGTTAACAGAATAGTTTCTGATTTTGTTTTAGCTATAACTTTTAGGTTTTTAATTGTTTTTGATTGATTCTTTTTGCATTGTGTCACAAATTTTATCTAGTTTCTGTATATATAAAGTTTGACCATATGTGAATATTTTTAATTCAGATTCAAATAGATTTGAATTCAAACTTGTTTTGCTTATATCTTGAATTTAAAAATATATTTTTGAGTGATTCTTTTTGCTGCTGTTTGGTATTAGTGTGTTTTATGTTCCTGACAAACTTGAGAATTTTTAGAATATTTAAATTAGGGTTTCAAGCAAAACAGATTCTGTTTTAGTTCTTTTTAGGTTTATTTTCTTTTCTTTTATTTTCAATTGTTTTAAATTATTTTCTTTTATATTAGTTGACATGTTTTACTTTGTTTTCTGTTAGATAGCAGTATTATTTCAACCAAGTTTATTTTTATGTTATTTATTATTTTTGATAGCATGAAATCAATTCTAGTTTCATAATAACTTGCAAATTGATTTCAATGCCAGTTTGATTTCCTATTTGAAAATATATTTTTAATTGTTTTATAAGTTTTACTTTCTGTTAACTTAGTTGTTTTATGTTTTGTTTTCTCTTATTTTATTATTTTATTTGTTTTACTTGTTGTTAAGTTTATTAACTAGAAAACTTATGGTGTTTAGTATGTTGTTTTTCATAGTTCTTAGTTGTTCTTCAAAAGTAATTCTTTTTGCTAGTAAAAAATATTTGCTAAATACTTTTGTTAGATTTTACTTTGTTGTTGTTTTGTTGCTGTTGATAATAGGTTAATTATAGGAAAACCTTTTCTTGGTTGATTTGATAAGTTTTGTTATTTTAACTTTTGTCTTAAGTTTTTCCTTCATCACAACCCTTTTTGGTGTTCTTGTTTTTGTGTTCCCTTTTGATTGTTAGTATTGATTGCTAGTATGATTGCTTATGAGTGCAATGTTTGAATTGTATAGATTTTCATCGGAGAGTGACGAATAGTTCTATCAAGTTATTTCTGAGAGCGATATTTATCTTCATCAACCCTACCAGGCAAGTTCACTTTGACCATCTATTTCATACCTACGTTTTATTGCATGTAGTGACATCATTCAACAAATCCCTCCAGTAGTATTATTGAATTCTTGTAGTTGGGTAGAATGCATGAGGTAGGAACCCACTCCTTGTTACTGAAGCCCCGGGACGTTATTTGTCTTACTGCTATGCTACGCTAAAGTAGACGGGGTTGGTATGAGTGTTCGAGAGTGGTGTGAGGTGAAGGACTCTACGTCAAAGACGACAACTTCATGAAGGCATCATCAAGTCCTGCATCTTCAAGACCTCAAGACTTCGAGACTCGAGAAACAAGTTTTCAATACACACTACTGGGTGAGGGATGGATTTGATGGGCACCCTGGAGTAACCAGTGGATGGCCGGGATGCATGGAGAAGCGCCATGACATCTTGCAGAAAGCCTCACCCAGACTCAAAGAGACGGATGAATACTTCATGCCCGGAAGCTTACCTGTGTAGCCACAAGTCATTATGGGCTCTGGCTTGGTTGATCTTTGTTGTGACTCTGGCTGGGCAGTGCTACGAGATGTAGTCGACGTTAGGATTGGATGGGCACTGACAGTAGTCAGGGAAACACTCTGAAAGACCATGTTTCGTTCGTCCTGTTCTCAAACACACGGCAGTGCGAGGACTTACAAGGAGGGAACGGATCTTGTGGGTAAAGTACACAACACTCTGCAGAGTTAAACCTAATCGATTAGCCGTGTCCCCGGTTACGGACAATTTGAGCCTCTGGACTTGGATCTATCTCTGAACTCTCAACACCAGACTGATAACTAATTGTGGGCAACTTTTGATACTTGTGGGCATTGAGACATCGGTTGGCGGAACCATGTCATAATAGATATTTCCATAGTGAAAACTCCTGATATCCCTTTGTTGTAGGAAAATAAAATAAAATCAGCTTTTATGCAAAAACTCAGACACAGAGCCACAAAGCTTTATTGCATATAGAATAGCCTCATCTTCTGATTTCTCTTATTGTGATCTTGCCGGTACATTCAATGTACTGACCTACACGGCTGCAACGTCTTATGTTGCAGATATCTTTTCTACGACGGGTAAGAGTACGATTCAGGGTTACGGTCTACACTCAACCTGCCGTTGGTGTTTATTGGGACTCCACTCCCGTTGACTGTTTCCGCTGAGATTTTAAGGTATATATCAGTTTACGTTATTTACATGTGATTGCACTTTGATATATACATTGATGTACTGTGTGTGCCAGCATACTGATCCAGGGATGGCACAGAACACATAGAGGCTTGACCGTTTGAGGTCGGGTCGCTACAGCTATGCACCCTACATTCAGATGCTCATCAACTCCAAGCTAGAGAAGCACATTTTTGCTCTTGACAGGCCACATTTGCCCCTACAGCCAGATCTAGAGGAAAACGTTGTGGTGATGAACCCAGATCATCCCACCTCAGCTGCAGCACAGGCAGAGGCAGAGGCAGCTAGAGCCACTAGTGCTCAAGTCCCTAGATCCAGGAACGAGCAAATGGATCTCTTGATCAACACTGTTCAGGGCATGCAGAAGGATATCAAGGACATCTTGGCGAATCAACATAGTCTTGTGAGGATGATGGAGAACAGGATTAAGACACTCAATGACAAGGTGGATGGGCTGACAAAGACCGTGAATGAGCTCAAGAAGGAAGTTGATAGCGTGCCCAGTCCCGACTCTTCAGATGATGAGGATGACTCTCCTCTCAGGCCAGGCACTCAGTTCACTACTCAGGCCAGATCAGCCACAGTGCCAGCTCCAGAGTTTAGGCCTTCTTCATCAGCACCTGCTACAGCCTCTTCAGCTCCATCAGCTCCTCCAGTTCCTCCAGTTGCTACACCAACTCCATCCATGACGTCTGCAGAAGTCTTCGCTGAAGCAGTTCTCTCGACTCCTTCGCCAGCTACCGGAGGAGATCAGCCCCAGAAGGACGATTAGCTATATACCTTTGAACTTTTTGGTAACTTGTTGCCAAAGGGGGAGAAGATGTATATAGATCTTTAGGCTTCGAGAGAGAGAGAGAGCGTTGGTTTTTATCGCTTTTCAAAAACATTTGATCTTTTGGTTTGCTTGTGTTAAACTTTGTTGGTGTTTTGATCATACACTTGATGTGCATTACTACTATTTCCTATCATTGTGACGCTTATGAGATGGTCATTCACCTTTGCTTGATTGTGTTGTGCTATGATATTCATTCATATTATTCTCGCACACCACCAAGTTGCATGTGACATGAAAGAGTGCCCCATGTACCTAATCGCTTGTGCATTTGCATTCAAATGCAAATTTAAAATAATGCACAAATTTAGGGGGAGCTCTTGCTTATCACATACTTCTCAAAGCGACGATTATATTCATTGAGTATATCATATGTCGAAGCTTTGATCTATATGTTGTCATCAATTACCAAAATGGGGGAGATTGAAAGCACATTTGCTCCTTTGGTGGTTTTGGTAATTAATAACAACATATATGTAATTGAACTAATGTTTCCACTAACCATATTTCAGGAAAAGTTCAATGATAACGATGGCAAAAGGATTGTGGAGAAACCCCAAGATGCGAGGAAATGGATTGGCAAAGCTTCAAGCAAGAGGACTCTACATTTTACTTTGTGAGAAATCACTTTGAGTCCATAGGAAAGCCAATACTATTAAAAGGGGGTAAGGTACTGTTGGTGAACAAGATGCTCCACGTGCACAAGAGATAGTCACCAAAAACACCCACAAACTCTTCCAGAAAAGTCTGTCCAAAGCCAAATATCCAAAATCGATGCAACCAACAATTCCCACTCGGTGCCACCGATTCTCAAACCCAGACAGACCCATGCCAAACCCTAGCACATCGGTGCAACCGATTCCACTTTGGTGCCACCGAGTTTGGGTTGCCAACTTTCTGTTACCTCGATTCACAAAATCGGTACCACCGAGTTTTCTGGATCGGCGTCACCGAGTTGCGCAATCTGACCGTTGGTCACCTAATCGGTACCACCGAGTTTTCTGGATCGGCGTCACCGAGTTGCGCAATCTGACCGTTGGTCACCTAATCGGCACCACCGAGAATTATATATCGGTCTCACCGAGATTCAAAAGTTACTACCTTTTGGTCACTTCGGTACCACCGAGATTTACACATCGGTGTCACCGAGTTGGTCACTTTAGGTGTAACGGTTGGATTTTTGGGGATGCCTATATATACCCCTTCACCACCACCCACTCGAAAGAGAAGCACTCAAAACTATTCCATACTTGCCCCATCCAATTTTCTGAGAGGGAGCCACCTACTCATGTGTTGAGATCAAGCTATTCCATTCCTACCATATGAATCTTGATCTCTAGCCTCCCCAAGTTGCTTTCCAGCAAATCAATCTCTTCCACCATAGCCAAATCTGTGAGAGAGTGATTGTGTGTTGAGGAGTCTATCATCTTGAAGCACAAGAGCAAGGAGTTCATCGACATTGCCGAGCCTATTACCTTTTGGAGGGTGGTGCCTCCTAGATTGGTTAGGTGTCGCTTCGGAGCCTCCTACTTCGTGTTGTGGAGTTGAACCAAGAAGTTTGTACGGGCAAGGAGATCGCCTACTTCGTGAAGATCTACTCATAGTGAGGCTAGTCCTTCGTGGACGGAAGCCGTTATGGAATAGTCAAGGTTGCTACTTCGTGGACCCTTATGGGTGGAGCCCTCCGTGAACTCTCGCGACCGTTACCCTCCGTGGGTTGAAGACTCCATAAACGTGGACGTACGATAGCACCACCTATCGGAACCATGGGAAAAATCTTCGTGTCTACAAATTGCGTTTGATCTTCCTTCCTACCCTCTACTATACATGCTTGTTGTTACTTTCTGCTGCTATACTCTTAGACATGCATGTGTAGGATGTACTTGACTTACTATCATTGCTAAAATCTGCCAACACTTAAAATTGGGAAAAGGTAGAACTTTTATTTGGTCAAGTAGTCTAATCACCCCCCCTCTAGACATACTTTCGATCCTACAGTAAGTGAGGTCGAAGCCGATCACTTTGTACTTGTCATCCGCATCAAGCAGCCGCTCCATGGTGTCGATGGAGTCATCCACCATGCCCGGGTCGTTTTTGTACACCACCGTGAGGCCCGTCGTCCTCATGTGGGTCTCCACATGATGCACGCTGAACTCCATTGGAGTGCCGCTGGACAACCTCTCTGTATGCGTCGTCCAGGGTGCGCTTATTGTGTTGTGGGGCGCGATCGAAAGTGTGAAGAGACTATGGTTAATTGCCGTGGGTATAAATGGGGGCCGGATGTCCTAGAAAACCGGCACGTCCGGATGGCAGTTTATGCAGCGCGTGATTCAGTCATGGAGCACGTAACTGCATGGGGCGACGCGCGTGGCGCAACCGCATGCATATGGAGCCCCGAATGTGATCGTGGGCCGGCCCCAACCGATGGCAAAGCATGCGCAGAGGGGCGCGAGAGCAGAGCACGCGCAGGGGCACGAGAGCAGAGCACGCGCAGGGACGCGAGAGCAGAGCACGCGGTGGGGCGCGAGGTCGAACCAGACCACTATGTACTTGTCCTCATCAAGTAACAGGTCCATGACGTTGGAGTTCTCCATCCAGATCGGATGTTTGGTGTACACCACGAACGGACATGGCTTGTTGCTACGGCATGCATGGTCCAAACACGACACATCAATCAGAGACCCTTCGACGAAACTGTGTGTGATGCATGAATCGCAAACGGTATAGTTCAAGCTCCGTCGCTAATGGAACGAACTGTGTGCGAAGGTGGATCCATCAAATATGATTCAGAAAGTAGTTGCGTGTGCGATCTACGACAGACAGTTTGTTCTTATGAACGGTTTGTTCTTATAACAGAAACGGTTACCAAAACTACATACGTGTGCGAAGTACGGCATACAGTTCACTCGGATAATCTGTGTGCGCTGATACAGCAGAACACAAATGATTCGGCATAACAAGATGTGTGCGATATACAGCAAAGAGGTGAGTAATGATAATCGTGTGCGAACACCAGATATAACACAGACGATTGGTGCTAATAACCTGTGTGTGTTGTGGGGAAACGTTTGCTAGTATTTAACTGTCAGCGATTGATGAAATCATCACCGACGGGTTTCGTAGTTTAGTCTGTGTGTACTGTGATTTGCTCGGTCTGCACAACATCAATGTTGCGCCTACAGAACAACAACATATGTACTTATAAGAACATGATTGCATAAACCAAAAAGAACACAATGCAATTTCAAATATTGTATCACAAATACTAGCAATATTACAAGGTTCAAATTCCAGCATAACGAGGCCCAAATTCAAAGATTACAAGGTACAAACTGACATTAGAAATCAAATCCAATCTTCAGGATCCGTGGGATGAAATATTTCTGCGAAGGGATCATCCACCGAGAAGTCATATATCGGCTCGATAGAATCGCTTCCAAATAATCTGTCATATGAACTTCCAAAGTGAAAATCAGCTTCTGCACAGCCTTTTCCATTCCGCTGTAGACGCCTCCGCTGGTCAGTAAACCATCCATTGTGGCACACTAAATATAGTGCAAACCTCATTACCTTGAGCACCCTTGCTTTCTGAACAAAGAAACTGGCAAATTGAATCTTTGGATTGGTGCCTCGGTACTCGTTCAAAGTAATTTCCGTGAGATGGAATTCAAGGCATTCGATGGGATTGTTATATTGCGCCACCTTTTCCACTGCAACTCCTGCTTGTATCGGTAAACGAAGACAACATATCAGTGCTTAGATACAGTATCGAACACTACGGGCCTCTTTGATTTGCATGATTTATAAAATACACTAATATATTGACATGCCATCTTCGATCGTTCATGATTAACATCTCAAAAAAATGTATAGTACACATTTCATTGTAATCATGGGTAAAAGTACCAACAAATTGAACTCTGTTGTGGTTAAGAATTAACAGGAAAGGAACATCACCTCGACGTATAGCTTCTCTGTGCACGGAAAGCATATAAGGAACTTAACAACTTCATCCAGATTGGGGCCGATAGATTGTAGTGCCAAAATCTTCACTATGCCCAGAGACAATGCGAGGCTTGTGGGAATCATTTTCTGGATGACAGCCGAACATAGATCAACAAAAACTAGATAAAATGTGATGTACAATAATAAGAATGAGAAGAAGATTGTTGTACCTGAACGGGTATGGATCCAGTTGTAACAAGTTCAGAGAATTCAGCACACGAATACCCCAACACTGTCAATTTCGGTGCGCCAATGACCCTGATTCTTGTTCGACCTTCTTTATCAAGTACAAACAATCTCTCTAGGAAAGGCGCATTCTCAATGACCATATCATGAAACTCCCCAACTGACAGCGTGTTGCGGCACCCGCCATGCACATAAATTGTACGGAGATTCGTCGTAGCGATGTGGAGGCTACTGAACCCAAACATCATCTGAAGACAAAGGTACTCGAGCGTTGTACAGCCGCCGAGCAGGCGCTCCAAATCCAACTTCGAGATGCTGACGCCAATGAGCTCGAGGTGCTTCAGTTTAGGGAGATGAAGAGCGTGCGCGGCATTAATCTTGGAAAAAAGGCACCGCATGAACTTAGCGCGGCGCAGCGTGGGCGCGAGGTGGAGGACGGACGGAGGTAGCGAGCGCCAGTGTCCAGCATCAAAGTTGAGCTCCTCGAGCTGATCTAGGGCGGGGGATAAGAACCACTCGTGAAACTTGGGTTCGGCCTTGCAGTTTGAACGGAAAGTGCCGATGGCAAGGCGTCTGACGGGCGCAGTGTGAGTGGCGAGGATGTGGGACAATGCGTCCAAGCGTTTGCGATCCCCACTACAGAGCTCATCGTCGTCGAGGAGGTCAATGGGGGTGCAGTGCCATAGGGGGCGCCACCGCCTGGAGAGGATGGTGGTCTGCACGGAAGATTTGAGGGGGAGGAGAGACATGATTGTTACCAACATCTAGTCGGGGATGCTGCTGATGAAGTCCACACTCGCCGGAGGCTCGTGTGGTTCAGCCTCCACCCGCCCCCGCTTGTTGGCCGCCTCGTCATCCATTGAAAAAGGAGGCGATCCGCGGCGGCGGCCCAAATAGATAAGACCGGAGGAGAAGGTGTAGCACTATTGGGGAACTTGGGAGAGAATAGGGTTGTGGGTGGTAGTCCGAGGTCAAAGGGCTTGATTCCCGGTGAGCCAGCTGCGCCTACGCGGTGGACTGCTCGCACGCATCCCTTTGAGCCTGCACGGCGGACTCCTCGCACACGTCCCGTCTAATCAAACCTGCACCCACAGCATAGGCAGGGCCCACCTCTCATAGAGGCAGGGCCATGTGTATGGTTTTTGAAGAAAATTGTTCTTTCAAAAGGGTGAGTGGGAGAACAGTGCAACTCGACGAGATAAACACTATCTTCGTCATCAGATCAAAGGAAAGAGACCTTGGAAGTAATTGCAGAGTATCCTACTGCGACTGATACGGAAGCCTCTACATGAGATGTATGGACTTCGGTCGAACTTGCAGCTGAACCACATAGGAAAAACTCGTGCAAACCTCTCAGGTGCGCATACGAGATATTGTTGTTAGACAACAGTATACCTACGATACACAAGGAAGCGTTGATGGGCCCTGACTCCAAAATTGGCTAAATGCCAATACAATCCGAGATAGTTTCCATACAAGTGATTCAAGATTAAAACCTTGATACACCTTTTGGAAGACTTGGAGTCAAACGAATATTTATGAAACTATAAATTGATGTGGAAAAAATGTTTTATCCATAAAGCTCGACTTGTTGCAATAACAAGTTCAAGGAGTTGACTACGATGAGGTTGTTTCACCGTAGCGATGCTTAAAGTCGGTTCTGGTTGAACTAGCAATTAATACATATTTCAATCATGAGATATGAAACATGGATGATGAAAGAATTTTCATGAAATGGGAAAACAAACTAGGATTTGTATGTGATACAGTCCAAAGTATTTTTTCGATCCAAAGGATGCTAGTGAGTATGCAAACTTCAGAGTTCCAGCAATGGACAGAAGAGAGCAAAATGGAGTTGGAATCTTCGTTTTGATGAAATGATCAAAAGAGTTTGATTTCATCAATGGATAACGAAGATGCTTGTGATTCAAGAAAGTAAGTGGGAGCATAATGATATTTCTAAAAACCTTGTGTGCTTGACACATTGTTAATTGGAAATAAATTTCGTGACACGAATTAGGACTTCATTTGAAAATAGTTTTTCGATGAAGTGCTTGGGCTAAATAGCCTCAATATTAGGCATGATGATCTATGGAGATAGATTTACCTAATGGGGCTAAGCAAAAATACATATTGACAAGATGCTAAAATAGTTTAGCACTAAAAATGTCAAGTAGTGATTCTTGCCGAAGTCACATGGAAAGAGTTTTTGCAAGACTCGGTGTCCCAAAACACTGATGAGTAAAATACATGATGGAGATTCCACACACTCTTGTGTTTGGATTAATCATGAATTCCATGGTATGTAAAAACAACCAGATATGTCCAATACACCAAAGTTGTTGCGAGTATAGATACAAAAGTGATCAAAAGTACTGATCATGGGACAACAGTGAAAAAGGGTCATTGAGTGCTAGAGTAGCACTGATGACATGTTTTCTCGCAAGTGGAGATCATGAAGAGTTCGTTGTAAAATGTGACATCGATACAGTCTTCATCATTTCTCCATGCGTTTTTCGATTTAAATTGAGGGTTTTGTGTAACACACAATATGGTGGCACAGTTAGTTGGAAATTGTTCCAAACAAGTTACTGTGGCGAATTCTATATCAGAGGCGAAGTATGTTGCCGCTTTCGAAGCGATAAAGAAAATGTTGAATCATATATTTCATTCATGAACTTAGTATGGTTCCAAGAAGGCTTTGGTCAACGGGACACTATTGCGGATAGTTTCTCCATAGCTCAGTCTGAGGAATCAAGGTTCGACCTGTGATTCACATATATACAAAGCCAAGTCCACACAAAATATGAATTTTGTGAAAACGTGAAAACGCGAGGATATCCAGAGATACACACGGAGCTGAAGTTGTAAGATTCGTTGGACATCAGGCTATACCACATGCGAAGCATATTTTACACCAGTGTGCCATAGGTGTAAAGTGCATTAGCATTAACTAGATTATTGACTCTAGTGCAAGTGGGAGTCTGTAGGAGATATGCTCTAGAGGCAATAATAAATGTTATTATTTATCTCCAAGTTCATAATTATGTTTATGTTCCATGCTATAACTGCTATGGTTCTCGAGTCTGCTATAACACGAGGCTCGGAGGAAGACTCATATGCACGTGTGGAATAATAAACGGTAAAATGTATTCCTAGTCTGGCCTCTAAGACTAGCTCAAGTGTTGCATGATGGTTCTGTTTTCCTGATCATGGGCATGGCTATGCCGGCAACTTTGAGGGCACAATGTTAGGAGAACATTTGTGTTGAATTGACCCGAATTGATGTTATGCTATGAGATATATTCGTCACAAGTTAATGGTTAATAACACAGAGATGGTTAATGTTTGCATGATTCCTTAGACCATGAGAGTATCGAGTTTCTTCATGCTTGCTTCATGAACTTTGGGGTTTGTTAAACGTCATCCGTAAATGGGTGGCTATTACGGTGGCTTACGGGTTCATGGAAAAGTATGTCAAGTAACTTGATAGCTCAAGATTGGGATTTGCTCCTCCGACGATGGAGACATATCTCTGGGCCCTCTCGGTGTTACGGTATCCATCATGGTCTGGCCAGACACAATGTGATTTGATCACAGGGATGCCGGAACACGGGAACGAGAAAAGAGAACAATACCGGTAACGAGGTGACTGGCATAGTGGACAAGTTGTTGATCCACGGGGATGCCAACATGTCTCGCCTCGGGTATTTCTAACATATCGCGAAGCAACAGGAATAGCACACGGCAACTGGAGGTTCACTCGAATATTCATTCATGTGGGTATAGGGGTCAATATGGGTGTCCACGGCTCCGATGTTGATCATTGATCGGAAGGGGTTCCGGGTCATGTCTATACTTCACCGAACCTATAGGGTCACACGCTTAAGGGTCATCTATCTGCTGAATACTAGACAGGGAGTCTGAGAGAAAGTCTCCGGAAAAAGTTTCGGACACAGCGGAAAAGTTCCGGAGAGAGAACACCGGAATAGTTTCGGTAAAACTGAAAAGTTGTTTCAGGGCATACCATTAGGTCAAATTGGTTTCGGCACATGCCTGGAAATTCTTGGAGGGTGCCAGAATTGTTTTGTGAACTTCTAGGATTTTTCGGAGAAAAAACCCGGAAATGTTCCGGAGCTGCCGGAACCGGTTTCGTTGCTTTTCGCAGATGAAAATCATTAAACCGAAAATTTGTTTCGGAGTACACCATTAAGTCAAAATGGTTTCGGCACACGTCTGGAAATTCTTGGAGGGTGCCAGAATTGTTCTAGAAACTTCTGGGATTTTTCCGGAACAAAAGCCGGAAATGTTCCGGAGCTGCGGAACCGCTTTGTCTGCTTTTCGCAGATGAAAATCACTAATCCGGAATTGTTTTGGAACGCATCGAAAATTATTTTAGTGGGTACTGGAAATGTTCTAGGTCCGCATAAATATTTTCGGTTCGAACGGACGCTGAAAAATGTCGTCGTGAATAGTGAAATCAGCTTTATGGTTACTTTTTGGAGAGCCACCTTTTTGGGCTTTTGCTCCAAAATATCTTGGAGATGACATGGATGGATGTGGCTGAAATTTCAGCCCCTCCACCCCTCCTTCTCCTATAAATAGAGGTGGAGGGGGCTGCCCAAAACTCACTCTTTATCAACATACACAAGCCATGCATGATCTGGCCTTCTCTCTCCCTCCCAGCGAAATAGTTTCGTAGAGCCGAAAGGTTGTCTGGGTTCCGGTGGGAACTAGTTCTGGACGGCGAAGCCCTGCCGGATAGATGACACCGTATGTGTGCAACTCTGTAGAGAGATCGTAGTTTCGGTCTTAGTTCGAGAGTGCCTCCCGAAGGGCTGTCCGTGTGACCGTCCGAGTTTCGAAGATCCTCCCGAAGGGCTGTCCGTGTGACCGTCCGAGTTTCGAAGGTCCTCCCGAAGGGCTGTCCGAGTGACCGTCCGAGTTTCGAAGGTCCTCCCAAAGGGCTGTCCGCGACACCGTCCGGGGGACTGTCCGACAGCCTCCCGGAGGGCTGTCCGAGGGGCAGATGAGGGTATACATCCTCGCGGTTGGGAGGTTGTAAATCCTTGCTGCGGGGATCTACACCGCCGATCGTCATCGACTCTACTTCCGCTGCGCTACGAGTCGGTAACGAAAAAGATCAAACCTTGTATGCAGTCTCCATAGTGGTCCTGGGCTGGTGCGTAGGTCGGAAATTTTTGTTTTCTGCTACGTTCCCCTACAGTGGCATCATGAGCCAGGCTATGCATAGATGCAGGTTGCGATCTAGAATACATAGAGATGTATGGGTGTTGCACAATATAATTAGGTACTAGATGAGTTCTATTACTGAAAATTATTTGTGCGGGTAGCAGATGAAATCTGTTACCCGATGTTCTTGTTGCTTCCCTGGTATTTGCATATTTCTGATCTTGATAACAGCATGGTGGAGTTTCAATGTTCTGGCAATCCGCGATCCTGATTGATCAATGAAGTGCTAACAGTTCATTGAATTCCACTGTAGTTAAAAAGAAAGATGAAATTTCGCAGACGAAAGGGCAATGCAGATATGATCTGCACGGGGGTCATGCGTATGACAAAGTTCAGTTTGGGGCTCGAGATTTTATTATCTCGTGTTTTCATACACCCCGCAAAGTTAATCTAGCAACTTGAATTATCATACTTGATGATGGACGTTGGTAGCTTCGATTTGTTTCGAAACCTTAGAAGCCACGAAAAACAAGTTCTTGCATAAACCAATTAGAGGCGTCTAACTTGGTTTTGCAGGAGGGTTTGCATGTGCATATGATGTGGTATAGCAGTGCTCATAATAATTTGATTATGTATGAGATGACTATATGATGTAATTTGATTAACATGATCTGCGTGTCATGATTCGGCATGATGGCTGGAGCCATATGATTGTCACTTTAATGACCTGCGTGTCAACCTTAAGTAATGCACTTATTTTATTAGCTATAAAGATAGCAATATTGTCTGGTGCAATGACAAGGTGGTGGCGATCTTCGCGAAGGTGAACACCGACGCAAAATGCCAAAGACGAAGAAATACTTGACTTCTCCGTCGAAGGGGCTATACCATATCATGTTACTATGAATTGCCTGACATGTTTATCCCTCTTGATGCACCCTTCTTGATTGCGCGGTAGTCGCATTTATTAGGGTGATCTCTCACTTAAAAATATCAAGTAGTTAGTGTTCTCCCAAGTGTAGCACCGTCTACAACACGTATCTTTTCGGGGTGTGCCATGTACACATGAACACGAATGATTAGAGAGGTGCAAGGCGGGTGAAGGTCATTCCTCACTGCGTGATCACTTGGTTGTCTTGACGTTCAGGCAGGACAGTCCTGAGCTCGGAACACGTGCATCGAAAGATGGACAAGAGTCACATAGAGATGTGATTGGCAAGTTGGCCTACCGATTGAAATTCACGTCATCAGTGATGAACCCGTCAATGGCGTCGAATTGAAATACGGATCTTGAATCACTCACAATCAATTATGAGAGATATTGATTTGAGTGGGAGCGCACTTTAGAATTAATTCTTTTAATTCTTAGTGCAATTAATTTTGAACACTGTCTAAGTGTGATTTGCATAATAGTTGTAGAATAATGGCTCGCGTTTCCACCTTCCCTATTAAAATTGAGTAAGTTGTTATTTATCTGGTTAAAACTTTATGATTGATAACGTAATGTGAGGATTGTCCTCAAGAGTGCCCAGAAGGACTTTTGTCCTATCGCATGCTTTCGGTATTCTCCCGCTAATGCTATGGATCATGTGACTCTCGTCCTTCGATCGGAAAGCTAGAATTCCGTTTCAGTCAAGTGCAATACGTTTGCTTCCATGAGACCCGAACTTCGAAAGTTTTGGGATAGTTATGTGATATTCATGGAACTGAAAATTAATTTTCAGATACAAACAAAGGTTGAAAGATATGAAATATCCAAAGCAATATTTGTTTGCAAACTATTAGTAAAGGTGTTTACTATGCATTAGACTGATAAGAGAGGGATCTAGAAGAACGCCTGTCATATGATGAAAGGTGAATAAAACAACAACTTAAAGAGAAAGGAAGTGTCCGAAGGGTGTTAGTAAAACTTTCACGCCTAGGAAGTCCGGGGCTAACGCCACTCTTAAGTTGAGTGCTTCTTCTGAGAGTAGGAGAAATACTAAAAGTTAAACTATTAGAAGTATAAAGGCAGAAAGAAAGAAGACTGGAATATCCAGCTCATGTATGAATGTCATACAAGTTTTTGATGTATAGAAGGCTGGTCAAAGATATAGTTCTTGGGAATTATGGTTAAACATGTTAATCACTAATTCTTGGGTATTGTGAGTTGATCACAAAGATACCCGCTCGATTGCATTCTGTTGCGACTCGATGCAAGAACTACTATGGCCTGAAAGACTAGCCAGGAATGAGGTCTTGATACACGCTGGGAACATAGTAAAAGTTACTATACCTTCCATCGGTGTATTACCTATGTATTTTCTTTCATAATTCATTTTAGAGCTTTACACACTCTAGCCCTTTCCATAAGGTATCTTGCAAGAAGGTTGTTCATAACAGAACTTTTGATGTTCGGTGTTATGAATAAACATAAGGGCCATACTTTCATTATGAATGAGATGTATGTTATGAATAATGATATTAATGTATTACCTCTGTGTTTACTTTCATAATTCATTTTAGAGTTTCATACACTCTAACCCAGTGTACAATGTTTGTTGCAAAAGGTTTGTTCATAAAAGAACAATTGTTGTTCAGTATTATGAATAACATGAAGGGCCATGCTTCCATCCAAGATGGGATGTATGTTATGAATATTGATGGTAATATGATACATCCATAACAATGACGCTAAATGTCGCAAGACTAAGAGAACACCACACATGTGTGGCACTGCATTTGGTCACATTGGAGGAACTCGCATGGAAAAATTCCATTATGATGGATTTTGAAGTCGTTTGATTTTGAATCATCTGACACTTGCAACTTTCCTCCGAAAAGTGAAGTGACTGAAATACCGTTCACAGGCCATAAGGAACGAGCAACAAACTTATTGGTGATCATACATTTTGATGTGTGTAGTTCAATAAATGTTGTTGCAAGTAGTGGATTTATCTCTCTTCAGAAATGACTCAAGTAGATATATGGATATTTACTTGATGAGACGCAAGTCTGGATCTTTTGACATCAATCAAAAGTTTTTTTTTCAAAAATGAAGTAGAAATTATTGTAACAAGAAAATTATGTTTCTGCAATTTGATTGCGCAAAGGAATATTTGAGTTACAAGTTTAGCGAATGTCTGATGAGTTGTGAAAAGAGTTTCATAACTTACACCTCCCGGAACACCACAGTAAGTGGAATGTCCGTGAAGATGTAATCAAACCATTTATGACATGGTGAGATCAAAGATGACATAAATCAATTTGCCTTTATCCCTTTTAAGAGTAATGCTTTAGAGACTGCGGCTTTTACACTGAAAAGAGCTCCATCGGGTCTGTTGAAATGACGCCAGGGTATGGTACGCCCAACCATGTTATATCTTTTCTTAAACATTTGGAATATGGGGCTTGTGTAAAAGATTACAAACCTATTCCAAATCAGACAAGTGCTACTTTGTAGGTTATCCCAAGTTATTGGGTATTCCCCCACCACTATCCCGAGGCTAATGTTTTTGCCACAAAGAACGGTATGGTTTTTGAAGAAAATTGTTCTTTCAAAAGGGTGAGTGGGAGAACAGTATCTTCGTCATCAGATCAAAGGAAAGAGACCTTGGAAGTAATTCCAGAGTTTCCTACTGTGACTGATACGGAAGCCTCTACATGAGATGTATGGACTTCGGTCGAACTTGCAGCTGAACCACGTAGGAAAAACTCGTGCAAACCTCTCAGGTGCGCATACGAGATATTGTTGTTAGACAACAGTATACCTACAATACACAAGGAAGCGTTGATGGGCCCTGACTCCGGAATTGGCTAAATGCCAATACAATCCGAGATAGTTTCCATATAAGTGATTCAAGATTAAAACCTTGATACACCTTTCGGAAGACTTAGAGTCTAACGAATATTTATGAAACTATAAATTGATGTGGATAAAATGTTTTATCGATAAAGCTCGACTTGTTGCAATAACAAGTTCAAGGAGTTGACTACGATGAGGTTGTTTCACCGTAGTGATGCTTAAAGTCGGTTCCGGTTGAACTAGCAATTAATACATATTTCAATCATGAGATATGAAACATGGATGACGAAAGAATTTCCATGAAATGGAAAAACAAACTAGGATTTGTATGTGATACAGTCCAAAGTATTTTGTCGATCCAAAGGATGCTAGTGAGTATGCAAACTTCAGAGTTCCAGCAATGGACAGAAGAGAGCAAAATGGAGTTGGAATCTTCGTTTTGATGAAATGATCAAAAGAGTTTGATTTCATCAATGGATAACAAAGATGCTTGTGATTCAAGAAAGTAAGTGGGAGCATAATGATATTTCTAAAAACCTTGTGTGCTTGACACATTGTTAATTGGAAATAAATTTCGTGACATGAATTATGACTTCATTTGAAAATAGTTTTTCGATGAAGTGCTTGGGCTAAATAGCCTCAATATTAGGCATGATGATCTATGGAGATAGATTTACCTAATGGGGCTAAGCAAAAATACATATTGACAAGATGCTAAAATAGTTTAGCACTAAAAATGTCAAGGAGTGATTCTTGCCGAAGTCACATGGAAAGAGTTTTTGCAAGACTCGGTGTCCCAAAAACTGATGAGTAAAATACATGATGGAGATTCCACACACTCTTGTGTTTGGATTAATCATGAATTCCATGGTATGTAAAAACAACCAGATATGTCCAATACTCCAAAGTTGTTGCGAGTATAGATACAAAAGTGATCAAAAGTACTGATCATGGGACAACAGTGAAAAAGGGTCATTGAGTGCTAGAGTAGCACTGATGACATGTTTTCTCGCAAGTGGAGATCATGAAGAGTTCGTTGTAAAATGTGACATCGATACAGTCTTCATCATTTCTCCATGCGATTTTCGATTTAAATTGAGGGTTTTGTGTAACACACAATATGGTGGCACAGTTAGTTGGAAATTGTTCCAAACAAGTTACTGTGGCGAATTCTATATCAGAGGCGAAGTATGTTGCCGCTTTCGAAGCGATAAAGAAAATGTTGAATAATATATTTCATTCATGAACTTAGTATGGTTCCAAGAAGGCTTTGCTCAATGGGACACTATTGCCGATAGTTGCTCCATAGCTCAGTCTGAGGAATCAAGGTTCGACCTATGATTCACATATATACAAAGCCAAGTCCACACAAAATATGAATTTTGTGAAAACGTGAAAACGCGAGGATATCCAAAGATACACACGGAGCTGAAGTTGTAAGATCTGTTGGACATCAGGCTATACCACATGCGAAGCATATTTTACACCAGTGTGCCATAGGTGTAAAGTGCATTAGCATTAACTAGATTATTGAATCTAGTGCAAGTGGGAGTCTGTAGGAGATATGCCCTAGAGGCAATAATAAATGTTATTATTTATCTCCAAGTCCATAATTATGTTTATGTTCCATGCTATAACTGCTATGGTTCTCGAGTCTGCTATAAATACGAGGCTCGGAGGAAGACTCATATGCACGTGTGGAATAATAAACGGTAAAATGTATTCCTAGTCTGGCCTCTAAGACTAGCTCAAGTGTTGCATGATGATTCTGTTTTCCTGATCATGGGCATGGCTATGCCGGCAACTTTGAGGGCACAATGTTAGGAGAACTTTGTGTTGAATTGACCCGAATTGATGTTATGCTATGAGATACATTCGTCACAAGTTAATGGTTAATAACACAGAGATGGTTAATGTTTGCATGATTCCTTAGACCATGAGAGTATCGAGTTTCTTCATGCTTGCTTCATGAACTTTGGGGTTTGTTAAACGTCATCCGTAAATGGGTGGCTATTACGGCGGCTTACGGGTTCATGGAAAAGTATGTCAAGTAACTTGATAGCTCAAGATTGGGATTTGCTCCTTCGACGATGGAGACATATCTCTGGGCCCTCTCGGTGTTACGGTATCCATCATGGTCTGGCCAGACACAATGTGATTTGATCACAGGGATGCCGGAACACGGGAACGAGAAAAGAGAACAATACCGGTAACGAGGTGACTGGCATAGTGGACAAGTTGTTGATCCACGGGGATGCCAACATGTCTCGCCTCGGGTATTTGTAACATATCGCGAAGCAACAGGAATAGCACACGGCAACTGGAGGTTCACTCGAATATTCATTCGTGTGGGTATAGGGGTCAATATGGGTGTCCACGGCTCCGATGTTGATCATTGATCGGAAGGGGTTCCGGGTCATGTCTATACTTCACCGAACCTATAGGGTCACACGCTTAAGGGTCATCTATCTGCTGAATACTAAACAGGGAGTCTGAGAGAAAGTCTCCGGAAAAAGTTTCGGACACAGCGGAAAAGTTCCGGAGAGAGAACACCGGAATAGTTTCGTAAAACTGAAAAGTTGTTTCAGGGCATACCATTAGGTCAAATTGGTTTCGGCACATGCCTGAAAATTCTTGGAGGGTGCCAGAATTGTTTTGTGAACTTCTGGGATTTTTCGGAGAAAAAACCCGGAAATGTTCCGGAGCTGCCGGAACCGGTTTCGTTGCTTTTCGCAGATGAAAATCACTAAACCGAAAAGTTATTTCGGAGTACACCATTAAGTCAAAATGGTTTCGGCACACGTCTGGAAATTCTTGGAGGGTGCCAGAATTGTTCTCGAAACTTCTGGGATTTTTCCGGAACAAAAACCGGAAATGTTCCGGAGCTGCGGAACCGCTTTGTCTACTTTTCGCAGATGAAAATCACTAATCCGGAATTGTTTTGGAACGCGTCGAAAATTATTTTAGTGGGTACTGGAAATGTTCTAGGTCCGCATAAATATTTTCGGTTCGAATGGACGCTGAAAAATGTCGTCGTGAATAGTGAAATCAGCTTTATGGTTACTTTTTGGAAAGCCACCTTTTCGGGCTTTTGCTCCAAAATATCTTGGAGATGACATGGATGGATGTGGCTGAAATTTCAGCCCCTCCACCCCTCCTTCTCCTATAAATAGAGGTGGAGGGGGCTGCCCAAAACTCACTCTTTCTCAACATACACAAGCCATGCATGATCTGGCCTTCTCTCTCCCTCCCAGCGAAATAGTTTCGTAGAGCCGAAAGGCTGTCTGGGTTCCGGTGGGAACTAGTTCTGGACGGCGAAGCCCTGTCGGATAGATGACACCGTATGTGTACAACTCTGTAGAGGGATCGTAGTTTCGGTCTTAGTTCGAGAGTGCCTCCCGAAGGGCTGTCCGTGTGACCGTACGAGTTTCGAAGGTCCTCCCGAAGGGCTGTCCGTGTGACTGTCCGAGTTTCGAAGGTCCTCCCGAAGGGCTGTCCGAGTGACCGTCCGAGTTTCGAAGGTCCTCTCGAAGTGCTGTCCGCGACACCGTCCGGGAGACTGTCCGACCGCCTCCCGGAGGGCTGTCCGAGGGGCAGATGAGGGTATACATCCTTGCGGTTGGGAGGTTGTAAATCCTAGCCGTGGGGATCTACACCGCCGATCGTCATCGACTCTGCTTCCGCTGCGCTACGAGTCGGTAACGAAAAAGATCAAACCTTGTATGTAGTCTCCATAGTGGTCCTGGGCTGGGCGTAGGTCGGAATTTTTTTTCTGCTACGTTCCCCTACAGTGGCATCATGAGCCAGGCTATGCGTAGATGCAGGTTGCAATCTAGAATAGATAGAGATGTATGGGTGTTGCACAATATAATTACGTAGTAGATGAGTTCTATTACTGAAAATTATTTGTGCGGGTAGCAGATGAAATCTGTTACCCGATGTTCTTGTTGCTTCCCTGGGATTTGCATATTTCTGATCTTGATAACAGCATGGTGGAGTTTCAATGTTCTGGCAATCCGCAATCCTGATTGATCAACGAAGTGCTAACAGTTCATTGAATTCCACTGTAGTTAAAAAGAAAGATGAAATTTCGCAGACGAAAGGGCAATGCAGATATGATCTGCACGGGGGTCATGCGTATGACGAAGTTCAGTATGGGGCTCGAGATTTTATTATCTCGTGTTTTCATACACCCCGCAAAGTTAATCTAGCAACTTGAATTATCATACTTGATGATGGACGTTGGTAGCTTCGATTTGTTTCGAAACCTTAGAAGCCACGAAAAACAAGTTCTTGCATAAACCAATTAGAGGCGTCTAACTTGGTTTTGCAGGAGGGTTTGCATGTGCATATGATGTGGTATAGCAGTGCTCATAATAATTTGATTATGTATGAGATGACTATATGATGTAATTTGATTAACATGACCTGCGTGTCATGATTCGACATGATGGCAAACCTATCGGCGGGCCCATAGGATCTGCCATGCCTTTTACTGACAACGCTGGAAGGCCAACGATGGGTGACGATGTGTGTGTGTGTGTGTGTGTGTGTGTGTGTGTGTGTGTGTGTGTGTGTGTAAACCCTTATGCTTGTGTGTGGACCATGTGTACATTGTGCGGTTTCCGACGACAAACCTATTAGTGGGCCCTTAGGGTGTGTCATGCCTTTTATGGACAATGCTGGCAGGCAAAGGATGGGTGATGGTGTGTGTGTGTGTGGGGGGGGGGGGCGGGTGCGCGCGTGCGCGTGTGTGAACCCATGCATGTGTGTGGACCATGTGCCTGCATTGTTCGGTTTCCGACGACAAACCTATCGGCGGGTCACGTTGCCCGGTGAGGGTCACATTCGAGAGCTAGGATTGAGCTGGGAGCACTACTTGGCTGCCCCGGCCCCACCGGAGGAGACGATCGACGGTGTCTTGTGCCACACGAGGGCCGACCTGGTGATCAGACAGTTTTGGGTAATTTCTCCTTTACACAGTTAAAAATCAACAATAGCTAGTTATTGTACTAATCAGTGTTGGCTCGTTTGATTGCAGACCTTCTACAGGTGTGAGAAGGGATACGAGGAGGCCGCGGCAAAGGTTATCGATGCCGAGTGCAGGCGCCTACTACAAAACTTACGGCACGAGGCTCGGCCGTAGGCTGTTCAAGACTACTACGCCTCGCGGCGTGTTAGGAAGGACAAGTCGTCGTGCCATGGAAAGTATCTGGACAAGGAGCATTACATGAAGGTAATTATGTATTCTTAAGGCCTTGTATTTAGTTTCCTTGATTTGATTCATAGGCGTAGCGCTCAAATTTCTCTTTACTAACTTAGGTGCCCCCGAGATGGTGTGCGGATAAGATGGATTGTTGGGAGGCGTTGGTGGATGAGTGGTGCTCAGACCACTGGCTAGCCGTCCAGAACAATGCCAAGGACCGGCGTGCCAAAATGGTTGGTGTGCCACACCATCAAGGCAGCGCCAACTTAAATCAGTTCGGGCAGAACTGGGTATGTGGTTTGCTTCATGATTCATGCAATTCATTCTTGATGCTAGCTTGAGCCCTTTACTAATACTTTGTTCCTCTCTCTCTCTCTCTTTTAGGCGCATCACAATAACACGGAGGTGCCAGAGATGTATGACCTCTATGCCATGGCCCATACTGCCTCATACAAGAAGGTCAAGGCATTCTCTGAGTCTGACCTCGATCATCCCGAGAACTTTACCAACATCTCCTCCCACCACAAGCTCGTGAAGTACAGAGATGAGGGGAAGGCGAGGAAAGGGGAGGACTTTAACCTTAGCCAGCAGCCTATTGCTCCAGAGCTGGTGATGATAGCTGGCAACGGGAGGCCCCATGGCTCGATGGCCATTGGAGATGGCCTTATACGTTGTCCTAGCACTCTCCGGCATATCAAGGCGCGCCAAACGAGCTCCTGTCCTGAGATAAGGCCTCGTCCATGGCCAGTCGAGCTCGCCATCGAGGTTAGTTATACGGACTCACATTATCTTTCCTCATTACGTTGTGTGTGCGAACAAAGATGATTACAATGCTAACGAGGAGTTGTGTTGCAGGCTGCTATTCAGAAAGAGAGAGAGGCAACCCAGGCGCTTCTGGAGGATAGGGACCGGAAGGCGGTGGAGAAGGAAAGGGAGTTGGAGGAGAGGACGGCTAGGTTGTTGGAGGCGGAGAGGGCATGGAACGAGGCATCTCACCGGGCCATCTACGAGTTCTTCGTGGTAAGTTTCTTCTTCATATTTGTCAAATCATGCATGTAATGTTTGTTTTATTAATAACTAATATGATTGACTTGTCAAAACCAAATGTGCAGTCTATGTGCGAGAAGACCGGCCAGACCCCTCCACCGATGCCAGTCATTACCGCGGCGGGAACGGTGAGTTTCATTTGAATGCAGTGATCTTTTCAGTGTCATCTTGCTAACGAGACATTGCAAATGATCTTTGGTGCAGCATAACTCCCGAGCCGCATCGCATGACCCTTCTCCAGGGAAGCCTTCTCCAGGTGAAACCGGCCCGAGCAACCCCGGTGGTTCACCTCCGTGATGACGAGGACGGTAAGTTTTCTCTAGTGTTTAGCTTAACAGATGTATAATGACCTATACTTAGCTTATTTAGTTCATTTATGACATAATTAGCTTACTTAGGTCAAAAATGGCATAATAACCATCGTTAGCTCATAAATGTCATATACTTAGCTTATTTTCCTCCAAAGGGACATAATAAGCTTACTTAGCTCCAAAATGACCTATTTTACCTAAGTTAGCTCTAAAATGACCTATACTTAGCTTTGTTTCCTCCAAAATGACATAATAAGCTTACTTAGCTCCAAAACGACCTGTTTTTACCTAAGTTAGCTCTAATATGACCTATACTTAGCTTTGTTTCCTCCACAACGACATAATAAGCTTAGTTAACTCAAAAATGGCATAATTACCTAGGTTAGCTCAATAATAATCTGTACTTAGCTTACTTATGTCAAAAATGGCATAATTAGCTTACTTAGGTCAAAAGTGGCATAATAACCTTGGTAACCTCATAAATGTCATATACTTAGCTTATTTTCTTCCAAAATGACACAATAACCTTAGTTAGGTCAAAAATGGCATAATTACCTAGGTTAGCTCTAAAATGACAAAAATAAGCAAGAAGAAGAAGAAAAACAAGAGGAGAAAGAGAAAGAGAAGAAAAACCCTTCTTTTTCTTCTTCTTCTTCTTCTTCTTCTTATTATTATTATTTTTCTTCTTCTTTTTCTTCTTCTAGTCTTCTTCATCTAACTTTCTTATTTCCCATTTTGCAGATTTGATTCACTTCAGGGAAGCTTGCATTTATGGAGTGCTTGTGTTTGATGGAGTGCTTGTGTTACTTCTTGTTTTGATTTTGTATCGATGAATAATGTGAAACTTGCTACCTATGGATGAAACTATGTATGTATGGATGAAACTATTGTAATATGGTGAAACTTGCACTTTTAATTTGGTATGTTTGTTGGTTGATCATATCCATATGGCAGGGATATAATTTCTGTCAAATATATATATATATCATATATTTTCCTGTGTAAATGCTTGGATATAAGGAAAACAGAATAAAAGTGGCAATAAAGGCTCTTTGCCGTCTGCCACCGATGGCAAAGGTAGCTTTGTCGTCCGCCACGGACGGCAAAGGTGACATGTGGCATCAAGCTGTGCAACCTGGGAGCACCAGGTCTGGAGCCATTTGGTCACTTTGCCTCCGTGGGTAGACGACAAAGGAGGTTCTATCTTTGCCATCCGCGGGCAGACGGCAAAGGAGCTTGTCTCTTTGCCGTCTACGGCAGACGGCAAAGGCTGCCGTTAGCCACCTAACGGGGCTAACCTCAGTGCTATGCCGTCCACCCACTATGCCGTCTGCAGGCAGACGGCAAAACCCTTTGCCATCCGCTGTTCCTAGGCAGACGACAAAGAGCCCCTTTACTGGAGTTTCTGTGCTGAAATTGTTGCCGTCTGCTGGCAGACGGCAAAGGGTTTTGCCGTCAATGAACCTACCATTTGCCGTCTGCCATGACAGATGGCAAAGTACCTGATTCCAGTAGTGCTTGGTATAATAGTTTGCCAAGATGCTTTCATAGCCACACTCTCTAACCCGAGACATCATCTAAGAGCATGTACAACCAGACTTGGAAAATTCAACCCCCTATACACCTATGGACGCATCTGGGCACACATGCTGATGGAGCCAGATAGCCCCTGATATGTTCTGCCCAACAACCACACACCTCAAATCCGAACTCTCAAATTCATGCGAAATCATGCACGTCCATCATACACATCGATGTCTCACATAAATAACAAATGTTGGTAGCATAGTTTGAACATAAAAATGATGTTAAATGCACATCTCAAACTTTAGCTCTTTGGTTTTCATTGTGAGTACACATATGCTTCACAAGATCAATGGGTAGCTCTGCGTGCACCTGATGATCTCGAAGATTCTGACGCATATACTGAAAATCATAAACTTATTTGCATCTTTGATCTGGGATGTGGACTTGCCTGGCGCTTCAAAATCAATGGTTTGAGCTACCCCATCACCCTCATCCTCGATGGTTATGTTGTGCAAAATGACACAACATGTCATGAGCTGCCACAAAGTCTCTGATTCCCACATCATTGCAACTGCAAGAACAATTCTCCAACAAACTTGAAGAAATCCGAAGGCCCTCTCCACATCCTTCCTAGCTGCTTCGTGCATTGTTGCAAAGTGACATTATTTGTTACCTTGGGGTTCAGGTATGGTCCTCACAAAGGCTGCCCACTGAGGATCGATACCATCAGCAAGATAGTACCCCATGTGGTAGTCCCGGTCGTTAACAGTGTAGTTGCACGGCGGTTATTCCCCATTGCAAACTCTCCTGGACACGAGAGATCGTTGAAGAATACTGATGTCATTGTGAGAACCAGACATTCCAAAGAAAGCATGAGAAATCCATAAGTCATGTGATGCCACTGTTTCCAGTATGATGGTGGCGTCTTTGGTGTGACCTTGGTACATTCCACGCAAACCTTTGGGGAAGTTGTTCCATTGCAAATTCATGCAATCAATTGAACCGAGCATATCTGAAAAACCTCTTGCCTCTCCAATTTCCAACAACTTTTTTGTGTCCTGAAAATTTGGTTCTCTCAGATACTCTACTCCAAACACCTTCACCACGGCGCGGGCAAACCTCACAGTGGTCTTGAGGCATGTGTTCTTCCCCATCTGAACCATCTCACCAACGGCGTCGGCGGCAGTACCAAGTGCAAGCATCCTTAGAGCAGTCGTGCATTTCTGCTTAGCAGAGAATGATAGTTGACCGCAACAATCCCTCGTGAGCTTGAAGTAGTCATCGTGTGCCTCCACTCCCTCCACACCGCATAAAAACAATGGTTTGTGCATATGAAAACGACAATGAAACCATGGATCATTGGGGAAAGTTAGGTCCGGAGCAAAGCAGTCCTTCTATAGTAGTCGTTCTCGATAAATACTATCCTGGTTAATAACTCTTCTCCCTTTGATCGAGCCTTTAAGTTAAGAATGTGCTCCACCTCCCGGTCCATTTCCTATCTGATGCTCATAAGCATCATCATCTCGGCTTCTTCGTCCGATTAAGATGAATCGAAGAACTCATTTAGAATAATTTCATCAAGCTCCGACGGTCCATACAACTTATCCGACGAACCATCGGAATCCATCATTTTCCCTACGAGAAAAACACAAAAAAACTGGTCGGACAATGTGTCAATCACATAGAGGGCAAGGAGCAGCCTGAGAGTTGTCGGACGTATCACGGTGGTGTCCGGCCCGACGATGATGTCCGCGGCGGCGAGCACGGATGGGATGATGGTTGTGCTAGTGCTGACATGCGCTAGGATTGAGAACAACGACGGATCTAGGAGATGGCCGACATGTAGGAGGGAGAAAAGAGGAGAGGAGCAAGTGAAATCGGGCGAGCCAAGGGGGTTGCTGCAATTTATGGAGGGGTCAGGTTGTCTGGTTTGACATGACGGACACGCCTCTGAGCCTCCCCGTATCTGTCCCAAATATGTGCTGGATATGAGGGGAGCGAGTCAGCTAAGGTGTTTGAGCCACCCGTGTGGGTTGCTTTTTTTTATCGTACACTGACCGGGCCGTCCGCCCGGGCGTTTGAGGGGGTTTGAGGTGTCCGGTTGTAGATGCTCTATTATTAGTCGCCATGGCTGTTCTAGTCACCCTTTCCACTGGGTGGCCCCTATCACCCCCTTCTGATCTATGTCTATCTTATCCGTTTTGACTCATCTATTTTGGATGAGGAGTGTAAAAAATCTGATGTCATATTTTTGTCGTTTCCCAACAAACGATAAATTTTTCATGCTGTTGTATAAGGATTTGCCATGTTTTAAGTGCAAATTGACATGTGGTCCAAAAAGTTGTCCAAAAAATTGTTATGTTGCTGCAAGTAACTGTCTTGCATTCGAGTGAGAGCTAGCGTCAAATGTATATTTGCCGACTTTTGGATACCCTGTGGTGCCTTTAGATACTAAGTTCTGAGTTACATATGATCGAATGAACCACCTAATTCTCCACTAATTACAATTTCAACTGTGTCATTACTGGGATACCAATAATCCACCAAATTACAGCATGGTTGAGAATTAATATGACAGTCTAGGATCATTTTGGAAAAGATATGATAACAAAGAACATGCATGGTAGAACCGTCCAAGAAAATATGGCAATCCAATATCATTTTGTTAAACAAAAAAATCTTGCTTGATTCAAACGCAAAACAATTATGCCTTAAGCAAAAATAATGCAACAATACATTATTTTTCTGAATACAGATCTATATTTAGGTGCACACATGCTAGCAATGACGGTACCCCGTCGCGTCGCCTCCCCTGGGTGACGCTAGGGGCCCCTGAACCCTAGCGCCGCAGGCCGCCCCTCTCGCCTCCTCCTGCCGCCGCTGCCGTCGGCGTGGGCCGCGGTGGCGGCGGGCCCGGCGCCGAAGGCACCAGGGCGGGTGGTTGCTGCGGGATCCCATGTGAGGCGGCAGGGGCACCTCTCGTGGGAGTCCGAGGGCGGCGGCTAGGGCGGTGACCCTATGTTGCGCGACGGTGGCCGAAGCTCCATGGCCGGCGGAGCGGTGGCCCTGAAGATGGACGGCGGCGGTGGCAGCGCCCCATCCGATGGGGTTGGCTGATCTGTGTGGAGATGGTGGCGGCGGTGGCTGCGGATCCAACGCCCCGATCGGATCCGCCGCGGGGTGGCCTTGCGTTGACCGGCGGCGCGTGGAGAGACCGGTGAGGGGATGAAGGATCTCTGCCGGAGTACCAACGGCAGCGTACGTTTTCATGGCGAGGCTCCGCGCGGTTCCAGCCAGCCACGAGATCGGGACGACGTGGCTTCCGGTGAAAATCGCGCCTGACTGTGGTCTTGGCGGACGATGGCGGCGTCTCGGACGTCGTCCCCTTCTCGAGGCATCGTCGTTGCAGGTCACGTCAACTTGATTGGGATGTTCCGGGGGAAACCCTAGATCTGGGTCTACCGGATCGGACGATGACGGCGCTTTCGGTGTCGTTCTCCCTTCTGGGGGCATCGTTTTGGAGCAAGTGCTGGCTGGAGGGGACAAGAGGAAGAGCGGTGTTACATTCACCGCAAGGCCGATGGCGGATCCCGGCGGCATGGTGCTGCGGAGTTTCGCCGACGGCCGCATGTGGATGAATACGTGCAGGATGGTGGTGCTGTCTGGCACCGTGGTGGCGTCGACGGCAGGCCTGGCAAGGTCGCTGCATCAGTACCAACTCTGGAGATGGGTCGGTGGAAGACGGCGGCGACGGCCTGTGCGCCGGACCGGTTTGGACCCAGTCCCGGTATGTGGCTGGGCTGGGGCATCCGGCTTTAGATGTTAGGGTTTGGTGCGATGTTTGTTTGGTATTAGGCTCGGACATTCGGCACCCCTTCATCATGGGGATAGGAGTAGAGGCATGTGTTGCCAAGATGGTGGCTTCAGGCTTACTGATGTATTGCTTTGTAAGGTCTTTGAGAATAATTAATAAAATGGCTGCATGCATCGTCCAGATGCAGAGGCCGGGGGTATATCCTCTTTTCTAAAAAAAAAAAACATGCTACCTTATTCTTTAACCAAGCTAACACTCGGTCATGGATGAAATTCTTTCACGGCTGAAAGAGGGCAATGAGGGTTGCAGGAAGGACAGTTCATGTTGCACTCGTCCTATGTGGAGAAACACGGGTGTCTCCCTTGTTGAGGCAGCAGTAGCAATTTTGTGTTGGACCACATGCCCTGAAGACGCAAAACTTCACAGCAATCTTGCTTTCGGGGATAGCAATAGCGCTTGTCTTGGTATGATAATCTAGATAACTCTTACTTCCAGCCTCACGACGACCTATTTCATATTTGATAATATACACATCAATTTACTATTTAATAAAAAAATAAATGATTTATCATTGTAAAGGTTATGACAACAATACAATAATAGAGGACGATGTTATATGCTTACACTCTACACTTGCTACAAACCAACCGATGAACAAGATGGCCACCACATACGCCAAGCGGTTCCCCGTCATGTCAGTTCTTTATTTCTTAACTATTCAGCCTGGCTTACCACATAACGCAGTGACGACTCCTCTGGCCTCAATATATATTGAACGCTACTGCAGAATCATGGAATATATGGTAATTATTTTATTCAAAGATCCTACAATTAGTGATGAGGTAATTCAATAGCTGATTATTTTATTTGATGATCCTGCAATTAGAGGTGAGATAATTTCCATAAATGATTGAGGTGAACCGATATGCCTATCCCCATTGATGCATATGATCCGCCATCAATTGCGAGATATTATTTATCTTTATCTTTATTTACTATTATAGGACAATGTGCGTGTATTGTAGCGGGATTTAAATATTATAGTACGTTACCTCGTGATTTTCCTGTCCTTATTACTGTGATTTGTAAATAAATGTTTAACAAATCATACTGTGATTTACCCTATATTTTTGTGAGATGTTTGATAAGTAAATTAAAGCGGAATTGGTACAAAAGGTAAGTAATTAAGCTTACTAGTAGAATGCCCGTGCGTTGCCACGGGCTCTTGAAATATTTTATGAGTTATATAAAGACAATGCATGTTAATTTTCACACATAGAGACAATATAACACTGGCACAATTGCTTAACAATTGAAGTTCACTTCACTTGCAATGTAAACTGATAATAAAAAGACAAATTGACGACATGTCCGTGTAACAAATTGGGCGATGGTCCAACTAAAAATCCATTACAAATTATTAAGATCTACTCGATGCGCTTAATAAATTCTCGCACAATATCAGGAAGATTGTCTTTAGTTTCATTCCCACGATGTTTTAGCAAGTATAATAAAAAATGGTTCCTCAACTCATACCCATCCCGCACAATCAATATATGTAGTTAGCACGAATATTTCACGTCGAATGTCTTAAAACGTGTAACGGATAATACTCACCGTGCAAACCGGCTTGATCAGTTCTTTACCGTTCCACCAAAGCATAAAATGAAAAACAAAATAACTACCTACCGATATGTTTTTCGTCAGAACCTATGCTTAGTTATATGTACTGGATAACTTTACAAAGTCATTTGGATACACAACATACAAACTATAAAGCACACTGCCCACCCAGATTTCAAAAATATCTGACACGCTAGCCAGGGAAGCAAGTTCATGAGCTACGCAATTGCTATTTCTCTGAACTTTGAAGCACACACATGACACACACATACTCTTAATCATCTTAGACTGGGAAAAGAGCATATATGAGGTCGGCAGATCCTGATGGTTAGACTTGACAGCATTGATGTCTACTTGGCAATCGACTTCCATCAAATATTTCTACTCTCGTGGGTGAGGCTGCATTTTAGACCCTCCAAAAAAGTTGCAGCTTCAGCTTCCTCCACAATGTTACAAATATTCAATATATATACGGGTATCAAAAAAAGAAATTTCGGTTGCACTGATTTCAGGCAATAATACCTGATGTAGCAACCCTGGTATTAGAGATAAAAATGCACCCGTATTCACCTTAATCATACCTTCATCAGGAGGCTTCCAGCAAGTATTAGCTTTAGAGACTTTGTCCCATTTAGCAAAGTATATTATAGAAATATGTGCCTGCAACAATTTGCTTTCCTTTTCCGTTGAGATAATAATTTTGTAGTTCTCCATTCATCATCTTCACATAATTAACCAAGAACTTAATCGAGCCTTGAATAGAACTTTTACCATTGCCCATGGATGATGCCATTTCAGAGATGCCAGGATCTCCACAATGTAAGAATGACAAGGCCTCTCCTCTCTTTTCAAGGCTGGCTAAAAGAAAGTAACCAAGCCGGTCCATTACACCTGAAAAGATATACACTTGGAAAGCCCCAATCTGATCTCATCTAAGGCAATTTATGAGGGCTTTAGAATTTGGGAACTGGAAAGTAGCATGGAAACTCATTTTCTGGGCATTACCAAAAATGTTACATATGCAGTGCGCTATCTCTTTCTCCAACGTCCATTTATTTATTTTTATCATGAGGTTATCTATAGAAACCCTCCAAGTGAAAACTTTGATCTTGTTAGGTATTGCAGCAAACCAAATATTCTTCCATAATGATCTAAAGGTTCAGAATTCCATCTCCTTTCTACTTGATTTCCTCCAGACTGAATATTACAAGTATATAAATGGATCAACCCGAGAAGCTTACCTTCATGAGTAAAAAGCCAAGTATAATCAAACACTTCATGCAAGTAACAAAGGAATTAATAGGGTATTTGAATATGGACTTCATGGACAATAAAGAATAAGAGGATCCATGCTTTATGTTCAGCTACATATCTTTAGTTCCTGCATACAATATATAACGATTTGGTTAGGACCAGTAGGATAGCTAAATTTCAGGGATTATGCCAGATCTAATTAGTCAGATCAATAAACCTATGATTTGACCAATTCTAGTGAACAAGGGCTAGGGTTGCCATGTGTGCACATTAAACTAAAGTCATAGTTTTATCTAATTTTGATTAGGCTACATAATTATCTAATTTCTAAATCCATGTGATTTTCGTTGCTCGGTTTAACTGGTCTTCTTTATGATTTTATCCACTATTCCTTGAAACTAAGCTAGATGTAACCAGACATACCTCCATTGCTTACCCTTCTGGACGATGGCCTTCTCTGCCTCCTACACAAACCCAAGGAAGCAAATCTGATCAAACCAAACTCACCCAGATTTGAATAAATCATATTTGACACCGACACCCCCGTCCAAGGTCTACCTGGAGAGGGATGCGGACGGGCGGAGAGAGACGTGGTGGAGATGGCCGCGGTCGAGAGGCATGACGTTGAGGCCTGGTGGTGGCCGCCTTCCATGATTGCTGCAACAGGCGGAAGGAGGGCCCTCGGGCGTGGAGGAGGGCTATCGCATGACCTATCCACCTCGAGAGTAAGTAAGAGTGCCCGTCGTCCAGTAGGTCCGTGGAGGCGCGAGAGGCACCTCGCGGGATCTCCACTACCCTCACCTCTCTATAACTCTTCTATGGGTCCCCTGCTGCGGTTAACCTCGCGAGGATGGAGATTGATTGAGCGGACGAAACCGGCGGCGGCGAGGAAGAATTTGTGGTGGGAGAAACCCTATCATCAGGCCAAGAGAGAGAGATAGAGAGAGAGAGAGAGAGAGAGAGCGAGGGGTGCGGGAGTAGATTAGGAAAGGGAATAATGAAGTGTTGTTTTTTTCTTTTCTCTAGATTTGGTCACGGTTCGGTAAAAAAATCAGTGGGAATGTATGAAAAAAATAAAAATCGGTGGGAGGTTATGCGATCGATGGGTGGGAGTTGGTACGAACGAACTACGTACCCCTGGCGTGCAATAGGGGTGGGCGGAGACGAAATTTAATTGGACAAAAAAAGTCAATGCTATTGTACCAACTGAGCTTTTAGGAGTAAAGATTTTTGAAGGTTATTAAGAAAAATCTCCGCTCTGCTATTTAGGAAGCTTATCTCACATATATGGACAATTTTTCATTTTTTAGTTACTTAATTGACCCGGCACCTGCCAAAGAAAGCACGAAAAAAAATGAAAAGAGAATCAGACGAATCGATTCTGTTTTTAGTGGGAGGGGAAATCGGAAGAGATGGTGGGAGGTGAGGCAAAAAATTCCTTAAAATCCCTTATTTGTTTCCTGGAAATATGTTATTTGTTTCCTAAAACAAATTGCATTAACGAAACGGATCGATTGATTCAGATAAGTTAGGAAAGTTAGTTTAAAGTATGTTATTTATTTCCCAAAAATCTGTTATTTGTTTCCGGAAAATCTGTTATTTGTTTCCTAAAACAAATTGCACTAATTAGATGCATCGATTGATTTGGATAACTTAAAAAGAAAGTTAGATCTGTGATTTGTTATACATTAGGAAAGTGCTGGTTTGTAATAAAAGGGTGGAGAGAAAAATAAACCGATAGACCAGGGTGGGAGGGGGTGATGGGAGGGGCGACGAAATTAAACCGGTTGAAAATAAACCTGGATGCTATTCTACCAAGTGAGCAATTAGGAGTAGAGATTGATTACCATACGGGGAAGATTGGATGAAGGGATGGTGAAAAAAAAAGTAAAACATGGAGCCTTATATTCTTTTTAAGTAGTATGTACTAATAAGCATGCACGTGCAACGCATATCTCAAACGTTAATCAAGTGAGTTCACATGGTATAAACCTAATTTTTTTTTTGCAAAATAAATGAATTAAATGGGTGCATTGTTATCCAGCAATTAGGTGAAGAATAAAGTATCTGGTCTCGATCAACAAGGATTTTAGGAAAAGTGGTTTTTGAGACGAATTTACATATGGCCAATAAGTAAGTTCGGAGCACATGAAAAAAAAGAATGGAAGTTAAGCAATAGTTGAGCAATTTTTTTAGGGGCGACACTTGCTCAATTCTACCAACACTACTGCAGAATGCTGCTAACGCGACACATCAATCAGAGACCCTTTGACAAAACTGTGTGCGATGACCAAATCGCAAACGGTATAGTTATAGCTCCATCGCCAATGACGTTAACTGTGTGCGATGGCATATCCATCAAATACGATCTAAAAATAGTTGCGTGTGCGATGTTTGGCAAATAGTTGGCCTAGATAAACTGTTTGCGATTGGGTAATATAACACAAACGCTTATAAAAATACAAGTGTGTGCGATGTACGGCATACAGTTCACCCCGATAAACTGTTTGCGCTGATCAAGCAGAACACAAACAATTGTCCAGATGATCACGTGTGCGATAGAGGGCATACAGGTCACTCGGATGAACTGTTTGTGATGAGGTAAAATAACATAAACGGTTACATAGATCAAGATGTGTGTGATAGACAACATACAGGCCACTAGGATGAACTATGTGCGATAAGCAAAAATAACACAAACGGTTTCTTAGATCAAGATGTGTGTGATGTACACAGACCACTCGGATGTGTTGTGGGCAAACGGTTCCGGATAAAGAACTGTCAGGGCCTGATGAAATCATCACCGACAGATTTGGTAGTTTATTCCGTATGTGATGTGATTTGCTCAATCTGCCCACAAACATCTATGCTGTATTTAGAAGAACATGATTGCATAAACAAATTAAGCATCCAATACACACATAACATTGGCGCACACCTTAATAAACTATTACATCCATAATAAACTTATCCCTCTAAAACTATGAATATTTCTGCATAGAGGGAGTATGAGAATTGAGAAACGATCATCAAATCATCTACTTCTTGTGACGCTTGCCGCCAGCGCTCTGCTTATGGCTCAATCCCTCGTTGTCTTCGGGTAGGAGGCACTTCCTTATGTCAACGATCTTCCTGAACATCTCGTACCATGTGTACGCTTGCTTGGCCGCGGTCTGGAGGTGATATTCATCCAGTTTCTTCAACCAGCCCCTGTGCCAGACAGGCTTGATCTTGTCGCACTCAGCCTTCATGTCAGCGTAGTAGGGGTCGATGATGGACTCGGCCAGGTCAACATGGGAGTCCATTTGCTTCTTGCTGCCCCAGACCCTGTAGTGGCCGTGGATGTCGACAATTTCTGGCAGGCCAAGCCCGAAGTCTTGAGCACCTTTGGATCGTTGGCGCTGTCCACCGTAGCGAACCTGTAGTCGGGGCTGTTGACAAACCTGGTGAAACGATCGCAAGGCACTGTGGCCAGGCAGTAGTGGTAGAGGAGGACGTGATGGCCCATGCACAACTGGGCGACGGCAACCTTCTGATCATGCTCGGCACGACCGCCGGTGTAAGCGAGGTCGAAGCCGACCACTTTGTACTTGTCATCCGCATCAAGCAGCCGCTCCATGGTGTCGATGGAGTCCTCCACCATGCCCGGGTCGTTGGTGTACACCACTGTGAGGTCCGTCTTCCTTATGTGGGTCTCCACATGATGCACACTGAACTCCATTGGAGCGCCGCTGGACATCCTCTTTGTATGTGTCATCCAGGATGTGCTTATTGTGTTGTGGGGAGCAATCGAAAGCATGAAGAGACTATGGTTAATGGCCGTGGGTATAAATGGGGGCCGGACGTCCTAGAAAACCGGCACATCCGGATGGCAGTTTTTGCAGCGCGTGATTCAGTCGTGAAGCACGTAACTGCATGGGGCGACGCGCGTGGCGCAACCGCATGCATATGGAGCCCCGAACGTGATCGTGGGCCGGCCCCAACCGCTGGGCAGAGCGCGCGCGGAGGGGCACAAGAACAGAGCACGCGCAGGGGCGCGAGAGCAGAGCACGCGCAGGGACGCGAGAGCAGAGCACGCGCAGGGACGCGAGAGCAGAGCACGCGGTGGGACGCGAGGTCGAACCAGACCACTATGTACTTGTCCTCGTCAAGTAACAGGTCCATCACATTGGATTTCTCCATCCAGATCGGATGTTTGGTGTACACCACGAACGGACAGGGCGTGTCTACGGCATGCATGGTCCAAACACGACACATCAATCAGAGACCCTTCGACGAAACTGTGTGCGATGCATGAATCGCAAACGGTATAGTTCAAGCTCCGTCGCTAATGGCACGAACTGTGTGCAAAGGTGGATCCATCAAATACGATTCAGAAAGTAGTTGCATGTGCGATCTACGGCAGGCAGTTTGTTTTTATGAACCGTTTGCGATTAGAGAAGAAACGGTTACCAAAACATAGTGCAAACCTCATTACCTTGAGCACCCTTGCTTTCTAAAAACCATAAAGCGTTCCGTGCTTGGGAACTAAAACCATCAATAAATCTTGAGCTTGTTTCCTTTCACATTCCAAATTACCACGCGCTAATTTTTTTCGCAAATCAGTTCACACCTACCAAACCTAAACGTGTTCGCACTTAGCAGCTGTTTACTGTAGTAGGATATAAAAACACAAACTCGTACTCAAAAATTACCGCACATTCTTCACCCCCGCCACCAAAGAAAAAAGGCCTTTATTTGTTAGTCCTTCGTTCCGTCTGCCATGGCCGGTAGGGGGGTTCTGGGTCGAGATATAACCAGGGAAGAAAGACCAAAGCCGCAGAAGCAACCGAGAGGTCCCATCGCCGCTCCGCGGAAGCGCCAGACAGCTCCAGCCACACCGCTTTGGCTGCAGCAGAGATGTCCGGTGGTGCCGTGGACGCCCGGGAGGATCTTTCGCATAGAAGCGGTGACTCTCACAGTCACAAGGGCATTCGCCTCGGAGGCGAACTGGACGATTTGGCAGTCTTTGATTCCTCAGCCAGCGACGACATGCGCGCTGAGCTCGATAGGAAGGATGCCATGATCGATGACCTAGTGAAGCTGCTGGAGAAGAGCGATGCCACGGTTGACAGGACGACCGGCCTCGTGGAGAAACTTATGGAGGAGAACGATGCCTGGTAGAAACTCCTCGAGAAGAAAAGTGACTCAGAGGGGAGGCTGAAAGAACTCTGCGAGGAACTTTTGGAAGACTTGGTGAAGCTCCACACCGAGCGGGAGGGGCTGTTGAAGGAATCCGTGGAGCGTCTGAAGGAACTTCATGCGTACGCGACGCAGGCCATCGATGCTCTCGAGCAAAGAGCCCGCGCCATGGCCGCAATGCGAAAGATGGAGGATGAGAGACAACAGGAGATGTATGTCGTGGAGGCGATGAAGAAGGAGATTGAGGAACTCCGCGCCTAGCAATCCATGAAGAATTAGATAGCAGCGGCCAGATTGTTTTCTTTGTCTTCCTTCTTCAACCTCTTCCTTCTTCTTTTGCCCCTGTGTCTTTGGGGAGTTGCCACATGAGGCATTTTTTATTATCATGCATATGTAAGAAAATTATTATCTTTGCCGGTGCTAATTTGTTGTTATATTATTTCATTCGTTTGTACATGTATACGAGTCGAAAAGAGACGAAACGTCAAAGTTATCGGCTAGGCACGAAGAAAACAGTGATCACGAGCAAACTAGTCCCTCCATCCAGGCGATTAACCACATGATAAAACCGCGGGTAGGACGCCATTAATTCAGAAGTTGGGAGCGAGGCGAGCGGGGGGTGGAGGTCAAAGTATCGCTTCCCGATGAGCATGCGCAGTAGACTCTCATGCGTCCCGTCGAGCATGCACGGCGGACAGATCTCACGCATCCTGTCAAGCCTGCATGGCGGACAGCTCGCACGCGTCTCGTCGAGCCTGCGCGGCGGAAAGCTCACATGCGTCCTGTCATCAACCTGCAGCTACACGCACGTCTTCCCTATATCAAGTACTCCCTCCATTTCTTTTTAGTTAGCATATAAAATTTGGTCAAATTCAAAAAGAAACGGAGGGAGTAAAAAATGGACGCGTGGCACCAAATGGTTATCATACAAGTTTTGTATGTACAGGAATTCAATAAACCAATATTATCAATGATTGCGGCCGAGCTATCATGCCTAAATGTTTCTAATTCATTCACATTCGTATGAAAAGGGCCCTAGAAAACTCAATTGATGTATCGAAAGGGCCGAATTGGTGCACTAGATGACTCGTTGAATGTAGTTTCGTCACAAAAGGTGTCATGTTCCCTATCGAAACCACGAGGTCAGAGCATGTGCCTCTAGTTCAAAATTTGAACTACGCATATTAAATCCCTAGAAAACTCAATTACTGTATAAAAGGGGCCGAATCGGTGGACTAACGACTCATTGAATGTAGTTTCACCAACAAAGGTGACATGTTCCCTATCGAAATCACAAGGCTTCTTGAATAAGCTTTTTGGCTTGTAAGATGCATGTCCCAATATTTGTCCCAAATTCATCAGAAAACAAAATGCACACCGTAGATGTGCCGTGGCATGACACTGTGTAAGTTTTGTGAATTCATGGCGAGCTTTGGGTTCTCTCGAACTTTGAAACCAAGATTATCAATGTTTGCGGTCTAGTCACGACACCGAGATGTTTGAAATTCAGTGACCATCAGTGCATGGGATCTAAACAAGGACCCAATGACACAAAATGGTTTTTAATCCATTTTGGTGCGCTGGAGCCCGTGCTTGTAATTCAAACTTAAGGTCTTCACATTAAGTGCATGCCTAGAAAACTCATATGTCGTTTCGACCACAAAGGTGACATGTTCCATATCGAAACCACCATGCTTGTCGTGGGAAGCTCCAATTCGTAAGAGGTTTGTCCCAAAACTTATATACCATGTCCTATAAGTGTCATGTCGATAGTTTCAATAAATTCACATTTTACCATTGCACTTGTGTTAGCCTATGTTGCCTGTAGAAAAAATATCAACGCAAGAAGAGACATCGAATGCCGTTCCCTCCACATAGGTGAGATGTTCCGTATCGAAACCACGATGGTTCTTGAGAGAAGTTTTGGTGTGCAAGAGACTTGTCCCACATTGGACAAAAATTATCATCTCGTATAAGTGTCGTGTCATGACACCGGGGTAAGTTTCAAGAATTTCAGACGAGTTGTGGATTTATGATGATTTAATAGCCAAGTTTCGCAATGTTCGTGGCCTCGTCATGACTTCGAGATGTTTGCAATACATTCACATTCATTTGCATGGGACCTAAACAAGGAACCCAAGGACACAAATACCTTTTTTCAACCCATTTTGGTGACACGAAGCATGTTCCTTTAGTTCACATTTAAATTATGCACATTAAATGTCCACAAACATGATTAGTGTAGTATACAAAAAGCTAAACGAACCATGAATAATTTAAAGCAGTTCTATACTCCCGTCTGAAGCTCGTGCGTGTGTAAGCACGGTGTGCGCGTGTCGTGCTAGCTCGAGCTTCCTTCTTTCAGAAGATATCCAATTTGTATTAAAATGATGTTCTATCCAAACACGCTTCTCCCGCCACTCCCCTAATCGGTCTCCCGCCACTCCCCCAATCGGTTTCCCGCCGAAGCGCCGGCCCCGTCATCAACCTCCTGGACGAGGGGGACGAGACAGAGCAGGCCGGATAGCAGGCAAAAGCGGCATCACGCCATCGAGCATCAGCAAGACGTCATCATCAGCCCCCATGCCACCATCGCACACGGTTTCCTGTACGACCAGAAACGTCTGCGATGCGTGTCTGGTCCCACCAGGTGCCCATCGGGGCACGCCTTGTATATGATAGGAGGCAACCGTTACCAGCAAGACACGGCTTTCCAGCCCGTAACCCATTCGGATGGAACTCAGAAGTTAAGCGTGCTTTCGGTGGAGTAGTCTAGGATGGGTGACCGGTTGGGAAGTTGCTAGATTTCAAGGTTCATTTAGGCGGTGTGATATGATCACTATAGGCATAAATAAAATGCCTGTAGTGATATGTCATTCCGGCTAAATAAATCTTGAGATCCTTGTTTTGGAAATATCCATGATTTTCTTTTGCTTCTTTTGCTGTTTTGAAAATGTCAAGTATCAAGAGTGAGTGTGTGTGTGTGTGTGTGATGTGTCATTCCGGCTAAATAAATCCGATCCTTGTTTTGAAAATATCCATGATTTTCTTTTGCTTCTTTTGCTGTTTTGAAAATGTCAAGGATCGAGTGTGTGTGTGTGTGTGTACCAGTGCCCGTGTGTGGACCATGTGCCTACATTGTGCGGTTTCTGATGACAAACCTATCGGTGGGCCCTTAGGATCTGCCATGCCTTTTACTGACAACGCTGGAAGGCCAGGGATGGGTGACGATGTGTGTGTGTGTGTGTGTGTAAACCCATATGCTTGTGTGTGGACGATGTGTACACTGTGCGGTTTCCGAGGACAAACCTATTAGTGGGCCCTTAGGGTGTGTCATGCCTTTTATTGACAATGCTGGAAGGCAAAGGATGGGTGACGGTGTGTGTGGGGGGGGGGGGCGGTGTGCGCGTGTGCGTGTGTGAACCCATGCCTGTGTGTGGACCATGGGCCTACATTGTTCGGTTTCCGACGACAAACCTATCGGCGGGCCCTTAGGGTTTGTCATGCCTTTTACTGACAACCCTGGAAGGCCAAGGATGGGTGACGGTCTGTGCGTGTGCGTGTGTGCGTCTCTCTCTCTCTCTCTCTCTCTCTCTCTCTCTCTGTGTGTATGTGTGTGTGTGGACCATGCATGCGTCCATTGTGCGGTTTTTGACGACACGCTTATATACCGATGGGTCGCTATATATCATCCATTTTAGTGACAACGCTGGAACGTCACCCTGCTATGTGTCATGTGTGTGTGGGGGGTGGGGGTGGGGGGAGGGGAACGATATATATATACGTCCATAACGATCTAGGTAGTATATATATAACCAATCTTAAGGGGGGTATATATATATGTCCAGTTATCTCAGCTAGGTGCATGCCACATCATAGATAGCGTACCATTGTGTATTAATTGTTGAAACACCGGACCACACCATTTTCGCATATACATTTGGCCATATGCAGGGGGTGGTGTTCTTCTAGCCACGCTTAACTGATCTTCGACGACATGTCAAGTCGTGGGACCGCGTGATCTATATATCCGACAACAATATGTGATGGTTTGGCCTTATTAAGATATAAATTCTCCTGGTTGTCTTATGAAAATTCAGACAAGGATAAATGTTTGACAAAGTTTGAACGTGGTCATGTGTTCATAGGACCCCATATATCCTCCGGCACATAGTGTAGGGGGCAACACCCTATATTATGTTTGTCATGAAACCCTTTTCTGTCACATTGGACACTTTTAGGCATGCACATATGCAGCATGTGCCACACATTAAAGTTGCGCATTGCGAATTTAAACATGACAACACCATGTTCGTACATATATATACTTCATCCGAACCTAATTACAAGTCTTTTTTACAGATTTCACTACGAACTACATATATATTTAGGAACGGAGGGAGTATATATTTGGGTCACTAGCGGGCATGGTTGTGTTTTGACCCTCTCTTGCGTTTTTTTTCTCGTTTATCTCAAAGATGCTCGTATTATGTAAAATAGCAAACGAAACTGACGAAACAACCATATGCGATTGTACCCCGAGCGGACACGAGTGTGCTACCCTAACCGTGTGCGATAACAAAGAAACAGCAAAATTGGCCTTGCCTACTATTGCCAACCGCAAGCGCCAGCCAGTGCAAAGGGGTAATGTGCACAGTACAAACCCAAACCCGACAGCGACCTATAAAAGATCTCGCCGCCGGCGGCTAACAGCTAATTTTTCCGCCGATAGCTCGCCACCACCACCACACACACCAAATGGAACCGTTGCTCAACCATGGGGATGTGCATGGCGCCGTCCTGATAGTGTTGGACAACGACGTGATAGAGGATTCCGACGTGTTGGCCGCCATGGCGGGCAACGGCAAACAGCCAGCTGCCGTGGTCGACGACGACGGGATAAAGGATTCCGACGCGTTGTCCTCCATGTCGGTTAACGGTCAACCGTCATCTGCCGCGGCCGACGACGACGACGACGACCCCGAGTTTCAGCATCGGATGCAGATGGCCATCGCTCTGTCCATCCAGGAATCGGGCCTCGATGTGTTCCTGCGCGACGAGGACGAGCGCTGTCTCAATGTTGGTGTGGAACAATCTATCGCATCTGCGGATGCCATCCGCAACGCGGCTAGGGATCTGAAGCGGCAGAAACGGCGGGAGAGTGCGAAGAGGAAGCGGAACTCAGATGCAGAGGGCAAAAAGAGGCGGGAGCAGGACCAGAAGGCGGCGGAGCAGGCCGCCGCATGCCTCTCAGCCGCGTTGGAGGCCAGTGCAGGCCTTGCAGCTGCGGCGGCAACCCTGGCAATAGCGGCCAAGGCGACCAGGGAAGCAACTCTAGCGAGATCGGCGCCCGTCTGTATCCCGATGGCCCACCTGGACGCCACGACATCTTCGTCGACAGCGGCAGACCTGGCGAGAGGCGCCGCGGTCGCTCCGGCCGAGGTAGTCCCGCCGGTCTCCGCCGTGGAACCAGTGGAGCTCATCGACTTGACGAGCTCCTCTGAATACTCGTTCTAAGGCGAGGAAGGTCATGACGACAATGGAGGCGCGGCGTTTGTATGCATGCATGGCGAAATGAATATTTTGTGCAGTTCATCTTCATGTAAATTGACGAACTGTTTGTAAATTACTGAGCGTATGAACTAATGTCAACTAATCCGCTGCAAAATAAGGCATTTTGTGTTGAAAATTTGCCAAATGTTTGTGTCATCTGTTTGTGGGCATGTGGAAATTTAGGATGAATTTGACGTCTGCGACTGAAATTGAGGATGGACCGTGTGAGATGAACCCGCCTTGAGAAATCTCAGAAAGAGCTACCCGCCTCGAGCGATGCAACAATTCATGGTTTCGCGGCATGGCATTTCGTTACAGCGTAGAGAAAACACACTTTATTATGTTTGGACCGTGTGCGATCTTGGTTGCTCCCGCCCAGTTCGTTTGCCAAAATTTAATTGGAAGCGGTATTTCAACTGCATGCCGCCTTTCCTCATCCACCGCACCGACCCTATAGTTAAATTTCAGCTGCCGAGGCATTTGAACGGTCGGCATCCCTCGTCCACCACCATCTCCACCCACACCATTACTACTAAAATTTTCAGCAGCAGCGGTACATCCGCAAACACCCCCCCCATCCGCACAACACCCCCCTCCCCCTTCCTCCCCCGCTTGAACCCTAGCTCGCCCTCGCCGCCGCCTCCCACCACCAACCTTAGCTGGTCTGCCCGTGCCTCATAGCTAAACAAGTTCAAGGTCCCCACCGATCCACATACACCATCGCCGCCCTGAGTTTTTAGATGAGGCCGGCGGTGTCCCTTTTCCCCAGATCCCCATCCGTACTCCAGAGAGTCACAACCTAATCAGCCCAACCACATCTCCCGTGGACCTAGAGGAGTGTACGAGCAAAAGGAGGTCTATCATGGCCTCTTCGCCGTACGCTGGCGAGGTGGGTGCCGTTCGTGCCGACCCTTCGATCCTGGACGAACACCTCGCCGCGGGAGCCGGTGAGGATGCTGCCTACGTTGCCATGCCGAAGGCTTCAAGTCTGCGGGAACGCGTGTTCCTGTATCTCAAGAGAGCCGGCTATGACATCAAGCTCGTCAACATCACCGGCTTCACCCGGGCCATGTCACAAGTTAAGTGGTCCACCGGCAACGCCTCTGGTTCAACCGCCGTCGATCTCTCCAAAGGCCCCACTGCTGATCTCCTCCGCCTCGCGGTCATGGATTTGCGATCCTTCTACGCCATCGAGCCCCTTTTGTCATTTCTAAAGGACACGTTCTACGGTGGTGGCTTGGGATCCTTAGCTTCAAAGTTAGATCTCATCCACCAAGATAATGGCACACACTACGGCTGTTACAAGGGGAAACGTGCCATCTGCGACATCAGGGAGCGCACCCTGGGCAGCTCATATCCCAAGTGGAAGGAGCCCATCCATGACAAGTGAGACAACATCCTGTGAGCAAATCATACCTTTTGTAGCTAGACGTCTCGTACCCATTGTTGTAGTAGCTTTTGCCATGCGATAATCATGCAGTGTTTAATTCAGCATGTGTCCAGTTGTCAAGCAGATGCCTTGCTTTTCTATATCTGGTTGTTAGGTTGGTTGCATTGAGTATTTGTCCAGTTTTCAATGGCTATAGTTGGTTGTTACAGTGAGCATGGATGCCTTGTTTCTTTCAGTTATTCACAATGTGATGTTCATTATGTGCAAGTATGAACTGTGCAGTTCAATTTCATCAATACAACCTGTTATGCCTGGTGTTGTTAACATGTGCCCGTAACTCCTGCTTTAAACATTTATGCCTTGTTTCTCTGAATTTGGTTGCCAGGTTGGTTGTAGTGAGCATTTGTCTAGTTTTCAAGCAGATGCCTTGCTTTTCTGTATCTGGTTGTTAGGTTGATTGCAGTGAGCATTTATCTAGTTTTCAAGCAGACGCCTTGCTTTTCGTTGTCTGGTTGTTAGGTTGGTTCCATTCAGCATTTGTCCGGTATCAAATAGCTATATTTGGTTGTTATAGTGACCATATATGCCTTGTTTATTTCAAGCAGATACTTCATATACTTGGTGTTAAGCCTGTTGTACTTATCATGACTTTACATGTACTTGCACAGGACAACAATGGGAGTGGCCAACGTTTTCCACCGAGGTTCTTTTCATCCCTCCGCTTATACTACATCTATTCCATCATGTAGTGCATATAGATTTTTGTGATGTATCTATATATACCATCTAAAATGTATACAATATAAAATTTTGTGATGTATCTAATGAAATGGAATTGCAATTCTAGATGTAAATGTTTTTCTCTACAAACTTGGTCAAAGTAAGTAAATGTTGACTTCTCAAAATGTTTATATGCAACATATTGTGGAACTGATGGAGTAATATATTACACTATTCTGCAACTGTATTTTAGCTTCTAATATTGGCTTCTTGCTTGTAGGTACATATGTCTTAGGTAAAGATCCATTCCTGGACCCTTTTTGCATGTGGGGTAACAAAATATTCATGAACCAGCATTAAGTGAGGACACTGAAAATGATTGTTATGGAAAAGAGACGAACAATGACAATTAGACTATTTGTTTACTCTGTATCCAACACAACAGTGAGCTGTAGGATGGTAACTACGAACTCCGTATGCTTCTATTAGTACTACCCATAATGAGTTGTCACACAACAATGTCTGAATCTTTTTCTTTTGCAGTGGTTCCCAAAGCAGTTTACTCAAGATTACCTCAAAAGTACATGATTGTTGGACATGCAATGAAGGCTAAAATATATCATCGAGAGTACAATGAGCATCGAGAAGTCGTAATGAAGACAATGAAGGATGGGCGGGCGGCCATCACTAGGGGCTGGCCTAGAGTCGTTCGTGCGTTAGGCATGGAGGAGGGCACAATATGGGCATTCCGCTTCACCTTCTCCAGCATACAAAATGCCTTTCGGTTCTCTCTTTACCATCTTTAGTACAGCCGTGCTTCCATCATTCTTTATTTGTCCCTTCTGTACTTTCCTTTTTTTTGAGAATTGATGATTATGTTGTTCTTGAGTATATGTACATGTGAATCGAATTATGCATTCATTCTTAAACCTAAACATGATTCGATATGAAATACATGAATTCCTACTTTCAAATTTAAATTATGTGAATTATGAAAAAAGGGTATTTAATTAGGGGCAAATCCTGCTCTGCCATCCTAAACGTGGGTCAAAGAAGAACGCGTGAGATAGGCCTTCATCCGACACAGTTATTCTGGATGACACATTTGGGAAGTATGGATCACACGTTTGGGACGTTTTATAAATCACAAACGTTTATCAGAAACCCCGCGTGTGGGATATATTCAACCTTCGCATACGGTTTTACAATGATAAACGTATGCACTCTTATATCATATCACAGACGGTCAAAGTGGAACTAAATGTGTGTGATTGTCTCCTTATCGTACACGCTTTATAATCATGAACTGTTTGCGATTTGGTGCACATCGTAAGCGGCGCTTCACAGAAGAGCGCGTGCGATGTTGTGTGATCTCACACGAGTTGCAAGGATGAACCGTATGGGAAATACACATATCTCAAACGATTATCTGGTGACCCTCGTTTGTGATAGATGCGGACATCCCATACGCTTAGTTTTGCCAAACGTTTGCGTTTGTTGGCCACCATCCCCGACGGGTTTGCCGTGTCGTGTGGGATGGACCCCCCTATCGCCCACACATGCAAGGCGACGGTTTCAAAGTATGTCGCGGAAAGGGGTTAAAACCGTTTGTATAGCACGTCATTGCACCAGTGTTATGCCCGGGAATCCTGGTATCTACCTGTGATCATCCTGACGGAATGCCACCCAGGCTCAAAGAGATGGATGGATACTTCAAGGCCGGAAAGCTTACGTGTGCAACCGCAAGTCAATATGGGCTCTGGCTTGGTTGACCCTAGTCATGACTCTGGTAGGTCAGTTGCTACGAGATGTAGAAGAACGGTAGGATTGGATGGACACTGACTTTCTATCGGAGGATCGCTTTGGAAGACCATGTTTCGATCGTCCCATTCTCAAATACCAGGCAGTGCGAGGACACGACGGGATGGATCGATTCTTGCGAGTAAAGTGTACAAACCTTTGCAGAGTAACAATCTAATCGATTAGCTGGGTCCCCGGTTATGGACAACATGAGCACCGGAGATGATACTATCTGCCAGTCTCAACACAAATAATATTAATGATGTGGGTATTATTGTTAACCTGGGTATGAGAAATGGTTGGTGGAACCTTCTCATTAAACAACCAACATTGTAGTAATAACTTTGCTTTTGCCCCCTCTCCTGTTGTAGGAAAAATCTGCTTTACGCAAGACTTAAACTTACAGCCCCACCTGCCATATATGCATATAGTATAGATGATATTTTCACCCATCTCTGTTGTGACTTGCCGGCATATTCAATATGCTGACCTACACGGCTGCAACGTATCATGTTGCAGAGTACTTTTCTGACCAGGAGTGAGGACACGTTCTACGCTTGGTGAGATGCCCTTGGAGTCGGATGGACTCAACTACCTTTGAAGCTTCCGCAAGATTTTGATTAATTTTATCTCATGAGTTGGCCTTCAGCCACTTTATTGTAATCTTTATTGTAATAAAGGACTCGATATGAGATTTCGATTAATAAAGCAGTTGTGATTGAAATCTTGATATATACATTGATGTACGGTGTGTGCCAGCATTGATCTTGGGATGGTGCAGACACAGAGACTTGACCGTTTCGGGTCGGGTCGCTACAAGACCCAACCATAAGCATATCATTTGATTGTGTTAGTTTATTGCTACTGCTTTATCCATGTCAAGTATCTGTTCCTACGACCATGAGATCATGCAACTCCCGGACACCGGAGGAATGCCTTGTGTGTATCAAACGTCACAACGTAACTGGGTGACTATAAGGGTGCTCTACAGGTATCTCCGAGGGTGTCTGTTGGGTTGGCGTGGATCGAGACTGGGATTTGTCACTCTGTATGACGGAGAGGTATCTTTGGGCCCACTCGGTAATACAGCATCACAAGAAGCTTGCAAGCAATGTGACTAAGGAGTTAGTCACGGGATCTTGTATTACAGAACGAGTAAAGAGACTTGCCGGTAACGAGATTGAACTAGGTATGGAGATACCGACGATCGAATCTCGGGCAAGTAACATACCGATGGACAAAGGGAACTCTATACGGGATTGTCTGAATCCTTGACATCGTGGTTTGACCGATAAAGATCTTCGTAGAATATGTAGGAGCCAATATGGGCATCCAGGTCCCGTTATTGGTTATTGACCGTAGAGTTGTCTCGGTCATGTCTGCATAGTTCTCGAACCTGCGGGGTCTGAACACTTAACGTTCGGTGACGATTTTGTATTGTTGAGTTATGTATGTTGGTGACCGAAGGTTATTCGGAGTCCCGGATGAGATCCCGGACATGACGAGGAGCTTCGGAATGGTCTGGAGATAAATATTGATATATAGAAAGTTTGTATTCGAGTTCCAGAAAAGTTTCGGGACCTACCGATTTTGTGACAGAGATGCCGGAAGTGTTCCGGGGGTCCACCGGGGTGGTCCACCTGCCCCGGAGGGCCCCATGGGCTGTGAGAGGGAGCGCACCAGCCCCTGGTGGGCTGGCTGCCCCTCCCACCTAAGGCCCATGCGGCGAGGGCTAGGGTTGGCCCAAGAGGGGGGCGCCTCCACTTGCCTTGGGGGCCAAGGCTCCCCCCTTGGCCGCCGCCCCACCCTAGGGGAAACCCTAGGGCGCCTCCCTCTTCCTCTCCCCCTATATATATGTGAGGGGAGGGAGGGCTGCCGCACCACAAGCCACGGCGCAGCCATCCCTCTCCCTCTAGATTGGTTTCTCCTTTAGATTTGTTTCGGTAGTGCTTGGCGAAGCCCTGCCGGGACAGCTCCACCACCACCGCCACCATGCCGTCGTGTTGCCGGAGAACTCATCTACCTCTCCACCCTCGCTTGCTGGATCAAGGAGGTGGAGACGTCATCGAGCTGTACGTGTGCTGAACGCGGAGGTGTCGTCCGTTTGGCGCTAGATCGTGATTGGATCTCAGGACGGATCGTGATTGGATCGTGAATACGTTCGACTACATCAGCCGTGTTTCTTAATGCTTCCCGCTTAGCGATCTACAAGGGTATGTAGATGCACTCCGCCTCTCATAGCTTTTCATCTCCATAGATAGTTCTTGGGTGTTCGTAGGAAAAAAAATTGTTTCCCATGCAACGTTCCCCAACAGAGTCGTGCCAACATATGGATGTGATAAGAGTTTTTCAATCATACCCGAAGGAATCTCATAATAAATATTTTCAGTAGGTTCAGTAGGTTGAGGAACAATTTCCTCATCTTTAGTTCGGGGTGAAGATGCCCCGAACAAGCCACTCAAAGGGTGACCGTTCATAGCGTCAAGCAATAGTAAATTTCAGCACGTATAGAATATGTTTCCTTACCAATTCCACTTACCAAAGACGCTTCACTCCCCGGCAACGGCGCCAGAAAAGAGTATTGATAACCCACAAGTGTAGGGGATCAATCGTAGTCCTTTCGATAAGTAAGAGTGTCAAACCCAACGAGGAGCAGAAGGAAATGACAAGCGGTTTCAGCAAGGTATTCTTTGCAAGTGTTGTGAGTAACGATAGTAGATAGTTTTGTAGCAAGATAATTTGTAACAAGTGAAAAGTAACAATAGTAGCCAAGGTGCAGCAAGGTAGCCCAATCCTTTTTATAGCAAAGGACAGGCCTGACAGTACTCTTATATTAAGCAAGCGCTCCCGAGGACACATGGGAATTCTGTCTAGTCATGTTCATCATGTTGAGTTGATTCGCGTTCACTACTTTAATAATTTGATATGTGGGTGGACTGGTGCTAAGGTGTTGTTCTTACTTGAACTAACAACCTACTTATGATTACCCCCTCTCGCAAGCATCCGCAACTACGAAAGAAGAATTATGATAAATCTAACCATAGCATGAACTGGGGTTTAAGCTTCTGTCACTCTACCAACCCATCATCTACTTGTTACTCCACAATGACTTCCCTTAGGCCCATAGAATGGTGAAGTGTCATGTAGTTGACGTTCACATGACACCACTAAGAGAAGCAACAACATACATATCATCAAAATATCGAACGAATACCAACTTCACATGATTACTTATAACAAAACTTCTCCCATGTCCTCAGGAACAATAGTAACTACTCACACCTCATCAACATGTTCAAGATCAGAGGTGCAATAATAATAGTTAAGGATCTGAACATAATATCTTCCACCAAGTAATCCAACAAGCATCAACTACGAGATGTAATCAACACAACTAGTAACCCACAGGTACCAACCTGAGGTTTTGAGAAAAAGATTGAATACAAGAGATGAACTAGGGTTGGAGATGAGATGGTGCTGGTGAAGATGTTGATGAGGATTGGTCCTCCCACGAAGGAGGAAGCGTTGGTGGTGACGATGGCTTTGATTTCCCCCTCCCGGAGAGGAGTTTCCCCGGCAGAATCTGACTGCCGGAGTGCAAATGGGCCTCTGCCCATGTTTCCGCCTCGAGACGGTGGCGCTTCGTCCCGAAAGGTTGCTTATGGTTTTTTTAGGGTAAAACACACCAAATAGGAGAAGATGGGCGTCGGGAGGCCAGCCAGGGGCCCACAAGCCATCAGGGCGCGGCCTGGGGGGCGCGCCCTATTGCCTTGTGCCTGGCTGGTGGCCCCCCTCTAGTATATTTTTGGCCCATAAATTCATATATACTCAATAAAAAATCCTCGTGAAGTATCAGGTCATTTGGAGTCTGGTGATTTTTCTGCCTTTTTCTCGTTTTTCCGGTCCAGAATTCCAGTTTCCAGATAATTCCCTCTTTGTGATGTACCTTGCATATTCAGAGAGAAAAGACATAAGAATTGTATGATAATGGAGAATAATGGACAAGAATATCACAAATACGAATAAGAAATCATGATGCAAATTGGACGTATCACACCTCATGTGCGAATCCTCGAGGGTGATTCCTCCCAGGTCACCTTGACGGTTACATCGAGTGTAATTCATCGAGGGTGATTCCTCGGATTCCCCCTTGATGTTATGGACACACGGATACTTTGACTTTACCCCGGAACCATGTGAAAGACGGGTCGGCCCCGAGGGGTACCCACGAGAGAAATGTGAAGTCAGGTTGACCGTGAGGGTACTCGCGAGTGATGTGGAGCCGGGTTGACCTGGAGGGTAACCGCGAGATAATTACGCGGTGTAACACCCTGGATCCATGCTACAGTGATCACTGTAATTAAGCTACAGTAATCATGAGGATTAACCTAATCCATTTTGCTAAACCATGCTTGATCACATTGGAGTCATATGTCATTTGGTTTCCCTAATGATTTTCAAAATGCTTTTAAAAGGTGGATTAATAGCTTTGCAAACCTGAAAACAAAAATCATGGATGGGTTGCAAATATTCCATAAGCTTTTATAAATTTGTAACTCACATTTTTGTAAAGAGTTTTGGGGCCTCAAAACATTTAAAATAGAGGCCAAATTATTGTTTAAATGCCCTTTTGAATTATGTAAAATTCCAAACATTTTCAAAATGCCCCAAATCTTTTTGTGGTACTGCCTTATATTGCAGTATGATTAATGGGCAAGCTTCCTTGCTTTTACAAGGGTATTTTGTGTTGGTTTTTAAATCAAAACAGAGTTATTTAATCAAACCTAAAACAGGAATCTATCTATTATCTACTAAAAGGAAAATACGGATCAAAAATAGAGATATTGGCTAGAAAATCCCACGTTAATCAGAAATATCTAGCCATTAATCTGGTGGGTCTATTAAATGAATTAATCTGTGACCGTTGAATCTATGTAATATGGTGGGCCATAACTTCACGTGACACAATAAAAAAAGTTCATGGTAACTTACTTCACGTGATACAACTATATGTCCATGAAAAAAAATCATGTGTACAAAAACAAAGAATGTCACAATTATTTCTCCTCACATCTAGATCCTCACCTCTCGGTCTTCCCTTAAACTCCTTCTCGCATCCCACGGCTCAACCTCTGCCCTCCTTCCCGTCCTCTGCATCAACACGACATGTACCTTCCTTTGCAGTGGTAGCCGTCGAACATGGCACACCACAACATGCATGCCTTCCGGTGATGTACGCATGTACGATACTGCTGGATTACTTCCGAGACGAGAGGTGTTTGCAAGGAGGTAATGTATGAGCTGATCGTACAGGCAGGCAGCCGCTGGATCGATTCTTCCTGGACTAGGTAGAATGTTAAGCTAGCTTTTCGCTAGCTAGCTACACGCACATGCATGGCTGAGTGCAGGTCGATTGATCTCGCCAGAACATGCACGAGGGACACGATATTTGAAAGCAAAATATGAGTCAAAAATAGAGGAATTGGCTAGAAAATCACACATTAATCAGAACCATCCAGCCGTTAGTTTCACACATCATGAAACTACAGTCGTTTGATCTCAACAATAACTTTTCAACATAAAACTTTCAGAAAATTACCCACCTATGCCATTACATAAACATATAACGTGATTCTTTACTTAAAGATACGTTTTAGGGGAAATAAAAGTGCTACTTTGCTACATGCATGGTCACCGGCGTATCCATTAACTAGCCGACAAGAAGAGCTAGCTAGCTTTCTACAGGTCTATATAAAAAGGATCGACCAGGTTCCATCAGCCGCCAAAGAGAGCTAGCTAGCTTTGTACATGACTATATGAGAAGGATCAATCAGATTGAGAAGCACTCAAGCTACCTCGCCAGAAATTAAACAGTGGGTCGCTTCGCTTCGGTGGATCAGGGCCGCGCCAAGTTTCAATACTTGCGCCACAGTCGCTGTAAGCTGATGTGGGTAATTTCGACAGGGCTGACCTCCTCCTATAAGCAAAACCTTGCCATAGATCAATTATGGGCGTTTGATATCTCTGGCTAGCTAGCTACGCTCCGGGCAGAGGCGTATCCATCAGCTAGCCGCCAAGGAGAGCTAGCTAGTTCTGTACATGTCTTTTTTTTTTTTTTTTGAAAAGGATGAACACAGCCCCCGACCTCTGCATCAATCGATGCATGCAGCCATATTATTAAAAAAGAACAATAACAAAGTCTTAGATCCACAATGAGCTCACGAACTGAGCATGAAAACAAGTGCTAAAGTAAAACCTCTGTACATGTCTATAGAAGATGGATCGATCAGATTCCATCAGCCTCCAAGAATAACTAGCTAGCTTTCCGGCCATCTGACTGTTGTTGGCGTAGATCCGGAATACGCCGTCCCCGAGTAGTTCTACCGTTGTTTATGGTGTGATTTTGTCTGCGCCGTGTTGCCCGTGTATCAGATACGCAAGAACAAGTTCGTTTGATTCCGCCGAGACGAACAAGTACATGATCAAGCTGGCTTTAAAAGCTGCCTGATGGCTCCATTCTGGATAAATACAGTATGCACGTATGAATTTTTCACCGAACCTCTTTGGCTACGCTAGTAAATCTGGCCTCACCGGTCGTACGTATTTTCATCGACAGGTTGGCTCTCCTCTCCATGCATGCACATCACCATCAGGTTTCAATCTGGCCTCATGTACTCACCATGCAGCCGTACGTTCAAGATGGATCGATTCATGGAAGATCTTGCTTCCTGCACATGGCTGGATAGTATGGAGCCAGATAATGGCACGTGATAGGTATGTTTCTTCTGGCTACTCCATCTACTTCATTGGATTAAAGCATAACAATATCCACTATCTAGGAGATCGACTAGCACATTGTCATGATAAAATCTAGAAGAAGAGGGGCTCTGTCAATATGCAAGAAAAAGGAGAAAATTCGTCTGCTGTCAAGTTTCTATTTGTAGTACATAAATATAAATTTCCTTAAATAGTTATTTTGTTAAAAAAGGAGTTCTGAGCAAATTTGCAAAGACGTGTTAGAGAAGAATTAGGAAATAACCCGGACAATCAAAATTCATTAGAACCAAATTGGTAGAACTAAAAAATCACAATAGATATTTGTGTACACAAAAGCACTTGATTTCTCCTCCAAATGCAGGAATACTATTTGCCATTGGCTAGCGATTACGAGGCAACATCGTCCAGGCAGCTACATAAATCTTGGTTAACTGTTTCCGTGTATACTTATTTCACTATATGGGCACTAATTTGCATGTCTTATTGGTGTTTTTTTTTACGATATCTCAAATACATGGTGTCTCACATGATTGTAAAATATATAATAAATTACTACTAAAATTATTATTGCTTTGATACATGATGTTTTGTGGTTAATGATAGAGTAAACTATAGAATATTTGGTTTACCCATCAAAATATATAAATGTCACTCATCGGAAGTTCATAGATATTCCATGCAATTCCTCCTTCACAGATCTCAAAAGCACAAATATATTTTATCACAAAAGGACCGTGTGAGTCACATATTATCCTAAAATTCCCACACAAAATTAATCTATGAATATATTTACTCTATCATATGATTAAATAGGAATCCATGCACCGTTTTTATTTCCCTTCCAAACTCTGTGCAGACACTATATCGTGGATCACCTTTTTTGCTTATGGGGAAAGCATCCCTGTTAGTGGATCAAAATATGTGGTGTAGTGTCGTCTTTCTTAAGATAGATCAAACTCTGAAGTAACTATGACGTTCATGATCCAGTCTTGAAGCTTACTTGCACCCATGGTTTCATTACTTCACTATAAATTTTTGTCTCCTTTACTTGGTAAGTTTATAAGTTTTGAGAATGTACGAACTATCACCAAATTGTATATGAAGACGAGTCCATTAAACTGTGTACGAACAAATTTATATTTTCACCTCACTTTCATGTTGATCCAATGGTTATTATCAAGTAGCATGAGTTTTATCCTGTTATTCTATATACTAACGTAGCTGAATATTTTTGTTTCCACTTTTCTTATCCAATAGATTAACTTATTACCGCCATTAAGGGTAAGGTAGGCTTCGGAAGGCTCCCACTGCATAGGAAATTATAAATTAACAAGCCGATAAGGTCATGGATTAATGTTTAGTTAGAGGATTGAAATCAAACTTCGAACTGAGTATGATGTATATGTGCCACTCTTGAAGCTTAATTGCACCATAAAAATAGTAGGAAACGTATTTACACCAGTGGAACTGAAAGTTAACAAGAAATTGATCAATGCACCAAACAAAAATGTTATCAGCCCCATAGCAACCTATTAATTACTTCCACGTATTACATATATGTAAATTAGTTGACCGCCATTATAGTTCTGATGGACCACGTAATATGTACTTACTATGGGTTTTGACATGAATTTATGATATGTGAAATTCAAGTTCAATATTTTGTGGTCAATGGTCAAGAGTACTGAATCTTTCATTTGTTTTGGTTGTCCTATTGGCAACATGAATATTTAACAAAAATGGTCATTGTTTTCCTATAGTGAATATATTTGATCATTTGTACCAACATAGGTCATCTAATTCTAAAAGAAATCATGAACGTCATAGTTAGACCCCATTCCCAAGGATCTAAAGTTCATGTGTAGAGTATTATTTCTTCACCTGACAGAAATTATGGAATTATGTAATAATATCTTAAATCATTTACTAAAGCTTCGTTCCATTTGATCAGATTCGATATCTTAAATTGTGTAATAATAAAAAATTATGCTTTGTTGCTTCCCATCTAATTTCGGATGGAATTTGAACCTGCCTAGATTTAATATTAGTAAAATAATATAAATATGTATGATATGCAAATTTAATTTCCCAAATACTTTTAGTGTAGTAAAGATGATGCCCTCGCATTTGCGAGGGCCACTTTGCTAGTTTAGCTAAAAGGAAAAAGGGGGGCCTCCTCTTTTCCTGGGCCTTAGCCCATTGCCCCCCAGCTGGCCCACTTAGACCCTTCCCTCGTCACTAACCTTGCTACAGGGCAGAGGGGGGCGGGACGCCCGCCACGGCACCCCGCCGGCCACCCGTCGGCCATCCGTCGGCCGCCCCTCCTACTTAAAACGTCGGCGAGCCACTCCCCCACAACCCTAGCCGCACTCCCCCCCGCCTCGCCTCTTCCATCCCCCCCGGCCCCCTTTCCCCTCTGGCCGAGCCCGGGCTCGCCGCGGCCCCGTCGCCGCTGCTCACCGTCGCCGCACGTCCCCGGCCTCCTCCCCATCGGACTCCCTCGCGCCTCGCCGCCCCCGCCTCCCTGCAATGCCGGTGAGGCCGGCCTCCCTCCCCTCTCCCCGCTGCTCGCCCGCTAGTCGCGCCGCCCGCACCACGGCCGCCCACTACCCCGCATGCTGCCGCTCGCCGATGCGCCCGTGCCCGCGTCCACCGCGCCCTGGCCGCGCCCCTGTGCGCGCTGGCCGCACGCTGCCTCGCCCCCCTCCGCGCCTTGCCGCGCGCCCGCCTGTGCGCCCGCGCCTGCGCTGCTGCTCACCATCGTCGTGCCTTGCCTCACCACCCCTTGCGCGCCCTGCCGTGAGCCCGCCTCCGCCGCCCGCGCCACCGGTGCTGGCCTCGCCGGCGCCTCCGACTGGCGTGCAAGCCCAGCACGGCCGACCCTTGTTTTAGTTAGTGGAGATAACCCCCCCACACACACACTTACTCCAAAACCCCCACTGACCACTGGGTCCCCCCCCCCCTTAAACAAAAAAAGGGGGATTAAAAATATATATTAGGTAATAATAATTAATAATTAATTAATGAATTAGTAACTTAATTAAGCTCAGTTTAAGCATAGTCTATGACAGGGGGCACACCCCCTGTTGACCAGTCAGCTTTGACTGGTCAACCGGGACCCCCTGGACCCACCTGTCAGCCCCTGTGGTACACTGTTGTGTACCCAGAGCTGGGTGCACATAGCATTTAATCTTTTTGTTTTTAAATTATAATAATTTCAGAAAATGCTTAAAACTTTGAAAATTAATATAAAATAATCCGTAGCTCGGATGAAAAAGTTTTATACATGAAAGTTGCTCAGGAAAATCCCACGAATCCGAATACGATGTCCGTTCATCTGTCACATGCTCCTAGAATGATGAACATGGACATTTGGTGTTACGATCATCTGTTCGGTAATGGCCAAAGACTCGGGAAATATCGTCAGATATTTTCCCGCTCCGTCTGTCACGTGTAGTATTGCGTTAGCTCATCCCTAGCACTGCATATTGCCATGTCATGCATCATGTTGCATCTGCTTGCTTGTATAAATTGTTTCTTCCCCCCTCTTCTCTCCGGTAGACACCGAGAGTGACGCTGCTGCCGGGTATGACTATGCCACTGACGATCAGCCTTTTGCAGCATGGCAGCAAGGCAAGCAACCCCCCTTGATCATCCTAATATCGCCAATTTCTTTCCCTCTCATGCTTGCATTAGTTTTCGCTACTGTTGTACATAGCTCATATTCTGATGCATAGCCTGTTTTTGTTAAACTGCTACTGCACCTACTATTATATCACCTGCTTAGTATAGGTTGATTAGTGATCCCCTGTGACCCCTTAGTCCCAGTTGCCCCTGCTTCATCATCGACGACTCGAAGACTCGATCAACCGATCGACAAGCCATGCTCGTCACATTCACCGCACACACCCTTAGTTGTACGACTCTGCAGAGCTACCATCGAGTACCGAGGGTGACACCTCGTGAAGTATTCATGATACTAACTCAATAGTGTATCTAGTCGGTCGTGGTTATCGAGGGTGATTCCTCCTTCACCACTCCCGACGATGACTCTGTTGGGGAACGTTGCATGGGAAACATAAAATTTCATACGCACACGCAAGATCTATCCATGGTGATGAGCATCTACGAGAGGGAGAGTGGATCTACATACCCTTGTAGATCGCTAAGCGGGAAGCGTTAAGAAACGCGGTTGATGTAGTCGAACGTCTTCGCGATCCAAATCGCTAGCCGTCCCGCGATCCCATCATGATCCGTCCCGCGATCCAATCACGAACTGTTCCATAATCCAATCACGGTCCTTCCGATCTAGCGCCGAACGGACGGCACCTCCGCGTTTAGCACACGTACAGCTCGATGACGATCTCCGCATCCTTGATCCAGCAAGGGAGAGCAGAGAGGTAGATGAGTTCTCCGGCAACACAACGGTGTGGTGGCGGCGGTGGTGGTGCTATCCCGGCAGGGCTACGCCTAGCGCTACCGAAACCGCGAACGGAGGAGAAAACGATCTAGGGAGAGAGAGGGGCGCCAAGGGCTTCGTGTGTCCTCTTGGGGCGCCCCCTCCCCTCTATATATAGGTGGAGGGGCGTGCGGAACAACCCCTCCAAGCCCTAGGGAGCAGCCAAGGGGGGAGGAGGTGGAATCCTAGTCCCCCTCCTTCCCTTCCATACAAAGGTGGACTTTGCACCTTTCCCAACTGCATGGGCCTTGAGGGACTTGTGCGCTTGGCCCAATAAGGCCACAGTGTCTCTCCTTAGCCCATGCAAACCCTTGGGACGTGGTGGAACCCTTGGTGGACTTCCGGACTCCTCCGGAAGTTTCTGGAACCTTCTAGAAGCTTCCCAGTACAATACCGGAAAACCCCAAAACTTTTCCGGTCGCCAAAAGACTTCCCATATATAAATCTTTACCTCCAGACCATTCCGGAGCTCCTCGTGACGTCCGGGATCTCATCCGGAACTCCGAACAACCTTCGGTCACCAACATACATAACACAATAATACCGAAACGTCACCGAACGTTAAGTGTGCAGACCCTGCGGGTTCGAGAACTATGCAGACATGACCGAGACACCTCTACGGTCAATAACCAATAGCGGGACCTGGATGTCCATATTGTCTCCTACATATACTACGAAGATCTTTATCGGTTGAACCTCTATGTCAAGGATTCAGTTAATCCCGTATGATGTTCCCTTTGTTCTTCGGTATGTTACTTGCCCGAGATTCGATCGTCGGTATCTCTATACCTAGTTCAATCTCGTTACCGGCAAGTCTCTTTACTCGTTCCGTAATACAAGATCTAGTGGCTAACTCTTTAGTCACTTTGCTTGCAAGGCTCATTGTGATGTTGTATTACCGAGTGGGCCCTGAGATACCTCTCCGTCACACGGAGTAACAAATCCCAGTCTTGATCCATACCAACTCAACAGACACCCTCGGAGATACCTGCAGAGCATCTTTATAGTCACCCAGTTACGTTGCGACGTTTGATACACACAAGGTACTCCTCCGGTGTCAGTGAGTTGCATGATCTCATGGTCATAGGAACATATACTTTGACATGCAGAAACGATAGCAATAAACTGACACGATCATATGCTACGTTCATAGTTTGGGTCTTGTCCATCACATCATTCTCCTAATGATGTGATCCCGTTATCAAATGACATCTCATGTCTATGGCCAGGAAACCTTGACCATCTTTGATCAACGAGCTAGTCTATTAGAGGCATACTAGGGACACAGTGTTGTCTATGTACCCACACATGTATTTGAGTTTCCAATCAATACAATTATAGCATGGATAATAAACGATTATCATGAACAAGGAAATATGATAATAACTAAATTATTATTGCCTCTAGGGCATATTTCCAACAGTCTCCCACTAGCACTAGAGTCAATAATCTAGCTCACATCGCTATGTGATCTACATTGTTATGAATCTAATACCCAATGAGTTCTGGGGTTCGATCATGTTTTGCATGTGAGAGAGGTTTTAGTCAACGGTCTGCAACATTCAGATCCGTGTGTTCTTTGCAAATCTATATGTCATACTGCAGATGCTACTATGCTCCACTTGAAGCTATTCCAAATGGTTGCTCCACTATACGTATCCGGATTGCTACTCAGAGTCATCCGGATCGGTGCCAAATCTTGCATCGACGTAACCCTTTACGATGAACTCTTTATCACCTCCATAATCGAGAAACATTTCCTTAGTCTTCTAGTTACTAAGGATAATCTTGACCGCTGTCCAGTGATCCACTCCTGGACCACTCTTGTACCCCTTGACAGACTCATGGCAAGGCACACACCAGGTGCGGTACACAGCATGGCATACTATACAAAGCCTATGGATAAGGCATAGGGGACGACCTTCGTCCTTTCTCTTTCTTCTGCCGTGGTCGAGCTTTGAGTCTCACTCAACTCCACACCTTACAAATCAGGCAAGAACTCTTTCTTTGACTGATCCACTTTAAACTCTTTCAAAATCTTGTCAAGGTATGTACTCATTGAAAGTCTTATCAGACATCTTGATCTATCTCTATAGATCCTGATGCCCAAAATTTAAGTAGCTTCATTCCAGGTTTTCCTTTGAAAAACTCCTTTCAAACAACCCTTTATGCTTTCCAGAAATTCTACATCATTTCCGATCAACAATATGTCATCCACATACACTTATCAGAAATTCTATAGTGCTCCCACTCACTTTATTGTAAATACAAGTTTCTCATAAACTTTGTATAGACTCAAAAACTTTGATCACCTCATCAAAGCGTATATTCCAACTCCGAGATGCTTGCTCCAGTCCATAAAAGGATTGCCGAAGCTTGCATACATTTTAGCATCCTTAGGACTGACAAAACCTTCTGGTTGTGTCACATACAACCTTTCCTCACGGAAACCGTTAATTCCAACAGACTTTAGCATCGCTACAGGTGAGAAAGTCTCATCGTAGTCAACTACTTGAACTTGTGAAAAACCCTTTGCCACAAGTCGAGCTTTATAGACGGTGACATTACCGTTCGCGTCCGTCTTCCTTTTAAAGATCCATTTGTTCTGAATGGCCTTTCGCCCTTCAGGTAATACTTCCAAAGCCCATACTTTGTTTTCATACATGGATCCCATCTCGGATTTCATGGCCTCTAACCATTTCTCGGAATCCGGGCCCATCATTGCTTCTCCATAGCTCGTAGGTTCATCGTTGTCCAACAACATGACCTCTAAGACAGGGTTGCTGTACCACTCAGGAGCAGTACGCATCCTTGTCGACCTACGAGGTTCGATAGTAACTTGATCCGAAGCTTCATGATCATCATCATTAACTTCCTCTTCAACTAACGTAGGCTCCACAGAAACAACTTTTTGCGCTGCGCTACTCTCTGGTTGAAACAAAGGTTCAACAACCTCATCAAGTTCTATCTTCCTCCCACTCAATTCTTTCGAGAGAAACTCTTTCTCGAGAAAGGACCCGTTTTAGCAACAAACACTTTGCACTTGGATCTGAGATAGAAGGTACACCCAACTGTTACGTTAGGGTATTCTATGAAGATGCATTTGTCCGCTTTGGGTTCGAGTTCATCAGGTTAAAACCTTTTCCACATAAGCATCGCAGCCCCAAACATTAAGAAATGACATCTTAGGTTTCTGCCAAACCAAAATTCATACGGTGTCATCTCAACGGACTTAGATGGTGCCCCTTTTAAAGTGAATGTAGTTGTCTCTAATGCACAACCCCAAAACGATAGTGGCAAATCGATAAGAGACATCATAGTTCGTACCATATCCAATAGAGCACGACTACGACGTTCGGACACACCATCACACTATGGTGTTCCAGGCGGCATGAGTTGCGAAACAATTTCCACATTGTCTTAAGTTGCATACCAAACTCGTAACTCAGATATTCACCTCCACGATCATATCGTAGACATTTTATCTTCTTGTCACGATGATCTCAAACTTCACTCTGAATTTGTTTGAACTTTTCAAACGTTTCAGACATGTGTTTCATTAAGTAAATATACCCATATCTACTCAAATCATCAGTGAAGGTAAAAAATTAACGATATCCACCGCACGCTACTACACTCATTGGACCGAATACATCAACATGTATCATTTCCAATAAGTCACTTGCCCGCTCCATCATACCGGAAAACGGGGTCTTAGTCATCTTGCCCATGAGGCGTGGTCCGCATGTCTCAACCGATTCGAAATCGAATGAGTCCAAAGAGCCATCAGCATGGAGTTTCTTCATGCGCTTTACACCAATATGACATTTAGCGGCAGTGCCACAAGTATGTGGTACTATCATTATTAACTTTGTATCTTTTGGCATCAATATTATGAACATGTGTATCACTACGATCAAGATTCAATAAACCATTCTCATTGGGCGCATGACCATTGAAGGTATTATTCATGTAAACAGAATAACCATTATTCTCTAACTTAAATGAATAACCGTGTTGCAATAAACATGATCTAATCACGTTCATGCTCAACGCAAACACCAAATAACATTTATTTAGGTTCATCACTAATCCCGAAGGTAGAGAGAGCGTGCGATGGTGATCACATCAACCTTGGAAACACTTCCAACACACATTGTCACCTCGCCCTTAGCTAGTCTCCGTTTATTCCGTAGCTTTTATTTCGAGTTACTAACATTTAGCAACCGAACCGGTATCCTATACCCAGATGCTACTAGGAGTATTAGGAAGGTACACATCAATAACATGTATATCAAATATACTTCTGTCGACGTTGCCAGCCTTCTTATCTACCAAGTATCTAGGGTTGTTCCGCTTCAGTGACCGTTCTCCTCATAATAGAAGCACTTAGTCTCGGGTTTCGGTTCAACCTTGGGTTTCTTCACTGGAGCAGCAACTGGCTTGCCATCCATGAAGTTTCCCTACTTGCCCTTGCCCTTCTCGAAACTAGTGGTTTCGCTAACCATCAACACTTGATGCTCCTTCTTGATTTCTACCTTCGCGGTGTCAAACATCGCGAATTGCTCGGGGATCATTATTTCCATCCCTGACATTTTATAGTTCATCACGAAGCTTCTAGTAGCTTAGTGGCATTGACTTGGAGAACTATATCAATCACTATCTTATCTGGAAGATAAACTCCCACTCGATTCAAGCGATTGTAGCACCCAGACAATCTGAGCACACGCTCACCGATTGAGCTATTCTCCTTCATCTTGCAAGCAAAGAATCTTGTTGGAGGTCTCATACCTCTCAACACGGGCACGAACCTGAAATCCCAATTTCAGCTCTTGGAACATCTCATATGATCCGTGATGTTCAAAACGTCTTTGGAGCCTCAATTCTCAGCCGTAAAGCATGACACACTGAACTATCAAGTAGTCATCAAAAACGTGTTTGTCTGATGTTCTCAACACCCACAGACGACGCTTGAGGGGGTGGCGCACCGAGCGGTGCATCAAGGACATAAGCCTTCTGTGCAGCAACTGAGGACAATCCTCAGATTACGGACCTAGTCCGCATAATTGCTACTACCATCTTTCAACTTAGTTTTCTCTAGGAACGTATCAAAAACACAGGGGAGCTACAGCACGAGCTATTGATCTACAACATAATTTTGCGAAGACAACTTAGACTATTGTTCAAGATAATGAGTTTAGTTAATCATATTACTTAAAAACTCCCACTCAAATTGAGATCCCTCCGGTCATCCGAGTGCTACATGATCCAAATTCACCAACCCAAGTCCGATCATCACGTGAGATGAGGTGGTTTCAATGGTGAACATCTCCATGTTGATCATATCTACTATATGACTCATGCTCGACCTTTTGGTCTCTAGTGTTCCGAGGCCATGTCTGTACATGCTAGGCTCGTCAAGTTTAACCCGAGTGTTCCGCATGTGCAACACTGGCTTGCACCCGTTGTATGTGAACGTAGAGTCTATCACACCCGATCATCACGTGGTGTCTCGAAACGACGAACTTTCGCAACGGTGCACACTCAGGGAGAACACAATTTTATCCTGAAATTTTAGTGAGGGATCACCTTATAATGCTACCGTCGTCCTAAGCAAAACAAGGTGCATAAAAGGATTAACATCACATGCAAATCATAAGTGACATGATATGGCCATGAACTTGTGCTTTTGATCTCCATCTCCAAAGCACCGGCATGATCTCCAACGTCACCGGCATGACACCATGATCTCCATCATCTTGATCTCCATCAACGTGTCGCCATGAGGTTGTCGCGCCAACTGTTGCTTCTATGACTATTGCTAACTCATAGCGATAAAGTAAAGCAAAACGGCGAAAATAAATTAAAGACAACCCTATGGCTCCTGCCGGTTGTCGTACTCATCGACTTGCAAGTCGTGATATTCTATACAAAACATGATCATCTCATACATCACATATATCTCATCATGTAATTGGCCATATCACATCACAACATACCCTGCAAAAACAAGTTAGACGTCCTCTAATTGTTGTTGCATGTTTTACGTGGCTGCTACGGGTATCTAGCAAGAACGATTCTTACCTACGCAAAAACCACAACGGTGATACACAAATTACTATTCAACCTTCTCAAGAACCGCCTTTGTCGAATCCGATCCAACTAAAGTGGGAGAGACAGACACCCGCCAGCCATCTTTATGCAACAAAGTCACATGTCAGTTGATAGAACCGATCTCTCGTAAGCGTACGAGTAATGTTGGTCCGGGCCACTTCATCCCACAATACCGCTGAATCAAGAAAAGACTAAGGGAGGAAGCAATCTGAGCATCAACGCCCACAAACTCCTTTGTGTTCTACTCGTGATCTCATCTACGCATAGACCTAGCTCATGATGCCACTGTTGGCGAACGTTGCATGGGACACAAAAAATTTCCTATGCACACGCAAGATCTATCCATGGTGATGAGCATCTACGAGAGGGAGAGTGGATCTACATACCCTTGTAGATCGCTAAGCGGGAAGTGTTAAGAAACGCGGTTGATGTAGTCGAACGTCTTCGCGATCCAAATCGCTAGCCGTCCCGCGATCCCATCACGATCCGTCCCGCGATCCAATCACGAACTGTTCCATGATTCAATCACGGTCCTTCCGATCTAGCGCCGAACGGACGGCACCTCCGCGTTCAACACACGTACAGCTCGATGACGATCTCCGCCTCCTTGATCCAGCAAAGGAGAGCGGAGAGGTAGATGAGTTCTCCGGCAACACAACGGCATGGTGGCGGTGGTGGTGGTGCTATCCCGGCAGGGCTACGCCTAGCGCTACCGAAACCGCGAACGGAGGAGAAAACGATCTAGGGAGAGAGGGGCGCCAAGGGCTTCGTGTGTCCTCTTGGGGCGCCCCCTCCCCTCTATATATAGGTGGAGGGGCGTGGGGAACAGCCCCTCCAAGCCCTAGGGCGTAGCCAAGGGGGGGGTGGAATCCTAGTCCCCCTCCTTCCCTTCCATACAAAGGTGGACTTTCCACCTTTCCCAACTGCATGGGCCTTGAGGGACTTGTGCGCTTGGCCCAATAAGGCCACAGTGTCTCTCCTTAGCCCATGCAAACCCTTGGGACGTGGTGGAACCATTGGTTGACTTCCGGACTCCTCCGGAAGTTTCTGGAACCTTCTAGAAGCTTCCCGATACAATACCGGAAAAACCCGAAACTTTTCCGGTCGCCAAAATATGACTTCCCATATATAAATCTTTACCTCCGGACCATTCCGGAGCTCCTCGTGACGTCCGGGATCTCATCTAGGAGTCTGAACAACCTTCGGTCACCAACATACATAACTCAATAATACCGAAACGTCACCGAACGTTAAATGTGCAGACCCTGCGGGTTCGAGAACTATGCAGACATGACCGAGACACCTCTACGGTCAATAACCAATAGCGGGACCTGGATGTCCATATTGGCTCCTACATATTCTACGAAGATCTTTATCGGTTGAACCTCTATGTCAAGGATTCAGTTAATCCCGTATGATGTTCCCTTTGTTCTTCGGTATGTTACTTGCCCGAGATTCGATCGTTGGTATCTCTATTCCTAGTTCAATCTCGTTACCGGCAAGTCTCTTTACTCGTTTCGTAATATAAGATCCCATGGCTAACTCTTTAGTCACTTTGCTTGCAAGGCTCATTGTGATGTTGTATTACCGAGTGGGCCCTGAGATTCCTCTCCGTCACACGGAGTAACAAATCCCAGTCTTGATCCATGCCAACTCAACAGACACCCTCGGAGATACCTATAGAGCATCTTTATAGTCACCCAGTTACATTGCGACGTTTGATACACACAAGGTACTCCTCCGGTGTCAGTGAGTTGCATGATCTCATGGTCATAGGAACATATACTTTGACATGCAGAAACAATAGCAATAAACTGACACGATCATATGCTACGTTCATAGTTTGGGTCTTGTCCATCACATCATTCTCCTAATGATGTGATCCCGTTATCAAATGACATCTCATGTCTATGGCCAGGAAACCTTGACCATCTTTGATCAACGAGCTAGTCTATTAGAGGCATACTAGGGACACAGTGTTGTCTACGTACCCACACATGTATTTGAGTTTCCAATCAATACAATTATAGCATGGATAATAAACGATTATCATGAACAAGGAAATATGATAATAACTAAATTATTATTGCCTCTAGGGCATATGTCCAACAGACTCTGCCATGCAACACCTCAGGCGTAGACCATCGAGGGTGAATCCTCTCTGGTCACCTTGACGGTTACATCGGGTGGGATCCATCGAGGTAGATTCCTCGGTTTCCCCTTGATGTTTGGACACACAGTTACATTAACTTTACTATGGTTACTTGTTGAGGTCTGGATGACCTAGATGGTGTTGGTGTAATGACGATGAGGTGTGGCCGGGCATTCTTGGCCCGTGCCACAAGTCCTCGAGACGGGGCGACGGGACCACATATCGTGGATCAGCGCTTGTCACCGCAGCTAACAAAACATTAATGGGTTTGGATATGTGATCTGAGAAGGCCTCTGGCCTGTTTCGCACTAACCACCATGCGGGAATAATTATGGGTACTCTACGTCGTACATTCGCCCGAAAGTTCTTCAGGTGTCAAAATTGAGCGGCACGCACCCGGGTGCCCCGCGTAAGCACCGTATTTGTATTAAGAGGTGCCAGGATTGACACCGGCCATCCTCGCAATGCGCAGGATTGCAAAGGGTGATTGGCCCATGACCCCTTCGCATTTAGGATGTAGACCGGTGTGTGGCCTATCTGTCGAGCCTAGGTAGGACTACGGCGTGTCGATCAGCCGAGGCTAGGCATGACCTAGAAATTGTGTCCGACCAGAGTTAATCGAGCATGCTGGGAAAGTTTGTGCACCCCTGCAGGGAAGTATATCTATTCGAATAGCCGTGTCCACGGTAACGGACGCTCAGAGTTGTATCCCGATCTATACAACAAGAAGTGGATACTTGTGAAATGAAATTGTTGGCTCTGGGGTTGCTTTGTCGCAGGTAGTCGAGGAAGAACCTCTGGGCATGGTTACTTAATAAAATTACTACAATAATATTGCTACATATGAGTTACCAATCTACCCTCTTCTAATGCTGCAAGATGTTGAAGATGCTAGTCTTCGATAGGATTAGGCTTTCCCCCTCTATTCTCGCATTTCTGCATCTAGTCCAAAGATATAGCCCCATTCCTTTGATAATGTTGCATATTTAGCATAGTTCTGATGTAAGTCTTGCGAGTACTCACGGTTGCTTTGCTCCCCTTTTCCCTCTCGATGCGTTTACTGCGTTCAGATGACGGAGCCCAGGAGACAGCTGCTCCCGCCGATGACTACTACTACACCGACTAGCAGTAGGATAGGAGGTTCCCATGCAGGAGGCCTTGCCTCTTTCGATCTGTAGTTTCTGTTTGTGCTAGCCTTCTTAAAGCAAAACTTTTTTACTTATGTCCGTACTCACATATTATTGGCTTCCGCTGACTCGTTTGTATTCGAGCTTATGTATTCGAGCCCTCGAGGCCCCTGGCTTGTAATATGTGATACGTCCATTTTGCATCATGATTTCCGACTGTTATTTATTATGTTTTGTCCAATAATAATGCTTTAGGGAGTGATTCTAATGCCTTTTCTCTCATAATATGCAAGGTTTACACCAAGAGGGAGAATACCGGCAGCTGGAATTCTGTACCTGAAAAAAAGCACATCAGAGATACCTATTGTGCACAACTCCAATGAAGCTGAAACTTTATGGAGATTATTTTTGGAATTAATAAAAAATACTGGAGCAAAGAACTACCGGAGGGGGCCACCATAGTGGGCACAAGACACCAGGGCGCGCCAGGCCCCCCTGGACGCGCCCTGGTGGGTTGTGCCCTCCTCGGCCCACCTCCGGTGCCCATCTTCTGGTATATATTCACTTTTGACCTAGAAAAAATAAGAGGACTTTCGGGACGAAGTGTCGCTACCTCGAGGTGGAACTTGGGCAGGAGCACTTTTGCCCTCCGGCGGAGCGATTCCACCGGGGGAACTTCCCTCCCGGAGGGGGAAATCGAAGCCATCGTCATCACCAACACCCCTCTCATCTTTGGGAGGCCAATCTTCATCAACATCTTCAACATCACCATCTCCTCTCAAACCCTAGTTCATCCCTTGTGTTCAATCTTTGTACCGGAACCTCAGATTGGTACCTGTGGGTGACTAGTAGTGTTGATTACCTTGTGTAGTTGATTACTATATGGTTTATTTGGTGGAAGATTATATGTTCAGATCCATTATGCTATTCAATACCCCTCTCATCTTGAGCATGATTATTATTCGTGAGTAGTTACCTTTGTTCTTGAGGTCACGGGAGAAGTCATGTTGCAAGTAATCATGTGAATTTGATATGTGTTCGATATTTTGATGATATGTATGTTATGATTCCCTTAGTGATGTCATGCGAACGTCGACTACATGACACTTCACCATTCATGGGCCTAAGGGAATGCATTGTGGAGTAGTTATTAGATGATGGGTTGCTAGAGTGACAGAAGCTTAAACCCTAGTTTATGCGCTACTTCGTAAGGGGCTGATTTGGATCCAAACGTTTAATGCTATGGTTAGATTTTATCTTAATACTTTTCTCATAGTTGCGGATGCTTGCGAGGGTGTTAATCATAAGTGGGAGGTTGTTCAAGTAAGAACAGCACCCAAGCACCGGTCCACCCACATATCAAATTATCAAAGTAGCGAACACGAATCAAACCAATATGATAAAAGTGACTAGATGAAATTCCCGAGTACCCTCAAGAACACGTTGCATATTACTAGAGACTGTTCTGGCCTGTCCTTTGCCACAAAAGGATTGGGCTACCTTGCTGCACCATACTTATCGTTACCGTTACTTGCTCGTTACCAATTATCTTGCTATCAAACTATCTGTTACCTACAATTTCAGTGCTTGCAGAAATTACCTTGCTGAAAACCGCTTGTCATTTCCTTCTGCTCCTCGTTGGGTTTGACACTCTTACTTATTGAAAGGACTACGATAGATCGCCTATACTTGTGGGTCATCAAGACTCTTTTCTGGCGCCATTGCCGGGGAGTGAAGCGCTCTTGGTAAGTGGAAATCGGTAAGGAAAAACTTATACTACGTGCTGAAATTTATTGTTACTTGCTACTATGGAAAACAATCCTTTGAGGGGTTTGTTCGGGGTATCTTCACCTCGACCGGAACCACAATTAGTTTCCCCTCAACCAACTGCACCTACTGAAAATATTGGTTATAAAATTCCTTCGGGTATGGTAGAACAACTGCTTGCTAAACCTTATGCAGGAGATGGAACTCAACATCCTAATATGCACCTTTTATATGTGAACGAAATTTGTGGATTATTTAAGCTTGCAGGTTTACCCGGAGATGAAGTTAAGAAGAAGGTTTTCCCTTTATCTTTGAAGGGAAAAGCATTGACATGGTATAGGCTATGTGATGATCTTGGATCGTGGAACTGGAATCGTTTGCAAATGGAATTCCATCGAAAGTTTTATCCCATGCATCTAATTCATCATGATTGGAATTATATATATAATTTTTGGCCTCGTGAAGGAGAAAGCATCGCTCTAGCTTGCGGGAGGCTTAAGTCAATGTTATATTCATGCCCCAATCATGACATCCCGAGAGAAGTTATCATTCAGAATTTTTATGCTCGGCTTTCTCATAATGATCAATCCATGCTCGATACTTCTTGTGCTGGTTATTATATGAAGAAGACTATTGAATTCAAGTGGGATCTCTTAGAAAGAATTAAAGGCAACTCTGAAGATTCGGAACTCGACGAAGGTAATGAGTCAGGTATAAATCTTGAGTTTGATTGTGTTAAATCTTTTATGAATACCGATACTTTTCACAAGTTTAGCAATAAATATGGACTTGACTCTGAGATAGTAGCCTCTTTCTACGAAGCATTTGCTACTCACGTTGATCTCCCTAAGGAGAAGTGGTTTAAATATCATCCCCCTATTAAAGAAGAAATTAAAGAACCGGTCATAGCTAAAGATGAAACCATCATTTATAATGTTGATCCAGTTGTGCCTACCGCTTATATTGAAAAAACACCTTTCCATGTTAGGATAAAGGAACATGCTAAGGTATCAACTGTGGTTCGTAAGAGTAATATAAGAGCACCTAAGCCCCCTGAGAAAATTAAAGTAGAACCTAGTGTTGCTATGGTTAAAGATCTCTTGGTAGAAAATATTGATGGTCATGTTATCTACTTCTGTGATGAAGCTGCTAGAATTGCTAAACCTGATGAAAAAGATAAACATAGACCCATAGAAGGCATGCCTATTGTCTCAGTCAAAATAGGAGATCATTGCTATCATGCTTTATGTGATTTGGGTGCTAGTGTGAGTGCTATTCCTTTTACCTTATACCAAGAAATTATGGATGAAATAGCACCTGCTGAAATAGAAGACATTGATGGTACTATTAAACTTGCTAATAGAGACACCATCACACCACTTGGGATTGTTAGAGACGTTGAAGTCTTGTGTGGGAAAATAAAATACCCTACTAATTTTCTAGTCCTTGGTTCCCCACAAGATGACTTTTACCCCATTATCTTTGGTAGACCTTTCTTGATCACTGTCAATGCTAAGATAGATTGTGAAACACAAACTGTCGGTGTCAGTTTTGGTAGTGTGTCTCATGAGTTTAATTTTTCCAAGTTTAGTAGACAACCTCGTGATAAAGCGTTATCTAGTAAGGATGAAATAATTGGTCTTGCCTCTATTGCTATGCCTCCTACTGATCCATTAGAACAATATTTGCTTGACAATGAAAATGATATGCACTTGCGTGAAAGAAATGAAATATATCAAATTTTCTTTGAACAACAACCTCTCCTGAAACACAATTTGCCTATTGAAACTCTTGGAGGTCCTCCTCCACCCAAAGGTGATCCTGTGTTTGAATTAAAGCAGTTGCCTGACACTTTGAAGTATGCTTATCTTGATGAGAAAAAGATATATCATGTTATTATTAGTGCTAACCTTTCAGAACATGAAGAAGAAAGATTATTAAAAGTTCTAAGGAAGCACCGGGCTGCTATTGGATATACTCTTGATGATCATAAGGGCATTAGTCCCACTCTATGTCAGCACAAGATTAATATGGAACCTGATGCTAAACCCGTTGTTGATCACCAACGGCGATTAAATCTTAAGATGAAAGAAGTGGTAAGAACTGAAATACTAAAGCTTCTAGAAGCAGGTATAATCTATCCCATTGCTGACAGTAGGTGGGTAAGTCTCATTCATTGTGTCCCTAAGAAAGGAGGTATTACCGTTGTTCCTAATGATAAGAATGAACTTATTCCACAAAGAATTGTTACTAGCTATAGAATGGTAATTGATTGTAGGAAATTAAATAAAGCTACTAGAAAAGATCATTACCCTCTGCCTTTCATCGATCAAATGCTAGAAAGATTATCTAAGCACACACACTTTTGTTTCCTAGATGGATATTCTGGTTTCTCTCAAATACCTCAGTCACAATCCGATCAAGAGAAAACCACCTTTACCTGCCCTTTTGGAACCTATGCTTATAGACGTATGCCTTTTGGTTTATGCAATGCACCCGCTACCTTTCAAAGATGTATGAATCTTATATTCTCTGATTTTTGTGAAAAGATTGTGGAGGTTTTCATGGATGATTTTTCCGTTTACGGAACTTCTTTTGATGATTGCTTAAGCAACCTTCATCGAGTTTTGCAGAGATGTGAACAAACTAATCTCGTCTTGAATTGGGAGAAGTGCCACTTTGTGGTTAATGAAGGCATTGTCTTGGGGCATAAAATATCTGATCGAGGTATTGAGGTGGATAAAGCTAAAGTTGATGCAATTGAGAAAATGCCTTGTCCTAAAGATATTAAAGGTATTCGAAGTTTCCTTGGTCATGCTGGTTTTTATAGGAGGTTCATTAAAGACTTCTCTAAAATTTCTAGGCCTCTTACTAATCTTTTGCAAAAGGATATTCCTTTTGTTTTTGATGATGATTGTGTGGAAGCCTTTGAAACACTCAAGAAAGCCTTAACCTCTGCACCTATCATTCAACCACCTGATTGGAACTTGCCTTTTGAAATTATGTGTGATGCTAGTGATTATGCTGTTGCTGCTGTTCTAGGACAAAGAGTTGATAAAAATTTGAATGTTATCCATTATGCTAGTAAAACTCTAGACAGTGCTCAACGAAATTATGCCACTACTGAAAAAGAATTTTTAGCAGTTATGTTTGCCTGTGATAAATTTAGATCCTATATTGTTGACTCAAAAGTTATTGTCCACACCGATCATGCTGCTATAAAATATCTTATGGAAAAGAAAGATGATAAACCTAGACTCATTAGGTGGGTTCTCTTGCTTCAAGAATTTGACTTACATATCGTTGATAGGAAGGGAGCTGAGAACCCCGTAGCTGATAACTTGTCTAGGTTAGAAAATATTCTTGATGACCCACTACCTATTGATGATAGTTTTCCTGATGAACAATTAGCTGCAATAAGTGTTTCTCAAGACACCCCTTGGTATGCTGATTATGCTAACTACATTGTTGCTAAATATATACCATCTAGCTTCACATACCAACAAATGAAAAAATTCTTCAATGACTTAAGACATTACTTTTGGGATGACCCACATCTTTATAAAGAAGGAGTAGATGGTATTATTAGATGTTGTGTACCTGAGCATGAACAGGAACAAATCCTACGGAAATGTCATTCTGAAGCTTATGCAGGACATCATGCGGGAGATAGAACTGCTCACAAGGTATTGCAATCTGGTTTTTATTGGCCTACTCTCTTCAAGGATGCATGTAAGTTTGTCTTGTCTTGTGATGAATGTCAAAGAATTGGTAATATCGATAAGCGTCAGGAAATGCCTATGAATTATTCACTTGTTGTTGAACCATTTGACGTTTGAGATTTTGATTATATGGGGCCTTTTCCTTCCTCTAACGGGTACACTCATATTTTGGTTGCTGTTGATTATGTCACTAAGTGGGTAGAAGCTATTCCAACCAGTAGTGCTGATTGATACGTCTCCAACATATCTATAATTTTTGCTTGTTCCATGCTGTTATATTATCATTCTTGGATGTTTTACAATCATTTTCTAACAACTTTATATCATTTTTTGGGACTAACCTATTGACATAGTGCCAAAGTGCCAGTTGCTGTTTTTGCTTGTTTTTTACTTCGCAGAAAATCAATACCAAACAGAGTCCAATCGCGACGAAAATTTTTGGAACTTTTTTCTGGACCAGAAGACACCCAGTGGGCCAAAGAAGTGTCGGGGGTGTGGGCCGAGGAGACCACAACCCACCAGGGCGCGCCAGGGGGGCCCCGGCGCGCCCTGATGGGTTGTGCCCTCCTCGGGGCCCCTCTCCACCGCCTCTGATGCCTATAAATTTCCAAATATTCCAAAAACCATAGGGGAGTCGACAAAACACAATTCCAGCCACCGCAAGTTCCAGAACCGCGAGATCCAATCTAAACACCATCACGGAGGGGTTCATCTTCCTCATAGGTGCCTCTCCGATGATGCGTGAGTCGTTCACCATAGACCTACGGGTCCGTAGGAAGTAGCTAGATGGCTTCCCCTCTCTCTCTCTTATGATTCTCAATACAATGGTCTCTTGGAGATCTATTTGATGTAAACTTTTGCGGTGTGTTTGTTGGGATCCGATGAATTTTGAGTTCATGATCAGTTTCTATCCATGAATATTATTAGAGTCTTCTTTGATCTCTTATATGCATGATTACTTATAGCCTCGTATTTCTTCTTCGAATCTTTGGTTTAGTTAGGCCGACTAGATCGATTTTTCTTGCCATGGGAAGAGGTGCTTTGTGATGGGTTCGATCTTGCGGTGTTCTTTCCCAGTGACAGAAGGGGCAGCAAGACACGCATGTATCGTTTCTATTAAGGATAACAAGATGGGGTCTGTTCCTACATGAATAGATCTTGTCTACATCATGTCATCGTTCTTATTGCATTACTCCGTTTTTCCATGAACTTAATACACTAGATGCATGCTGGATAGCGGTCGATGTGTGGAGTAATAGTGGTAGATGCAGGCAGGAGTCGGTATACTTATCTTGGACGTGATGCCTATATAATGATCATCACCTTGGATATCATCATGACTATTCGATTTTCTATCAATTGCCCAAAAGTAATTTGTTCACCCACCGTGCGCTATACTCATGAGAGAAGCCACTCGTGAACCCTACGGCCCCCGGGTCTACTTATCCAACATATTGCTTTCCGATCTACGTTTTTGCAATCTTTGTTTTCATATCTACAAAACCAAAAACCCAAAAACATATTGCTGCATATTTTATTTTCCCTTTTTATTTTGTGTTCTTGAGAGATCTATCTCTCCTATCTATCACTACCTAATCTATATTTTTACCGTAGAGAGATTGACAACCTCTCTTTCGCGTCGGGTTGCAAGTATTTGTTGTTTGTGTGCAGGTGCTGCTTATTGGGTGGTGGTGATCCTCCTACTGGTTCGATAACCTTGGTTTCATAACTAAGGGGAATACTTACCGTCGCTGTGTTGCATCATCCCTTCCTCTTTGGGGAAATACCGATGCAGTCTCAAGCCACGTCACTGATCACCACACCTCCATTAAAATGCTTAAAGAGGTTATCTTCCCGAGGTTTGGAGTCCCTAGATATTTAATGACCGATGGTGGTTCACACTTTATTCATGGTGCATTACGTAAGATGAAATATGATGTTAACCATAGAATTGCATCACCCTATCATCCTAAATCTAGTGGTCAAGTTGAACTTAGCAATAGAGAAATAAAATTAATATTACAAAAAATTGTTAATAGGTCTCGTAAGAATTGGTCTAAGAAATTAGATGATGCACTTTGGGCCTATAGAACAGCTTATAAAAATCCTATGGGTATGTCTCCATACAAAATGGTATATGGTAAAGCTTGTCATTTGCCTCTAGATATAGAACATAAAGCATTTTGGCCAATTAAAGAACTCAACTATGATTTCAAACTTGCCGGTGAGAAGAGGCTATTTGATATTAGCTCATTAGATGAATGGAGAACCCAAGCCTATGAAAATGCCAAACTATTCAAAGAAAAAGTAAAAAGATGGCATGACAAAAGAATCCAAAAGCGGGAATTCAAAATAGGAGACTATGTTCTTTTGTTCAATTCTCGTTTAAGATTTTTTGCAGGTAAGCTTCTCTCCAAATGGGAAGGACCTTATATTATCGAAGAGGTTTATCGTTCTGGAGCTATCAAGATTAATAACGCCGAAGGTACTAACCCGAAGGTGGTCAATGGACAAAGAATTAAGCACTATATCTCAGGTACGCCTATTAACGTTGAAAGCAATGTTATCCAAACCATGACACCGAAGGAACACATAAAAGAAACCTTCCGGAACACTCCAGAATTTTGAAAAATAGGAGGTACGTGATACGGTAAGTAAACGGACTCCGAAAAATCCGAAAAAATATTTTTTGTCAGTATTGGAATATTAGAAAATTTTGGAAATAAAGAAATAAACCAGAAGGTGGTCGAGGTGAGCACGATACACCAGGGCGCGCCGGGCACCCCTGGGCACGCCCTGGTGGGTTGTGCCCACCTCGGACTCCTTCCCGACTCCGTTTTCCTTCCATATGCTTGTTTCCCAAGAATAAAAATTCTCTATATATACCCCCGACTGTTTCGACGACCGCATCGTAGAAAAATCCTCTGTTCTTGTTTTCTGCTGTTTTCCTGTCAAATCTGACAAGCCAGGCATCATGTCTTCTCCCTCTTCTAATAACGTGGAAGAAGATATCTGGCTAATGAAGATGGAGCTAAAGAGGGAGGAGCCAAAAGAAGCCAACAATGAAGACAAGGGCAAAGAGGTTATGGTGGATCAGGCCCCTGAAGGAGAGCAATCCATGCCAACAAAGGAGGGAGAAGAAGAAGATATCCTTCAACCTTATTACAGTCATCTCACTGCTATTGAAATCGAAGCTTTTAGGGCTTTCGAAGCGGTCCGTGTTCAGAATAAATTTCTAATTCGTGAAATTATTTTGCTAGAAGAGCATATCAATACCCTTCGGAGAGTCATCCGCAAATTGGAGTACCTTTTGAGTCTGAAGTGTGACACCTCACCACCACCTGCTTCATCACCATCACCAAAGGAGACTTCAGCACACGGGTATGGGCACTCCCCTTGGCTTGAGACAAGCTTGGGGGAGGTGCCCCGGTATCCTATCACCATCACTTTTATTCACCTTTACCTATTTTAGCTCGATCTTTAGTTTCCCTTTGCTTTAGTTGAATAAAAGTTTAGCCTGATCTATTTTCGTGTGTTAGTTTTGTGGCCTATCTATCTATGTAATCGAGTGAGAGTTATATAATAGAGTTTAGTTTGAGTTTTTGCCTCTATACCTTCTTGTTGCAATCAAAATAAAGGAAAGAGAAATAAATGAAAAGAATCATATGCTAATCTTATGGTGAGTAATGACATCACATAAAGAAAAGTATAAGTAGTAAAATTTATTGGAGATTGACAAACATAGCATTGGTCAATGATGCAATTCATGAAAGATTTAAAAAGGGAAGAGAAGAATCACATGCAAATACACTATCTTGGACATCTTTTATGATTGTGAGCCCCCATTAAATACTATATGTCAAAATTGTTGACGTTGGACAAGGAAGACAACGTAATGATTTATGCTTGTTCATATCCACATAGAAGTTATATTGTCATAGATCCTTCAACATGTGGTGCTTGCTCAAAATCTTTGCTAGCCAAAAATTCTGCACTAAGTAGAGATACTACTTGTGCATCCAAAAACCCGAACCCAAATTCATTCTTTGAGTGTCCACCATACCTACCTACGGATCGAGTAAGATCCTTCAAGTAAGTTGTCATCGGTGCAATAAGGCAATAAAAATTGCTTCTAAAAGTGTTTTGATCAATTAGTGTAAGAGAAAATTGAGCGCTATACGAACTTATGATGGCAAAGTAATAAAAGCGACGGACTGCATAATAAAGGTTTCTATCATAGGGGGCAATATAGCGTGATGTTCTTTTACATTAAGGGATTGGGCATACAAACCAAAAAGCGCATGACAACCTCTGCTTCCCTCTGCGAAGGGACTATCTTTTACTTTTATGTATTTACTTTTATGCAAGAGTCAAAGTATTCTTCCCTGTTCCTTTTTACTTTTTCCTTTTGCAAGCATCATGTGGTGAGGAAAGATCTAGGCACATATATCCAGTTGGATATGAGTGGGCATGAGTTATTATTTTTGACATCACCCTTGAGGTGAATACGTTGGGAGGCGAAATTATAAGCCCCTATCTTCCTATGTGTCCGGTTGAAACTTTTTGCTCATGGGTATGCCGTGAGCGTTAACAATCATAGAAGACAAAATGATGGTTGAGTATGTGGACTTGCCAAAAGGCTCCGGCATGAGACCCTTCCTGAAAATATGATGAATTGTAGTTGCAAAGTTGACTAAGAACATAGTATGTTGGTTTCCAATAAGGTTTATGCTTCATACTTCTATGTTGTGATGAATTGTTACTTGTTCATAAGTTATATGAAAAAAATGTATTGAATAAATTTTATGTTAGAGTTTGTTGTTGTTATAATAATAAGCATGATGCTACTATGTCTGTATTTTGTTTTTATCGACACCTCTCTCTCAAACCATGTGGACATGCTTTTCAATATCGGCTTTCGCTTGAGGACAAGCGAGGTCTAAGCTTGGGGGAGTTGATACGTCCATTTTGCATCATGATTTCCTACTGTTATTTATTATGTTTTGTCGAATAATAATGCTTTAGGGAGTGATTCTAATGCCTTTTCTCTCATAATATGCAAGGTTTACACAAAGAGGGAGAATACCAGCAGCTGGAATTCTGTACCTTAAAAAAAGCACATCAGAGATACCTATTCTGCACAACTCCAATGAAGCTGAAACTTTACGGAGATTATTTTTGGAATTAATAAAAAATACTGGAGCAAAGAACTACCGGAGGGGGCCACCCTGGTGGGCACAAGACACCATGGCGCGCCAGGCCCCCCTGGGTGCGCCCTGGTGGGTTGTGCCCTCCTCGGCCCACCTCCGGTGCCCATCTTCTGGTATATATTCACTTTTGACCTAGAAAAAATAAGAGGAGGACTTTCGGGATGAAGCGCTGCCGCCTCTAGGCGGAACTTGGGCAGGAGCACTTTTGCCCTCCGGCGGAGCGATTCCACCGGGGGAACTTCCCTCCCGGAGGTGGAACTCGAAGCCATCATCATCACCAACACCCCTCTCATCTTTGGGAGGTCAATCTTCATCAACATCTTCAACAACACCATCTCCTCTCAAATCCTAGTTCATCCCTTGTGTTCAATCTTTGTACCGGAACCTCAGATTGGTACCTGTGGGTGACTAGTAGTGTTGATTACCTTGCATAGTTGATTACTATATGGTTTATTTGGTGGAAGATTATATGTTCAGATCCATTATGCTATTCAATACCCCTCTGATCTTGAGCATGATTATTATTTGTGAGTAGTTACCATTGTTCTTGAGGTCACGGGAGAAGTCATGTTGCAAGTAATCATGTGAATTTGATGTGTTCGATATTTTGATGATATGTATGTTGTGATTCCCTTAGTGGTGTCATGTGAACGTCGACTACATGACACTTCACCATTCATGGGCCTAAGGGAATGCATTGTGGAGTAGTTATTAGATGATGGGTTGCTAGAGTGACAGAAGCTTAAACCCTAGTTTATGCGCTACTTCGTAAGGGGCTGATTTGGATCCAAACGTTTAATGCTATGGTTAGATTTTATCTTAATACTTTTCTCGTAATTGCGGATGCTTGCGAGGGGGTTAATCATAAGTGGGAGGTTGTTCAAGTAAGAACAGCACCCAAGCACCGGTCCACCCACATATCAAATTATCAAAGTAGCGAACACGAATCAAACCAACATGATAAAAGTGACTAGATGAAATTCCCGTGTACCCTCAAGAACACTTTGCCTATTACTAGAGACTGTTCTGGCATGTCCTTTGCCGCAAATTGGGCTACCTTGCTGCACCTTACTTACCGTTACCGTTACTTGCTCGTTACCAATTATCTTGCTATCAAACTATCTGTTACCTACAATTTCAGTGCTTGCAGAAATTACCTTGCTGAAAACCGCTTGACATTTCCTTCTGCTCCTCGTTGGGTTCGACACTCTTACTTATCGAAAGGACTACGATTGATCCCCTATAATTGTGGGTCATCAATATGTAGATTGTATGACTTTAATTTGTGTCCAGAGTTGTGTTGTGATATCTTTCAGTGAGTCCCTAATCTTGGTCGTACGCATTTGCATGTATGATTAGCGTACGATCAAAATGGGGGCGTCACAAGTTGGTATCAGAGCCGATTGCCTGTTGGTAGCCCCCCTTCCAACTCCTTGGTCTAAGTTGAGTCTAGTACTTGAAAAACTTTTACTAACATTGTTGTGTGGCTTACGGGCCCACATCTCAATCGGGTGGTATAAGGATCTTTTATTCTTCGTCTATATTCTGGGTTCTGATCTCTCTTCTCTTTCGGGTTAAAGATTTTGCTAACTCTAACATTAGGTTCTCGTGATCACATCCACCGGAGAGTTGTTTTATCGACAATTGTTTATCTTTTGAAGATATGATGCACACATTGTCTTTTGACATCTTTGAACCTCCTTGTTACAGATGTGTCCCTCTAGGCAGCTTGTTCGTCTGATGATGGTTGTCGATGCGATTGGGCTCCCGGCCATTCTGGTCGACCTCTTGGCCAGGCTAGGATATCGCTGGTATCCCGAGTACACTGTTTATGAGGACTACCGCGAGTTCAACCAGGAGCAGTATGAAGCTGTGATGGTTATCTGGGATCGGCGTGACCGCTCCATCACTGAGCTGCACACCTTTCGTGGTGTTGGAGTGACTGTTGAGATGGTTGTTCATGATGCTGCCTATGCTGCTATTGTCCGTCTCCGTGCGCAGAATCCACACTTGGAGGAGACGGCATTCAGATACATCCCGTATGTCCCCGCTGGGGTTGATACTGCAGCCGATGATAATCCCCAAGTGCAAGGAATCATCGTAGCAATTTCCAAAGGTGGAAGTGATAAGTATGGAGTGTCGAACCCACAAGATGCTAAAGGTAAGATCAATATTCTATCAAGTCCTATCTGCCACTGATACGACTCTACGTACGCCGAACCTTTGCTTCCAACTAGAAACGAGAAATAAAACTACGTTGTGGGTATGAAGAGAATAGCTTTGCATGATATCGGAGAACTAAAATATAAAAATAGGTGATGTTATCATAAAGTTAGAATATATTACAATATATTACAAATAGCGAGTGTGGAATAATGATGGGTCGGTGTGCGGAATTGTCCTAGGCAATTGTTAACAAGATCGGTAATCATTATTGCAATTTTATATGAGGGAGAGGCATAAGCTAACATACTTTCTCTACTTGGATCATATGCACTTATGATTGGAACTCTAGCAAGCATCCGCAACTACTAAAGATCATTAAGGCAAAACCCAACCATAGCATTAAAGCATCAAGTCCCCTTTATCCCATACGCAACAACCCACCTACTCGGGTTTATGCTTCTGTCACTCAAGCAACCCACTATAAGCGACTCATGAACGTATTGCAACACCCTACAGCGGGAATCCTTCACGTGTGCGCGGCACGGAAGGCACCATAGGACAACACCAAAATAAACATACAACTCAAACCAATCTAGATCATCAATCAACCCATAAGACAAAAGAAATCTACTCAAAACATCATAGGATGGCAACACATCATTGGATCATAATATGTGGCATAAAGCACCATGTTCAAGTAGGGGATTACAGCGGGATGCGGGAGAGTGGACCGCTGAAAAGATATGAGGACGGTGATGAAGAAGGTGATGTTGATGAAGACGATCACCGCGGCGATGGTTCCCCCGATGGCACTCTGGCGCCACCGAGAGAGAGGGGGAGAGGGTCTCCCCCTTGTGCTTCCTCCTCCATGGCCTCCCCCCTAGGTGGGGAGAGGTTCTCCCTCTGGTCCTTGGCCTCCATGGTGATGATGGCCCCTCCGTCTTCCTCCTCCATGGTCTCCGGTGATGGTGACCCCCTCCGGCAGGGTGCCGGAGAGGGCCAAGATTGAGCTTTCGTGGCTATAGAGACTTGCGGCGGCAGAACTTCCGATCTAGGTTTCTTTCTGGAGGTTTCTCGATTTATAGGAGTACTTGGCGTTGGAATCAAGTCAGGGGGGTGCTCGAGGGGCCCACAAGCCAGGGGGCGCGCCCTAGGGGGGGCGCGCCCCCTAGGCTTGTGGTTGCCTCGGGACTCCCCTCTGGTATCTTTTTCTCCAGTATTTTTTATATTTTCCAAAAATATTCTCCGTAAATTTTCAGCCCATTCCGAGAACTTTTATTTCTGCACAAAAACAACACCACGGTAGCTCTGCTGAAAACAGCGTCAGTCCGGGTTAGTTCTAATTAAATCATACCAAAATCATATAAAATTATTGTAAACATGGCATGAATACTTCATAAATTATAGATACGTTGGAGACGTATCAGCATCCCCAAGCTTAATTCATGCTCGTCCTCGAGTAGGTAAATGATAAAAGAAATAATTTATCAAGTGTGAATGCTAGCAAGTGCACAAGTTTGATCAATGATAATTCCAATCACTTTTTATAGCATCAATATAAACCATAAATAGTAGCTCATCTCATAAAACTTCTCATGATCAAGTAACAAGCTATTCACATGTTAAAGTATAGACCAGAAAGTTTCTTGAAAACTAACAAACCATATTCCTAGTCATCGAACAATTACAATTCATCTTATTTTCAGGAAGGGTCTATGTAAGAGCTTTGATTTAGCAAATTCCACATACTCAACTATCATATCGTCTTCCATGATTATTGACACTCAAAGCATATTTTTAGAACAGATAGCATCAATCGAACAGAGAGAAAGATAGGGGCATAATGTTTCGCCTCCCAACTTATTTATCATATAGATAATTGTCAACACTAATAATTCATGATCAAATATATTTGACTGGATATATATGTTCGGATCTTTCCCCACCACATGATGCTTGCCAACTAATAGATTGAGGTTGGAATAAGAGGTTGACTCAACATGAATAGTAAATAACATGAAAGTAAATAGATTGGCCCTTCGCAGAGGGAAGCAGGGATTTGCATATGTGCCAGAGCTCATTGTTTAAAACAGAGATGAATATAATTTTGGGAGGTATGATTTCATTGTCAACATAACAACCAAGAGATTTCACCATCTTCCATGCTAGATACATTATAGGCAGTTCCCAAACAGAATGATAAAGTTTTTACTCCCCCTCCACCAATCAAACACACTCCACGGCGAGCCGAATCCACGGGTACCGTCCATACAAACAACAATCCTGGGGGAGTTTTGTTTCATTATATTTTGATTTTTGAGCATGGAACTGGGCATCCCGAATACCAGCCACTTTCTCGTGAATGATAGTGAATCAACACATATCGTGAGAATAACCCACCTGGCATGGAAGATACTGACCGCCCCCAGTCGCTACATGAGCGATTCGGGCATACAAAACAGAAAATTATTTGAAGGTTTAGAGTTTGGCACATGCAAATTTACTTGGAACGGCGGGTAAATACCGCATATAGGTAGGTATGGTGGACTCGCATGGAAGAAACTTGGCTCAAGGGTTTGGATGCACAAGTAGTATCTCTACTTACACTAGTACAAAACAGGGCTTTAGTCCAACCCAGAACAGAGCATTAGTCCCGGTTCTGTTACGAACCGGGACTAATGGGTGCATTAGTCCCGGTTTGAGCGGCGCAGGCATTAGTCCCGGTTCGAACGGGACCTTTAGTCCCGGTTGGAGAGACCAACCGGGACTAAAGGGTTTGTGACCGGCTTCGAACGGTGCCAGACCCTTTAGTCCCGGTTGGTATCTCCAACCGGGACTAAAGGCCCCCCCTTTAGTCCCGGTTGGAGACACCAACCGGACTAAAGGGGTTGAGCGGTAGTACCGCTTGTAAGCGGTAGTACCGCTTGTACTGCTCTGTCCACTAGTTTCTGTTTTAAATTGCTTATATCTTTTAGGATATTTGATGTTTTTGAGTGATTCTTTTTGCATTGGATTCAAATTTTTGTCTAGTTTCTGTTTGTGCCATTATTTTTCAACCCTAGATTGTGAATAACTTGAGTTTACAAATAGTTTTTAATTTAATTCTTTTTGCTCCTAGTCACGTGTTAGATTGTAGTCACAGTAAGATTTATTTGGTTATTTTTAGAATATTTTAAATTAGGATTTTAATTAAAACAATATTGTTTTGCTTATATAGTTGTTTTAGTCATTTAATTGTTGTTTTTTATTATTTTTAGTTGGTTCTTTCTGTAGATTTTAACATGTTGTAGTATGGTGCATAATGAACACACAAAAAGTCTGGAGTTGAAATAAGTTTAAAAAAATGAAATGCCTTTGTAACAGATGGGTTTTCGTCCGAAACCCTGACACTTCGAAAGAGATTGTTCATTTTGTACACGAAGTGCATCCAGTTTTTGCCGTAACCCTCTCAACTTTTTAGCACATGCTATGTGGGTGAAATGATGATACCATGCCAAGTTTCAACCTTTTCAGAGTTCATTTGTAGGGCTTTTCAATTTCAGGGTCATTTAGCTCAAAAAAAACAGTAAATGCATGAAAAATAGCAAATGAAGATAGAAAGGGTTGAAAATTGATGGCGTGGATTTGAATGGTGCATACTGAATGCACAAAAAGTCTAGAGTTGAAATAAGTTTAAAAAAATGAAATGCCTTTCTAACAGACGAGTTTTCGTCTGAAACCCTAACACTTCGAAAGAGATTGTTCATTTTGTACACGAATTGCATCCAGTTTTTGCCGTAACCCTCTCAACTTTTTAGCACATGCTATGTGGGTGAAATGATGATACCATGCCAAGTTTCAACCTTTTCAGAGTTCATTTGTAGGGCTTTTCAATTTCAGGGCCATTTAGCTCAAAAAAATCAGTAAATGCATGAAAAATAGCAAATGAAGTCAGAAAGGGTTGAAAATTGATGGCGTGGCTTCGAATGGTGCATAATGAACACACAAAAAGTCTGGAGTTGAAATAAGTTTAAAAAAATGAAATGCCTTTGTAACAGACGAGTTTTCGTCCAAAACCCTGACACTTCGAAAGAGATTGTTCATTTTGTACACGAAGTGCATCCAGTTTTTGCCGTAACCCTCTCAATTTTTAGCACATGCTATATGGGTGAAATGATGATACCATGACAAGTTTCAACCTTTTCAGAGTTCATTTGTAGGGCTTTTCAATTTCAGGGTCATTTAGCTCAAAAAAATCAATAAATGCATGAAAAATAGCAAATGAAGTCAGAAAGGGTTGAAAATTGATGGCGTGGATTCGAATGGTGCATAATGAACACACAAAAAGTCTGGAGTTGAAATAAGTTTAAAAAATTGAAATGCCTTTGTAAAAGACGAGTTTTCGTCTGAAACCCTCACACTTCGAAAGAGATTGTTCAATTTGTACACGAAGTGCATCAAGTTTTTGCCGTAACCCTCTCAACTTTTTAGCACATGCTATGTGGGTGAAATGATGATACCATGCCAAGTTTCAACCTTTTCAGAGTTCATTTGTAGGGCTTTTCAATTTCAGGGTCATTTAGCTCAAAAAATCAGTAAATGCATGAAAAATAGCAAATGAAGTCAGAAAGGGTTGAAAATTGATGGCGTGGCTTCGAATGGTGCATACTGAACACACAAAAAGTCTGGAGTTGAAATAAGTTAAAAAAAATGAAATGCCTTTGTAACAGACGAGTTTTCGTCTGAAACCCTGATACTTCGAAAGAGATTGTCCATTTTGTACATGAAGTGCATCCAGTTTCTGCCGTGACCCTCTCAACTTTTTAGCACATGCTATGTGGGTGAAATGATGATACCATGCCAAGTTTCAACCTTTTCAGAGTTCATTTGTAGTGCTTGTCAATTTCAGGGTCATTTAGCTCAAAAAAATCAGTAAATGAATGAAAAATAGCAAATGAAGTCAGAAAGGGTTGAAAATTGATGGCGTGGCATCGAATGGTGCATAATGAACACACAAAAAGTCTGGAGTTGAAATAAGTTTAAAAAATGAAATGCCTTTGTAACAGACGAGTTTTCGTCTGAAACCCTGATACTTCGAAGCCGACGGCCGCATACCTTTCTGACTTGGTTAACCTTAGTTGTGACTCTGGCTGGCACGGTGCTAGCAGATGTGTAGTCGACGGTATGATTGGATGGACACCAACCCGGACTAAAGGGGTTCTGAAATTTTCAAACTCTACCCCCCCCCCCCCCCCCCCGTGGATCGCCTTTTTTAGTTTTGTAGAAAATGGCGTGGCTTAGAAAATAAACGGCCATAACTTTTGCATACGACGTCGAAAAAAAAGTTTAATATATAAAAAAAACTAGAGAAAAATTGGGACTCGATTTCACCCGGTGAAGTTTTCTTAGATTCTCAAAAATCCAAAAGTAAAAAAAGTTATTTCAAATCAAAAAAAAATTAAAAATTTTAAAAATTAATTTTATTTAAAAATACGATGTCATATTTGGATTCCTCACATTTTTCTCATAATAATGGATATATTATTTGTCGAATTTCGATTTACAGATTTAAAGATATTAATTATGTCATATTAAATGAATAAATGGCAAAAAAATGAATAAAATAATATTATTACTTATTTTATTTTCATTGAAATTCAATATTATTAGTACTTATTTTGTTTATTTTAATAATTGTTTAGAATTCAAAAAATTAAATCATGGGACATCAAGACCTAAGGGTTAACAGGATTGATAGCTTAAGATTGTCACGAAAACAACAAGTGCAGACTTGGATACTAGGGGAGATAGAACCTGAAAGTTAAGCGTGCTGGGGCTGGAGTAGTGACAGGATGGGTGACCGGCCGGGAAGTTAGACGATTTGGAATGAGTGCTGATTAGAGACTAGAGATTAAATTCTGAAGCAGTGAGGAGGGGTGATTAGAGATTAAATTTTCAAATAATTCAAAATTGTGAAAATCAGGAAAAAATTAAAAACAAATCAAAAAAAATAGAATTTTTTTTGAACCACTTGTAAGCGGTAGTACCGCTTGTCGGACGCGGTAGTACCGCTTGTAAGCGGTAGTACCGCTTGTGCTGCTTTAGTCCCGGTTGGTGTTACCAACCGGGACTAAAGGTGGAGCCTTTAGTCCTGGTTGGTAACACCAACCGGAACTAAAGGTCCTTCCAACCCCGCCCCAGGCAGCGCCACGTGAAGGGCCTTTGGTCCCGGTTCGTAAGCAAACCGGGACTAAAGGTTTTGGGCTTTAGTCCCGACCCTTTAGTCCCGGTTCCAGAACCGGGACTAAAGGCCCTTACGAACTGGGACAAATAGCCCTTTTTCTACTAGTGTTGGTACGAAGGTTTGGCTAGCAAAAGGTTCTAAACAAGCACCACATGTTAGAGGATCCATAACAATATAACTTCTATGCAAATATACCCAAACATAACTCATTAAGTTGTCTTCCTTGTCCAATTTCAACTAATTTGCTCGAGTTTGAAAATAATTAATGAGCTCACAATCATAGAAAGATGTCCAAGATAGTATATTTATATGTGGAATCTCTCTTCCTTCAATATTCTTTCATGAATTGTTCAAGTGACCAATGCGGTGTTTGCTAACTTTCAATAAATTTTACCACCTATACTTATTATGTGTGAAGTCATTACTCCCCATGGGATAAGTTTATGAAGCATATTTAATTTCAGATTTATGATATTCAATTCATTCAACCATTTACTCATAGGATATATAAGTGAAGCACGAGATTGAATGACAAACTACTCCAAAAAGATATAAGTGAAGATCAATGCATAGTCAATTAGTTAAATAGCCATGTGAGGACTCTCTCTCTTATTCAGAATTTCAGATCCAATGCTTTTATTCAAACAGAAAAACAAAATAAAAAAGGCACTCCAAGAATAGCACGCATCATGTGAATGAATAAAATTTAGGCTCAACATAGGCTAACCGATAATTGTTGATGAAGAGAGATGGGATGCATAGCATCCCCAAGCTTAGATGCTTGAGACTTCTTGAAATATTTACTTGGGGTGCCTTGGGCATCCCCAAGCTTGAGCTTTTGTATCTCGTTCAATCCTCTCATATCATGGTTTCACCTATTCTCAAAAACTTCATCCACACAAAACTCGAAAAGAACTCGTGAGATAGGTTAGTACACATAAGAATAAATCAACACTTCATGTACTGCCAAGACAAGTTGCACAATAATTTTCAAACATCATCTACTGTTTACTATCGTTTCCACAGTTTATATCTACCAATATAGGCTATGGAAACTAGAGGATAAGTAGATAACAAAACTATGATAGCAATCTGTCCAAACAGAACAGTCTGTAGCAATTTATGAAAACAGTGTACTTCCGTAACTCAAAAATTTATGAAAATTTAGGATGTGCTAAATAATTTATATGACAATACTGTGTAAAAATTTCAGAAACTTTCCACGTTCCAGAAAAATATGAAAATTCAAACACTACAGCAAAAGTTTCTGTTTTTTACACAGCACACATCAAACATGCAATGCAAGCATCCTAAGGCAATTCTTGGAACTTTTTATTGAAAAACAAGATTATGAATAACACCTAACAGAAAATAACAAAATATAATGACGATCCAAGCAAAGCACATATTATGTGACGAATAAAAATATAGCTCCAAGTGAGGTTACCGATAATGTTGAAGACGAAAGAGGGGATGCCTTCCGGGGCATCCCCAAGCTTAGTTGCTTGGATCTTCCTTGAATATTACCTTGGGGTGCCTTGGGCAACCCCAAGCTTAGGGTCTTGCCACTCCTTATTCTCCTCATATCGATATCTCACACAAAACTTGAAAACTTCAATCACACAAAACTTAACGGAACTTCGTGAGATGGGTTAGTATGATAAAGAGCAAACCATCCACTTAGGTACTGTTGAATACAAGATCCATAATTGTTCTCGCATAATGTCTACTGTAAATTATCATTTCCACAATTTATATCACTTAATATAATCCATGGAAATGCTAAAACAAGCAAACTACGCAAACAAGGCAGATTCTGTCAAAAACAGAACAGTCCGTAATGATCTGTACAATGACCAGACTTCTACAGCCCCAAAAATTATGACAAATTAGGACAACCTAGGAAATTTGTATATCAATCATGTGTAAAAAATTCAGAAGCTTTTGACTCTCTGGTGAATTTATAAAAATTCTGGACTGGGCACCAAAGTTTCTGTTTTTGCACAGAATCAAGTCAACTATCAACCACATCATCCCAAAGGCATTACTTGGCACTTTATTGAAATAAAAGGCACAAAACATGATTACTACAGTATCTTAATCATGTTAAAACACAAAAACAGAAAGGGTAAATATTGGGTTGTCTCCCAACAAGCTCTTTTCTTTAATGCCTTTCTAGCTAGGCATGACATTTTAATGATACACTTCCAAGCCCAATTCCGATGGTAATTTTATTCATACTCTAAAATATATAAGTGAAGTTCATAGAGCATTCTACAATTAATATAGATTAACCAATATCCAAGCTCAAAATATATAAGTGAAGCACACGAAGCATTCTATAAAGCCATACTCAAAAGATTTAAGTGAAGCACAAAGAGCATTCTACAAAGCCATACTCAAAAGATCTAAGTGAAGTGCATGAAGCATTCTATAAAGCCATACTCAAAAGATTTAAGTGAAGCACAAAGAGCATTCTACAAAGCCATACTCAAAAGATCTAAGTGAAGCGCATGAAGCATTCTATAAATCAATGAAGGACTATCTCATACTAGAAGGGTGCATAAAAGGAAAAGAAAAACACTAAAGACGCATATCATGTGAACAAAACAAAAACCGAGGTATACCGATAATTGTTGAGAATAAAGATGGGATGCCTTCCGGGGCATCCCCAAGCTTAGATGCTTGAGTCTCCTTGAAATATTTACTTGGGGTGCCTTGGGCATCCCCAAGCTTGAACTCTTGTCTCTCCGTATTCTTCTTATATCGATACCCCCTCGATCTTCGAACACTTCATTCACACAAAACTTAACAAAACCCTCGTGAGATCCGTTAGTATAATAAAGCAAAATACTACTTTAAGTACTATTGTGAACTCATTCCAAATTCATATTATCATTATATCTACTGTAGTCCAACTTCACCATGGTTCATACCCCCCGATACTACCCATAGATTCATCAAAATAAGAGAACAATGCATAGAAAACAGAATCTGTCAAAAACAGGACAGTCTGTAGCAATCTGGAAACTTCGTATACTTCTGTAACTCAAAAATTTCTGAAAATTTAGGAAAAATTAAACAATTTTTATAGAAGTAATGTGTAAACATTTCAGAAACTTTTGACGTTCCAGTAAGAAATGTAAATTCATGCACTACAGTCAAAGTTTCTGTTTTTGCACCGCACAAAGCAAATAAGCAATCTAATCATCCTAAAACCAAATCTTGGCACATTATATTTATAATACAATGGATATATACAAGGGGATAATTATTTTTGAGAAACTTCCATGAAAAATTCTACATTGTTTCCATGAGCATGAACACAAGTGTTCAAGGTCGACCCTCACTTCTCCAATGCACAACCTTCCAATCACTTCTCTTTTTGAAAAACTTCTAAGGCATAAGAGGCAAGTAATTCTTTTTGTATTTTTCTTTATTTAATTTTTTTGTTTGTTTCACCCACAACTAAAGAAAGCAAAAAGGGAAAACAAAATCTACTTAGTGAAGAAAGCAAACAAGCACACACGAGAATATCAACCCCACGCTATTGCTCCCCGGCAACGGCGCCAGAAAAGAGCTTGATAATCCCCAAGTGCAAGGAATCATCGTAGCAATTTCCAAAGGTGGAAGTGATAAGTATGGAGTGTCGAACCCACAAGGAGCTAAAGGTAAGATCAATATTCTCTCAAGTCCTATCTGCCACTGATACGACTCTACGTACGCCGAACGTTTGCTTCCAACTAGAAACGAGAAATAAAACTACGTTGTGGGTATGAAGAGAATAGCTTTGCATGATATCGGAGAACTAAAATATAAAAATAGGTGTTGTTATCATAAAGTTAGAATATATTACAATATATTACAAATAGCGAGTGTGGAATAATGATGGGTCGGTGTGCGGAATTGTCCTAGGCAATTGTTAACAAGATCGGTAATCATTATTGCAATTTTATATGAGGGAGAGGCATAAGCTAACATACTTTCTCTACTTGGATCATATGCACTTATGATTGGAACTCTAGCAAGCATCCGCAACTACTAAAGATCATTAAGGTAAAACCCAACCATAGCATTAAAGCATCAAGTCCCCTTTATCCCATACGCAACAACCCACCTACTCGGGTTTATGCTTCTGTCACTCAAGCAACCCACTATAAGTGAATCATGAACGTATTGCAACACCCTACAGCGGGAATCCTTCACGTGTGCGCGGCACGGAAGGCACCATAGGACAGCACCAAAATAAACATACAACTCAAACCAATCTAGATCATCAATCAGCCCATAAGACAAAAGAAATCTACTCAAAACATCATAGGATGGCAACACATCATTGGATCGTAATATGTTGCATAAAGCACCATGTTCAAGTAGGGGATTACAGAGAGTGGACCGCTGAAAAGATATGAGGACGGTGATGAAGAAGGTGATGTTGATGAAGACGATCACCGCGGCGATGGTTCCCCCGATGGCACTCCGGCGCCACCGAGAGAGAGGGGGAGAGGGTCTCCCCCTTGTGCTTCCTTCTCCATGGCCTCCCCCCTAGGTGGGGAGAGGTTCTCCCTCTGGTCCTTGGCCTCCATGGTGATGATGGCCCCTCCGTCTTCCTCCTCCATGGTCTTCGGTGATGGTGACCCCCTCCGGCAGGGTGCCGGAGAGGGCCAAGATTGATCTTTCGTGGCTACAGAGACTTGCGGCGGCGGAACTTCCGATCTAGGTTTCTTTCTGGAGGTTTCTCGATTTATAGGAGTACTTGGCGTTGGAATCAAGTCAGGGGGGGTGCTCGAGGGGCCCACAAGCCAGGGGGCGTGCCCTAGGGGGCGCCCCCTAGGCTTGTGGCTGCCTCGGGACTCCCCTCCGGTATCTTTTTGCTCCAGTATTTTTTATATTTTCCAAAAATATTCTCCGTAAATTTTCAGCCCATTCCGAGAACTTTTATTTCTGCACAAAAACAACACCACGGTAGCTCTGCTGAAAACAGCGTCAGTCCGGGTTAGTTCTAATTAAATCATACCAAAATCATATAAAATTATTGTAAACATGGCATGAATACTTCATAAATTATAGATACGTTGGAGACGTATCAGCCGACACCGAGGTCTACACTCCTTATGTGCGGCAGCGTAAAGACCGATCCTACACTACTGTCTGCACCCCCTACGTGAGTCATCGTTACGACCCGCAGGTTCTGGTGCAGTACACTGAGGCGCTGGATCGTGCTGTCCGAGCTCTAATTGTTGAGTTGTACACCACCCGTGCTCGTCTTTACAACGGTATGACACAGTTGATACCCGCAGTCAGAGCGAGGATGCATCCAGAGTACATCCTTTACCCGCACAGGACAGAGCTACCACCAGGTCTTGAGTGGCCTGCTGTTGGAGGTCGTACTCCTTCACGTGGACCTCTGCTCCCCGCTCGGGACCAGTATCTACATCAGAGTGTTCATGGATTGCAGAATCCTGCCCCCAGGTTTGCCATTCAGAGTCACCAGCAGTTACCTGGCTTTAGTGGTTGTCCTCGACGTTGATGTAGCATATCGCTATGTCCCGTTGTTGTATCTCTCTATCGCGTGCCTGCGTGCCGCCTAGTGGTCTAGGTTGTTTACCTTTCCAAACTTGTACCGCTGGTTTGTAATAGACCTATGTATGTATTTGTATGTCGTGTTCGACTACTATGATGTATCTATCGCACTTCCTTCTTTGTGCATGATTACCTCGTGAATGATTCATTCTCTTTGCTATTACTCAATACTAAGCTACCACTGTTGATTTTGACAGAATGGTTAGACCAGCTGGAAGTGGCCATGGTGCCGACCACCCACCACCACCTGAATACATGGCTAGAATGATGCAGCAGTTTGAGCTGAACCGCCAGTTTATGCAAGGGCTTATGGATCAGTTTCCGAGGTCGAACATGAATCAGCAGGAAGTCCCAGTAACTCTGCAGGACTTTATGTGCCTCAACCCTGCTGTCTACCACAACTCAACTCAACCGCTTGATGCTGATGACTGGCTCCGTGACATCACTTATGAGCTGGAGTCTGCAGGCGCCTCAATGGCAAGCTATGTCACCTTTGCATCATACTTCCTGAAGGGTCCCGCTGCTCAATGGTGGAACAGTCATAGGCACTCATAGCCTGTTGGAACCATCATCACCTGGCCAGAGTTCCAAGCTGCTTTCCGTGCCCGCCACATTCCTCGAGGAATTATGGACAGGAAGAAGCGGGAGTTCCGCAACCTCACCCGGGGCAACAAGATTGTGGATGCTTATCATTGGGAGTTTCTGTACTTGTCCTGCTATGCTGAAGAAGACATTGTAACTGATGCTCGTAGGCAGGACAAATTCCGCGAAGGCCTTCACCCTGATATCAAGCTCGCACTCCTTGTGCAGGTCTTTGCTGATTTCGCCACCTTGGTGAACAAGTCCATTCAAGTTGAAACTGGTCTGCAGGACTACAAGGACAACAGCAAGGGCAGCCGTGGCATGGGCTCATCTTCGGGCTCATCAACTTAGAAGTGCAAGATCTAGATCCCGCACAACATGTACCATGCACCTGCTCCTGCTCCAAGGCCGTCTTATGCTGCACCTCGTCTGCCTCCTCCACCAGCTAAGCAGCCGAGGCTTCCAGCTCCACCACCCCGAGTTCCTCCTTCCCATCCTGAGGACGGGTTGTGCTTCAAGTGTGGCCGTCCAGGGCACCATGCCAAAGAATGCAGGCAGAATCATAATCAACTTGCACTGCCTTCCAACCAACCCCGCCACAACAATGCCAGGCCTGCTTATGGTCGTGGTCAGGCTAACAACATTGAGATGACTGAAGCCCAAGACCAGCCTGCCACTGTGATGGGTACCCTTCTTATTAACTCAGTACCAGCTTCTGTATTGTTTGATACAGGAGCATCGCATTCTTTTATGTCAGAAGAATTTGCATACATGCATGGCATTAAGGACGAAAAGATGAACATCCCGATAGTGGTAAAAAAACCGCGGGCCAATGTCGAACCTCCATGGTTAGTCCCAACATCACCCTTGAAATTGAAGGGCTAGAATTTCATGCTTCCCCCATAATATTGAAGTCTTCCAGTATCGACCTCATTCTGGGAATGGATTGGTTGAAGACTCATATCGCTTCGATCGTGTGCGCCACCAAAACCGTCCATCTCCTGCATCCTTTGAATGAGATAGTCAGCTACCATGCTCATCTTGTTCGAGATGCTGAAGCACAGCTTTATGCCTTGAATGTATTGAATGTGTCACCTCTTGAAGGGATTGAAAACATTCCAGTTGTCCGAGACTTCCAAGATGTCTTTCCGGAAGAACTTCCAGGGATTCCCCCTGCTAGGTACCCGGTACCCGGTACCACCCCTATAGCCAAGCGACCTTATAAGATGCCTCCTCATGAGCTTCTTGAGCTTAAGCAAGAAATCGACAATTCGCTTCGCATGGGTTTCATACACCCAAGTTCCTCTGCTTGGGGAGCACCTTCTCTCTTTGTCAAGAAGAAGGATGGTACGAATCGTTTGGTCCAAGACTACCATCCCATCAACCAGGCAACCATTCAGAACAAATATCCGCTTCCTCGGATCAATAATCTATATGATCAACTTGCTGGTTCTTCAGTGTTTTCAAAACTCGACTTGAGGTTGGGTTATCATCAGATCTGGGTTCACGAAGAGGATATTCCAAAGACGGCATTCGTTACTCGCTATGGTTCATAGGAGTACACTGTCATGTCTTTCGGCTTAACCAATCCTCTAGCAACATTCTCTCGTCTGATGAATTATATCTTCATGCACTACCTCGACAAGTTCATCGTGGTTTATCTGGATGACATCCTGGTGTTCTCCAAGAATAAAGAAGAGCATGTTGAACATCTTCGTCTTGTACTAGAAAAGCTTTGAGAGCATTAGCTATATGCCAAGTATTCCAAGTGTGAGTTCTCGTTGGACGAAGTGACTTACCTTGGTCATGTGATCTCCAAATATGGTATTGCCATCAACCCAAAACGAGTTCAGGCTATTCTTGACTGGACTCCCCCGAAGAATGTTAAGCAAGTCAGAAGTTTCCCCGGACTTGCCAGCTATTGCCGTCGTTTTGTGGAGAACTTCTCCAAGATTGCCAAGCCATTAACCAATCTGCTTCACAAAGGCGTTAAGTTTGAGTGGACAGATAAATGACAGGAAAGTTTCCAAGCACTCAAGGACAAGCTGACATCTGCTCCAGTGCCTGCTCCTCTGGATTCTTAGAAGGACTTCATCATTTATTGCGACGCATCCTGTCAAGGATTAGGCTGTGTACTGATGCAAGAATGCAGAGTGATTGCTTATGCTTCATGACAGTTGCATCCTAATGAAGAGAATTATCTGGTCCATGACCTTGAACTTGCTGCGGTAATCTATGCACTGTTGTTATGGCGACATTACCTTCTTGGTAATCGTTGTGAGATCTACACCGACCATCAAAGTCTGAAGTACCTGTTTACTCAGCCATACCTGAATCTCCGTCAGAGGCGATGGATGGAAGTAGTTACAGACTATGACTTCGGTATATCTTATACCCCTGGCAAGGCTAATGTTATGGCAGATGCCTTGAGTCGAAAAGCTTATTGCAATAATCATATGGTTCAAAAGGCTAACCCCCGTCTCCATGAAGAGCTCCGCAAGTTGAATCTTCACATTGTTCCACAGGGTTCTCTTAATAACCTTGTCATGGAACTGACTCTTCTGAAAGCTATTAAGTCCGCACAAGACAAGGATCTTTACATTGTTAGGATGAAAGAGGATATTAACTTAGAGAAATTCAAGGAATTCTCGCTTGCTGAAGATGGAACTTTGTACTTCAAGGATCGTATTGTGGTTCCCCATTTCGAGCTTATGACAGAGAAGGTGATGAAAGAAGAACATGACACCCCTCTCTCTATTCATCCGGGTAGTACCAAGATGTATCTGGACATCCGTCAGAAGTACTGGTGGTCCGGAATGAAGCAAGACATTGCTTGCTATATTGAAGAATGTGATGTTTGTCGCTGACTCAAAGCTAAACATCAGAAACCTGCTGGACTTCTGCAACCACTCCCTATTCCTGAATGGAAGTGGGACAAGATTCAGATGGACTTCATCACTGGGTTTCCGAGGTCACGGAAAGGGAATGATGCTACCTTTGTCGTCATCGACCAATTCTCAAAGGTCACCCACTTTCTGCCAGTCAAGGAGACAATTATTGCCAGTCAATTAGCAGCCTTGTATACCTCAAGAATTGTTTCACTCCATGGCATTCCAAAGGAAATCAGTTCAGACCGTGGCAGTATTTTCACCTCCAAGTTCTGGGATAGTTTCCAAGAGGCAATGGGAACTCATATTACCTGGAGTACTACTTATCACCCTCAGTCTCAAGGTCAAGTTGAACGAGTTAATCAAATCCTTGACGACATGCTACGGGCTTGTGTTATTTCTTTCGACAAGAAGTGGGAAGAATCTCTCCCGTATGCTGAATTCTCTTATAACAACAGCTATCAAGCCAGCTTGAAAATGGCCCCCTTTGAAGTGTTATATGGACATAAATGCTGAACCCCTCTGAAATGGTCAGAAATTGGGGAACGTGCACTCATTGGTCCGGACATTATCCAACCAGCTGAAGAGTAAGTCCGCATTGTTCGGGATAATCTCAAGGCAGCCCAGTCCCGTCAGAAGAGCAATTATGACAAGAAACACAGGGGTTCAACCTATCAAACCGCTGATAAGGCTTATCTGCGTGTCACTCCTTTGAGACGCACTCATCGGTTCGGAGTCAAGGGCAAGTAGCTCCTCGCTACGTTGGTCCTTTCCGCATTATTGAAAGACGTGGACATGTGGCTTATAAATTGGAGCTGCCACCAAAATTCTCACATATCCACGATGTCTTCCATGTGTCGCAACTTCATCATTGCTTCAAGGACCCACATCGTGAAGTGGATCCTGAGTTGATCGAGGTCCAAGATGATCTCACTTACAAAGAGCATCCGATCCGCGTTCTTGAGGAAACTGAACGTTGGACTCGTCAGAAGGTTACCAAGTTCTTCAAAGGGCAGTGGTCAAATCATTCTGAAGATTAAGCCACTTGGGAACGCGAGGATAACCTTCGGGCAGAATATCCCGATATTCTCCCTTCTACCTCTTAATTCTCGGGGCAAGAATTTCTTTTAGTGGGGGAGAGTTGTAACACCCTGGATTCATGCTACAGTGATCAATGTAATTAAGCTACAATAACCGTGAGGATTAAGCTAATCCATTTTGCTAAACCATGCTTGATCACATTGGAGTCATATGTCATTTGGTTTCCCTAATGATTTTCAAAATTCTTTTAAAAGGTGTATTAATAGCTTTGCAAACCTGGAAACAAAAATCATGGATGGGTTACAAATATTCCATAAGCTTTCATAAAATTGTAACTCACATTTTTGTAAAGTGTTTTGGTGCCTCAAAACATTTAAAACGGAGGCCAAATTATTGTTTAAATGACCTTTTGAATTATGTAAAATTCCAAATAAATTCAAAATGCCCCAAATCTTTTTGTGGTACTGCCTAATATTGCAGTATGATTAATGGGTAAGCTTCCTTGTTTTTACAAAGGTATTTTGTGTTGTTTTTAAATCAAAACAGAGTTATTTAATCAAACCTAAAACAGGAATTTAGCTAAAAGGAAAAGGGGGCCCCTCCTCTTTTCCTGGGCCTTAGCCCATTGCCCCCCAGCTGGCCCACCTAGACCCGTCCCTCATAACTAACCTCGCTACAGGGCAGAGCGGGCGGGATGCCCGCCACGGCACCCTGCCGGCCACCCGTCGGCCATCCGCTGACCGCCCCTCCTACTTCAAACACCGGCGAGCCCCTCCTCCGAACCCTATTCGCACCCCTTCCCCCGCCTCTCCCATCGCCCCCCGTCCCCCGTTTCCCCTCTGCCCGAGCTCAGGCTCGGGCTCGCCGCGGCCGCGCCGCCCCGTCGTCGCTGCTCACCGTCACGGCGCGTCCCCGGCCTCCTCCCCATCAGAGTCCCTCACGCCTTGCCGCCCCCGCCTCCCTGCAACGCCGGTGAGGCCGGCCTCCCTCCCCTCTCACCGCTGCTCGCCCGCTAGTGGCGCCGCCCGCACCACGGCCACCCGCTGCCCCGCACGATGCTTCTCGCCGACGCGCCCGCACCTGCGTCCACCGCACCATGGCCGCGCCCCTGTGCGCGCTCGCCATGCGCTGCCTCGCCCCCCTGCACGCCCCACCATGAGCCCGCCTCCGTGCATGCGCCTGCGCTGCTGCTCGCCGTTGCCGCCCCTTGTGCGCCCCACCGTGAGCCTGCCTCTTCCGCCCGCGCCCTGCCCCCTGATACGTCTCCAACGTATCTATATTTTTTGCTTATTCCATGTTGTTATATTATCATTCTTGGATGTTTTACCATCATTTTATGACAACTTTATATCATTTTTTGAGACTAAACTATTGACATAGTGCCAAAGTGCCAGTTATTGTTTTTACTTGTTTTTTACTTCGCAGAATATCGGTACCAAACAGAGTCCAATCGCGACGAAACTTTTTGGAGATTTTTTCAGGACCAGAAGACACTCAGTGGGCCAAAGAAGAGCCAGGAAGGTGGGCTGTGGAGAGCACAACCCACCAGGGCGCGCCAGAGGGCCCCCGGCGCGCCCTGATGGGTTGTGCCCTCCACGGGGCCCCTCTCCACCGCCTCTGATGCCTATAAATTCTCAAATATTCGGAAAACCCTAGGGGAGTCGACGAAACACAATTCCAGCTGCCGCAAGTTCTAGAACCTCGAGATCCAATCTAAACACCATCACGGAGGGGTTCATCTTCTTCATAGGTGCCTCTCCGATGATGCGTGAGTAGTCCACCATAGACCTATGGGTCCGTAGGCAGTAGCTAGCTAGATGGCTTCCTCTCTCTCTCTCTTATGATTCTCAATACAATGGTCTCTTGGAGATCTATTTGATGTAAACTTTTGCGGTGTGTTTGTTGGGATCCGATGAATTTTGAGTTCATGATTAGTTTCTATCCATTAATATTATTTGAATCTTCTTTGATCTCTTATATGCATGATTACTTATAGCCTCATATTTCTTCTTCGAATCTTTGGTTTAGTTAGGCCGACTAGATCGATTTTTCTTACCATGGGAAGAGGTGCTTTGTAATGGGTTCGATCTTGCGGTGTCCTTTCCCAGTGACAGAAGGGGCAGCAAGGCACGCATGTATCGTTGCCATTAAGGATAACAAGATGGGGTATATTCCTACATGAATAGATCTTGTCTACATCATGTCATCGTTCTTATTGCATTACTCCGTTTTTCCATGAACTTAATACACTAGATGCATGCTGGATAGCGGTCAATGTGTGGAGTAATAGTGGTAGATGCAGGCAGGAGTCGGTCTACTTATCTTGGACGTGATGCCTATATAATTATCATCGCCTTGGATATCGAATGATTATTTGATCTTCTATCAATTGTCCAACAGTAATTTGTTCACCCACCGAGTGCTATACTCATGAGAGAAGCCACTGGTGAATCCTACGGCCCCCGGGTCTACTTTTCCATCATATTGCTTTCCGATCTATCTTTTTGCCTCTTTGTTTTCAGATCTACAAAACCAAAAACCCAAAAACATATTGCTGCACTTTTTATTTGCTCTTCTTATTTTGTGTTCTTGAGAGATCTATCTCTCCTATCTATCACTACCTAATCTATCTTTTTACCGTAGAGAGATTGACAACCTCTCTTTCGCGTCGGGTTGCAAGTATTTGTTGTTTCTATGCAGGTGCTGCTTATTGGGTGGTGGTGATCCTCCTACTGGTTCGATAACCTTGGTTTCATAACTGAGGGAAATACTTACCGTCGCTGTGCTGCATCATCCCTTCCTCTTTTTGGAAATACCGACGCAGTCTCAAGCCACGTCAAAGGAATTTCTGGCGCCGTTGCCGGGAAGGAAGCGGTCTCTTCTACGTGCCAATCTCAGGCACCGCGGAGACTCCATCATCATCTACCAGGTTCCTAATCACAAATATCATTTCCTTGCAATTACATTATTTGCCATTTGCCTCTCGTTTTCTTCTCCCCCACTTCACCAATTTGCCGTTTTATTCGCCCTTCTTTTTCTTTTGCCTTTTTCTCGCCGAATCTCTTGCCTTGTCATTATGGCTAGTTCTTCCTTTATTGCGTGTACTCCCAATAATGAGGTTCTTAATTTTAAGCAAAGGGGAGGGGAGAACCTAAAAGATGCTTGGTATAGGATTTGTAATGCTCATAATAGATCTATCCATAAGCAATCTATCGTTGTTCTTCTTCGCAGTTTTTATGTTGGCATCACCACTTGGTATAGATTCGTCATTGATACGATTACCGGTGGGAATTTCTTGATGTGTCCATCTTTGGATGCTTTTAATGCCTTGGGAAGTTTAGTGGGATCACCACCTATTATGATCAATGAAACAACTTTAACTCTCGAACATGTTATGAAGAGATTAGATGCTATTGAAAAGAAGATGATTACCAAAGAACATCTTGAAGATTTAGATAAGAAAATGCATAATCTTGCTAATAAAATAGGGGCTAAAGCAGGAGACGCCATTAAATTGCTAAAGGCACAAGAAACCATAGTTAACGAAAGGGTAGAATAGAGTCCTTACCGGATTGATAAGTTGGAAGAAATTTTTAGTAATTTGGGTTCGGCTTTTTCTTCTATCAAAACTATTGAAAAAACTCCCGTAAAAATTGGCAAGACCACGCAAGTCTCTAAGAACAAAGTTGCTACACCTAGTAGTCATAAGGGGGATCTTAAAATGATTAGTATTCATCCCGACTTTGTTGAAATCATAAGAGACCCTATTTACAAGAATGAATTTTTTGGTTTTCTTCCTAGAAGTGTTGTCATTGAGAGCATGCATGCTAAATCCTTGAAGAAATCTATTTGTGTGATTGAAGAGTTGAAAACCAAAGATGACAATACTTGAATCTATGTGTTATGCCTAGCCAGGGGCGTAAAACGATAGCGCTTGTTAGTAGGCAACCCAATGAATAAATTTATTTTTGCTTTTTCCTTTCTGTTTTTGAGTGGTGACACAATTATGCCTCTGTTATGATTGTGTTTTTATGGTTTATTTAGTGTTTGTGCCAAGTAGAGCCTTTAGGATGACTCATGAGATGAGTAGAAGCGATGCTGAATCTGAAACAGAAACTTTGCGTCCAGTATATGAATTTTCATTTTTTTGCTGGAACGTGATCTTGAGATGAAATTTTAACACAGTGTTCCTATACAAATTATTTATGTTGTCCTAATTTTTCAGAATTTTTAGAGTTACAGAAGTATGGTTAGAGTACAGATTACTACAGACTGTTCTGTTTAAGACAGATTCTGTTTTCGTTACATTGTGTGCTTGTTTTGATGAATCTATGGGTTATATTGAAGAGTATGAGCCATGGTAAAGTTAAAATACAGTAGGTATAATGCAATAATAAAATATGAATGGGTTCGAAACAGCACCTAAAGTAGTGATTTGCTTTATTATACTAACGGATCTCACGAAGATTTTGTTGAGTTTTGTGTGATTGAAGTTTTCAAGTTTTGGGTGAGATCACGATGGATGAAGGAATAAGGAGTGAAAAGAGCCTATGCTTGGGGATGCTACAGCACCCCCAAGATATATCCAAAGAGAAACAAGCAACTAAGCTTGGGGATGCCCCCGAGTGGCATCCCCTCTTTCTTCTAACAACCATCGGTAATTTACTTGGAGCTATATTTTTATTCGTCACATATCATGAGTTTTGCTTGGAGCGTCTTGTATCCTTGCTTGCTTTGCTTGTTAGTTTGTCATTGGTATCCTTGCTGTACACACCAATTTGAGAGAGCCAAATTATGCTATGATTTATTAGAATCGCTCTCTATGCTTCACTTAAACTTTTTGAGCTATAGAATTGCTCTAGTGCTTCACTTATATCTTTTTGAGAACGGTGTGCTTGGAAATTTTAGTAGAAATACTCTCATGCTTCACTTAGATTAATTTGAGAGTTAGTAAATTTTGAAGAAATCCTCTCATGCTTCACTTATACCTTTTTGAGAGATGAAATCTTTATGCTCATGTGCTTCACTTAAATTTGTTTGAGCTTGCCAAAAAGCAGTGGCAATATATGAAACTAGTCCCAAAGTGATAGATATCCAAGGAGGATATAATAAAAACTTTCATGAAGATCATTGGGCAAATTAAACTTGATTCCTTGTAATAGTTTTGAAACATGATGATAGTAATATGTGGGTCATGTTGGTGAGTAATTATGCTTTAGTAGGAATATTGGTGTTAAGGTTTGTGATTCCCTATGCAAGTATGAAAGTCAATAGTTATGCAATGAAGTTACATCCTACTTGTGGTGCATTATTCGGTGTTAGTTATGCTCAATGCTCGCTTATGTGAATTTTCGTTTCTTGGTTTGGTCGCTTCTCAATCCATTTTGCTAGCCTCCATTTGTACTAAGTAGAAATACTACTTGTGCATCCAAAATCCTTAAACCAAGTTTTGCCTTATGAGTCCATCATACCTACCTATATGCGGTATTTCCATGCCGTTCCAAGCAAATTTGTATGTGCCATCTCTAAATTTTCAAAATAAATTTTCTCTTTTGTGTGCTCGTACCGCTCATGAAACTGTGAGGAGTGTCCAATATTTTTCCATGCTAGATGTCTTATTCTCAAGATGAGTGTTTATTCAGTTGTCATTGCATGAGAGTGCGGCGGTAATAGGGATGCCCATTCCCGAAATGAAAAATAAAGAAAAAATATTTACTTTATGTTGTCAAATAATAAATTCCTTGGAAAGTGTTGGTATGGAATGCAACAGTGGATACGGCCCGCCATGGAAAGTGAAAGTTTGGTGGAAAAAGGAATAAACTTTATTTTCTGTTTGGGAACCGCCTATGATATATCTAGCATGGAAAGTATTGTGAGCTACTCTGTCGTTTCCGTTGATAGGAAAAGCATGCCACCCAAAATACTTTTCTCTCTCAATTTAAAACTTGGAGCTCTGGCACCTCTACAAATCCCTACTTCCCTCTGCGAAGGTCCTATCTATTTACTTTATGCAATTTTTATTTTTACTTTGAGTCTCCATCTTTTCTTATAAGCACCAACTCGGGGGCACTATGATCGTACTTGAGCATTGGGATAGCTAATATTTGAGTGTGTTTCATGAATGGATCAATGATTGAGCATGATGGGCTAGGGATAACTTTCTTTAGTGTTGATATTTTGAAAGACATGGTTTCTTGTTGGCATGCTTGAGTATTGAAGTCATTATGTTAAAACTAGACTATTGCTTTGAATCATCTACAAGTCCAAATGTCCATGCTATACAAAAGAAAAGAATATGAGATGAACATGTTAGGTAGCATTCCACATCAAAAATTCTGTTTTTATCATTTACCTACTCGAGGACGAGTAGGAATTAAGCTTCGGGATGCTGATACGTCTCCAACGTATCTATAATTTTTGCTTGTTCCATGTTGTTATATTATCATTCTTGGATGTTTTACAATCATTTTATAACAACTTTATATCATTTTTGGGGACTAACCTATTGACATAGTGCCAAAGTGCCAGTTGCTGTTTTTGCTTGTTTTTTACTTCGCAGAATATCAGTACCAGACGGAGTCCAATCGCGATAAAACTTTTTGGAGATTTTTTCTGGACCAGAAGACACCCAGTGGGCCAAAGAAGAGCCAGGAAGGTGGGCTTTGGAGAGCACAACCCACCAGGGCGCCCCCCGCGTGCCCTGATGGGTTGTGCCCTCCACGGGGCCCCTCTCCACCGCCTCTGATGCCTATAAATTCTCAAATATTCGGAAAACCCTAGGGGAGTCAACGAAACACAATTCCAGCCGCCGCAAGTTCCAGAACCTCGATATCCAATCTAAACACCATCACGGAGGGGTTCATCTTCTTCATAGGTGCCTCTCCGATGATGCGTGAGTAGTCCACCATAGACCTACGGGTCCGTAGGCAGTAGCTAGATGGCTTCCTCTCTCTCTCTTATGATTCTCAATACAATGGTCTCTTGGAGATCTATTTGATGTAAACTTTTGCGGTGTGTTTGTTGGGATCCGATGAATTTTGAGTTCATGATCAGTTTCTATCCGTGAATATTATTTGAGGCTTCTTTGATCTCTTATATGCATGATTACTTATAGCCTCGTATTTCTTCTTCGAATATTTTGTTTAGTTAGGCCAACTAGATCATTTTTTCTTGCCAGGGGAAGAGGTGCTTTGTGATGGGTTTGATCTTGCGGTGTCCTTTCCCAGTGACAGAAGGGGCAGCAAGGCACGCATGTATCGTTGCCATTAAGGATAACAAGATGGGGTCTATTCCTACATGAATAGATCTTGTCCACATCATGTCATCATTCTTATTGCATTACTCCGTTTTTCCATGAACTTAATACACTAGATGCATGCTGGATAGCGGTCGATGTCTGGAGTAATAGTGGTAGATGCAGGCAGAAGTCGGTCTACTTATCTTGGACGTGATGCCTATATAATGATCATCGCCTTGGATATCGTCATGATTATTTGATCTTCTATCAATTGCCCAACAGTAATTTGTTCACCCAGCGTGTGCTATACTCATGAGAGAAGCCACTTGTAAATCCTACGGCCCCCGGGTCTACTTTTCCAACATATTGCTTTCCGATCTATCTTTTTGCCTCTTTGTTTTCAGATCTACAAAACCAAAAACCCAAAAACATATTGCTACACTTTTTATTTGCTCTTCTTATTTTGTGTTCTTGAGAGATCTATCTCTCCTATCTATCACTACCTAATCTATCTTTTTACCGTAGAGAGATTGACAACCTCTCTTTCGCGTCGGGTTGCAAGTATTTGTTGTTTGTGTGCAGGTGCTGCTTATTGGGTGGTGGTGATCCTCCTACTGGTTTGATAACCTTGGTTTCATAACTGAGGGAAATACTTACCATCGTTGTGCTGCATCATCCCTTCCTCTTTGGGGAAATACCGACGCAGTCTCAAGCCACGTCACCCCTTCCCGTGCCGCTGGCGCCTCCGAGCGCCGTGCGAGCCGAGCACGGTCAGCCCTTGTTTTAGTTAGTGGGGATAACCCCCCCCCCCCCCCACTTACTCCAAAAACCCCATTGACCACTGGGTCCCCCTATAAACAAAAAAAGGGGGATTAAAAATATATAATAGGTATTAATTAATTAATTAATTAATAACTTAATTAATTAACTTTATTAAGCTCAGTTTAAGCACAGTCTATGACAGGGGGGCCCCACCCACTACTATGGAAAACCTTATACACAGAACCTTAGCAGTAGCGCTGGATAAAAAGCGGCGCTACTGCTACATAGCCGTAGCGCGCGTCCAGAACAGGCGCTACTGCTAACTACTTAGCAGTAGCGCGGCAATAAAAAAATGTGTTACTACTAATATTACCCCACCGTTGCCGCCAGGCTAGGTTTAGTAGTAGCGCGCAACCGCGCTACTGCTAAGAGAATAGTAGTAGCGCGTTTTTTGGGTAGGGCGCTACGGCTAAGTTTGAACCTGGCCACATGGCGGGCCCCACTTAGCAGTAGCGCCTCTCCCAGGAGCGCGCTATAGCTATGTCAGGTAGCAGTAGCGCCTTGTCCTAAAACGCGCTATAGCTACGTCAGGTAGCAGTAGCGCTTTTACCTAAAACGCGCTATAGCTACCTTAGCTATAGCGCGTTTTATAGAAACACGCTACTGCTATCTTCACATAACCCCCGCGCGGGCTTCCTCCTCCACTTCTTTCCTCCATCCCATTCCCCATTCGATCCCTCTCCTCTGACGCCGCCGTCGCCCTCCGTCGCCTGCCCGCGCCCCGTCTGTCGTTGCCCTCCGTCGCCTGCCCGCGCCCCGTCCATCGCCGCCCTCCGTCGCCTGCCCGCGCCCCGTCCGTTGCCGCCTGCGCGCCCTCCGTCGCCGCCCGCTCCTCCACCCGCACCCGTCTCCCCCGAGCTTCGCCTCGCTGCCGGCATCTCCCCCAAGCTCCACCTCGCCGCCGACGTCTCCCCTAGCCCCTTGTAAGTCCTCTGCCCCTACTTCTCTCTCTGTCTCTCTGCCTAACGGTTCTAGGGTTCTAGGGTTCATGTAGTTAGGTTTTGTAGTTAGGTTCTAGGGTTCTAGGGTTCAGGAAATAGCTAGGTTTAATTTATAATTGAAAAATAGTAGGTGAATTAGGTTGGTGTTAGGAAATGATGTTGTGAATTAAAAATTCAGAAAATTGTGAATTCAAATTTCAGAAAATGTGTTGATGACATAGCTAGTATGATCCCTATAGTTAATTAGTTGGTATGAACCCTAGTTAAGAAAAACAGAATTAGTATGGGTTAAATGAATTCTAGGTATTTTAGGTGTTTTAGGTGTAGTTGAAAGAATTCTAGGTATTTTTTTAGTTAAAGCAATTGTTGCTATTTAAATATAAAATAGAATTGATTAACCCTACGTGAATTAGTATGAACCCTAGGACATATTAGGTAGTATGAACCAAGTTAATTAGTATGAAATTAACTAGGTTTTCAAATTAGGACAGAAATTTAGCTAGGTTTCAAATTAGGTCAGAAATTTAGGTAGGCTGAATTTAGTTTCAAATATTGTGAAGAAAAAGGACTTATTGCATTTTCTTCAAGTTCTATATTTTTCTTGCTGTTATATGCAAATTTGAAGTGGACATCTGATATGTGGACATGTGATTTGGACATGTGATGTTTGGAATTTGGACATGTGATATTTTGGACATGTGATGTTAGGAAAATGATGGTTATGTGCAGGGTAAATGATCCGAGTGGCCTAAGTTTCGCCGGAATGTTGATTCATTTCCATTCCAGTGAATTTCAGGCGCTCGATATGTCCACTTTTTAGCAAAGGTCATGCCGAAATTTCCCGTGAATTTTGGCATGACTTGTGCTAGAAAGTAGGCATATCGAGTACCGGGATTTGCTGGGAAACGGCATTCCGGCAAACCATAGACCTTTTTTATGTCTTATTTTAATAATGGGCATGCCACGTGTCGTTCCGCCCGTTTGCTTTAAATGAGTAAAAAATGTTCCGGAAAACTGGGTCAAAAATGTGTTTTGGACATGTTTTATATAATGTTTTTTATGTGAAAAAATAAATTGTTCGCTTATTTGTAAGAAGATAACTAGAAAGTAAAACATTAAACGATAAGAAAATGTTCTCATAGGAATTTGTTTTCGACATCGACGATGCCCGGCCCGCATCCTCGTCGTCGAGTCGGCGGCGACATCCTTGAGAGGCGCAATGTCCGGGACTGGGCTCCATCGGGTTAGCACTGGGAGGTGCTACCTTCCCGGGCTCGGAGATTGGTGAGGAATCCGGGTCTCGTCGTCGACCCGGAGCTTCTTTGGTGGCGGTCGCGTGGGCCACTTTCGGTGCAGAGGGAGCGGCCCCCCGCGGAGGTGGTACGTCGCCGTGTCAGGGAGGAGGACGAGCACGTCCGTCGCTACATGGCGGCGTTGGACGCCAGGTTCTCCAATACCTGGCAGGTTCTTCAGGGATCTCACCCGAGTTATGATCCGGTGATGGTTCCTTATCTTTGGGTGTCCACCGCCGGCGACTCAGAAACCGCTAGTGAACCGAGTTCACCGTCCTCCACTTTGGATTCTAGGATATTCGATCTGTATTAGTGATCTTATATGATAATATTCGAGATGTATATTAGTTAATATTTGATGATGCATTAACTGGATTATTCGATATGATGTATTAGTGATATTATATTCGAGTTCATTATAAATGTATTAGTGATATTATATCGGTATAATGCGTGTGTGACTTTCGGTCTGTCGTTGCTCCTTGTGTGACTTTCATGTGTGTTCTTGATGGAGGAATCCCGATTGTTGTCATGGGAGGCGCTTCCTCCTCTTCTCTTCTTGCGATATATACCTCGGTGTAATGCGCAAGGAGAGGAGAGGAGGTGCGCCCATCACCGACGGTCGAACTATTAGTGTGAGAGAGTGTCCACCAACACATATACACTACCATATCAGTGTGAGAGAGTGCGCACCAACACACCATAAGATATGAGAGTTATTTAAGGAAAGCCTCGACGGACCGAAAGTCAACCGATATTGAATTAGGTCTATTTGGACATGTGTGTATGTTATTGCAGGGAACCCCTCCTAGTGCCTATGTTTTGCCGGAATGTTGATTTATTTCCGTTCCGGCAAATTTTAGGCGCTCAATATGTCTTACATTAGTAATGGTCATGCCGTAATTTTTGAATCATGAACACAGGAAATGTCGTCGTCTGATGACGACGATAGGATCCAAGCATTCAAACTCTGCGGCGAAGATAAGGGTCTTTGCGACCAGCCTGGGCTGCGAGACGACAGGTTCTTCACCATCAAGCTTGACAAGACCTTCATTGTTTCTACGGTACGCAACGATGACAAGTGTTTTTTTGTAATTAAGCATGACTTCTGTTTCTTCGCTTCAACATGTAATTTCTGTTTTATACAATTCGACTAGTTCATCCCCTGCCATGCAAGACAGTATGTCTTGGAGAGGCTCGGTTTCGAGGACCACCAGAGTATGGAGACGAGGAGAGCTAACCTGAGGACTAAACATGGTCACACATTTCTGGTCAAAGTAATGAACGCAGTTAATAACACAGCATTAGGGTGCTCAAATTGGGAAGCTCTTTGCAAGGCATATGGATTTCAGGAGGATATGGAAATAACCTTCGATCTTCGTCCTGAAGATCATACTGAAGGTAACATCGACATTTGGGTGGATGTCGATATGCTTCCTGTTTTACCTCCATGTGAGTTTATCAACCATGCATATTTGTCAAGTAATTTGCATTATATATTTAAAAATAGTGGGTGTTCATCCATACTAAATTTGTTAATTTATAGTTTACAGTTTATTTCGTTTCTTCGAGTGAAACACGAAAATTAATTGACACGACACACTACACTTATGGATCACATCTAACTTGGGAGGAGAAGGATGTTCTTATCAACTTTGTTATTGGTGTCCTAGTTGGTAGGGACAACTTCCCGTATAATTTGGGAACTGGCCCAAATTATACATTTTACATGCCACTAGTGCATAGGTTGAGGGCGGATGACATTCGCCGAAATATCTTGGTAAGAGTTGCTAATTAAGTACACTACTATTGCGTAAATGGTGTTGATTACATTGCTAACTAGGCTACTATTATGTTCTTCAACAGAAACTGCCAAATGAAGTTGTGCCTCCGTTGATGCATGGCGAAGGTAATATGACAATTAAAAGCCCTATGAGGCCTCAGTTCTCTTTTGCATACTCGACTGAGCGCAAACCACCAAGACGGCTCCAAATTGAAGCATGGGGGAAATAAAGAAGGATCGCAAGCCACAAGTTGGAGACCGTTGGATCTCTTTGCTTCATCATGGAGACATAGGTCTTATTCGGTTTTATGTCATTTTACCTAGGAGGGAGGACTAGGTCCTATGAGAGAGAAGTTTTTCTGGTTTATATTAACTTGCATGATCGATTAGGATGATTACTATTATGATGTTTTTATGTTTTATGAGATTTTAACTTGGTATGATTAAGATGATGATGAGTTGTTAGATGAGTAAGATGATGATGAGTTATATGACATATATTTGATTAAGGTGGATGGATGCAAGTGATCATGTTGAATTAGAGGAAAATATGATGTTGCGATTGGCAACATCATATTTTCTTCTAATTCAACATGATCACTTGCATCCATCCACTTTCATCTAAATGTAGTTGCTGGCACAATAATTATTGATGTTGTATATTAATATGTGTTGGATGATGATTATGATGATGACATGATTTGATGAGACTATTTGTATGTGTATGCTATGATTAATTTGTATGTGTATGATATGCTAGAGATTATTGTATAAAGCCTGTACAAATACAAAACAAATATGCAGGAAAAAAATCAGAAACTAATAAAACTAGCAGTAGCGAGGGGAGTAAAGTTAGCAGTAGCACGTCTTACTGTAGAGCGCTACAGCTATTAGCAACAGCGCGTCCCGGTAAAGCACGCTACTACTACCCATGTATAGCAGTAGCACGGTTCAACACGTGCTACTGATACAAGTTAGCTATAGCGCCTTATCAGTAGCGCGGGAACCCGCGCTACTGATACACCTAAGATCCGCGCTACTGCTAGGCTTTTCCCTAGTAGTGACCCCCTGTTGACCAGTCAGCTTTGACTCGTCAACCGGGACCCCCTGGACCCACCTGTCAGCCCCTCTGGTACACTGCCGTGTACCCAGAGCTGGGTGTACATAGCATTTAGTCTTTTGTTTTTAAATTATAATAATTTCATAAAATGCTTAAAACTTTGAATATTAATATAAAATAATCCGTATCTCGGATGAAAAAGTTTTATACATGAAAGTTGCTCAGGAAAATCCCACGAATCTGAATACGCTGTCCGTTCATCTGTCACATGCTCCTAGCATGATGAACATGGACATTTGGCGTTAGGATCATCTGTCCGGTAATGGCCACAGACCCGGGAAATATCGTCAGATATTTTCACGCTCCGTCTGTGATGTGTAGTACTGCGTTAGCTCATCCCTAGCACTGCATATTGCCATGTCATGCATCATGTTGCATCTGCTTGCTTGTATTTATTGTTTCTTCCCCCCTCTTCTCTCCGGTAGACACCGAGACTGACGCTGCTGTCGGGTACGACTACGCCACTGACGATCAGCCTTTTGCAGCAGCGCAGCAAGGCAAGCAACCCCCCTTGATCATCCCGATATCGCCCATTTTTTCCCTCTCATGCTTGCATTAGTTTTCGCTACTATTGTAGATAGCTCCTATACTGATGCATAGCCTGTTTTTGTTAAACTGCTACTGTACCTACTATTATATCACCTGCTTAGTATAGGTTGATTAGTGATCCCCTATTACCCCTTAGTCCCAGTTGCCCATGCTTCATCATCGACGACTCGATCAACCGATCGACAAGCCATGCCTGTCACATTCACCGTACACCCCCTTAGTTGTACGACTCTACAGAGCTACTATCGAGTACCGAGGGTGACACCTCGTGAAGTACTCATGATGCTAACTATGTAGTGTAGCTAGTTGGTCGTGGTTATCAAGGGTGATTCCTCCTTCACCACTCCCGACAATGACTCTGACGTGCAACACCTTAGGCGTAGACCATCGAGGGTGAATCCTCTCAGGTCACCTTGACGGTTACATCGGGTGGGATCCATCGAGGTTGATTCCTCGGTTTCCCCTTGATGTTTGGACACACGGTTACATTAACTTTACTACTATTACTTGTTGAGGTCTGGATGACCTGGATGGTGTTGGTGTAATGACGACGAGGCATGGCCGCGCATTCTTGGCCATTGCCACAAGTCCTCGAGATGGGGCGACGGGACCACATATCGTGGATCAGCGCTCGTCACCGCAGCTAACAAAACATTAACGGGTTTGGATATGTGATCTGAGAAGGCCTCTGGCCTGTTTCGCACTAACCACCACACGAGAATAATTATGGGTACTCTACGTCGTACATTCACCCGAAAGTTCTTCAGATGTCACAGTTGAGCGGCACGCGCCCGGGTGGCCCGCGTAAGCAACGTCTTTGTATTAAGAGGTGCCAGGACTGACACTTGCCATCCTCGCAACGTGCAGGATTGAAAAGGGTGATTGGCCCATGACCCCTTCACATTTAGGATGTAGACTGGCGTGTGGCCTCTCTGTCGAGACTAGGTAGGACTACGCCGTGTCGATCTGCCGAGGCCGGGCATGACCTGGAAATTGTGTCCGGCCAGAGTTAACCGAGCGTGTTGGGCAAGTTTGTGCACCCCTGCAGGGAAGTATATCTATTCGAATAGTCGTGTCCATGGTAACGGACGCTCAGAGTTGTATCCCGATCTATACAACTAGAAGTGGATACTTGTGAAATGAAATTGTTGGCTCTGGGGTTGCTTTCTCGTAGGTAGTCGAGGAAGAACCTCTGGGCATGGTTACTTAATAACATTGCTACAATAATATTGCTACATATGAGTTACCAATCTACCCTCTTCTAATGCTGCAAGATGTTGAAGATGCTAGTCTTCGATAGGACTAGGCTTTCCCCCTCTATTCTTGCATTTCTGCAGCTAGTCCAAAGATATAGCCCCATTCCTTTGATAATGTTGCATATTTAGCATAGTTCTAATGTAAGTCTTGCGAGTACTTTGGATGAGTACTCACGGTTGCTTTGCTCCCCTTTTCCCTATCGATACGTTTACTGCGTTCAGATGATGGAGCCCAGGAGACAGCTGCTCCCGCCGACGACTACTACTGCACCGACGGTGCCTACTACTACATGGAGGCTGCCCCCGACCAACAGTAAGATAAAAGGTTCCCAGGCAGGAGACCTTTCCTCTTTCGATCCGTAGTTTGTGTTTGTGCTATCCTTCTTAAGGCAAAACTTGTTTACTTATGTCTGTACTCAGATATTATTTGCTTCCGCTGACTCGTTTGTATTCGAGCTTATGTATTCGAGCCCTCGAGGCCCCTGGCTTGTAATATGAAGCTTGTATGACTTTAATTTGTGTCTAGAGTTGTGTTGTGATATCTTCCAGTGAGTCCCTAATCTTGGTGACACGCATTTGCGTGTATGATTAGTGTACGATCAAAATGGGGGCGTCACACGCGGCACGGCCGGGCATTCTTAGACCTTGCCGTAAGTCCGTGAGACGGGGCGACGGGACCACAAATCATGGATCATTGATCGTCTCTGCGCACTCCCAAGACACTAACGGTTTGGATATGTGATCTGAGTAGGCCTCTGGCCGTTTCGCACTGACCACCACGTGGGAATAAGTATGGGCACTCTGCGTCGTACGTTTCTTCTGAAATCTCTTCAGACGCCACAGTTGAGCGGCACGCGCCCGAGTGGTCCGCGTAAGCACCTGCTTTGTATAAAAGAGGTAGCCAGGACTGATCTCGGCCGTCCTCGCAACGTGCAGGATTACAAGGGACGATTGTCCCATGACCCCTTCACATTTAGGATGTAGACCGGCTTGCTAGCCTCTCTGTTGAGCCTAGGTAGGACTACGATGTGTCGATCAGCCGAGGCCCGGCATGGCCCAGAAAAGTGTGTTCGACCAGAGTTAATCGAGCGTGTTGGGTAAGTTTGTGTACCCCTGCAGGGAAGTATATCTATTCGAATAGCCGTGTCCACGGTAACAGACGCTCGGAGTTGTATCCCGATCTACTACAATTAGAACTGGATACTTGTGACACCTAAATTGAAATGATGGCTCTAGGATCGCTTTCTCGCAGGGAGACGAGGAAGGATCTCTGGGCAATGCTACTACATATATTTACATATGTTATACTAATATGTACTCTTCTAATGCTGCAAGACGATGCAAGATGCTAGTCTTCGATAGGCTAGGCCTTCCCTTCTATTTTGACAATTCTGCAGTATAGCCCCCAGATACAACCCCTTCCCCTTGATACTGATGCATATTTAGCATAGGTCTGATGTAAGCCTTGCGAGTACTTTGGATGAGTACTCACAGTTGCCTTGCTCCCCTATTCCCCTTGATACGATTGTTGCGATCAAATGACAGAGCCCAGGAGCCAACTGATCCCGCCGATGACTACTACTACCCCGGAGGAGCCTACTACTACGTGGAGGCCGCCGATGACCAGGCGTAGACAGGAGGCTCCCAGGCAGGAGGCCTGCTCCTTTTCGATCTAGATGTCGTTGTTTTGCTCAGCCTTCTTAAGGCAAACTTGTTTAATTATGTCTGTACTCAGATATTGTTGCTTCCGCTGACTTATGTATTCGAGCCTTCATGGCCCTGCTTGTAATATAAAGCTTTATGTTTGAATTTGTGTCTAGAGTTGTGTTGTGATATCTTCTCGTAAGTCTCTGATCTTGATCATGCGCATTTGCGTGTAAGATTAGTGCACGATTAAGACGGGGGTGTCACAAGTTGGTATCAGAGCCGATTGCCTGTAGGAAGCCCCTTTCCAACTCCTTGGCCGAAGTTGAGTCTAGTCTTTGAAAAACTATTTTACTAACATTGTTGTGTGGCTTACGGGCCCATATCGCAAATGGTTGGGATTAGGATCTTTTATTCCTCTTCTTTACTCTGGGATTCTGATCTCTCTTCTTTTTGGGTTAAAGATTTTACTAACTCTAACTCTAGGTTCTCGTAACTACTTCCTCTCGGAGAGCCCCTCATTCCACATGATGGCTTGATTCACCAGAAGAATCTGAAGATACTCTTTGATGTTTTCCCGAGACCCTTGTGTCCACCGCCTTTGCAATTCCCTACCACCGATATATCCTTATGGTAAACGACATACACTTGTCGTTCATACAATCTTTCCCGTTGCTTTTGTTATTACAAGATACCCCAAAACATCTTCCTAAATTCCGAGAATCACTTATGCCACTGCCTTGCAGTTCTTTGCCGCATGAATACCCCTACGAATAATTCCCCACACTTACCGAGTATCCGTTCATCCCCAGTTGTTCATATGTTTCATAAGATACTTTGAAATACTATCTGATCTTCCGAGAACCCTCTGCAACCTATTGCTCTGGAAAGTCTTGCCTGCATGCATTATGGTTACTTCCATATGTCTAGCAATATTCATTAGCCTCCTTTGTCATCGTCATTTTGAGCCTTTGATTCAACATGTGTGCGAATGCACGCAATCATTAGTTGACCCTTAGAAACTATATTTCCGGCTCAAACGTCATTCCGGATATGAGTTGGTTTTCAGCCAATCAAACCTTGACTGATTGTGCCTATAAGTCTATTCAACTTACGCATATTTGATCAGAGCATCTGATTTTGATACACCGATCTGGAAATCTTAATTTTTGTGTATTTAAGCATCGAACTATTCAGATGTTTCTATAGTCTGATGCCTTTGCATTCTTTCTTCCTCTGATTGAGTACCGATACTCACATAAGCTCCGTTGTGGACCGCCAGACCCATTGTTGGGTTATTATCCGATATTATTCTTCGCATTCAAAAAATCTTGTGAGTTCTTCCCATGATACATAATGCCTTGAACAATTTGTATCCTCTGCTTTTGTCAATCATGCTCTACCTTCGAGCTTGTGTTATTTACTCTTGAAGTTTGTGGTATATGTTCCTAAGATGCCCCTATGGGTTGAACCTATGCCTTCCCTAATCCGTGTGAACCCGAGAGTTTTCACGAGTCATACTCTTCTGGTCTTTTGCCTGATAAAATTTCAACTCTACAACTTCATCGAAAGCGAGAAGTGAATGATAGGTTATGCATAAGTGGGAGTCGACCTTGAACTTTGCATTCATGCCCATGGACACGATGTAGTTCTTATCATGGAAGCTTCTGGTAATAATAATTATCCCCTTGTTATAAATTCATCTTGTATTTTGATTTGGTCCTTTGCAACCGTGGTTCCGACCATGATTGTTCTACTTTGATCCCATTTCTTGGACAAGTTAAAGTACTTGTCTTCTGTAGATCAATACGTTGCTTGCAAATAACGAGTCCAAGGGGATTGACAACCCTCTTGCCCGCGTTGGGTGTAAGTGTTTGCTTCTTTGTGTGTAGTCAGTGAAGACGGGGGTTGCGTGCTACTCCTATTGTTTCGATAACCTTGGTTCTCACTGAGGGAAATACTTATCTATACTGTGCTGCATCACCCGCTCCTCTTCGCGGAAAACCCAACGCAGATCACAAGTATCAGTTTTCTTTTAATACTACAAACTAATTAAACGGCAAAGAACATCCAAAAAGAAACGAGAAATATTTTTTGGATTTTTCAAAGTTTTCCAAACACACAAGAAGAAAGCGAAAAATAAAGCTAACATGGATATACAATGAAAAAGGATGAACACCGACAATTGATATAAATTGTGAACATGAATATAAGGTCGGCGAGAAATACGTACTCCCCCAAGCTTAGGCTTTTGGCCTAGCTTGGTGATCACCACTGCTGGCCTGGATAAAAATCAAAGTGGTAAGTCGTGGAGGTGTTACGTGGCGCCTCCTCAGCCAAGCAAGCGGCCTCCACTGCTGCATTGTGCTCATGAGCTTCGTCCTCGAGGATGTAATATCTTTGTTTATTCTAAAAATCAAAGAGAGAAAGCGCAGGCAACATAATAGAGACGGTATGATATTTATTGAATATTAAATTGTATTCATAACCCCGAGCACCATCCAAAATAAAGTCATGACGCCGCATGGCTTCTAAATCTAAATATCTCTCGGGCATCATAGGGTCATTAAGTCGGGGTGAGACTCTTAGTCTTGTAGCTACGCAGGAGGCATAAATTCCTCCGTACAAATCGCCATTACCCACGTTAAGGTGCAGCCTACGGGCAACAACTGCCCCAAGGTTATACTGTTTATCACCAGTTACAGCAGTATAAATGATGCTCAAGTCAGGGGCGGACAGTGCACTACAATCCTGCTTGCCCACAATACATTTCCTATTAAACAATGCAAAGTAGCAGATAGAGGGAAATTGAATGCCTTTTATTCCAGCTTGTGTCACCCCTCTATCCTCTCCAACGCAAATACTCTCAAGGAACATATTATAATCAGATTTTTGTGGTTTGTCAAGTGAGCCCCAATATGGAAGTTTGCATGCATCACAAAATTCTTCTGGAGTCATACTATAAGAATTATCAGAGATTAAACAACACTCTAGAAGTATGGGAGTGATATTGAAAACTTTGCATGAATGAACGGGTAAGATCATAGTGTTGAGCACACTTATCTGTGATGAAGTCGGTCAGCCTGGCATTTGTAATGAATTGCATAAACTCTTGGTGGAAACCCGCTTCGCTCATGAAAGGTGTATGCGGCCATTCACACGGCCTAACCTCCGCATTGCGAAAGATGTTAATGTCTTGGTCCTGGGTCCTCCCAACAACTCCTTTAGGACTCCGGCTTGAAGAACCCCTCCTAAGGAAATTCATTTTTTCCTATGACAAATTTCTGAAATTTTTGGGCCACAAAATCATGTCAACAAAACTTTGCAAGATTGGTAGCAACTACTCATATAGGTACCTAGAGGCCATATCAAGCATTCATACTACTTGGAACTTAAAGAGTTCAACATGAGCTCATTTTCAGCAGCACCAAGTACATCAAAATATGCAAAATATAAACCACTAAAGCAAAAAAAACTAATTGGAGGAATGGAGGAGTCACATACCAAGGAGCAATTCCTCAAAACAGTTTCGGAAACGGAGTTCCGAGCAAAGAGATCGAAAATCTCAGGTTTGGGAGCAAGAACACGAGAGAGAGAGAGAGAGTGACTATGAATTTTTGCTGGAGGTAAGAGAAGGCATGGACTGAAGGGATAAGGCAGGGGGCCTGTGGGCCCCACAAGCTATCACGGCGCGCCCTGTTGGCTTGTGGCCCACAGGTGCACCTCCCTGATGTGTTTTCAGCACCAAGTTTTTTTTAAATATTCCAGGAAAAATCATGTTAAAATTTTGTGGCATTCTGAGACTTTTTATTTCTGGGTCATTTTTATGGCATGGGAAATTCGGGAAACTGGGAACTCATGGCATTTCATTTTGTTTAACTAAAAATCAGAGAATAAACTAAAGATACAGAGAGTTGTGCTTACTAAATGCATCAACCCCATGTCTTTCAAAAAGGATCCCTTAACAAGGTTGATCAAGTCTTATTAATAACTGTTTTTGATTGACATGAAACCGAAGAATTTTCGTATGGAACTAAGTTACCCCAATCAGAATTTGCATATCCACAACAATAAGAATATCATATTTCTTCTTGATAGTAGGGAGAGGAAATTTAAATCCTCCAATAGTGACTGTGGCAATTGGCTCAATGGTATTAATATTATTCACTGAATATTGGTTCTCTGGAAAGTGCACCGTATGTTCTTTACCATTGACATGAAAAGTAATCTTGCTCTTGTTGCAATCAATAACAACCCCTACAGTATTTAAAAAGGGTCTACCAAGGATAATTGACATGTTGTCTTCCCCGGGCATCTCAAGAATAACAAAGTCTGTCAAGATAGTAACGTTTGCAACCACAACAGGAACATCCCCACAAATTCCAATAGGTATAGCAGTGGATTTATCAGCCATTTGCAAAGATATCTCAGTAGCTGTAAGCTTATTGAAATCAAGTCTTTTATATAAAGAGAAAGGCATAACACTAACACCGGCTCCTAGATCACATAAAGCAGTTTTAACATAATTTCTTTTAATGGAGCAAGGTATTGTGGGTATACCCGGGTCTCCCAACTTCTTAGGCACTCCACCATCAAAAGAATAATTAGCAAGCATGGTGGCTATTTCAGTTTCAGGTATCTTTCTTTTGTTGGTAATAATATCCTTCATATATTTAGCATATGGAGGCATTTTCAAAATATCAGTCAAGCGAGTGCGCAGACAGACATGTCTAATCATTTCAGCAAAGCGTTCAAACTCTTCCTCGTCCTTACTCTTAGAAGGCTTATGTGGGAATGGCATGGGTTTCTAAACCCATGTCTCTCTTTCTCTACCGTGTTTCCTAGCAACAAAGTCTTTCTTTTTGTAGTATTTATTTTAGGATGTGGGTTATCAAGATTTTCAGCAGGTTCTATTTCCACATCATTTTCAGGTTCTTTATTACTATCTGGTTGAGCATCTACATGAGCATCATTATTATCATCATTTTCATTATCACTAGGTGCATGTTCACTACCAGATTGTGTCTCAGCATCAGAAATAGAAACATCAAAATGATTTTCAGCAGGTTTTTATATAACAGGTTGACTAGAAGCATGCATAGTCCTGTCATTTTTCTTTTTCTTTTTCTTCCTAGGTGGACTAGGTGCATCATCATTAGTTCTCCGAGAATCTTGTTCAATTCTTTTAGGGTGACCTTCAGGATAAAGGGGTTCCTGAGTCATTCTACCTCCTCTAGTCATTACTCTAACAGCGTAATCATTCATGTTATCTTTTAATTCAGCAAGCAAATCATTTTGTGACTTAGCAACTTGGTCTAGTTGAGTGTGAACCATGGAAGCATGTTTACCTAGACCTTTAACAACATTAGCAATTCTATACATCAAGTCACTTAAGCAATCTATCATTGTGGCATTGCGTCTTAATTGATCTTTGACATAGTTATTGATACGTTCTTGCTTAACAATATAATTATCGAATTCATCCATGCATTGACTAGGAGTCTTAGTCTAAGGTATATCACTTTCATTAAAGGTACGGAGATAATTTACCTCTACTACCTATGTCGGGGTGTCAAGTCCATGTATTTCTTCGATAGGTGGTAAATTCTTGACATCTTCAGTTTTAATACCTTTTTCTTTCATAGATCTCTTGGCTTCTTGCATATCTTCAGGACTGAGGAATAGAATACCTCTCTTCTTTTGAATAGGTTTCGGCGGTGGTTCAGGAAGTCTCCAATCATCGGCATTTTGCAATATGTTATTCAATAATTCTTCAGCTTGTCCAATAGTTTGTTCCCTCAAAACACAACCAGCACAACTATCTAGGTAGTCCCTAGAAGCATCGGTTAGTCCATTATAAAAGATATCAAGTATTTCGTTTTTTCTTGAGAGGATGATCAGGCAAGGCTCTACGTAGCTGGAGAAGCCTCCCCCAAGCTTGAGGGAGATTCTCTTCTTCAATTTGCACAAAGTTAAATATTTCCTATAAGGCAACTTGTTTTTTATGAGCAGGAAAATATTTTTTAGAGAAGTAATATATCATATCCTGGGGGGCTATGCACACAACCAGGAGCAAGAGTGAGGAACCATTTCTTAGCATCGCCTTTTAGCGAGAAAGGAAAAAAGCTTAAGGGTGTAATAATAACGCATTTTTTCCTCATTAGTAAACAAAGTGGCAATATCATTCAATTTAGTGAGATGTCCCACAATAGTCTCAGTTTCATAGCCATAGAAAGGATCAGATTCTACTATAGTAATTAACTCAGGGTCAACAAAGAATTCATAATCCTTATCGGTAACACATATAGGAGAAGTAGTAAATTTAGGATCATGTTTCATTTTCTCCATCATAGTTTTTTCTTTCAGTTTGCATAGTAGTTTCTTCAAATCATCCCTATCATTACAAGCAAGAAAGTCTCTAGCTATCTCCCCATCCATAACATAACCCTCAGGTACATCAGGCAATTCATATCTATTAGGAGAGCTAGGCGTAATAGGTGATTTCATAATCTTCATCAATTTCAGCATTCTCAAGTTCTCTAGCTTTAGTAATATGAGCATCAAGTAATTCATTCAGTGTCACAGTTTCAGTTTCATCAAGCATGGCAGTAGTATCATCACAAGTTTCAGAAGTAGCATCATCAAGTGCTTGAGACATATCAGAACGAGTATCAAGTGGTGGTGTCATAAGCTGAGTCAAAACAGCAGGTGAATCAAAAGCAGAGCTAGATGGCAGTTCCTTACCTCCTCTTGTGCGAGAGGGGACGATCTTGGTTATAGCGTCTTTCAGATTCTTCATAGTGACAATAGGATAACCTTGGTGAACATAATAAATAGAGCTATGCTCCCCAGCAACGACGCCGGAAAACAATCTTGATAACCCACAAGTATAGGGGATCGTAACAGTCTTTGAGGGAAGTATTTTACCCAAATTTATTGATTCGGCACAAGGGGAGCCAAAGAATATTTATTGGTCTTAGCAGTTGAGTTGTCAATTCAACCACACCTGGAGTACCCTTCTGTAGCAAAAGTTTAGTAGCAATGCAGAATAGTAGTAGTAACAGTAAGAGTAAAAGCAACAGTTTTGTAGTGATTGTAACGGTAGTAGCAGCAATAGTAACTTAGCAAGATTCAGCATATGAAAAGCGTAGGCCATGGATCAGCGATGGATAGATATGGATAGCATTCATCATGTAATAGTTACACACTAGAGCGACACAGAACTAGCTCCAATTCATCAATATAATGTAGGCATGTATTCTATATATAGTCACACGTGCTTGCAATAAGAACTTGCATGGCATCTTTTGTCCTACCCTCCCGTGGCAGTGGGGTCCATAAGGAAACTAAGGGATATTAAGGCCTCCTTTTAATAGAGAACTGGAACAAAGCATTAACACTTAGTGAATACATGAACTCCTCAAACTACGGCAATCACCGGAAAGAATCTCAATTATTGTCACCTTGGGTATGCGGATCATGACACGTAATAGGTGCATACAACTTGCAAGATAGGATCTAAAACACTCTCATATTCATGAAAACATAATAAGTTCAGATCTGAAATCATGGCACTCGGGCCCTAGTGACAAGCATTAAGCATAGCAAAGTCATAGCAACATCAATTCTCAGAACATAGTGGATACTAGGGATCAAGCCCTATCAAAATAACTCGATTACATGATAAATCTCATCCACACCCATCACCGTCCAGCAAGCCTACAAAGGAATTACTCACTCCCGGTGGTGAGCATCATGGAATTGTTGATGGAGAAGGGTTGGTGATGACAACGGCGACGATATCCACTCTCCGAAGCCCCAAACGGACTCCAGATCACGTTGGCTTGTGGCCCACAGGCTGCCCCCCTCCGGCAGGTCTTCGCTCCATAATTCTTCATATATTTCAGAAATGATTCACAAAAAGTTTCGTCCGATTCCGAGAACTTTTATTTCTGCATAAAAATAACACCACGGTAGTTCTGCTGAAAACAGCGTCAGTCCGGGTTAGTTTCATTCAAATCATGCAAATTAGAGTCCAAAACAAGAGCAAAAGTGTTTGGAAAAGTAGATACGTTTGAGACATATCAGGCATTTTTTCGTAAGGGGGAACAATAAAGAGAAGAGGTACAAATTTATGTTGTATGCGCAAAAGGAGAGGATGAATTGGGACCGGGATAGGGCGAGCAAGAAGATGTAAATTAAGAGGGAGATGGTCAAGTTAGAGACAAGGGATGTGTTAATCAAATGAGAGCTGAAGAAGGCCCAGACATTTGAAAAATTTGAGCTTGGGAATAAGAGATTGCAACTTAAATTTGAGCTTGGGAATAAGAGATTGCAACTTGCCCGAGAAGTGAAGGATGCCAAGAAAACATCGGGACTACGAGGCAAGGATGGCTAAGGGTCAGAAGGCAAAGCTGTTTGAACTATGATTTATTTTTGCTTTGTCCAACTGTTGAACAAGGTAACCACTGCAGTGGTTACGCCTCATGAGCTCAAGAAATCCTCGGTCAAATTGGTAAGAGTCGTCATTTTCATTAATTATATAAGAAAAGGTGACAATTACCAGGTTAATTCTGAAAAAGGGGTTAAAACCGATACAACCAGCCGACCTAACACACAATAGAAATGCCACACACAGTCGAGGGGAAATCACACCCAAGATAGCGCACGCACACATACATCATTATCATTATTCAACAAGCAAATGACTCTGATTACCATCGACAACCATCGGTGGCACCCTCACCGCAACACCCATGTGAAGACATAGAAAGACTAGCGAAAGCAGTTGGCGACACACGCCGACACAAGATGGCTGCAGATCCAAGGGCAAGCTATGAATGGGATCTACGCAAGGCTCCTGCCAGGGAATATCACTAATTTGGGCCACCTGTCGCATGTTATCATCGTCGTGGGGACCCTGTTGTTGTAGGTCCAACCACACTAGAAACAAACAGACTATGACGAAAACATGTGCACGCCGACGAGCCGCCTACCACAGCCATATTGTAGCCAACTCGCTCGTCCACATAGTCGTTGCCGCATGAGCCGCCGACTAAAAATCTGCCACCTGTCATGCCAGCCAGATCCAGCTCCAAGATGATGCCCCCAAGGGAGATCACAATGCCAACACCATCATCATTCGATCCTGGCAGAACCAAACCTAGAGTTTCCCGTAAAGCATCCCTCTATGGGAGCCGAGGACTACAACTCGACGCCTTCAGCAAGGGAGCGACCCCCACAAGTATCATTGGCTCTGGCCATAGCAGAGGCATGGCTTTCGACGACAACCCCATCCTCCCCCAAATCGAACCTTGATGCTCCATCAAACCCACCACCGTCACCGTCGGGACCATCATGAAAGGACGCCGCTAGCCTCATTGACTATGGGCCCCACCACAACCAGATAAGAGACCCGGATCTAGTTCCGCGAAGCCCTGCGCCTTGCCACAGGAGAGCCCGGGGTTGATCATAGCCTTCATCGGGAGGTGAAAGCAGGCAACGCTGTCAGACCCCCACATGATTGTGAGCCGGATCTACGCCAACGGGGAAGGGCCATCGCGCACCCGCATCGCCGTGTATCTATTCAGGACGCCACACCTCCAGGGAAAGAGTCCACAACCATGACGATCGTGCTGCCCGGACGGCCGCTGGGATAAACCATCACCTTCGGAGCCATTGTTCATCGGGCGGGCTTACCCGTGTCCTCCAGCGGCGCAGGGGAGGCCGGGGTGGGTGGGGGAGCTAGGATTCCGCTCGCGTCGCAACATGCAGACGCTAGGGAGTTAACAAAACCAATCAACGGGGGTGCGGACTTGATAAAATGGATAGCTATCACACTGAAGCAATATTGGGACGTTGACACAACTGACAGCTGCAGCACTGTCCAACAACAGATGCTTGCCCGCCCAATTTTTGCCGGGCTTTACTTGACTTGCACATCAACGCCATCAGCAGCCACATGCGTGGACTCTAACCATGTCCTGCTGGTAAATATGTTGCAGATCAAGTAGCGGAGTGCAAATTAAATAGGAGTAGATAGTTAGGTAAGCCGTAAGCACGGTGGAGAGGACCGAGGAGAACAAGTCGACGGTACTTATCGCCGATCGTCAAGCTGGCTCCACCCTCCACGCAACCAACGCATCATGGCATCATCCGGTGGTTTCTCCAAAGAGAAGAAAATAATCATATGCCTTGCATACACCTGCAGACCGTCCAAACCCAATGAGCGACGACAGTATGGCCATTTTAGGCGCCAGCAGGAATGTTGTTCGTTATGAGAAGCTGTTCTATTATTATTCCATAGAAGAAGAGATAAGCTGTCTTATTGAACCGCACAAAAACTGACATTATTTGGTTCCGGACAGCCACAACAATGCAGGGCGGATGCTAACTCGTTAACAGAAACAATCACGCATGCAGATACTAGCTTGCTACCGTAAACAACAATATGCCAGATCAATATACATCACTAATTAGTATTCCCTCCGAGATGTATCTAAACGTATTTCAATTTAAAATACATTCCTTTGAGCGACAAGTAATATGGATTGGAAGGAGTAGCTGCTACCACACTTAATTCCAGGCTGCGATGTATTGCCACGGTCTAGAAAAACCTATGCATTTTCTTTGAAGTTAAATGGTGCAACGTTTGATCAAGTGTGCAAATTAATGGCTTTTCATATAAATTTGATCAAACTTTGCACCATTTGATTTTGAGACAAAATCACCTTCTTTTAAGTCATGGAGAAGCGGAAATTCGCTGGGGCACGTAAGTGTAGGGGCACTCACCTGCTAAGCCCTGCTGCCCGTTCGGTTTGTCTCGCAATTCATGAAGTAGTTGAATCATGTACGAGGACACAGTAAAAAAGGAAAATCCCTCAAAAAGTTTTAAGTTTCAACAGTGAAATTTATGGCTTTTGCACCTAAAAGTGCCAAGTTTCAAGAAGTTCCAGAGATATAATTTTAAGCAATATTTTCTGTCGGTCGTAGACACAAAATAATTATTTTTTATCGGCCGCTCGTATTAAGTTTTAACGTTGAAACTTAGCATATTTTTTTAAAAGTCGTCAAAATATATTAAAAATGGATCTTATTTCAAAGCACCGGTAGAAACACGAGTATGAAAACAAAACTTGATTTGGAATTTCCGTTTAGAAGATTTAGAACTTTGAAAATCGGAAGGCGAATAAAAAACCGGCACCAGGGACCTGAGTGTCCCCGCACTTACGTGCCACAAAATCCTCGTCCGATGGAGAAGTATATTAAGACTTTTTTGACTTTTTTAAAGAAAAGGATGCAGATCCATTATAAAGTTTCATAAGAAGTACTCCCTTCATAAGAAGTACGTCATTAAACGACAACTACAGCCACCGACACGTCATCATCGCCGCTCCCCCTTCAGAACCGGTTTGACCTTCGAAGCCCAAGGACCGGCGTCTCAGAGGTGCAGTCATCATTCTGAAGTAACACTTGAATCGATCCGAAGCCCTCGGCACCAGATCTCGTCGGACACAACTGTCGGCCACAGCGTCGTCCCAAAAAACATGTGCCTTCCCAGTTTTGGCTAAGCTTTACCTAACCCAGCAAACACGTTCAACACCATCAATCGGCACATCACATGGATATCCTGAAAGTAGTAAATGGATTGAACATCAAGTAACAAAAGTCCAAGTGCATACACGAAAAAAATGCATGGGAAAATTCGGAGAAGACTTGCAAGGAAAGGCTTGGGAAGCATCGATTCCGCGGCCGCCCGTCTGGAGCACGTGCCCTGCCCCCTTTCAAATCCCCAGATTTTTAAAGTCAAACCAAATCCCCAAAAACAAAACAAAAATTCAACCAAATCCCAATAATCGAAGCGACGCGGAGGCCGATGGATGGCATCAACACCTGGGCTCGCTCGCAGTGTTTTTTTTTTTGATCATTGGGCTCGCTCGCAGTGTTAACCCCTTTTCCTCCTCCTTTTCTTCTCGTCCCAGGAAAAAAGAAAACCCTTTCTCCTTCCTTCCTCCCTCCCTCGCTCGCACGCCCAAAAAGCCTAACCAACCACCCGGCCCGCCCCGACCCCCGACCAAACCCGCACCGGACGCCGCGGGCGGGAGGGAGACGAGGGAGGGACGGGAGCGGCCGCCGCGCCTCGCGTCTCGCTCGCTGAGGCGGTCCAGTGGTAGGGGGTCTCGCCGCGATGGATTGGGCGGCGGTGGCGTACACGGCGGCCGCGCTGCTCTGCGCCGCGGCGGCCACCGTCATCACGCTCGGCCACATCTACCGCCACCTGCTCCACTACGCCGAGCCCATCTTCCAGCGCTTCATCGTCCGCATCATATTCATGGTCCCGGTACGCTTCCCCCTTTCCCCCCTTCCCCGCGCGCGTGCTCCCGCCTCGCGCCAGATCTGTCGCTGCCGCCGCCTTTTTTTTTTCTTCAATTTTTTCCCTGGGGTTGAATTCGACCGGCCCACTAGCTGGGAGGCGAGCCCGCCCCCGCGGATTCGTGACGACTGCGTGCGTGGGTCGGACCTGTGATCGAATCCAAATTAGGGATGCAAGCGGGGCGGGTTGGCGGACGATACCGCAGCACAAATGCAGTGTTAATTTTACAGCCAGTTGAAGGAGCTAATTCTAAGCTAACTGATGAGTTTTGCGGGACGCCCCTTGCACCACTAAATCCCTAACCCCAATGTGCTGTAGTGCTCGTATTAGTTAGAGCAAGGTTTCTTTGTTGATCTGCGGTTGGGATCTGTTGGCGCTCTTAGGTTCTGACGATCCGTGCCCAAGGTGGATTGTGAGGCGAATTCACGGTGGTGGTGAGGCTGTATTGGGATATTTGGATTTGGAGTGCTCCCTGACGAACATGCTCCTGCCATCTGAGCTCATTATGAAGCTTGGGAGCAGTAGGAGTGTCCTGCCTTTTTTTATTCCTATTGGAGAGAGCTGATCATCAAGGATTTTCAGCTTTTGCTGTTGCCATTTGTCATGAATAAGTAAATTAATCCATCTAAGTGGCATTGTTCTGATAGAAACGTTGGGTTCTTCAAGTCAAGGGCTCTCTATAAGTGCATTTTCTTCTACCACAACACTCTTCTTATATGAAATATCCTTTAATTTCCATGCAGCTGTAAACATCTGTTTGATCATTTTGACTGTTCGTTAGCAGATCATTATTCATCAACCACACGTTTACATTTCACCCTCGTATCTAATTGTATTTGTTTGTTTATCTCTAGTCCCTTTTATGTTGGTAACACTCTATCGTATTAGCTCTGAAGACACGTTGTTTTGCAGGTCTATGCAGTGATGTCATTTATTTCCCTTATCCTACCAGACAATGCAATATATTTTACCTCTATCCGAGAAATGTAAGTCGCTGTCTTGCAGTTCAAACTTCTTTGGTGCCGTTTTGTGAATCGATTGGCTCAATGTGAGATTATGGTTTCAGCCTGTTGGTGTTTCTATGGTCTTGGAGGTCTAATTGTAGGGGAAAAAGAACAAGTGGAAGTTTTTTTTTTATTTGTTCTCTTTAATGGCATACACGCAAACGTTTCCTTTTTATGCTACCATGTTGAATTTATGCTCTGCAAATTGTGATCTGTACACAAGATTATAAGTTTGTAATGTCGTGTGACATTTATAAGCACTTCTATAGGCTCGAGCTATTATCCAAATCCAACTGGATATGCTATCGATATCAACATTCTGATGACTTCTCATGGGTTAAGCACTGATCATAGCACGATCCGTTTTATACATTGTGGACAACTGCAGCCATACTCCCATGGGCGTATGCATTACAGATTCGTATGTGGTGTTTTAGAGGATTCATGCATCCATTAGCTTTAAATGTCTTCCTAGGAACTATATCATGATAGAGAATAACCAGCTGGGAGTGTGTGATGAATGATCTTCTCTAGTGTCAAATTGCAAATTAATAATCCCAGATTATGAAACGATAATATGTGCTTCCACTTTGCCATGGCCTAAATTCATGCTGCCCATGTGGTTTCAACAACTCTGATTGTGTAATGACTAATGACCAAAGAGGTAGTTGTGTGTAATTTATGAAATGCTGGCCATTTCATAATTATTATTCTCTTCTTTTCCTTGTGTGTGCTGGCTACACACTTTAACAGGTTAGCCTGAGTTAGCATATTATAATCCCAACTTTAGGTGACATCTTATCTTGCTGATTGTTTGCCCATGTGATGTTTTGTCTGTTTGTTTCTAATCCAATAGTCTTCACAAGTACCTAAACTAAGAACTGCATGAGTGTATATCCATCCTATACTAAATTTTCCTTTACCATAATGTTTCAGCTATGATGCTTGGGTCATATACAATTTCTTTTCACTCTGCTTGGCATGGGTGGGAGGACCTGGGGCTGTGGTGGTGAGTTTGAATGGCCGAACCCTGAAACCATCCTGGTTTCTGATGACTTGCTGTTTCCCAGCTATTCCTCTAGATGGGTGCGTATGTGTCCTTCTGCATAATAAGTTGCTATCATAACAATTATACATTGGCATGTTGCAACATCCTTCGCGAAGTCTAACTGCATTTTATATGTCACTGAACAGGCGTTTTATACGGAGATGCAAACAAGGCTGTTTGCAGTTTGTTATTCTTAAGCCTATCCTGGTGGTTATTACCTTCATACTTTATGCTAAAGGAAAATATGAAGATGGAAACTTCAGTGTCAACCAATCCTATTTATACATCACTATTATTTACACAATCTCATACTCGATGGCGTTATATGCTCTTGCATTGTTCTATGCGGCATGCAGAGATCTACTTCGGCCATATAATCCTGTCCCAAAGTTCATTATAATCAAATCAGTTGTGTTTCTCACATACTGGCAGGTAAATATAAAACATCAACCCAATGTTTTTCCCTCTTCGATAGTATGATAAGTTGCCAACTGTTTTTCTCCTCACATATGGCCATGTTAAGGAATTGTGGTGTCATTGTAAGTTCTGTCCATGCAATAATTTGATTTTTTTTGCATTGTAGGGTGTCCTGGTTTTCCTTGCTGCCAAGTCTCGATTTATCAAGAATGCTGAAAAGGCTGCTGATCTCCAGAACTATGTATTGTGTGTTGAGATGCTCATAGCAGCCATTGGGCACCTATTTGCCTTTCCCTACAAGGAGTATGCAGGTGCAAATGCTCGCCCTTCTGGTGGATTCAGGGGAAGCCTTCTTCATGCTTTAAAATTCAATGATTTCTACCACGACACCGTTCACCAGGTAACCAGGATCTTAGGCGCCTATTACCTGTATCTTGCGCATCGAACAGTCTACATTCTTGTTTAATGTGGCTTGCCTGTGTCTCGGTCTAATCAACTCCATTCTCATGTAGTTTGCTCCTACCTATAATGAATATGTGCTGTACAACCACAATGAGGGAGAGAGTGCACCGACAAAGTTTCCTTCAGGGAGTGCCGTGCCAAGTGTCCGGGATGTGGAGTTGGCTGGCATCACCGTGGTGGCCTCAAATAGTCCAGTGACCTCAAGCGTGTCATCCAACCATGTAGACCAGGACGAATCGATGACCACTCCGATCAGGAACAAAGTCGACCCGCCTGGAGGAATGTATGACCTCACGGACCTGCTCGACGTGGACTTGTCTAGCTACCCTGCCAAGGTTCCTGCGATCTCTGATGTAAGAAAACAATGACCAGGTGCGACAGCCTATGTGTCTGGGTAGCGATTGGGGGAATCGTGACCTTCCATTTTGTCATAGATAACGCTGTAAAAATGTGTGTGTACTACTTCCAGTTCCAGTCTTTCCCCATTGAAGAAGGGGGCTTATTCATGCCTGCACCGCAGCTGTCCACGGCCTCTCTCACCTTACCTCTTTGACTAACCGTGTACAATGTTGTGAACTCAAGGTGAACTGCTGTGGCATGGGACTACATGAATACCATACTAATAGTTTGCTGATAGCAGTTTTGGTGTGTTCAGTCCTTTCTGATTGGTGCCGGGTATATTGCTTGTGCTTCATAGATGTGTCAAGATGATACAGTTTGCTGAAGCTAGACATGTATATGAGTGGTTGCCTTGCTAAAGGCGACCGTCAGTAGCCGTGCAAGGAAATAACTTTGAACTGGGAACACTTTGGTTTGCTATATACAAATACTTTGAGAAACAGGGTGATTGAATACAGCTTTCTGCCTATAGCTCCAAAACACTATATACATATACAAATACAACATGATTTATGGTCACACGTTCAAAGGATGGATAAACCATCCGGATTATTGGTGTTACAGCAGTGCTATCATTTGCACCAACTGCTTCCATGTTATGGTCAGTTTGAGCAGAGCTCTCCTCCTTTTGATTGCACCTGTTTATCATCCTTATAATCATCTTCAACCTGGGAATCAGTCAAGTAACCTAACAACAAGCTCTCAAAAGTTATCAGCATCATTCTCGAGCTACTTCCCAACGAGGCGTGAGTAGTCCACCCTGGACTACATTACTTTTGTGTGAAAAGGATTCAGATCTATTATAAAAGGTTCATCAGAAGTACGTACAAAACACTCCAAACATAAATACTCCCTCCGTCCCAAAATAAGTGACTCAACTTAAGTAGTGGATATGTAGTAGCGGATATGTACATGATAATAATTACATGGAAGTCTCTGTACCACCGAATTGTAGTAGCGGATATGTAGGTCGCTCTCTCTATTCTGGAGTAGATCTTTTGTTCTATGATGAATAGTTATGGTGATGTTTGTAGGGTGACTATCACTAATTATAGATGCATTTTTTTTTGCGAGGATAATTATAGATGTATTGCTCCTAGCTCTATTGGTCTAATCATTGGCCAATTTAGATGAACAAACATTAGCGTGCATTGTGTGCATTAGGTTGAGTCGACCTCAATTTGGAAAGTGCCCTGGTGACAGAAAAGAAAGATATCGTTGACAGATTTATATCTCACTAAAGATAAACCCAAATTATTAGTGTCACACGTGTGCCACGAAGCAACATGGTCCAAACGCCTCCATTACCATCCATCTTGTCACATCAAACAGATGACATCAGTGGATTTTTTTATTTTCCGGACTTAAAAATGTTTTATCTCTTAAATAGAAAATGCGATTAAAATCCGTTTTCATCATTAAATCCGTCTCGATGAAAAACTAGATCCCATATCGATATGTTTGCCGACTTTTTTTTTGGGCCAAAAGTTGCCATGATGTTTACACTGAACTTGCCATAACGTTTACACTAAAAGTTGCCATGACATGTTTTATCTAGTTTTTTCTTCTAGGTTTAAAGCTACCGTTGTATTTGAACTACTTTTTACGACATTATTTATTAATAGACCATAAATTTTTTAGTAAATAATCACGGCAAAGTTAATTCAGGGATCATGACAATTTTTTGTAATTCATCATGGCAAATTTAGTTTATAGATAATGGCAGTTTTAGTTTATAGATGATGACAATTTTGGTATTTTGATCATGGCAATTCTAGTATATTGACCATGAAAATTGTTTTTTGTATGGACCATGGCAAATTTTAGTGCATGTATCATGGCAAATTTAAGTAATTCACCATGGCAATTATATTTTTTGGTTCATGGCAATTGTAAGTCATTGACCATGCATTTTTAAAGTAATTGACGATCGATTTCTTTTTAATTATGAACCATGTTGAAATTATTTCATGGATCATGAAAAATTTAAGTAATTCATCATGACAAGTTTAGTTTCTTAATTCCCCTTTTTTATAAGATGTCAAATTAAATCAAACGTAGAAGAAAAACTAGTAGAAACATATCATGGCAACTTCAGTGTAAACACCATGATAATTTATGTCCAATGGACATGACAACTTTTAAACAAAAAAAAGTCATAAAAACATATCGATATGAGATCTAGTTTCGAAGATCTCGTCGCGACGGATTTAATGGTGAAAATGAATTTTCAATCAGAATTTTCATTTAAGCGCTAAAAAAAATTTAAAAACTGGAAAACCAAAAAGATTCCTACATGCATGCATGCAGTGACGTGGCAATCTGTGGCTATAAAAACGTTCGGCCGCCTCCCTCCCTGCCACACGTGTGGCAGATATCGGCTTCCAAGATAAAAAAGGCTAGATAATCCTCTATGGGGCTGGTTTCGTTTCCCACTTTTGCCAAGTTGCCTGGATTTTATTTTGTGTAAGTCACTTTTTCTTCTTCTTGTATGATGGCAAGCCCTATCAAAGTGATACAAGGGTAAGAGCACTAATTGGAGAAGAGTACACCTCCGATGATGATTCAAACCAAGACAAGTTTGTTGGTGGTGTCGGTCTTGCAAGACTTGTCACCGACAAGCCTGCTACTCTCTTCAAATAGGATCAAGGCTCAACTTGAGAAAGGTTTAGTTTTCTTGTACTGAAGGCAAGGAAAAACTTGATGAACTTTTGGGCAACCAAAGGAGGGGTTTGGTTAGGTGTCGGTTTCGTGCAACAGTGTCGTGGGGAGACGACTATTTGTTCGGTAGGGACAAACACCGTCTTACCGAGTGGTTCAGGTGAAGACACAACGAGTTTACACATGTTCGAATCCTCTGGAGAGGAGGTAAGACTTTACTCATGCCTTTGGTATTGCAGTGGTCACCGGAGATCTAGAGGATCACCGACGAGATCTGTTATGGAGATCACAACACACTCTACCTGGCGACGGCGAGTGGGGCTTTGCAACGGCGGAGCTATGTACAAGTCTGAGGGGGCCATGGCCCCCTAGCCCAAATGATATTTTACTTTTACCAGGTAGTAATGGACATGCAGCTTTGGAAAAGGCCCATCCTGCCATGCACATGAACTCAGAACACAAACCCGTCTCGGCGTCATCAAGCTTCAATCATACTGCAGCCTAGGCTGCTGCTCTATTCCCCAACGAACTCTCGGTCACGGCTGCTCGCCTCTATCCACGAACCAGGCAACCAGGCGCCGTACAACCTCGACGCCGACGGCCACTAGAAGCTCGCCTTGATCCATTCGAGCCGCCGGCAAACATCCTGGCGCCGAGGAGGCGCGCCCGAGACCGTCGTCTTCGGCTCTTGGCCACTGGTCGCCGGTGGTCGTTAACGTCGGCCGACTGGCCGGCCATCAGTCGTCACCGGTAGTTCCACCCCATACGAATTTGGCGCACCGGTCCTTGTCAAGCTCCGCTCGGCCCCACCGTTTGTTTTTCATTGCCCCCCCCATGGATTGTTGTCAAGCTCCGCCACTGGGGCTTTGGATACTAGATCTTTCCTAGGGTCCATGGGCCCGCCTTATATACAACATGCCCTTGGGTTACATCAGCTTAATATCCTCCTTGGGTGCTTTCGGCGGAGCGCTGTCCCGAGAAGCGTGTCGACAGGCAGACTCGACTCCCGAGCCCTTTTTGTCCCTCTTCCAGTCCTTTCTCTCTCGGGCCCGAGTCTCCGTCCATTCCTTGTTCCCGCGTCATTAAGCAAAGTCAACAAAAGCCAAAGACTATCATTGTGCCAAGTGAGCAAAAGGCAAATATTCAGAAGGAGAAGGTTGTGGGCAATATAGCTACTAAGAGTTACATGACCCATGACAATTTTTGCCTCACCTGTGCCTTGGACCATTTGAGTTCCTAAGGTTCATGTTACTAGCAAGAGAGGACCCACTAAAAATAGACACCTAAAAACAAGGCATGATTTTTATTATAGGACTATGGCTTCAATGGAAATCAATGTGTCATCGATGTGATGTAGGAATCATGTGCTCGGAGAGAAAGACATATTCGTTCAATCATTGAAAATATTAATCATCAAGCGTTGTCTATCGTGATGACAAAAATGAAAAGGTACTGGGTTTGAGCAATATAGGTGCCGCATATGAGTTCACCCTTGATAAAAGGGTTAATTGGATTCATGCCACTGCAACTTTCGCGAGTTGGAAAAATGCCATTACAAAAACAAAAGTTGAAAATATGCCACTACAACTTTCACATACCTCTACATATACCATTTTCAACAATACCTGGCCATATACTACCCTTGTATACTTGTAAGTTGTAAGTACCTTTATACGGCAGCGGGCGGAGGCGCGTGCGGGGCTAGACCTCGAGTTGATTCCGCCAGCCGTCGACATCGTGCTCCCTGACCGTGTCACTCATCGCCCCGACCTGCCCGAGCTCCAGCAGCATCTCCGCTCCATCGAAGCTACGGCCCCAACGAGGTCACCGCCTCTGCCCGTCGTGTTCGCAGTCCACGGCGAGCTCGCCACCACGCTGCACTCCACCGCTTGGGACGAGCTTGCTCACCATGCTGCATCTTCCTCTTGGCTGCGCCAAAGTCCCCGGCTCCGTCGCGTTCTTCGCACCCCTACGACCTCCGCCCGTCGAAGCTTGCAGTGTTGTTTCCAGCCGGCGGCAGAATCGATCAGCCAAGGTGCCTGTGTACCTGCGTGTGAGCCAATGAATGCCAAGATCAATCTGTGTATGTGCGCATCTTGCTGTGGTGCTAGCTGCGTGCAGGTTCGGTCAGGTGCAGAAAGTCAGCTTGCTAGCTGTGTATGCCGGAAGTACTCGGCGGCATGGAGCTGGGCCAACAGAAATCGAATTTTCCAATGCAACAGTTCCATGGGCACATGGATAGTATGGTCAGTAATGAAATAACATTGAAATACAAGTATTTATTGAGCTGTTATTCTGTTAAGTGAAGAAAATGGCATATATAGAGGTATGACAAAGTTGTAGTGGCATATTTCCAAGTTCGGTTTTTGTAATGGCATTTTTCCAACTCGTGAAAATTGTAGTGGCATGAATCCAATTAACCCTTGATAAAACGATTCTTGTCCAACCCTAAGCTACAACCTTCTTTACGTTCATCAATTGTGTCGTGTCGGTTATAATTGTTTATAATTAGATGTGAATGTGAATGTCTTTAGAAGAGGTTAAGTTGTCTTGTGGGACATGTTGAAGGCGACGTTTATGTGTGAATTGTGATTGATTTTTCCGGTGAACAATCGAATCCAACAAAGTCTCCGTGGCCACGAGTTGCGGGGGGAAGTTTTTACCACTACCCAATCGTCTCCCAGCCGCAGCCACTTCGCCGGCGATGGGATCCGCAGCGCCGGACGGCGAGAAGCCCTCGGGCCACCTCGCCCAGCCCCTCCTCGGCCAGCCCCAGCCCCCGCAGCCGTACTACGCCTACCCCGCCGCCGCCTACGGCTACGCCCCGGGGCCTCCTCCGCCTCCGCCTCCCCCGACGCTCGTCCTCCTCCCCCCGTCCCCCGTCTTCGTCCGCCTCCGCCGCCTCCGCCCGCGGCGCATCCCCTGCATCCGGCGCTTCACAACCCGCACGCTCCCGCTCCTCCTCGCCCTCGCGCTCCTCGCTTTCCTCCTCTACCCGTACGCCCCCGCCGCCCGCGTCGCCGACATCCGCCTCGACCGTTTCCGCGTCAACCCGCCGCCTTTCCCCGCGCTGGATTTCAACCTCGCGCTCGGCCTCCGCGTCCGCAACCCCGGCTTCCTCTTCCCTCTCCGCTACCGCGCCGTCTCCGCCGCCGTCTCGTACCGCGGCCGTCTGCTCGGCTCCGGCACCGCGCGCCCCGGATCCGGCGAGCTCGCGGCGAGAGGGGTTACCTATGCCTCTTCTGAGGTGTGGGTGGACGCCGGCAGGGTACTGGACGATGTGATCGAGCTGATTGGGGACATAGCTGCTGGGTCTGTGCCGCTGGAGATAGTGACCGAGGTGGTCGGCGTGGTCAGGCTGTTCCATTTCAACATCCCTGTGAAGGTAATTCACTTATTAGATGCGTTTGTGAATTTTTTCTTTGGCCGAATGTCTTTGATTGATTGTTAGGAACTACTTCCCGTGAAGGTAATTGACTGATTGGATGGCTTTGTGATTTTATTTTCTTTGGCCGAATGTCTTGGATTGATTGTTAAGAACTACTCCATGATATTGGTTGCGTGGATTGGACTGAGAATCTGTAGGCTGTATTAGGTTGTAATGGGCTAGCGTACGATGTTCCTGTCCTAATGAAGTATTAGGGACTGGATCACAATTGTTGAGATTACCGAATTATTCGATGGCATTAAGTGTGACCATAGTACAGTTTTGGTGACTGAGTATTTGTTCAGGCTAAATTTCGATCTAAAGGGAGTTGGGAGGATTAATGATATGAATTATTTATTCTGGCGTGGCAAGGTCTAAGCTAAATTTGGTACTCTCTCCGTAAAGAAATATAAGAGCGTTTGGATCACTAAAGTAGTGATCTAAACGCTCTTATATTTCTTTACAGAGCGAGTACTTTATATGTTGGTAGGATTATTAGAGAGCAATTTTTTTGTTCACTACTTTGTGGCTGTGTGAAGGGGAGCCTTGGCGCAGTGGTAAAGCTGTTGCCTTGTGGCCATGAGGTCACGGGTTCAAGTCCTGGAAACAGCCTCTTGTAGAAAATGCAGGGAAAGGCTGCGTACTATAGACCCAAAGTGGTCGGACCCTTCCCCGGACCCTGCGCAAGCGGGAGCTACATGCACCGGGCTGCCCCTTTTTTTTTTTACTTTGTGGCTGTGTGCTATATGATTTCTTGGGCGTCTATATATCTATTATTAGAGAGTAATATTCAGAGGCTTCACAACCGTCTTATTCGAAAGTGGTAATGCAGGGTACACAAAATATCTGGTTTCTGTGCAACATCACACCTCTTGCAAAGACTTGCGCCAAGCCGCCAACTATGTCATACGCCTAACAAAATTGTCATACACAGTGTTGACCAGTACATACATATAGGGCTATAAACTCTGTAGACTGTTGCAAAGACCTGCGCCAACTATGTCAATTGTATTGAGTTGCATGCATCAACCGTTAATAAAAAAAATTGAGGTAATGAGGAAATGTGCATGATAATACTTCAACACTCACCCTCATGTATTAATGTATTGGGGCCATCAGGCCTAAGATGCGGACTTAAAGTCGGCCACAAACATTTTTCTGATGTTCTTGTAGAGCAATTTTTTATATTAGTAAGGTATTGAACTCCAGGCCTCTTTGTCACCCAGATGTCTGCTGAACAGAAAATGACAAGCATAAACTTCCAGTTATCCTGATCAGTTATCTCATCATGGGAGTGTCAAGGGCCCGAAAGTGTGTAGTTACGCTTAAGTGCTTAACACGAAGTGTTAGCTAGAAAATATTTCAGTTCCTACATATTGCAACTTTGAGCTAGCTGGGTCCAAACTGGCTTATTCAAAAAAGAGAAACATCCATTACTCATGATCAATGCAGTCTTGTTTGTTTGTTTGTTTAAGAGAATTAGGTCAGGAAATAGTTATTGCCCTTGAAAAGAGCACTATGCAGGGCACATTACCTCTGTTAGTTCTAAGCATAATGTCATGAAATTAACTATATAAAGTTAAGTCATGCGATTTACTAGTAGAAAGACAATTTGAAAAAGAATGGGTCAAAGATGGAAGTAATTGATGAGTGTGTAAGTGATAGTAGTTTCAAATGCCTGTGATGTCTGAAAAGTAGAGAAGGGAAAATGAGAGTCTGCCAAAGGGTTGAGTTGTGTAACCAGGGGTGAACAGAAAGCTCGTGGTTTGAGCCTCGGCTCGCTCTCGGCCCAGCTCGGAGGTTGAACGAGCCTCACGCTCAGCCCAGCTCAGAGGTTGAACAAGCCGAGCCTAAGCCTCTGCCCTCTGGCCAAGCTCGGCGTGCCGGCTCGGTGAACTTTGCAAGCCGTCTTGACGGCTCGGTGCACAAGAAACATCTGCATACTCTTTGCTAGAGAACTTCTTTATTTCGGAACACTTGTGAGCACGAACAGTTGCACATTGGTGTTGTATGAATATAGTGGTTTTGGTTGTAGCTAGACTCTGATAATCTTCTCTCCTATAGACTTATGAAAAAATGTTATGATAATTGAGCAGAAACAGTAACCAGTTTTCCAGACTGCCAGATATATATAGAGATACTTGCCTTAAGCTGAGACCACCACAAGTAGCAAAGCCAGCTCATAGCTAATCCCCTACTGTACAATGCTTTGCCAACAAGAACCTACGAGCAGCATCTGCATACAGTAGGTTCCAAATTAGTAATATCGACATACCTGCATCTGTGGCTATGTGCTATATGATTTCTTGGGAGACTATATCTATTTTGAAATGTGGAATAGACCAGTAGCCTGGCTTGCAGCTGCTGATCTCCCATTTCCAAATTAGTATTATTCAGAGGCACTGTTTCACAGCCGTCTTATTTTAAAGTTGTAATGTGCGTTACATGAAATATCTGGTTTCTGTGCAACATCACACCGCTTGCAAGGAGCGGGGGTCATACCCCTAACAAATTGTCTCTTATATGCTCAGTGTTGATCAGTACAAACATATAGTGGTTGATGAACTCCATAGACCTTTGCAAAGACTGCGCCATATATGTCAATTATATCGAGTTGCATGCATCAAGCATTTATCCAAAAGTTTGAGGTAATGAGGAAATGTGCATGATAATACTTCAACACTCACCCTCATGTATTAATGTATGGGGTCCATCAGGCCTAATATGCGGACTTAAAGTTGGCCACAAATATTTCTCTAATATTGTTGTAGTGCATTTTTTTTTATGTTAGTAAGGTATTGAACTCCAGGCCTCTTTGTCGCCCAGAAGTCTGCTGAACAGAAATTTACAACCATAAACTTCAACAGTTATCACTGATCAGTTATCTCATCATGGGAGTGCCAAGGGTCAGGAAGTGTAGAGTTAGGCTTAAACGAAGTATTAGCCTAGAAAATATTTCAGTTCCTACGTGAATGCAACTTAAGCTAGCTGGGTGCAAACTGGCTTATTCAAAAAAGAGAAACATCCATTACTTCTGATCAACAGTCTGTTTTTTGTTTGTTTAAGAGAATTAGGTAAAGCCCTTGAAAAGAGCACTAGGAAGGAGAACATATTACCTCTATTAATTATTGTAAGCATGATGTCATGAAATTGACTATAAAAAGTTCATGCGAGTTACTAGTACAAAGACAATATATTTGACAAACAATGGCTCAAAGATGGAAGTAATTGATGAGTGCATGAGTGATAGTAGTTTCAAATGCCTATAAGTGCAAACAGTAGAGAAGGGAAAATGAGAGTCTGCCAAAGGGTTGAGTTGTGTTACTAGGGGTGAACAGAAAGCCTGTGGTTCAAGGCTCAGCTTGGAGGTTGAACAGGTCGAGCCTAAGCCTCCGCCCTCCGGCCATGCTCGGCGAGCCGGCTCAGTGAAGCTTGCAAGCCAGCTTGAAGGCTTGGTGCACAAGAAACGTCGGCATCTCTTTGCTATAAAACTTATTTATTTCAGAACACTTGTGAGCACGAACAGGTAACATTGGTGTTGTATGAATTTAGTGGTTTTAATTGCAGTTAACCTCTGATAATTTTCTCTCCAGTAGACTCCTATGAAAAAATTGTTATGATAATTGAGCAGTACCAATAACCAATTTTCCAGACTGCCACATATATATAGACATAGTTGCCTTAAGCTGAGACCAACACAAGCAGCAAAGCTAGCTTGTAGCTAATCCGCTACTGTAAATGCTTTGCCAACAAGAACCTACGAGCAGCATTTGCATACAACCAGAAACTAACAGTAGTAGAATGCTAGAGGATTTGCTGTATTTGTTTATTTACTTCATCTGTTTGAGCGGTTGAGCCAGCTATATTTCTCAATGGATTAGAGAAGCAGGAATGGCAACCTGAACATTGTAGCTGGATTATGGCGCCCAATGAGATATTCAATTGTTAATGGGAACATTTTGTTATTTTCAAATATACATATTTTACCATAACTAATACTTAATTCAGAAGTAAATTTCTTGCCGTGACTCGGTGTATGAGTGAGTTGTTGTTTGCTGTCTTATAGTATTTGTGACATGTTTGCATGCTAATTTAACATGATTCGACTAGTGAGACAGATGCTGAATTTTGGTATCGTGCTGCGCACCAGATCAGCTTTTTGACAAAGAAAAAAAAATCTGTGAAACTCTAACAACATTTTTTCAGGGCCTGATGTCCTGCTCGGTGAATGTCAACCCAGTCACCCAGAGTATCATAAGTCAGGATTGTTACTAAGATGAAGCTCAGGTTCTGTTGTTGTCGTTGTTGAGCGTTGGCGCTCTTGATGGAGTATGATCGAACAATTCATGTGTGTAGCAGCTATGATTGAGTTACAGAGCCGGGTATGTATAAGTGGCAGAATACATGTTTGTAAATAGTTTGGAATGTTTATTGTACCACCAAAGACACCGGGCGTATATATTTAACTGCTTGATGGAAACATAACTTCTAACTCCAATGTGCTGCGAAAATTTGCCCTTGTCAGGGCAGCTATGATGTAATTCTTGCTTGATGTTTGTAACGTTTCACACTTTGTTGTTGTTGTTGAAATAAACACTTCACGTTAACAGAGGTAGAAGGTGCAAATATTATGCATGTTTCTTCTGGCCTTTGAAATTATGGATAACACCAAGAGAACAGTCGGTCTAGAGATGCACTAACATTTAGCAGTATCCGTCGATGGTACAACATCAACAATCACGTGAGCTCCCCAAAAAGAGAACGTCGAACACTACTCTTTTACATACAGTAATATTGTGCGTACGTTGCAAAGGATAAGAAGAAGAAGTCGCGCACGGACGGACGAACACCTTCCGAGTTTAGTTATTCTTCTTGCGCTTCTCAACGAAGAAGAAGAAGGCGAGGGAGACGACGGAGAAGGTGGAGAAGACGCCGGCGGCGACCTTGATGGAGGTGGTGACGCCCGTGATGCTGACGACGTCGAAGGCGGCGGCGGGCGCGGTCTGGCCGTAGGCGACCTGCGTGCCGGAGGCGTCGAGCGCGTAGGCGCGCACGTAGTAGGTGGCGGTGGGGATGTCGAGGGCGACGCGGTACTCGACCTTGCCGCCGGCGCCGGCGGCGTAGGGCTGCTGGGCGACCTTGAACTGGCAGGTCTTGTCCTTCTTGAGGTCGTCGTGGGTCTTGCGCCACTCGCGCTCCTTCTGGCTCGCCGGCGCGTAGCAGAGGCTGACCTTCACGCTCTTGTAGGCGGCGTCGTCGCCGGCCGGCCGGGTCGCGTTCAGGGCCCACGTCACCGTGATCACGTCCTCGCCGGCGTGGAGAACTGGTCGAGGATCAGTTCATTAATTTGGCCTCGTCGGTGTCACAGCTCTACGTCTTGCAGGCTGACAAGAGTGCATATACGACGGTGGTGCGTACCTTGGCCGGGACTGGGGGATGCGGTGACGTCGAGGGTCACAGGCAGCTTGGAGAGGTACGCCACGGCGCCGGCCGACGCGCAGCAGCCGGCGGCGAGGACCGCCACCAGCAACGCCATGACCAGCTCCGACCGTGCCATCGCCGTCGAACTTGGGCTCGAACTCGCAGCTGCTGCTCGGTTGCGGCGGTTTGATAGTTGGGGCTGGGAGAGATGGAGGAGTACGGATGGGTTTAACGTGTATATGTAGGCAGTTCGATCGAGATCGTTGACCATGAGCGCGCTGGAGCTGGAGCTGCCATCCTTGTTGGGGCCGAGGAGCCGGGGCAAGGAAACCATCTGATTAATAAGCTAATTAATTTAGGTGGTCGAAAGTCAGATCCTCTATACAGGGTCTCAAAGGGTCCAGAAGAGTGAGATGCGGCGACTGCAAATCAAGCCTTATTTTTGTTTATTTACAGCTGCAATTAGTTGCAAGGTGTTCGCCTATACAGCTATTGCAAATTTTATCCCTCCCTCGAAGTAAAAGAAAAAGCTGATGCAAATTTGCAACGGAGTGCAACCAAAAAGCTCAACGGATTTCCGTACGCACATGCATGTTTCTCCATGTAGAATTTGTTGATGGATGCGTTGACAGAAAAAGCATACGGATCGAAGAGGCCCGAGGCATAGGTCACGTGACTCTTAGCCCCAACCAAAGGTTACACGGGGGCATTATTTGCTTGACTTGCTCACGAGGAGACAATTACGGTGAGGGCAGAGGCTCGAGAGCAAGATCAGACGGTCATGGAATGGCGGAGGATTAAAAAAACAACAAGTTTTAGGGTAGTTGACATTTTTATAAGCCGTCTGTTTGGTCTCAATCTAACGGCTGATAAATGGGTAGTATTAGGTAGTCCTGGTAAGAAAGTGCTCAAAAGTACAAAATAACTTGGGGGCCAGTATTCAAATTTATGTAGGGTCGTTTCTTAGTTAAGGGGTAAATTAGTCATTGTGAGGGATCTTGATAAGCCCCACTAAGCACGCCCATTCGTGCATATCCGCTCCGAGCGCATCGCCGCTCCTCTTCGACTCTTCCAATCCAAAACGGCCGCCGCTCCTCTTCCAATCCAAAACCGTTGCCAGCTAGTTCTAGTGCTATGGAGAAGTAGATCGATGGAGGAGTACAACTGATACGTGACGATTGCAGGCGGCGACGATGTGAAGTTAGTCAAGATGATGGAGATCAAGTCGTGGTTTCACAACCAGTGGGAGTTTGCGAGGGGGGTGATGGCGGTGGCCTTAAGTCTCAAACCGAGCGAAAACGCGACGATCCTCCCAGAGGGAGTCGAGCGGGATCATATAGAGGTGCTCCTCTGGGCCATGGAGCAGACAGATTCGCTGGATCTAGATGTGAGGCGAAGGTGGTGGGAGTATCGATCCAAGATCGAGCATCCAAAGGGTTAAAGATCGAGCATGCAATTACCGGCACCGCTAATGTTCCGCACGGTGCCGTTTGCGATGGTGCCGTTCCAGAGCGCCGAGCTGGTTGCGTATTCCTCGACCGTACTCAAATGCAAGAGCAGCAAAGCAGTTGGTGCGACAACGCTTCCGCGCCGTTCTCCAAGGTTCCTTCGCCGTTCTCCTCGTCTCACGGGGCGGCGGTTTGCGGCCGAGGAATAGGAGGGGAGTGCTCCGACGAATAATCAGAGGAGGGGCTTTGGGTTATCAGTACACTTTGCACTCGATCTAATTTTCCTTCTGCTCACGCTTAAGGTTACTAAAATTTAATGCACATTCAGTCTATGGGCTATGTTACTGAAGTTTTACTAAACTTACAAGTTCAGTGACTGAATTTTAATGAATTTGACTGCATATTGAGGAGCATTGGAGTGAGAGAGATTTACAGCCTTGCGCATATGCCCCTGAGTAGGTGAAATCTTTTAAAATGTGCTTTTAATCTGAATAACTTTCTTGATGATTTGACTACATGGTTTGGGGGCTGGATTAATAGATTTCCAAAACAAGATAAGAAACTTGTGTGCGTGGGCATATATGTTATGTTTTGGGCTTTGTGGAGGAGTAGGAATGATATCATTTCTGACAGAAAAGAGAATTTTAATCCAATGTCTTTTATTAAACGAATGACAACGTGGATTTTTGGTTGGTCCATTATACAGATAAAGAAAGAAAGAGTAAGGATGCTAAAAGTAGGAGCAAGACTACTAGAGCGGTTGGCAAGTGGGATCTACAAACCTTACTGAACCTGAAGCTGGAATTACTTCTTGAGAAGAGTATAGTTTGGCTTGATTTACATTGCTTTCAAGTGATTCTGTTTTCTGCAGTTGTAGTTGTCTGAAGACATGTGATGATATTAAGTTATGTATTTGAAGATAAGAACTTGTTATGCCTTTGAAGTTTAGATATTTGCAGTATTTGCAGGTTGTGAATTGTGTTTTCTGTTGTGTATTTTGAGTACTTTCTATGTCTTTTGAAGTTCAGATCTTTGCATTGTTAAGCTGTCGGTATCGTGGCAAATAGACCCACGTACCCAGCGGTCTACCGGACATGGTCTCCCTATGCCTCGCTCGAGCAGAAGGGCGAACTGCGTATCACCACGATCTAGTGGTGGTATGCAGATCTTCGTGAAGAATTATACCAAGCAAACACCAACAGAAGAGGGCCGACTTGGTGGTGGCATGCAGATTTTTGTATCATAAAAACCCTGCGTCCATCATGTGAGCCCGGCCGAGGCGAAAAGGAAGACATTCCACAAGCACCCGACAACGACCCCTGCGGTCCAAGACCCGGGAACGACCACGCCCGGCAATGACCGGCCCAACAGGTCCGCACTCAGCCAGCCTTCGACAGCAAGCTATCTCCTCTCCCACGTGTGACGCGCCTGCTCTGTGCTCGTAGAGCATTAAAGCCACGCGGCCGGAGGGCGGGTGGGCCAGAGGGTGGACAAGACGCAAAGGGTGACTCACTCGCCCACGCCGCCGCATGGTGCACACCTGTACCGAAACGTGTCACGACCCGGACATGCGTCACCTAGGTTGGTTGTGACAAGACAGACGTTCGCTCCCGGAAGATAGAAGGCATTGACACTTCATCAACGCATTAAATGCACTCACCTACCTGGTCCGATGCAGGATATTTTCTCACTCCATACACAAAATTCACATATTCATATGCTCACTTCAAATTGACATGAATTTATAGAAACTTTTCACTCCATACACACATGGATGGATAATGTAACTAAAAATTGAAGGACAAATTGACATATGACTGAAAAACACTCCAACTCATATGATCTTAGGTTGATCAGCAAAGCCATGGACCTAAAACTCCTCTTCTGATGATTCAAGGAGTGGAAATGAGATTGTTCCAACAAATATGCATCGAGGAGTAGTCTGATGGTTGCAAAATAGCAGAGTTTTGTTCTGCAGGTGGAGTCTAATCTTCGGTCCCAACCGGATGCAAAGTATCAAAGATTTGGACGTTTTGGCTCTCTTGATTTATAGCTGCATGCAGTGGCGGAGCTAGACAAGAAAGCCAAAACATGAACAACTAAGAGGGAAAATAATTGTCTTTTTTCCTTATCTAAGCTCTGCATAATACATTTTCTTCACTGCTTTGCCTAATGCTGGGGGGCCACGGCCCCCTCAGGCTTGTACTAAGCTCCGCCACTGGCTGCAGGGCCTGGGCATTTGGCAAACGAACCAAACAAACACGCAGATAGGTACAGTGCCCCTTGGCAAATAACTAGCCAATAAAAAACGCTTATTGTTGGCAACAGGTTTGGGGCCAGGGTCTTCGGATACCCATCTCTTAGTTCCCGGCCACAAAGGCGCAACGTGGAGAGTAGCACCCGTGCAATCGAGGTAGGCATCTGTAAGAGCAACTTCAACTGGACGATCCAAACAAACGCGCGTTTTGTTTGTGTTTTGTCCATTTGGATCGGCATGTCCGTCCTGTTTCTCGTTTGGGTCGGCCGTGCGCCCAACGCGCCGACCCATTTTTTCGTCCGCGCGGCAGGCAAGCTGCCAATTTTAACATTAAATATAAAACATTGCCTAGTTCAAGAACCACATAATAAATATCTAGTTTACAAGCCAAATTAACATTAAATTGTCTCAAATACATTTGAAAGAAAAGGTTGCTCGATACATCTATTGGTTGCCAACATGAATCCTTATATTCTCAACCAAATCATTTTGCAGCTGCATATGAGTTTTCCAATCACACATCTGATGATGAAACTCGGTGAACTGTGCAAACGTTGTCGGTCCTGCATGCTCAGGCACAACATTATCACCCTGAAACTGAAACCCTTGATCACAGAGACGTTTTGGGCGCTCATCCTCTACGATCATATTGTGCATGATCACACAAGCTGTCATCACCTCTCACAACTTTTTGGTGCTCCAAGTTCTAGCAGGATACCGAATGATGCCCCATCGAGATTGAAGAACGCCAAAGGCATGCTCTACCTCCTTTCTAGAACTCTCTTGTTCTTGGGCAAATCTCTTTCTCTTCTCTTCTACAGGGTTGGGGATTGTCTTGACAAGAGTAGTCCACTGTAGATAGATACCGTCAGCTAGATAGTATTCACTGTTGTATTAGTGGCCATTGATCTCAACATTGACCTCCGCGCAATTGCCTTCTGCCATCCTAGCAAACACCGAAGAGCGCTGGAGCACATTGATATCGTTGTGAGATCCGGCCATGCCGAAGAAAGAGTGCCAAATCCAGAGATCTTGGGAAGTAACGGCCTCAAGTATGACAGTGCAAGCTCGGTCATGGCCCTTATACTGCCCCCGCCAAGTAGAAGGACAGTTTTTCCACTTCCAGTGCATACAATCTATGCTACCAAGCATCCTCGGGAACCCCCTGCTGGCATTCATCGCTAACAACCACGCTGTATCAGCAACAGTTGGCTCTCTCAAGTACTCCGGTCCAAACACAACTATGACAGCCCTGCAGAATCTATACATGGACTCAAGGCAGTTGGACTCACTCATCCGTACATACTCACCAATAAGATCACCGGGAACTCCTTATGCAAGCATCTGAATGGCAGCAGTGCATTTCTGATAAGGGGAGAAGCCAATCTTTCCAAGGGCATCCGTCTTGCACTCAAAATAGTTATCGTACTCAACCACCCCCTCCCGAATACGGTTGAGCACATGCCTAGCCATACGAAAACGACGCCGGGAACATGTGATGTTTGAAGAGCGGGTTTGGGGTCTCGAAGTAGTCCTTCCAGAGTAGAAAATGACCACTCTCCCGGTTGCGATTCAGTGTCGGCGTTTGCCCCGGTATGGAGCCCCTAAACAGCGGCCGCTCCATACTTAGGTGGTCATGGACGACCAATGCAGCTGCCACGATCTCCTCATCATTGGATGAAGAATCATCCGAATCACAAAGAACGTTGTAGAAAAAAAAAACTCATTGTTGGAGTCCATTGGTACCTTGCCAGCAAACCGTCGAACAGCTTACGGGCGTCGTTGAAGAAGCCGGACAGTGAAGAGCCTCACGCCCCACCGAGAGAAGATAGCAGAGCTGGGCGGCGGCGGCGGGAGATGAGGAGGCCGACGGGGAAGAAGGAAGGAAGAGGGAGTGGACGGCGTCGGCGGAAGTGGGCGGCGGCGCGGAGGGAGGTGGGGCGCCGAGGTGAGTCGAGGAGAAAGAACGTAGAGGAGAGTGGCCTGCGTGCCACTGACTAGCGGGCCAGAGGGAAGAGAAGGATGGGCGTCGCGGGCGTCCATCCCGTGTCCGCACCGACGCAGATGCGACGTAAATTTGGGCCTGGAATGGATCGCAGACGGATAAAAAACGGACGCGTGTCCGTTTGGGTCACCGCGTTGGGACGAATTTTATGTCCGCGGCGATCCAAACGAACACGCGCGGACGAAATGGGTCGCCCGGTTGAAGTTGCTCTAAGTTTCCGGTGGCCATAACAACTCCTAGGATAAGCAACAACAATGCAGATGTAATAGTATTGGCGATTGATCCAAAAGTACATGCCCATCCCACCACCAAACTGATAAGCATTGAGAGTTCGATCCAGTATCCAACATCTTCATCCGGACTTTGCAAACCGCTCGCTGAGAACCAAGGTGGCTAATGATTTGGGCACATCAATATATTCAAGGGCATCGTTAACAGCCGGAAATCCCAATAGAAAGGCAGGCTCAGCACACAAGCATACTGATGTGGCCACTTTTTTTTTTTTTTTTTTTTTTTTTTTTGCGGGGTAAAGGGAGTTTTTATTGCAAGTTCATAGTGTTACAATCAAGAGGCCACAAGTCCTCGATACAAGGTGGAATCGAAAGTAACCACACAGCCGTGGTCCTCTCAGAGCGGCTATAACGTGCCAACCGATCTGCAACACTATTTTGACTACGATGAATTTTCTGTGGTACAAACACCCTATTACTCATTAACTCCTTGATCTCAAGAACTAATTGACCATAAGCTGACTTTATTAGATTCTTGCTATATAAGACTGACAAAGCTTCAGACGAGTCCGATTGAACTATCACCGGTAGCGCTGTATGTTGAATAGCTAACGCCATCCCTTGCATGAGAGCATGGATCTCTGCTTCCAGCGGATCATTGCAATGAAAAATATACCGATACGCAGCAAACATGATTTTGCCCGTATCATCCCGGAGTATCATACCAGCAGCAGCTGATCCATCTGAATCACAAAAGGAACCATCAACGGAAAGAGCGACAGTGCCCGGCTGAGGCGCCGGTCACTTTAATCACACGAACCAGTTTTCGGCAAATAGTACTGTTTATCAAAGGTAAACACTTCCTATCTGTGGTCTGAAGGAATGCCAGCGACAGACCACTCGAAGGCCGTCGATTCGTTTGAAATCTGACGCTCAAGATTGTGCCTCATATTTGTGGGGAAAAATCAAGAAAACCACCAGCGTAAACCCTGCGCGTAATCCCCTCCTCATAATCCCTCGCGAGCCCATCATCCATAATCGCTCGCCCTGCCCGAGCTCTGCCCCCACCTCGCTCACCTCGCCGTCAGCTCCGCGTCGCCACTAGCTCTCCTCGCAAGATCCACTGCTCCACCGGCCAGCTCGACCCGACTCGCAGATCCACCTCGGCGGCCAGCTCGATGCGCCTCCCACTTCCACCTCTCCGCCAGATTCGCCCCTGTTCCTCTTTCGATCCTCTCTGTGGAGCATCACGGCTGCCCCTAGTCCTCTCCACCGATGCATGTTGGAATTATGTGTCCTGTAACTATATTCAAATTAATAGGAATAACTAGTATTCGGAATACCTCATTATGAAATTATACATGTATTTACGCATGGAACTACTTTACACGATTATCATGGAATTATCACTTGTTGGAACGTACTTAAGTTATATGCTTAAGGAAGCTAGTCGATCATCAGTGGAATACAATATACTATTTATATTGGAAAGACTACCCGGGTACACTGATGATTGGAAGGAGCTAGATCGAATAATTAGATTACAACCCTAACGTCGATCTACATAATTAGAGGAATTTAAACTCTATTATAACGCGTTGCTCACAGGCGTGTGCTCCGGGGACATAACGGGTAGAATCCGTTAACAGACAAATATGATCGTGGTTGGTAATTTGCTCTGTACTCTATCCCGGAAACTAGTGGAAAATACTAGGAATCTTATATCTGTATAAGAGATGGACTCTTTGGAAAAACAGTATAAGAAGGTCCCTACCCCTATCCTCAGATATGCGAATTGTGAGCGGCACCACAAATAAGCGCAGAGAAATAGGGGGTAAACCATAAAACCTAAATTTCTAACATTGACATCTAGAGCAGGTTCGTCCGCCGTGAAACTCTGCCGACATGGTAGTCGCTCGAGGCCCTTAATCCGCTGCAAACTCTACCGGAGCGCCGCCCCTAGTCGATGTTATCCTGTTGCGTGCTTTGGCCCGTTAGTCTGGCTGCATCGAGTCGTCACACGGCGCCTCCCTGTTGCCTCTCGTCAAGCTGATCCATGCACGCCATTCAAAGGACACCGTGCAGGTGGCTCACGGCTGAGATCATGCAAATCTACTCGCCGCCGCCGGAAACTTGCACTGGATCGGAATACGGAACGCGTCATAACGCGGAACGGCTGCTCCCCGAGAGAACTACGATTGGTGGCATGTTCGAGCCATGATCGGAATCAAAAGCCACACATGAATCAACTGGAGACAATTTCAAAAAAAAAAAAAAAAAAAAAAATCAACTGGAGACGTATTGGCTCCAGATCGAATCGATCGCCTCGTCAATTTTCGATTAGCCCGTGCCTGCGGTCTCCTCCCAAGTGTCTGATGTTGCCGGCCGTCACCGCCGTCCCATCTGCGCTCTGCTGAACCTTGGCGAGTGGATAGCTTCGAAGCCGGAAGCCGGAAGCTGGCTGGAAGCCCAACCAAACACCCTCTACGGCTGGATCTTTATGCGCATGGATCAAGCAAACCACTGTTTCTTTATGCGTACTATTAATTCCTACGGCAGGGATCAAGCAAAGCATCATGCACTGTTTCTTTATGCGCACGGATCGATGTACTAGCACAGCTTGCTGCGACTTGCTTGGATTGCAAATAGGCGCACACGTAATCACGCACGTATCAACTCCTCGCTGGATTTATTTGTTCTACGGCTGGAGGAAGTGTTGTGTCATCATCCTGAGAAAAGAAGTATCAGTTTCGATCCAAGCTGGCAATGATTTTTTTTTTGACACGACCGCCGGGGCTCGCTTCCTGATTTGCACACAGGGACAGTCTCTAAATAATTATACAGCGATCGGATCAAAACGACTTCTATGATTCTAATTTCTGCAGTGAAACTCCACGACGTATTCTGGAAATTAACAGAATACACTAAAAGCAGGTCTTTGGTTCTGGCTCGTCGGAGGAATTCTACGTGGATGTCGCGCACCTGTGCATGCATGCTTCGCAAGGAAAATACATCTATACCCTTTGGAGGAATTCAGCAGGAACTCCAGACTAAGACCCTGTTCGGTACTCCTCCAACTCTCGGAATCCGCAGAGCTGGAAAACTGCAGCTCCTCCAACTCCGGGAGCAGAGTTGGGGAGCGGCGGGATACCGAACAAGGCCTAAATCTATGGATGGACTACACGGAGCAAATGATTACATATTAAATTGCCATAGTGGAAATATTGTGCGGAAAATTATGAATAACCTGAAAAGGGATTTCAGAGAAGTTTTATAATTGAGCATCACTTGTTTATGGAGGAAGATGGAAGTCACTCCGAGGACAAGGAAATTTGCTCTTCATTTGTCGGTATGTCTAATGATAATATTTGCACTATATATTTATCTATGGGTAATTTTTTAAAATAGTTGGTTTATATACATCATTTATCGCTTGAATTCCATAGCAACTTTATTGGCACGTAACAATTTCAAAGGAAAATTGATGTACTTTGGATTGGAAATTATGTGAGGAAACTCCCTTGTGGAGGAAAAGTATTATTGTTAAAGGACACTTTGTGAAACTTCGGAGTGAAGGGATTTAATTTATTGTTCTATCTTGGAACCCATTGATTATGGCATATTATTTGGAAAGGAGAGAGTCTAAATATTGCTCAATGGTTAAATTAGTGCATTATGGATTTTTCACACAATGGTCTATCTTTCTTGTTGTCCATTGGAAGTTGGCAAACTAATATCTTTATTTGGAAAAGATAACTCCATATGGAGGAATACCGACAATGGGAACACATGCTTGGAATCACGTTATTTATATCATCCACGACTTGGTGACATATCTTGGAACGGGATCAAGAGGCTTATTGATTCTAGAGTTTTAAACTTTAGTGGGAGGACACTTTTTTTGTGAAGGTGGAAGGTAAAAAAAGGCTTCACATCATTATTTACTTGGATATATACTTATGGTATTTTCTTTTACACTCCCAGGTCCGATTATTTACTTTATCTTAATCTTTGATGATTACACTTTTATATGGTTATGTTTATCTTTTAATATACAAGTCGGAAGGTTTTATTGTGTTGGTCATATGTTATACTGAAGTGGAAAATCAGTTGATTAAAGAATATCATAGTTTTAACAACTGATTGGTGGGGGAAGTACACTTCAGGAATATATCGTTTGTATGTAAAGAGCATGGAATTAATCACCATTGTAATATATCATACACTCCACAATTGAATGGAGGAATTGAATGTCTTTTACACTCCCTTGTTTTTTGTTAAAGAAGCATTGCAAATATACTGTTGTTTGTCTATAATCGCACAATCACTCCTTATGGTTTGTAGACTGGAAGAGAATCTTTTTATTTTGGCAGGAAATTCCTAATTACTACAAAGCACACCAGGAACTTTGTAATGATAGTGAATCAAACTGGTGGAAAAGTAGGAACACAATAATTATTATGGTCAAGGGTGGAAATATTGGCAGTCATACTGAAATATAATCTTGACCCCAATGGAAACTACTGTGAAACTCCTGATACTAACATGCTTAGGATAAGTGGGAGGAATTGGCTTGGAATATCATGTTTGAATAATTGTTATGTGTTGTTGTGGGACGTCACTCTAAATTTTTAGAGAAATGATTAAATTCTCTTAAGAAGGTTTTGTCATCAATGACAACTATGGGTGGAAGAATTGCGGGAAGGAATAAACTCAAATGAGGAAGAACATAGTTTGGGAAATTAATAATATACCAAACAACCGCAAGTCTATCGTCTGGAAGTGATTTTCTTTTTGTAAGGAAATTTTGGCTCATTGGAATATTATAATGTCACTCTTGCTATTCAGTTCTTCACACAAAGGGAACTATACTTTGTGGAAACTCTCTCTCCCGGAATTTGGGAAAGAGGAACTAAAGACATGGTTTGCGAATTGAATACATTAAAGTATGTTCTTATAACAAGCTTCACATCAATGGAATAGCAGGTCATATGATTTTCTAAGTTGAAGCAAGACGGTCATCTACAAATGTAAGTGTTAAATATATTTTTGCATTATTAGTGTGTACTTTAACATTGTTTTGTTGTTTGCAATGATAAAGTCACATTGATGGAAGTGAAAGCTTGGTCATGTTTTAACTTTCATATGAAAGGAATGTTGGAAGCTTCCTATGTTTTGGGAGTGGAACTACATAGGGCATGTTTTTTGAAATGTTTTCTATAGTACATGGAACCAAATTCAGTGAGGAATTATGTTCGAACTCCTGAGGAAAAAGGTATAATAAATGGTATTGGAATTTCTATGTATCTTCACTATACTATCATACCTTAGCTTCCGGAATTTTATGCTGCATTCAAGCAATGGAACGAAAGACGGGCAGCTAAGGGAATCTCACACATCATATAAGATTGTGGAAAGTGCATCACAACATGTCACTTATTTTGGAATCAAAGGTTCACTGACCAAAGTCAGGAATTTCTTTTGAACATGGTTACTTATGGAACTTCATTTACTGATTGGATTTGATATTTATGTGGTTTTTTGAAAGAAAAAATATTCAACATGGTTATCTTCTATTTGACTTGATGTGGAATTATCATATCATTGATATATGTGATGGAAAATGATTGATGCGGAATTTCACTTGAGGAAACAAAATACTCAAGGTGCCTGTAAAGGTGGAATTACACTTGAGTAAATAATAGTCGAGACGCCGAGGACAGCTATGCTAGAATAATTTAGCGGAAACTAAGATCTCTAGTGATCTTAAGTGTCACAACAAGGAAACATATTGAGGGAATGTTTCACATTTTGTGTGGGTTTTCAACGTGGTGTTAATATGTTTGTTGATCCCATGACTAAGCCTATTAGTCATGAGGTATTTGGTAAGCATGTTAAGGCTATGGGTTTACGAATATTTGAATGATCGTTTCGGACAAGTGGGAGATGTTGGAATTATGTGTCCTGCAACTATATTCAAATTAATAGGAATAACTAATATTCGGAATACCTCATTATGGAATTATACATGTATTTACGCATGGAACTACTTTACATGATTATCATGGAATTATCACTTGTTGGAACATACTTAAGTTATATGCTTAAGGAAGCTGGTCGATCATCAGTGGAATACAATATACTATTTATATTGGAAAGACTACCCGGGTACACTGATGATTGGAAGGAGCTAGATCGAATAATTAGATTACATCCCTAATGTTGATATACATAATTAGAGGAATTTAAACTCTATTATGACGCGTTGCTCACAGGCGTGTGCTCCGCGGACATAACGGGTAGAATCCGTTAACAGACAAATATGATCGTGGTTGGTAATTTGCTCTGGACTCTATCCCGGAAACTAGTGGAAAATACTAGGAATCTTATATCTGTATAAGAGGTGGACTCTTTGGAAAGACAGTATAAAGGTCCCTACCCCCTAGCCTCAGATATGCGAATTATGAGCGGCACCACGGATAAGCGCAGAGGAATAGGGATAGACCACAAACCCTAAATTTCTAACAATGCATACCCCGGGAGGCGGTGCGCCATCCTGTCAATAGCAGTTCGAGGCCCAAATCACGACCACGATTCATGCTTCCCTAGGCTCCACAATCGATTGAATCCACTGCATTGGGGGTTTTTCCTGCCGGCCGTAGAACAGGCATCAGACTACACAAATTGTGCCCTATGCAGAGTGCCCAATCTCCAAATCCAAGGTATTTGAACTGCGTCGGTCACCCTCACTTGGGGATTTTGTTTGTAATTCATCCAGCAGCCTAGTACTAGTATTGTTCACAGTTTTCCTTAGTTTCAATATTTTAGACCCCAAGGCTCAACATATAAATAGAGGGGAAGGGCTAGCACACGGTACACATTAAGATTTCCCAAGCCGTGTGTCGGCAACCCTAACCCTCTAGTTCTCCCGTCATAATCTCCGTAGTGCTTGGCGAAGCCCTGCAGAGATTGTTCCTCACCACCATCACCACGCCGTCGTGCTGCCGGAACTCATCTACTACTTCATCATCGCTCGCTGGATCGAGGAGGTGAAGGCGTCATCAAGCCGTACGTGTGTTGAACGCGGAGGTGCCGTCCGTTCGGCACTAGTTCGTGATCGGATCAAGGGACGACTTGCGATTTGGATCGCGGAGACGTTCGACTACATCAACCGCGTTTCTTAACGCTTCCGCTTAGCAATCTACAAGGGTATGTAGATTCACTCTCCCTCTCGTAGATGCTCATCACCATGGATAGATCTTGTGTGTGCGTAGGAAATTTTTTGTTTCCCATGCAACGTTCCCCAACAGTGGCATCTGAGCTAGGTCTATGTGTAGATGAGATCTCGAGTAGAACACAAACGAGTTGTGGGCGTGGGTGTATACATATTGCTTGCCGTTACTAGTTGATACTTTATTCGGCGGTATTGTGAGATGAAGTGGCCCGGACCAACATTACTCGTACGCTTACGAGAGACCGGTTCCTTCAACTGATATGTAACTTCGTTGCATAAAGATGGCTAGCGGATGGCTGTCTCTCTCACTTTAGTTGAATCGATTTCAATGAAGAGGGTTCTTTTAGAAGATCAAAAAGCAATCACTACACCACGTTGTGGTTTTGCGTAGGTAAGAACGGTTCTTGCAAACTCGTAGCAGCCACGTAAAACTTGCAACAACAATTAGAGGACGTCTAACTTGTTTTTGCAGGGTATGTTGTGATGTGATATGGCCAATAACATGATGAGATATATGTGATGTATGAGATGATCATGTGTTGTATAGAATATCACGACTTGCATGTCGATGACTACGGCAACTGGCAGGAGCCATAGAGTTGTCTTTAATTATTTTCTCCGTTTTTGCTTTACTTTATCGCTATGAGTTAGCTATAGTCGTAGAAGCAACAGTCGGCGCGACAACCTCATGGCGACACGTTGATGGAGATCATGGTGTCATGCCGGTGACGATGGAGATCATGCCGGTGCTTTGGAGATGGAGATCAAAAGCACAAGTTCATGGCCATATCATGTCACTTATGATTTGCATGTGATGTTAATTCTTTTATGCATCTTATTTTGCTTAGGACGACGGTAGCATTATAAGGTGATCCCTCACTTAAATTTCAAGATAAAATTGTGTTCTCCCCGAGTGTGCACCGTTGCGAAAGTTCGTCGTTTCGAGACACCACGTGATGATCGGGTGTGATAGACTCTACGTTCACATACAACGGGTGCAAGCCAGTGTTGCACGTGCGGAACACTCGGGTTAAACTTGACGAGCCTAGCATGTACAGACATGGCCTCGGAACACAAGAGACCGAAAGGTCGAACATGAGTCATATAGTAGATATGATCAACATGAAGATGTTCACCATTGAAACCACCTCAACTCACGTGATGATCGGACTTGAGTTGGTGGATTTGGATCATGTTACACTCGAATGACCAGAGGGATGTCAATTTGAGTGGGAGTTTTTAAGTAATATGATTAACTAAACTCATTATCTAGAACAATAGTCTAAGTTGTCTTTGCTATATTTATGTTGTAGATCATGGCTCGCGCAGTAGCACCCCTGAATTTTAATGCGTTCCTAGAGAAAGCTAAGTTGAAAGATGATGGAAGTAACTTTGTGGACTGGGCCCGTAATCTAAGGATTATCCTTACGGCTTCCCAGAAGGCTTATGTCCTTGATGCACCGCTTGGTGATCCACCCGCTCCAGTTGAGTCTCTAGACGTTGTGAACGCCTGGCAGGCTCGTTCTGAAGATTACTCAATAGTTCAATGTGCAATATTGTATGGCTTAGAACCGGGACTTCAAAGACGTTTTGAACGTCATGGAGCATATGAGATGTTCCAGGAGTTGAAGTTTATCTTTCAGAAGAATGCCCGGATCGAGAGATATGAGATCTCCGATAAGTTCTATGCTTGCAAGATGGAGGAGATGAAGGCGTCATCAAGCCGAGTTGTGCGCGATACTACCGCTTGTGCGCGATACTGCTGGAATCCGAGTTGGACTCTTTCCCTGCGGGCCAAACCGACCTTGTGCGGGCAAAACCGACCTGGAGGAGGCTTTTACTCCAAGTTTAGACCCCAAGGCTCAACATATAAATAGAGGGGAAGGGCTAGCACACGGTACACATTAAGATTTCCCAAGCCGTGTGTCGGCAACCCTAACCCTCTAGTTCTCCCGTCATAATCTTCGTAGTGCTTGGCAAAGCCCTGCAGAGATTGTTCCTCACCACCATCACCACGCCGTCGTGCTGCCGGAACTCATCTACTACTTCATCATCGCTCGCTGGATCGAGGAGGTGAAGGCGTCATCAAGCCGTACGTGTGTTGAACGCGGAGGTGCCGTCCGTTCGGCACTAGTTCATGATCGGATCAAGGGACGACTTGCGATTTGGATCGCGGAGACGTTCGACTACATCAACCGCGTTTCTTAACGCTTCCGCTTAGCGATTTACAAGGGTATGTAGATTCACTCTCCCTCTCGTAGATGCTCATCACCATGGATAGATCTTGTGTGTGCGTAGGAAATTTTTTGTTTCCCATGCAACGTTCCCCAACAGGAACGCCATTGGATATTTGCAGACAGCGGTGGCGCAGCAGGAAAAGTATGCTTATAGCCGGAGCCGCTTGCACTCGACCCCTATCCCAAACCGTAGTTACAGTCGGCGTATAGAGTCGCCCGCGATTTCTAGCAGTGAGCGACGTCGGAACCCGGCGCGGGATGGCCCGCCTGCTGTTGATGCCCAGGCGCTGGTAGACCGTGCGAGAGCGCAGCGAGAGGCGGCTGCAGCGGCAGCTGCGGCGGCTTACCAAGAACCCAAAGTAGAACCTTCTGTTTCAGTAGGAGCCGGAGTAACCTCCAGGGCTGTGGGAGTGCCGTGCTTAGTGCCGGCTTTACGAAATGAACGCCTGCCGAAGGATTTCAAGGGTCCCCGCAAGGTGCCAAATTATACTGCCGATCTGCCTCCGGAAGCTTGGATCAAGAGTTACGAGCTAGCCATGGAGATGTTAGACGTCAGTGATGCAGTCCGCGCCAAGTATTTCATCATGATGCTGGAAGGGCCGGCTCGCACGTGGTTGAAGGGTTTGCCACCCAATACCATTAATTCCTGGGCCGAGTTGAAGGCGAAATTCATCAAAAAATTTCAAGGAACGTGCAAGCAGCCCATGACAATCGTGGACTTGGATCATTGTGTGCAGCGGGAGGATGAGTCGGCCCATCATTGGGTCCGGCGGGTCTCAACCATTATCCACTCCTCTGATAATATCACGGCGGCTCAGGCGGTTCTAATTCTGGAGAAGAATTGCCACTTTTTGCCCCTCAAGCAGAAGCTTGGACGGCTCAAGCGTTCATGCCAGGATATGGGGGAACTCATGGCGGCTCTCACCAAGTATGCAGACTCTGACAACACGAAAGACCCTGGTTCTGATGATGAGAAATCGACCAAGGGTAAGAAGAATAACAATGGCAAGAGTCAGCAGCAGAACGGGGGAGGAAATAACAATAATGGCAACGGCGGAAAACGGAAGCACCCGGACGGCGGGTCAGACCTGGTGGCCAACACTAGCGCTGGGAATAACCGCGGCAAGGGCAACGGTAAACCGCCTTTCGGCAAGTCTAAGCCCTTCAATATGGAGGCAATGTTGAATGCTCCCTGTCCGAAACATAGTGTTCCCGATAAACTATCCACTCATGCTTGGAAGGATTGTTGGGTCATGCGGGAGTTCCGAAATTATAGCATTAACCAGCATCAGGGTGGCGGCAGTGGACCGTCTGGCGGGTCAGGATCTGGCTCTCCTGGGTCCGGCTTTGGTGGAGGCAGCTCAGGTTTTGGCTATCAAGGCTAGGGAAACCAGGGAGGCCATAATCAACAATTTGGCAGTGGAGGTCAGCAACAAAACAACCAATCCGGGTATCAGAGTAACCCAAAGTAGCTTAATGGAGGCCAATATCATGTCTTTACGACAAGCCTTGACAAGCGGGATCGGACGGTGCGCAAGCGGGCGGTTAGTGCGGTCATGCTGGCTCTCTCGCAGTACTTGAAGTGGTCTGAGTATGACATAACTTGGAGCAGGGAGGATCACCCGCCGCGTGTGGATAACCCGGGGCAGTTGGCCTTGGTAGTGGCCCCCCAAGTAGGAGGCTACGTGTTCACCAAGGTGCTTATGGATGGTGGCAGCAGCATCAACATCCTGTATTATGACACGTTCTGCCGGATGAACTTACTTGACAAGGATCTTAAACCATCTTCAACAGTTTTTCACGGTGTGGTGTGCGGAAAGTCGGCCTATCCAGTTGGGAAGATTTCTTTGGAAGTAGCTTTTGGTGATGAGTTCAACTACAGGGTGGAGACCTTATGGTTTGAGGTGGTCAAGATCAAGAGTCCGTACCACGCTTTGTTTGGGCGGACGGCTTATGCCAAGTTCATGGCTAGGCCTTGTTATGTTTACTTGTAGCTCAAGATGCCCGGTTTAAACGGAACGATTACAGTGCATGGTGATCGGAAGATTGCTCTTGAGTGCGAGGAAGGCGATGCTGCGTATGCAGAGTCAAGTTGTGCTGAGGCAGAGCTCAAGTTTTATAAGGAGAATGTTGACCCGACAGATATGACCCCGTTGAAGAAGCCCAACACGGAATCTGAGCCGCCCCTGAAGTTTGTGGCAGAAGATACCAAGCTGGTGGATTTCACTCCTGGCGACTCATCGCAGCATTTCACTATTGGGGCCAATATGGATCCCAAATAGGAAAGCGCGCTCATCAAATTCATCCGTGAGAATCGGGACATCTTTGCATGGAAACCTTCTGACATGCCGGGTGTACCGAGAGAATTCGCTGAGCACCACCTTAATGTGGATCCCAAGTTTAAGCCAGTCAAGCAGTTCCTCCGTCGTTTCAATGAAGAGAGGCGTAAGGCTATTGGAGAAGAGGTAGCCCGGCTCTTAGCAGCAGGGTTTATCGTCGAAGTTTTTCACCCGGAGTGGTTAGCTAACCCGGTGTTGGTACTCAAGAAGAACGGCACGTGGCGCATGTGTGTGGACTACACCGATCTTAACAAGGCGTGTCCGGTTGATCCATTTGCTCTCCCCCGAATCGACCAGATCATTGATGCAACAGCGGGTTGTGAGAGTTTATGTTTCCTGGATGCTTATTCGGGTTATCATCAAATCAAGATGGCAGTCAAAGACCAAGAGAAGACGTCTTTCATTACGCCTTTTGGAGCTTTCTGCTATGTGTCTATGCCTTTCGGGCTCAAGAGCACCCAGGCGACTTATCAGCGTTGTGTGTAGAACTGTCTTCATGGTCAAATTGGATGCAATGTTCATGCTTATGTGGATGATATTGTGGTCAAGTCAAGGAAGAAGGAGACTCTGTTGGCTGATTTGAAGGAAACTTTTGATAATCTGCGGGTTTACAAGATGATGCTTAACCCGGCAAAGTGTGTGTTTGGTGTACCTGCAGGCAAGCTCTTGGGGTTCTTGGTCTCCGAGCGTGGCATTGAGGCTAACCAGGACAAGATAAAGGCCATCACTTCTTTGTCTAAGCCGTCATGTATTAATGATATTCAGCGCTTGGCGGGTCGTATCGCCGCTCTAAGCCGGTTCATAAGCCGCCTGGGTGAGAAGGCTATTCCTCTATATCAGATGATGAAGAAGACAGATGACTTCGTCTGGAGTGATGCGGCTAATGAAGCGTTTGAGGCGCTCAAGAAGCAGTTGGCTGAGCCGCCCGTCTTGGCTGCTCCGGCGGAAAAGGAGCCTTTGCTCTTGTACGTTGCGGCTAATAACAGAGCTGTCAGTGCTGCAGTTGTGGTGGAGCGCAAGGAGGCGGGTAAGGAGTACCCAGTTCAGCGGCCGGTTTACTATGTCAGTGAGGTCTTGACGGAGTCCAAGTAGAGATATCCACATTGGCAAAAGCTGGTGTTTGGTGTATTTATGGCCAATCGCAAGCTGAAGCATTATTTCCGTGGGCATCCAATCACAGTGGTCAGTTCTGCTCCTTTGGGAGATATTCTTCAAAACAGAGAAGCTACTGGCAGGATTGCTAAGTGGGCAATTGAGCTTGGGCCTCTTAATCTGAAGTATGTGCCTTGGACGGCTGTCAAATCTCAAGCCCTGGTGGACTTCATCAATGACTGGACAGAGTGTCAAGCACCCTAAGAGAAGCCGGACAATACATATTGGACGATTCATTTTGATGGTTCCAGGCAATTGGAAGGCTCGGGGGCTGGAGTTGTTCTAACTTCCCCGCGAGGTGACACGTTCTGTTATGTTTTGAGGTTAATGTTTCCTTGTACTAACAATGTAGCTGAATATGAGGCTTTGCTTCATGGGCTCCGTGTGGCCAAGGAGATGAATTTGAGCGGGGTCAGATGTCTTGGCGACTCAGACCTGGTGGCTCAGCAAGTCTCTGGCTCGTGGGACTCTAAAGACCCTCGCATGGCGGCTTATCGCCAGGCGGTTGATGTTATCGCTGGCCACTTCAAGGGCTATCAGGTGGATCATATTGATCGACGGAGGAATGAGGCGGCTGACGCGTTGTCAAGACTGGGTTCTCAGCGTAAGCCGGTGCCGCCTAATGTGTTCTTGGACGTGTTGCATCACCCGTCGGTTAAATTACCGTCGGAGGAGGATCTGGCTATACCTGACCCGGAAGGGCAATTGGTAGCGGCTCTCCGCGCAATCCCTGATTGGACATTGCCTTATCTGGCGTATCTGACCCGTGGTGAGTTACCTCAAGATGAGACTCTGGCGCGGCAGGTTATAAGGCGGTCTAAATCTATGACTATTGTCAATGGCGAGTTACACAGGCGCAGCGTGACTGGCATTTTTCAGCGATGTGTTTCTCCTGATGAGGGCCGTGAAATCATGCAGGAGATACATGCCGGCGATTGTGGTCATGACGGCGGGTCAAAATCTTTGGTGGCCAAGGCTTTTCGACATGGTTTCTACTGGTTAACAGCTCATAAAGATGCAGAGTACTTGGTCAGTAAATGTGGCGGGTGCCAGAAATTTGGGCGGCGTGCCCATGTGCCGGCTCAAGAATTACGGATGATTCCAATCACCTGGCCGTTTGCAGTCTGGGGCTTGATATGGTGGGACCGTTTAAGAGGTCTAAAGACAAGAAGACCCACCTCTTGGTGGCGGTTGACAAGTTTACAAAGTGGGTTGAAGTTGAGCCGGTCAGCAAGTGTGATGCAGCAACAGCAGTTTAGTTCATCAAAAAGCTGATTTTTCGGTTTGGTTATCCTCATAGTATCATCACTGACAATGGCACAAACCTGTCCAAGGGGGCTATGAAGGAGTTTTGCGATAGTGAGCATATCCGCCTCGATGTATCTTCTGTGGCTCACCCACAGTCTAATGGTCAAGCAGAGCGTGCTAACCAGGAAATTTTGAGAGGGATAAAACCCCGGCTTATGGTTCCTTTTGAGCGCACACCGGGTTGTTGGGTGGAGGAGTTACCTTCAGTTCTTTGGAGCATAAGAACCACCCCCAACAGATCAACAGGCTTTACGCCTTTCTTCATGGTTTATGGCGCAGAAGCTGTTCTCCCCAGTGATATTTGTCATGACTCGCCCAGAGTGGCGGCTTATGTAGAAGCTGGTAATGAGGCAGCGCGTCAGGATGCTTTGGATGTCTTAGACGAAGAACGGGATCTTGCAGCAGCTCGGTCTGCGATTTACCAGCAAGACCTGCATCGCTATCATAGCCGCAGGGTCAAGACCCGAACGTTCCAAGAAGGCGACTTAGTACTCCGGTTGATTCAAGACCAGTCAGATATGCATAAGTTATCACCTCCTTGGGAAGGACTGTTTGTGATCAGCAGAAATCTCAACAATGGCTCCTATTATCTCATTGATATACGGGAGAGTGACAAGTCACACACTTCTGGTGAAGAGACTAAAAGGCCGTGGAATATTGCTCACCTTCGGCCATATTATACTTAAGCCGCCAGTCCGGCTCTCATCAATGTACATACCCCTGTCATTGTATATACCATCTTTTATGATATAATAAAGTTGGCATCCCCATGATTAGGGGCTTCTGCCGTTTTTTCTGCACTAAGTCTCGTGCAAAGGAGTTGATCCTTCATCAGGTCACTTGGGGGCTTCCAACACTCTGGGTTTAGCTTTCATACCCTCTTGGCCAGGCTTTATATGCCATGAATTTCGTGCAAAGGAGTTAATCCTTCATCAGGTCACTTGGGGGCTTCCAACCCTCTGGGTTTAGCTTTCAAACCCTCTTGGCCAGGCTTTATATGCCATGTTCGAGTTAAACCTGCCTGTTTGCAACTTGCTACTCCGCCATGTGACCCGCCAAACTCTTGACAGTCAATCTTGCTTAGAGACCCTGAACTTTCATAGTCAATCTCGCACAAAGACCCTGAACTTGTCAAGGTTTAAACGACGGCTTTTGTCACGAGAGAGCCGGCTTACAGTGAGCTAGGATAAACTCGCCTTGTCTGCTGTAGTCTCTCCGCTATGTGGCCCGTTCGTACTCTTAGCAATGTCAATCTTTTAAAGACCCTGAACTTGCTAAGGTTTAAACGACGGATTTATGTCACGTGAGAGCCGGCTTACGAGGTTTTCAGGCTTTTATGCCTAGCTTCTTCGGAAGCAATATATTTTTTTTTCACAAAAACAAGAACTATCTTGTCCCGCTGTGGGTTATAGGGCAAGATATATGCAAATTACTTTTTTTTGCAGGTATTTTTCATGATAAGATTCTAAGTCTTTCGGGTAACTCCGGCTTGGCATTGCTCATGGAACATAACCCGCCGGGCGAGTCAAGGCAGTCAAACGATTATATATCAAGACAATTATGCTAAGCCGCCGGTGTATGGACTGAAAGAAGTTTAAAAAGTGCACGAAGGCACAAGAGCAGGCGATTAAGTGTTTTCTACTGCTATTACAAGGCTATCAAGGAGCCCAAAATCTGCGGACTTAAGTTTTTGCAGCAAAATATAACCCGACATATTAACAGGGCCGGGTTAACCTCATCTAAAGCAAACTCTTCATTTAGCTCGTCGCCGGATCATCCCGCGCCGGGTCTTCAGTCTCCCGGATCTGAAGGTTGTCCACATCCCAGTTGCAGTTTGTTAAGGCCTCAAACGTGGCTTCGTCATGCATGATGGGAGATGGGTCAACATCAGGGGCAAAGTGGTGCTTACGGCGTTGAGGTATCAGACTTTTTGCTTCAAAGGTGGGCCCCCGAACTCGCTTGTTATTCTCAGAATAAGCCGCCTGATATGACGACAGGTCAGCTTCTCCAGCCAGCCGGCTTGCCAAAATTCGGGATGACTTCATGCAGCGGGCATAGTCATCTTGGGTAAACTGCGAGCCATCATCCTTCAGCTGCGGAAAACCATCCATCATCTCAGCCGGGTTAAGCTCGGGTGCATAAGCCAGTGACCGGCTCAAAGCAGCCATTGCGCCCTTACGGGCGTCTGATCTCTTCAGCTCTTCTATCTGCTTTGGGATGGTGGAGAGGACTTCTAGCACACCCTTCATAAACTTTGGGACGCCCTTCTTAGTCATAACAGCTTTAATGGTGAAAAGGGATCTGGCATACAGCTGTTCAGTAAGTGAATATAAAGCCTTCAACTTCATCAGACTGTCATCCGGAAGTTGGCAAGTTCGTTGGCCTACAATAGAGATTGAGATCGTAAGTCGCCGGGTGAGTCTCCGTAGGTCACGTCAAAACTTAATTACAAGTCAATAGATACTTACCAAAGACGGCTTCGGTCATCCGGTTTATGTGCCGCTTCAGGCCGGTCAGCTCTTCCGTCACCGTTTTAAGACGGCCTTCTGCGTCTTCTGCGCGCTGGGTCAGGGCGGCTTGGTTCATTTCAGAAGATTTCTTGAGTGTTTTGAGCTCAGCCTTGATTACATCCAGCTCAGTCAAGGCGATCTGATACTTGGCGTCGGCTTCCACTCGGCCTTCTTGTTGCAGTGCCAGACTCTTCTTAAGGTCTGACACGTTCGACTCAGCGGCATTCAAAGATTCCTGCACAGGACAAATCATGACAAGGCAAGATTGTTAGTTCTAAGCCGCATGTCCGGGTCATACCGTTTTTTCGAAGTTTGGCAGCGTCATTACAAGTCCCAAGCAGATTGCAAGCAATATACTTGACACTTGGGGGCTAATGTGTCTCAGTTCTTTCTTATATTACAAGGCACATGAGACCTGGATCATCTTCATGAAGCTAACCCGACCCTTGGGGGCTACACGTTGCTCTACAAGTCTAAGGATCAGGTTTATAAAAAGTCCTGGGTCATTATTGGCATAATGATCCGGCCCTTGGGGGCTACAGTTGGCTCTTATTCTATGATTGAGTGCCGGCTCATTACTTACGTAATGACCCGGCCCTTGGGGGCTACAGTTGGCTCTTAGTCTATGATTAAGTGCCGGCTCATTACTTACATAATGACCCGGCCCTTGGGGGCTGCATGGCGATTCATTCAAAGATTGTAAGTGATTGAAGACCCGGCTGACCTTTTGAGAGGTAAACCGGCTCTTGGGGGCTACATAAGTATATATATGGAAAAGCAAGGGAAGTGGAGTACCTCGTATTTTTTCTTCATCATGCCAACCAAGTTGGCCTCCATGTCCCGGCTTGCAGAGAGACGGCTCAGATAGCCGGAGTGCAACTCGTCGGCAGTAAGTTTTTCTAAGTTAGGAAGATCAGATTGAATCTTTCCTTCCTTAGGAGGAGCCGCCTCGTCTTCACTGGTATGTTTTGATAATACATTAGAGGGAGCTGGGGATTTATAAGCCGCCCCGGTAACAGTAACTTCTTCATGAGAAGCCACGTTTTCAGTTGTCGGCTGGGGGCTGGGCGGCTTAGGGTCAGTTTCTGGACGGACCTTAGGAGCCTCAACATCCATATCAGCCAGCTCATTATGCTGAGGAGCCTTTTCATGAGCGTCTTTGTCAGCTTCAGAAGGTTCAATGTGAGCTTCAGGGGTGTTAGGCCTTGGATTTTCTGACTCTGGAGCATCAGGAGTAGCGGTTGACCCGCCTACTTTCCTCCGTTTGGCTTGAACCCTATGAGCAAAGGTGAAGTTACACGTCAATAAGCAAGGATAGACTATTAACACACGGAGTGGGATATGAAAATACTTACCCCGGGTTGATAATGAGAGGAGGCAACTTTGAGGCAGTTGAGTCGCCGGAAGAAGGGGGCGAGTCCTGGAAAGTTAGCATTGTCAAATACAAGTAAGCTGTAGCACAAGATTAGCATACAGAATAAATAATTTCAAGGCAAGGAAGTACTTCAGTGTGCCGTTTCCGAGGAGCCGGATCATTTGGTAAGCCGGCTAAAAGATCTTCAGAGGCGGTGCTCCGGGTCTGACGTCTGTTGTCACCTTGCTGTTTCTTCAAAAGAAAGTTGGGATCCAAGTGAGCAAAAGGGCGAGAACATTTTACCTTCCGTACAACCTGCCGTATTCTCTTTACTGGTAAAAGTTCCGAGTCAGAGGAGATAATGGTTACCTCTGCAACATCAGCATGACTTGTTTCGGCTTCCTCCTATGAGTAATCATTGTCAATGAGTTGCATAAAGAGAAGACCAAGGGAGTCAAGTTCTACCTCCGAGTCGTCAAACTCGAGCAGTTCGGCGGCGGTTGATTTCTTCTTACGACCTGGAACACGGGCTTTGGTCGCCTTGGGAACTTTGCTTTTCTTCTTGAGGGTAGCGGGTAACTTTTTGTTCCAGAAGGAAGAGCCGGCCTACATATGATAAAACGTATTGGCAGAAAGGTTAATAAAGTATATGAAGTACAACATTAAAAGAATGGATGAGGATTAGGATGGAAAGACTCACATCTGGAGCCGGGTTAAGCACATAAAAGGGATTTAACCCCGTCTTGCTGCAGGCGGCTTGAGGTTCTCCCAGCAAAGACTTGACAATCGTATTGAGGTCCTGGTCTGTCAAAGGGGTCTGGTTGAAGCGTTGAGGGTCGTTCACTTCACCGGTATATTGGCACATTAAAGCGCTGCGGCGGCTCAATGGCAGAATCCTCCAAGAGACCCAGCAACGGGTCAAGTCAACACCTGTTAACCCATTGGCTAACAGGACCCTTATTTTTGGGAAGGTTGGGCCATATTGAGCACGTTCGGCAGCGGACATCCGGTCTGGGAGCTCTGTATCAGTGCTGAGCCGGTAAGGACGGTAGCCCGCTAGTGGGTTCTCCCCTTCTGGTGAAGTGTCTTTGCAGTAAAACCAGGTCTTATTCCATTCTTTGGGATGACTCGACAGAGTTGCTACTGGAAAGAGTACATCCCTCCGTCTTTGAAGAGTGACACCTCCAAGCTCGAGGCTTAACCCATCCGCCATCTCCGTTTGGCGGTTGATGTAGAAATATTCTTTGAAGAGGTCAACGGACGGCTCTTCTTGCAAATAAGCTTCGCAGAGGGTCTGGAACTGACACAAGTTGGTGACATAATTGGGCCCGATGTCTTGAGGGTGCAAGTTGAATGAGTGTAAGACGTCTCGGAAAAATTTAGACCCGGGCGGAGAAAAACCGCGGAGAAGATGGTCTGTGAATACAACAACTTCCCCATCCTCGGGCTTAGGAATGGTTTCATTACCCGGAACCCGCCAGTGGATAACATCCCGAGCCGACAAAACTCCCATGGTGATAAACTCTTTGAGTGATTCTTCAGTTACCCCAGACCTCACCCAGTTGCAGGTAGATGGGACTTTAGACATGGCGGCGGCTTAAAAGACTGCGGAAGGGCAGGAATATATGGCGAGTTAAAAATGTGTCATGACCAAGTCAGTTATGACTCTAAAAATGGCGATGGCATTTGGCGGATCAATATAAAGTTATGAGCCGCCGAAGCAGGCTGTAATGTGACAACATGAGCCGGCAGCTTTTCGGTGGGTCAAGTTCATCAGTGAGTATTGGAAAAATTACTAAGTGTGGAGAAACAGATTTCAACCGCCACAGCTGCCAAATCAAGATCTACGGGCGAGATAAAAGAAAAATATTCCTAAACCCAAAAAGCCAGTGGAAGAACAGACAGCCTCTACACAGATTAAAGTAAGCCAGCAATCTACAATGAGCATGGCATGCCTATGGAGCGGATGACCGCGCGATTGGGGCGGCATTATAAAGCCTAAAGAAGTGTTCTTTCTCTAATATACGAAGAATGCGCCGATTGGCGGTGATGAACATGAAGAAAACCCGATGAACTCGGGGGAAATTCCTAAAGCTAGTACAGATCTAGACAGGGGGCAACGATGGAACCTTGATGATGCGGGTGAACGCGGGAGTGCTCTGGACGTATTCAGGGTGATGCAGTGGCCAGTGTTGGAGACGACGGCGAGGCCCGGACGGCGCGGCGAGCTTCGGCGGCACGGGCGTCGCGAGGAAGAAGAAGAAGACGGCAGCGGGGGAAAGTGAAAATAATGGGACCCCCTGTGCCTATTTATGAGGATGTGAGGAACAACAACAGTCTGGTGCAGGAATCGAGGAGACACGATGACGATTGACCAAGAAAGTGCCTCGATTCTCGGGCTGGTCATTTTAATGAAAAAGATTCGTTGTGACGTCAGGGAAATCTTTTTGATTTTCTTGATGATGTCATGGCGGGTCATGAAGATTGATCAAGAGATGACGTCACCCATTTTTGGCGTGTCATGAAGATTTACCAGAGAACGCGAGATTCGCCAACCAGAAGACTTGAAGATTGACATGAACCGGTTCAAATCAATCTGGGGCCTAATGTTGGGGATATAACCCCGTGGTGAGAGCCGCCCAGGTGGGGCCGGGTCATGAGGTTGGCGGCTTGGCGATAAAGGTTTGGAAGAAGCTTGCTCAGTGGGCCTGGAGGCCCAGAGGGAGAAGACAGTGTATGACCCGGTGGCGTAAGCCGCCGGGGACGGCTTGTCCGACAAGGCAGGAGTAGTTAGAGGCAAGGTCGGTTATCAAGTACGACCCGGCCCGGACTCTTGTAAGCCCAGGGCCTCGACCTGTGTATATAAAGGCGGGTTACCTGGGCGTCTTAGGCCACGAAACAACTCATCGATAGCTAGGTCAAGCTAACTCGCTCCCTTGTAATCGATATCCAATCAATACAACACAAAGCAGGACATAGGCTTTTACCTCTTTCCGAGGGGCTGAACCTGGGTAACCCTTGTCTCTCGATTCCGATCAACCCCTTCGAGCTCACCGCCTATTTATGAGGATGTGATGGAACAACAACAGTCTGGTGCGGGAATCGAGGAGACACGATGACGATTGACCAAGAAAGTGCCTCGATTCTCGGGCTGGTCATTTTAATGAAAAAGATTCGTTGTGACGTCAGGGGAATCTTTTTGATTTTCCTGATGATGTCATGGCGGGTCATGAAGATTGATCAAGAGATGACGTCACCCATTTTTGGCGAGTCATGAAGATTTACCAGAGAACGCGAGATTCGCCAACCAGAAGACTTGAAGATTGACATGAACCGGTTCAAATCAATCTGGGGCCTAATGTTGGGGGATATAACCCCGTGGTGAGACCCGCCCAGGTGGGGCCGGGTCATGAGGTTGGCGGCTTAGCGATAAAGGTTTGGAAGAAGCTTGCTCAGTGGGCCTGGAGGCCCAGAGGGAGAAGACAGTGTATGACCCGGTGGCGTAAGCCGCCGGGGACGGCTTGTCCGACAAGGCAGGAGTAGTTAGAGGCAAGGTCGGTTATCAAGTACGACCCGGCCCGGACTCTTGTAAGCCCAGGGCCTCGACCTGTGTATATAAAGGCGGGTTACCTGGGCGGCTTAGGCCACGAAACAACTCATCGATAGCTAGGTCAAGCTAACTCGCTCCCTTGTAATCGATATCCAATCAATACAACACAAAGTAGGACGTAGGCTTTTACCTCTTTCCGAGGGGCCGAACCTGGGTAACCCTTGTCTCTCGATTCCGATCAACCCCTTCGAGCTCACCGCCTTAGCGATGGCCTCGAACCTAAGTCCTTTCACTAGGACATCTGCCGTGACAAAACCACGACAGGATTGATTGAATCCTTGACATCGTGGTTCAACCGATAAAGATCTTCGTAGAATATGTAGGAACCAATATGGGCATCCAGGTCCCGCTATTGGTTATTGACTGTAGAGATGTCTCGGTCATGTCTGCATAGTTCTCGAACCCGCAGGGTCTGCACACTTAACGTTCAGTGACGATTTGGTATTGTTGAGTTGTATATGTTGGTGACCAAAAGTTGTTCGGAGTCCTGGATGAGATCCTGTACGTCACGAGGAGTTCCAGAATGGTTCGGAGGTAAAGATTCATATATGGGAAGTTGGTATTCGGACACCGGAATAGTTTCGCGGGTCACCGGATTTCAGCGGGAGTGCCAGAAATTAGGGTTCCGGGGGTCCACCGGGGGAGGGGCACCTGCCTCGGAGGGCCCCATGGGCTGAGAGGGAGGCGCACCAGCCCTTGGTGGGCTGGGAGCCCCGCCTCCCAAGGCCCATGCGGCCGAAGGGATAGGGCTGCCCCTGGGGTGGCCACCGCCCCCCTTGCCTTGGGGGCCAAGCCAGCCCCCCAGGCCGCCGCGCCCAACCCTAGGGAAATCATTTGGGTTGACCACAAGCCACGGCGCAGCCCTCCCTCTCCCCTAGACCGTTTCTCCTCTAGTTCATCGCAACAGCGCTTGGCGAAGCCCTGCCGGGACAGCTCCACCACCACCGCCACCACGCCGTCGTGCTGCCGAAGAACTCATCTACCTCTTCGCCCTCGCTTGCTGGATCAAGAAGGCGGAGACGTCATCGAGCTGTACATATGCTGAACGCGGAGGTGTCGTCCGTTCGGCGCTAGATCGGTACGGAACAAGATTGGATCGCGGGACGGATCGTGATTGGATCGCAAAGACGTTCGACTACATCAACCGCGTTTCTTAACGCTTCCCGCTTAGCGATCTACAAGGGTATGTAGATGCACTCCCCCTCTCGTAGCTGTTGATCTTCATAGATAGATCTTGGGTGTTCGTAGGAATTTTTTTGTTTCCCATACAACGTTCCCCAACAATCGGACGTGCCTCCTTCTTCCTATCCGACGGCCTCCTACTGGTCTGATAGATGCAATCCGTCTGTAGTCCGATGCCTAGCGGTGTCCTTTATCAAATGGATAACATTAATTGGCTTCAAATTGAACAGCAATACGGCCAGAGACTGGAGCAAGACATCAGTGATGCGTATGCACCAACTTCTCCTTCCATGCCTTATGCATGGCTTGTCCGGTTAGAATAAAAGAGCACAATCTACATCTATATCTATATCTATACCTCTATACCTATATTTTATTTTTTATATATATATATTATATATATATTATATAATATATATATATATATATATTATATAATATATATATATATATATACTATAATAAAGTAAGATGATATTTTTGGTTTCGTCCCGCATCTGATCCTATGTTAAGTGTATTATTATACACGAGGCGGAAAAAAGGTCCGCTCGTCCACTCGGGCCTCGCCTGTCAATGAAGCAGGCCCAGTAGAAAATCAGCTGGGCTGTGTGGGGCTTTATCTGCACGATTCTCGGTCGACTAGCAAAAAAATTATTGATTTCGTGGGGTTTCGAACTCGCGACCTCTCCCTCCTGTCCAGAAGGTTGGAGCCAACCGCGCTGACTTTTTTTTGTTTTATAAAACAGGTTCGCTAACAAATTACATAGTCCCACCTCGCCCGTTTTCATCACTATTCACCAATTTATATACTCCTACGTTCTTAAATTGTCTGGAGAATCAAGAAGCTGTTTCAGGAATTAACTGATCGGATGAGGTGTGATGTCTGAGTGAAAGAAAGAGAGGCCAAACGGGAGGCCAAAGTGAGGAAGAAAACGGGGAGGAGGCAGTTGTGGCCCGATGATGGAGCATGAGGAGGGGTTGGGCGCTGGGCGTCCATGGCGGACAGAGAAGAGACCCGCGGAGGAGGGGGTCGAGGCAGAGGGGTGCGGCGGAACACCTGCCAGCACCTTGACACTGGTCAAGGGGTCAGACGATGAAGCTGCGGTGCTGCGATTTGGAGACTAGCAGCATATAGATCTGGTCCGTTTCTTCGTGCATGCCTTTGCCTGATGGGCTTCTGCGTGCTTTCTATCGATTAGGCCTACTCACGGATTTTTTTTTTTGCCTCAAAGTAAACTCACGGAAAAAGAAGAAAAAAAGGTAAAAACCCCATAAGCCATTTTGAGCTGCAATTTTATGAGCATGCGAAGACGTGCGGTGCTATGGTAATTTTGTTTGTTTGTCAGGCCTACTCCTCTTATAAATATTTGTTTAGGTAACTCCAGCATATAGATCACAATGGATTGTAGTTTATGTATAAACTCACCCGAATTCAGTAGGGTGCAGAACCCACCAAGGAGAACCACCATCGCCCAAAGAAATGCCAGCGTGCCCGTAGCATCTCCCATCATTTCGAGGAAGACCATGCACCGCCTAAGACAATGGCGGAGGTACGTAGAACTCTGAGGGGGCCGTGCACCGCCTAAGACAACGGCGAAGGTATGTAGAAGTTTGAGGGGGCACACCCCCCCCCCCCCCCCCCCCCAATCCCAAATGCAAAAATATGTTACTAGGTAGTAATCGTCTCATATCATACACGTACAAGGGCCAAGGCCACAAGCCCATCAAGTGCTTCACGTAGGGCCGGCTCTATGTTTCAGGAGGCCCTAGGTGAACTCAATGACATGGGCCCCTAAGTCCAGGGCCGGCCCTATGTTTCAGGAGGCCCTAGACGAACTCGATGACATGGGCCCTAAGTCCTAAGACCATGACATGATTACCTGAAATAAGAAAGGATAGTAAAATAAAACTAACATGACATGATTACCTGAAATAAGAAACAAATTTGACTGACTCCATCGACAATAATAATACTTTAGTGCTTCAGGAAAAGTATATTCAGACGTTTCTTGATGCAAAGTCATTACTGGCAATATCAAGATCAACATTGTCCAAGACATCCTTCTCAATGTAGCACATAGCCAAGCCATTCAATCTATCATGCAACATAGTTAACCTCAAGTAAAGAGGATATAAAGAATTAAAAGTTTAGAGATCGGATGCATGAAACACTAGAGATGTACACAGATGACAAAAAATTAGGATGGTTGAATACACATTGTGAAAGATTGTACTAGAAAATTACACATAATTTTTTTGAAACTTTCGTTGGATGGATCATGGATTAATAGTTGAATACGTACTAAAAAAAACTACTGAAATTGGGGATCCCAGGTCTCAGTGCTTTGCTCTGATCGAAGATATTAAATAAGCACTGTCAATGTTCGCAAGCTACAGCGTAAAACCATGTGTGAAGAACATGCAACGCTCTTGCTCATGAGCTTGCGGCGGCGACAAGAACTGGAGGCGACCAGGAGATCATCACCAATGTCCCGGAAGGACTCCGACGTTTGATGGTGGCCGAATTTATATCTCCTGTAGAGTAGTTCCTACTCTAGTTTCTCAAAAAAAAAAAGGAAATTGGGGGATCGATGAATGGATTAGAAGCATGATGATACGTACTGTCCTGCCCTCACATACGTAAAACGTATTGCCGGATGCCACAGATGGCCGGGTTGCCGGCACGGCCACATGCACGACGCAACAGCAAGCTGCCGGACTGCCGTGCGCAGCGGCGACAACGAGCAGCCGTGGTGCCGGGCGACGGAACCAACCATACGATCAAGACGAACCGACGAATGAAGCCACATCTTCCGATTGATTTGCTTCACACGTACGCGTGCGCCGTGCTGTCGTGCCTTGGGTGACGCTTCGCTGCCTAACTTTTTTTTTGAGTAATCTCGTCCACTTTATTGATTCAAAACGATGTTCATAGGTACAAGATTCGGGTCATGAGGAATGCCCAACCACACATGTCTACCTATCTGTAAATTACAAGCAAATTTAGCGAGATTGTGAGCCTCGAAATTGAAATTCCGACGTTCAAACTTGAAGCGACAAGTATTGAAACTGTTGCTGCGGTCCATTATTTCATGGACTATAGCTGCATTAGGACCCCCTGTTCCATCCTTTATGTCGTTGATGACTCCCTTGCAATCCAAGGCGATCTCAACGTGATGAATCACAAGATCCTCAGCCAGAGCAAGTGCTTCCCTGCAAGCAAGAGTCTCCAAAATTACCGGATCCGTAATTCCGGGGAAAACCACCGTCGATGAGCCAAGATAGGAACCATCATGGTCTCTACAGACAGCTGACACGGCTCCTCCATGTTTAGACCTGGCTACAGCTCCATCAACATTCATCTTCACAGCGCCCGCCATAGGGGGTAGCCAGCGTTGGGGTTGTGCTTGGGCAGTACTAGCTGTCACTGATGTACTTGTAGTTGAGGGACAGTGATCAATCTCAGAGATAAAATTGTCCACAAAGGACATGGTCTGATGAGGGCTCTGAAAGATTGCCTCATACACTGCCCTTTCTTCTAGCATACCACAGCGCCCATAGCATGACAACAATTTTTGTAAGCTTCATTTGATCAAGTGCTTTATGGAGCTCGAACAGCCAGTTCCTAGCACTTGGTTCATCATGCCGAGCCAAGACATGCACAACTTGCTCGTCAGCTAACGCCCAAACGCACCTTGCCATAGTGCATGTCGCCATGAATCCTGACACCCACATAAAGGGCATACGTTTTGGGTAGCCATATTTCGGTGATGCAACACATCATTGGTTGGTAGTGAATGTCGTGCCAATCTCCACAAGAAGACCCGAATCTTAGAAGGTACCGGGAGCTTCCAAAGTTCAGTCCATGCCTTCTCTTCTTTGGCTCCTGTTGACGAAGCACTTCTTCCCTCCAGCCAATCATCCCGCTGAAGCTTTGTCTTCACCAGAAATCGATACGCCGATCCCACCGTAAATCTACCCTTCTTATCTGGGAACCAAGCCCAAGAGTCCTCGGTATCTCGTGTGCAAACCGGAATTTTTAAAATCACCTCCGCATCAAAGGGGAGGAATACCGATCTGATCAGCGGAACATTCCATTGAGCCAAAGCCGGGACCAGCAGATCCGCTACCGTTCTGGGCGGATTTGGTACCAAGGATACAATAGGGATCGGTGTTGTTTCCTTCGGTATCCAGTTGTCCGTCCAAATGTTCGTGGACTGACCGTTGCCAATTCGCTTGATAATTCCTTGTTTTACCACATCTCTTACCTCTAATATAGCTCGCCAGATCTGTGAAGGGCGGGACCCCAGTTTTGCGTCAAGAATCGAACCCTCTGGGTAATAAGATGATTTGAGAATTCTTGGACTCAAAGTGTTGGGCTCCTGAAGAAGTCGCCACGCCTGTCGTGCCAGCAAGGCCAAGCTAAATAACTCTAGCTCCCTGAATCCCATCCCTCCCAGGTGTTTTGGTCGAGTCATCACATCCCAAGAAACCCATGCAGGCTTGCGCTCTCCTTGCTTGCATCCCCACCAAAACTTACGGATGATGGATTTGATCTTGTCGCATAAACCTCTCGGGAGCTTGAAACATGACATTGAATATACCGGGATTGCTTGGGCTACCGATTTGATGAGAACCTCCTTCCCACCTTCTCACAAACATTTACTCATCCAACCTTTGACCTTCTCCCACACTCGATCACTCAGATATTTGAATGTACCCTTCTTGGCATGCCCCACATCAGACGGCAAACCCAAGTACTTATCACTCAAAGATTCATTTGGTACCTGAAGAAAACCCTTCACTGCCTCCTTAACCAGTTCAGGGGTACCCTTACTGAAAAAGATGGTAGATTTGTCTTTATTTATCCTTTGTCCTGAAGCCCTGCAGTATGAATCCAATAGGTTTGATATCTCCTCCGCTCCATTAACACTGGCCTTGAAGAACAGCAGGCTATCATCCACGAATAGAAGGTGATTTACCGCCGGTGCCAACGGTGTCACCTTTATGCTGCCAAGCTGGGATGATTGGTGTTGTGATTTTAAGAGGCACGAAAGGCCCTCTGCTGCCAACAAGAACAGATATGGAGAGATGGGATCTCCCTGTCGAATGCCACGTGTAGGTTCAAACTCATCCGACTTGTTACCTTTAAACATAACTGAGAAAGAGACCGAGCTCACCATGTTCATGACTATATTTATCCACGTTGCAGCAAAGCCTAATTTCTCCATGATGGACCTTAGATAGCTCCACTCAACATGATCATACGCCTTCATCATATCCAGTTTGAGAGCACAGTGGCTGTTGTTTTTTGACCTGTTCCTTTTCATGAAATGCAAGCACTCATACGCTGAAATAATGTTATCAGTTATGAGCCTACCAGGCACAAATGCTGACTGTTCTTCTGAGATGATTTCCGGTAGAATGATCTTTAGGCGATTGGCAAGCACTTTGGATGCTATTTTGTAGAAAACATTACATAAACTGATAGGACGAAACTGAGATAGCAAAGTGGGATTTGATACCTTCGGGATCAGAACAAGTAGTGTGTCATTTAAAAAATCGGGGCTTTCCTTCCCGCGCACAATTCCTAGAACCGCCTTAGTGACTGATTCTCCACAGATATCCCAATGTCTCTGAAAGAAGTGTGCAGGAAAGCCGTCGGGCCCCGGAGCTTTTGTTGGAAACATCCGAAAGAGAGCCGTTTTAACTTCTTTATCATCATATGGAGCTGTGAGGATCTCATTCATTGCCGGGGTGACTTTTGCTAGAACATGCTCAAGTACTTCATCCACTCCCTGAACTCCTTTAGAGCTATAAAGGTTTTTATAAAAGTCACGGGCCATTTGTTGCATCTCCGACATGTTTTCCGTTAGCTGGCCGTCCACCCTTTGTAATGCTTTGATCAGATTTTTCTTGCGCCTCATGGAAGCTCGCATATGAAAAAGTGTGTGTTCCGGTCTCCAGCTGTCAACCATTCTACCCGGGAGCGCTGTCTCCACATAATCTCCTCCCGCATATATAGCTCGATCAGCCTATCATCGATCTTGGTCTCTGCATGGGAAGGGCTGAGCCTTCCACTGTCACCGTGCAAACGGTCCAGTTCCTTCTTCAGCCTCCGTATCTCTCCCCGGACGCTTCCAAAAGTCGCCCTTGACCAGTCCCCCAGATTGTTAGCTAATGCATCTAGCTTCGTCCGGACTTCATCGGCCGTTAGGTCATGTCCCCCCGACTCCCATGAAGATCTGATGGCTGGTTTTAATTCTACATGAGTATCCCACATCACCTCATATCGAAACCTCTTCTCAGTCCTGCCAACAGCATCCCACGGATCTAGACGCAGCAAAATAGCCGAATGATCAGATGTTGCAGCAGAGATGTGCTCCACCATCGCATCAGGGAATTGTTCGCACCATTTTGTATTCCCAAGAGCCCTGTCTAGGCGTACCCGAGTGTAGGTGCCCCTTACAACTCTCTTCTCGAAAGTCCACTTCCTGCCCTTGAATCCAAGGTCAATCAGATTACACACATCCACGGCATCTCTGAAGCCTTGAATCTGAGACTGGCTCCTTGTTCCAATACCTTCATGCTCGTCGTGTCTAAGAACCTCATTAAAGCCCCCCCCCCCCCCACAAATCCATGGTAGATCATAAAGAGTTGACAAATTTTTCATAGTATCCCATGTGAGATGGCGCAACTGAGTTTGAGCCTCTCCATAGAAGCAAGATAATCTCTATGGATCGCCACCGAGTAAACCAACTTTTACATCAATGTGGTACTTGGAGTAGCCTAATAAATCAATTTTTATTTCATCATCCCAAAACATAACCAAACCTCCACTCCATCCGGAGGAATCAACAGCAAAAGACTTATCATAACCTAGAGTACTTTTAAGATTTTCTACCCTCTCTCCACTAATTTTAGTTTCTAGCAAACATAGCACTCTAGGGGCAAACTTTATCGCTAATTCGTGAAGCTCTTGAATTGTCCGGGCGCTGCCAATCCCTCGACAATTCCAGCTTAGAAGATTCATTGTGCTCGGTGGTCCTCCATTGAGGAGGCCGCCGATGGCGCATTATTATTTTGTTTCCCACTTGGTGTCTTCTTGGGCACTCCTTGCTTGTTTTTCTCGGCCAACAGAGTAGTTCTGGACCGCTTAGGTTCCTGTTTTGGTGGAGGGCTTCGAGGAACCTCACCAGCAGTTGCTTTGTTTACAAGGCACTAGTGCAGAAAAGCCTAGCTATGGCATGGCAAAATTGGCCTTGCTGGCGTGGACACCCTATGCCACCAATATGGTGCCACAGTTAAAATGTAGTGGTGGTATTGGAGACGACGCCAGCAGTATTTTGAGTACCTGCTGGCGTTGGACAGAGTTGCACGCCGGCACTGTCATATTTAGCTAATAAAAAAATACCGGCTTCACAAAAGATACTGAACATTTCAGTAATTCACAAAAGATACCTAATTCACAAAAGATACCAAATTCACAAAAGGAAAGTACCAATTACAAGTATCGATCTTGCCCCTATCTCGATCGACATTGCTATATACCTAGTTTTTTCTAAGGACCATTTTCAGCTCACGAAGCTTATTCCTATTCGTCATCCCCTCGTGGATGTAATGCGCTTTCTCGTCTTCAGTTGTCGCCTCTCGGCCTGCAGCAATTCTATCTCCTTATTGATATCAGTTATCTCGGCGTTTGATGTCTACTACGCAACTTTATTCTTGTAGACTTTGTTGGGCCTCCAAGCGCAGAGTTTTCTAGGACAGTAGCAATTTTCCCTCAAGTGGATGACCTAAGGTTTATCAATCCGTGGGAGGTGTAGGATGAAGATGGTCTCTCTCAAACAACCCTGCAATCAAATACAAGAAATCTCTTGTGTCCCCAACACACCCAATACAATGGAAAATTGTATAGGTGCACTAGTTCGGCGAAGAGATGGTGATACAAGTGCAATATGGATGATAGATATAGGTTTTTGTAATCTGAAAATATAAAAACAGCAAGGTAGCAAGTAACAAAAGTGAGCACAAACGGTATTGCAATGCTTGGAAACAAGGCCTAGGGTCCGTACTTTCGCTAGTGCAATCTCTCAACAATGCTAATATAATTGGATCACATAACCATCCCTCAACGTGCAACGAAGAATCACTCCAAAGTTCTTATCTAGCGGAGAACATAAGAAGAAATTGTTTGTAGGGTACGAAACCACCTTAAAGTTATTCTTGCCGATCGATCTATTCAAGAGTTCGTACTAAGATAACATCAAGTTATCCTTTCCGTTCGATCTATCTAAGAGTTCGTACTAGAATAACACCATATGATACGCATCAACCAACTCTAATGTCATCTAGATACTCCAATGTCACCACAAGTATCCATGTGTTAATTATACGATACGCATCAAACAATTTCAGATTCATAATACTCAATCACACAAAGAACCTCAAAGAGTGCCCCAAGATTTCTATCGGAGAAAGTAGGACAAGAACGTGTATCAACCCCTATGCATAGATTACCCTAATGTCACCGCGGGAATCCGCAAGTTGAGTACCAAAACATATATCAAGTGAATCAATTGAACACCCCATTGTCACCACGGGTATCCACATGCAAGACATATATCAAGTGTTCTCAAATCCAATATTCAATCCAACATAATGATATCTCAAAGGGAAAACTCAATTCATCACAACTAGATAGAGAGGGAAACACATCATATGATCCGACTATATTAACAAAGCCCGTGATACATCAAGATCGTGACATCTCAAGAACACGAGAGAGAGAGATTGAACACATAGCTACTGGTACATACCCTCAGCCCCGAGGGTGGACTACTCCCTCCTCGTCATGGCCTCCGCCGGGATGATGAAGATGGTCACCGGAGATGGACTCCCCTCTCCGACAGGGTACTGGAACGTCTCCAGATTGGTTTTTCGTCGATACAGAGAGTTGCGGCGGCGGAGCGGAGAGTCTAGGGTTATTTTTTGGGGGTTTCTGAATATTTGGGAATTTATAGGCATCGGAGGCGGTGGAGGGGGTGCCCGAGGTGCCCAGCACCCAGCAGGCCGCGCCAGGGGGCCTCTGGCACGCCCTGGTGGGTGATGGCCACCCTGGGCCCCCTCTTCTGGTGTTCTTTGGCCCATCTTCTTTCTTCTGGTCTGTAAAAAAATCACAAAAATCCCCGCAACATTTTATCTCCGTTTGGTACTGATTTTCTGCAAAGTAAAAAACAAGCAAAAATAGCAACTGGCACTTTGGCACTATGTCAATAAGTTAGTCCCAAAAAATGATATAAAGTTATAATAAAATGATTGTAAAACATCCAAGAATGATAATATAACAACATGGAACAAGCAAAAATTATAGATACGTTGGAGACGTATCAGCATCCCCAAGCTTAATTCCTACTCGTCCTCGAGTAGGTAAATGATAAAAACAGAATTTTTGATGTGGAATGCTGCCTAACATGTTCATCATATTCTTTTCTTCTTTGTATAGCATGGACATTTGGACTTGTAAATGATTCAAAGCAATAGTCTAGTTTTAACATAATGACTTCAATACTCAAGCATGTCAACAAGCAACCATGTCTTTCAAAATATCAACACTAAAGAAAGTTATCCCTAGCCCATCATGCTCAATCATTGATCCATTCATGAAACACACTCAAATATTAGCTATGCCCAATGCTCAAGTACGATCATAGTGCCCCCTAGTTGGTGCTTATAAGAGAAGATGGAGACTCAAAGCAAAAATAAAAAATTGCATAAAGTAAATAGATAGGCCCTTCGCAGAGGGAAGTAGGGATTTGTAGAGGTGCCAGAGCTCAAAGTTTTAAATTGAGAAAGAAAAAATATTTTGGGTGGCATGCTTTTCCTGTCAACGAAAACGACAAAGTAGCTCACAATACTTTCCATGCTAGATATATCATAGGCGGTTCCCAAACAGAAAGTAAAGTTTATTCCTTTTTCCACCAAACTTTCACTTTCCATGGCGGGCCGTATCCACGGTTGCCTTCCATACCAACACTTTCCAAGGAATTTATTATTTGACAACATAAAGTAAATATTTTTTTTCTTTTTCATTTCGGGAATGAGCATCCCTATTACTGCCGCACTCTCATGCAATGACAAGTGAATAAACACTCATCTTGAGAATAACACATCTAGCATGAAAAAATATTGGACACTCCCCACCGTTTCATGAGCGGTACGGGCACACAAAAGAGAAAATTTATTTTGAAAATTTAGAGATGGCACATACAAATTTGCTTGGAACGGCATGGAAATACCGCCTATAGGTAGGAATGGTGGACTCATACGGCAAAACTTGGTTTAAGGATTTTGGATGCACAAGTAGTATTTCTACTTAGTACAAATGAAGGCTAGCAAATAGATTGGGAAGCAACCAAACCAAGAAACGAAAAATCACATAAGTGAGAATTGAACATAACTAACACCGAATCATGCACCACAAGTAGGATGTAACTTCATTGAATAACTATTGACTTTCGTGCATGCATAGGGCATCACAAACCTTAACATCAATATTCCTACTAAGCATAATTACTCATTAACATGACTCACATATTACTATCATCATGTTTCAAAACTATTACAAGGAATCAAGTTTAATTTGTCCAATGATCTTCATGAAAGTTTTTATTATATCCTCCTTGGATATCTATCACTTTGGGACTAGTTTCAAATATTGCCATTGCTTTTTGGCAAGCTCAAACAAATTTAAGTGAAGCACATGAGCATAAAGGTTTCATCTCTCAAAAAGGTATAAGTGAAGCATGAGAGGATTTCTTCAAAATTTTATTAACTCTCAAATTAATCTAAGTGAAGCATGAGAGTATTTCTACAGGAATTTCCAAGCACACCGTGCTCAAAAAGATATAAGTGAAGCACTAGAGCAAATGACAAGCTACTCTGAAAAGATATAAGTGAAGATCAATGAGTAGTCAAACAATTAACTAGCTATGTGAGGACTCTCTCTCTCTCTCTCAATAAAAAATTTCAGATCTAAGTATTTTATTCAAACAGCAAACTAAACAAAAATAAAACTCCAAGAATAGCACGCATCATGTGAACGAATAAAAATTTAGGCTCAACATAGGCTAACCGATAATTGATGAAGAGAGGTGGGATGCGTAGCATCCCCAAGCTTAGATGCTTGAGACTTCTTGAAATATTTACTTGGGGTGCCTTGGGCATCCCCAAGCTTGAGCTTTTGTATCTCGTTCAATCCTCTCATATCCCCGTTTCACCTATTCTCAAAAACTTCATCCACACAAAACTCGAAAAGAACTCGTGAGATAGGTTAGTACACATAAGAACAAATCAACACTTCACTGCCAAGACAAGTTGCACAATAATTTTCAAACATCATCTAATGTTTACTATTGTTTCCACAATTTATATCTACCAATATAGGCAATGGAAACTATAGGATAAGTAGATAACAAAACTATGACAGCAATCTGTCCAAACAGAACGGTCTGTAGGAATCTATTAAACAAGTGTACTTATGTAACTCAAAAAAATATGAAAATTTAGGAAATGCTAAATAATGTATATGAAAAGACTGTGTAAAAATTTCAGAAACTTTTCACGTTGCAGTAAAATATGAAAATTCAAACACTACAGCAAAAGTTTCTGTTTTTACACAGCACACATCAAAACATGCAATGCAAGCATCCTAAGAAAATGCTTGGAACTTTTTATTCAAAAACAAGATTATAAATAACACGTAACAGAAAATAACAAAATATAATGACGATCCAAGAAAAGCACATATTATGTGACGAATAAAAATATAGCTCTAAGTAAGATATACCGATAATGTTGAAGATGAAAGAGGGGATGCCTTCCGGGGCATCCCCAAGCTTAGACACTTGAGTATTCCTTGGATATTACCTTGGGGGTGCCTTGGGCATCCCCAATCTTAGGTTCTTGTCACTCCTTATTCTCCTCATATCGGTTTCTCACCCAAAACTTGAAAACTTCAATCACACAAAACTTAATGGAACTTCGTGAGAAGGGTTAGTGTAATAAAGATAAATAATTCACTTAGGTACTGTCAATAAAAGATTCATAATTGTTCCCACATGATATCTACTGTATTCTATCATTCCCATAATTTATACCGCTAAATATAAGCTATGGAAACACTAAAACAAGCAAACTATGCATGCAAAACAGAATCTGTGAAAAACAGAACAGTCTGTGAATATCTGTAATGTAACCATATTTCCCTGTCTCTAAAAATTCTTAAACTTTAGGAAAACCTGAAGAATTTGTATATCAAGACTGTATAAAAATTTCAGATCATTATCACGCTCCAGTAAAAAATTAAAATTCTTGTACTGGAGTCAAAAGTTTCTGTTTTGGTTCAGCATCAATTCTACTCATCTTGTGAGTCATCCCAAAGGCTTTACTTGGCACTTTATTGAAATAAAAGATACGAAACATGATTACTACAGTAGCTTAATCATGTGAACACACAAAAACAGAAAGTATAAGTGTTGGGTTGTCTCCCAACAAGCGCTTTTCTTTAATGCCTTTTAGCTAGGCATGATGATTTCAATGATGCTCACATAGGAATAGTATCTGAAACATGCAAGGGAGCATCATGAAACACATGAAAAGCACATTTAAGTCTAACCCACTTCCTATGCATAGGGATTTTGTGAGCAAACAATTTATGAGAGCAAGAATCAACTAGCATAGGAAGGTAAAACAAGCATAACTTCAAAACTTTGAACACATAGAGAGGAAACTTGATATTATTGCAATACCTACAAGCATATGTTCCTCCCTCATAATAATTTTCTGTAGCATCATGAAGGAATTCAACAATATAACTATAACATAAAACATTCTTTTCATGATCTACAAGCATAGAAAATTTATCACTCTCCACATAAGCAAATTTCTTCTCATCCATGGTAGTAGGAGCAAACTCAACAAAATAACTATCATGAGATACTTGATTGACATAACCACATTCAATATTAAAATCATGATGACAAGTTTCATGGTTACTATCACTCTTTATAGCATACATGTCATCATCATAATCATCATAGATAGGAGGCATGCCATCATCATAATATATTTGCTCATCAAAACTTCAGGGACTAAAACTATCATCTTCATCAAACATCGCATCCCCAAGCTTGTGGCTTTGCATATCATTAGCATCATGGATATTCAGAGAATTCATACTAGCAACATTACAATCATGCTCATCACTCAAGGAATTCTCATTAAGTATTTTCATAATTTCTTCCTCTACCAATTGAGCACAATTTTCTGAATCCTTATTTTCACGAAAGACATTATAAAGACGAAACAAATGATGCAACCTAAACTCCATTTTTTGTAGTTTTCTTTTATAAAACCGAACTAGTGATAAAACAAGAAACTAAAAGATTTAATTGCAAGATCTAAAGATATACCTTCAAGCACTCACCTCCCCGGCAATGGCGCCAGAAAAGAGCTTGATGTCTACTACGCAACTTTATTCTTGTAGACTTTGTTGGGCCTCCAAGCGCAGAGTTTTCTAGGACAGTAGCAATTTTCCCTCAAGTGGATGACCTAAGGTTTATCAATCCGTGGGAGGTGTAGGATGAAGATGGTCTCTCTCAAACAACCCTGCAATCAAATACAAGAAATCTCTTGTGTCCCCAACACACCCAATACAATAGAAAATTGTATAGGTGCACTAGTTCGGCGAAGAGATGGTGATACAAGTGCAATATGGATGGTAGATATAGGTTTTTGTAATCTGAAAATATAAAAACAGCAAGGTAGCAAGTAACAAAAGTGAGCACAAACGGTATTGCAATGCTTGAAAACAAGGCCTAGGGTTCGTACTTTCACTAGTGCAATCTCTCAACAATGCTAATATAATTAGATCACATAACCATCCCTCAACGTGCAACGAAGAATCACTCCAAAGTTCTTATCTAGCGGAGAACATAAGAAGAAATTGTTTGTAGGGTACGAAACCACCTTAAAGTTATTCTTTCCGATCGATCTATTCAAGAGTTCGTACTAAGATAACATCAAGTTATCCTTTCCGTTCGATCTATCTAAGAGTTCGTACTAGAATAACACCATATGATACGCATCAACCAACTCTAATGTCACCTCGATACTCCAATGTCACCACAAGTATCCATGAGTTAATTATATGATACGCATCAAACAATTTCAGATTCATAATACTCAATCACACAAATAACCTCAAAGAGTGCCCCAAGATTTCTATCGGAGAAAGTAGGACAAGAACGTGTATCAACCCCTATGTATAGATTACCCCAATGTCACCGCGGGAATCCGCAAGTTGAGTACCAAAACATATATCAACTGAATCAATTGAACACCCCATTGTCACCACGAGTATCCACATGCAAGACATATATCAAGTGTTCTCAAATCCAATATTCAATCCAACACAACGATATCTCAAAGGGAAAACTCAATTCATCACAACTAGATAGAGAGGGAAACACATCATATGATCCGACTATATTAACAAAGCCCGTGATACATCAAGATCGTGACATCTCAAGAACACGAGAGAGAGAGATTGAACACATAGCTACTGGTACATACCCTCAGCCCCGAGAGTGGACTACTCCCTCATCATCATGGCCTCCGCCGGGATGATAAAGATGGTCACCGGAGATGGATTCCCCTCTCTGGCAGGGTACTGGAACGTCTCCAGATTGGTTTTTCGTCGATACAGAGAGTTGCGTCGGCGGAGCGAAGAGTCTAGGGTTATTTTTTGGGGGTTTCCGAATATTTGGGAATTTATAGGCATCGGAGGCGGTGGAGGGGGAGCCCGAGGTGCCCAACACCCACCAGGCCGCGCTAGGGGGCCTCTGGCGCGCCCTGGTGGGTGATGGCCACCCTGGGCCCCCTCTTTTGGTGTTCTTTGGCCCATATTCTTTCTTCTGGCCCGTAAAAAATCCACAAAAATCCCCACAGCGTTTTATCTCCGTTTGGTACTGATTTTCTACGAAGTAAAAAACAAGCAAAAACAACAACTGGCACTTTGGCACTATGTCAATAGGTTAGTCCCAAAAAATGATATAAAGTTATAATAAAATGATTGTAAAACATACAAGAATGATAATATAACAGCATGTAACAAGCAAAAATTATAGATACGTTGGAGACGTATCAGCGTTCAGCGCCGCGATCTGATGTTCGAGACTGTAAATCTTCTGGAAGACAATATAATTGTCATCGTTAATTTTGTCTCTCTCCTTCGTCAGGGAGTCATTCAACTCCTGCAGGGCCTTCATGGTACTCCGACGTGACGCGATCAGCTCTTGACTGAGCACGTCCACGTCACCTGTTGGCTGCACAATGGGTGCTGGCAAAGACGGACTAGCTGGTACGTATGCGTGGCAAGGGTTTCATATCATCAACAATATACATATGCATGTTTACTGTAACTGATGACCCACAAGTATAGGGGATCAATTGTAGTCCTTTCGATAAGTAAGAGTATCGAACCCAATGAGGAGCAGAAGGAAATGACAAGCGGTTTTTAGCAAGGTAATTTCTGCAAGCACTGAAATTGTAGGTAACGGATAGTTTGATAGCAAGATAATTGGTAACAAGCAAGTAACAGTAACGGTAAACAAGGTGCATCAAGGTAGCCCAATCCTTTTGTGGCAAAGGACAGGCCAGAACAATCTCTAGTAATAGGCAAAGTGTTTTTGAGGGTACAGGGGAATTTCATCTAGTCACTTTTATCATGTTTGTTTGATTCGTGTTCGCTACTTTGATAATTTGATATGTGGGTGGACCGGTGCTTGGGTGCTGTTCTTACTTGAACAACCTCCCACTTATGATTAACCCCTCGCAAGCATCCGCAACTACGAGAAAAGTATTAAGATAAAATCTAACCATAGCATTAAACGTTCATGACTCTTTCGATTCATTTGGCTCTCACGCTCCTTTTTTTCTTTTTTTGCTATAGCAATTTCCATATCTTTTTTAAGTATAAGTAATGAGCCTATCCTCTATCTTATTTTTTATGTTTATATTTCAATATACCGAAACCTATATAAGACTAGATAAATATTAAGAGGATTCTTCCGCCCGCTTGGCCTGATTTCGAAATTGTCCAGAGTTTTATATGTTGTTTTCATTGCAAAATGATGGGTCTCCTTCCATAACTTTCTAAGTACGAGTACGAGAATTGAAAGACATGAATATTCTAAATTCTCTACGGCGTCTAGTAGGAAGATCTATCCAATTTGGTTATATTATATCAAGGACTCGAAAAACGGATCTGAATTTGACTGAAATGCACGATCTTCACAGGTATCACTTTTCACGATACCTAAAAGGTGGAATAGCGATTTTCGAACCATTACCTATAAGAGAATGGTTTCCATTACTTTGAGAAAAATCTAACCATAGCATTAAACGTTTGGATCCAAATCAGCCCCTTACGAAGTAGCGCATAAACTAGGGTTTAAGCTTCTGTCACTCTAGCAACCCATCATCTAATAACTAATCCACAATGAATTCCCTTAGGCCGATGAATGGTGAAGTGTCATGTAGTCGACGTTCACATGACACCACTAAGGGAATCACAACATACATATCATCAAAATATCGAACACATATCAAATTCACATGATTACTCGCAACATGACTTCTCCCGTGACCTCAAGAACAAAGGTAACTACTCACAAATAATAATCATGCTCAAGATCAGAGGGGTATTGAATAGCATAATGGATCTGAACATATAATCTTCCACAAAATAAACCATATAGTAATCAACTACGCAAGGTAATCAACACTACTAGTCACTCACATGTACCAATCTGAGGTTCCGGTACAAAGATTGAACACAAGAGATGAACTAGGGTTTGAGAGGAGATGGTTCTGTTGAAGATGTTGATGAAGATTGGCCTCCCAAAGATGAGAGGGGTGTTGGTGATGACGATGGCTTCGATTTCCCCCTCTGGGAGGGAAGTTCCCCCGACGGAATCGCTTCGCCGGAGGGCAAAAGTGCTCTTGCCCAAGTTCCGCCTCGAGGCGGCGGCGGTACATCCCGAAAGTACTCCTCTGATTTTTTCTAGGTCAAATGTGACCATATACCAGAAGATGGGCACCGGAGGTGGGCCGAGGTGTCTACAGCCCATCAGGGCGTGCCCAGGGGGGCCTGGCACGCCCTGGTGGGTTGTGCCCACCTGGAAGGCCCCCTCCGGTAGTTTTCTACTGCAGTATTTTTTATTAAATGCAAAAATAATCTCCGTAAAATTTCAGCTTCATTGGAGTTGTGCAGAATAGGTATCTCTGATGTGCTTTTCTTAGGTCCAGAATTCCAGCCGCCTGTATTCTCCCTCTTCGTGTAAACCTTGCATATTATGAGAGAAAAGGCATTAGAATCACTCCCCAAAGCATTATTATTCAACAAAACAAAGTAAGTAACAGTAAGAAATCATGATGCAAAATGGACGTATCAACTCCCCCAAGCTTAGACCTCGCTTGTCCTCAAGCGAAAGCCGATATTGAAAAGCATGTCCACATGGTTTGAGAGAGAGGTGTCGATAAAGACAAAATACGGACATAGAAGCATCATGCTTATTAATATTACAGCAACAAACTCTATCATAAAAACTTATTTCAATACATTTCTATTATATAGCTTCTCATGAACAAGTAACAATTCATCACAACATAGAAGTATAAAGCATAAACCTTATCGGGAACCAATAAACTATGTTCTCAGTCAACTTTGCAACTACAATTCATCATATTTTCAGGAAGGGTCTCATGTCGGAGCCTTTTGGCAAGTCCACATACACAACCATCATTTAGTCTTCTATGATTGCTAACACTCACGGCATACCCATGAACAAAAAGTTTCAACCGGACACATAGGAAGAGAGGGGCTTATAGTTTCGCCTCCCAACTTACTCACCTCAAGGGTGATGTCAACAATAATAACTCATGCCCACCCATATCCAACTGGACATATGTGACTAGATCTTTCCTCACCACATGATGCTTGCAAAAGAAAAAGTAAAAAGGGATAGGGAAGGATACTTTGACTCTTGCATAAAAGTAAATACATAAAAGTAAAAGATAGGCCCTTCGCAGAGGAAAGCAGAGGTTGTCATGCGCTTATTGGTTTGTATGCCCAACCCCTTAATGTAAAAGAACGTCACGCTATATTGCCCCCTATGATAGCAACCTTTATTATGTAGTCCGACACTTTTATTACTTTGCCATCATAAGTTTGTATAGCGCTCAATTTTCTCTTACACTAATTGATCAAACACTTTTAGAAGCAATTTTTATTGCCTTATTGCACCGATGAAAACTTACTTGAAGGATCTTTCTCGATCCATAGGTAGGTATGGTGGACTCTCAAGGAATGAGTTTGGTTTTGGGTTTTTGGATGCACAAGTAGTATCTCTACTTAGTGCGGAATTTTTGGCTAGCAAAGATATTGGGAAAGCACCACATGTTAAAGGATCTATGACAATATAACTTCTATGTGGATATGAACAGACATAAATCATTACGTTGTCTTCTTTGTCCAACGTCAACAATTTTGACATATAATATTTGATGGGGGCTCACAATCATAAAAGATGTCCAAGATAGTGTATTTTCATGTGAATCTTCTCTTCCCTTATTAATTCTTTCATGAATTGCATCATTAACCAATGCTATGTTTGTCAATCTCCAATAAATTTTACTACTTATACTTTTCTTTATGTGATGTCGTTACTCACCATAAGATTAGCATATGATTCTTTTCATTTGTTTCTTTTCCTTTATTTTGATTGCAACAAGAAAGTAGAGAGGCAAAAACTCAAACTAAACTTTATTATATAACTCTCACTCGATTACATAGATAGGTAGGCCACGAAACTAACACACAAAAATAGATCATGCTAAACTTTTATTCAACTAAAGCAAAGGAAAACTAAAGATCGAACTAAAATAGGTAAAGGTGGATAAAAGTGGTGGTGATACGATACCAGGGCACCTCCCCTAAGCTTGGCTCAAGCCAAAGGGAGTGCTCATACCCGTGTGCTCAAGTCTCGTTTGGTGGTGGTGATGAAGAAGGTGGTGGTGATGATGTAGTAAGCTTGTCCTCCAGCTTCCAGGGCAAGGGCTCCCCATCAAAGGTTAACGCGAGAGTCCCCTGAGTCCTGCAACTGGCAGCTAAACTCATACCTTTAAATCTCGCTTCATATTCAAAGACTTGATTTTGAAGATCATAAACTTGGCTCTGCAGAAAATTAATTTGCTCGGTGAGGGTGGAGATGATGTCCTTCACAGACCGGCCATCCATCGTCTGATCACGGGTGAATTCCGTGATCATGGAGTGATTGGCACTAAGTCCACGCTCCACCATCTTCTGGCACTTGAAGATTTCCTGTTCCACTGCCTCGAGCCTAGCCTCCACGCTTTCGGTCTTCTTGGGTCCCTGAACATCGCGGATGTGGAGCACCCCCTCACGCATCTCAATGGCTTGAGGGTGCTTCATCACCTCCGGCAAGTATGGGTTGATGACCTTCTCGAAGAACTTGTCCTTGGAGGAACTTGGTGGAGCCATGGAGATCTAGATCTGACGAGAAAACAGCAAGAAACAAGAACAGAGGATTTTTCTGCGATGCGGTCATCAAAACAGTCGGTGGTATATATAGAGAATTTTTATTCTTGGGAAACAAGTATATGGAAGGAAAACGGAGTCGGGAAGGCACCCGAGGTGGACACAACCCACCAGGGCGCGCCCAGGGGTGCCTGGCGTGCCCTGGTGTATCGTGCTCACCTCGATCACCTTCCGGTTTATTTCTTTATTTCCAAAATTTTAAAATATTCCAAAACTGACAAAAAATATTTTTGCGGATTTTTCAGAGTCCGTTTACTTACCGTATCACGTACCTCCTATTTTTAAGGATTCTGGAGTGTTCCGGAAGGTTTCTTTTATGTGTTCCTCCGGTGTCATGGTTTGAATAACATTGCTTTCAACGTTAATAGGCGTACCTGAGATATAATGCTTAATTTTTTGTCCATTGACCACCTTCGGTTTAGTACCTTCGGCGTTATTAATCTTTATAGCTCCAGAACGATAAACCTCTTCGATAATATATGGTCCTTCCCATTTGGAGAGAAGCTTTCTTGCAAAAAATCTTAAACGAGAGTTGAACAAAATAACATAATCTCCTATTTTGAATTCCCGCTTTTGGATTCTTTTGTCATGCCATCTTTTTACTTTTTCTTTGAATAGCCTAGCATTTTCATACGCTTGGGTTCTCCATTCATCTAGTGAGCTAATATCAAATAGCCTCTTCTCACCGGCAAGTTTGAAATCATAGTTAAGTTCTTTAATTTCCCAAAATGCTTTGTGTTCTAATTCTATAGGCAAATGACAAGCTTTCCCATATACCATTTTATATGGAGACATACCCATAGGATTTTTATAAGCTGTTCTATAGGCCCAAAGTGCATCATCTAATTTCTTAGACCAATTCTTACGAGACCTATTGACAGTTTTTTGTAATATTAATTTTATTTCTCTATTGCTAAGTTCAACTTGACCACTAGATTGAGGATGATAGGGTGATGCAATTCTATGGTTAACATCATATTTAGCAAGCATCTTACGGAAAGCTCCATGGATAAAATGTGAACCACCATCGGTCATTAAATATCTAGGGACTCCAAACCTCGGGAAGATAACCTCTTTAAGCATTTTAATGGAGGTGTGGTGATCAGCACTACTAGTTGGAATAGCTTCTACCCACTTAGTGACATAATCAACCGTAACCAAAATATGAGTGTACCCGTTGGAGGAAGGAAAAGGTCCCATATAATCAAAACCCCAAACGTCAAATGGTTCAACAACAAGTGAATAATTCATAGGCATTTCCTGACGCTTACCGATATTACCAATTCTTTGACATTCATCACAAGACAAGACAAACTTACAGGCATCCTTGAAGAGAGTAGGCCAATAAAAACCAGATTGCAATACCTTATGAGCAGTTCTATCTCCCGCATGATGTCCTCCATAAGCTTCGGAATGACATTTCTGTAGGATTTGTTCCTGCTCATGCTCAGGTACACAACGTCTAATAATACCATCTACACATTCTTTATAAAGATGTGGGTCATCCCAAAAGTAATGTCTCAAGTCATAGAATTTTTTTCTCTTTTGTTGGTAAGTGAAGCTAGGTGGTATATATTTAGCGACAATGTAGTTAGCATAATCAGCATACCAAGGTGTACTTTGTGAAACACTTATTGCAGCTAACTGTTCGTCAGGGAAACTATCTTCAATAGGTAGTGGGTCATCAAGAATATTTTCTAACCTAGACAAGTTATCAGCCACGGGGTTCTCAGCTCCCTTCCTATCAACGATGTGTAAGTCAAATTCTTGGAGCAAGAGAACCCACCTAATGTGTCTAGGTTTAGCATCTTTCTTTTCCATAAGGTATTTTATAGCAGCATGATCGGTGTGAACAATAACTTTGGAGTCAACAATATAGGATCTGAATTTATCACAGATAAACACAACTGCTAAAAATTCTTTTTCAGTAGTAGCATAGTTTCGTTGGGCACTGTCTAGAGTTTTACTAGCATAATGGATAACATTCAATTTCTTATCAACTCTTTGTCCTAGGACAACACCAACAACATAATCACTAGCATCACACATAATTTCAAAAGGCAAGCTCCAATCAGGTGGTTGAACGATAGGTGCAGAGGTTAAGGCTTTCTTGAGTGTTTCAAAGGCTTCCACACAATCATCATCAAAAACAAAAGGAATATCCTTTTGCAAAAGATTAGTAAGAGGCCTAGAAATTTTAGAGAAGTCTTTAATGAACCTCCTATAAAAACCAGCATGACCAAGGAAACTTCGAATACCTTTAATATCTTTAGGACATGGCATTTTCTCAATTGCATCAACTTTAGCTTTATCCACCTCAATACCTCGTTCAGATATTTTATGCCCCAAGACAATGCCTTCATTAACCATAAAGTGGCACTTCCCCCAATTCAAGACGAGATTAGTTTGTTCACATCTCTGCAAAACTGGATCAAGGTTGCTTAAGCAATCATCAAAAGAAGTTCCGTAAACGGAAATATCATCCATGAAAACCTCCACAATCTTTTCACAAAAATCAGAGAATATAGCAGTCATACATCTTTGAAAGGTAGCAGGTGCATTGCATAAACCAAAAGGCATACGTCTATAAGCATAGGTTCCAAAAGGGCAAGTAAAGGTAGTTTTCTCTTGATCGGATTGTGACACAGGTATTTGAGAGAAACCAGAATATCCATCTAGGAAACAAAACTGTGTGTGCTTAGATAATCTTTCTAGCATTTGATCAATGAACGGAAGAGGGTAATGGTCTTTCCTAGTAGCTTTATTTAATTTTCTAAAATCAATTACCATTCGATAGCCAGTGACAATTCTTTGTGGAATGAGTTCATTCTTATCATTGGGAACAACAGTAATACCTCCTTTCTTAGGGACACAATGAACGGGACTTACCCATCTACTATCATCTATGGGATAGATTATACCTGCTTCCAGAAGCTTTAATATTTCAGTTCTTACCACTTCTTTCATCATAGGATTCAATCACCGTTGGTGATCAACAACGGGTTTAGCATCAGGTTCCATATTAATCTTGTGCTGACATAGAGTGGGACTAATGCCCTTAAGATCATCAAGAGTGTATCCAATAGCAGCCCGGTGCTTCCTTAGAACTTTCAATAATCTTTCTTCTTCATGTTCTGAAAGGTTAGCACTAATAATAACATGATATATCTTTTTCTCATCAAGATAAGCATACTTCAAAGTGTCAGGCAATTGTTTCAATTCAAACACGGGATCACCTTTAGGTGGAGGAGGTCCGCCAAGAGTTTCAATAGGCAAATTCTGTTTCAGGAGAGGTTGTTGTTCAAAGAAATTTTTATCTATCTCATTTCTTTCACGCGAGTGCATATCATTTTCATGGTCAAGCAAATATTGGTCTAATGGATCAGTGGGAGGCACAGCAATAGAAGCAAGACCAATTATTTCATCCTTACTAGATAACGCTTTATCACGGGGTTGTCTACTAAACTTGGAAAAATTAAACTCATGAGACACATTACCAAAACTGACACCGACAGTTTGTTTTTCACAATCTATCTTAGCATTGACGGTGCTCAGGAAAGGTCTACCAAAGATAATGGGACAAAATTCATCTTGTGGGGAACCCAGAACTAGAAAATCTGTAGGGAATTTCACTTTCCCACACAAGACTTCAACATGTCTAACAATCCCAAGTGGTGTGATAGTGTCTCTATTAGCAAGTTTAATAGTAACGTCAATGTCTTCCATTTTAGCAGGTGCTATTTCATCCATAATTTCTTGGTATAGAGTAAAAGGGATAGCACTCACACTAGCACCCAAATCACATAAACCATGATAGCAATGATCTCCTATTTTGACTGAGACAACAGGCATGCCTTCTATGGGTCTATGTTTATCTTTTTCATCGGGTTTAGCAATTCTAGCAGCTTCATCACAGAAGTAGATAACATGCCCATCAATATTTTCTACCAAGAGATCTTTAACCATAGAAACACTAGGTTCTACTTTGATTTGCTCAGGGGGCTTAGGTGCTCTTATATTACTCGTACGAACCACAGTTGATACCTTAGCATGTTCCTTTATCCTAACAGGGAAAGGTGGTTTTTCAATATAAGCGATAGGCACAACTGGATCAACATTGTAAAAGATGGTTTCTTCTTTAGCTATGACAGGTTCTTTAATTTATTCTTTAATAGGGGGATGATATTTAAACCACTTCTCCTTAGGGAGATCAACGTGAGTAGCAAATGCTTCGCAGAAAGAGGCTAGTATCTCAGAGTCAAGTCCATATTTAGTGCTAAACTTATGAAAAGTATCGGTATTCATAAAAGATTTAACACAATCAAATTTAAGCTTTATACCTGACTCATTACCTTCGTAGAGCTCCCAATCTTCAGAGTTGTGTTTAATTCTTTCTAAAAGATCCCACTTGAATTCAATAGTCTTCTTCATATAAGAACCAGCACAAGAAGTATCGAGCATGGATTGATCATTATGAGAAAGCCGAGCATAAAAATTCTGAATAATAACTTCTCTTGGAATGTCATGATTGGGGCATGAATATAACATTCACTTAAGTCTCCCCCAAGCTAGAGCGATACTTTCTCCTTCACGAGGCCAAAAATTATATATATAATTCCGATCACGATGAACTAGATGCATGTGATAAAACTTTTGATGGAATTCCAATTGCAAACGATTCCAGTTCCACGATCCAAGATCATCACATAGCCTATACCATGTCAATGCTTTTCCCTCCAAAGATAAAGGGAAAACCTTCTTCTTAACTTCATCTCCGGGTAAACCTGCAAGCTTAAATAAACCACAAATTTCGTTCACATATAAAAGGTGCATATGAGGATGTTCAGTTCCATCTCCTGCATAAGGTTTAGCAAGCAGTTGTTCTAACATACCCGAAGGAATTTCATAAGTAACATTTTCAGTAGGTGCTGTAGGTTGAGGGGCAACTAATTGTGGTTCTGATCGAGGTGAAGATACCCCGAACAAACCCCTCAAAGGATTGTTTTCCATAGTAGCAAGTAGTAATAAATTTCAGCACGTAGTATAAGTTTTTCCTTACCGATTTCCACTTACCAAGAGCGCTTCACTCCCCGGCAACGGTGCCAGAAAAGAGTCTTGATGACCCACAAGTATAGGGGATCAATCGTAGTCCTTTTGATAAGTAAGAGTGTCGAACCCAACAAGGAGCAGAAGGAAATGACAAGCGGTTTTCAGCAAGGTAATTTCTGCAAGCACTGAAATTGTAGGTAACAGATAGTTTGATAGCAAGATAATTGGTAACAAGCACGTAACGGTAACGGTAAACAAGGTGCAGCAAGGTATCCCAATCCTTTTGTGGCAAAGGACATGCCAGAACAATCTCTAGTAATAGGCAAAGTGTTCTTGAGGGTACACGGGAATTTCATCTAGTCACTTTTATCATGTTGGTTTGATTCGTGTTCGCTACTTTGATAATTTGATATGTGGGTGGACCGGTTCTTGGGTGCTGTTCTTACTTGAACAACCTCCCACTTATGATTAACCCCCTCACAAGCATCCGTAACTACGAGAAAATTATTAAGATAAAATCTAACCGTAGCATTAAACGTTTGGATCCAAATCAGCCCCTTACGAAGTAGCGCATAAACTAGGGTTTAAGCTTCTGTCACTCTAGCAACCCATCATTTAATAAATACTCCACAATGCATTCCCTTAGGCTCGTGAATGGTGAAGTGTCATGTAGTCGACGTTCACATGACACCACTAAGGGAATCACAACATACATATCATCAAAATATCAAACACATATCAAATTCACATGATTACTCGCAACATGACTTCTCCCGTGACCTCAAGAACAAAGGTAACTACTCACAAATAATAATCATGCTCAAGATCAGAGGGGTATTGAATAGCATAATGGATCTGAACATATAATCTTCCACCAAATAAACCATATAGTAATCAACTACGCAAGGTAATCAACACTACTAGTCACCCATAGGTACCAATCTGAGGTTCCGGTACAAAGATTGAACATAAGAGATGAACTAGGGTTTGAGAGGAGATGGTGCTGTTGAAGATGTTGATGAGGATTGGCCTCCCAAAGATGATAGGGGTGTTGGTGATGACGATGGCTTCGATTTCCCCCTCCGGGAGGAAAGTTCCCCCGGCGGAATCGCTCCGCCGGAGGGCAAAAGTGCTCCTGCCCAAGTTCCACCTCGAGGCGGTGGCGCTTCGTCCCGAAAGTCCTCCTCTGATTTTTTCTAGGTCAAATGTGACCATATACCAGAAGATGGGCACCGGAGGTGGGCCGAGGTGGCCACAATCCATCAGGGCGCGCCCAGGGGGGCATGGCGCACCCTGGTGGGTTGTGCCCACCTGACAGGCCCCCTCCGGTAGTTTTCTGCTCCAGTATTTTTTATTAAATGCAAAAAATAATCTCCATAAAATTTCAGCTTCATTGGAGTTGTGCAGAATAGGTATCTCTCATGTGCTTTTCTTAGGTCTAGAATTCCAGCCGCCGGTCTCCAAAGCATTATTATTCAACAAAACAAAGTAAATAACAGTAGGAAATCATGATGCAAAATGGACGTATCAGTAACCAGCCTAATTACCTGCTTGGTGCTCACTTCGCCTTTCCCTTCGGCAAAATCCGACCAATGCTCAGAGGAGCCTACCCAGATGCTAGAGTCAGCCATGCTGTACCATCAAACAGAAAACACTTGAAAGTTGTACCATCAACTATGTAATGTTTTAGCTAGAGTGTATCATGCATCAACTATTTATTTGAATGTTGTCAAGCTCTACCATCAACTATGTATTGTCTTAGCTAAGTTGTCGCAGCTTGTTTAAACACTACTCCTACATGGCCACCCTTCCATATGTGTAATGCAAAAGCTTTTTAAAATTATGGTTTATAGTTTATTGTTACTAATATACCACTTCTAATTAAGGTTCATACATTGCAACTCATATACCACTTCTAATTAAGGATGTGAAAGCTTCCATTATGTTCTTCATATATATTATTCCAACTTTCCCGTGCAGAAGGACTAAAATAGGACTAAAAATCTAGGACTAAAAATTTCATCTTAATATCAAACATCAAAATCTAGGACTAAAATTTTCAGCTTAATCTAGGACATCAAAATCTAGGTATTCAATTTATCTATTATCATGTGAAAAGGACTAAAATACCTAAAAGCGTCGAAGGGCCGGCGTCGGGCGCGGCGGCGGGTCGGGCGGAGTCGGAGGGGCGGCGCCGGGCTGCGCCGGGCGCGGGGTCGGGCGATGTGGCGGGCGGGGCGGCGACGTGCGGCGTCGGGAGCGGCGGCGGGGATCGAGAGGAGGACGAGGGAGTTGGGGCTGGAGAGAGTGGGAGTGGGGGGCGCGGTGTAGGGTATTAGGCAGATTAGTGCTGGCGTGGGCCTAATGGGCCTAAAGTGCAACGCCGGGGATATTGTTGAACGCCAGCACTAATCAAATATCTATGGCATACGAATTCAGCCAGCGTCAGCACTATTTGAAAATATTAGTGCTGGCGTTGGTGAGAAATGGCGCGCCACGAACAAGAGTTGTGGCTAGCCATTTCTCCACTAGTGAGAACTAGCTCTAGTCCAAAAGCATCCAATGGATTGTCCACCATGATAGCATCAGACGAGCGTTTGCGGTTCCCGTCGATGTCCTCAACCGCGGTTTCCCTGTCATCATATGTATCCTTCTCCTCCGCTTGCATGCTTGTGTTGGAAATATGCCCTAGAGGCAATAACAAAAGTAGTTATTATTATATTTCCTTCTTCATGATAATCGTTTATTATCCATGCTATAATTGTATTGATTGGAAACACCGATACATGTGTCGATACATAGACAACACTGTGTCCCTAGTATGCCTCTAGTAGACTAGCTTGTTGATCAAAGATGGTCAAGGTTTCCTAGCCATAGACATGAGATGTCATTTGATAACGGGATCACATCATTAGGAGAATGATGTGATGGACAAGACCCAAACTATGAACGTAGCATATGATCGTGTCAGTTTATTGCTATTGTTTTCTGCATGTCAAGTATCTGTGACCATGAGATCATGCAACTCACTGACACCGGAGGAATACCTTGTGTGTATCAAACGTCACAACGTAACTGGGTGACTATAAAGATGCTCTACAGGTATCTCCGAGGGTGTCTGTTGAGTGGGCATGGATCAAGACTGGGATTTGTTACTCCGTGTGACGGAGAAGTATCTCAGGGCCCACTCGGTAATACAACGTCACACTAAGCCTTGAAAGCAATGTGACTAAAGAGTTAGCCATGGGATCTTGTATTACAGAACGAGTAAAGAGACATGCCGGTAACGAGATTGAACTAGGTATAGAGATACCGACGATCGAATCTCGGGCAAGTAACATACCGAAGTACAAAGGGAACATCATACGGGATTAACTGAATCCTTAACATAGAGGTTCAACAGATAAAGATCTTCGTAGAATATGTAGGAACCAATATGGGCATCCAGGTCCCGCTATTGGTTATTGACCGTAGAGGTGTCTCGGTCATGTCTACATAGTTCTCGAACCCGCAGGGTCTGCACACTTAAGGTTCGGTGACGTTTCGGTATAGTTGAGTTATGTATGTTGGTGACCGAAGGTTGTTCGGAGTCCCGGATGAGATCCCGGACGTCACGAGGAGCTCCGGAATGGTCCGTAGGTAAAGATTGATATATAGGAAAGTGGTGTTTGAACTCCGGAAAAGTTTCGGGCATTTCCGGCAGTGTACCGGGAGTGACGAATGGGTTCCGGGGGTCCACCAAGTGGGCCCACCACACCCCAAGTGGGTCACATGGACCTGAGGGTGGCGCACCAGCCCCTGGTGGGCTGGGCAGCTGGCCCAAGAAGGCCTATGCGGCTGGGCTTGAGGGAAAGGAAAGTCCAAGTGGGGAAGGGAAGGAATCCTACTAGGAGTAGGATTGGAGGTGGACTCCTCCACCTCCTCCTCCTTGCGGCCGACTCCTAGGAGGAGATTTCGGCCGGCCAGCCCCTCCCCTCCCTCCTATATATACTAGAGGGAGAGAGGGCAAACGCACTTCAACCCAAAAGGCCATAGTGCAGCCCTCTCTCCCGATAGATCAAGTCCTCTAGTTTTCAGCAGCGCTTAGGCGAAGCCCTGCTGGAATAGTTCCACCACCACCGCCGCCGCGCCGTCGCGCTGCCGGAGAACTCATCTACCTCTCCGCTCCCTCTTGCTAGATCAAGAAGGCGGAGATCGTCATCGAGCTGTACGTGTGCTGAACGCGGAGGTGCCGTCCGTTCGGTACTAGATCGTGATTGGATCGCGGGACGCTCGGCGATTTGGATCGCGAAGACGTTCGACTACATCAACCGCGTTTCTTAACGCTTCCCGCTTAGCGATCTACAAGGGTATGTAGATCCACTCTCCCTCTCGTAGATGCTCATCACCATGGATAGATCTTGCATGTGCGTAGGAAAATTTTTTGTTTCCCATGCAACGTTCCCCAACAGTGGTATCAGAGCTAGGTCTATGTGTAGATGAGATCGCGAGTAGAACACAAAGGAGTTTGTGGGCATTGATATTCAGATTGCTTCCTCCTTTGGTCTTTTCTTGATTCGGCGGTATTGTGGGATGAAGCGGCTGGGACCAACATTACTCGTACGCTTACGAGAGACCGGTTCCATCAACTGACATGTAACTTCATTGCATAAAGATGGCTGGCGGGTGTCTGATTCTCCCATTTTAGTTGGATCGGATTCGACAAAGGCGGTCCTTGAGAAGGTTGAATAGCAATTTGCGTATCACCGTTGTGGTTTTTGCATAGGTAAGAATTGTTTTTGCTAGATACCCGTAGCAGCCACGTAAAACATGCAACAACAATTAGAGGTCGTCTAACTTGTTTTTGCAGGGTATGTTGTGATGTGATATGGCCAATTACATGATGAGATATATGTGATGTATGAGATGATCATGTATTGTATAGAATATCACGACTTGCATGTCGATGAGTACGGCAACCGGCAGGAGCCCTAGGGTTGTCTTTAATTATTTTCGCCGTTTTGCTTTACTTTATCGCTATGAGTTAGCAATAGTCGTAGAAGCAACAGTTGGCACGACAACTTCATGGCGACACATTGATGGAGATCATGGTGTCATGCCGGTGACGATGGAGATCATGCCGGTGCTTTGGAGATGGAGATCAAAAGCACAAGTTCATGACCATATCATGTCACGTATGATTTGCATGTGATGTTAATCCTTTTATGCATCTTATTTTTCCTAGGACGACGGTAGCATTATAAGGTGATCCCTCACTTAAATTTCAAGATAAAATTGTGTTCTCCCCGAGTGTGCACCGTTGCGAAAGTTCGTCGTTTCGAGACACCATGTGATGATCGGGTGTGATAGAGTCTACGTTCGCATACAACGGGTGCAAGCCAGTGTTGCACGTGCGGAACACTCGGGTTAAACTTGACGAGCCTAGCATGTACATACATGGCCTCGGAACACAAGAGACCGAAAGGTTGAACATGAGTCATATAGTAGATATGATCAACATGAAGATGTTCACCATTGAAACCACACCTCAACTCACGTAATGATCGGACTGGAGTTGGTGAATTTGGATCATGTGACACTCGAATGACCAGAGGGATGTCAATTTGAGTGGGAGTTTTTAAGTAATATGATTAGCTAAACTCATTATCTTGAACAATAGTCTAAGTTGTCTTTGCAAAATTAAATTGAAAGATGATGGAAGTAACTTTGTGGACTGGGCCCGTAATCTAAGGATTATCCTTATGGCTTCCCAAAAGAGTTATGTCCTTGATGCACCGCTTGGTGTTCCACCCGCTCCAGTTGAGTCTCCAGACGTTGTGAACGCCTGGCAGGCTCGTTCTGATGATTACTCAATGGTTCAATGTGCAATATTGTATGGCTTAGAACCGGGACTTCAAAGACGTTTTGAACGTCATGGAGCATATGATATGTTCCTAGAGTTGAAGTTTATCTTTCACAAGAATGCCCGGATCGAGAGGTATGAGACCTCCGATAAGTTCTATGCCTGCAAGATGGAGGAGAACGGGTCTGTCAGTGAACACATACTCAAAATGTGTGGGTATTCCACACGTCTAGCTGAATCGGGGATGCCCCTTCCAGCAGAGGCGATCACTGACAGAGTTCTTCAATCATTGCCACCTAGCTACAAGAGCTTCGTGTTGAACTATAACATGCACGGGATGAACAAGTCAGTCGCCGAGCTGTTTGCGATGTTGAAAGTCACTGAGTCTGAAATTCAGAAGGAGCATCAAGTGTTGATGCTCAATAAAACCACTAGTTTCAAGAAGAATGGCAAGGGTAAGAAGGGTAACTCCAAGAAGAGTGGCAAAGCAGTTACCCCTCCCGTGAAGAAACCCAAGGCTGGACCCAAGCCAGAAACTGAGTGCTTTCATTGCAAGGGAACTGGTCACTCGAAGCGGAACTGCCCCAAGTATTTGGCTGACAAGAAGGCGGCCAACAACAAACAAGGTATATATGATATACATGTTATTAATGTGTACCTTACCAACTCTCATTGTAGTGCCTGGGTATTTGATACCGGTGCGGTTGCTCACATTTGCAACTCAAAACAGGAACTGCGGAATAGACGGAGGCTAGCAAAGGACGAAGTGACGATGCGCGTGGGAAATGGTTCCAAGGTTGATGTGATCGCCGTCGGCACGCTCGCTCTTCGATTACCATCAGGATTAGTGATGAACCTGAATAATTGTTATTTAGTGCCTGCGTTAAGCATGAACATTATATCTGGATCTTGTTTATTGCGAGACGGTTACTCATTTAAATCAGAGAATAATGATTGTTCTATTTATATGAGTAATATCTTTTATGGTCATGCACCCAATGTGAGGGGTTTATTCTTATTGAATCTCGATAGTGATGATACACATGTTCATAACATTGATGCCAAAAGATGTAGAGTTGATAATGATAGTACCACTTTCTTGTGGCACTGCCGTTTAGGTCATATTGGTGTAAAACGCATGAAGAAGCTCCATGCTGATGGACTTTTGGAGTCACTTGATTTTGAATCACTTGACACATGTGAACCATGCCTCATGGGCAAGATGACTAAAACCCCGTTCTCTGGAACAATGGAACGGGCAAGTGACTTGTTGGAGATCATACATACTGATGTGTGCGGTCCGATTAGCATTGAGGCGCGCGGTGGATATCGTTATTTTCTCACCTTCACTGATGACTTAAGTAGATATGGGTATATTTACTTAATGAAACACAAGTCTGAAACGTTTGAAAAGTTCAAGCAATTTCAGAGTGAAGTTGAGAATCATCGTAACAAGAAGATTAAATTCCTACGATCTGATCGAGGAGGAGAATATCTGAGTTATGAGTTTGGCAGTCACTTAAGACAGTGTGGAATTGTTTCACAATTGACACCGCCTGGAACACCACAGCGTAATGGTGTGTCCGAACATCGTAATCGAACCTTATTGGATATGGTGCGATCTATGATGTCTCTTGCCGATTTGCCACTATCGTTTTGGGGTTATGCATTAGAGACAACTGCATTCACTTTAAATAGGGCACCATCGAAATCCGTTGAGACGACGCCATATGAACTGTGGTTTGGCAAGAAGCCAAAGTTGTCGTTTCTTAAAGTTTGGGGATGTGATGCTTATGTCAAAAAGCTTCAGCCTGAAAAGCTAGAACCCAAAGCGGAGAAATGTGTCTTCATAGGATACCCAAAAGAGACAGTTGGGTATACCTTCTATCTCAGATCCGAAGGCCAAGTATTTGTCGCTAAAAACGGAACATTTCTTGAGAAAGAGTTTCTCTCGAAAGAATTGAGTGGGAGGAAGATAGAACTAGATGAGGTTATTGAACCTTTACTTCAACCTGAGAGTAGCGCAGCGCAAAAAGATGTTTCTGTGGAGCCTGCATCGGTTGAAGAGGAAGTTAATGATGATGATCATGAAGCTTCAGATCAAGTTGCTATCGAACCTCGTAGGTCGACAGGGACGTGTACTTCTCCTAAGTGGTACGGCAACCCTGTCTTAGAGAAGCGATGATGGGCCCGAATTCCGAGAAATGGTTAGAGGCCATGAAATCCGAGATGGGATCCATGTATGAAAACAAAGTATGGGCTTTGGAAGTATTACCTGAAGGGCGTAAGGCCATTCAGAACAAATGGATCTTTAAGATAAAGACGGACGCGGACGGTAATGTCACTGTCTATAAAGCTCGACTTGTGGCAAAGGGTTTTTCACAAGTTCAAGGAGTTGACTACGATGAGACCTTCTCACCCGTAGCGATGCTTAAGTCCGTCAGAATCATGTTAGCAATAGCTGCCTTTTTCGATTATGAAATTTGGCAGATGGATGTCAAAACAGTGTTCCTTAACGGTTTCCTTAAGGAAGAGTTGTATATGATGCAACCAGAAGGTTTTGTCGATCCAGAGAATGCTGACAAAGTTTGCAAACTCCAGCGATCCATTTATGGACTGGTGCAAGCATCTCGGAGTTGGAATCTTCGCTTTGATGAGGTGATCAAAGCGTTTGGGTTTATACAAGTTTACGGAGAAGCTTGTATTTACAAGAAAGTGAGTGGGAGCTCTATAGCGTTTCTAATATTATATGTGGATGACATATTGCTGATTGGAAACAATATAGAAATGTTGGAAAGCGTGAAGGAATATTTGAACAAGAGTTTTTCAATGAAGGACCTAGGAGAAGTTGCTTTCATATTAGGCATCAAGATCTATAGAGATAGATCGAGACGCTTAATAGGACTTTCACAGAGCACATACCTTGATAAAGTTTTGAAGAAGTTCAAAATGGATCAGTCCAAGAAGGGGTTCTTGCCTGTGTTGCAAGGTGTGAAGTTGAGTAAGACTCAATGCCCAGTGACTGTAGAAGATAGAGAAAAGATGAGTGTCATCCCCTATGCTTCAGCCATAGGCTCTATCATGTATGCAATGCTGTGCACAAGACCCGATGTCAGCCTTGCCATAAGTATGGCCGGAAGGTTTCAAAGTGATCCAGGAGTGGAACACTGGACGGCGGTCAAGAATATCCTGAAGTACCTGAAAAGGACTAAGGACATGTTTCTCGTTTATGGAGGTGATCAAGAGCTCATCGTAAAGGGTTACGTCGATACAAGCTTTGACACTGATCTGGATGACTCTAAGTCGCAAACCGGATACGTATTTATTCTCAATGGGGGTGCGGTAAGCTGGTGCAGTTCCAAGCAAAGCGTCGTAGCTGATTCTACATGCGAAGCGGGGTACATCGCTGCCTCGGAGGTGGCGAAGGAAGGTGTCTGGATGAAGGAGTTCATGATAGATCTTGGAGTAGTGCCTAGTGCACTGAACCCAATGACTCTGTTCTGTGACAACACTGGTGCCATTGCTCTAGCCAAGGAACCAAGGTTTCACAAGAGGACCAGACACATAAAGCGACGTTTCAATTCCATCCGCGATTACATCAAGGAGGACGACATAAATATTTGCAAAGTGCACACAGATCTGAATGTTGCAGATCCGATGACTAAACCTCTTCCAAGGGCTAAACCTGATCAACACCAGAACTGTATCGGTGTTAGATTCATTACAATGTAAATCACATAGTGATGTGAGCTAGATTATTGACTCTAGTGCATATGATCGTGTCAGTTTACTGCTATTGTTTTCTGCATGTCAAGTATCTGTTCCTATGACCATGAGATCATGCAACTCACTGACACCGGAGGAATACCTTGTGTGTATCAAACGTCACAACGTAACTGGGTGACTATAAAGATGCTCTACAGGTATCTCCTAGGGTGTCTGTTGAGTGGGCATGGATCAAGACTGGGATTTGTTACTCCGTGTGACGGAGAGGTATCTCAGGGCCCACTCGGTAATACAACATCACACTAAGCCTTGCAAGCAATGTGACTAAAGAGTTAGCCACGGGATCTTGTATTACGGAACGAGTAAAGAGACTTGCCGATAACAAGATTGAACTAGGTATAGAGATACCGACAATCGAATCTCGGGCAAGTAACATACCGAAGTACAAAGGGAACAGCATACGGGATTAACTGAATCCTTGGCATAGAGGTTCAACAGATAAAGATCTTCGTAGAATATGTAGGAACCAATATGGGCATCTAGGTCCCGCTATTGGTTATTGACCGTAGAGGTGTCTCGGTCATGTCTACATAGTTCTCGAACCCGCAGGGTCTGCACACTTAAGGTTCGGTGATGTTTCGGTATAGTTGAGTTATGTATGTTGGTGACCGAAGGTTGTTCGGACTCCCGGATGAGATCCCGGACGTCACGAGGAGCTCCGTAATGGTCCGGAGGTAAAGATTGATATATAGGAAAGTGGTGTTTGAACTCCGGAAAAGTTTCGGGCATTTCCGGCAGTGTACCGGGAGTGACGAATGGGTTCCGGGGGTCCACCAAGTGGGCCCACCACACCCCAAGTGGGTCACATGGACCTGAGGGTGGCGCACCAGCCCCTGGTGGGCTGGTCGGCCGGCCCAAGAAGGCCTATGCAGCTGGGCTTGAGGGAAAGGAAAGTCCAAGTGGAAAAGGGAAGGAATCCTACTAGGAGTAGGATTGGAGGTGGACTCCTCCACCTCCTCCTCCTTGCGGCCGACTCCTAGGAGGAGATTTCGGCCGGCCAGCCCCTCCCCTCCCTCCTATATATACTAGAGGGAGAGAGGGCAACAGGGCCGGCCCCTTCACGTCTCTTTCCCCAACCACGCTTGCCGCAGGCGCTGAGCACGGCGGGTCGCCTCACTGCCTCGGTGCCTCCATCCAGGAACCAAGCTGCCGACGCTGATAGGGTGTTAACTGAGACACTCTATCTTGTCTTCTGAAATCTTCGATCTAAACACTCGTGTCTTGTGCTCAAATCCTCCAGTATTCTATATTAGGTAACCGTTGAGTGCTTAATTAGTTGCACAAACTTGTTATGGATAAATCATTTTATATTAGTTGCAATGTTGAGAAGATCGCTAACTGACAGCTGCTCGGTTGGCTAGTGAGTAGGGGATTAATCAGCTAACCAGATAGTTAATCAGTCAATTAATCAATTAATAGGTTGATTTATCAGTTTGTCGGTTACTCAGTGATCTACGAGTCCTCTATAACACTAAGCTTCCTAGTTTTAAAGAGCTCACATTCAATTGAGGTCTCCAATTAAAATTGGGTCATCCAAATTTGACTGGATTATCAATTTTTAAAGCTCTCTAATTCAATTCTTCTGTACTATAAAGTATGCTTCCAAATTTCAAGGCCTCAGAATTAATTGAGCTATTCAATTTAGAATTGGGTCATTCGATTTTGACTGGTCAACAATTTCTCAAGCTCTTCCATACAATTTCTGTTAATTCAATGCATTCCCTAATTTTGAAGCTCTTTCATTCAAGTGAGGTATTCAATGTTGGATTTGGTTTATGATTTTGAGCGGACCAATTATTTTTCAAATCAATCAGCAGCAACCGGCCTGTAAAAACATATCATCATGTGCACCCTTCCACGGTTCCACCACCTAGAATAAAAAAGCGTCGTGATGTGATATTGTAGCTTCAATATAGTACATGCAACCACCGACACAAAAATTTCTCCACATAAATGTAGGTTGGTTAGCGGATACCACAGAATCACAAGACGAAAAGCCCACCAAATCACCGCACTATAAATAAAAATAAAACACACTCTATCAACTCCCCTACCCGCCAAACTAAATATTCCATCAGTTCCAAAATATAAGGGGTATTAATTTTTGGAAAGTCAAATTTCTTTAACTTTGACTAAGTTCACAACAAAAATATCAACATCCATAATATTAAACAAAATAAGTATGGAAATTCATTTCATGACGAATCTAAAAATACCGATTTGATATTGTGAATTTTGATATATTTCTCTACAAATTTAATCAAATTTAAAATGTTTGATTTTTCAAAAAAGTAATACACCTTATATTTTGAAACATAGTGATTTTTTTTACGAAACTCAATAACACCTATGGCGCAACAAAACGTGCCCAACTTTTCTAGTAGGTATTAATCGGCAAGTTAATTGTTTAATCGGATGAATTCTTGAATAGGGATTAGTTGTATGCAAGTTGTTGTTATGTTTGTATATTTGCATCTTGTTCAGTAGCATCGCAACTGAAGTTTTTTGCTTCTCCGTGAATGCAACATATGCATATTGTTATTTTTCTGTTCAAAGCAACAAATCATTACCCCTTAAATGGTTGGTTTTGGCATCTGAATTATTCCCACAAGGATAGTCTCCTTTTTATTTATTGTTGAGCTTTTAAGTTCCCTTTGCATTTACTACTTCTACGAGTCTGAACCCCACTAGAATGTTTTGTACACAAATTGCATAATCAAATTCATTGTATGAGCCAACTTAAAAAAAAAGTCAACATATGAGTGGTTTGCTGAAGGCGAACATCAGTGGCTATACAAAAACCTTGAGAAACAGAGAGACTGTATACAATTCCTTTCAAATCAAACCAGCTAAATGACACACACACTTTCTGCCTACAGCTCCAAAACTCCAAGCATCCAAATAAAACATGACTTATGGTCACACATTTCAAAGACTGGCTAAACATCCAGATTATTGGTGTTATAGCAGCTCTATCATTTACACTTATCAGGGGAGATTCAAAATAGCATGCAAAGACTGATTATTATCCACCGCGTCGCTCCGCTTCCGCGTTATGGTCAGTCTGAGCAGAGCTCTGCTCCTTTGATTGCACCTCTTTATCATCCTTATCTGCATCTTCAACCTGGGAATCTGTCAAGGAATCTAACAGCGAGCTCTCAGAAGTTACGGCGCCAGAACAAGCTTCGCCATCCTCTCCATGGAAGAACCTAGCGAGAGACAGGGCGTTGTAAGTAGAGCTGGCTTTCTTGAGGCCCTCTATCGCTTTCATTGCCGCGAGTGTGCTTCGGTACACCTCTGAGGTTTCTGCGTCGGAAGATGATGCTGGGTCACGACTAGCCGCATCATTGTGAGCCTGATGCTTTGAAGAGGAACCAGACTCGAGTACTTCATCTTCAACAGGGAAAAGGATTTCAAGATTAGCCTCACATTCTCGAACAAGTCTTGTTAATGGTTCAGTGGTGAAAAATGGTTGGTGGCGAGCTCGCTGAGTGAAAGGTAGGCTGAGCACGCCGCCTGTTCTTTTGTCATACTTCTTCAGTATCTTCACTAGCCCTGTATGCACCAAGTGTCATGATGTTAGCTAGAAAACGTACTGTTGGTAGGACACCAAAGTTTAGCTAACTTGGTTTCATGTGCTCACCAGCAAAATTCAGGGAGCTGTAGGTCTGCAGAAGAACCATTTCGCCATGGATAAGCACAAAATCTCTACGTATCTCTAACATCTCTTCAGTGAACTCAGTTTTGGATGTAAAAACACCATTCTTCTTAGCTTTGACTCGCTCAATCCTCTCCTTTAGCACCTACAGACAAGCAAACTGACGAGTGAAAATAAAAGAAATTGGTATACCACAACTACTTACTACTGACCTACCTAAGCCCCTAAATAACGAGAGACGCTACATCCACGTAAAGACTTACGTATGGTTACGGGCTGTTCTGATTTGGCCAAGTTTGATTGGATTAACGGGGAGGGGGGGGATTAGTACTAGATTAAGGAAAGTACGTAAGGTTTTGTAAGACTTATTCGTAAGTCTACCATTATTGCCTAAATAACCCATATACAATAAACAATAAATGCCAACAATGGACAATAACATTCACAGATTGTGGGATTTCAAAACAGAAAGGGATTCTCTCCCAAGTGCTCATGAGAACCTTATCAACAATGTCGCTTCATGTTGTTAGGACAATCATCTTCTTAACACCTCACATGTTATTAGATTCTACAGATACAAAACACCAGACCGTCTGTTACTCAAGGACAAAACCATGTGACAGTACAACGAAATAGATGCTTTCAGCAGGAGGTTCAAACAAATGCTCAGAACTAATATGAAGACAAGAACTGAAGCATTAAGATATTATTTAGGCCTTTCACCCAGATAAGTTCAGAAGTATGGATTTTACTGCCAGCCTGGAATGCTAAACCATCTAAACTGCTCAATCAGCAATGTCTGTGTGGTCCATAACCCCCCCCCCCCCCCCCCCCCCCCCCCCCCAAAAAAAAAAAACCTGTAAAGTTAGTTCTTTGGGCAAGGCCAAGTGCTGTTGTTTATATTGGTTTTGGGTCTCGGTTTACTAAAATTACTGGAACTGGGTTTGCTACTCACTGGTCACCAACATTTCAGCAGACTCTGCCTCATAATGAGCACTGACAAACCTAACTGACAAACTACAAATTCCGTTCTCATGCGAATGGATTAAATAATCATTCATATATGGGTCATTGGTTGAACGTGACATAATGACAACTGCGTGACTAAAGCCTTGATATGCCCCAGTCACTTTGGTCATGTTCGCTAACCTTAGGGGGGGGGTATCATTGCACAATGAAATTCAGAGTACCGGATTTGACCGTAGCATAGAGAGCTTAGCCCCTGTCATACAAAAAGGTGCATGTCCAAAGACCATAAACATATGCTTAATGCGCTAACACCAGACAGTCTAATACTTAAAGATTTAATCATGTGAGAACAGGAGGCTCAATCAAATGATCAGAACAGGAGGTCAAGAACTGAAGGTGACAGTGCAAGATACTTTGAACAGGAGGTTTAATCGAATGATCAGAACTAATATGCAGTCAAGAACTGAAGCATAAAGAGAATGTTCAGACATTTCAACAGATAATTTCAGAAGTATTTTTTTTAACTAGTCTGAAGTATTAAACGATCTAGACTGCTCAATCAGCTACGTTTGTATGATCCATAAAAATAGGGTAAATTTTGTTCTTCGGGCAAGGCCAAAAGTGTTATTGTTTATATTGGTTTTGGGTCTCAGTTTACTAGAATTACTGGAACTGGGTTTATTTACTCACCTAGTCACCTGTCACTAACAACAAATTAAGCAAACTAGGCCTCATGCTGAACACTGAAACAAACACAAGTGGCAAGCTTTAAACTCTGCTGTGGTGCGGATGGATTCACTAATCATATATGGGTCATTGGTTAAACTGACATAACGACATCTGCGTGACTGGAGCCTTAACATGCCCTAAGTCGCTCTGATCATGTCCAATAAGCTTATGCGTAACTTTGACATTTTCAGGCTCGACTAGAATGTTTGCCCCTGTCATGCAGAAAGGCGCATGCCATCGGTTTCGCTTATCGCTTATAATGAACATATCCACCTAAGTTACTGTGACAACCAGACAAGCCCAGTTTGCAGTTGCAATTAAAGGTATCACAAGTGGCCAATTACTCCTCTCCTCGTTGGCCGAACCAAATCAGGTGTGATGCTCCCACTGATTCATCACTACTACCCAAGGTAATTCTTAGACATCCTAAATTCGAGAGATTGAACCATTCATTCCCCAGCACAGGCCATAAATCCCCACGCCACGATCCAAATCCCGGCCCACGACACGACGGCCCTACCTAGACTCCGTTCCGCACGCGGCGAGAAGACGATAGTGGCAAGGGACGAGGCGGAGGACGGGGGAGGGGACGGAAGGATTGATTGGGTGGGGTGGGTACCTGGAGGCGGATGACGTACCACTCCTCCCTCTCCATGTAGAAGTCGTTGAGCTTGTGGAGCTCGACGTCGAGGATCCGCGCGAACCAGTCCCCCAGGCCGCCGTCGCCGTGCCCGGGCGGGGGCAGGGGGGGCAGGGGAGGGGGCGGCTGGTCGACGGCGTCGGGCGGCAGCGTCTTGATGAGCTTCTTGAGCGCCTTGTAGGCGAGGTACTTGTCCTTCCAGTCCGGCAGCGTGCCCTCCAGGTGGCTCCGGAAATCCTTGCCGAACTTCATCTCCCCCGCCGGCGCGAGAATCTGAAGAATGGAATTGGTGGTGGCTGGGTATCGGCGATGGCGAGGAGGAGGAGGAAGAAGAAGGTGGGGAGGGAGGCGGGCCGGGCCGAGCCGGCCAGGGTGGATGATTGGGGGGCGGGTCGCTGTCGGGCGGGCCCGGGCGCGTGGGGTTATTCGTGCCTCGGTGGGTGCCTCGCGTTGCGTGGGTCCCTTTCTTGCTCGTCCGTCTCGTTCCGCTTGGCTGATGCCGCCGCCGGTCGCCGCTTCGGCGATAAAACATTTGGGTTTTGGTTGGGCCCTGCTACGTCGGCTTTGGCCCTTGGATACGGTGAGATTCCCATTAAAGAAAACCAGAGGTACCATTTCTGGTTAAAACCTGGCAATCCATGATTTTTGTTGTTTTCGAGAACAATTTCTGGTTGGATGGTTAGAGCATCTACAGCAGCCGGACTTGGCAAATCCGGCCCCTCAAACGCCCGCGGACACGCCCGCGGGCGCATCTGGACGGGCCCTCATATTTCGTTCCGTGCATCCACATATCTCAAATCCGGACTCTCAAATCCATGCACGTCGATCATGTCGCACGTAAAATAAGTAGTGTTGGTATCAAGCGTGCATAGCGTTTACATAAAATTTATTTGAAGTGCCAAACTCAAGCATTGCCTCCTTGGTTGCCATTGTGGATCCACGTGTGCTCCACAAGATCATTGAGTAGCTGCGTGTGCACCTAGTGATTTCGAAGATTTTGATGCATCTGTAGAAAATTCTGAAGCTGGGCCGCATCTTGATCCTCTGGGATTTCAACTTGTTCTCCGGGAGCTTCGAAATCATTGGTTTGGGCTACACCTTCACCCTCATCCTCGACAATCATATTGTGCAGAATAACACAACATGTCATCAGCCGTCACAAAGTTTCTGATTCCCACATCATTGCAGCGCTCCGCACAATTCCCCAACGAGCCTGAAGCACACCAAATGCCCTCTCCACATCCTTCCTAGCTGCTTCCTGCATTGTTGCAAAGTGGATCTGTTTGTTGCCACGCGGCTCGGATATGGTCTTCACAAACGCCACCCACTGAGGATAGATACCATCGGCAAGATAGTATCCCATGTTGTAGTCCCGGCCGTTGACGGTGTAGTTGCATGGCGGTGATTCTCCATTGCAAAGCCTCTTGAACATCGGAGATCGTTGGAGCACGTTGATGTTGTTGTGAGAACCGCGCATTCCAAATAAAGTATGCCAAATCCATAAGTCATGTGATGCCACTGCTTCTAGTATGATGGTGGCCTCTTTGGTGTGACCTTGATACATTCCCCGCAGACCTTTGGGGCAGTTTTTCCATTGCCAATGCATGCAATCAATTGAGCCGAGCATTCCTGGAAACCCCCTTTCCTCTCCAATAGCCAACAACTTCTTTGTGTCCTGCACATTTGGTTCTCTGAGATATTCCGGTCCAAACACCTCAACCACGGCGCGGGCAAATTGGACAGTACTCTTCAGGCACGTGCTCTCCCCCATCCTGACCATCTCAACAACAGCGTCTGCAGCAGTACCAAGTGCAAGCATCCTCATAGCAGCCGTGCACTTCTGCTTGGACGAGAAAGAGAGTTGCCCGCAGCAATCCCTCTTCAGCTTGAAGTAGTCGTCGTGTGACTCCACTCCGTCCACAATGCGCAAAAACAATGGTTTACGCATGCGAAAACGGCGACGAAACCATGGATCATCCGGGAAAGTAGGTGTGGGAGCAAAGTAGTCCTTGTGCAGTAGCTTTGCTCCGGACACCCTGTCCCGGTTGATCACTCTTCTCCCTTTGATTAAACCCTTGAAGTTGAGAATATGCTCCACTTCCCGGTCCATTTCCTCTTGCATGCTCATGAGCATGAGCATGTCCACTTCTTCGTCTGAATCCGAGGAATGGAAGAACTCATCTTCAATCGTTTGGTCAAGCTCAGTCGGTCCATACTCCTCGTCCGACAAAGCATCAGAATCCATCGTTTATCTAACAAAATCACAATAATTCCGGTCGGTCAATGTGTCGAACACATCAAGCGCAAGGCGGAGGCGGAGTTTTGACGGACGTACCACGGTGACGTCCGGGCCGGCGACGACGTCCCCCGCGGCGAGGATGGGCGCGCTCTTCCGGAGCTGGCGGCGGAGAGGCTGGGAACGGCTGAGCTCGAGACGGACGGCGCGGCGGCGGAGCGCGAGACGGACGGCGAGGAGGAGGAAGAAGAAAGGAGATAGCAAATGGATCCGGCTGCTCTTCGGGGGGGGGGGGGGGGGGGGATTTGGTGCAATTTGGGGTGGGGACGGGCTGTCGGGTCCGACGTGGCGGGCAGGCCCGGGTGCGACCGGGCGCCCCCATACCCGCCTCATATTTGGGCTGGATATGGGGGGTGTCGGTCAGCCCGGGCGTTTGAGGGCCGTTTGAGAGGCCCGTCTAGGTAGAAATTTTGTGACCGGACAGTGACCGGTCGGCCTGCCCGGACGTTTGAGGAGGGTTTGAGAGGTCCGGTTGTAGATGCTCTTAGGAGGTATGGAATACTCCGAGGTACGTGGTACATCAAGTCCAGGAAGGATCAAACACTAGGTTTGACCTGTTGGTGTCTCATAAGGATGGAATATTCACATGTGATGACTATCGATCTCAAGATTCATCGGCTTGATCTCTAGAAGATGCCCATCGGGATAGGATCCATATGTGTGCGTTCATAAGAGTGTGTGTATATACACATTTGTGAGTGCATGTGTCTATATATATTTCTAAGAAAAAAATTGCTTTAGTTTCTGTAAAATATCATATGATTTTTATGGCACGCAGTGTATTAAAAAAATAGTTGTGCGTTTTTTTTCTGAGATAGTTTTGCTTATATTAATCGGTTCCCACAAAAAAAAACATATATTAATCAGTGGAGATAACATCGAAGAATACTTCCTCCGTCCTGTTTTGGCAGTCCCCAATGTATTCTATGTCAAATTTTAACATAAATTTAACTAGCAAAGTATAATCAATATGCCAAATAACAACATTATTGGATCCAACAATACAAATTTTGTGGCACATATAATTTATAATTTGCTGATCATACCTATGATCAAAGTTGATGTCATCAATGATGTCGCGGCAGATGCAGCCATGCAGTCATAACTTTTTTTTTGCAAAATTAGTCGTTGTCAAATCCTATGTTTTAACACGCTCCACATTCATGGTCTCGTCTTTCGTTGAGAACAATGAGGAATATGTGAGCCAATCACGGTAAGCACACAACACTGGAAGTAAAAGGACAAAAGAGGATATTATATCACAAGACCTCTAGTTCGTTTCCGACGATCAGTCGGACGTGTTGTGGTATGTGCAATGGCGTGGGTCCCCCAAACGCGTACTTGTACTCCCTATTGTGAATTGAGCATAACTCAGATTGTTAGCTTCTTTGCGGTAGAACCAACCTAGCAGAATTCAAGTTTTGACATTGGTGGTCGCATTTTTCTGGATTTATTGCAGGTCTTTCGACGATGTGCATTCTGTGCGAGGAGTCTTTCTCGTCGACTACGAAGCCGTTTGTGGCGACTTCGTCAAATTCATATATTTGGTCTCTCTAACCAAACATCGAAATGGAACTGTTCCATTCTACTAAATTGCTCTACTAAATATATGAACGGAACCGACCCATTCTAGTGGAATGGAATGTCATGGAACCATGCCATTCCATTCCACTTCGTTCTCGAACCAAACACACCCTATAAGAATAGGGTGTGTGTGTGTGCGTGCGAAAGAAAGATGGAACCAGACACTTCTTTAAAAGAAAGCACTTTGCCTTACATGTGAATTAATTAAAAAAGGTTGTCCCTTACTCGATCCATAGGATTAAATGTATATGCGTGTATGCAAGCATCTACATTTGTACTGTTTGTACTCCCTACTTGCATGATTTGACGAGAGTGAGAACGGAATCAAGGAAGGAGGCCATCCGAAAGGGGTGGCCGAACACATAGGGCATGTTTGGGGTAGTTTTGTTTACACTTTGTAAACTCTCTATTTATTCAATTTAGACCACTGTTAAATCTTTTACAATAAGAAGGATGATTGATGGTGGAGCATCATCAATCCAAAAACTTGGAGGTGAAAATTTTGCTAAAGAAGCAAGTTCACGTGCCACCATATTAGCTTCTCTATGGTAATGCTCAAAAGAAATAAGAGAGAAATCCCTCTAGAGATGATAACAATCACCGAATATCATTGCACATTGCCAGCAAAACTACCTCATTCTTTTGTAGCCTCAATAACATCAATATTGTCAGAGTTTACCAGCAGTCTGTTACATGCAAAGGATTGTGCAAGATTAAGACCAAAATTCAAAACTTTCACTGATAATACATCTGAGCACCACTCAATAGGATTATTTGTTGAGCCAATAAACTTGATTTTTTCCCTCAATAAGTTCATGTGCCACCATATTAGCTTCTCTATAGCAATGCACTGTGAAGTGTGTCCATATCAAAAGCAATGCACCCTTGGTTGAATTGGTTAGATGACTGGTGGTAAACCGAGTGGTAGTCTTAGTATCTTGAGAGTTGCCTACTATGAGAATTTCATTTCTGTTGTTATGGGAACTATGGAGTTATGATCTAAATAAAACTATGGAGTTATGATCTATAAAAGAACTATGGAGTTATGTGCAAAGATAGAGAATGACATATTTTTTTCTCAATTTGCCCTTTGTATATGTATGTTTCACATTATATCAAAAGCACAATCAGTTGAGCTCGTATGCCAAGCTTTTCCAACGTGATTACACTTGCGGTTCCTTGAGAAAATTTTGAAGAACAAAATATTTCGCCCATGACAACTTGACTCATTAGACGTGGAGTTTGTTGTTTATCATAGTAAGATGAAAGCATGTTTTTATTGTAAGAAGATGTATGTTTTGATAAGGTATAATACCTATATTTTCCAAAATCACATAATACATATCTTTTACAAAATTAATTACAAAGCAAATGGTTGCAAATTAATTGGAAAATTGCACTACTAATTGCATGGTGTAATCTAAGGAGAAAAATTGTATTTTGATCAAGCAATTCAGTGACATCAGTGCCAAGATTCAGTTCAGCAAGGAGACCAACTACCTCTACAATGTCCATTCCTACAACACCCTTTCCTTGCAGACAAGAAGACTCGGTGCAGCTGCTGATAAGGTGATGGTTGTGGCCCTCTCGACAACCAAGACAAAGAAGTAGCAAGGCAAGCCTGCCACATTCTTCACTGCCATGCACAAGGAGTTTCGAAATATGGCCAATGTTGTTGTCGTGGGAATTATCCTGACAATAGTTCTAGGGGGTACGAATGAAGGGGTGTCGTCTAGCTACGGCTCAAGTGTGCACTCGGTTTGTACGAGTTCAGGCCTCACTCGGAAGTGATAACAGCCCTACGTCTCGGTGCCCGGAGGTTGTTGTGTTTGCTTATGGTGGTATAGGATTACAGGGGGTCGGAACCCTTGCCACGGCGCCCGGGGGTGGCTTATATAGAGTGCGCCACCACCGGCTGAGCGCCATGATTAGGCATTAAATGTCAATGAATACTACGTTACAGGAATGGCTGATTAACCTGCCGTTACTGATAACGGCGAATTAACTCATAATGTGTGACTACTCGAATTCCACTGACGCTCTGTCTTCCTGGTCGTCTGAGCTTCCGCTTGTCCGAATGGCGTCGAGTAGTCCGGGTGCAATGAGGCATCCGAGTGAACGACTATATTTATCCGATTGAGTCTCTGCCCAGGGGCTTTGAAGACATTAGAGGGTCATTGCACTAGTACAAAACAGGGCTTTGGTCCACCCTGAAAAGCCCATTAGTCCCGGTTCACTCACGAACCGGGACCCATGGGAGCATCGGTCCCGGTTCGTGAGGCCGGGGCGCCGGCCGAGCCTCGTCTGACCCCTTTGGTCCCGGTTCCAGACACGAACCGGGACCAATGGGCCTCGTGGGCCATTGGTCCCGGTTTGTGGCTGGAACCGGGACCAAATGGTGAGGCTTTAGTCCCGGTTGGTAACACCAACCGGGACTAAAGGGGTTGAGGCTTTAGTCCCGGTTGGACCTTTAGTCCCGGTTGGAGACACCAACCGGGACTAAAGGGGTTCTGAAAGTTTTTTTTTCCTGTTTTTACATTTGTTTTCTGTTTTTAGTTTCTGTTTTAAATTGCTTATATCTTTTAAGATATTTGATGTTTTTGAGTGATTCTTTTTGCATTAGATTCAAAATTTTGTCTAGTTTCTGTTTGTGCCATTAGTTTTCAAATTTGAATGGTTTAAATTTGAATTTGTTCAAATTTGCTTCAAACCCTAGATTGTGAATAACTTGAGTTTACAAATAGTTTTTAATTTAATTCTTTTTACTCCTAGTCACGTGTTAGATTGTTGTCACAGTAAGATTTATTTGGTTATTTTTAGAATAATTTAAATTAGGATTTTAATTAAAACAATACTGTTTTGCTTATATAGTTGTTTTAGTCATTTAATTGTTGTTTTTTATTATTTTTAGGTAGTTCTTTCTGTAGATTTTAAAATGTTGTAGTATGGTGCATATTGAATGCACAAAAAGTCTGGAGTTGAAATAAGTTTAAAAAAATGAAATGCATTTGTAACAGACGAGTTTTCGTCCGAAACCTTGATACTTCGAATGAGATGGTCCAGTTTGTACACGAAGTGCATCCAGTTTTTGCCGTAACCCTCTCAACTTTTTAGCACATGCTATGTGGGTGAAATGATGATACCATGCCAACTTTCAACCTTTTCAGAGTTCATTTGTAGTGCTTTTCAATTTCAGGGTCATTTAGCTCAAAAAAATCAGTAAATGCATGAAAAATAGCAAATGAAGTCAGAAAGGGTTGAAAAGTGATGGCGTGGCTTCGAATGGTGCACACACAAAAAGTCTGGAGTTGAAATAAGTTTAAAAAAATGAAATGTCTTTGTAACAGACGAGTTTTCGTTTGAAACCCTGATACTTCGAAGCCGACGGCCGCATACCTTTCTGACTTGGTTAACCTTAGCTGTGACTCTGGCTGGGACGGTGCTAGCAGATGTGTAGTCGACGGTATGATTGGATGGACACCAACCCGGACTAAAGGGGTTCTGAAATTTTCAAACTCTACCCCCCCGTGGATCGCCTTTTTTAGTTTTGTAGAAAATAAACAAAAATGATAAAATCTTCAAAAAATAAAATCCTTCGAGATGTAGTTAGGTTTTAGTGTCTAGTTGGTATAGAAATTTTGAAATATGAATTTTGACCTTTTTTGCAAAAAAACGAAAAACAAATGTAAAACGGCCATAACTTTTGCATACGACGTCGAAAAAAAAAGTTTAATATATAAAAAAAAACTAGAGAAAAATTGGGACTCGATTTCACCCGGGTTTACCCGGTGAAGTTTTCTCAGATTCTCAAAATTCCAAAAGTAAAAAAAGTTATTTCAAATCAAAAATAATAATTTTAATAATTTTAAAAATTAATTTTATTAAAAATAAATAAATGATGTCATATTTGGATTCCTCACATTTTTCTGATAATAATGGATATATTATTTGTCGAATTTTGATTTACAGATTTAAAGATATTAATTATGTCATATTAAATGAATAAATGGCAAAAAAATGAATAAAATAATATTATTACTTATTTTATTTTCATTGAAATTCAATATTATTAGTACTTATTTTGTTTATTTTAATAATTGTTTAGAATTTAAAAAATTAAATCATGTGACATCAAGACCTAAGGGTTAACAGGATTGATAGCTTAAGATTGTCAGGAAAACAACAAGTGCAGACTTGGAAACTAGAGTAGATAGAACCTGAAAGTTAAGCGTGCTCGGGCTGGAGTAGTGAGACGATGGGTGACCGGCCGGGAAGTTAGACGATTTGGAATGAGTGCTGATTAGAGACTCTAGAGATTAAATTATGAAGCAGTGAGGAGGGATGATTAGAGATTAAATTGTCAAATAATTCAAAGATTTGAAATTCAGAATAAAACTTAAAAACAAATCAAAATTTTTTTTTAAAAAAATTCAATTTTTTTTTCAATTTCCCCCCCCCCGGCAAGGACCTTTAGTCGGAGCCTTTAGTCCCGGTTGGTAACACCAATCGGGACTAAAGGTCCTCCCTCCCCCGCCCCAGGCAGCGCCACGTGGAGGGCCTTTGGTCCCGGTTCGTAAGCAAACCGGGACTAAAGGTTTTGGGCTTTAGTCCCGACCCTTTAGTCCCGGTTCCAGAACCGGGACTAAAGGCCCTTACGAACCGGGACAAATGGCCCTTTTTCTACTAGTGTTGGTGGGCCCCAGATGTCAGGCCGATGACCTACCCAGGGTAGGCATCCTCATCAGTAGCCCCCGAATCCATGAGGCTTTGGTTGTTAAGTGATAAACGGCCTGAGCGTTCCTCACTCGACTTCAAACCACGATGGATTCAGGATCAACGTTTTCTGACGGAATGGTTCAACTTGTATATGTCCTTCTGCTGGAAAAGATTCAAGATCTTTCTCGGAAGAAATGATCCGAATGATTTGTTGTTCCATCCGAGTGATTGACCAATCGAGAGTCGATCGCCTGGTCCATTTGGAACAGATCGATAGGTTCTTCGAAATGCGGAGTTCATTCCGATTGAAAATCGAGGAAGTTCCCGCACATCTTGAACCGCGAGAAGCGCGCGTGCGGCACGATCTAACGGTCATGTCACGGAAATCAGGGGCGGAGGCCACGACGCCTCGATTATCGCGCCGAGATTTCTGCCACGCGTCCTTAGGGCCCCGCTAAGCAGATCTGCGGATCTCGCTCCATTAGTGGATTGACGGCCCGAGATTGCGCTCGCGTTCTGGGTTATAAGGGGCGCGAGTACTGTTTGCGGAGAGATAGATCTCATTTCCTCCTCCGCCTCCGTCCTCTCCGCCGCCCGAGCGATACCCATCCATCCCACCTCCGCCGTAGATCGGGTCCAGAGCTACCAGAGATGACGAAGGCGGCGACGGACAAGGCCGAGCGGGCGAAGAAGAGCTCAAGGGGATCATCCTCGAGCGCGGGCGCTCCAGCGGGATGGACCCAGGGCGAGTGGATGCAGTCGCGGGTCACCGAAGCTCGCATGCTCGAGCTGGAGAGCCAAGGGCTCGTCGCCGCGGGGGCTTGGAGGTTGCCTGAAGAGTGCGAGGAGGAGCCTTCACCGCAGGGCAACGAACGCGTGCTCTTGGTGACTCACCTCGAGCGAGGTTTCTCCCTTCCGTCTCATCCATTTTTCTATAGATTTCTGAACTTTTTCGGAGCTCAACTCCACCACCTTCCTCCCAATGCCATCATTTACCTAGCAGCGTTCGTATCCCTTTGTGAAAATTTCCTGGGTTGTCATCCCCATTGGGGTTTATTCAAACACCTTTTCACCTGCCGAATGATGACTGTGAAAAAGCCCAGTCAATCAAAGGATAATACGAATGTGGCCCAATTGTGTGGGGGTCTTGGGATTCAACTGCGGGGGAAAGGTTGTTTCCCGAAAATTTCGTTCCCAGACTCGGTGAAGGGGTGGCAGGAAACTTGGTTTTACTGCCAAGATGTTCCGGTCGGGGATGATCAGCCAGGTCTTTATCCATACACGTCGGAACGCATTCAGGCAGTTTCCCGACTGACCGTGTCCAAAGAGGAGAAAACGGAGGTAGATATCCTGGTAATTGCCCTAGTGGCTTTAGTGCAGAAAGGTGTCAACGGCCTCGATTTGCTAGAGGTCTTTCTCCAGAGGAGGGTCCAACCGTTGCAAGCCAGGGTTCACCCCATGTGGGCATACACAGGTCCGGATGACACCACCCGGACTCATCCGGAGGAACTTAAAGCTGACTTAGTGGAAGCTAGGATCAAGGTGATCTCTTCTGCACGTGACAACCCCAGAGGGAGCAGGCAGGTGCCTCCGCTCTCCTCTGAGAATCCGCCAAATGAGGTAATCTTCGAGGTGCCATAGTCCGAGTGATATTTACGCGTTTAATGCAACTGATCCGACTAACTTGTTCTTCTGGCCAATCTGTCTTCCACTCGTCAGGCCTTCACAGGGATGAACAGTCCAGTGCCGATCGTCAATCGAGGACTGATTGACATGGCAAGTGACAACGATCAGCCGAACGAATCTGCAGAAGCGGAGGGCGGTGAAGGAAGTGGCGAAAGCGGCGAAAGTGGTGACGACGAAGATGACTCGGACGATGGTGATGAAGCGGAGTCTTCTCGTTCTGAGGAATGTGCCAAGTTCAGCGCCCATCCTTAAAAAATGGCCAAGATGATCTGCAAGTTTGAGAAATGAAGCTCCTTCGAACTATGATGCTGACTCTCTGTATTCAATATTTCCACGAATTACTTGATGAAATATTTTGTATCTGATAATTTTGCCAAGCCTAACGACTATCTCTTTCATAGAAACTCAAGAGAAAAACAAATACACCACAAAATGAAGGATTCGTCCCGCCATAATGGCGACACAGGTAGAACCTACCGCTCTGTAGATTACCAGAGAACAAGAATAAAAAATTGGCAGCAGTGCATAATACAAATACATAATCCCATAAAAAATACATTTATTGCTGGAACAATCCTCTCAGGGAAATGTGCCAAGTCCAGCACCCATCCTTCAAAAATGACCAACATGATCCGCTCCAGAAAGTTTGAGAAATGAAGCTCCTCCAAACTGTGAAGCTGATTCTCTATATTCAATATTTCCAACACAGACCTGAACCTTCTCTATGACACAAAAAATCTACTGAAAATGAGCTTCATAAGTCAAGCACCTGTACACCAACAAAGCATTTCCCTTTTTTTGGTGTACAATCGATAAATGTGTTGCATGGCTGCAGAAATGGAATGGAGAGGCCATGCATACAAAACATTGTCTTGTTAGTTCTTCTTTGTTGTCCATCTTGTAAGAAACTTATAAATTGCAGTAGAAGGAAGCCAATAAATAATTGCAGTAGGTAGTTAGTGAGAACAATTGAACTTATTATTTAGTGGCTGCAATTGCCTCCAGGATATCCACCCGGCATGGCTGCTCGTCTTTGTTGAAGTGAAAACCTTGTAGCCAGTTTGCAGGAGAATCAATAGAGAAGGAGCAGGAGAATGAAAATAACAAATTTGGACAACAAAACTAATAAATTGGCAGATAACATTTGCCTGCATGCACTCTCCCAAGCTACTTGAGGTCCTAAATGGTTGCTCTATAGCTTCTCCTCGTTTTATAGCTCTGATTCTGTAAGAAACACCAAATCACAAGAATGTACAAAGGAAGCATCACAATGAGATCAAGAATCCAACCGCAATGGTGTCAGGATGGACAAACTGAAACTGTCTTCCAAAAGGACCAGTTTCCACTTGGGCAGTAAAAATTAATACCTTTGGAATAACTTCAGAAGGCTTAAACTTTGTACTCGTGAACATGCAACTACTTGATTGATGACCAATTATCCCCTCTGATAACAGGACAGCCCCCTGCAAGAATAACATGATGTAAAGAAATCTGTCGGCTGATTGCTCAAGAATACATGCATATACCAGAGTTTCAAAAGTGAAAGATCCATATAAAATCAGGTCTCATAAATATTCTACTTCTATGGAAAAACTAACCAGAGCAGCGAAGTAGAGCTGTGTTGGTACCGCGATAATGTAGGTAAGTGAAAGGAACAAATGAAGTAGCATAGATCAGATTAATCATTAATGAGAATGATCTCTTAATGCTTTTTGAAGCGTGGATTCACAGCCTGCTGGTAGAGAAGATGGGGCGAAGGCGTCGTGGTAGTTAGTGTAGGTGGCCTGGTTGACTGTGGCACCTGCAGTGTCCTGGATGATGGTGGCGAGCGTAATCAAGCACGGTGGCACGGACGGTCCTGTGAACCTTCGATACGGGAGGCTGGATGCGGCAGTCACAATCCAGTCAGGGGAGTGAGTGGAATATATGGCTTTTGGAGCATAAAAGGGTTCGCTAGGAAATTACTGTATGTATTCACCAAGACACCAAACCGTATATCATCCCCATCAGTCGAAACCCCGTCACCTGCTGAACCATCACAAAACAAGAAAAATCCACACCAAGTTGTATGGATCGGAACATCCATCCCGGAAGAAAAGCTGTTAGATTGAATTAGGACCAAGCCATTGAGATTGAGAGGACAACCTGGACACCTGGTTAATTGTATCCTGTAGACCTTAGTGACTAATACGAAGTCAGCGCAGTTGGCGGCCTCCGAGCTTGCCGCTCCTGTATCCTCGAGCTGCACGCCTTCACTTCCTTGCCGGGACTCGCACGAGGATGGTGCACCGGTAGGAGGTCCATTCGCCGCCACCTCCGCTGGCGTCGTGGGCAGCGCGAGCACACGAGCTAGGGCTGTGTTGCACCCCGCTCTCCCGGCGCCTCGCAGCGGAAGAACGTCGGTTGCGGGCGCATCCGCAGCGGCCGCGGTGGTTTGTGGATCATCCTGCCGATCCAGGCGTCGCGAGACGGGGCGTCAATGGATGCAGACATGTGGAGATTGATTTTTTTGTTTGTTTTTTGTTTTGTTGTTTGAAACTGATGTGGAGATCGATTTAGCAGGACGGTTCCCTGATTTTTGGGGATATACGGGGCATCGAGCGGACGGATCGGAGCATGACCACCGCGAGGGAGTCTGCCAGGTTTAACATTTAATCTGTGCCGTTCAATTAGGTGGCAGACTATCAAAGAAATATAGACGATTAGATTTTACTAGCAAAAGGACCCGTGCGTTGTAACGGGAGAAAAATAATAATCTCCAATGACAATGATCACATTATGTTCACATCTAATCGCATTATTTTTAAAATTTGTGCACAAATGCAAGATAATGTTTCTTCTTTTAAATTTATTCACAAGTTGAAGCAATGTTTACATTTTCGACAAAATATCAAGGTTGTCAAAAAACTTGGCAATTCAAAGAATTATTCTGAATTTCAAGAAACTTGTTTTTGAAAACATACTATAATATTTTGATCCACCCCGGCAGTTAACTCTTCAAAATTCACACGGGTATATTGTCACAAAGACTAAGAAGCATTATTGTTTAACTATATACCTTCGATCATTCGTGTACATTTTTACATATTTGGGAACATTTTTAAAATCAACAGCCTTTTTTACAATTTACAAACATTTTTCAAAAATTGTACACATTTTTTATATTGTGAACGGTTTTTAAATATTTTGTTTTGAATTGGCAAGCAATTCTAGAATAGACGAACATATTTTTCAAATTTGGTGTTTTTTTTAATTTCATGAATATTTTTTTAAATGCATGAACATTTCTGAATCAATAAACTCTTTTTTTAAATTTTAGGACATTTCTTGAAATGCATGAACATTTTTTGAATTAGCAAATATTTGTTCAATTGCATTAAAAAATAATACACGGACTTTTTTTTTCAAAATGATGGACATTTTTTTAATTTCACCAACATTGTTTTCAAAGTCGCGAACATTGTTTTGTATATGCAAAAAAATTTACAATAATCCCGAGCATTTTTTGAATACATAAATGTTTTATGTTTTCTTCAATATTTTATTTTAAAATTGTCAGGTTTTTTTAAATTGCAAATTTTTTTGAAGTTCTAAATTATTTAAAGTAGAAAAAACAACAAAAATGGAACTGAAAAATGAACATAAAAAATGAAACTAAAAATACAGGCACGGACTGTGTTTAAAATTTTAGGATTTTTTTTTAAAATGCAATCAATAGATATTTGCGACAGCAATCAATCTGAAGGTACATGTATAACGAATAGATGTTTTGAAAACGCCACATATAAAGAAAGGTATTAATTAAGGATGCAACATAAACATATTTTAGAAATAATTAACATGAAAGATGCTATTATATTTGGAATCTACATATTTTTTAAGCTATTTTTGTACATAACTTTCGAAAAATAAAAACGTTAAAAAGAAAATAGTTGGGCGGAAGTTGCAACAGTGCAGCCCATCTAGTAAAATGACCACTTGGGCAAGGCAGCTCTATCTTACGCCAACATGAAATCAAGTAGAAAAGGCAAAAGAAAGGAGGGGGGGGGGGGGGATTCGAACTTGGGTCTCCCGGGTGGAAGCGGAAGGTTCGAGCCACTCGGCTGCTTGTTCACATGCGTTATGTAGTGGGACGTTCTGTACATGAACCAAACACGTTGGGCCGCGAATTTATGAAAATAAACGAATCGTTTTTGTCCCTTACGGATGGCATTGGTGGGTAATTTTTGCCAACTTCGGGGGCAAATTTAATGACGGACGGGCAGAAGCAATAGCTCATTTATTAGTAGGTATAGATTAGATAGATTAGATCGAAGGCTCTGGTTGTTTCGTGTACACTTGTTTTTGGTGTCTATAGAACAATTTCAGTTTGCTCTTTTAATAGTAGTAGATAGATAGAATAGATAGATAAACTAGCGGGCGGAGGTGCGGCGGCACGCCGCGCCCATCGGAAAACCCATGGGGATGTCTATTATTTTTTTAATGAGGGAAGAATAAATACTGGGTTTGAAAGAGAGCTGATGGTGTAGTAGTTTTAACATGTCTAGCGGGCTCATGCAGATCCATGTATTTTCTTGTTTCTTGCATTCACGTCTTGGTTGGTTTTTTTTTGGTTGATTCTTTTTTTTTTGCGTCGCTAGTTTGTCGATACACTAGTAGAAAACAGGGCTTTGGTCCAGGCCAGATAAGTGCATTAGTCCCGGTCGTGGTACGAACCGGGACTAATGGGTGCCTCAATTCCGGTTCGTGAGGCCAGGACGCCGGCCGGGCCTCGGCGGGCACCAGTCCCGGTTCGTCTGACCCCTTTAGTCCCGGTTCCAGACACGAACCGGGACTAAAGGTACTCGCTCCTGGCGCAGCCCCTTTAGTCCCGGTTGGTGGCTGGAACCGGGACTAAAGGGCAGTCTTCTGTCCCGGTTCTAGCCACAAACCGGGACTAAAGAGATGCCTATATATATGCTTGCCCCTGCCCGCTCACTCCTCTGTTTTTTGGCCGGCCGGCGTGTGGGAGGTGTGTACTGCTCTGCTCTCACCTCCTATCCACACAAGGTGTTCGATGAAATGCCCGAGCCACGCTTAAGCTTTCTCCTCTCCAAGCTCGACCTCCAAGCTCCATTTTCCCCAAGATTTGTCTAGGTTTGACGGTCCGTCCCGTCCCGTCCCCGTCCTCACCGTCGTCGATCGCCCGCGCCGATCTCGTCGCCGGGACCACCGTGGTGAGCCTATTGTTCTTATCTTCTTTTTAAAAGAAAAAAAAATTCTTACTTGTATGATTTATATAGATACTTGTATAAATTTCTTACTTTTATTATTGTTTGTTATTATATAGTGCCATGTTGTTCTATGAGAACTATGTATGAACTTTATGTATTTATGCATGCAGATGAACCGGCAATGGATGTATGGTGACCGACGCACCTCCGAGTACATTGAGGGCCTGCATAAATTTATCGAAGTGGCTGAGGCAAACTAGCAGAATAGTTTTATGTATTGTCCATGTACTGTCTGTGAGAATACGAAGGATTACTCTAACTCGAAAACTCTTCACTCCCACCTGCTTGAGAAGGGTTTCATGCCACACTATAATGTTTGGACCAAGTATGGAGAAAGAGGGGTTATGATGGAAGACAACGAAGAAGAAGAGGATGATGACAGCTATCCTATGTTCCCTGAATACGGTGATACTGCAACGGGGGAAGCTGAAGATCAAGAGGCACCAGACGATGTGCCCGATGATGATCTTCGCCGGGTCATTGTTGATGCACAGAGAGAATGCGAAAGTGAAAGGGAGAAGTTGAAGTTCGATCGCATGTTAGAGGATCACAAAAAAGGGTTGTACCCAAACTGCGAAGATGACAACACAAAGCTCCGTACCACACTGGAATTGCTGCAAGGGAAGGCAGACAATGGTGTATCTGACAAGGGATTTGGTTCGCTACTGAAAATAATGAAGAATAAGTTTCCAAAGGATAACGAATTGCCCGACAGTACGTACGAAGCAAAGAAGGTTCTCTGCCCTCTAGGATTGGAGGTGCAGAAGATACATGCATGCCCTAATGACTGCATCCTCTACCGCGGTGAGTACGAGGAATTGAACGCATGCCCGGTATGCGGTGCGTTGCGGTATAAGATCAGACGAGATGACCCTGGTGATGTTGAGGGCGAGCGTCCCAGGAAGAGGGTTTCTGCCAAGGTGATGTGGTATGCTCCTATAATACCACGGTTGAAACGTCTGTTCAGAAACAAAGAGCATGCCAAGTTGTTGCGATGGCACAAAGAAGACCGTAAGAAAGACGGGAAGTTGAGAGCACACGCTGACGGGTCGCAGTGGAGAAAAATCAAGAAAAGTGGGGGGACTTTGCAGGTGACGCAAGGAACGTATGGTTTGGTTTAAGTGCAGATGGCATTAATCCTTTTGGTGAGCAGAGCAGCAAGCATAGCACATGGCCCGTGACTCTATGTATCTATAACCTTCCTCCTTGGTTGTGCATGAAGTGGAAGTTCATTATGATGCCAGTGCTCATCCAAGGCCCTAAGCAACCCGGCAACGACATTGATGTGTACCTAAGGCCATTAGTTGAAGAGCTTTTACAGCTGTGGAATGGAAAAGGTGTACGTGTGCGGGATGAGCATGAACAAGAGGAATTTGACCTACGAGCGTTGCTGTTTGTAACCATCAATGATTGGCCTGCTCTTAGTAACCTTTCAGGACAGACAAACAAGGAATACAACGCATGCACGCACTGTTTAGATGATACCCAAAGTAATGCCATGCATCATGATGCATTTGTTTGCTTTATATTTATTGTTTCTTCCCCTTCTTCTCTCCGGTAGAACCCGAGACCGACGCTGCTGCCGGGTACGACTACGCCAGTGACGATCAGCCTTTTACAGCATAGCAACAAGGCAAGCAACCCCCCTTGATCATCCCGATATCGCCCATCTCTTTCCCTCTCATGCTTGCATTAGTTTTTGCTATTGTTGTTGATAGCTCCTATTCTGATGCATAGCCTGTTTTTGTTAAACTGCTATTATATCACCTGCTTAGTATAGGTTGAGTAGTGACCCCCTGTGACCCCTTAGGCCCAGTTGCCCCTGCTTCATCATCAACGACTCGAAGACTTGAAGACTCGATCATCTTGATCGACAAGCCATGCCTGTCACATCACATCACACCCCCCTTAGTTGTACGACTCTACAACGCTACTATCGAGTGCCGAGGGTGATACATCATAATGCACTCCTGATGATGACTCTGTAGTGTAACTAATCGGTCGTGGATATCGAGGGTGATTCCTCCGTCACCACTTCCGATAACGACTCTGTCGTGCAACACCTCAAGTGCAGACCATCGAGGGTGATACCTCACTAGTCACCTTGACAATTACATCGAGTGGGATCCATCGAGGGTGATTCTTCGGTTTTCCCCATTGGTGTTATAGACACACGGTTACATTTACTTTACTGCTGATACATGTTGAGGTCAGGATGACCTAGAGGGTGTTGGTGTAATGATGACGAGGCATGGCCGGGCATTCTTGGCCCTTGTCACACATCCTCGAGACGGGGCGATGAGACCATTTATCATGGCTCTGATCGTCATCACAGTTAACAAAATGCTAATGGGTTGGGTATTTGATCTGAGTTGATCGATTGACCTTTTTCGCACTAACCTTCACGTGGGAGGAGTTATGGGTACTCGGCGTCGTGGTATCAGGCGAAGCTCTTCGGACGTCAGCAATGGAGCGGCGCGCGCCCGAGTGGTCTGCGACGTAATTGATCTTGTATAAGAGGTGCTAGGACTGATCTTGGCCGCCCACGCATCGTGCAGGAGTGCAAAGGGTGACTGGGCCCATGACCCCTGCGCGCTTAGGATTTAGACCGGCGGGCTGGCCTCTCTGTTGAGCCTAAGTAGGGCGACGCCGTGTTGATGTCCCGAGGCCGGGCATGACCCAGGAAAGTGTGTCCGACCAAAGGTTATCAAGAGTGTTGGAAAATATGGTGCACCCCTGCAGGGATGAATTCAACTATTTGAATAGTCATGTCCACGGTAACAGGACGAGTTGGAGTTGTATCCCGATCTAATACAACTAGAATTGTGACTTAAAATTGAAATGTTTGGCTCCGAGGTTGCTTTCTCGCAGGTAGTAGAGGAAGTATCTCTGGGCGTGGTTACTGAATAAAATTGCTACATATGAGTTACCAATCTACACTCTTCTAATGCTGCAAGATGTTGAAGATGCTAGTCTTCGATAGGACTAGGCCTTCTCTCTATTCTGGCATTTCTGCAGTCAGTCCAAAGATATAACCCCATTCCTTTGATACTAATGCATATTTTAGTATAGTTCTGATGTAAGTCTTGCGAGTACTTTGGATGAGTACTCACCGCTGCTTTACCTCCCTCTTTCCCCCTCGATACGATTACTGCGTTCAGATGACGGAGCCCATGAGATGGAGGACAACGCAAATGACTACTATACCACCGCTGGAACCTACTACTACGTGCAGAGTGGCGACACTCAGGAGTAGTTAGGACGACTCCCAGGCAGGAGGCCTTGCCTCTTTCGATCCGTTGCTTATGTTTGTGCTAGACTTCTTAAGGCAAAACTTGTTTAACTTATGTCTTTACTTAGATATTATTTGCTTCCGCTGACTCGTTTGAATTCGAGCTTATGTATTCGAGCCCTGGAGGCCCTTGGCTTGTAATATGAAGCTTGTATGACTTTAATTTGTGTCTAGAGTTGTGTTGTGATATCTTCCAGCGAGTCCCTAATCTTGGACGTACGCATTTGTGTGTATGATTAGTGTACGATCAAAATGGGGGCGTCACAAGTTGGTATCAGAGCCGACTGCCTGTAGGTAGCCCCCTTTCCAACTCCTTGGCCGAAATTGAGTCTAGTACTTAAAAAACTTTTACTAACATTGTTGTGTGGCTTACGGGCCCACATCTCAATCGGGTGGTATTAGGATCTTTTATTCCTCTTCTATACTCTGGGTTCTGATCTCTCTTCTATTTGGGTTAAAGATTTTACTAACTCTAACTCTAGGTTCTCGTAACTACTTCCTCCCGGAGAGCCCCTCATTCCTGATGATGGCTTGATTCATCAGGAGACTCCGAAGGTACTCTCCGATGTTCTCCCGAGAACTTGTGTTCATCGCTCTTGCGATTCCCTTCTACCATCAACCCCCTATGCTTACCGAGGATTCGTTCATCCTCAGTTGTCATGGGTTTCACAAAATCCTTCGGATTGCTATTCGATCTTCCGAAATCGTCAGTAGCCTATTGCTCTTGACCTTTCTCACCTGCTTGCATTATGGTTAATTCCATAAGTCTTGCAATTTTCATTAAAATCCTTTGTGATTGTCATTTGATTTTATTGACTCAACTTGTGTGTGAATGCACACAATCATCAGTTGTTCCTCATAAATTATCTTTCTGGCTCAAGTGTCTTTCCAAGCATGAGTTGGTTCTCGACAAATCAACTTTGGTTGATTGTCTATCTAAGTCCGCTCATCTTACTTGTACTTGATCGGAGCATCTGATTCTGATACACCAACCTGGAAATCATATTTCCCTTGGTATTTAAGTATCGATATTATACAAATGATCTCTAATCTGATGCCTTACATTCTTTCTTCCTCTGGTTGGGTACTAATACTCACATCAGGTCCTTTGTGGACCGCCAGACCCATTGTTGGGTTATTATCTGACAACATCCTTCACATTCAAAATCCTCGTGAGTTCTTCGCCTGATACATGATGCCGTTGGTAAATGGTGTCTTCTCCCTCTGATAAGTTGTATCCTATGCTTTTGTCAGCCATGCTCTGTTGTCAAGCATGTGTTAATTACTCTTGAAGTTTGTGGTATATGTTCCTAAGATGCCCCGATGGGTTGAACCTATGCCTTCCCTAATCCATGTGAACCCGATGGTTTTCACGAGTCTTACTCTTCTGGTGTTTTGCCAGATAATCTTTCAAAACTACAACTTCATCAAAGGCGAGGAGTAAATGGAAGGTGATGCATTGATGAAGTGGGAGTCGACCTTGAACCTTGTGTTCATGCCCATGGAAACGATGTTGATCTTATCATAGAAGCTTCTCGTATCAATAATCATTCATTATATGATTTGATCTGGTATCGGTGATTTGGTACTTTGCCACCGTGGTTCCGACCATGATTGTTCTTCTTTGATCCCATTTTTAGACAAGTTGAAGCACTTGTCATCTACAGATCAATACATCGGTCCAAGCTTTACTTCTGAGCTACCTCCGAGTATTATCCTTGGTATATCGAGAATATCACGGTGCTATATAACTTCTTATGAGATCCTCATCAGCTATGTTTTTTTTCACTGATTCCAGTTTCCTTGTGTTATGAGTTGTTGGACACTCAAGGACGCCGATAACTGAATCGAGTATGCATTGCGATTCAACAACTCTTAGTAATCTTATTTGCTTATGGGTTGGTACTCGATCATGTCTTCCCAAGCTGTTAGGCTACATCATCATCTTCATGCTAAAGCTTGACCATGCTATATATGTCCTTCATCCCCGGAACACAATTCCAGCAGTGCACTAAGATTACATCGAGCTTTCATCGTCATGTTGGTTGTCTTGAAAAGAAAATTTTGATTCTGAGCTAGCACTCTAATCTGTGGTTCCGACCACCCTTCGCTTCACCATTTCCTTGCTTGATGTCGTCGCTGATCGATTACATCTTCAAGATACTTCTCAGCAATTGTGTCGTGATCATCATCAACATTCTGAGCTCTTCCAGGGTATCAATTGAATTCATGATGAGAAGTAGCATCCTTGCCTTGGTAATTGGTATTGTCTTTGACGACACCTTTGCCTTCCTTCCAAACGAAGACTTGGTCTTATTTTGGGTGAACCTTAAGCTCCTTTCTAGCCATCTTGTGTTTTGTTCTATCTTGGAGTATTACCATCTTTTGTCGAGAATGTCGTGATGATTGCACACGTCTTAAGAATTCTTGATATAGTGATACTTCTTGCCTTCACCTTTCATTTCTTAGTTCCCGTGTTGTTACTAACCGGAGTACCGACAAATGGACGGTGATGTGTAATTCAACACCTATGGCATACCAACTCTATTACCTTGGAGTTAATGAACAATAAGTCCATTTATAGTGTGTTGGCTGTTGAATCAACATTCTAACATTGGTCGTGTTACTTAGTCCGGAATTTGGGTGCACCTTTCGATTAATGTTGAATTATGGATGTTTTCCTCGAGCTTACCTCAATATATCATCTGGTTTGACCAATGCTATCACCTTGTTCACTCAATCGTAGAAATCCATCTTTGTGGAAATCTCGACGAATTGTTGATGAGCCCATCAGCCACATCCTCATCTTCTTCGTGGTTCGTGATGAACATTTAAGTTAGTGTTGGAAACCTTGAAAGCATTATCTTTGTGTCTAGCTCATGAATAATATGTTTGATAAAGGAAGTGTTTCCTCTAAGTTCACGTGCATTTTTACCGCCATGATTATGAGAAAATTTAGTTTCGCTTCCTCTGGAATCGTTCCAATTCATTCATGCATGTGCGAAGTATTCTATGGTTTGACAGATTTTCTACCTTCACTCCATATGTATTTCCTATCATGTAAAGCCGCTGATTGATTTGATGTAGGAAAAGAAGTTCTTTGTAAGAGCTATCCGGAGTTACACACAGAACTTTGGTATCCTCTATGATGGTTCCCAACCAGAACTTGATTGCATTCCATTCTAATAGGTTCCACGTGGGCACGAATGTCTTGACATTGTGTTCATATGTCTTGCAATCCCACTCATGATTCAAGGCTTGCTTGCTTCCGTCGTTCATTCCGAGATTCTTGCAACACCATCTTGTAGATCTGTGTTGTACCCTTTTTCTTCTCAGGCCTACTGAGTCTGAGGTATCCTAACACCAATCAGATCTGAATCTCGGGCAGATATGATGATTGGGACAATTTCCAAGAATTATAACTTTTGTCCTTATGTAACCCGGTAAGGTGATGACATGCCTAGCATACCTGGCCGGAGGACCTATTGTTATAGTATCTATTCAGCAAGATTAGCCATTCTTCCATAAGGAAATTGTATGAGTTATTATATAAGTTGTTCCTGATGGATCATTTATGTATCCAAAGTCTGATCTTTACCTGATGACCATGTCATTGCTACCCCGAAGCCTGACTATGGTATTCCGATCATGAAAAGGATCATTGGAAGCGCAATGCTAAATGTTTCTCGATCAATTATCCAAACATCATGGTATGGGTAAGCTCATAAATTCCTTGCCCCTTTGTCTAAATGATCACATACTTGGGTCCCTATCATGTATATTATGCTCTGCTTGTCCTTGGGAAGGCTATACTCCTGATATTTGTGTTTAAAACACATTTTTCTTTCCATTGGTCTGTTTAACCTTTCTTGTAATCTAAAATTACCCGAGCAGTGGTAATTTCCTGCTTAGGTAAACACATCGGTAAACAAATCTATCAGTAAGACCTTATTACTATTGTTCATAACATTCTGGTAACCACCGGTGGACGAGGACTTTGCCTATTGGTCCACCTCATTTCGACGAGCGGGAAAATGCTTATATTCGTTCCCCACCCTTGGTACCGACGTTGTTGCCAACATAACAGACAAGCTATCCTCTGGCAGGTCTTGCTGTCATGACCGTACAAGGTGTCGCCATGACCCACAGTTCCACAGGATCGAAACCCGACTCTCTTGTACAGCCTTGATTCTAAAGTATCCTTTGCACTTGGCTTTGTATGTAATTACCGAGCCACGGTCCCAAGGGATGATCTATTCTAATTTCGGACGCAAATTTTATTTTCTTTGCTCTGAACCCCTTTCATCTTTTGATCAGGCATCGAATGATTGCCTACCCCCCTTTCGAAACTTTTGTACCATCGCATTTTGCACTCAACAAATTCCCTGAATTACAACTCGAGGAATGATTCATGTCTTCTTCCCCGAGCTCACCGTCAGATGCCCAACTTCGTGGAGATACGTTCTTCCAGAGTCTTCCTTCTTATCGCATCCATAGGATGATGAAGATCCCAAAGAAAGTATGACGACTTCGTTAGGATGACCCGAAACAGAGTATTGAAAACACCGACGAAGGGGATCAACTTCTTCGAGAAGAGCAGCCAAGAACGAGAAGACTCGTTAGAATTTCGTAATCAGACTTTTCCCCCTTACTTCTACCTCTTAATTATCGGGATGAGAATTTCTTTTAGTTGGGGAGAGTTGTAACACCCCTGATTATCAGCTACAGTAACCTAGGTGATCAAACTTAAGTGATCACAAGATTAAGCTAATCCATCTTTGCTAAATAGTGCATGATCACATTTGAATCATATCTCATTCAATTTCTCTTTTGAAATTCAATATTTTAATAAAAATGTGAAATAAGAATTTCTCAATCCTGAAAACTAAAATCATGTTTGGGTTACAATTATTTCCTAAGTATTTATAAAATTGGAACCAACATTTTATCAAGTATTTTAGTGCCTCAAAACAATTAAATCAGAGGCCAATAGAATAATTTGAATGCCTTTGGGTTTATGAAAATTTCGAAATCAATTGAAACTCCTCCCAAACTTTTTGCGGCAGTGACAAATATTGCAAAGTAATTAAGTGGCTATGTTCTATAATTTACAAAACTAATTAGCTCCTAAAAATAAATGCAAAATAGTTGCTTTTTGAATTATAGAAAAGGATAAGGAGAAACACAAACACTGTGCACCTAAAGCCTAGTGCTACAGTGTGAGGCCCAGCCCCCCTAAGGCCTTCTCCTAGCTCAGTACAGGGAGGGAAGCAGAGCCATAGCATGTCGGCTATCCACGGCCTCCGTGGCTCGATGGTCGACGTTTGGCGCTACAGGGTGCCTGGGAGACGATAAGGCCGTCGCCCGTCAACGAACCCTAGCGCCACACTCCATTCTCTCCCCTTCCTGTTGTCGTTTTCTTCCAGCCCGAACTCGCCCGCACACGTCCATGGGCGTGCCGCCATCATAGCCCTGGCCATAGCCCATTATTCGTCACTCCCCCACGTCCAGGAGGTTCACCGATGACCGCTACATTGTCTTCGTGCATCGGATCGAGTCGGACTCCACCGCATCGTCGGGATCGACTCCTTCTTCAACCTACGGTCGCCGTCGGCCGCTCCATGACCTCGCCGTCGCGCTGCTCCTCTGGGTCGTCCCCGGCCCCCCTGACCTCGCATTCGTGCTCCCAGTGAGATCCTCTCCCCGTTCCCCCTCCTTCCCCTCAGTTCTTGTCACCGGTTGGCCGCCCCCGCGCCTGCCGGAGCTCGCCTGTGGCCCCCATTCGCTGCCGCTGCTACTGCTTTGTTGTTGCTCCTGCTGCGTTGCTTGCTGCTGCTGCTGCCGCTCCTCCCCGTGCCCGGGCCTCGACTGCCCGTGCCACTGCCACCTGGCCACCGCCGCCGCCCTCCCCTGCTCGCACTCGCCGGCCTCCGCTTGCCCTGCTTGCCGCTACTGGTCGTCCTTGCCCGCACCAACGCCTGCTCGCTCGGCGACCACCGCCCTCGCTCGCTGGCTGCCGCTGCTGCCGGCCACCGCGCCAATGCGTTCGGCCACGCCAGTCCCCCCGGCTCGCCACTGCTGCCGGCCGAGCCCCGGTCGAGCGCGGCTGCGCAGCGCCTCTGCCTCGCGCGCGTGCACACCGAGCCGGCTGGCCCCTTTTAGTTAGTGGCGTTAAACCCCCCCACTTACGTTAACCACCCCCCGTTTATCTATCTATCTATCTATCTATCTATCTATTATCTACTAAAAGCAAAATACGTAGATAATAAGCTAGAAAATCCCACATTAATTAGAAAATACCAGCCCTTGATCTGGTGGACCTTTCAAAATCAGGAAATTCTATCCGATCGATTTATGTTACGCATCCGGTAGGACTCAGACCCAAATATGATAACCACTATCGTTATTATACACCATGTCTCATGGAATAAAAAACATCAAATCTGCCTCTTACCAGATATACAAATATTCATGCCCTATACATAAAAAAAACGTGCCATATGTCTTCACGCGAAAAAAAAGTAATGCCTACCTGATCCAGCTTGATTATTTATCCCCGACGCACGTACCATGCACATCAATCTAGCCGGCTGGAATTGCGCGTAAGCAGCTTGTGCAGCCGCGCGTCGGTACCCAAGTATGTCTCGATCGCAGTAACAGTATGCAGAGATCGCGAGCAATTATATATAAGAGCCTAAATAGGAATATGTACGTACAGTCATAGATATTTAATCAAATTTTTATCTTTCAGTGTTACTACATGAATCCACATGATATGTACTCCCTCCGCTCCTAAATATAAGTCTTTTTAGACATTTTAATAGGGAACTACATACGGAGCAAAATTAATGAATCTACACTCTAAAATATATCTATATACATCTATATGTAGTCCAATAGTAAAATTTCTAAAAAGACTTATATTTAGAAACGGAGGGAGTACACTGTAACAGCATGCGGAGTATCGTGAGCAGTATATATAAGAGCCTAAAGATGAATATGTACGTACAGCCATGGATATTTAATCATGTTTTTTTTTTCTAAAATAAGTGTAGTAGATTTTTGAACTCAAATCATGACACTTAATGGAGGGAGTACTAATTACTTATACACCTCACAGCCAATACCACAGAATAGAGATGTCATCCATGTGTACTATAGTTATGATGCCGATATCTAGAAAGCTTATGAGATAATCGAAATGTATTGCTACGAGCTAATTTTATTCTTTCTTTTTTGTGCGTATGAGGTTGAGGCATGTAAGGGCATCTACAAAGCGGACCCTCAAATTTTCACTATATATTTGAATCACAGTGTATGAATCACTTTTCATATCCAACGGGAACCTGTATATGTCCGCTTAGCAGTTCGGACATACAAATTCTGGTATTCAAGAGACAAACATGGGGGGCTTTGCCGGAGACCGGACATGCACTTGACCAATCACATGGATGGTCCCTCTTCTCTCTCTCCTTTCAAACGCGCATGCATGGTCGCCCTCTCCTCGCTCTCCTGCTAACCGGACACTGAACCATAAATATCCTACCACATGCATGGTCCGCACCTATTTTTTCTCCTCTCATCTAAATACCTTGTGATTAGCATTAGATGGCTCACTCCCGCATCATGTTCGCGGACCACGTCCGGACATAAGAACAAACATATACCGGTGACATTTGTAGGTCAACTTTCGAAATGCCCTAAGTAATTAGTGCCAAAGCACAATAATCCGTAATTACATTCTCCCTCTCTCTCTTTTGCACTCTCTCTCTCTTGCTCTCGCTCTCTTTGTCTCTCTCTCTCCCTCACACATAACAACATTTTAATTTCAGCGGTCACGAGTAAACATGCAAATGATAGTCCATCATATTTATATCTTGGTTCATGTACACTCCTAACATTGTTTCGGAGAAATAAATCAGGTCCTACCGGTGCATCCTAATGTTGTACCATTAATTAGGTAGATTATATTTGCTAGATGCACTTCATATCCCATACCAGATAAATACAATATCCTGATCACTGATTACGAGTAATTTGTCAAAATGTTCCATCTCGACTGTACCCAGGTTTCACTAATCACGCTGTGTTTTTAGTGACTTCAACCATTGTTGAATCAACTCATTGTCAAGAATATCATAGGATAAGTTCTTCAGATTTTTTTTCCACAAACTTTTTCTTTTCGAAACGGAGGCAAAGATTGCCTCATCTATTAATTAAGCAGAAGAGAATTGCCCAGTTAATTACGGAAAACCGGGCAAAAACCGGAACAACAAGGCCAAGCCCACTCCCATAGACTGTAACACACAGGGCAAAGCCCGCCCTTATCGACGACAAGTCGACCTGCAGCCAGACAACGCAGCTCCGACTCTGACGGAGAACTCAGAAGAACAAAACCAGGCACGGCTGGCGCCATGGAAGATCACCGAACGGGCCACCTGCAGCGAGTCATCGTACACCACAGGGCCCCGCCGCCGCAGCTTCGACTCCACAGCAACAAGCAAACCGAGGCAAAGCCGTGGACACGCCGGAGAAGAGCCGACTACCGCAACCAATGCCGCGTCGCCGACATCGCTCCCACCATCATCGTTGCCACAGAAGTCTGGACCCCACAGTGATTCTCTCGGGGCCGCCGCCCCGACATCCACCGCTCCATCGCGCACAGCGCAATCCACCAGCACCGCCTTCCGGGGCCGCCGCCCCGACATACCACCGCTCCCATCGAGCAGCAACGCCGCACAACCCAGCTACCCGCAGCCCACACTGCTCAGGACAACCACTCGCAGACCACGAACGTTGCACCACATCCGGGGCCGCCGCCCCGACGTAAAGTTAGACCGCCCCCTCTGGGGCGCATCGACCGAGCCGACACCCCTACCGCCCAAGCGGGACAAGGATGCCACCCAACCAATGTCGAGATAGTGCCCCGCCTCATAGAGCTGCCACTCACATTGTTCCCGAGATCGCCATCTCGACGCACAATCAGAAACCACCCGGAGCCGCCGCCCCGACGTCCACTGTCTCAGACGACGAAGAGATCCGTGCAAACTGCAACATGCTGACTCTCCAAGACGATGCCTCAAAGAAGGAAACGACGTAGCCGCCGTCATCGCCCGCTTCGACCATCCGAAGCTAGGGATTTCTCCCGGAGAGTCGTGTAATGGAGCTCCATGGCAACACCTTTAAGAAGGGGAACGACACCATGGCCATGGCGCCGCTGTTGCCGACACCGACCCACGGCCAGTGCTAGGCTTTCGCCCGGAGCTCCTCCACACTTCCGAATCCGAGCAGATCCGAAACACTGCACAGCACACAATCCCCATGGTCGACTTCCACCGGCTCCACCTTGTCGTGCAGCTGCTGCCGCACCTCGCAAGCACGCTAGCAACCACAGCACCTCATGCCGTGAGTGACGTGCCAGACCCTGCTCGACGCCAGAACCACGGCGCCCGAGCCCCTAGTGCAGCTGCTGCCCGAGCCCCTTTGCCACAACCGCGCCCTCCGCGCCACACCCGGTGCAGAGCACCAGAACCGGCGCCGCCACCCCGCACGAGGACCCGCGCAGCCGTGCGCCACAGGCGCCCGCCCGCGAAAACTGGATCGAGATCCAGCGGCCGCCGCGTCGACGATGCAGCCACCACCGCGCCGGCCAAGGCCCTCTCCCACCAGCACGGCCCGCAACAAGATCGCAGCCACCACCTCCCGGGGCCGCCGCCCCGGCATCCCGCGCCGGCGAGCCACCGGCCACCACCCCAGAAGCACCCGACGACCTCCCCAGCGCCACCAGCAGACCGGACCCCCCCTGGAACCTTCGGCAGCAGGGGGCCCGCCGCCACCGCGGCACACGGCCGGCGGCAGCGGCAGCGAGCGAAGAGGCGGCGGGAGGGAGCTTCGGCCGGAGGCGGAGTCGCCCCCGGTGTCGCCTGGGGCAGCGACACGGGGGGAAGGGGGTTGGTGTTTTTTCCAAACTTTTAGAATGTAGCAACATTTCATCCAGGACTAGATGAAGGAATGCCAAGTTATTTGCTCTTGGATGTATGTATTGATAAGGTCTTCAATCATGCTCATAGGAAATGATCTTTTGGACCAAGGGATGCTCAATAGATGATATGTTGGAATTGTTTTCGTAGGAGCTGGGGAAATGAGATGGTATTTTAGGCTTGGTTAGCTCCTACCTTGCTACTTGTATTATCCAACATGGTTCTCAATTTGTGCAGTGGAATATTGCAGGGTTATTCAATCTTTCACTAACAAAGAATTTGGTTTTGTCTCATTTTTTTTTTTGAAAAGGAGGATGACCCCCGGCCTCTGCATCTGGGCGATGCATGCAGTCATTTTATTAATTATTCACAAAGACCTTAGAAAGTAATACATAATTAAGTCTGGTGCAACCATCCTGGCATCACCCGTTGCGGGAGAATATCATATGGAAACCAATATTCAATGAAAACTTCATGGAGACCATATTTTAAAGTTTCAAAAAAATCTGAAAATAATATGGGATGTTAAGAGGGTGATGTTTTATTGCCACGCAAAATTTCAAATTGAAACACATTACGTGACGTGAGCTATGAAAAAGACAAATTTCAGCCCTGAATAGTGACATGAAAAAGACAAATTTCAGCCCTGAATAGTGACATTACTGTTCGGCACTATTCAACGCTGATTTTGTCTTTTTCATAGCTCACATTTCGTAATGTGTTTCAACTTAAAATTTGGCGTGCCAATAAAGCATCATCCTCTTAACATCCTGTATTTTTTTAGATTTTTTTGAACCTTTTTAAAATCTTTGTTTCGTGGTTTTCACCGGTTTCCACCGAATGTTGGTTTCCGTATGATATTCTCCCCATCCGTTGCTACGTCTAACCACTTGATGAAGGAGTGCCAAATGTCCGAATACCAAACAGACGTCGCACCAAAGACTAACATCTAAAGCCAGATGCCCCAACCAAGCCTCTTGGCGGCTTTTGGGTCCACACCGATCCGGCGCCCTATGAGAGGCCACTGCCGCCATCTTCCACCGATCCATCTTCAGAGTAGGTACTGACGCATCGACCTTGGCAGGTCCGTCGCCGACGCCACCACGGCTCCAGAAAACGCCACCTCCCTACACGGGTCTCATACCATTGAAAAGGTTTCCATATTGATAGGAACCATTACATTGAAAAGTTCCATGTCCACTGAGTTGGAGTTCCATCGAGGTATCAAAGTATGGTTCTCTATTGCTCACAATATGCAATATCAGTTTCGCCTAAAATGTCATTTTGTACTCTATTAATTCGAGGTTAAGAAAAAACCGTATCTTCAGTGGAAGGATTGAGAAAATGATGTTGTACCCGAATTAAGCTTCAATATAACACAATAACATGTATCTTAATAATTATAATTACTGGAGGAAGAAACTATTTATGATTAGAAAACCTCAAACAATAATAATGGACCGGACACAATGTTATCGTAAAAAGAAGACCAGAGTACAAACGATCTCTAAAAAAGATGTCCTCATGAATGATGGAGAAACCTAAAAATAACACAAATACATATTTGCCTTAAGTTAGTGGTAATAGTCTATTATCATGGTTCTTGTATAATACACATACGTGGTCAACACAGATTTATACAAACTCTTAAGGATGGTGTACTCGCATAGGAAGAAGAAAACCTGTAGTACCTCCGGTGTTGGCATAATTAATTATCTCTTGTGTGAGAGTTCCGTTGGCTCCTTGATCCTTGGTTTACTTCACAACATTCTACTTAGAGCGTTGCATGTTAGCGATAACAAGTTGATGAAGGAGTGCCGAATATCCAAACCAAATACCAAACTGACCTCGCCCCAAACCTAACATCTAAAGCCAGAGGCCCCAACCAAGCCTCTTGGCGGGTTTTTGGTCCACACCGGTCCGGCCCACTCCGAGAGGCCGTCGCAACCGTCTTGCACCGATCCATCTTTAAAGTAGGTACTGACGCATCGACCTTGGCAGGTCCGTCGCCGACGCCACCACGGCTCCAGAAAACGCCACCTCCCTACGCGGGTCTCATACCATTGAAAAGGTTTCCATATTGATAGGAACCATTACACTGAAAAGTTCCATGTCCACTGAGTTGGAGCTACATCCAGTTATCAATAATATGGTTCAATTGCTCACCGTATGCAATATCAGTTTCACCTACAATGTCGTTTTGTACTCTATTAGTTCGAGGTTAAGAAAAAAATCGCATCTTCAGTGGAAGGATTGAGAGAATGATGTTGTACTCGAATTAAGCTTCAATAACACACAATAACATGTATCATAATAATTACAATTACTGGAGGAAGAAACTATTTATGATTAAAAAACCTTAAATAATAATAATGGAACTGACACAATGTTATCGTAAAAAGAAGGCCAGAGTACAAACGATCTGTAAATAAGATGTCCACATAAATGATGGAGGAACCCAAAAATAACACAAATACATATTTGCCTTAAGTTAGTGGTAATAGTCTATTCTCATGGATCTTGTATAATACACATACGTGGTCAACAAAGATTTATACAAACTCTTAAGGATGGTGCTCTCGCATTTGCGAGGGCCACTTTGCTAGTTTTAAATAATAAAAATATCTAATGAATGAATGAATTAATTAGTTAATTAAATAATTAGTTAGTTACTTAACTTAATTAACCCTAGGTTAATTATATGCGACTATGACAAGGGGACCCCACACCCCAAGTTGACCAGTTAACAGTTAACCAGTCAACTACCGCGTCTGCAGTTGACTGGTCCCACTCGTCAGCCACTGGTGCACCTTTGGGTGCACTGCACCGGCTGCACCCAGTATTTTATTTTTCTTTTCGAATTAAAATAAATATATATTAATTTCAGAAATGTTTAAATCTTTATAAAATCATATAAAATAATCCGTAGCTCGGATGATAAAGTTTTTAACATGAAAGTTGCTGAGGAAAATCCCACGAATCCGAATACGCTGTCCGTTCATCTGTCACATGCTCCTAGCATGATGAACATGGACATTTTGCGTTAGTTTCATCAGTCCGGTAGAAGCCTGAGACCCAGGAAATATCGTCTGATATTTTTCCGCTCCGTCTGTGATGTATAGTACTGCGTTAGCTCATTCCTAGCACTGCATATTGCCTTGCCATGCATCGTGATGCATTTGTTTGCTTTATATTTATTGTTTCTCCCCCCTCTTCTCTCCGGTAGACCCCGAGACTGACGTTGCTGCCAGGTACGACTACGCCAGTGACGATCAACTTTTTGCAGCAGAGCAACAAGGCAAGCAACCCCCCCTTGATCATCCCGATATCGCCCATCTCTTTCCCTCTCATGCTTGCATTAGTTTTTGCTACCGTTGTAGATAGCTGCTATTCTTATGCATAGCCTATTTTTGTTAAACTGCTATTATATCTACTGCTTAGTATAGGTTGAGTAGGGACCCCCTGTGACCCCTTTGTCCCAGTTGCCCCTGCTTCATCATCGACGACTCGAAGACTTGAAGACTCGATCATCTTGATCGACAAGCCATGCCTATCACATCACATCACACCCCCCCTTAGTGGTACGACTCTACATCGCTCCTATCGAGTGCCGAGGGTGATACCTCGTAACACACTCCTGATGATGACTCTGTAGTGTAACTAATCGGTCATGGATATCGAGGGTGATTCCTCCGTCACCACTTCCGATAACGACTCTGTCGTGCAACACCTCAAGCACAGACCATCGAGGGTGATACCTCACTGGTCACCTTGACGATTACATCGAGTGGGATCCATCGAGGGTGATTCCTCGGTTTCTAAACTTGGTGTTATAGACACACGGTTACATTTACTTTACTGCTGATACATATTGAGGTCAGGATGACCTGGAGGGTGTTGGTGTAATGATGACGAGGCGTGGCTGGGCATTCTTGTCCCTTGTCACACATCCTCGAGATGGGGCGACGGGACCATTTATCGTGGCTCTGATCGTCACCGCAGTTAACAAAATGCTAATGGGTTGGGTATTTGATCTGAGTTGGTCGATTGACCTTTTTCGCACTAACCTTCACGTGGGAGGAGTTATGGGTACTCGGTGTCGTTGTATCAGCCGAAGCTCTTCGGACGTCAGCAATGGAGCGGCGCGCGCCTGAGTGGTCCGCGACGGCATTGATCTTGTATAAGAGGTGCTAGGACTGATCTCGGCCGCCCATGCATCGTGCAGGAGTGCAAAGGGTGATTGGGCCCATGACCCCTGCGCGCTTAGGATTTAGACTGGCGGGCTGGCCTCTCTGTTGAGCCTAGGTAGGGCGACGACGTGTTGATGTCCCGAGGCCGGGCATGACCCAGGAAAGTGTGTACGGCCAAAGGTTATCAAACGTGTTGGAAAATGTGGTGCACTCCTGCTGGGATGAATTCAACTATTCGAATAGCCGTGTCCACGGTAACAGGACGACTTGGAGTTGTATTCCGATCTAATACAGCTAGAATTGTGACTTAAAATTGAAATGTTTGGCTCCGAGGTTGCTTTCTCACAGGTAGTAGAGGATGAATCTCTGGGCGTGGTTACTTAATAAAATTGGTACAATAATATTTCTACATATGAGTTACCAATCTACACTCTTCTAATGATGCAAGATGTTGAAGATGCTAGTCTTCGATAGGACTAGGCCTTCTCTCTATTCTGGCATTTCTGCAGCCAGTCCAAAGATATAACCCCATTCCTTTGATACTAATGCATATTTTAGTATAGTTCTGATGTAAGTCTTGCGAGTACTTTGGATGAGTACTCATCGCTGCTTTACCTTCCTCTTTCCCCCCTTGATACGATTAGTGCGTTCAGATGACGGAGCCCAGGAGATGGAGGACCCTGCAGACGACTACTAGACCACCATTGGAGCCTAATACTACGTGGAGATGCTGACGCTCAGGAGTAGTTAGGATGGCTCCCACGCAGGAGACCTTGCCTCTTTCGATCTGTTGCTTATGTTTGTGCTAGCCTTTTTAAGGCAACACTTGTTTAACTTATGTCTGTACTCAGATATTATTTGCTTCCGCTGACTCATTTGAATTTGAGCTTATGTATTCGAGCCCTCGAGGCCCCTGGCTTCTAATATGAAGCTTGTATGACTTTAATTTGTGTCTAGAGTTGTGTTATGATATCTTCCAGTGAGTCCCTAATCTTGATCGTACGCATTTGCGTGTATTTTTAGTGTATGATTGAACCCATTACAACGCACCACTCCCACTGAAGATAAATCAATCTAGTTGGCCAAACAAAACAGATAGTTCGAAGAGAAATATGAAGCTATCACTAGTAGAAAACAGGCCATTAGTCCCGGTTGGGATGGGCCTTTAGTCCCGGTTCCCAACCCGGTTCTAATGTATAGGGACTAAAGGGTCCAAGCCTTTAGTCCCGGTTGGCTACGAACCGGGACTAAACCCCTGCCACGCGGTCGGCAGCGCGCGCCAGGGGATGGGGACCTTTAGTCCCGGTTGGTAACACCAACCGGGACTAAAGATTTAGGTTTATGGGTTTAGGTTTTATTGTTTATTTTTTCCCTTTCATTTTGTGTATTCCATTTAATTATTTTTCATTTCAAACATATTTTACGCTACTACATGCTGTACACGTTGTGCATATATAATACAATTTCTCGTAAAACCAATATCATATACATAGAACTTTTCGTACGACCATGCATGCATACACACATATGTACAATTTCGTATATGCAATTTCTCCAACAATTTGCAAATCATTACATGCAGGCATTAGGTGTAATGGTATTCTCCCTCGGGAGATATTACCTGCTCAAGCAAAAATCCCGCAATTTCCTCTCGAATTGCTCGTATGCGGTCCTTTGGAAGGAGCCTACCCCGCATGTCCTGCATCTTTAAAGAAGGAGATCAATATGAATATATGTTAGTTGTCTGTATATATATTACATCATGATAAAAAAATGTGAATGGTGTTTACGTACCCAAAGATCTCTTAAAGTTTTGGTCCTTTCCGTCATAAAGCGAATGTTCTCTCAAACGTAATATGCACATAAATCAGTCCCCTGTTCCTGCCTCATGCACTTTACGAGAATAGAATTCAATCAGATAATAATCAAGCATGATAATGGTATTGAAACTATAATTAAAGAGATGCGCGGACGTAGCTAGTACTACTTAATTACCTTGAGCTTTCGCCATTTCAGCTCTTGTTTCCATTCACCCCTAACCTCTTTGCAATTGATGAACTTTTTCCAAACCCTGCCCGGCAAAGAAAAAGAATAAAGGAGTTACTAATTACTTGATATCAGGAAACGAACTAAAGAGGCCGACATAGTGCGTAAATGATTGAAATTACCTGACGAGCATCGAATACAGGCTTATGTATTCTTCAGGGTCTCTACGTAGTGAGTCCAGTACTTCCACAGTTCCTTCGTCAACTTTAATGATTACCAGGATCCAGTGGAAGCTGCGGGCACGATTTGTATAAGCGGGCATGCATAACTCATCAATTATACAAATAAGCAAAAATAGAATTTGTAGTACAAGACAGTAACACTCACTTGAAGTTGTAAGGTAAAAGTATTTCTGGTTTGATATTTAGGGCCTTCAAAAACTTTAGCGATGCTTTCTCTGTGTCTTTAGGGAAAGTAGTTAACATATTTTCATTAACGGTATTTGGGTCAATGAACCCAATGCCATAGACTCCATCTCTTTTCAATTCAAAAATCTTCATTCTACATAATACACCACAAAAGAATATAGTGAGGATAATTACAGGCAATGAACGAGCTGAGCTAGAGACATAAATTACAGAAAGAAATCACTTACAGACAGTAGCAACTGACGATAACACTACTAGGAGAAAGCCTACTAGTAGCGCTTGAAATACCTATAGCAGTAGCGCTGGGTCCAGCGCTACTGCTAACGAGCTACAACTAAGTTGTAGCAGTAGCGCTGGTTGGTGCAGCGCTACTGCTAAGTATGGTTAGCAGTAGCGCTGCGCTGACCAGCGCTACTGCTAACTATCTGTAGCGCTGCAGAAAGGCAAGCGCTGCTGCTAATCCAGCGCTGCTACTAGATGCCTTCCAGCGCTGCTGCTAGTATTCCTGCTTTCACAGATTCATACCCCCTCTACGTATTTGTGATGTATTTGTATAGGCTCTATACAGTAGTTTCATCAGATCACAATAAACATACACTATTCTCATCATATCATACACATACAGTAGTCTCGTCATACCATCATCATCATCATTCAACACAAATATCATCACATCTTGAAAATAGCGATACACAAGTCATGTCATGTCTCGAATAAGTGCAACTGCATGGTCATGGCACACACACAAGTTTCATCATCTCTATCTAAACCATGATGTAGAAGAGAAGAGCGATCAGCATGAGCAAGACCGCGACTATGTAGTACTTGAGGCACCGGCGGTTCCGCCCCTGCTCTTGCCGGAGCGTCCACCTCAAGTAACTACTTTCCGCTTCGGCTCTGCTGTCGAACCCTCTGTGGCTAGCACCCGGGTACTTGTCCACCTGGGCCTGAGCGTCTGGCCAGTTGTCGTAGACTCCTGGAACCCTCCCAACGAACACGGCGTAGCAGTCCTTCGCCATCTCTGATCTATGTACCTGCATCGTCAGTTGATGAACTGAACGATAATATGCAACATAATGTACTTAAGAAAACAAAGAGGCATAATTAGCAAAATACAAGCAACCAATAGTAAACATAAACGATGAAGTTCCTCATACCCAAAGTAATTAACTAGAGCGATCTACGCTAGTTTAGGACCACGGTTTAATTACATCACATAGTTTCGCCGTGCATAAATTCAAAGTTTTGTGATAGAAAGACAGTAGTGACACATATATTGTCATCGACAATCACTCCTCCATGTCGGCGGTCCAATCTTCATAGTCAGGGAGGAAGCACCCGAGCTTCTTGAAAGGCTTCAGGTCCAGACGCTGAGCGATTAGCAGTGCTCGGACATCATCCCGCATGATTGGCCCATGGTAGAACATCCCTGTTGGTTCGAGGACCTGCTTCATGATCACTTGGGCAAGTTCACACTGTACGTGATAAAACTCAGCTCGGATTCGATGATCCGGTGTCTTTCCTATGCTTGTGGCCCAGTTGACAATCTCGGCATCGTTGGTAGTAGCTGACATGCGAAGGCGTTGATTATCCCTTCTGAACTCGAGCAGGTGATGCATGAGGTAGAATCCATCAGCCTTACTGGTGTGCGGTTGCTGGATGCAGCAGAAGTCGGTCATATGGCTGAAAACCAGCCCGTTCCGCCTGTACTTTTTCACCTTGATATATCCACCAGACAGGCTGAAGGTTAACAGGGCACTATCGAGAACACTCTTTATGTGCTTGTAATCCTTTTTCTTGATGTTCTTCGATGAGTCCAAGTAGATAGCATGGGAGTATTCTGGGTACAGAACGATGAGGACGGCGCTCCCCCCGCTGCGCAAATTAAGTACACCTCAAATTAGCCTCCATGCTTGCAAATGAATGATTAACACTTACGAAAGGATATGCGCTGATGACTTACGTGGGATGATAAGGCAGGAGAATCGCTTCCTTGTCCTTATTAGCGATCATGAAGCCGCCGATGTACTTGCTCGCATAGTCACGGTGCTCTTTGCAGACTGCCAAGAAGCTCTCGTGCATATGGTACAGGTCCGCGACGCAGATATATTTTATGTTCTCGATCCTGATGAAGTAGTTGAGATATGCTACTTCTTGAGCATGCGTTGGTTTTCCCTTGAAGAGGAAAGGGTGATGCAGCAAAGTAGATAAGTATTTCCCTCAGTTGTTGAGAACCAAGGTATCAATCCAGTAGGAGATACAAGCAAGTCCCCAATTGATGTACCTACACAAATAATCAAACACTTGCACCCAACGCAATAAAGGGGTTGTCAATCCCTTCACGGTTACTTGCAAGGATGAGATCTGATAGAGATAGGTATGATAGATTGCTAGATCGGAAAGTAAAACAAAAGTAAAAATAATGCAGCAAGGTATTTTTAGTATTTTTGGTTTTAGATCTGAAAGTATAAGATGGAAAATAGACCCGGAGGCCATAGGTTTCACTAGAGGCTTCTCTCATGAAGGAAAATAATACGGTGGGTGAACAAATTACTGTCGAGCAATTGATAGAAAAGCGAATAATTATGAAGATATCCAAGGCAATGATTATGCATATAGGCATCACGTCCGTGTCAAGTAGACCAAAACGATTCTGCATCTACTACTATTACTCCACACATCGACCGACTCCTGCCTGCATCTAGAGTATTAAGTTCATGAAGAACAGAGTAACGCATTAGGTAAGATGACATGATGTAGAGGGATAAACTCAAGCAATATGATGAAAACCCCATCTTTTTACCCTTGATGGCAACAATACAAATACGTGCCTCGCTACCCCTACTTTGTCACTGGGTGAGGACACCGCAAGATTGAACCCAAAACTAAGCACTTCTCCCATTGCAAGAATTACCAATCTAGTTGGCCAAACCAAACCAATAACTCGAAGAGACTTGCAAAGATATGAAATCATGCATATAAGAATTCAGAGAAGATTCAAATAATATTCATAGATAATCTGAACATAAACCCACAATTCATCGGATCTCGACAAACACACCGCAAAAGAGTATTACATCGGATAGATCTCCATGAAGATCATGAAGAACATGGTATTGAAGAACAAAGAGAGAGAAGAAGCCATCTAGCTACTCGCTATGGACCCGAAGGTCTATGGTAAACTACTCACGCATCATCGGAGGGGCAATGGAGTTGATGTAGATGCCCTCCGTGATCGAATCCCCCTCCGGCAGATTACCGAAAAAGGCTCCAAGATTGGATCTCACGGGGACAAAGGCTTCCGGCGGCGGAAAAGTATTTTCTGGGCTCTCTTTAGTATCCATGGAATATTTAGGAATTTATAGGCCGAAGAATAGGGTTAGGAGAGCTGCCGTGGGGCCACAAGCCAGGGGGGCGCCCCCCCCTAGGGTGCGCCCCTGTGGCTTGTCGCCACACGGCGGCTCTCCTGCCTTCATCTCCAAGTTTTCTGGGTTTCTTCTGGTCCAAGAAAAATCATTCCGAAGATTTTATTCCGTTTGGACTCCGTTTAATATTCCTTATCTGAAGTACTCAAAAACATGGAAAAAACAGAAACTGGCACTAGGCTCTAGATTAATAGGTTAGTCCCAAAAATAATATAAAATAGCATATTAATGCATATAAAACATCCAAAACAGATAATATAATAGCATGGAACAATAAAAAATTATAGATACGTTGGAGACGTATCAAGCATCCCCAAGCTTAATTCCTGCTCGTCCTCGAGTAGGTAAATGATAAAAACAGAATTTTTGATGTGGAATGCTACCTAACATATTTATCCATGTAATATTCTTTATTGTGGCATAAATATTCAGATCCATAAGATTCAAAACAAAAGTCTAATATTGACATAAAAACAGTAATACTTCAAGCATACCAACAAGGCAATTGCGTCCTTTCGAAATAACATGATCTTAGAAAGTTATCCCTACAAAATCATATGGTCTGGCTATGCTCCATCTTCCCCACACAAAGTATCTAAATCATGCACAACCCCGATGACAAGCCAATCAATTGTTTCACACTTTTTATGTTCTCAAACCTTTTCAACTCTCACGCAATACATGAGCGTGAGCCATGGATATAGCACTATAGGTGGAATAGAATATGGTGGAGGTTGCAAGGAAAAAGGGAGAAGATAGTCTCACATCAACTAGGCGTATCAACGGGCTATGGAGATGCCCATCAATAGATATCAATGTGAGTGAGTAGGGATTGCCATGCAACGGATGCACTAGAGCTATAAGTGTATGAAAGCTCAAAAAGAAAACTAAGTGGTTGTGCATATGATGAAAAATTCCACTAGTTATATGAAAGTGACAAAATAGGAGACTCTCTATCATGAATATCATGGTGCTACTTTGAAGCACAAGTGTGGAAAAAGATAGTAGCATTGTCCCTTCTCTCTTTCTCTCATTTATTTGGTGGGCTTCTTTGGCCTCTTTTTTTTATTTGGGCTTCGCTGGCCTCTTTTATTATTTGTAAAGTCCGGAGACTCATCCCAACTTGGGAGGGATTCATAGCTTCCATCATCCTTTTCTCTCACGGGACAATGCTCTAATAATGAAGATTATCACACTTTTATTTACTTACAACTCAAAAGAAAAATTACAACTCGATACCTAGAACAAAATATGACTCTATATGCAATATGAAAGTGATGGTGCGTGTCATGAAAAACGGAACGGTGGGAGTTGCATGGCAATATATCTCGGAATGGCTATGGAAATGCCATAATAGGTAGGTATGGTGGCTGTTTTGAGGAAAATATATGGTGGCTGTTTTGAGGAAGGTGGGTTTGATGCACCGGCGAAAGTTGCGCGGTACTAGAGAGGCTAGCAAAGGTGGAAGGGTGAGAGTGCGTATAATCCATGGACTCAACATTAGTCATAAAGAACTCACATACTTATTGCAAAAGTCTATTAGTTATCGAAACAAAGCATTAGACGCATGCTCCTAGGGGAGAGGTTGGTAGGAGTTAACCATCGCGCGCTCCCGACCCTCACACAAAGGTTGACAATCATTAAACAAATCATGCTCCGACTTCGTTACATAACGGTTCACTATACGTGCATGCTACGGGAATCACAAACTTCAACACAAGTATTTCTTCCAATTCACAACTACTCACTAGCATGACTCTCGTATTACCATCTTCATATCTCAAAACTATATGCAAGGAATCAAACTACTCATAGTATTCAATGCACTTAATATGAAAGTTTTTATTATATCCCTCTTGGATGCCCATTATATTAGGACTAAATTCATAACCTAAACCAATTACCATGCTGTTTTAAAGACTCTCAAAATAATATAAGTGAGGTACGAGAGTTCAATAATTTCTACAAAATATAACACCACCGTGCTCTAAAAAGATATAAGTGAAGTACTAGAGCAACATTGCCTAGCTCAAAAGATATAAGGGAAGCACATAGAGTATTCTAATAAATTCACGATTCAGCGTGTCTCTCTCAAAAAGATGTTTGCAGCAAGGATGATTGTGGCAAACTAAAAATCAAAGACTCATATCATACAAGACGCTCCAAGCAAAACACATATCATGTGGTGAATTAAAATATAGCCTCAAGTAAATTTACCGATGGATTGAAGACGAAAGAGGGGATGCCTTCCGGGGCATCCCCAAGCTTAGGCTTTTTGGTATCCTTGAATATGGCTTGGGGTGCCTTGGGAATCCCCAAGCTTAGGCTCTTGCCACTCCTTATTCCATAGTCCATCAAATCTTTACCCAAAACTTCAAAACTTCACAACACAAAACTCAACAGAAAACTCATGAGATCCGTTAGTATAAGAAAAATAAATCACCACTTTAGGTACTGTTTTGAACTCATTCTTTATTTATATTGGTGTAATATCTACTATATTCTAACTTCTCCATGGTTCACACCCCCCGATACAAGCCATAGATACATCAAAATAAGCAAACAACACAAAGAAAACAGAATCTGTCTAAAACAGAACAGTCTGTAGCAATCTATAGACTTCGAATACTTCTGTAACTCCAAAAATTCTGAAAAATTAGAAAAATCAGGGAAATTTGTATATCAATCTTGTGTAAAAATTTCAGATCAAAAGCACGTTCCACTGAATTTACAAAATTCCTGGACTGAGAGCAAAAGTTTCTGTTTTTCAGCAAAATCAAATCACAAACACCGTAGACCATCCCAAAGGTCTTACTTGGCTCAAACACTAATTTAAACAGGAAAACACAATTACTACAGAGGTAATAATGTGTGAAACACTCAAAAACAGAAGCAAAAACAAAAGCATAAAAATAAAATTGGGTTGCCTCCCAACAAGCGCTATCGTTTTATGCCCCTAGCTAGGCATAATGATTTCAATGATGCTAACATAAAAAATAGTAATTGAGATATGAAAAAGAGCATCATGAATCTCATGAAAAACAAATTTAAGTCTAACCCACTTCCTATGCATAAGTATTTTGTGAGCAAACAATTTATGGGAACAAGAATCAACTAGCATAGGAAGGCTAAACAAGCTTAACTTCAAAACTTTGAACACATAGAGAGGAAACTTGATATTATTGCAATTCCTACAAGCATATGTTCCTCCCTCATAATAAATTTCAGTAGCATCATGAAGGAATTCAACAATATAACTATCACATAAATCATTCTTTTCATGATACACAAGCATGCAATCATCATAATGAGTTTGCTCATCAAATCTTGGGGGACAAAAAATATCATCTTCATCAAACATAGCATCCCCAAGCTTGTGGCTTTGCATATCATTAGCATAATTGACATTAATAGAATTTATAGTAACATCATTGCAATCATGCTTTTCAATCAAGGAGCTATCATGAATCACCTTATAGATTTCTTCTTTCAACACTTCATCAAAATTTTCAGATTCATGATTTTCAAGCAAAACTTCATAGAGATAATCAAGTGCACTCAACTCACTAGCAATTGGTTCATCATAATTTGGCCTTTTGAAAAGATTAGCAAGTGGATGAGGATCCATATCAATAGATTTTTAGCAAGCGAAGATGCAAGCATATAGAAGGCACATGGCAACACAAGCAAACAAAAAGAGATCCGGCGAGAAAAAGGCGAATAAAACGGCAAATTGGTGAAGTGGGGGAGAGGAAAATGAGAGGCAAATGGCAAACAATGTAAATGCAAGAGATGAGTTTGTGATGGGTACTTGGTAGGCTTGATGTAGATCTCCCCGGCAACGGCGCCAGAAATTGGCAAGTTGACGGGAGAGTTCTTATCCTGACTTGCTATGTGTCTCCCCGACAACGGCACCAGAAATTGGCAAGTTGATGGGAGAGTTCTTATCCTGACTTGCTATGTGTCTCCCCGGCAACGGCGCCAAAAATCCTTCTTGCTACTTCTTGAACATGCGTTGGTTTTCCCTTGAAGAGGAAAGGGTGATGCAGCAAAGTAGATAAGTATTTCCCTCACTTGTTGAGAACCAAGGTATCAATCCAGTAGGAGATACAAGCAAGTCCCCAATTGATGTACCTACACAAATAATCAAACACTTGCACCCAACGCAATAAAGGGGTTGTCAATCCCTTCACGGTTACTTGCAAGGATGAGATCTGATAGAGATAGGTATGATAGATTGCTAGATCGGAAAGTAAAACAAAAGTAAAAGTAATGCAGCAAGGTATTTTTAGTATTTTTGGTTTTAGATCTGAAAGTATAAGATGGAAAATAGACCCTGGGGCCATAGGTTTCACTAGAGGCTTCTCTCATGAAGGAAAATAATACGGTGGGTGAACAAATTACTGTCGAGCAATTGATAGAAAAGCGAATAATTATGAAGATATCCAAGGCAATGATTATGCATATAGGCATCACGTCTGTGTCAAGTAGACCAAAACGATTCTGCATCTACTACTATTACTCCACACATCGACCGACTCCTGCCTGCATCTAGAGTATTAAGTTCATGAAGAACAGAGTAACGCATTAGGTAAGATGACATGATGTAGAGGGATAAACTCAAGCAATATGATGAAAACCCCATCTTTTTACCCTTGATGGAAACAATACAAATACGTGCCTCGCTACCCCTACTTTGTCACTGGGTGAGGACACCGCAAGATTGAACCCAAAACTAAGCACTTCTCCCATTGCAAGAATTACCAATCTAGTTGGCCAAACCAAACCAATAACTCGAAGAGACTTGCAAAGATATGAAATCATGCATATAAGAATTCAGAGAAGATTCAAATAATATTCATAGATAATCTGAACATAAACCCACAATTCATCGGATCTCGACAAACACACCGCAAAAGAGTATTACATCGGATAGATCTCCATGAAGATCATGAAGAACATGGTATTGAAGAACAAAGAGAGAGAAGAAGCCATCTAGCTACTAGCTATGGACCCGAAGGTCTGTGGTAAACTACTCACGCATCATCGGAGGGGCAATGGAGTTGATGTAGATGCCCTCCGTGATCGAATCCCCCTCCGGCAGATTACCAGAAAAGGCTCCAAGATTGGATCTCACGGGAATAGAGGCTTCCGGCGGCGGAAAAGTATTTTCATGGCTCTCTTTAGTATTCAGGGAATATTTAGGAATTTATAGGCCGAAGAATAGGGTTAGGAGAGCTGCCGTGGGGCCACAAGCCAGGCCCCCCCCTAGGGCGCACCCATGTGGCTTGTCGCCACACGGCGGCTCTCCTGCCTTCATCTCCAAGTTTTCTGGGTTTCTTCTGGTCCAAGAAAAATCATTCCGAAGATTTTATTCCGTTTGGACCCCGTTTAATATTCCTTATCTGCAATACTCAAAAACATGGAAAAAACAGAAACTGGCACTAGGCTCTAGATTAATAGGTTAGTCCCAAAAATAATATAAAATAGCATATTAATGCATATAAAACATCCAAAACAGATAATATAATAGCATGGAACAATCAAAAATTATAGATACGTTGGAGACGTATCAAGATACAGCGCATACATGCGGATGAACTGGAAATCCAGCTTGGTCATGTGGAACATGTCGTAGATGTAGTCAAATCGCAGGATGAACTTATCCGCGGGCCATCCCTCGACGTACAACTTCCCACCCGGCACCTGAGCCGCGTAAAGCGGGTAACCTGGTTTTTCCGAGATGAGAAGGCTTTTCTCTTTGGCCAGCACATCATCATGAAGTCTCCTTAGATCATTGTTTAGTATGTCCTCTAGCGCTTTCTGAGGTAGGATCGGGTGGCCGGTGACATGGAAACGCTCCGCACCTACGACCGGTATTCTGTCTACCTCCCGGGGCTTCAGAGGCGGCTGGCTGCTTGAAGCAGCTCTGGCGCCTTTAGAGCCTTTCCTCTCCGGTCTCCTCCTTTGCTTCTTGGCGGGTGGCGGTAGTGAGCCCACCATACCTTCCCTAACCACCACCCCCAGTGTCGTCGGGCTAATCAGTGGACGGCCCTCGGGTTGTTGCTGGGTAGAAGCGGCATCTGGAGGCGTCTCCTGCGAGGATCGCTTGAAGAGAGACTTTTTGCATTCTGCCTTAGGATGTTCCGGCTCCGGCAAATCAGGCAGCATCAAGTCATCATCTCCACGCTCATAGCCTGAGTCTTCGTCGTCCTGAGCCATCAATCCTCCATCATCATAGGCGGTATTGAAATACTTGTCTGGGTCATCCTCCTCCTCCTCCATGTCATCATCAGCATTTGCTTCTTCGACAACAGGGGCGACGTCATCTGGCACTAATGGAGGCTCTCCCTCGTGTCGTCCGCTATCACCCGCCACGACAGGTGCAGGTAATTTGGTAGTTGGGGTGGTGTTCATACTTTCTTGAGAAGCTGTCGTTGGTGTGATACTGGGCGCCTCGACACGAAGAAGAGTCTTCGGCCAAGGCAAGAACCAGCTCTTGCATGCGCCAATCCGTTGAGGGGTCTCCTCGTCATCGACTGGTACCGGAGGAGGCAAATCCTCGAAGCCCGCTAAGACACTGGCCACGTTAACCTTGAAGACGCCATCGGGCATCTCTCGGTTGTGGAACATGCGGTCCTTCGGCTTCACGATCGTTGCCTTTCCCATGGCCACCTTCTGGCCCTTGAGGTCTTACAGTAGGGTGCACGGGGTATCGTTGGCCTACGAAGACATGTCTGCGACATCAAACATCCGAAAGGCAACTGAAACGGAAGACTATATAGATATGCTGGTGAAAAGGGTATGACGCGTAATTACCGTGAGGGCGTCGAGCTCAGCCATAGACGAAGGCCCGCCGAGCATGCCAGAGATGGAGGTCGGGCTGCTATGAACTGGAGCGGGACCTTTTGCGGTTGCTTGAGCAGGTGCTGGTGGTGTGATGTTCACCGAATTGCTCCCGACGTAGCTGGGAAGGGGAAAGTCCTCTGGCCCTTTCTCTGGATTCCTCTTCGACCAATCGATAATTGCCGGAATCAAGCTGGTAATAATTGCAGATTGGAAGTCATTGACCCTTGCATTGACTACCCCGAGCAACTCTTCTATGGTCTCAGCTTTGGTCTTATTGACCGCAATCGCGACCTTCTCGTCGATGGTCTGCTGGTTGAGCTCCCGTCTCTTCCTTCTTTCCTCTGGCTCCTCGCGGTAGCACATCTTCCACGAGGCGCCATCTCCGACGCCGTGCACATGTCCATAGGACGGCGGTTGGTCCTCTGGGACCTTTTTCAGTATGTTCAGGGCCCGGTTGAAATGGGTGTCCCACTTGGGCCTCGCCGACGACTGTGACGACTCGTCGCTTTCGGCTGCCTTTTGGTGCTGCTCTTTCTGCAAAAGGAACGTGGATGGTTTACTAATAATGTGACAAAACTTGTAGTCGAATTGATTGGAATCTAATATGATAATGTGGTAATATAACAATTACCAGAAGTCTCATGCACTAGTACAAAACAAGGCATCGGTCCACCCCTGAGAAGCCCATTAGTCCCTGTTCACTCACGAACCGGGACCCATGGGGGCATCGGTCCCGGTTCGTGAGGCCAGGGCGCCGGCCGGGCCTCGTGGGCCATTGGTCCCGGTTCGTCTGACCCCTTTTGTCCCGGTTCCAGACACGAACCGGGACCAATGCGCCTCGCTCCTGGCCCACAACCATTGGTCCCGGTTTGTGGCTGGAACCGGGACTAAAGGTGACCCCTTTGGTCCCGGTTCCAGCCACGAACCGGGACCAATGCGCCTCGTTCCTGGCCCACAACCATTGGTCCCGGTTTGTGACTGGAACCGGGACCAATGGTTGGCCTATATATAGCCCCCGCCCGCAAGCAGAGCAATGCATTGCTCTGTTTTTTTGCCCGGCCGTGGGAGAGCTTTTGTGGTGCTCTAGCTCACCTCCTATGCACATGAGGTGTTCGATGAAATGCCCGAGCCACACTTAAGCTTTCTCCTCTCGAAGCTCCTTGTCCAAGCTCCATTTTCCTCAAGATTTGTCTAGGTTTGGCGGTCCGTCCTGTCCCGTCCCCGTCCTCACCGCTGTCGATCGCCCGCGCCCATCTCGGCGCCGGCAACACCGTGGTTAGCCTCTTCTTCTTATCTTCTTTCTAAAAGAAAAAAGTTCTTACTTGTGTGTTTTAATTAGATGCTCTAGAGAGTTATATGTTGTTCAATAATAAGAACTATATAACGCACGCAGATGAACCGGCAATGGATGTACGGTGACCGACGCACCTCCGAGTATATTAAGGGCCTGCATAATTTTCTCGAAGCGGCTGAGGCAAACAAGCAGAATGGTTTTATGCATTGTCCATGTACTGTCTGTGAGAATACGAAGGCTTTCTCCAACTCTAAAACCCTTCACTTCCACCTGCTTGAGAAGGGTTTTATGCCACACTATAATGTTTGGACCAAGCACGGAGAAAGAGGGGTTATGATGGAAGACAACGAAGAAGAAGAGGATGATGACAACTACCCGCCCCCTGAATACAGTGATGCTGCAATGGGGGAAGCTGAAGATCAAGAGGAACCAGACGATGTGCCCGATGATGATCTTCGCCGGGTCATCGTTGATGCACAGAGAGAATGCGAAAGTGAAAGGGAGAAGTTGAAGTTCGATCGCATGTTAGAGGATCACAAAAAAGGGTTGTACCCAAATTGCGAAGATGACAACAGAAAGCTCGGTACCACACTGGAATTGCTGCAATGGAAGGCAGACAATGGTGTATCTGACAAGGGATTTAGTTCGCTACTGAAAATAATGAAGAAGAAGCTTCCAAAGGATAACGAATTGCCCGGCAGTACGTACGAAGCAAAGAAGGTTCTATGCCCTCTAGGATTGGAGGTGCAGAAGATACATGCATGCCCTAATGACTGCATCCTCTACCGCGGTGAGTACGAGGATTTGAACGCATGCCCGGTATGCGGTGCATTGCGGTATAAGATCAGACGAGATGACCCTGGTGATGTTGAGGGCGAGCGCCCCAGGAAGAGGGTTCCTGCCAAGGTGATGTGGTATGCTCCTATAATAGCACGGCTGAAACGTCTGTTCAGAAACAAAGAGCATGCCATGTTGATGCGATGGCACAAAGAAGACCGTAAGAAAGACGAGAAGTTGAGAGCACCCGCTGATGGGTCGCAGTGGAGAAAAATCGAGAGAAGGTGGGGGGACTTTGCAGGTGACGCAAGGAACGTATGGTTTGGTTTAAGTGCAGATGGCATTAATCCTTTTGGGGAGCAGAGCAGCAATCATAGCACCTGGCCCGTGACTCTATGTATCTATAACCTTCCTCCTTGGTTGTGCATGAAGCGGAAGTTCATTATGATGCCAGTGCTCATCCAAGGCCCTAAGCAACCCGGCAAGGACATTGATGTGTACCTAAGGCCATTAGTTGAAGAACTTTTACAGTTGTGGAATGGAGAAGGTGTACGTGTGTGGGATGAGCACAAACAGGAGGAATTTGACCTACATGCGTTGCTGTTTGTAACCATCAACGATTGGCCTGCTCTCAGTAACCTTTCAGGACAGACAAACAAGGGATACCACGCATGCACACACTGTTTAGATGACACCGACAGTATATATTTGGACAAATGCAGGAAGAATGTGTACCTGGGGCATCGTCGATTTCTTCCGACCAACCATCAATGTCGAAAGAAAGGAAAGCATTTCAAAGGTGAGGCAGATCACCGAAAGAAGCCCGCCCTCCGTACTGGTGATCACATACTTGATATGGTCAATGATTTACAAGTAATCTTTGGAAAGGGTCCTGGCGGACTATCTGTTCCGACTGACGATGCGGGATGCGCACCCATGTGGAAGAAGAAATCTATATTTTGGGACCTACCCTATTGGAAAGACCTAGAGGTCCGCTCTGCAATCGATGTGATGCACGTGATGAAGAATCTTTGCGTGAACCTGCTAGGCTTCTTGGGAGTGTATGGGAAGACAAAAGATACACCGGAGGCACGGGAGGAACATCAACGTGTGCATGAAAAAGACGGCATGCATCCAAAGCAGTATGAAGGTCCTGCCAGCTACGCTCTTACCACAGAAGAGAAGGAAATCTTCTTTGAATGCCTGCTCAGTATGAAGGTCCCGTCTGGCTTCTCGTCGAATATAAAGGGAATAATAAATATGGCAGAGAAAAAGTTCCAGAACCTAAAGTCTCATGACTCTCACGTGATTATGACGCAACTGCTTCCGGTTGCATTGAGGGGGCTTCTACAGGAAAACGTTCGATTAGCCATTGTGAAGCTATGTGCATTCCTCAATGCAATCTCTCAGAAGGTGATCGATCCAGAAATCCTGCCAAGGTTAAGGAGTGATTTGGTGCAATGTCTTGTTAGTTTCGAGCTGGTGTTCCCACCATCCTTCTTCAATATCATGACGCACGTCCTAGTTCATCTAGTCGACGAGATTGTCGTTCTGGGCCCTGTATTTCTACACAATATGTTCCCCTTTGAGAGGTTCATGGGAGTCTTAAAGAAATATGTAGGGAGCGGACTCAATAATATGTAGGGACGGGCATTCTTGGTCTCAAGCACACTACACAGTTCTACAGAATTCTACCTTGGTGACCCCGTATGTCGATGAACACAAGAATATTCTGCGCTCCAAATACCCGGAGCAGTGTGACGACTGGATTACATATGAACACATCAGGACTTTCGGCAGTTGGTTGCAAACACGTCTCATGGGTGACAACACTGTTTCTGATGAGCTGTACTCGTTGGCCAGGGGACCATCTTCGACTGTATTGACTTACAAAGGGTACGAGATAAATGGGAATACATTTTACACGATCGCCCAAGATCAAAAGAGCACCAACCAAAACAGCGGTGTCCGCTTTGATGCAGCAACCAAGAGGGGAAAGGACACATATTATGGTTACATAGTGGACATATGGGAACTTGACTATGGACATGATTTCAAGGTCCCTTTGTTTCAGTGCAAATGGGTCAATCTGTCAGGAGGCGGGGTACAGGTAGACCCACAGTACGGAATGACAACAGTGGATCTCAACAATCTTGGGTACACAGGTGAACCATTCGTCCTAGCCAATGATGTGGCGCAGGTTTTCTATGTGAAGGACATGTCTACCAAACCGAGAAAAAGAAAAGATAAGGAAGCGAATACATCATACGATGAGCCAAAGCGCCACATAGTTCTTTCAGGAAAAAGAGACATCGTGGGATTGGAGGGCAAGACAGACATGTCTGAAGATTATGAAAAGTTTCATGAAATTCCTCCCTTCAAAGTCAAGGCTGACCCAAGCACCCTGTTAAACGATGAAGATTATCCATGGTTACGGCGCAATAAGCAAAGGACACAAGCGAAGAAAAAGTGAAGACTTTCTCTCCACAACTATATAATTGCAGTTACATGTGAAGAAATTAAATGAAATCCCTTTGTAACAGAAGAGTTTTCGTCCGAAACCCCGATACTTCGAAAGAGATTGTCCATTTTGTACACGAAGTGCATCCAGTTTTTGCCGTAACCCTCTCAACTTTTTAGCACATGCTATGTGGGTGAAATGATGATACCATGCCAACTTTCAACCTTTTCAGAGTTCATTTGAAGTGCTTTTCAATTTCAGGGTCATTTAGCTCAAAGAATGAACTAATAGCAAAAAGAATGAACTAGAAAACCTTTATGAAACTCTAATAGCAAAAATAATGAACTAAAAATAATCAATTAAAAAATTCTGTTATGATCAACTAAAATAAAACTATAATATTCTTCAATACCAAAAAGAATCAACTAAAAAGCTTTTATAAAACTCTAATAGCAAAAGGAATCAACTAAAAATATTTTATAAACCTCTAGTATTTATGAAACTAAAATTATATAAAATTTATGCAACTAAAGTTATCATAGTATTTTTTGTTCAAAACATTAATAGCAAAAAGAATAACTCAAAAACTCTAAGTATTTAGTTGTAAGTAGAAACAAAAGAAAATAAATAAAGCAAAAAAAACAAAAGAAAATAAATAAAGCAAAAAAAAAACAAAAGAAAATAAATAAAGCAAAAAAAAACAAAAAAATAAATAAAGCAAAAAAAAACAAAAGAAAATAAATAAAGCAAAAAAAAATGCTGGCTACTGGGCAACCACGGCCTGCATACGACTAGAAACCCGCTAGTTGGGCCAGGATGCAGGCCCGCAGAAGGCCCAGTAGGCCCACGGCAGAGAGAGTGCGTTTAGGCCCGTAGGCATGCATTAGAGAGGAGCTCGAAACGGTGGCCGCAGCCGTGCTTATAAACCAGTGCGGGCGCTAGTCAACTAGCGAGGTGGGACTAAACTTCCACGCCCCGACGCCGTAGAGCCCTTTGGTCCCGGTTCGTGGCACCAACCGGGACCAATGCCCACCTTTGGTCCCGGTTGGTGGCACCAACCGGGACCAATGCCACCCTTTAGTCCCGGTTGGTGCCACCAACCGGGACCAAAGGTCTCTGCTTCCCGCCCTTTGGGCTGACGAAAAGAGACCTTTGGTCCCGGTTGGTGGCACCAACCGGGACTAAAGGTGGGCATTGGTCCCGGTTGGTGGCACCAACCGGGACCAAAGGTCTCCCTATATAAGCGGGAGTTGGGAAAATTTGCCAAAGACATCTGCTGTTTCCCTCGACGACGCCGAGCACATCGACGCCGCCAGGCTGCCCGAGCTCGCCGTCGACGCCCTCGCCGCCCTCTGCCCCGTCGACGCCGTCAGGCTGCTCCTCGTCGCCATCGCCGCCGAGCCCCCGCTGCCCCGACACCCTCGACGCCCTCGACGCCCTCTGCCCCGACGCCGGCGCCGCTCCCCGCGCCCCTGCTGCCCCGACGCCGCCCCCAGTGAGCCCCCCTTCCCCCGCGCCGCCGCCACTGCTCTGCTTGCCGCGCCGTGCCCCTGCTCTGCTTGCCGCGCCGCCGCCGCCACCGCCGCCCCGGCCGGATCTGCCTTTTTTGTTGTTGTATGTATATGCAGTATGTATGTATGTATGTATGGATGCTGTATGTATGTATGTATATGAAGTATGTATGTATGGATGGATGATCCATAGAAAGTTTTTATATATGCATTGATACAATTTTATTTTTGTTCATAGATTTTTTTTTGTTCATAGATGTATGTTTTTTTTGTTTATAGAAAGTTTTTATATATGAGCAATGATGATCCATAGAAAGTTTTTATATATGCATTGATATATGAGCAATGATGATCCATAGAAAGTTTTTATATATGCATTGATACAATTTTATTTTTGTTCATAGAATTTTTTTTGTTCATAGATGTATGCTTTTTTTTGTTTATAAAAAGTTTTTGTCATGAGGGGGGACATCGGACATGCATGAGAGAGAGGCGGTCCGCTCGTCGGACATGTCATGTGGATTTTTTTTGTTCATATAGAAAACTCCGGTAACTTCGACATGAGGGGGGGACGTCGATCAACCCCCTCCCGCCCCTACCCGTAAAAGTTAAAATGTTCATATATTCAAAATGAGTTAAAATGAGTTAAAAGTGACTTACTCCCGGTCCGCTCGCCCGACCAACTCTCGAGGCCACCTGTACCCCCTCCCCGATAACTTCGACATGAGGGGGGACGTCGGACATGAGGGGTGAGCGTCGTTGTTGTCTACCCCCTCCCCGATAACTTCGACATGAGGAGGGATGTCGGACATTACATGAGGGGTGAGCGTCGTTGTCGTCTACCCCCTCCGGTAACATAGATAACTCCGGTAACATAGATTTATCAAGAATGCCCCCATTATGGATGTGCACAAGTTGATCCAATTTTTTTCTGATCTCATCTATATATACATTCTTCTATATTTGCAGAAACTATGGATCAAAGAGACTTGGAACAAGAACAGTTGTTGGGGGAGATAATCCTCGCCGGAGGTGATGCTATCTTGTCGTTTCTCAACGACACCGATGGAACAATGGAGGAGGAAGGACATGATCATGATGGCTCCGGTGACATGATCATGATGGCTCCGGAGGTGCTGACTAGCTAATTGATGCATTAATTGTTTTGGTATGTACATATATTAACTCTTCTTTCTTCTTTTATAGCCCTCCGGATCGAGCCAAACTTCGGTAACGAGACGAGGCCCGAAGAAGAGGTTGCGCAAGGATGAAAGGTTCACGATCACAGCACTCGCGGATGATGGCCTACCGATTGAACCCAAGCGGACCAAGGACGCATTTTCTGCTCAGTGCGGAGCTATTGTTAGGGACAACATCCCAATCATCATCAAGCAATGGAATAAGCCTAAGGACGACGCCCCTGAAGGTGACTATGTCACCGATAGACAGAAAGATGATCTTTGGACCTTGCTGAAGGCAAATTTCACCCTACCGCCAGAGGAGGATCCGAATAAGCCAGTTATAGAGCCACTGGTCAAGGCGTGTGCTCTTAAGAAGATGGCAGATCTATTCAGGAGGTGGAAGAAGGAGTTGAAATCAAAGTTTGTCGACAAAGGTGAGACTCCAGAATTCATCGGCCGATTTGAGAAGATAAGAGATCACTGGCCCGCATTTGTGGCCTACAAGACATCAGACAAGAGTAAGAAAATGTCAGAGACAAACAAGAACAACGCTGCAAAGAAGCAGTATCACCATCACACGGGGTCAGGTGGCTACCTCAAAGCCCGGCCGTTGTGGGACAAAGCTGAGAATGACCTGATTGCTAAAGGGGTCAAACCAGAGACATTGAACTGGCCGACCGTTCAAGGACTTGGTTCTTCGGGGTTGGGGGAACTTTGGACCCTGAAACAGGGAAGTGCCGTTGGACGGACGAGCAACTTGCAATACCCGTCACGAAGCTTCAGAAGTATATCACCGCAGCGCAGGAAGGGACGTTCATTCCCGATAGAGAGAAGGACGAGCTGACTGAGGCCCTAGGGAATGCTGAGCACCCTGGACGAACACGAGGCACACCAGGCTCCGTTCCGTGGAAGGTTGGGTTTCCCGACGCAGGCGGTTACAGAAGCCGGGAGAGAAAGAGGAAACCGGAGCTGAGCGACATGCAGAAGATGAGTGCAAGACTACAAAAGCTAGAGGAAGAACTTGAGAGCCAGCGAGCTGCCGGCCAACCATCTCAGCGGCACGAACCTACCCCAGAAGCTACCCCGCCATCTCAGCGGAGAAGCAACATGGCTTCCACGGAGCCCGTTCAGACTGACTTCACGGAGCCTATCTACCCCGTGGATACTATCACGGAGGCTCAAAATTGCGAGCTTATGACGAAATGCCATAACCTCACTTTCAAGGCGGCTTTCGGCTCTGTTGCACCTCCTCAACCCAACGGAACTTTTCACTGCCTTCCGATTCCACATGACTATGCTGTTGTGATGGTGGATGAAGTAATGGAGGGATTTGAGGAGCTCGAGCTTTACCACTCTACAGGTGAAGGGGAGAATCAGCTGGTTCATGCTCTGAGGAGTACATGTCTATGGCAGAAGGAGTACATCAAGCTTCCAAACTGGACGCCTCCGCCTCCTCCTCCTCCTCTGGCGAGTCAGGGCACTCCGCCTCCTCCTCCTCGTCCTCCTCCTCCGGCGAGTGATCAGGGCACTCCGCCTCCTTCTCCGGCTCCTCCGACGCGTGAGGGCACTCCGCCTCCTCCTTCGCCTACTCCGGTGCGTCGGAGCAGTCCGCCTCCTCCTCCGCCCCGTCGGCAACGGCGGAAGACAGACGCCGCCGCTCCGGCTCCTCCGGCGCGTCGGAGCACTCCGCCTCCTTCTCCGCCTCGTCAGCAACAACGGAAGAGAGACGCCGCCGCTCCGCCGGCTAGCAGTACAAGCAGAGGCGGGAGGCAATTCAGATACGGTCCATCTCTCAAGCCTCTGGAAAAGTTACCATATGAGAGGACCGAGCAGGAAAACGAGGACATATGTCGTGCCCAAGTGGGGGACCATTTTGCAAAGAAAACTCCACCTCCGAAGGAGAAGCTAGATCCGGTGAAAGTGAAGCGCACTATCGATGCCCTGAAGCGACCACCACCGCCTCCGCCGAATTCCAACTATGTCCGCATTCTTGAAAAGACATATGAAGAAGCGCGGCGGTCGGGAAGTACTTCTAGTGATGCAAGGTTAGCAGAACGAAGAAGTGGGAAAACAATTCCCCAGCTCGGCGAACAGGAGAAGAAATCGTGCCCCCCGCTCAAGGTGTCTAGCGATATCGTCGCTAATCATCCGGGGATGGTGCCTGGTACCAATCCTGGTGATTACTTGGGGGATGATGTAATTTTTCAAACGGCTGAGGTAACAAAAGAAGAATATAAATACGTGCACGGGAAGCCTCTCGTCAAACCTGATCATCCTCCTCTAACAACGATGATGTACAAATTGCATGAGTGGTACATGAAAACCTGCAGGGAGTCTGGGAGAGACACTATGTATATGGCAGTGAAACCAGAGCACGAATTCATTGGACTTCCCGTGATGCCTATTGAATTTGTGGAGTTATTTCAGTTATACAATCAACTGGCCCTCGACAAACAACTCATGACTTCCTATTGTCTGTAAGTATTACTTCTATAGTTAAGTCTCTAGCTCAGCTCGTTCATTGCATGTATATATAATTATCCTCACTATATTATGCAGATTGAAGATCTTCGAATGCAAAAAAGTAGGAATCTTCGACGTTGGGTTCATTAGCCCAGATGCCGTAAATGAATGGACGGTACAAAACTCAATCAAAGAGACCGAGGAGAACTTGCTACAGTCGTTCCTTATACATCAAAACAAAAGGGAAATACTCTTTCCTTACAATTTCAAGTGAGTATTGCTGTCTTCTCTGTATACTCAGTTTCGCTTACTCGAGGTTAAGTAATGTAATTGATGAGTTATATATGCGTGCGTAGTTTCCACTTTATTCTGCTATCCATTAAGCTTGACGGGGCATTAGTAACTGTCTTAGACTCGAGACGTAAAGATCCCGAGAATTATGTGAACATGACTGCAATGCTCAAGAAGTAAGTTCAGTCAATACCGGGACCATATCGGCATGCAACTTTCGTTAATTTCCTGATATCAAGTAATCATTTTCTTTGCCTGGCAGGGTTTGGAAGAAGTTCACCCGAAAGGTTCCCGGTCTAAACAAAGATTTGCGATTTACGCACCCCAAAGTAAGTAGTACTAGCTAGTTCCGCGCATCTCTAATTGATTCAAATTTTCATCAATATATCATTACCATGCTTGCTTATCAGTTTGATTGAACTCTATTCTCGTAAAGTGCTTGTACCAGATAGAAGGGACTGTTTTATGTGCATACTACGTATGCGAGTTCATTCGCCACTCGACCTCTGAACGGGGCTTCTCTGACAAACAATTTGAAGTACGTAAATAATATTCACAATTTTATTTTATATATTACCATCAATTGTGTTGAGTTTTATTCATATATATGCATGTATTGACCCCCTTCTTTAAATTAGATCTGGCAGATGCGAGATGAACTCCTACCACATGATCGCATACGAGCAATTCAAGAGGAATTGGCGGGATTCTTTCTTGACCACGTCATACCTAAAGACGAGGAATACCATGCGGATTTGTGATTGGATCTTAGGTAGATGATGTTAGGGATTGTAAAAGATGTTATATTGTATATATGTAGTACCGTTGGATAGATATATGAAAACTTGTTGTTCGACCAAGCACGGAGAAAGAGATGTCACTTCTCTCTATATATGTTCAGCATGACGATCTTGTGTAATTAATGGTTTCCTTCATTTTCTTATTAGCTAGCATCGAGTTATCTCTATATGTATAGTAGCTACCGTCGACCGAGCACGGAGAAAGAGAGGACACTTCTCCCTATTAGCTAGCTAACACAATATGAAACCCCTAAATTAACCCTCCAAAACCCCCCAACCCCCCCCCCCCCTTCAAAAAAAAACCCCAGCTCCTGCCAGATGCTGACGCGTGGATGACCTTTGGTCCCGGTTGGTGTTACCAACCGGGACTAAAGGTCCTCCTGCCTGGGCTCCCCGCAGCGGCCACGTGGTGCCCCTTTGGTCCCGGTTCGTAAGCGAACTGGGACTAAAGGTTTTGGGCTTTAGTCCCGACCCTTTAGTCCCGGTTCCAGAACCGGGACTAAAGGCCCTCTGGAACCGGGACTAAAGGCCCTTTTTCTACTAGTGATGAACTCCCTCGTGTTCGGGTCCGTGTAAAAGATCTTCTTGACGCGGTCCCACTTGTACCGGGCCCTGATCCAGTCACGCTCCAGCGGGTCGGTGAACTCCGCCAAGGGGTCTGGGATTCCGTGACTTTCACGTTCGGCGTCCTCCTTGGCCCATACGTGCCTCTTCCCCTCGTAACCATGGCTTTCGAGGCGGTGGGGAGGCGTGTTCCTGGCCTGGAGCGCCTTCATTTTCTTTGACTTTTTCTTGGTTTCATCTTTAGCGCAAGTCTCCTTGAATTTTTCAAAGTCCTCTTCCGTAAGTGTCGGATTGTCAGCATGAATCTTGGACCACGGTTCATTCTTATCAATCGCTTTTTTCACCTGAACTTTCCAGGCGGACAAGTCATTGGTGAACGTCACCATCGCCTTGCTGTTTATCTTTGTCATGGCGTCGCCGTCCCACGGTTCTTTGCTTTCTGTGCGGCCGGGGAACAGGAACCTATTGTGCAACTTCTTTAGGAGCATGCGCTCCATATGTGGTATCTTCTTCAACTTCTCGTCGTTGATGTTGGCGGTTTCCCTGAGGATGCATCCTAGTTGATTGCCCCAGCACAAGCGCGCTTCATCCGGCGCCGTTGGCTCTAATTTCTTGGGGTGCATCTCCGTGACCACAATTTGTCCGATGCCGAGCTCGTTTGGTCTTCGTGACCTCTTCTGCTTTGGTGCTTTACCGGCTACGACAGCATCGTTGCCGGTCTCGGGGGTGGTGTCGGTGCCGGTGCCAGTGCTGGTGCCGGTGTCGGCGTCGGTGTGGGGGTTGGTGCCACTGCCGCCACCGTGCACCCCCATCTGGTGTTCGTCCAGGTAATCGAAATAGTGATTTGCTGCCTCGATGGGGTCTTCTTCGAGGCGAGCAGAACCCCCGGCTTCGGCGTGGCTAGACATGTTTCCTATTCAACAATTGTAAATAAGAGATATAATGAAGAGAAAAAAGGGGCCTATATTTGGTCGGAATGTTGATTCATTCCCCCCCGCAAATCCCGGGCACTCCATATGTCCTAGTTTCTAGCACGAGTCATGCCGAAAATCACGGAAATTTTCGGCATGACCTTTGCTAAAAAGTGGACATATGGAGTGCCTGAAATTTGCCAGAACGGAAATGAATCAACATTCCGGCAAAACATAGGCCACTCGGATATTCTTCGACATTCAACCAACATTGCAAAATCATATAATATCATGCACAGATTCAGATCAAATTTTCTTTGCATAAGCATTTTTCTCTAGTGCAGCATAACAACATTCTTCTAGCACTAAGCACATAAGTAACACAGCTTTGCAACAATACCAGGGCAATTCAACATCTCAATACCCTTGCTGAAATTATCAGGAAGAGTATAATTTCTAATACCCTGATCTGAATATGCTTCCAACTTGCTCAAATAATTTGCTACTACTATACCATCAATGCAGGCCCGAAGCAAAATCATATGGAGCAGAGAGAGAGAGAGAGAGAGAGAGAGAGAGAGAGGAGGGCAAGGGAGAGGAGAGGGAGAGGCTTACGGGGCGGCGGTGAGGTCGAGGGCGGGGGAGAGGGCGGCGGCGGCGAGGTAGAGGGCAGGGGAGAGGGCGGCGGCGGCGAGGTCGAGGGCGGGCCCGTGCGGCGACGGTGAGGTCGAGGGAGGGCTCGGGCGACGGCCGGCGTCGAGGTCGACGGCGGGCAGGGGCAACGGCGGGCAGGGGCGACGGCGGGCAGGGGCGACAGCGGGCAGAGGCGACGGCCGGCGGCGACAGAGTGGGGGGGGGGAGAGGTGGAGATCGAGGGGGGGGGGATAAGGACTTGGCCAAATTTTGAGCCCGCGCGGCGGGGTTAACTAAACTTAGCAGTAGCGCTGGATTAGGACCAGCGCTATAGCTAAGATAGCTATAGCGCTGGTCCTAATCCAGCGCTACTGCTAATTCTTATTATTTTCTTTTTATTATTTTCCTTTTCTAGTTTTTAGTTTTCTTTTCTTTTTATTATTTTCCTTTCCTTTTCTGTTTACTTTTCTTTTTCTTTTGTATTGCTTTCTCCCTTTTGTTTTTGTTTTTTGTTTTTCTCCCGACGGCCTCGCACGCAGTCGACGAGAACGTCTCCCTCCCACACTTTGCGAATATCACCGGAACCATGTGGTGGTAATTGAAAGGGGATACGATGCATACATCATTTGACCGACAACGGTTACTTAAGTGCGTACACAAAATAGATACATATATATAAATGATGGTTTCTCAGCTGCGTCGATGACGTTTCACATTGAGCTTCTTCCCTTTCTTGTTCGTTGCCGAATAATTGAGCCCCTCTTTGTGACTTTTCCGGAACCATGGAGTACGATCTTTCTTACGTAATGTAGTATTGATTCTTCTTTTCACGTATGCTTCATCGTCATCGTCATCTTCCCTCATCGGGTTGCCGTATTGGTCGTAGTCTTCCTCGTTGGTGACTCCATCCATTCCGACGATGCTCCTTTTGCCTCTCCTCACGACAACATGGCTTGGATTGGCCGGGTCGGCTATGAAGAAGCATTGTGTCACGTGCTTAGTGTGTACCCATGGCTCAGTTTTGGCGATGACGTTAACGTTCACGGTTGTGCTCTTCGCGTCGGGTATAGACATGGTAGTGAAATACTTGTTTTCTCTTACGACGTCCTTAGCCCATCTGACACGGAACATCGTCGCATCGTGCATTCCAGCATAGTCAAGCTCCCAGATCTCTTCGACCCTTCCGTAGAATCTTTCAGTTGTGCCGTTGGCGTCGGTCACGCATTCAATCGTCACCCCGGAGTTCTGGTAATCACTGTCCATGTCTTTGGCCTCCGTGTAGAACGTGTACCCGTTGATATCGTATGAATGATAGGTCGCGAGTTTGGGCGCGGGGCCATGTGCTAAGGCGTGTATGAGCAATCCGTCCGAACTGCCCTCTTCCGGGGGATTTTCAAGAACTTGCTCTTTGAACCAACGCAAGAAAGTGGCGTTGTGCTCTACAGTAACTTCGTCGTCTGTCTTGAGCATCCCCTTATCACGGTACTTATTTGCGATGATTTCTTTGTGCCGTGCCACATAATCATCTACCACATCTAGGTGTTGTAGCACTACTAAGTTAGCCCTGTCAAAGTCGTTCTGTCGATCCGAGTAGTCCACGTGCAATTCCCTCCGGCCGTTGTTGTGACCTTCTCCTCCGAGCCTCCCATCGTGCTTCTTGATGGGCAAACCAACAACAGGGTCTCCGACGCCTATATAATTCTCGCAAAAGGAGATGCACTCATGCGTCAGATACCCCTGGACGATGCTCCCATCGGGACGGGACATGTTACGAACGAATCCTTTGATGACCCCATTCATCCTCTCGAACGGCATCATGCTGTGAAGGAATGTTGGCCCGAGGTCGATGATGTCGTCCACGATGTGGACACACAGATGCACCATGACGTCAAAGAACGCGGGTGGGAAGTACATCTCAAGCTCACATAGTATGACAACGACCTCTTCCTGTAGCCTTCGGAGCTGCTTCACACTTATGGACTTTCGAGAGATAACGTCGAAGAAGTTGCAGAGACCAGTAAGCATGTCACGGACGTGCTTGTCCATTATCCCTCTAATGGCAACCGGGAGTATCTGCGTCATCATCACGTGACAGTCATGAGACTTCATCCCGCTGAACCTCTTCTTCTTGTGGTCTAGAAATCTGCTTATCTTCCCACAGTAACCGGAACTGACTTTGATTCCCATAAGGCACTTGATGAATTGATCGATCTCCTTCGCACTTAAGGTGAAGCAAGAAGGGGGGCAATAATTCTCCTCCTTCTTGTTGACTTTTCTGCCCCTTTCCCTCTCCTCCGTCTCTGTCTCCGTCTCCTCCGTCGACTTTTTATGGTGGAGATCTTTCCTGGTCTTCAAATCTTCCAAGTCTTTCCTTGCCTTCGGCCCGTCCTTGGTCTTCTCCGGCATGTTCATCAGTGTGCCAAGCAAGCTCTCGAGGACATTCTTCGTGATATTCATTTGATCAAGGCAATGAGGCGTGTCGTGATTGGGCCAGTACTCCAAGTCCCAGAAAACAGACCTCGTTTTCCATACCTTCAGTAGCGGCTCCGGCGCCTTTTTCATCTTTCCCGGCGCAGGGCACTGTTCCCAGTTTTTCAACAGCTCGTTGATTTCGGCGCCGCTCCTCTTACGTGGAGGTCCTCGATGCTCAGCCAACCCATTGAATAGATCTCCATGCTTTCTCCATGGGTCATCCTTCTTGAGCCATCTACGATGCCCCATGTACACGATTTTCCCGGACCCGCCATCTTTCGTTGACGTAAGCTGCTGAGACGTTGTATCATCCATGCACCTCGTGCATCCGCAGTATCCGTGGCACACCTAGCCTGAGATGTACCCGTAACTGAGATAGTCATGCACCGTCGTCATCAGCGCGGCTCTCATATAGAAATACTCTCCTTTGCTGGCGTCCCATGTCCATGCCGGTGTTTTCCATAACGTGTCTAGCTCCTCTTTCAGAAGCCCCATATACAGGTTAATATTATTTCCCGGTTGTTTCGGCCCTTGAATCAGCATGCTCATGTGTATGTACTTTGTCTTCATGCACTTCCATGGGGGGAGGTTGTACATCCATACAAAGACGGGCCATGTGCTGTGGTTGGTGTTTTGGTTTCCAAACGGATTCATGCCATCGGTACTCGCACCAAGCACGATGTTCCTTGGATCTTCTGCAGCAAATCCATATACGGCGTTGAATGCTCTCCACTGGCTAGCATCTGCGAGGTGTCTCAGCTTCGGATCATCTCCATCGCCGGGCTTCTTCGTCTCCGCGTGCCAGCGCATGAGCTTTGCTTCCTTAGGATCTATGAAATACCGCTGCAGACGGGGAGTGATCGGAAAGTACCATACAACTTTCTGAGGAGCTTTCTTTCATGCCTTCTTGTATCGAGAAGCATTGCACACTGGACAGCTGGTTTTTTCCGCGTGCTCCCCCCGATAAATGATGGAATCGTTGATGCATGCGTGGTACCTAATATGCGGCAAATCAAAAGGGCAAACGATTTTCTTGGCCTCATCGACACTAGTAGGACACAGGTTCCCCGCGGGAAGAACTTTATTATGTAGATACTTCAAATTCTCATCGAGGCTTTTGTCTGTCCATTTGTTTTTGGCCTTCGTCTTTAGAAGTTTGAGCGTGAAACTCAAGCGGGTCACCTCGGGATCGCCACCGTCATACAATGGAGTCTTCGAGTCTACTTCAAGTTGCGCCAGCTTGGCCTCCTCTCTAGAAGCAGCTCTCTCGCTAGTCGTACTCTTGCGAAGGAGGTCTCGAACATGAGGGTCCTGCACGACTGCACTTAGTAGCGTCAAAGACTGCGGCGTGACCGCCGCCTCTTCTCCGCCATGTCCGGAATCTTCTTCGCCGTGTCCGGAATCTTCTCCGCCGCCGTCATTTAACTCTTCCCCGCCACCATGTCCGGCACCATCGTCTTCGTGTCGATCGGTCATCTCTTCGTCTAGCCCCATGTCGTTATTCCCTGCCATGTGGACGTCATCATCATCATCATCTTCACTTATCCACCGAGTATAGCCATCCATGAAACCATTCATCAGCAGGTGCGCCTTCAACCTGCCACGATCAAAAGGGTCCAAAAGGACTCCTTCTTTGCATCTTGTACATAGACATCTAATCCTAGTCCGATTATTTGCATACATGTCCATCACCGCGGATTGCATGTATCGCTCCACCTTCCATCCACTCACCTTCATGACCGACTGCATGCACGGTATAACAAGCAAAAGGGTTATAAACAAAATGCATGCATGCATCAAAGTCATATAAAAATTTGGCATGACGTTGCCTAAAAATAGGACATATCGAGTTTGCTCGAAATTCACCGAAACGGAAATAAATCGACTTTTCGGCAAAACATAAGCAACTCGGGGGCATGTCACTCGCACAAATCTCTCCATATCCCAAACACACATATTCCCATTCACACACATATTCCCATTCTTGAAATGAACAACTTTTTACTCACCTATCTCCCGAGAGAGACTGATTGACCGGATGAGGCCTTTCGCTACCTATAGGGATCGAAAGTGTGGATGGCTAAATAGCTAGCTAGATCTAGTTGTTGGGGAGGAGAGATGACTCTAGGTAACTAATGGAGAGGGAGAGAGATGAGCTAGCTAGATCTATATCTAATGGAATGGAGGGAGAGCCAAATAAATGAGGTAGGGGGGCATTTATGGAGCTAGCTAGAGATGAGAAGGCCATTTATGGAGGAGATTTATGGTGGAGGGGGGCATTAATGGGGAGAGAAGAGATGTAGGAGGAAGAGAGAAGAAGGGCAACAATGGTGAGGGGAGAGGGGAAAGGAGGGGGAGAGAGGGCAAAGGGGGGGAGGAGGGGGAGGGGGGTGAAAAGGTGGCACCAGCGACGCCTAGCAGTAGCGCTGTTTTTCAGAGAGCGCTACTGCTATGTTACTTAGTAGTAGCGCTTTCCAGAAAGAGCGCTACTATTAAGTGGGGCCCATTAGCAGTAGCGGTTCTAGGAAAAAAAGCGCTGCTGCTAAAATCTTAGTAGTAGCGCTGTATTCTGGACAGCGCTGCTACTACCAACAGTGTCGGTGGGCTCGTCGGGTCCCGCTTAGCAGTAGCGCTCTTTTTGTTTCCAGCGCTACTGCTAAGTCTTTACTTGTAGCGCTGCCGAAATCCAGCGCTACTGGTAATTACCAGCAGCGCCTGTTACTTTCCAGCGCTACTGATAGTGTCCTGCCTATAAGGTTTCTCCTAGTAGTGTAAATTTGTCAAGTGCTTTTTGATTGAATAACTGAAACAATTCTTCATTTTCAATCCACAAATCTTTTTCATGGATGTAATGCTCTCGCTTGACTTTCACCATGAGGCTCTGTCGCCCTTTCTTTACTTCTCTCATGTACCAGTCATGCAACTTGTACATTTGGTTGATAGAAGCTTCTCCTCTTCAGGACTCACCAGAGGGTTCCCGTCGACAAATTTCCATGCTAGTTCATTCGGATCCGTCGGTGGGAATTCCTCGATCTCTAGGAGTTGTTCAACAGTGATACCAATCTCTCTAGCCCTCTCTCTATCAGCGTCGGTTATTACCACCTTATAGGTACTCACCTTGAGCGGGATGATCGATTGCACTGCCTGTTCTCCGAGCTGGGGAACAATTTTCCCGCATTTACTACTACCGCTCGACTTTGGTTTTTTTTTATGATAGGACTTGCTAATAGAGCGTTCATAGTCTGATAGCGGCCTTTTCGCCGCAGCCGGTATAGCTGCATCCAAAAAGTGTTGTATGACTTCCTCAGGTATTTTCTCCTTTGGCGGCGGGGGCGGTTTCGGTCCAAAATGGGCGTGCAATTCCTTAGCCACTTGTTCATCGATTTCCTCGGCAGTCTTCTTGTAAGATAACTTCTTTTTGACAGGATCGGGTTTCTTCTTTTCTGCTCTCTCCCGCTTTGGAGACGGTGGAGATCGATATCGCGGACTCGCGCTATGCTCCGTCTCGGATGGATTATGCTGACGTGGCGGAGATCGATATCGCGGACTCGCGCTATGCTACGTCTCGGATGGATTATGCTGACGCGGCAAAGATCGATATGGCGGACTCGCCCTGCGCTCCGTCTCGAGGTGGGTTGGAGTCTGCTGACGCGACGGACTTGGAGGAGGAGTCGGTGGCCTTGGCACCGAGTTTGGAAACACGATGCATTCCTTTTTCCATAAAATGAGACAACGCATGGCTTCTCCCAGTTTCCACTCCCCTTCACCTCCAACATGGTCAAGTTCTAGTGAGTCAAATGCCGACACAACTTCATCCACCCCGACACGAGCATAGCAAGGTGGAATCGGATTGCCGTGGAAGATTGCTTCAGGTGCACTCGGTAAAGCAAAGCCATCCGCCACCTTCATGGATATGTTCTTCAGTTTCACGTGTAGCTCACAAACTGTCAACTCTAGGATATCACCCACGGGGTAGCGAGCCAGCAGTGCATCATCGGCCGGGACCCCCGTGGAACCCACGCTGCTTTTCGGCATAGATGATGGAATGGTACCGTCCAATGCTGCATCTGGTTGCTCCTGCTGCTGAGACGCGCCTTGCTGGCTAAGTTTGTTGATTTGCTCCTGCTGCAGCATGTATTTGCGTTCCAAGTCTGCGTTCTTTGATTCTATCATTTGAATCCGATCTACTTCATGCTTCTTCTTTCTCTCACGGCTTCTGTAACTGTCGTTCCAATCCGCAAACCCCAAAAGCCATGGAACAATGCCTTTGCCTCGTGTTTGTCCCGGGTGTTCAGGATTCTTGAGGGCGCGTGTAAGCTCGTCGTTTTCTCTCTCGGGTTGGTACACACCCATTTGAGCTTCTTTTATTGCTTTAAGTAACTCGTCCGTGTCTTCTTTAAGACTTGCCTGTTCAAGAACCTCCCCTGTCTTTGGGTCCAACTTTCCCCCATGTGCATAAAACCAAGTCCTAAATCTATCGGGCCAAGTCTCTGTTACTGGAGTGACTCCTGCAGCCTTCATGTTTCTCTCGGATTCCTCCCACTTAGGCAACCCAGACTTGTAGCCACCTGGCCCTAGATGATGGTGCCGCGTTTTTTTGGCGTCATTTATCTTGTTTACTCTCGACCGTTCCTTAGCTTCTTCTGATTCCTTGAACTCCACAAATTTGTCCTAGTCATCTTTTAACTTCGCTAGCTTTCCTTTGAATTCTGGAGTCTTCTTTCCTCCTTTCAGGTAATTTATCCATAATCTTTTCTTCCAACTCTAGAATTGTGTGGCCATCTTCTTAAGAGCACACTTCTTGACTTTCTCCCGTTGGAGATCTATGAGACCCTCTGGTAGGGTGAAATGTTTCATGAGCGCCTCACAAAGCAGATTTTTTGCTCTTTCGCTGACAAAAGGAACTTCGGGATCTTTTGACTGATTCCATTCTTGAGCGGTGATCGGGATTTGGTCCCTAACGATAACTCCGCATTGACATATAAATTTGTTCGCATTCACTTTAGGAGCAATCGGTTTGCCATCTACTCTGATTTGATCGATGTTTTACTTTATGCCTTCTTTAAACTTTTTTGTCGGGCCACGTTTAACCCTTGTAGAAGATTTGCTCGATCCGGAGGGATAAAAGAAGAAAGATTCGTTAATATATACAAATCAATCAATACTTCTGATGATCACCAGAGGGCAAATTAATACCTCGCCGGACTTTGTTAAATGGAGAAAAAATTCTTCGCCATCATTGTCAGCTGGTTCCCCTTCGTCTCTTGGTTGTTCTTCCTCAATTCCCTCACCGGATGGGTTAAGGTATTGTGAGCCATCATCTACTTCTTCATTCTCTGCGTTTCCGGAGCGTATCATGTCGTACATGACATCCTCTTCCGTCATGTCTCTGTCTCTACCGTCCATAGTTTAACTAATCCAGAACAAATATAAAACAATTAGAATGCATTCAATAAGCAAAACCGGAGATATGCAAATCAATACAAGGCAATGCAACAATATGATCATATAATATCACTAGCTAATACATCATCGAATAGTATCACTAATACATCTCGAATATTATTATATAATATCACTAGTACATCATCGAATATTATTATATAATATCACTAATACAAATCCAGTTGACGTCTCGCGGCGCAAGCGATGGACACCCAAAGAGAAGGAACCATGACATGATCATAGCTCGGGTGAGATCCCTGAAGAACCTGCCAGGTATTGGAGAACCTGGCGTCCAATGCAGCCATGTAGCGTCGGACGTGCTCGTCCTCCGCCCTGACACGACGACGTACCACCTCTGTCGGGGCCGGATCCCTCTGCACCGACAGTAGTCCACGCGACAGCCACCAAAGAACCTCCAGGTCGACGACGGGACCCTCATTCCTCACCATGCTGCGCGCCCCGGAAGGCAGCACCTCCCAGTGCCAGCCTGGCGGAGCCCAGTCCCGGACATGGCGCCTCTCATCAAGCAGGTAGTTGCCACCGAGTCGACGACGAGGATGCTGGCCGGGCATCGTCGACTCAACGGCTACGCTATGCAACTAAACATTTAAACATCTAAACGTCATATATCTGCCTAATATAAAATAGCTAATGCCTAATAAAAAGTCTCATTTACTCAAACATATTAACATCTAAACCCTAAACATCTAAACAACATACATCATCCTCCGGCGATCGTCGGGGACTCCTCCGGCGATCGTCCGGGACTCCTCACCGACGATCGTCGGGGACTCATCGACGATCATCGGGGACTCCTCACGATATCGCTTCACCGACGACCGACGATACTTGACTCCATTATTTCCAACTAAAACAACTAAAACATAAAAAAAACTAAACAACTAAAACAACTAAACAACTAAAGAATATGAACAACTAAAACAACTAAAAAACCTAAACAACTAAACAATATGAACACTCTATTAACTAATTAAAACAACTAAAACATAAAAAAATCCTCGGACAGGGCAGGCTAGGGCAGCGGCGCTGGTGCACGCGGCCGCGGTGGCCGCGGTGGCCACGGAGGAGGGGGATCATGGCAGGGGGCAGGAGCTCACCGGCGACGACGGGACTCGGGGAGGAGGCGCAGGCGGCGACGACGGGGCTCGGGGAGGAGGCGCTGGCGACGTCCGGCGTCGGGGGCGGCAACGATGTCGACGAGGACGAGGAGGCGCGCGGGAAGCTTCGGTAGCCTGGCGGCATCGGGGCAGGGCTTCGGCCCCGTCGGGGGGGGGGGAGAATGGGAGAGGTTGGGGAAGAAACGGCTAAGTCCCCTTTATATAGAGGGACCTTTAGTCCCGGTTGGTGGCTCCAACCGGGACTAAAGACCCCCTTTAGTCCCGGTTGGAGCCACCAACTGGGACTAAAGGTCTCCTTTTCGGCGCCCCAAATTCCGCGCGGGAAGGGACCTTTAGTCCCGGTTGGTGGCTCCAACCGGGACTAAAGGTGTATTTTCTCTTTTTTGTTTTGTTTTGTTTTTCTAATTTCTGTTTTTAGATTTGGAATAACTGTTAGAATATTTATAGTTTTTGAATGAATCTTTTTGCTTTAGGTCAAAACAATTACAAACTTTCTGTTAGTGCCAGTAGTTTTCAAATTTCAACCCTTTCTAACTTTATTTGCTATTTTCATGCATTTAATGATTTTTTTGAGCTAAATGACCCTGAAATTAAAAAGCAATACAAATGAACTCTGAAAAGGTAGAAACTTGGCATGGTATCATCATTTCACCCACATAGCATGTGCTAAAAAGTTGAGAGGGTTACGGAAAAAACTGGATGCACTTCGTGTACAAACTGGACCATCTCCTTCGAAGTGTGAGGGTTTCGGAGGAAAACTCATCTGTTACAAAGGCATTTCATTTTTATTAACTTATTTCAACTCCAGACTTTTTCTGCATTCAATGTGCACCATTCTAAGCCACATCTTCAAATTTCAACCCTTTGTAACTTTATTTGCTATTTTCATGCATTTAATGATTTTTTTGAGCTAAATGACCCTGAAATTAAAAAGCAATACAAATGAACTCTGAAAAGGTTGAAACTTGGCATGGTATCATCAATTCACCCACATAGCATGTGCTAAAAAGTTAAGAGGGTTCCGGAAAAAACTGGATGCACTTCGTGTACAAACTGGACCATCTCCTCCGAAGTATGAGGGTTTCGGACGAAAACTCATCTGTTACAAAGGCATTTCATTTTTTAACTTATTTCAACTCCAGACTTTTTCTGCATTCAATATGCACCATTCTAAGCCACATGTTCAAATTTCAACCCCTTTCTAACTTCATTTGCTATTTTCATGAATTTAATGATTTTTTTGAGCTAAATGACCCTGAAATTAAAAAGCAATACAAATGAACTCTGAAAAGGTAGAAACTTGGCATGGTATCATCAATTCACCCACATAGCATGAGCTAAAAAGTTGAGAGGGTTACGACAAAAACTGGATGCACTTCGTGTACAAACTGGACCATCTCGGCTACTCACTAGAAAAGAAAAGTGATGACGGTGAAGCCAATCACATCCCAGAGTGGGATCTTGTGGTATAAAACTTTTTCTTCGTGTCTGTCCCTTGCTTATTGCGCCGTAACCATGGACAATCTTTATCATTTAACAGGATGCTTGGGTCAGTCTTCACTGTGAAGGGAGGAATTTCATCAAACTTTTCATAATCTTTTGACATGTCTGTCTTGTCCTCCACTCCCACGATGTTTATTTTCCCTGAAAGAACTATGTGGCGCTTTGGCTCATCGTATGATGTATCTGCTTTCTTATCTTTTCTTTTTCTTGGTTTGGTAGACATGTCCTTCACATAGAAAACTTGCGCCACATCATTGGCTAGGACGAATGGCTCCTCTGTGTACCCAAGATTGTTGAGATCCACTGTTGTCATTCCGTACTGCGGGTCTAACATTACCCCTCCTCCAGTCAGACTGACCCATTTACACCGGAACAAAGGGACCTTCAAATCACCTGCATAGTCAAGTTCCCATATCTCCTCTATGTAACCATAATATGTGTCCTTTTCCCTATTGGTGTTTGCTGCATCGTCAAAGCGGACACCACTGTTTTGGTTGGTGCTCTTTTTATCTTGGGCGATCGTGTAAAATGCATTCCCATTTATCTCGTACCCTTGGAAAGTCAATACAGTCGAAGATGGTCTCTTGGACAACAAGTACAACTCATCTTCAATAATGTCGTCATTCATGAGATGTGTTTGCAACCAATCGCTGAAAGCCTTAATGTGTGTACGTTTAATCCAGGGGTCAGACTACTCCGGGTTCTTGGAGCATATAATATCCATGTGTTTCTCGATATACGGGGTCACCAAGGTAGAATTTTGTAGAACTGCGTAGTGTGCTTGCGCCCAAGAATGCCCGTCCCTACATATTATTGATTTTGGTCCAAGCGTGCCTTTTCTACGCAGTCTCCCCTCATGCCGCGATTGAGGAACACCAATCGGCTTAAGGTCAGGAATAAAGTCAACACAAAACTCAATAACCTCCTCTGTTTCATGGCCCTTGGATATGCTTCCTTCTGGCCTAGCACGGTTACGAACATATTGTGTAGAAATACATGACCCAGAATGGCAATCTCTTCGACTAGGTGAACTAGGAAGTGCGTCATAATATTGAAGAAGGATGGTGGGAACACCAACTCGAAACTGACAAGACATTGGACCAAATCATTCTATAAGCTTAGTAGGATTTCCGGATCGATTACCTTCTGAGAAATTGCATTGAGGAATGAACATAGCTTCACAATGGCTAATCGAACATTTTCTGGTAGAAGCCCCCTCAACACAACTGGAAGCAATTGCGTCATGATCACGTGGCAGTCATGAGACTTTAGGTTCTGGAATTTTTTTCTCTGCCATATTTATTATTCCCTTTATATTCGATGAGAAGCCAGACGGGACCTTCATACTGAGCAGGCATTCAAAAAATATTTCCTTTTCTCCTTTGGTAAGAGCGTAGCTGGCAGGACCTTCATACTGCTTTGGATGCATGCTGTCTTTTGCGTTCATACGTTGCTGGTCCTGCCGTGCCTTCGGTGTATCTTTTGTCTTCCCATACACGCCCAGGAAGCCTAGCAGGTTCACGCAAAGATTCTTCGTGACATGCATCACGTCGATTGCAGAGCGGACCTCTAGGACTTTCCAATATTCTAGCTCCCAAAATATAGATTTCTTCTTCCACATGGGGGCGTGTCCGTCAGCGTTAATAGGAACAGATTGCCCGCCAAGACCCTTTCCAAAGATTACTTGTAAATCCTTGACCATATCAAGTATGTCATCACCAGTACGGAGGACAAGCTTCTTTCGGTGATCTGCCTCACCTTTGAAATGCTGGCCTTTCTTTCTTAAGGCATGCTTGGTCGGAAGAAAGACGATGTCCCAGGTACACATTCTTCTTGCATTTGTCCAAATATATACTTTGAGTCTCATCTAAACAGTGCGTGCATGCATGGTATCCCTTGTTTGTCTGTCCTGAAAGGTTACTAAGAGCAGGCCAATCATTGATGGTTACAAACAGCAACGCTCGCAGGTCAAAGTCCTGCTGTTTGTGCTCATCCCACACACGTACACCTTTTTTATTCCACAGCTATAAAAGTTCATCAACTAATGGCCTTAGGTACACATCAATGTTGTTGCCGGGTTGCTTAGTGCCTTGGATGAGCACTGGCATCATAATGAACTTCCGCTTCATGCACAACCAAGGAGGAAGGTTATAGATACATAGAGTCACTGGCCATGTGCTATGCTTGCTGCTCTGCTCCCCAAAAGGATTAATGCCATCTGCACTTAAACCAAACCACAAGTTCCTTGGGTCATCTACAAAGTCCGACCACTTTCTCTCGATTTTTCTCCACTCTGACCCATCAGCGGGTACTCTCAACTTCCCGTCTTTCTTATGGTCTTCTTTGTGCCATCGCAACGACTTGGCATGCTCTTTGTTTTGGAACAAACGTTTCAACCAGGGTATTATAGGAGCATACCACATCACCTTGGTAGGAATCCTCTTCCTGGGGCGCTCGCCCTCAACATCATCAACAGGGTCATCGCGACTGATCTTATATCGCAATGCACCGCATACGGGGCATGCATTCAAATTCTCGTACTCCTCACCACGGTAGAGGATGCAGTCATTAGGGCATGCATGTATCTTTTGCACCTCTAATCCTAGAGGGCAGACAACCTTCTTTGCTACGTATGTACTGTCGGGCGATTCGTTGTCCTTTGGAAGCTTCTTCTTCATTATTTTCAGCAACTTTTCAAATCCCTTGTCAGATACACCATTCTCTGCCTTCCATTGCAGCAATTCCAGTGTGGTACCGAGCTTTGGGTTGTCATCTTCGCAATTTGGGTACAACCCTTTTTTGTGATCCTCAAACATGCGCTGCAACTTCAACTTCTCCTTTTCACTTTTGCAGTTTTTCTTTGCATCAGCAATGGCCTGACCAAGATCATCAGCGGGCTCATCTGATGCCTCTTCAGCTTCTTCTTCTTCTTCATTCTCTTCCCCCATTGTAGTACCATCATATTCAGGGAACCTAGGATAGTTGTCATCATCCTCTTCTTCTTCATTCTCTTCCATTAGAACCCCTCTTTCTCCGTGCTTGGTCCAACAGTTATAGCCGGACATGAAACCGGACGTAAACAGGTGGACGTGAAGGGTTTTTGAGTTGGAGTAAGTCCTATCATTCTTACAGACACCACATGGACAACACATAAAACCATCCCGCTTGTTTGCCTCAGCCGCACGCAAAAAACTCTGCACACCATTAATGAACTGGGGAGAGCGTCGGTCATCGTACATCCATTGCCGGTTCATCTTCATTACACAACACCAAAAAGACCAAATTAATACAAGTTCATACACACTTATTCTCATAAAACAAAATACAACTCTCTAGCTAAAACATTTAAATGCAACAACAAATGCGATCAAAATCGCAACTAAGGTTACAATTGATCCAACAGCATAATGATACCAAGCCTCTTTATCAATGGCATATTTTCTAATCTTCAAGCGCATTGCATCCATCTTGATCTTGTGATCATCGACGACATCGGCAATGTACAACTCCAATTTCATCTTCTATTCTTCAACTCTTTTCAATTTTCCTTTCAAATCCTCGTTTTCTTTTTCAACTAAATTTAAATACCTCCTAGATAAAAATATCTATGTCAACTTGATGGGCATAATTGTCATTAACACGAAATGCAACAAATAGTTATAAAAGAGAATATATACCACATCCGAATTGTAAACCAGACGAGGGCCGACAGGCACGGATATCAAAACCATGGCACTATATATAACAAACAATCATACAAGTAAGAAAATTATGCAAGTAACTAACTAAATCATACAAATACGATTTTTTTATATAAAAAGGATAAGAACAAGAAGAGGCTCACCAAGGTGGTGCCGGCGACGGGACGGTGCAGACGATCGACGGTGGTTAGGACGGGGACGGGAAGGCACTAATAAGTAAACCACACCTACACACATATGCAAACTAAGAAGTTAATTTGAGCTCAAATTGCATATAAATCAAAAAAAACTCCCACATAATTACACCCAAACTAAAACCCACAAATCACTATACTTATAAAGCATTGCATGAGCTGATCTAGCAATGAGAGATGAAAGGACAAAGTTACTAACCTTTGTGAACACTTGGATGGATTGGGGTGCCTCAAATCTTGACAAATCTTGGCAAAAATGGAGGGATGAGCTCGAGAAGAGGAAGAACAGAGAATGGAGAGGATAAGCTCGGGCTGGAAGAACCATCTATATATAGGGATACATTTAGTCCCGGTTGGTTATACGAACCGGGACTAGAGGTCCATCTCTAGTCCCGGTTGGTGTTACAAACCGGGACTAAAGGGTCTCGCGGGGGCCCTAGCCTGACGCAACCCTGCCACCACCCCTTTAGTCCCGGTTGGTAACACCAACCAGGACTAGAAGATCCTCATGAACCGGGACTAATGCCTAGCCGAATGAACCGGGACTATTGGTAGCATTAGTCCCGGTCCAGAAGCCAACCGGGACTAATGCTTCGAACCAAAGGCCTGTTTTCTACTAGTGTATAACAATCATGCATAATAGAATTCAGAGAAGACTCGGTTACTTTCAATGAATAATCTGATCATAAACCAACAATTCATCAGATCCCAACAAACACACCGCAAAAGAAGATTACATCAGATGGATGACCGCGAGAATCGCGGTGAACATGGTATTGAAGATCAAAGAGGGAGAGAGAAATCCGTTTAGGTACTAGCTATGGACCCGTAGGTTTGTGGTGGACTAGTCACACATCATCATGGAGGAGGCAAGGTTGATGTAGATGGCCTCCGTGACCGATTCCCCTTCCGACAGAGTACCAGAAAAGGTCTCCAGATGGGATCACGGTGGAATGGAGACTTCCAGCTGCGAAAAAAGTGTTTCGGGTGGCTCTCTGTTGGTTTCCCGATTTTAGAGAATTTATGGATACGGAATTAGTTCAGACAGAGCCACGAGAGGCCCAAAAGGTAACAGGGCGCGCCTACCCCCTGGGTACACCCTGTTGCCTTGTCGTGTCCTCGCTTCACGTCTGGTCTCCTCCCGAAGCTTTTGATACATTCATTTTTCATCATGATTTCTTCTCAATATTTATAGTATTCTTGGCCATTATTTGACTTTATGATAGAATTCTTATGACTTTTCTCTGAACTTACAAGGTACATCAAAAAGAGGGAAATTGCCGGGAACTGGAATGCTGGACCTGAAAACCAAGAAAAAGGGTGAAACTTCACTGGACTCCAAATGACCTAAAACTTCATGGAGAATTTTTGTGGAATATATGTGAATTTATGGAGCAAAAATATACCATAGGGGGGCCATTTTATGGTGCCAAGCCAACAGGGAGCGCCCACCCCGCCCTTGGCGCGCCCTGATGGCTTGGGGCCACCTCCCAGGTGCTCCGCCCTCCGTCTTTTGTCATATGATGGGCTTTGACCTAGAAAAATCAAGAAGTTATTTTCGGGATAAGTGTCACCATCTCGAGGCGGAAACCTGGGAACACCAATCTTCGGTAGATATATTATGCCGGGAAAACTTCTCTCCGGGAGGGGGAAATCGAAGCCATCGTCATCACCAACGATCCCTCCTTCGTGGGAGGACCAATCTTCATCAACATGTTCACCGACACCATCTCATCTCAAACCCTAGTTCATCCCTTGTACTCAACCTTTGTCTGAGAACCTTAGACTGGTACATGTGGGTTACTAGTAGTGTTGATTACATCTCATACTTGATGCTTGTTGGTTTACTTGGTGGAAGATAATATGTTCATATCCTTATTCATCATTATTACACCTCTGATCATGAACATTAGGATGATTTTTGAGTATTTAGTTTTGTTCCCGAGGACATGAAAGAAGTCTTGTTACAAGTAATCATGTGAAGTTGGTATTCGTCCGATATTTTGATGATATGTATGTTGTTGCTTCCTTTAGTGGTGTCGTGTGAACGTCGACTACATGAAACTTCACCATATAATGGGCCTAAAGGAAGGGATTGTGGAGTAATAAGTAGATGATTGGTTGCTAGAGTGATAGAATCTTAAACCCAAGTTTATGCGTTATTTCATAAGGGGCTGATTTGGATCCATATGTTTCATGCTATGGTTAGATTTATCTTAATTCTTCTTTCGTAGTTGTGGATGCTTGCGAGAGGGGGTAATCATAAATGGGTTGCTTGTTCAAGTAAGAACAACACCTTAACACCGGTCCACCCACATATAGAACATGACTAGAAGGAAATTCTTGTGTGTCCTCGGGAGCGCTTTGCTTTATATAAGAGTACTTTAAGACCTATCCTTTGCTATAAAAACGATTGGGCTATCTTGATGCACACTTGCTACTTTTGTTACTTGTCACTTGTTACAAATTATCTTTCTACAAAACTATCTATCAATGTTACTTACAACACTTGCAGAGAATACCTTGCTGAAAACTGCTTATCATTTCCTTCTGCTCCTCATTGGGATTGACACTCTTATTTATTGAAAGGACTACGATTGATCCCCTATACTTGTGGGTCATCAGCTTCCAGGGTCTCTTTTGCCCAGAAAAAAATCGTCAAAAAATTTCGTAGCGTTTGGACTTCGTTTGGTACTGATTTCCTGGAAAACCAAAAATAGGCAGGAAACAACAAGTGGCACTAAGCATTGGGTTAATACGTTAGTTCCCAAAAATGATATAAAATAGCATATAATTGCATATGAATTATCCATGATTAATAATATAATTGCATGGAACAATAAAAAATTATAGATACGTTGGAGATGTATTAGTCACACCCTCCCTCTAGCCGGGAACGAACCCCCGTCTTTTCATTGCCGCCCATGGTGGGATTCTGCTAGGACGCCACGCATCTCGGCACGTGTCATTCTTGTGAAAGGCGAGTTGGTGACTTGCCTTGGGGTAATGTTGCTCCTTCACCATCCAGACTGCATGCTTGTAACATGTTGCGCATGCCCTGATGTTGCAGAGCCCTTGTGCCATGCATTGGATGACCCGCTTGAGGTGCCTTCGGAGGTAAGGAACCGTGGACGTTGCCGGAGCTCGCATTCTCGGGTCTTGGGATCTTGTGGCTTTAGGCCGAGAGGGGACTGTTTGTGGCCCGCATGCCCTTGAATACATGGACCAAAGGTTCACGACATTGACAGTAGCCCGTGGGCCTGGTCTTGATGAGTGTCCCTCGGGTTGTCAGGGCGAGGTCCTATGCAAACGTGCGGGCCACAGGTGTCAACCATTTTCCCGTCAAGTACAATAATCTTACAGTGGGCGTGTTTTTAGCACAAGTGAGGAGCCACCCCCCATGTTTTGTTTGTGGGATTCCTGGTGAAGGGCTAGGCTCAACCCACTTGTGTTGTCGTCTGGCTGATCGGTCAATTCAGCAATCGATGGTCTGGACACATGGCTTGAGAATCCCCTTAGGGGCATGAATAAAATCTTTTGACCCCTGTCGCTATGGGTTTGAACACGCGACACCCCGCTTCTACTTGTTACGCATTAGGATTTTCCCCGGAGATGAAGGGTGGAGTAATATAGTAGCAAAAAATATTTTCCTCGGTTGAGAACAAAGGTTTATCGAACCAATAGGAGAATCACGCAAACAACCGTGAACAACACCTACACACAAAAAAGCAAATACTTGCACCCAACACGGGCAAGAGGGTTATCAATCCCCTTGTACTTGTTAACAACAATGATTAAATCTGATAGTGATAGATTGATAAACTGCAAAGTAAAATAAAAGTAAATAAATTGCGGCAAGGTAATTTTGGTTTTTGTAATATGTTTAAAGTAGGCACAGGGCCATAGTTTTCACTAGATGCTTCTCTCTTAAGCATGACATAAGGTGGGTAAACAAATTACTGTTGGTCAATTGATAGAAAGCCACGTAGTTATGCCGATATTCATGGCATGGTCAAATACATAGGCATTACGTCAGTGACAAGTAGACCGACTCCTTCCTGCATCTACTACTATTACTCCACCAATCAACCGCTATCCATCATGCATGTATGGTATTAAGTTCATGGCAAACAGAGTAACGCTTTAAGCAAGATGAGATAACGTAGAAAGAATAAAACCAATCAATATGATTAAGCCCCATCATTTTATCCTTACATTAAAAACTCAAAGCTCTTTTCTATTATTGTAATCTTAATTATCAAGGCAACCCGGCCCGACAGATAGGGCCTGCGGTAGGACAAATGATTCTTGATGCAGGACTCGCGCCGGTCAAGATGTTATTTGGACACATCTCCCACTTCGTTTCGTAACAAGCATATCACGATGGGTGACTTTCGGAGCACAAATTAATATTATATCTCGTCCCAACACAAATACATGGTTGTAAGCATTAAGACCTCAATACCCGTATCTTCTTTTTATTATAACTGTTACATAACTATTAGCTTGATTGATCCGGTCAAAAGCTGGAATTAATCTCTTAACTGTTACAGACCATTGCTTCAAGGGTACCTTCCTCTCGCGGGTTGGATAACCTAGGTCACTTTTTAGGGAAATAAGTGTGGGGTACTTTCTGATTCATTACCAGATCATACAAAAAGTAAGTATCAACCCATAATGGAAACCAAAGAGCTGATGTTAGAGTTGTGCACTTAAAATAAATTTTATGTAAATACTATTTATTTTTGGTACCAACATTTGTTATTTACATGCAAGATTGGCGTTTATGATTGATGTGCATGGATTTGCATGGATTTGAGTGTCCAGATTTAAGATACGTAGATGCTAGGAGCGAGATATGAAGGTCCGTCCGAATACGTCTGCGGACGTGTCCGGACGCGTCCACCAACGCATAGAAGGCCGTATTTGCCGTATGAGTTGGAGTTCCAATCTCATGGGACGCACATTTCTTGAAGAATAAAAAGAAAAAGAGAAAATGTACGCCAGGCCGTGTACGAGCGGTACATACACAGGCTGCACACGTCGCTGGTGACGTATTTTAGAAAAAAAGACCTTTCTACCATCTATTCTATTCTATTATCTACTAAAAACAAAATACGTAGATAATAAGCAAGAAAATCCCACATTAATTAGAAAATACCAGCCCTTGATCCGGTGGACCTTTCAAAATCAGGAAATTCTATCCGATCGATTTATGTTATGCATCCGGTAGGACTCAGACCCAAATATGATAACCACTATCGTTATTATACACCATGTCTCATGGAATAAAAAACATCAAATCTGCCTCTCTTACCAGATATACAAATATTCATGCCCTATACATAAAAAAAACGTGCCATATGTCTTCACGCGAAAAAAAAAGTAATGCCTACCTGATCCAGCTTGATTATTTATCCCCGACGCACGTACCATGCACATCAATCTAGCCGGCTGGAATTGCGCGTACGCAGCTTGTGCAGCCGCGCGTCGGTACCCAAGTATGTCTCGATCGCTGTAACAGTATGCAGAGATCGCGAGCAATTATATATAAGAGCCTAAGTAGGAATATGTACGTACAGTCATAGATATTTAATCAAATTTTTATCTTTCAGTGTTACTACATGAATCCACATGATATGTACTCCCTCCGCTCCTAAATATAAGTCTTTTTAGACATTTTAATAGGGGACTACATACGGAGCAAAATGAATGAATCTACACTCTAAAATATATCTATATACATCTATATGTAGTCTATTAGTAAAATTTCTAAAAAGACTTATATTTAGAAATGGAGGGAGTACACTGTAACAGCATGCGGAGTATCGTGAGCAATATATATAAGAGCCTAAAGATGAATATGTACGTACAGCCATGGATATTTAATCATGTTTATTTTTTTCTAAAATAAGTGTAGTAGATTTTTGAACTCAAATCATGACACTTAATGGAGGGAGTACTAATTACTTATACACCTCACAGCCAATACCACAGAATAGAGATGTCATCCATGTGTACTATAGTTATGATGCCGATATCTAGAAAGCTTATGAGATAATCGAAATGTATTGCTACGAGCTAATTTTATTCTTTCTTTTTTGTGCGTATGAGGTTGAGGCATGTAAGGGCATCTACAAAGCGGACCCTCAAATTTTCACTATATATTTGAATCACAGTGTATGGATCACTTTTCATATTCAACGGGAACCTGTATATGTTCGTTTAGAAGTTCGGACATACGAATTCTGGTATTCAAGAGACAAACATGGGGGGCTTTGCCGGAGACCGGACATGCACTTGACCAATCACATGGATGGTCCCTCTTCTCTCTCTCCTTTCAAACGCGCATGCATGGTCGCCCTCTCCTCGCTCTCCTGCTAACCGGACACTGAACCATAAATATCCTACCACATGCATGGTCCGCACCTATTTTTTCTCCTCTCATCTAAATACCTTGTGATTAGCATTAGATGGCTCACTCCCGCATCATGTTCGCGGACCACGTCCGGACATAAGAACAAACATATACCGGTGACATTTGCAGGTCAACTTTCGAAATGCCCTAAGTAATTAGTGCCAAAGCACAATAATCCGTAATTACATTCTCCCTCTCTCTCTTCTGCGCGCTCTCTCTCTTGCTCTCGCTCTCTTTGTCTCTCTCTCTCCCTCACACATAACAACATTTTAATTTCAGCGGTCACGAGTAAACATGCAAATGATAGTCCATCATATTTATATCTTGGTTCATGTACCCTCCTAACATTGTTTCGGAGAAATAAATCAGGTCCTACCGGTGCATCCTAATGTTGTACCATTAATTAGGTAGATTTGCTAGATGCACTTCATATCCCATACCAGATAAATACAATATCCTGATCACTGATTACGAGTAATTTATCAAAATGTTCCATCTCGACTGTACCCAGGTTTCACTAATCACGCTGTGTTTTTAGTGACTTCAACCATTGTTGAATCAACTCATTGTCAAGAATATCATAGGATAAGTTCTTCAGATTTTTTTTCCACAAACTTTTAGAATGTAGCAACATTTCATCCAGGACTAGATGAAGGAATGCCAAGTTATTTGCTCTTGGATGTATGTATTGATAAGGTCTTCAATCATGCTCATAGGAAATGATCTTTTGGACCAAGGGATGCTCAATAGATGATATGTTGGAATTGTTTTCGTAGGAGCTGGGGAAATGAGATGGTATTTTAGGCTTGGTTAGCTCCTACCTTGCTACTTGTATTATCGAACATGGTTCTCAATTTGTGCAGTGGAATATTGCAGGGTTATTCAATCTTTCACTAACAAAGAATTTGGTTTTGTCTCATTTTTTTTTTGAAAAGGAGGATGACCCCCGGCCTCTGCATCTGGGCGATGCATGCAGTCATTTTATTAATTATTCACAAAGACCTTACAAAGTAATACATAATTAAGTCTGGTGCAACCATCCTGGCATCATCCGTTGCGGGAGAATATCATATGGAAACCAATATTCAATGAAAACTTCATGGAAACCATATTTTAAAGTTTCAAAAAAATCTGAAAAAAATATGGGATGTTAAGAGGGTGATGTTTTATTGCCACGCAAAATTTCAAATTGAAACACATTACGTGATGTGAGCTATGAAAAAGACAAATTTCAGCCCAGAATAGTGACATTACTGTTCGGCACTATTCAACGCTGATTTTGTCTTTTTCATAGCTCACATTTCGTAATGTGTTTCAACTTAAAATTTGGCGTGCCAATAAAGCATCATCCTCTTAACATCCTGTATTTTTTAGATTTTTTTGAACCTTTTTAAAATCTTTGTTTCGTGGTTTTCACCGGTTTCCACCGAATGTTGGTTTCCGTATGATATTCTCCCCATCCGTTGCTACGTCTAACCACTTGATGAAGGAGTGCCAAATGTCCGAATACCAAACAGACGTCGCACCAAAGACTAACATCTAAAGCCAGATGCCCCAACCAAGCCTCTTGGCGGCTTTTGGGTCCACACCGATCCGGCGCCCTTTGAGAGGCCACTGCCGCCATCTTCCACCGATCCATCTTCAGAGTAGGTACTGACGCATCGACCTTGGCAGGTCCGTCGCCGACGCCACCACGGCTCCAGAAAACGCCACCTCCCTACACGGGTCTCATACCATTGAAAAGGTTTCCATATTGATAGGAACCATTACATTGAAAAGTTCCATGTCCACTGAGTTGGAGCTCCATCGAGGTATCAAAGTATGGTTCTCTATTGCTCACAATATGCAATATCAGTTTCGCCTAAAATGTCATTTTGTACTCTATTAGTTCGAGGTTAAGAAAAAACCGTATCTTCAGTGGAAGGATTGAGAGAATGATGTTGTACCCGAATTAAGCTTCAATATAACACAATAACATGTATCTTAATAATTATAATTACTGGAGGAAGAAACTATTTATGATTAGAAAACCTCAAACAATAATAATGGACCGGACACAATGTTATCGTAAAAAGAAGACCAGAGTACAAACGATCTCTAAAAAAGATGTCCTCATGAATGATGGAGAAACCTAAAAATAACACAAATACATATTTGCCTTAAGTTAGTGGTAATAGTCTATTATCATGGTTCTTGTATAATACACATACGTGGTCAACACAGATTTATACAAACTCTTAAGGATGGTGTACTCGCATAGGAAGAAGAAAATCTGTAGTACCTCCGGTGTTGGCATAATTAATTATCTCTTGTGTGAGAGTTCCGTTGGCTCCTTGATCCTTGGTTTACTTCACAACATTCTACTTAGAGCGCTGCATGTTAGCGATAACAAGTTGATGAAGGAGTGCCGAATATCCAAACCAAATACCAAACTGACCTCGCCCCAAACCTAACATCTAAAGCCAGAGGCCCCAACCAAGCCTCTTGGCGGGTTTTTGGTCCACACCGGTCCGGCCCACTCCGAGAGGCCGTCGCAGCCGTCTTGCACCGATCCATCTTTAAAGTAGGTACTGACGCATCGACCTTGGCAGGTCCGTCGCCGACGCCACCACGGCTCCAGAAAACGCCACCTCCCTACGCGGGTCTCATACCATTGAAAAGGTTTCCATATTGATAGGAACCATTACACTGAAAAGTTCCATGTCCACTGAGTTGGAGCTACATCCAGTTATCAATAATATGGTTCAATTGCTCACCGTATGCAATATCAGTTTCACCTACAATGTCGTTTTGTACTCTATTAGTTCGAGGTTATGAAAAAATCGCATCTTCAGTGGAAGGATTGAGATAATGATGTTGTACTCGAATTAAGCTTCAATATAACCCAATAACATGTATCATAATAATTACAATTACTGGAGGAAGAAACTATTTATGATTAAAAAACCTTAAACAATAATAATGGAACTGAAACAATGTTATCGTAAAAAGAAGGCCAGAGTAGAAACGATCTGTAAATAAGATGTCCACATAAATGATGGAGGAACCCAAAAATAACACAAATACATATTTTGCCTTAAGTTAGTGGTAATAGTCTATTCTCATGGATCTTGTATAATACACATACGTGGTCAACAAAGATTTATACAAACTCTTAAGGATGGTGCTCTCGCATTTGCGAGGGCTACTTTGCTAGTTCATTATAAAGAGATATGAAGAGATTTCATTAGTTGATGTATTTAAAGGGAATGTACCGAAATAAAAAGTTGAATTAATGCTAGGGGGTGATAGTCAGATCAGCCTTAATTTGATGTCCCTCCTGCGCGCACTGCCATACTCCGATTGATTAAAGCATGGGCATGGCTGTGCCGCCATGAAGCTTGTTTCCCGTTTGTTTATGCTGTCGGCCAGGTCATCCAGTATGCATATGCATGGCTGGATGCTACGCCATGGACGGGTTCTCTGATCACTAGGTGTCCTTAGAGGATTTATAACCGGACCCCTTAAACTCGTCTTAAACGTTTGGAAAGATCGCCCGATCACTGACAGGTCACAAAAACGTGACCCAATCAGACCCCTTAAATGGACCTCAAACGCGAGGGCTGACCGGCATGCCTCATATCCAGCCCAAATATGGAGCGGATATGGGGGAGCCCGGGCGCGTCCGGGCACGCCCGCCATGTCGGACCGGACATCCTGACCCACCGCAAATTGTAACAAATTCACCCGCAGAATTGCCAGATCCATTTGCTGTTTTTTCTCTTCTTCCTTCTTGCGCCATCCATCTCCCAGCTCCACAGCCGCACGCGCTCCGCCATCCATCTGCGTCGGATGTGTTCGACAAAATATCTGACCGGATTTGTTGATCAATTTTTTTAGGGGAAACGATGGATTCCGATGCTTCGTCCGGCGAGGAGTATGGTCCGATGATGCTTGACCAGCTGATGCAAGACGACTTCTTCAATTCATCGGATTCGGACGAAGAAGTGGCCATGAGCATGCAAGAGGAAATGGACAGGAACGTGAAGCATATTCTCAATTTCAAGGGCTCAATGAAAGGAAGAAGAGTCATCAACCGGGATAGGGTATCCGGAGCAAAGCTATTTGATACGTCTCCAACGTATCTATAATTTTTGCTTGTTCATGCTGTTATATTATCATTTTTGGATGTTTTACAATCATTTTACTACAACTTTATATTATTTTTGGGACTAACCTATTAACCTAGAGCCCAGTGCCAGTTTCTGTTTTTTCCGTGTTTTTGAGTTTTACAGAAAAGGAATATCAAACGGAGTCCAAACGGAATAAAAATCTACGGTGATTTTTTATGGACCAGAAGAAGCCTAGGGAGCATTGGAGTTGGGCCAGAAGAGCCACGAGGCCACCACAAGCCTGGGGGGCGCCCCCCCTAGGGCGCGCCCCCTGGCTTGTCGTCGCCTCGTGGCCCACCTTGACTTGTTTCGGACGCCAAAAATTCCTATAAATATAGAAACCCCCAGAAACAAACCTAGATCGGGAGTTCCGCCGCCGCAAGCCTCCAGAGCGACGAAAAACCAATCGGGAGCCCGTTCCGGCACCCTGCCGGAGGGGGAAACCATCACCGGAGGCCATCTTCATCATCCCGGCGGTCTCCATGACGAGGAGGGAGTAGTTCACCGTCGGGGCTGAGGGTATGTACCGGTAGCTATGTGTTTGATCTCTCTCTCTCGTGTTCTTGAGATGACACGATCTTGATGTACCGCGAGCTTTATTGATATAGATGAATCATATGGAGTTTTCCCCTCTCTATCCTCTTGTGATGAATTGAGTTTTCCCTTTAAAGTATTCTTATCGGATTGAGTCTTTAAGGATTTGAGAACACTTGATGTATGTCTTGCGATGGGATATCCGTGGTGACAATGGGATGTTCTATTGATCCACTTGATGTATGTTTTGGTGATCAACTTGCGGGTTCCGTGACCTTGGGAATCTATGCATAGGGGTTGGCACACGTTTTCGTCTTGACTCTCCGGTAGAAACTTTGGGGCACTCTTTGAAGTTCTTTGTGTTGGATTGAACATGATGAATCTGAAATTGTGTGATGCATATCGTATAATCAAGCCCATGGGTACTCGTGGTGACATTGGGGTATCTAGGTGACATTAGGGTTTTGGTTGATGTGTATCTTAAGGTGTTATTTTAGTATGAACTCTAGGGCTGTTCGTGACACTTATAGGGATAGCTCATAAGATTGATCGGAAAAGATAACTTTGAGGTGGTTTCGTACCCTACAATAATTTCTTCGTTTGTTCTCCGCTATTTGTGACTTTGGAGTGAACTCTTTGTCGCACGTGAGGGATTTACATATGATTCAACTATGTTAGTATTGTTGAGAGAACTTGCACTAGTGAAAGTATGAACCCTAGGCCTTGTTTCTAAGCATTGCAATACCGTTTGTGCTCACTTTTATCATTAGTTACCTTGCTGTTTTTATATTTTGAGATTACAAAAATGTATATCTACCATCCATATTACACTTGTATCACCATCTCTTCGCCGAACTAGTGCACCTATACAATTTACCATTGTATTGGGTGTGTTGGGGACACAAGAGACTCTTTGTTATTTGGTTGCAGGGTTGTTTGACAGAGACCATCTTCATCCTACGCCTCCCACGGATTGATAAACCTTAGGTCATACACTTGAGGGAAATTTGCTACTGTCCTACAAAACTCTGCGCTTGGAGGCCCAACACGAGTCTACAAGAAGAAGGTTGCGTAGTAGACATCAAGCTCTTTTCTGACGCCGTTGCCGGGGAGGCTAGGTAAGCGGCACTCACATCCCGTCAACGAAGCTCTTTTCTGGCGCCGTTGCCGGGGAGGTGAGTGCTTGAAGGTATATCTTTAGATCTTGCAATTAAATCTTTTAGTTTCTTGTTTTTCACTTGTTTGGTTTTATAAAAGAAAACTATAAAAAAATGGAATTGAGGTTGCCTCATATGCTTCATCTTTTTAATGTCTTTCGTGAAAATGATGGAAAGGAAAATTGTGCTCAAGTGTTAGAAGAAGAAGTTATTAAAATGTTTGGCACTAAATCTTTGTATGATGAGCATGATTGCAATGTTGTTAGTATGAATTCTCTGAATATTCATGATGCTAATGATATGCAAAGCCACAAGCTTGGGGATGCTATGTTTGATGAAGATGATATTTTTTGTCCCCCATGTTTTGATGAGCAAATATATTATGATGATGGCAAGCCTTCTATCTATGATGATTATGATGATGACATGTATGCTATAAAGAGTGATAGTAACCATGAAACTTGTCATCATGATTTTAATATTCAAAGTGGTTATGTCAATCAAGTATCTCATGATAGTTATTTTGTTGAGTTTGCTCCCACTACTTTGAATGAGAAGAATTTTGCTTGTGTGGGTAGTCTTAAAAATTCTATGCTTGTAGATCATGAAGATAATGCTTTATGTGCTGGTTATATTGTGAAATTCCTTCATGATGCTACTGAAAATTATTATGAGGGAGGAACATATGCTTGTAGAAATTGCAATAATATCAAGTTTCCTCCCTATGTGTTCAAAGTTTTGAAGTTGCACTTGTTTTACCTTCCTATGCTAGTTGATTCTTGTTCCCATAAGTTGTTTGCTCACAAAATCCCTATGCATAGGAAGTGGGTTAGACTTAAATGTGCTTTCCATGAGATTCATGATGCTCTTTTGCATGTTTTAACTACTATTCCTATGTGAGCATCATTGAAATCATCATGCCTAGCTAAAAGGCATTAAAGAAAAGCGCTTGTTGGGAGACAACCCAACACTTTTCCTTTCTGTTTTTGTGTGTCCACATGATTAAACTACTGTATAATCATGTTTAATAGCTCTTGTTTCAACAAAGTGCCAAGTAAATCCTTTGGGATAGTGTGGATGATAGTTGGCTTGATTCTGTGCAAAAACAGAAACTTTTGCTCTCAGTCCAGGAATTTTTTAAATTCACTGGAATGTGCTTTTGATCTGAATTTTTTACAAATGATTGATATACAAATTTCCTAGATTGTCCTAATTTTTCAGAATTGTTAGAGACAGGGAAGTATGGTTACGCTACAGATCTTCACAGACTGTTCTGTTTTTGACAGATTCTGTTTTGCATGCATAGTTTACTTGTTTTAGTGTTTCTATAGCTTATATTGAGTGATATAAATTATGGGAATGATAGAATACATTAGGTATCATGTGGGAACAATTATGAATCTTGTCTTGACAGTACCTAAGTGAATGATTTATCTTTATTACACTAACCCTTCTCACGAAGTTCCGTTAAGTTTTGTGTGATTGATGTTTTCAAGTTTTGGGTGAGACACCGATATGAGGAGAATAAGGAGTGACAAGAACCTAAGCTTGGGGATGCCCAAGGAACCCCCAAGGTAATATTCAAGGAAGAATCAAGCGTCTAAGCTTGGGGATGCCCCGGAAGGAATCCCCTCTTTCGTCTTCAACATTATCGGTATATCTTACTTAGAGCTATATTTTTATTCGTCACATAATATGTGCTTTGCTTGGATCGTCATTATATTTTCTTGTTTTCTGTTAGGTGTTATTTATAATCTTGTTTTTCAATAAAAAGTTCCAAGAATTGCCTTTTAGGATGCTTGAATTGCATGTTTGATGTGTGCTGTGTATAAACAGAAACTTTTGCTGTAGTGTTTTAATTTTCATATTTTACTGGAACGTGGAAAGTTTCTGAAATTTTTACACAGTATTTTCATATAAATTTTATAGCAGGTCATAAAGTTTCATAATTTTTTGAGTTACAGAAGTACACTGTTTTCATAAATTGCTACAGACTGTTCTGTTTGGACAGATGGCTGTCAAAGATTTGTTATCTACTTATCCTCTAGTTTCCATAGCCTATATTGGTAGATATAAATTGTGGAAACGATAGTATACAGTACCTAATGTTTGAAAATTATTATGCAACTTGTCTTGGCAGTACATAAAGAGTTGATTTATTATTATGTGTACTAACCTATCTCACGAGTTCTTTTCGAGTTTTGTGTGGATGAAGTTTTTGAGAATAGGTGAAACCATGATATGAGAGGATTGAACGAGATACAAAAGCTCAAGCTTGGGGATGCCCAAGGCACCCCAAGTAAATATTTCAAGAAGTCTCAAGCATCTAAGCTTGGGGATGCTACGCATCCCACCTCTCTTCGTCAACTATCGGTTAGCCTATGTTGAGCCTAAATTTTTATTCGTTCACATGTTGTGTGCTATTCTTGGAGTGCTATTTTTTCTTTTGTTTGCTGTTTGAATAAAATACTCAGATCTTAAAATATTTATTGAGAGAGAGAGAGTCCTCACATAGCTACTTAATTGTTTGACTACTCATTGATCTTTACTTATATCTTTTGAGAGTAGCTTGTCATTGCCTCTCATGCTTCACTTATACCTTTTTGAGGATGAAATCTTTATGCTCATGGGCTTCATTTAAAATTGTTTGAGCTTGTCAAAAAGCAATGGCAATATATGAAACTAGTCCCAAAGTGATAGATATCCAAGGAGGATATAATAAAAACTTTCATGAAGATCATGGGACGAATTAAACTTGATTCTTTGTAATAGTTTTGAAACATGATGATGGTAATATGTGAGTCATGTTAGTGAGTAATTATGCTTTAGTAGGAATATTGGTGTTAAGGTTTGTGATTCCCTATGCAAGTACGAAAGTCAATAGTTATGCAATGAAGTTACATCCTACTTGTGGTGCATTATTCGGTGTTAGTCATGTTCAATGCTCACTTATGTGAATTTTCGTTTCTTGGTTTGGTTGCTTCCCAATCTATTTGCTAGCCTCCATTTGTACCAAGTAGAAATACTACTTGTGCATCCAAAATCCTTAAACCAAGTTTTGCCTTATGAGTCCACCATACCTACCTATATGCGGTATTTCCATGCCGTTCCAAGCAAATTTGTATGTGCCATCTCTAAATTTTCAAAATAAATTTTCTCTTTTGTGTGCCCGTACCGCTCATGAAACGGTGGGGAGTATCCAATATTTTTCCATGCTAGGTGTGTTATTCTCATGATATGTGTTGATTCACTATCATTCACGAGAAAGTGGCTGGTATTCGGGATGCCCAGTTCCATGCTCAAAATTCAAATCAAAATATAATGAAACAAAACTCCCCAGGATTGTTGTTTGTATGGACGGTACCCGTGGATTCGGCTCGCCGTGGAGTGTGATTGATTGGTGGAGGGGGAGTAAAAACTTTACCATTCTGTTTGGGAACCGCCTATAATATATCTAGCATGGAAACTATTGTGAGCTACTTTGTCATTTTCGTTGACAGGACAAGCATGCCACCCAAAATATTTTTTCTCTCTCAATTTAAAACTTTGAGCTCTGGCACCTCTACAAATCCCTACTTCCCTCTGCGAAGGGCCTATCTATTTACTTTATGCAATTTTTATTTTTGCTTTGAGTCTCCATCTTCTCTTATGAGCACCAACTAGGGGGCACTATGATCGTACTTGAGCATTGGGCATAGCTAATATTTGAGTGTGTTTCATGAATGGATCAATGATTGAGCATGATGGGCTAGGGATAACTTTCTTTAGTGTTGATATTTTGAAAGACATGGTTGCTTGTTGAGATGCTTGAGTATTGAAGTCATTATGTTAAAACTAGACTATTGCTTTGAATCATTTACAAGTCCAAATGTCATTGCTATACAAAGAAGAAAAGAATATGATGAACATGTTAGGCAGCATTCCACATCAAAAATTCTGTTTTTATCATTTACCTACTCGAGGACGAGTAGGAATTAAGCTTGGGGATGCTGATACGTCTCCAACGTATCTATACTTTTTGCTTGTTCCATGCTGTTATATTATCATTCTTGGATGTTTTACAATCATTTTACTACAACTTTATATTATTTTTGGGACTAACCTATTAACCTAGAGCCCAGTGCCAGTTTCTGTTTTTTCCGTGTTTTTGAGTTTTACAGAAAAGGAATATCAAACGGAGTCCAAACGGAATAAAAATCTACGGTGATTTTTTATGGACCAGAAGAAGCACAGGGAGCATTGGAGTTGGGCCAGAAGAGCCACGAGGCCACCACAAGCCTGGGGGGCGCGACCCCCCCTAGGGCGCGCCCCCTGGCTTGTCGTCGCCTCGTGGCCCACCTTGACTTGTTTCCGACGCCAAAAATTCCTATAAATATAGAAACCCCCAGAAACAAACCTAGATCGGGAGTTCCGCCGCCGCAAGCCTCCAGAGCCACAAAAAACCAATCGGGAGCCCGTTCCGGCACCCTGCCGGAGGGGGAAACCATCACCGGAGGCCATCTTCATCATCCCGGCGGTCTCCATGACGAGGAGGGAGTAGTTCACCCTCGGGGCTGAGGGTATGTACCAGTAGCTATGTGTTTGATCTCTCTCTCTCGTGTTCTTGAGATGACACGATCTTGATGTACCGCGAGCTTTATTGATATAGATGAATCATATGGAGTTTTCCCCTCTCTATCCTCTTGTGATGAATTGAGTTTTCCCTTTGATGTTTTCTTATCGGATTGAATCTTTAAGGATTTGAGAACACTTGATGTATGTCTTGCGATGGGATATCCGTGGTGACAATGGGATGTTCTATTGATCCACTTGATGTATGTTTTGGTGATCAACTTGCGGGTTCCGTGACCTTGGGAATCTATGCATAGGGGTTGGCACACGTTTTCGTCTTGACTCTCCGGTAGAAACTTTGGGGCACTCTTTGAAGTTCTTTGTGTTGGATTGAACATGATGAATCTGAAATTGTGTGATGCATATCGTATAATCAAGCCCATGGGTACTCGTGGTGACAGTGGGGTATCTAGGTGACATTAGGGTTTTGGTTGATGTGTATCTTAAGGTGTTATTTTAGTACGAATTCTAGGGTTGTTCGTGACACTTATAGGGATAGCTCATAAGATTGATCGGAAAAGATAACTTTGAGGTGGTTTCGTACCCTACAATAATTTCTTCGTTTGTTCTCCGCTATTTGTGACTTTGGAGTGAACTCTTTGTCGCACGTGAGGGATTTACATATGATTCAACTATGTTAGTATTGCTGAGAGAACTTGCACTAGTGAAAGTATGAACCCTAGGCCTTGTTTCTAAGCATTGCAATACTGTTTATCATTAGTTACCTTGCTGTTTTTATATTTTCAGATTACAAAAACCTATATCTACCATCCATATTACACTTGTATCACCATCTCTTCGCCGAACTAGTGCACCTATACAATTTACCATTGTATTGGGTGTGTTGGGGACACAAGAGACTCTTTGTTATTTGGTTGCAGGGTTGTTTGACAGAGTCCATCTTCATCCTACGCCTCCCACGGATTGATAAACCTTAGGTCATCCACTTGAGGGAAATTTGCTACTGTCCTACAAAACTCTGCGCTTGGAGGCCCAACACGAGTCTACAAGAAGAAGGTTGCGTAGTAGACATCACTATTGCAGAGGAATTATTTTGCTCCATACCCTAACTTTCCCTGATGATCTGGTGGAGCATATGTGGACCCACAATGAATATCAAGGAGCAGATGATTGATTGTGCACTTTAAATAAATTTGATGTAAACACTTATTATGTTCGGTACCAACATTTGTTTTACGTGCAACATTTAGTTTCTATAATCGACGTGCATGGTTTTGAATGGATTTGAAAGTCCGGATATAAGATATGTGGATGCATGATACGAAATATAAGGGGCTGTCTGGACACGTCCACAGGGGTACCCGGACGTGTCTGTGAACGTATATGGGGCCGGATTTGCTCAGTCCAGCTATAGATGCTCTTACACGTACCCAACTGCATGCAACATGATGGGGCAGTTGCCCACGCGTCGCATGCAGTCGTAACGACTACTATATAATATGCAGCAGCAGCAACACATGCCCAAGTTGAGGTTGCAACGCCTGGTGCTTTGGGAGGTTTTGGTCTCGTATGTGTGCTATAAATTGCCACACATGTGAAATGTACTCGGTTTCTCTTTTTTTTAAAAGTTTTACGCCTGATTTTATAAATAAAGCCATAACTCGGAGTAACATCGATCGAGGTACTACAAAACGACAGTACGGAAAAACATAACCAGTTTAAGACATGGGTACATGATCAACGGGCCAGAATAACCGGAACGTAAGCTGACAACATAACAAACAGAGAGAAAACGACCAGGAGGGAGCTTCATGAACCTTCATGTTGCTGCACCAGAGAAGCGGCTGTCGTGCACTTTCGAGATCAGCTCCTCCAAAGCGTTGCGATCAGCCTCCTTAGTCAATAATTTCTATTGCTACAAGAATATCAAAGTTTTGAATAGGGAGTCAACCGACTTGTTAGGGAAAATATGATCAACATTGAACTTGTTTCTAGTCGCCCACATCGCCCAACTTAACGCCGAGAACCCAACCCAGAAAAGCCACTTCTTAAGACCAGACAGACCGGAGGCGAGAGGCCTAAGCTCATCAAACGATGACGGAGCCCAAGGGACACCCATCCACTCACGGATATACAACCGGTCGAGTTTGGCAAGAACACAACCAAAGAAGATGTGGTCCCAGTTTTCTATAGAGTTGCAAAGAGCGCACCGATCAGACCCGAGAACATTCCTCTTTCGAATTTGATCAGCCGCAGGGAGGCGGCCTCTAATGGCCTGCCAGAGAAAGATCTTAATCTTGGGCGGCACCCTAGCTTGCCAAACAACCTTGAATTTATTATTAGTAGAGCCGGGTATGAGGCGATCATAGAGGGACTTAGTGCGGTACTTTCAGGGCGGCAGAACTGCTGGAGCGGTACTACCGCCCATCAGAGCGGTACTTCCGCTTAACAAAGTAGGAAGGGGGGGGGGGGCAGAGAGAAAGACCAGAAGCTTCGGGAAAGGGAGAGGTGCAAATGTGTACGTGATTGATTCCACCCAACCTTTCCAAATGCGAACACCCTTTTCGAGAATCTACCAGAAAGGGTGTGGGGCCAAACCACAGAATCATCCTCCTCCGAGAGGACAGGGAAATGAGCAGCCAGAAGCTGCCACTCACCCAACTCTTCCGGAGAGAGGGGTCTCCTGAGGCCTAAATCCCAACCGGCCCAGGAGAGCTCTGAGATTGAGATCTCCACGGCGGAGCAATACGAAAAAGGTAGGGAAAGCAATGTCTAAGGTCGACTCAACTCACCACCAGTCAAACCAAAAATGCACCAAAGACCCGTTGTCCACCACAAATTTAACCTAGACTCTGATATCATCATCCACCTTAACTAGGTCACACCAAAACTGGGAGCCTCCAAAGGGTGACGCAAAAAGATGGCTGCCATTAGGGAAATATTTGCTTTTCAACAACGCAAACCAGAGAGAGCCAGGGCCCGAAGTGCAAATCTTCCAACACCATTTGATAATATGGCATTTATTGATGATGAAGGTGTTGAGGAGACCCAAACCGTCGAAAGACTTAGGGCGACAAATGTGTTGCCACTTAACCAAGCGATATTTACGGCGATTATCAGTGGAATTCTAGTAGAAGGCACCTCTGTGCTTGTCAAAACCTGCGTGATTCCCTTCCGTGTGGCAATATAAACCCACGGTAAACATCAAGAGGGAGGAGAGACATGCATAGGCACACCTTACCAGCGTTAATGTTAAATCTGCCACGCCAAGGCATAACTCTGTTGCCAACTTTGGCCGCAAGGGGGGCAAAATTGTTAGCGAGTAATTTGAAAAGGGGCAATAGGGAGACCAATATATTTAAACGGGAAAGACACACGTTGACATTTAAGAAGTGGGGCAACTTCCTTAGCCTCATCCTTGGTCACCCCAATGACCAGGGCTTCGCTCTTAGCAACATTGATTTTCAAACCCGGGAGAGCCTCGAAACTCATAAGCAGGAATTTCAGGTTGGCAATGCATAGGTCGTTAAGCTCAACCATAATAATAGTGTCGTCCGCGTACTGGAGATGCATAACACCGTCTGGAATGAGGTGCAAGACAACATGGGAGATATGGCCCGCGGAGGCAGCCCTCAAAAGAATACATGAAAGTGCGTCGGCGATGAAGTTAAAGAGGAGCGGACAGATGGGATCCCCTTGCCGAACCTCGACCATTGGCGAAGAAGTTGCTAACCCTTCCATTAATTGCCACAACCGTGTGCCCACTCGAGGCAAACTGCATGAGCCTTTGGACAAATGCTCCCTCAAAGCCGTTGGCCAACAAAACCTTACGCAGAAAGACCCAACTAACCGAGTCGTAAGCTTTCTCAAAGTCGAGTTTGAGAATTAAGGCCTTAGTCTCCCTAACTTTGAGGTTGTGGACAATCTCATGTAAACTCAGAATGTCGTCCAGGATAAACCTACCTTCAATAAAGGTCGATTGGGTATGACTAAGCACTTTATGGGCCATAGGTGTCGTGGTTTTGTCACGGCAAGATGTCCTCGTGGGAGAACTTAGGTGTGAGGCCATCGCAACTGTGTGGCGGCTTGAGAGGGGTTGGTCGGAATCGAGAGACGCGAGTTTACCCAGGTTCGGCCCCTCCGATGGAGGTAAAAGCCTATGTCCTGCTTTGTGTGTATTGATGATGAGGATGATCTCGATTACAAGGGTGTTGTCTTGCTACCCCTAGTCTCAAGAGCCTCTAATCTGTCTATCTCTAATGACTGGAACTTGTCCCTCTTGGGGCGCCTTACCCCTCCTTATATAGGTTGAAGGGGTAAGTTTACATGTAGAGTCCCACTAGGAGTAGGATTAGGACTTGTCTCTCTTCAATCCTAATCCGGGTCTTGTTTCCCTTGTGAAGGAGTCTTTCCTTTCCTTGGGCCTTCTCTATGAACCGGCCCACCATAACATGAGTTGGCCCTCCCATGAGCCGCCTTCTGGGCTGTTGGGTCTTCGGCATTCGTCTGACCCGCCTGCCGGGTCACCAATGAGTCGCCAAGTCCCGGCCGGGTCATACTTCAAGCCAGGTTATATCGCGGGGTAATATCCCCGACTATAGGGGAAAAAGGCGGACCTCAAAGCCCTTGACAGGGAATTTGGCTAAATTGTTAATCAACGTGATCGGCCGGAATTGGGAGAGGGAATCATCTCCTTTGACCTTAGGAATGAGAGAGAGGATAGCATAGTTCAACCGCAAAATGTCCTTAGTCGACAGACAAAAGCCATGGATGATCACACAAACCAATGGCCAGAGCACATTCCAAAACTTAAAAAAAGTAATAGAAAACCCATCACGCCTAAAAATTTTCCGACCTACACACCAGCCCAGGACCAGTATGGAGACTGCATACAAGGTTTGACCTTTTTCGTTACTGACTCGTAGCGCAGCGGAAGTAGAGTCGATGACGATCGGCGGTGCAGATACCCGCAGCTAGGATTTACAACCTCCCAACCGCGGGGATGTATACCCTCATCTACCCCTCGTACAGCCCTCTGGGAGGCGGTCGGACAGTCCCCCGGACGATGTCGCGGACAGCCCTTCGGGAGGACCTCCGAAACTCGGACGATCACACGGACAGCCCTTCGGGAGGACCTTCGAAACTCGGACGGTCACACGGACAGCCCTTCGGGAGGCACTCCCGAACTAAGACCGAAACTACGATCTCTCTACAGAGTTGCACACATACGGTGTCATCTATCCGGCAGGGCTTCGCCGTCCAGAACTAGTTCCTGCCGGAACCTAGACAGCCTTTCGGCTCTACGAAACTATTTCGCTGGGAGGGAGAGAGAGAGCCAGATCATGCATGGCATTTGTATGAGAGTAAGGAGTGAGTATTGGGCAGCCCCCTCACCTCCTATTTATAGGAAAACCAAGGGGTAGAGTTGCCATTCCAAAAACCCAAAAATGCCCCCACTTTATGTCATACACAAAGGGCATACGAGGGAAAAGGGATGCTATGTGGAGCTCCATGGAGCTCCACCCACCTTGGCCGGCCACCCCCTTGGGGGCCCCCCATGAGGGGCTTCCTTGGCCCCCAAGGCCTTCTAGAAGCCTTTTGGGAAATATCCCAAAAGGTGGTTTTCCAAAAATATCCAAAAAGCACTTTCACTATTCACGACGACATTTTTCAGCGTCCGTTCGAACTGAAAATATTTATGTGGGCTTAGAACATTTCCAGTACCCACTAAAAAAAATTTCAATGCGTTTTGGAAAAATTCCGGATTAGTGATTTTCATCTGCGAAAAGCATCCGAAGCGGTTCCGGCAGCTCCGGAACATTTCCGGTTTTTCTTCCGAAAAATTCCCAGAAGTTTCCAGAATGATTCTGGCACCCTCCAAGAATTATCAGGCATGTGCCGAAACCAATTTGACTTAATGGTATCCCCTGAAACAACTTTTCAGTTTTACCGAAACTGTTCCGGTGTTCTCTCTGCGGAACTTTTCCGGTGTCCGAAACTTTTCCGGTGATTTTCTCTCAGACTCCCTGTCTAGTATTCAGCAGATAGATGTCCCTTAAGCGTGTGACCCTATAGGTTCGGTGAAGTATATACATGACCCAGAACCCCTTCCGATCAATGATCAACATCGGAGCCATGGACACCCATATTGACCCCTATACCCACACGAATGAATATTCGAGTGAACCTCCAGTTGTCGTGTGCTATTCCTGTTGCTTCGCGATATGTTACAAATACCCGAGGTGAGACATGTTGGCATCCCCATGGATCAACAACTTGTCCACTATGCCAGTTACCTCGTTACCGGTATTGTTCTCTTTTCTCGTTACCGTGTTCCGGCATCCCTGTGATCAAATCACCCTGTGTCTGGCCAGACGATGATGGATACCGTAATACCGAGAGGTCCCAGAGATATCTCTCCATCGTCGGAGGAGCAAATCCCAATCTTGAGCTATCAAGTTACTTGACACACTTTTCCATGAACCCGTAAGCCGCCGTAATAGCCACCCATTTACGGATGACGTTTAACGAACCCCAAAGTTCATGAAGCAAGTATGAAGAAACTCGATACTCTCATGGTCTAAGGAATTATGCAAACATTAACTTCTCTGTGTTATTAACCATTAACTTGTGATGAAAGTATCTCATAGCATAACACCAATTCTGGTCGATTCAACACAAGTGTTCTACCAACATTGCGCCCTCAAAATTGCCGGCATAGCCATGCCCATGATCAGGAAAACAGGATCATCATGCAATACTTGAGCCAGTCTTAGAGGCAAGACTAGGAATACATTTTACCGTTTATTATACCACACGTGCATATGAGTCTTCCTCCGAGCCTCGTGGTTATTGTAGACTTGAGAACCATAGCAGTTATAGCATGGAATATAAACTTAATTATGAACTTGGAGATAAATAATATCATTTATTATTGCCACTAGGGCATATCTCCTACAGACTCCCACTTGCACTAGAGTCAATAATTTAGTTAATGCTAATGCACTTTACACCTCTGGTGTAAAATATGCTTCGCATGTGGTATAGCCTGATGTCCAACGGATCTGACGACTTCAGCTCCGTGTGTAACTTTGCATATCCTTGAGTTTTCACGCTTTCACAAAATTCATATTTTGTGTGGACTTGGCTTTGCATATGTGTGAATCATTGGTCGAAACGTGATTCCTCAGACTAAGGTATGGAGCAACTATCTGCAATAGTGTCCCATAGACCAAAGCCATCTTGGAACCATACTAAGTTCATGAATGAACTATATGATTCAACAACTTCTTTGTCGCTTCTAAAGCGTCAACATACTTAGCCTTTGTTATAGAATTCGCCACAGTATCTTGTTTGGAACAATTTCCAACTACCGTGCCACCATGTTGTGTATTACACAAAACCCTTAACCTAAATCGAAAATCACATGGAGAATTGATGAGGACTGTATCGATGTAATTACTTACAACGAGCACTTCATAATCTCTGCTTGCGAGAAAACATGTCATCAGTACTGCTCTAGTACTCAATGACATCTTTCACTGTTGTCCCATGATCAGTACTTTGATCACTTTGGTATCTATACTCGCAACAACTTTGGAGTATTGGACATATCTGGTTGTTTTTACATACCATGGAATACATGATTAATCCAAACACAACAGTGTGTGGAATCACCATCATGTATTTTGCTCATCAATGTTTTGGGACACCGAGTTTTGCAAAAACTCTTTCCATGTGACTTCGGCAAGAATCACTCCTTGACGTTTTTCAATGCTAAAAGGTTTTAGCATTTTGTCAATATGTATCTTTGCTCCGCCCCATTAGGTAAATCTATCTCCATAGATCATCATGCCTAATATCAAGGCTATTTAGCCCAAGCACTTCATCGAAAAAACTATTTTCAAATGAAGTCTTAATTCGTGTCAAGAAATTTATTTCCAATTAACAATGTGTCAAGCACACAAGGTTTTTAGAAATATTATTATGCTCCCACTTACTTTCTTGAACCACAAGCATCTTCGATACCCATTTGATGAAGTCAAACTCTTTTGACCATTTCATCAGAAACGAAGATTCCAACTCCATTTTGCTCTCTTCTGTCCATTGCTGGAACTTTGAAGTTTGCATACATACTAGCATCCTCTGGATCGAAAAATTACTTCGGACTGTATTACATACAAGTCCTAGGTTGCATTTCCATCTCATGGAAATCCTTTTTGGCATCCAGGTTTCATATCTCATGTTTGAAATATGTATTAATTGCTAGTTCAACCCGAACCGACTTTAAGCATCGCTAAGATGAGACTACCTCATTATAGTCAACTCCTTGAACTTGTCATTTCAACAAGTCGAGCTTTATGGATAAAACATTTTATCCACATCAGTTTATAGTTTCATAAATATTCGTTAGACTCTAAGTCTTCCGAAAGGTGTATCAAGGTTTTAATCTTGAATCACTTATATGGAAACTATCTCGGATTGTATTGGCATTTAGCCTATTCCGGAGTCAGGGCCCATCAACGCTTCCTTGTGTATCGTAGGTATACTGTTGTCTAACAACAATATCTCGTATGCACACCTGAGAGGTTTGCACGAGTTTTTCCTACGTGGTTCAGCTGCAAGTTCGACCGAAGTCCATACATCTCATGTAGAGGCTTCCGTATCAGTCGCAGTAGGAAACTCTGGAATTACTTCCAAGGTCTCTTTCCTTTGATCTGATGACGAAGATATTGTTTATCTCGTCGAGTTGCACTGTTCTCCCACTCACCTTTTTGAAAGAACAATTTTCTTCAAAAACCATACCGTTCTTTTTGGCAAAACTATTTGCCTCGGTATAGTGAGGGAGGAATACCCAATAACTTGGGATAACCTACAAAGTAGCACTTGTCTGATTTGGAATAGGTTTGTAATCTTTTACACAAGCCCCATATTCCAAATGTTAAGAAAATATATAACATGGTTGGGCGTACCATACCATGGCGTCATTTCAACAGACCCGATGGAGCTCTTTTCAGTGTAAAAGCCACAGTCTCTAAAGCTTCACTTTAAAAGGGATAATGGCAAATTTATTTATGTCATCTTTGATCTTACCATGTCATGAATGGTTCGATTACATCTTCATGGACTCTCCACTTGCAGTGGTGTTCCAGGAGGTGCAAGTTATGAAACCCCTTTCACAACTCATGAGACATTCGCTAAACTTGTAACTCAAATATTCCTTTCCGCAATCAATTTGCAGAAACATAATTTTCTTGTTACAATAACTTCTACTTCATTTTTAAAAACCTTATGAATGAATTCAGAAGATCCAGACTTACGTCTCAACAAGTAAATAACCATATATCTACTTGAGTCATTTCTGAAGATAGATAAATCCACTACTTGCAACAACATTTATTGGACTACACACATCATAATGTATGATCACCAATATGTTCTTTGCTCGTTCCTTATGGCCTGTGAACGGTATTTCAGTCACTTCAGTTTTCAGAGGAAAGTTGCAAGTGTCAGATGATTCAAAATCAAACGACTTCAAAATCCATCATAATGGAATTTTCCATGCGGGTTTCTCTAATGTGACCAAATGCAGTGCCACACTTGTTTGGTATTCTTTTAGTCTTGCGACATTTAGCGTCAGTGTTATGGATGTATCATATTTCCATCAATATTCATAACATACATCCCATCTAGGATGGAAGCATGGCCCTTCATGTTATTCATAATACTGAACAACAATTGTTGTTTTTTTGAACAACTCTTTTGCAAAAAACATTGTGCAATGGGCTAGAGTGTATGAAACTCTAAAATGAATTATGAAAGTAAACCTAGAGGTAATGTATTATTATCAATATTCATAACACACGTCTCATTCATAATGAAAGTATGGCCCTTATGTTATTCATAACACCAAACATCAAAAGTTCTCTTATGACAATCTTCTTGCAAGATACCTTATGCAAAGGGCTAGAGTGTGAAACTTTAAATGAATTATGAAAGTAAATACATAGGTAATACACCGATGGAAGGTATAGTAACTTTTACTATGTTCCCAGCGTGTATCAAGACCTCATTCCTGGCTAGTTTTTCAGGCCATAGTAGTTCTTGCATCGAGTCGCAACAGAATGCAATCGAGCGGGTATCTTTGTGATCAACTCACAATACCCAAGAATTAGTGATTAACATGTTTAACCATAATTCCCAAGAACTATATCTTTGACCAGCCTTCTATACATCAAAAACTTGTATGACATTCATACATGAGCTGGATATTCCAGTTTTCCTTCCTTTTTGCCTTTATACTTCTAACAGTTTAACTTTCAGTATTTCTCCTACTCTCAGAAGAAGCACTCAACTTAAGAGTGGCGTTAGCCCCGGACTTCCTAGGTGTGAAAGTTTCACTAACACCCTTCGGATACTACCTTTCTCTTTAAGTTGTTGTTTTATTCACCTTTTATCATATGACAAGCGTTCTTCTGGATCCCTCTCTTATCAGTCTAATGCATAGTAAACACCTTTACTAATAGTTTGCAAAACAAACATTGCTTTGGATATTTCATATCTTTCAGCCTTTGTTTGTATCTGAAAATTAATTTTCAGTTCCATGAATATCACATAATTATCCCAAAACTTTCGAAGTTCGGGTCTCATGGAAGCAAACGTATTGCACTTGACTGAAACGGAATTCTAGCTTTTGGATCGAAGGAGGAGAGTCACATGATCCATAGCATTAGCTGGAGAATACCGAAAGCATGCGATAGGACAAAGTCCTTCTCGGCACTCTTGAGGACAATCCTCACATTACGTTACAAACCGTAACGTTTTAACCAGATATTTAACAGCTATTCAATTTTAACAGGGAAGGTGGAAACGCGAGCCATTCTTCTACAACTATTATGCAAATCACACTTAGACAGTGTTCAAAATTAATTGCACTGAGAATTAAACAAGTTAATTCTACAGTGCACTCCCACTCAAATCAATATCTCTCATAATTGATTGTGAGTGATACAAGACCCGCATATCAATTCGACGCCATTGACGGGTTCATCACTGATGACGCGAATTTCAATCGGTAGGCCAACATGCCGATCACATCTCTATGTGAATCCTGTTCATCTTTCGATGGGCGTGTTCCGAGCTCAGGACGATCAAGCCAGAACGTCAAGACAACCAAGTGATCTCACTGCGAGGTCTGACCTCACCCACCTCACACATCCCTAATCGTTCGTACTCATGTGTACATGTCGTACCCCGAAAAGTTAGGTGCCGTGACGGTGCTACACTTGGGAGAACACTAACTACTTGATATTTTTTGTGAGAGATCACCCTAATAAAAAGTGACTACCGCGCAATCAAGAAGGGTGAATCATAAGGGATAAACATCTCAGGCAATACATAATAGCATGATATGGTATAGCCCTTTCTGACGGAGAAGTTATCAATTTCTTCGTCTTCGGCATTCGCGTCGGTGTTCACCTTCGCAAAGTTTGCCACCACCTTGTCGATGCACCAGATAATATTGCTATCTCTATAGCTAATAAAATAATTGCATTACATAAGGTTGACACGCAAGTCATTAAAGTGACAATCATATGGCTCCAGCCATCATAACGAATCATGACACACAGGTCATGTTAATCAAATTACATCATATAGTCATCTCATACATAATCAAATTATTATGAGCACTGCTATACCACATCATATGCACATGCAAACCCTCCTGCAAAACCAAGTTAGACGCCTCTAATCGGTTTATGCAAGAATTTGTTTTTTCGTGGCTTCTAAGGTTTCGAAACAAAACGAAGCTACCAACGTCCATCATCAAGTATGATAATTCAAGTTGCTAGATTAATTTTGCGGGGTGTATGAAACACGAGATAATAAAATCTCGAGCCCCATACTGAACTTCGTCATACGCATGACCCCCGTGCAGATCATATCTGCATTGCCCTTTCGTCTGCGAAATTTCATCTTTCTTTTTAACTACGGTGGAATTCAATGAACTGTTAGCACTTGGTTGATCAATCAGGATCGCGGATTGCCAGAACATTGAAACTCCACCATGCTGTTATCAAGATCAGAAATATGCAAATCCCAGGGAAGCAACAAGAACATCGGGTAACCGATTTCATATGCTACCCGCACAAATAATTTTCAGTAATAGAACTCATCTACTACCTAATTATATTGTGCAACACCCATACATCTCTATGTATTCTAGATCGCAACCTGCATCTACGCATAGCACGGCTCTTGATGCCACTGTAGGGTAACGCAGCATGAGTTACAAGTTTAGCGAATGTCTGATGAGTTGTGAAAGGGGTTTCATAACTTGCACCTCCCGGAACACCACTGCAAGTGGAGAGTCCGTGAAGATGTAATCGAACCATTCATGACATGGTAAGATCAAAGATGACATAAATAAATTTGCCATTATCCCTTTTAAAGTGATGCTTTAGAAACTGCGCTTTTACACTGAAAAGAGCTCCATCGGGTCTGTTGAAATGACGCCATGGTATGGTACGCCCAACCATGTTATATCTTTTCTTAACATTTGGAATATGGGGCTTGTGTAAAAGATTACAAACCTATTCCAAATCAAACAAGTGCTGCTTTGTAGGTTATCCCAAGTTATTGGGTATTCCTCCCTCACTATACCTAGGCAAATAGTTTTGCCACAAAGAACGGTATGGTTTTTGAAGAAAATTGTTCTTTCAAAAAGGTGAGTGGGAGAACAGTGCAACTCGACGAGATAAACAGTATCTTCGTCATCAGATCAAAGAAAAGAGACCTTGGAAGTAATTCCAGAGTTTCCTACTGCGACTGATACGGAAGCCTCTACATGAGATGTATGGACTTCGGTCAAACTTGCAGCTGAACCACGTAGGAAAAACTCGTGCAAACCTCTCAGGTGCGCATACGAGATATTGTTGTTAGACAACAGTATACCTACGATACACAAGGAAGCGTTGACGGGCCCTGACTCCGGAATTGGCTAAATGCCAATACAATCCGAGATACACCTTTCGGAAGACTTAGAGTCTAACGAATATTTATGAAACTATAAACTGATGTGGATAAAATGTTTTATCAATAAAGCTCGACTTGTTGAAATGACAAGTTCAAGGAGTTGACTACGATGAGGTAGTCTCACTGTAGCGATGCTTAAAGTCGGTTCGGGTTGAACTAGCAATTAATACATATTTCAAACATGAGATATGAAACATGGATGCCAAAAAGGATTTCCATGAGATGGAAATGCAACCTAGGACTTGTATGTAATACAGTCCGAAGTAATTTTTCGATCCAGAGGATGCTAGTAAGTATGCAAACTTCAAAGTTCTAGCAATGGACAAAAGAGAGCAAAATGGAGTTGGAATCTTCGTTTTTTGATGAAATGGTCAAAAGAGTTTGACTTCATCAAATGGGTATCGACGATGCTTGTGGTTCAAGAAAGTAAGTGGGAGCATAATAATATTTCTAAAAACCTTGTGTGCTTGACACATTGTTAATTGGAAATAAATTTCTTGACACGAATTAAGACTTCATTTGAAAATAGTTTTTTCGATGAAGTGCTTGGGCTAAATAGCCTTGATATTAGGCATGATGATCTATGGAGATAGATTTACCTAATGGGGCTGAGCAAAGATACATATTGACAAAATGCTAAAACCTTTTAGCATTGAAAAACGTCAAGGAGTGATTCTTGCCGAAGTCACACGGAAAGAGTTTTTACAAAACTTGGTGTCCCAAAATACCGATGAGCAAAATACATGATGGTGATTCCACACACTCTTGTGTTTGGATTAATCATGTATTCCATGGTATGTGAAAACAACCAGATATGTCCAATACTCCAAAGTTGTTGCGAGTATAGATACCAAAGTGATCAAAGTACTGATCATGGGACAACATTGAAAGATGTCATTGAGTACTAGAGCAGTACTGATGACATGTTTTCTCGCAAGCAGAGATTATGAAGTGCTCGTTGTAAGTAATTACATTGATACAGTCCTCATCAATGCTCCATGCGATTTTCGATTTAAGTTAAGGGTTTTGTGTAATACACAACATGGTGGCACGGTAGTTGGAAATTGTTCCAAACAAGATACTGTGGCGAATTCTATAACAAAGGCTAAGTATGTTGACGCTTTAGAAGCGACAAAGAAGTTGTTGAATCATATAGTTCATTAATGAACTTAGTATGGTTCCAAGATGGCTTTGGTCTATGCACTGGTAGAAAACAGGGCACTAGTCCCGGTTCCAGAGGGCCTTTAGTCCCGGTTATGGAACCGGGACAACACAATCGTGACTAATGCCCAAAACCTTTAGTCCCGGTTTGCTTACGAACCGGGACCAAAGGGGCTCCACGTGGCCGCTGCGGGGCGCCCAGGCAGGAGGACCTTTAGTCCTGGTTGGTAACACCAACCGGGACCAAAAGGCAGCCATGTGTCAGCAGCTCGCAGGCGCTGGGTTTTTTTTGGAAGGGGGGGTTTATTTAGGGGTTTCATATTGTGTTAGCTAGCTAATAGAGAGAAGTGACCTCTCTTTCTCCGTGCTTGCTCGACGCTAGCTACTATACATATAGAGAGAACTCGACGCTACTAGTAAGCAAATGAAGGAAACCATTAATTACACAAGATCGTCATGAACATATATAGAGAGAAGTGACATCTCTTTCTCCGTGCTTGGTCGAACAACAAGTTTTCGTATATCTATCCGACGCTACTACATATGTACAATATAACATCCCTTATAACCATTGCAATTTCACATGGTATTCTCCGTGTTCAGGTATGTCGTGGTCAAGAAAGAATCCCGCCAATTCCTCTTGAATTGCTCATACGCGATCATGTGGTAGGAGTTCATCCCGCATTTGCCAGATCTAATCTAAAGAAGGGGGTCAATACATATATATGAATGAAACTCAACACAATTGATGGTAATATGTAAAATAAAATTGTGAATATTGTTTACGTACTTCAAATTGTTTCTCAGAGAAGCCCCGCTCAGAGGTATAGTAGCGAATGAACTCGCATACGTAGTATCCACATAAATGAGTCCCGGGTGCCTGGTACAAGCACTTTACGAGAATAGAGTTCAATCAAACTGATAAGCAAGCATGATAATGTTATTGATGAAACTAGAATCAATGAGAGATGCGCGGAACTAGCTAGTACTACTTACTTTGGGGTGTGTAAATCGCAGCTCCTTCTTCAGACCCGGAACCATAATGGTGAACTTTTTCCAAACCCTGACAGGCAAAGAAAATGATTACTTGATATCAGGAAATGAACGAAAGTTGCCGATATGGTCCCGGTATTGATTGAACTTACTTCTGGAGCATTGCAGTCATGTCCGCATAATACTTGGGATCTTTACGGAGTGAGTCTAAGACAGTTAGTAATGCCCCGTCAAGGTTAATGGATAGCAGAATATAGTGGAAGCTGCGCACGCATAACTCATCAATTACATTACTTAATTAACCTCGAGTAAGCGAAACCGAATATGTACAAGACAGTAACACTCACTTGAAGTTGTAAGGAAAGAGTATTTCCCTTTTGTTTTGATGTCTAAGGAACGCTTCTAGCAAGTTGTCCTCGGTATCTTCGGCCTCGTTTTGTACCGACCATTCATTTACGGTATTTGGGCTAATGAACCCAATGTCATAGATTTGTGCTTTTTTGCATTCGACCATCTTCAATCTACATAATATAGTGAGGATAATTATATATACATGCAATGAACGAGCTGAGCTAGAGACTTAATTATAGAAGTAATACTTACAGACAGTAGCAAGTCACGAGTTGTTTGTCGAGGGCCTTTTGATTGTATAACTGAAATACCTCCACAAATTAAACAGGCAGCAGGTTGACTCCAGGGAAGTCATGCTCTTTTTTAATTCCGACAAACAAACTGTCGGTCCCGGACTTCCTGCAGGTTTCCATGTACCACTCATGCAATTTTTGCATCATCGTTGTTAGATGAGGATGATCAGGTTTGACGAGAGGCTTCCCGTGCTCGTATCTAAAGTCGTCTACTACCTCAGCCGATTCAATTTGTACATCATCGGGCAGGTAATCATCAAGAGTGGTACCGGGCAGTAGCACCGAATGATTAGCGATATCGCTAGACACCTTGAGCGGGGGGCACGATTGCTTCTCCTGTTCGCCGAGCTGGGGAATTGTTTTCCCACTTCTTCGTTTTCTCTCTCTTGCAGCACTGGAAGTACTTCCCGACCGCTGCGCTTCAGCATGTGTCTTAGTAACTATGCGGTCATAGTTGGATAGCCGAGTCCGTGGTGGTCGCTTCAGGGCATGCAGAGTTCGCTTCGCTTTCACCGGATCTACCGTTTCCTTCGGAGGTGGATCTTTCCGTGCAAAATGGGCCTTCACTTCGGCTGCACTGATTTCAGCATTTTCCTCTTCGGTCCTCTCATATGGTAACTTTGGAAGAGGCTTGAGGCTTGGACCGAATTTGAATTTCTTCCCGCCTATTGTACTGCTAGCCGCCGGAGCGGCGGCGGCGACTCTCTTCCGCCGTTGCTGACGCGCCGGAGGAGGCGTAGTGCCCTGACGTGCCGGAGGAGGAGGAGGAGGAGGGGGCGGAGTGCCCTGACGCGCCGAAGGAGGCGAAGGAGGAGCCGGAGTGCCCTGACGCGCCGGAGGAGGCGGAGTGCCCTGACGCGCCGGAGGAGGAGAAGGAGGAGGCGGAGTGCCCTGACGCGCCGGATGAGGAGGAGGAGGCGGAGTGCCCTGACGCGCCGGAGGAGGCTGAGTCTGCTGAGGTGTCCAGTTTGGAAGCTTGATGTACTCTTTTCTCCATAGACAGGTACTCCTCAAAGCATTTTCCAAAAGAATAATATCCTCTTCACCTGTAGGGTTGTCAAGCTCCAGCCCCTCAAATCAATTCATTATTTCATCCACCGTCATAACAGCATAGCCATGTGGAATCGGACGGCAATGGAAAGTTCCCTCAGCTCGAGGAGGTATAACAGAGCCGACCGCAGCCTTGAAGGCCAGGTTCTGGCATTTCGTCATTAGCTCGCAATGTTCAGCCGCCGTGATACTATCCATGGGGTAGCGAGGAGCCGTGAAATCAGGCTGAACGAGCTCCGTGGAAGCCACGCTGCTTCTCCGCTGAGATGGTGGAGTAGCGTCGAAGGAAGGATCTTCGTGCCGCTCAGATGGTTGGCCGGTAGCTCGCTAGCTCTCAAGTTCCTCTAGTTTTGCTAATCTTGCACTGAGCTTCTGCATTTCGCTTGCTTCCTGTTTCCTTTTTCTCTCTCGGCTTCTATAACCACCGCTGTCGGGAAACCCATGCTTCCACGGAACGGAGCCTGGTGTGCCTCGTGTTCGTCCAGGGTGTTCAGGATTCCCGAGGGCCTTTGTCAGCTCGTCCTTCTCTCTGTCGGGAATGAACATCCCTTCCTGCGCTGCCTTGATTACTGCCTGAAGCTTCCGGAAGGGTATTGCAAGTTGCTCGTCAGTCCAAACACACTCCCCTGTTTCTGGGTCCAAAGTTCCCCCAACCCCGAAGAACCAAGTCCTTGAACGATCTGGCCAGTGCAATGTTGCATGTTGGACATTCTTAGCAAGCAGGTCTTGCTCAGCTTTGTCCCACAACTGCCGGGCTTTGTAGTAGCCACCTGACCCCGTGTGATGGTGATACTTCTTCCTTGCAACATTTTTCTTGTTTGTCAGTGACCATTTCTTACCCTTCTCCGATTTCTTGTAGGCCACAAATTCGGGCCATTGATCTCTTATCTTCTCATATCGACCGACGAATTTCGGAGTCTCCTCTTTCTCGAGAAACTTTGTGTTCAACTCTTTCTTCCAGTTCCTGAATAGTTCTGCCATCTTCTTAAGAGCAAACGCCTTGACCTTTCACTCTATAACTGGGTTATTCGGATCCTCCTCTCGTGGTAAGCTAAAATTTGCCATTAGCTCGGTCCAAAGATCATCTTTCGGTCTATCATGGACATAAGAAACTTCAGGGTCCTTATTATTCTTATTCCATTCATGGGTGTTGATCGAGACATGGTCCCTAACAACAACTCCAAGCTGATGTACAAATGCGTCATTGGTCCGCTTGGGAGCAATCGGTTGGCCATCTTTCGTGACTTATGTGATCATGAACCTTTCAACCGGGCGCAACCTTTTCTTCGGGCCTCGTCTCCTTACCTCGTCGGACTTTGAAATAGTTGAGGCTCCCTCCTCCGTTCCATCACCGGAGCCGTGATCATGATCTCCTTCCTCCGCCATTCGGTCACCGGAGCCGTCATGATCTCCTTCCTCCTCCATTGTTGGATCACCGGAGCCGTCATCCTCTCATTCCTGATACGACAAGGGATCACCTCCGGCGCGGATTATATCCCCCAACAACTGTTCTTTTTCTAAGTCTCTTTGATCCATAGTTTCTGCAAATATTATACAACATGGCAATATACAAACATGAGATATGCAAATCAATACAAGGCAATGCAACAATACGATCATATAATATCACCAATACATCATCGAATAGTATTATGTAATATCACTAATACAGATATAGTTGACGTCTCGCGGCGCAGGCGGTGGACACCTGATAACCCACAAGTATAGGGGATCGCAACAGTTTTCGAGGGTAGAGTATTCAACCCAAATTTATTGATTCGACACAAGGGGAGCCAAAGAATATTCTCGAGTATTTGCAGCTGAGTTGTCAATTCAACCACACCTGAAAGACTTAGTATCTGCAGCAAAGTATTCAGTAGCAAAGCAGTATGGAAGTAACGGTAACAATGGCAAAATGACAGTAGCAGTGTTGTAGTGATTGTAACAGCAGCAACGGAAAAGTAACGTAGCAAAGATCAATATGTGAAAAGCTCGTAGGCAATGGATCAGTGATGGATAATTATGTTGGATGGCATTCATCATGCAACGGTTATAACATAGGGTGACACAGAACTTGCTTCAATTCATCAATGTAATGTAGGCATGTATTCCATATATAGTCATACGTGCTTATCGAAAAGAACTTGCATGACATCTTTTGTCCTACCCTCCCGTGGCAGCGGGGTCCTAATGGAAACTAAGGGATATTAAGGCCTCCTTTTAATAGAGAACCAGACCAAAGCATTAGCACTTAGTGAATACATGAACTCCTCAAACTACGGTAATCACTGGAAAGAATCCCAGTTATTGTCACCCTGGGGGATGCGGATCATAACTCGTAATAGGTATCTACAACTTGCAAGATAGGATCAAGAACACATATATATTCATGAAAACATAATAGGTTCAGATCTGAAATCATGGCACTCGGGCCCTAGTGACAAGCATTAAGCATAGCAAAGTCATAGCAACATTAATCTCAGAACATAGTGGATACTAGGGATCAAACCCTAACAAATCTAACTCGATTACATGGTAAATCTCATCCAACCCATCACCGTCCAGCAAGCCTACGATGGAATTACTCACGAATGGCGGAGAGCATCATGAAATTGGTGATGAAGGATGGTTGGTGGTGACGACGGCGTCGATTTCCCCTCTCCGGAGCCCAAATCAGACTCCAGATCTGCCCTCCCGAGGAAGAACAGGAGGTGGCGGCGGCTCCGTATCGTAAAACGCGATGAACTCTTCTATCTGATTTTTTTCTCCCCGAATAGGAATATATAGAAGTGGAAACGAGGTCGGAGGAGCTTCAGGGGCCCCACAAGACAGGGGGCGCGCCCTAGGGGGGGGCGCCCCCCTGGCTTGTGACCAGGTGGTGGCCCCTCTCCGGTTGATTCTTTCGCCAATATTTTTTATTAATTCCAAAAATATTCTCCGTAAATTTTCAGGTCAATCCGAGAACTATTATTTCTGCACAAAAATAAAACCAAGGCAATTCTGCTGAAAACAGCGTCAATCCGGGTTAGTTCTATTCAAATCATGCAAATTAGAGTCCAAAACAAGGGCAAAAGAGTTTGGAAAAGTAGATACATTGGAGACGTATCAAGTCCCCCAAGCTTAAACCTTTGCTTGTCCTCAAGCAATTCAGTTGATAAATTGAAAGTGATAAAGAAAAACTTTTACAAACTCTGTTTGATCTTGCTGTTGTAAATATGTCTAACTGATGTTTAGGTTTTCAGAAAAGATTATAGACTAACCACATTCACAATAACATTTAGGTCTCACATTTACTCATATCAATGGCATAATCAACTAGCGAGCAATAATAATAAGTCTCGGATGACAACAATTTTATCAAAACAATCATGATACAATATGATATAATGGTATCTCGCTAGCCCTTTCTGAGACCGCAAAACATAAATGCAGAGCACCTCTAAAGAACAAGGACTGACTAGACATTGTAATTCATGGTAAAAGAGATCCAGTCACACTCATACTCAATATCAATTAATAACAAAGCATACAAATGACGGAAGTGCTCTCTAACTGGTGCTCTTTATAAGAGGTGGATGACTCAACCAGAAATAAAATAGATAGGCCCTTCGCAGAGGGAAGCATTGATTTACAGAGGTGCCAGAGCTCGAGCTTTTTAAAACAGGGATGAATAATAATTTTGAGCGGTATGCTTTCATTGTCAACATAACAACTAAGAGATCTCGATATCTTCCATGCTAGATACATTATAGGCGGTTCCCAAACAGAATAGTAAAGTTTTTACTCCCCCTCCACCAATCAATCACACTCCACGGCGGGCCGAATCCACGGGTACCGTCCATACAAACAACAATCCTGGGGGAGTTTTGTTTTATTATATTTTGATTTAAACTTTGAGCATGGAACTGGGCATCCCAAATACCAGCCACTTTCTCATGAATGATAGTGAATCAACACATATCGTGAGAATAACCCACCTAGCATGGAAGATACTGACAGCCCCCAGTCACTACATGAGCGATTCGGGCATACAAAAGAGAGTATTATTTGAAGGTTTAGAGTTTGGCACGTGCAAATTTACTTGGAACGGCAGGTAAATACCGCATGTAGGCAGGTATGGTGGACTCGTATGGAACAACTTTGGGTTTATGGAGATGGATGCACAAGCAGTATTCCCGCTTAGTACCAGTGAAGGCTAGCAAGAGACTGGGAAGCGACCAACTAGAGAGCGACAACAGTCATAAACATGCTTTGAGATTAACCAACATTGAATGCAAGCATGAGTAGGATATAAATCACCATGAACATAAACATCGTGGAGGCTATGTTGGTTTTGTTTCAACTACATGCGTGAACATGTGCCAAGTCAAGCCACTTGAATCATTCAGAGGAGGATACCATTCTATCATACTACATCACAACCATTTTAAAATGCATGTTGGCACTCAAGACAAACCATTATACGCTCTTAGCTAATTAAGCATGGCATGAGTAACTATAATCTCTAATTGTCATTGCAAACATGTTCAATCCATAACGAGCTGAATCCAGAACGATGAGCTAATCATATTTACAAAAACAAAATAGGTCGATGACGAGGATGCGGGCCGGGCATCGTCGACTCAACGGCTAAGCTATGCAACTAAACATTTAAACATCTAATTAAACATCGTATCGCGTCACCGACGATCGTCGGGGACTCCTCGATATCGTCGGGGACTCTCCCTCTCACCGACGATTGTCAGGGGGTACTCTCCCTCACCGACGATCGTCGGGGACTCCTCGATATCGCGTCACCAACGACCGACGATAAAAGAACTAAACATCTAAACAATAAAAACAACTAAAAACAACTAAAGAATAAAAACAACTAAAACAACTAAATTAACTAAACAACTAAATTAACTAAATCAACTAAAACAACTAAAATTAACTAAATTAACTAAACAACTAAATTAACTAAATCAACTAAAATCGTCGGGCGCGGGCGGCGCTGCGGGCTCGCCGGAGACGCGCGCGGGGCTAGCAGCGGTGCTGCGGTGGGCGGAGGCGGGGCCGGTGGCGGTGCTGCGCGCGGTGGGCGGGGGCGAGCGGCGGTGATGTATTTGTGATCGGGCCCATATGTCCGTGACCCAGGGGTTTTAAAATTAACCTAACTATCAAACTAACAGGGTCGGGCCCATATGTCAGTGACCCAGGGGTTAATTAATAGGGTGATTAGCATTAAGCTAATCACCTGACGGTCGGGGCCCACCTGAAGGTGACACAGACGGCGATGCTCGTCGCCGGCGACCTCTGGATGCGGCGGTGCCCACGCTAGGGACCACAGGAGCAGCGCCTGAGGCCACTAGGGCATAGCCCATGCTCGGCCGCATCTAAAGGGGGTCAAGGGAGCTCTAGCCACGGCGGCGAGACGACCGGCGGCGAGGAGCTCACGGGCAAGGCGGCTACCGGGGTTAGGAGAGGAGATCGGCGATGGGGCTAGGGGTAAAAGAATCGGGGCCTCACCGCGGTTGCGAAGGCGTCGACGGCGCGGCCGGGGAGGTCCTTGTGGCTGCGAATCGACCGGAGAAGGCCGACGGTGCCGAGGGCGAAGGCGGCGGGGCAGGGCGCGGAGACGGCGACGGCGACGACGACGTAGGGGCAGGGCGCGGCGACGGCGACGGCGACGTCAGGGCAGGGGAGCGGGGGACGGCAAAATACGGCAGCCTGGCGGCGTCGAGGTGGTCGTCGGCGCCGTCGGGGGAGAGGAGGAGAAGAAACTGTAGGTGGATTTGGAAATTTTTCCAAGTCCCGCTTATATAGCCCTCCCTTTAGTCCCGGTTAGTGGCTCCAACCGGGACTAATGCCCCCCTTTCGTCCCGGTTGGAGCGACCAACCGGGACTAAAGGTCAATTTCAGCAGCCCAAAGGGCGGGAAGCAGAGACCTTTGGTCCCGGTTGGTGGCTCCAACCGGGACGAAAGTGTGGCATTAGTCCCGGTTGGAGCCACCAACCGGGACGAAAGGACTGCATTGGTCCCGGTTGTAGCCACCAACCGGGACGAAAGGGTTGGTCCTGGCTGTGGTGGGAGTTTAGTCCCACCTCGCCAAGCGAGGGGCGCTCGCACCGGTTTATAAGCCCGCCCCTCTCTGCCTTGTTGAGATCCTCTCAAAGTGAAAATAGATGCCCTTATACGGGAAATTTGACCTGAAATCAAAGTGAATTTCACTCTGATTTCAGGTCGAATTTTCCCTATAAGCACATCTATGTTCATTTTTGCTATTTTTTATGTTATTTTTTTGCATATTTAAAGTTCTTAACAAAAAATACTTTATGAATATTCTTTTTGCTATTAAAGTTTTTAACAAAAATAACTTTTGGAAGATGTCTATCTCGGACCGCATCGTCTATTACAAATAATCTTGGGAAAACACGTCTATTACAAAGGGATTTCAATTTTTTAAACATATTTTAACTCAAGACTTTTTCTGCATTCAATATGCACCATTCAAAGCCACATCATCACTTTTCAACCCTTTTCTGACCTCATTTACTATTTTTCATGCATTTCATGATTTATTTTGAGCTAAAATGACCCTCAATTGAAAAGCACTGCAAATGAACTCTGCAATGGTTGAAAGTTGGCATGGTATCATTATTTCACCCACATAGCATGTGCTAAAAAGTTGAGAGGGTTACGGCAAAAAATGGATGCACTTCGTGTACAAAATGAACAACCTCTTTCGAAGTGTCAGGGTTTTGGACGAAAACTCATTAGTTACAAAAGGATTTCAAAATTTTAAACATATTTCAACTCAAGAATTTTTATGCATTCAATATGCACCATTCAAAGCCACATCATCACTTTTCAAACCTTTTCTGACTTCATTTGCTAGTTTTCATGCATTTCATGATTTATTTTGAGCTAAGATGACCCTGAATTGAAAAGCACAGCAAATGAACTCTGAAATGGTTGAAAGTTGGCATGGTATCAGCATTTCACCCACATAGCATGTGCTAAAAAGTTGAGAGGGTTACGGCAAAAACTGGATGCACTTTGTGTACAAAATGAACAATCTCTTTCGAAGTATCAGGGTTTCAGACGAAAAATCATCAGTTACAAAAGGCATTTCATTTTCTTGACATGTAACTGCAGTGATATTCTAGATCAAAGCCATCATCAGAATAGTTGTGGAGAGAAAGTCTTTAGTTTTTCTTTGCGTGTGTCCCTTGCTTATTGCGCCATAACCATGGATAATCTTCTTCGTTTAACAGGGTGCTTGGGTCAGCCTTCACTTTGAAGGGAGGAATTTCATGAAACTTTCCATAATCTTCAGACATGTCTTTCTTGCCCTCCACTCCCATGATGTCTCTTTTCCCTGAAAGAACTATGTGGCGTTTTGGCTCATCGTATGATGTATTCGCTTCCTTATCTTTTCTTTTTCTCGGTTTGGTAGACATGTCCTTCACATAGAAAACCTGCGCCACATCATTGGCTAGGACGAATGGTTCGTCTGTGTACCCAAGATTGTTCAGATCCACTCTTGTCATTCCGTACTGCGGGTCTACCTGTACCCCGCCTCCTGACAGATTGACCCATTTGCACCGAAACAAAGGGACCTTAAAATCATGTCCATAGTCAAGTTCCCATATGTCCACTATGTAACCATAATATGTGTCATTTCCCCTATTGGTTGCTGCATCAAAGCGGACACCACTGTTTTGGTTGGTGCTCTTTTGATCTTGGGCGATCGTGTAAAATGTATTCCCATTTATCTCGTACCCTTTGTAAGTCAATATAGTCGAAGATGGTCCCCTGGCCAACGAGTACAGCTCATCTGGAACAGTGGTGTTACCCATGAGATGTGTTTGCAACCAACTGCCGAAAGTCCTGATGTGTTGACATGTAATCCAGTCGTCACACTGCTCCGGGTGTTTGGAGCGCAGAATATTCTCGTGTTCATTGACATACGGGGTCACCAAGGTAGAATTCTGTAGAACAGTGTAGTGTGCATGAGACCAAGAATGCCCGTCCCTACATATTATTGAATTTGCTCCTAGCGTGCCTTTTCCAGTCAGTCTCCCCTCATACCGCGATTGAGGGAGACCAATCGGCTTAAGGTCAGGAATAAAGTCAACACAAAACCCAATGCTTTCCTCTGTTTGATGGCCCATGGAGATGCTTCCTTCTGGCCTAGCACGGTTACGAACATATTTCTTTAAGACTCCCATGAACCTCTCAAAGGGGAACATGTTGTGTAGAAATACAGAGCCCAGAATGCCAATCTCGTCGACTAGATGAACTAGGACGTGCGTCATGATATTGAAGAAGGATGGTGGGAACACCAGCTCGAAACTGACAAGACATTGCACCAAATCACTCTTTAACCTTGGTAGGATTTCTGGATCGATTACCTTCTGAGAGATTGCATTGAGGAATGCACATAGCTTCACAATGGCTAATCGAACGTTTTCCGGTAGAAGCCCCCTCAATGCAACCGGAAGCAGTTGCGTCATAATCACGTGGCTGTCATGAGACTTTAGGTTCTGGAACTTTTTCTCTGCCATATTTATTATTCCCTTTATATTCGACGAGAAGCCAGACGGGACCTTCATACTGAGCAGGCATTCAAAGAAGATTTCCTTCTGTTCTTTGGTAAGAGCATAGCTGGCAGGACCTTCATACTGCTTTGGATGCATGCCATCTTTTTCGTGCGCACGTTGCTGGTCCTCCCGTGCCTCCGGTGTATCTTTTGTCTTCCCATACACTCCCAAGAAGCCTAGCAGGTTCACGCAAAGATTCTTCGTCACGTGCATCACGTCGATTGCAGAGCGGACCTCTAGGTCTTTCCAATAGGGTAGGTCCCAAAATATAGATTTCTTCTTCCACATGGGTGCACGTCCCTCAGCGTCATTCGGAACAGATAGTCCGCCAGGACCCTTTCCAAAGATTACTTGTAAATCATTGACCATATCAAGTATGCGATCACCAGTACGTAGGGCGGGCTTCTTCCGGTGATCTGCCTCACCTTTGAAATGCTTTCCTTTCTTTCGACATTGATGTTTGGTCAGAAGAAATCGACGATGCCCCAGGTACACATTCTTCCTGCATTTGTCCAAATATATACTATCGGTGTCATCTAAACAGTGCGTGCATGCGTGGTATCCCTTGTTTGTCTGTCCTGAAAGGTTACTGAGAGCAGGCCAATCATTGATGGTTACAAACAGCAACGCATATAGGTCAAATTCCTCCTGTTCATTCTCATCCCACACACGTACACCTTTTCCATTCCACAGTTTTAAAAGTTCATCAATTAATGGCCTTAGGTACACATCAATGTCATTGCCGGGTTGCTTAGGGCCTTGGATGAGCACTGGCATCATAATGAACTTCCGCTTCATGCACAACCAAGGAGGAAGGTTATACATACATAGAGTCACAGGCCATGTGATATGCTTGCTGCTCTGATCCCCAAAAGGATTAACGCCATCTGCACTTAAACCAAACCATACGTTCCTTGGGTCACCTGTAAAGTCCCCCCACTTTCTCTCGATCTTTCTCCACTGCGACGCATCACCGGGTGCTCTGAACTTCCCGTCTTTCTTACGGTCTTCCTTGTGCCATCGCATCAACTTGGCATGCTCTTTGTTTCTGAACAAACGTTTCAACCGTGGTATTATAGGAGCATACCACATCACCTTGGCAGGAACCCTCTTCCCGGTGCGCTGGCCCTCAACATCACCAGGGTCATCTCGTCTTATCTTATACCGCAATGCACAGCATACCGGGCATGCGTTCAAATCCTCGTACGCACCGCGGTAGAGGATGCAGTCATTAGGGCATGCATGTATCTTCTGCACCTCCAATCCTAGAGGGCAGACAACCTTCTTTGCTTCGTATGTACTGTAGGGCAATTCGTTGTCCTTTGGAAGCTTATTCTTCATTATTTTCAGCACCTTTTCAAATGCCTTGTCAGATACACCATTCTCTTCCTTCCATTGCAGCAATTCCAGTGTGGTACCGAGCTTTGTGTTGTCATCTTCGCAATTTGGGTACAACCCTTTTTTGTGATCCTCTAACATGCGAACGAACTTCAACTTCTCCCTTTCACTTTGGCATTGTCTGTTTGCATCAACAATGACCCGGCGAATATTATCATCGGGCACATCGTCTGGTTCTTCCTCTTGATCTTCAGCTTCCCCCATTGCCGCATCACCGTATTCAGGGGGCGGATAGTTGTCATCATCCTCTTCTTCTTCGTTGTCTTCCATCATAACCCCTCTTTCTCCGTGCTTGGTCCAAACATTGTAGTGTGGCATGAAACCCTTCTCAAGCAGGTGGACGTGAAGGGTTCTTGAGTTAGAGTAATCCTTCGTATTCCCACAGATAGTACATGGACAATACATAAAACCATTCTGCTTGGTTGCCTCAGCCACTTCGAGAAAATTATGCAGGCCCTTAATGTACTCGGAGGTCCGTCGGTCACCGTACATCCATTGCCGGTTCATCTGCGTGCATTATATAATTAAGTGTATCAAAAATCATTACAAAACATCATGAATAGATAAGTGACCAAATTAATAGAAGTTCATCATCACATTAAAACCAAAGTCCAGTAGTGACCAAAATAAATACATAAAATTCATACTTCTAGAGCATTTGAAATGAGCTAAACTAGCAGTGAGAGATAAAATGATGAAGTCGTTAACCTTTTAGAACACTTGTGTAGTTGGTGCACCGCCAAACCTAAACAAATCTTAGGGAAAATGTAGCTTGGAGGTCGAGCTTGGAGAGGAGAAAACTTAAGTGTGGCTGCGGCATTTCATCGAACACCTCATGTGCATAGGAGGTGAGAAGAGAGAGCAACAAACCTCCCAAACGCCACCCGGCCAAAAAACAGAGGAGTGAGCGGGCAGGGGCGAGCATATATATAGGCGTTGTATAAGTCCCGGTTGGTGGCTAGCACCGAGACTAAAGGTGCCTCTTTAGTCCCGGTTCCAACCACCAACCGGGACTAAAGGGGCTCGGCCAGGAGCGAGGCCCTTTACTCCCGGTTCGTGTCTGGAACCGGGACTAAAGGGGTCACACGAACCGGGACTGGTTCCAGTCGAGGCCCGGCCGGCGCCCTGGCCTCACGAACCGGGACTGATGCACCCATCAGTCCCGGTTCGTAACACGACCGGGACTAATGCAATATTCTGGCCCGTTTCAAAGCCCTGTTTTCTACTAGTGATGGGACATTATTGCAGATAGTTGCTCCATAGCTCAGTCTGAGGAATCAGGTTTCGACCAATGATTCACACATATGCAAAGCCAAGTCCACACAAAATATGAATTTTGTGAAAGCGTGAAAACGCAAGGATATGCAAAGTTACACACGGAGCTGAAGTCGTCACATCCGTTGGACATCAGGCTATACCACATGCAAAGCATATTTTACACCAGAGGTGTAAAGTGCATTAGCATTAACTAGATTATTGACTCTAGTGCAAGTGGGAGTCTGTAGGAGATATGCCCTAGAGGCAATAATAAATGATATTATTTATCTCCAAGTTCATAATTAAGTTTATATTCCATGCTATAACTGCTATGGTTCTCGAGTCTACAATAACCACGAGGCTCGGAGGAAGACTCATATGCACGTGTGGTATAATAAATGGTAAAATGTATTCCTAGTCTTGCCTCTAAGACTGGCTCAAGTATTGCATGATGATTCTGTTTTCCTGATCATGGGCATGGCTATGCCGGCAATTTTGAGGGCGCAATGTTGGTAGAACACTTGTGTTGAATCGACCAGAATTGGTGTTATGCTATGAGATACTTTCGTCACAAGTTAATGGTTAATAACACAGAGAAGTTAATGTTTGCATAATTCCTTAGACCATGAGAGTATCGAGTTTCTTCATACTTGCTTCATGAACTTTGGGGTTTGTTAAACGTCATCCGTAAATGGGTGGCTATTACGGCGGCTTACGGGTTCATGGAAAAGTGTGTCAAGTAACTTGATAGCTCAAGATTGGGATTTGCTCCTCCGACGATGGAGAGATATCTCTGGGCCCTCTCGGTATTACAGTATCCATCATCGTCTGGCCAGACACAGGGTGATTTGATCACAGGGATGCCGGAACACGGTAACGAGAAAAGAGAACAATACCGGTAACTGGCATAGTGGACAAGTTGTTGATCCACGGGGATGCCAACATGTCTCACCTTGGGTATTTGTAACATATCGCGAAGCAACAGGAATAGCACACGGCAACTGGAGGTTCACTCGAATATTCATTCGTGTGGGTATAGGGGTCAATATGGGTGTCCACGGCTCCGATGTGGATCATTGATTGGAAGGGGTTCCGGGTCATGTCTATACTTCACCGAACCTATAGGGTCACACGCTTAAGGGTCATCTATCTGCTGAATACTAGACAGGGAGTCTGAGAGAAAATCACCAGAAAAGTTTCGGACACCGGAAAAGTTTCGGACAGCGGAAAAGTTCCGTAGAGAGAACACCGGAACAGTTTCGGTAAAACTTAAAAGTTGTTTCAGGGGATACCATTAAGTCAAATTGGTTTCGGCACATGCCTGATAATTCTTGGAGGGTGCCAGAATCATTCTGGAAACTTGTGGGAATTTTTCGGAAGAAAAACCGGAAATGTTCCGGAGCTGCCAGAACCGCTTCGGATGCTTTTCGCAGATGAAAATCACTAATCCGGAATTGTTCGGGAACGCATTGAAAATTATTTTAGTGGGTACTGGAAATGTTCTAAGCCCACATAAATATTTTCAGTTCGAACGGAAGCTGAAAAATGTCGTCCTGAATAGTGAAAGTGCGTTTTGGATATTTTTGGAAAACCACCTTTTGGGATATTTCCCAAAAGGCTTCTAGAAGGCCTTGTGGGCCATGGAAGCCCCTCATGGGGGGCCCCCAAGGGGGTGGCCGGCCAAGGTGGGTGGAGCTCCATGGAGCTCCACATGGCATCCCTTTTCCCTCTTATGCCCTTTGTGTATGACATAAAGTGGGGGCATTTTTGGGTTTTTGGAATGGCAACTCTACCCCTTGGTTTTCCTATAAATAGGAGGTGAGGGGGCTGCCCAATACTCACTCCTTACTCTCATACAAATGTCATGCATGATCTGGCTCTCTCTCTCCCTCCCAGCGAAATAGTTTCGTAGAGCCGAAAGGCTGTCTGGGTTCCGGCAGGAACTAGTTCTGGACGGCGAAGCCCTGCCGGATAGATGACATCGTATGTGTGCAACTCTGTAGAGAGATCGTAGTTTCGGTCTTAGTTCGGGAGTGCCTTCCGAAGGGCTGTCCGTGTGACCGTCCGAGTTTCGAAGGTCCTTCCGAAGGGCTGTCCGTGTGACCGTCCGAGTTTGGAGGTCCTCCCGAAGGGCTGTCCGCGACACCGTCCGGGGGACTGTCCGACCGCCTCCCGGAGGGCTGTCCGAGGGGCAGATGAGGGTATACATCCTCGCGGTTGGGAGGTTGTAAATCCTAGCTGTGCGGATCTGCACCGCCGATCGTCATCGACTCTACTTCCGCTGCGCTACGAGTCGGTAACGACAAAGGTCAAACCTTGTATGCAGTCTCCATAGTGGTCCTGGGCAGGTGCGTAGGTCCGAAATTTTTTGTTTTCTGCTGCGTTACCCTTCCGATCAATAATCAACATCGGAGCCGTGGACACCCATATTGACCCCTATACCCACACGAATGAATATTCGAGTGAACCTCCAGTTGCCGTGTGCTATTCCTGTTGCTTCGCGATATGTTACAAATACCCGAGGTGAGACATGTTGGCATCCCCGTGGATCAACAACTTGTCCACTATGCCAGTTACCTCGTTACCGGTATTGTTCTCTTTTCTCGTTACCGTGTTCCGGCATCCCTGTGATCAAATCACCCTGTGTCTGGCCAGACGATGATGGATACCGTAATACCGAGAGGGCCCAGAGATATCTCTCCATCGTCGGAGGAGCAAATCCCAATCTTGAGCTATCTCTATAGATAATAAAATAAGTGCATTACATAAGGTTGACATGCAGGTCATTAAAGTGACAATCATATGGCTCCAGCCATCATGCCGAATCATGACACGCAGGTCATGTTAATCAAATTACATCATATAGTCATCTCATACATAATCAAATTATTACGAGCACTGCTATACCACATCATATGCACATGCAAACCCTCCTGCAAAACCAAGTTAGACGCCTCTAATGGGTTTGTGCAAGAATTTGTTTTTTCGTGGCTTCTAAGGTTTCAAAACAAAATGAAGCTACCAACGTCCATCATCAAGTATGATAATTCAAGTTGCTAGATTAATTTTGCGGGGTGTATGAAACACGAGATAATAAAATCTCGAGCCCCATACTGAACTTCGTCATACGCATGACCCCCGTGCAGATCATATCTGCATTGCCCTTTCGTCTGCGAAATTTCATCTTTCTTTTTAACTACAGTGGAATTCAATGAACTGTTAGCACTTTGTTGATCAATCAGGATCACGGATTGCCAGAACATTGAAACTCCACCATGCTGTTATCAAGATCAGAAATATGCAAATCGCAGGGAAGCAACAAGAACATCGGGTAACAGATTTCATCTGCTACCCGCACAAATAATTTTCAGTAATAGAAATCATCTACTACCTAATTATATTGTGCAACGCCCATACATCTCTATGTATTCTAGATCGCAACCTGCATCTACGCATAGCACGGCTCATGATGCCACTATTGGGTAACGCAGCAGAAAACAAAAATTTTCCGACCTACGCACCAGCCCAGGACCACTATGGAGACTGCATACAAGGTTTGACCTTTTTCGTTACCGACTCGTAGCGCAGCGGAAGTTGAGTCGATGACGATCGGCGGTGCAGATCCCCGCAGCTAGGATTTACAACCTCCCAACCACGAGGATGTATACCCTCATCTGCCCCTCGGACAGCCCTCTGGGAGGCGGTCGGACAGTCCCCCGGACGGTGTCGCGGACAGCCCTTCGGGAAGACCTCCGAAACTCGGACGGTCACACGGACAGCCCTTCGGGAGGACCTTCGAAACTCGGACGGTCACACGGACAGCCCTTCGGGAGGCACTCCCGAACTAAGACCGAAACTACGATCTCTCTACAGAGTTGCACACATACGGTGTCATCTATCCGATAGGGCTTCGCCGTCCAGAACTAGTTCCTGTCGGAACCCAGACAGCCTTTCGGCTCTACGAAACTATTTTGCTGGGAGGGAGAGAGAGAGAGAGCCAGATCATGCATGGCATTTGTATGAGAGTAAGGAGTGAGTATTGGGCAGCCCCCTCACCTCCTATTTATAGGAAAACCAAGGGGTAGGGTTGCCATTCCAAAAACCCAAAAATGCCCCCACTTTATGTCATACACAAAGGGCATAAGAGGGAAAAGAGATGCCATGTGGAGCTCCATGGAGCTCCACCCACCTTGGCCGGCCACCCAGTGCTCTATATGATCATGCAAAGCAATATATAGATGAATGAACTAGTCATATGATATGATGATGGAAGTTGCATGGCAAGCAAGTTGGATGCACACCCACTTAGCTTCAGTTGAGCTTTCATACACTTATAGCTCTAGTGCATCATGTTGCATGGCAATCCCTACTCCTCGCATTGATATCTATCGATGGGCATCTCCATAGCCCGTTGATACGCCTAGTTGATGCGAGACTTTCTTCTACACTTTTTACCCCTTTGATATCTACCACCATATTCTGTTCCACCCTTATGCTATGTCCATGGTTCGCGCTCATATATTGCATGAAGACTAAAATGTTAATGCGCATTGAAAAAGTATGATCCAATTGCCTTACTTGGACACTGTGGTGCTTAATATTTGTGCTAATGTGGTGAGGACGGAGCCATGCTTTACTAGTATGATAAAATAAACGAGGGTGAAACATTCTTTGAGGATCATATATTCTGAAAAATTAATGATTGTGTTCCTTGTGCTTATAAATATTACTATGTTGATGTTTGTTAATTCATCTTTTCTCAATGAGCATACATGCAAAACATTACATATTGGGTAGCTTGTCACATCAAAAATTCTGTTTTTATCATTTACCTACTCGAGGACGAGACGAAATTAAGCTTGGGGATGCTGATACGTCTCCAACGTATCTATAATTTTTTATTGTTCCATGCTGTAATATTATCATTTTAGGATACTTTTTGGATATTTATTTACCAATTTATATTATTTTTGAGCACTAACGTATTGACTCAGTGCCAAGTGCCAGTTCCTGTTTTCTACGTGTTTTTGACTTTTCAAGTTTACTATACCAAACGAAGTCCAATCGAACCGAAACTTTTTTATGATTTTTTATGGACCAATTAAAGACCTGGAAGCTTCGGGAGAAGATCGGAGGCCGCACGAGGGCCCCAGGAGGCATCTGGGCGCGACCAGGGGGTAGGCCACACCCTGATAGCTCCTGGCCCCCTCGGCTACCTCTCGACGCCCCTCTCTGGCCTATAAATTCACATATATTCCAAAAACCCTAAGAGAGCTTCCAAAACCCTTTTTACGCTGCCCCAAGTCTCTGTTCCATCGTGATCCCATCTAGAGGCCTTTTCTGATACTCCGTCGGAGGGGGAATCCACCACAAAGGGGTTCTTCATCATCCTTGCTGGCTCTATGGTGATGTGTGAGTAGTTCACCATAGACCTACGGGTCCATAGTTAGTTTCTAGATGGCTATCTCTCTCTCTCTCTCTCTCTCGATCTTCAATACAATGATCATCGCATCTTCGCTTTGATCTATCCGATGTAATGCTTTTTTGCGGTGTGTTTGTTGGGATCCGATGAATTGTGGGTTTATGTTTAGGTTATTCATGACAAAATATTGGAGTCTTCACTAAGTTCTTCATTGATTCTTATTGCATGATCATTATAGCTTCGTAAATATCTCCGATCTATTGATTTGCTTTGGCCAAGTAGATTGATCTTTCTTCAGTGAGAGGGTTGCATTGTAGTGGGTTCAACCTGACTGGTTTCTATATCCCAGTGACAGAAGGGGACAAGATACGTCTTTGTGTTGTTGCTAATAAGGATAAAACGATGGGGTTTATTCAGATTGATTGAGTTTACTTTGTCTACATCATGTCATCTTTGTCCAAGCATTACTCTGTTTTACTTAATACTTTAGATGCATGTTGGATAGCGGTCGATCAGTGGAGTAATAGTAATAGGTGTTGGTAGGAGTCGGCCTATTTGTTTATGGACATGATGCCTATATACACATGATCATTGCCGTGAATATGAACATGATTATTCGTTTTTCTATCAATTGCCCAACATTATTTTGTTTACCCACCATATGTTTCCTACATGAGAGATGCCACTAGAGAACACTATGGCCCTCGGGTCTTCTTAATTATAAATTACAAAAACCTATTAACACCTCGCTGCCTTTATTTTATTTTGCAATTATCCATTACCATCTACTTGTCTCACTTGCTTGCAAATAAAGAGTCTAAGGGGATTGACAACCCTCTTGCCCGCGTTGGGTGCAAGTGTTTGCTCTTTTGTGTGCAGTCGCTGAAGACGGTGGTTGCGTGTTACTCCCATTGGTTCGATAAACCTTGGTTCTTAACTAGGGGAAATACTTATCCGTTTTTGTTGCAATTACTCGTTCCTCTTCACGTAAAACCTAACGCAGATCACACACATCAGCAACGGTGACATCCCATCTAGGGCAAAGAGGGCACATCCAGGGAAGCCAAGCTCGAACCGCTTGAAGGAGGGGGGCTTGGCAGGGTTTTTGCACTCGACCGTCAGGTGCCCGTCCGCGCGACAGTTCAGGCATAAAGGGGGGAACTAACACTTGGACTGGATGTGCCCGGGTCGGTGACAGGCGACGAAGTTAATGGTGGGGGATGGACCTAAGGAGGGTGGAATGAAGCCCTATGGGAGAGGGGGTGGGGGTGGGAGGATGCCGTCACCGACCGCCGTCGAGGACGAACAAGGGTTTGACGGGAAGAACTTGCGGGCTTTGTTAGTGAAGGGCGTACCATACCCCGAGGTGTGGAAGTGGCAGCCCGAACCCCGAAGCGCCACCACCACCACTGCCATGGGATCTCCCCCCGAACCCAACACCGGAGGCATGGGCGAGAAGAGGGACGTGACGGAGCCACATATCCACGCCCGACCCCAGCAGGGTGGCCGGATCCAGCCATCGCCGAGCTCGATGCCACCTATTCCCACAGATCTGGCATAGGCGACCCCCAGCCCGGGACAAGGTTGCTCAAGGGCGCCTACGAAGGGGCCGGGGCAGCCATCGCCGCCTCCGCCACCAGCACCGCTGCCTCACGCTCGCTCTCCTCCCTCTGGAGCCACGCCGGGCCCGCCGCCCATGCCTCGCGCTCACCCGACACCTGTCGTGGGCGACGCGTTCCGCCTCTAGCTTAGCACGGAGCACGGTTTCGTACTCGAGATGCTTGGAGCCATACGCCGCCTCGCTGGACGAACTTCTCGATTTGTCCATGGTAGTGGCCTCTAGGAAAGAGAGGAGGAGGGTAGGGGGAGATTTAAATCTAAGGTGATGGGGGATGGGGAGTGGGTAGCAGCGCACTTCACGACCATCATCATCTCCAATAGACGGTCCAAATGTAAAAATACCTAACTTTTGGACCGTCTGGGGCAAAAAACGCTGCTCCAACAGACGGTCCATATGTAAAAAAATTTGGACCGCGGCCTCCTCGTGATGTAAAATACAACACCTCGCGATGCAAATTTACATCACGAGTTGCATCTGGTCCAAAACCAGCCGCCGCCCGCGAACACCCAACCGCGAGTTCCTTTCCTTTCCCGCCCGCCCGCGCTCGTCTGCCCGCCCGCGACCCGCCCGGCCGCCGCCGCCCCCCGCCGTCCGGCGCCGCCATGGCGGAAGGCGACGACCCCGCCGCCTTCTCCGCCGCCTTCTCCGCCGCCGCCGTAGCCGGTGGGCTGACCCACGTGGCCGCCGCCGCTGCCATCTCGCCCGCAACCGCTGCCATGCCGCCGCCCCCCACCCGCCGGCCCGGATTCGCGCCGCCCCGGTCGGTGGCCACCGCGCCGGCGGTGAAGCCGGCGAAGCCGGCGAAACCGCAGCCGCAACCCGACCGATAGTTCTACGCGGCCGGTGAAGGTCTCCAAGGCGGCCGCGGCGGCTCGGGGCGACGACTCGCAGCCGGTGCGGCCGGCGGCCTCCACCGGCAGCCACACATCCATTCCTCAACCTCCCCCGCCGCCACCGCCGGCCGTGGAGGAAGATGTGGCCACGCCGACGGCCACCGCCTCCAACATGTTCGGCGAAATGTCGCAAAGGTATAAATTTTCCGGTTGTGCTCTCATTTGTTGTTTCAAATTGTATGTGTTCTTGATTGTTTGTGCGTCCAATTGTAGTCTTGATGATGAAGCTTTCATGCACGCGACAAATGTGGCAAATGATGATTACATGTATGCGTCACAAGAATATGAAACCCAATATGATGATGACAATCTTGATGTGGACGATGAGGGCTTTGTTGTCAAGGGAAGAAGTGCTAATTATACCACCGCGGAGGATGTGTTGATATGCACCGCTTGGAAGAAAATCTCTCAAGATGCAAGCGTTGGAAGCGACCAAACGGTGAACACCTATTGGCAACGCATCAAGGAGTACTTCGATGAGCGCAACACAAGTGGTCACTTCCGTTCGAGGGACTCTCTACGCCAACGTTGGTCCACCATCAACGCCGAATGCCAAAAGTGGGCCGGTTGCTTGTCAAACGTTGCTCGCATGAACCCAAGTGGTTGCGGTGATAGTGACTTGGTAAATATTTCCTCTTTGCTCGTGCTTTGTCAAATATTTCCTCTTTGTTGCACATGTTGATGATGATGTGTTGCTTGTTTTATTGTAGAAAATGCAAAATCGCGGCTGAACAGTGGCTGGCAGCAGCCGCGCGGCCGTTTTCAGATTTTTACATCTTTGGTTTGGACCATCTATTGGAGTTGCTCTTTTGGACCATCAATTTGGACCATCTGTTGGAGTTGAGCGTTTTTCGGAGCTCCAAAATGCACTTTTTGACGGTCCAAATTTTACATCTCCGGTTTTGGACCGCCAAAATTTGGACCATCTATTGAAGATGCTCTCAGCTGGAAACCGTAGAAGTGGGTCAGGACACCCTTTGGGCAGCCATATATACCCAAAGCGGACTGGGCCAACAGGCCGAGGGGGGGGGGGGGGGGGGGGCTGAGGGAAGCACAGACTGAGCGGGGGGACTAACACGGGCCAATCCCGCCTCACGGGGAGTGGGGGAAAGGTGGCCCACGACAGAAGGCCCAGATACATGCTTTGGCACGACCCGTCATCCTAAACCAAATCACCGGAGGCCTGGTCCAACCCACCCACCGAGAGGATCCACCGAGGTTAGGGTTTCGCTCCCGCCCCGAACCCTCGCCGCCGCCGGCTGGCCACCACCCACTAGCGACAACACCCACTAGCGACAAGCTCTGGGAGGGCAGGAGGAGGCAGGAGAGGGAGGCGAGGCAGACTCCAAACGATGGAGCCCTAGGGCCACCCCCAGCACGCCCCGCGACGGAGAGGGAGCCATGAACTTACCTGAACGACGATGCGATACCCCTTTCAACAATTCCGCTAGGGCGATGTACTAGGGCCATGCACGCGCTCGGGATCCTGCACCTCGACCTGAAAGCCCGATAATGCAATACCCCTTTCAACAATCCCGCTTTTTATTATATACGCATGCCTCGTTTAATGCTATTCCTTCTTTAGTTATGACAACCCACAATCCCTCTATCCCTGGGGTTTATTTCCTTCATGGAAGCCCCACAAATCCACAAGTACACTGGAGTTAATTCCTTACTTATCTTTAGATCATTTATTTCTAAGATTGCTTATTGAAATTTCAGGAAACACTGTGATGGGATATAAATCGGTGGGTTTCTGTGTAGAAGATTAAATTGGAAGTACCTAGGGATGTGTAGTCGTACGTCTTCTGTCACCTAATACTACTTGAACAACCCATCCTCATTTTTTAATCACAGAAGAGGTGCTAGCTCAGTTGGTTCATGGCCTCGATATGAGATGTCCTGAGTTTGAATTCTCTTACTGACAATTTTTTTACGTTGTTTAATCCGGCTTAGTTTAATCGAACACATACCCAATAAGCGGAATCGAAGACCAGGCTGGTGCATAAGGGAGTTGGTCGAGGCACAACCGGTTTGGGCGTACAACCTTCGGACTAAATAAATGTCAACGACAATAAAAATTCCACGTGCATAGTACAACTTGGATAATAAAAATTCTTGGAAAATAAAAAGTAATAATATAAGTCAACAGATGAAAATTTTAAATAAACACACCTTGCTTTATAGATAGGTGTAGATACAGATATACATACCCCTCCTATGATAACGTGTATAGATACGATGCATTTGAACAACCGTAAGGAGCTGCATTGTATGCTGGAATTTGATCTAAACTTGGGCCAGCCCAATAGCATTTTCAAAATTCCTAATAAATCCTAGAGGCCCACTTAGCCCATTCGTGCAAGGCAAGAGGTGGGACTAAAGTTTAGTCCCACATTGCTTGTTTGGTACGAGCTGGACCTCCTTATAAGGGAGGATGTTTCCCCCACATGTATGAGCATGAGAACAAGAGAGACATACACGCGCTGCTCCTCCGCCGTCCGCCTCGCCACGCCACGCCTCGTCACGACGCGCTGCAGGTTGCGGGAATGAGCTGAGCCGATGTCTAAATTTTTGCCACGCATGTCTGGTATACGAAAGGTCACTCGGGAGCTGAAAGGCTTTGCTGTAGTGGAGATTGAATACAAACGCTGCCTGTTGGTTTCCTCTCCCTCTTTTGCTTCGCCTCCTGTCGCTGCCTATTCGCGTCCTTGTACTGTGCCTATAAAAGAGAGGTCGCTCCTCTCCATAGAGACACCAAACATCATCTTCCTCACGCCGTCGAGTTCCAATCTCTGAGCTGCTGCTAGGTTCTTCCCCATCCCTGCTTGCGGCGTGCACCGCAGGTCGGGACTGTAGGCCTCCAAAACCCCGCCACTTTGAGTCCTGGACGGGAGAAGGGTGATAAGGTTTTTGGGGAGCGCTCTGCGCGACTACTGGCGTCTTCATCACGGACGCAACGGACGCCGACGATCACTTCCCAGACGACGACTTCTTCCCCGACGTCAACAACCTCTTCGACGACATGGCCGGTGACACTGCCAATGCTTCTGCCACTGCTCAGTACGTGTTTGTTTCTTTTCTGTTCGAGGTCCTGCTAGAGTTTCTTGGTCTAGTCTCTGCTCTACATATGCTTCGATCGAGTTCACATGTTTACATAATTTTTCCCTACTATCCTTTAGTCTGCCTGATGAGTCTAGTTCCTATTATTGTGACCTACCCTTCTCTAGTTTGCATGACTAGGATTGTTTCTGTTACTATGTTCATGTTTTATCTACTGCTTATTCCTTTTAAATCAATCGGTAAGTTGCTCATTTATCCAACATTGTATGTACATCTGTGTAGGAGATATGCCCTAGAGGCAATAATAAATGTTATTGATTATCTCCCTGTTCATAATTAGGTTTATGTTCCATGCTATAACTGCTATGGTTCTCGAGTCTGCAATAACCACGAGGCTCGAAGGAAGACTCATATGCACGTGTGGAATAATAAACGGTAAAATGTATTCCTAGTCTGGCCTCTAAGACTGGCTCAAGTATTGCATGATGATCCTATTTTCCTGATCATGGGCATGGCTATGCCGGCAATTTTGAGGGCACAATGTTAGAAGAACATTTGTGTTGAATCGACCCGAATTGATGTTATGCTATGAGATTCATTCGTCACGAGTTAATGGTTAATAACACAGAGATGGTTAACGTTTGCATGATTCCTCAGACCATGAGAGTATCGAGTTTCTTCATGCTTGATTCATGACCTTTGGGGTTTGTTAAACGTCATCCGTTACTGGATGGCTATTACGGCGGCTTACGGGTTCATGGGAAAGTATGTCAAGTAACTTGATAGCTCAAGATTGGGATTTGCTCCTCCGACGATGGAGAGATATCTCTGGGCCCTCTCGGTGTTACGGTATCCATCATCGTCTGGCCAGACACTTTGTGATTTGATCACGGGGATGCCGGAACACGGAACGAGAAAAGAGAACAATACTGGTAACGAGGTAACTGGCATAGTGGACAAGTTGTTCATCCACGGGGATGCCAACATGTCTCACCTTGGGTATTTGTAACATATCGCGAAGCAACAGGAATAGCACACGGCAACTGGAGGTTCACTCGAATATTCATTCGTGTGGGTATAAGGGGTCAATATGGGTGTCCACAGCTCCGATGTAGATCATTGATCGGAAGGGGTTCCGGGTCATGTCTATACTTCACCGAACCTATAGGGTCACACGCTTAAGGGTCATCTATCTGCTGAATACTAGACAGGGAGTCTGAGAGAAAATCACCGGAAAAGTTTCGGACAGCGGAAAAGTTCCGCAGAGAGAACACCGGAACAGTTTCGGTAAAACTGAAAAGTTGTTTCAGGGGATACCATTAAGTCAAATTGGTTTCGGCACATGCCTGATAATTCTTGGAGGGTGCCAGAATCATTCTGGAAACTTCTGGGAATTTTTCGGAAGAAAAACCGGAAATGTTCCGGAGTTGCTGGAACCACTTCAGATGCTTTTCACAGATGAAATCACTAATACGGAATTGTTTCGGAACGCATTGAAAATTATTTTAGTGGGTACTGGAAATGTTCTAAGCCCACATAAATATTTTCAGTTCGAACGGACGCTGAAAAATGTCGTCGTGAATAGTGAAAGTGCTTTTTGGGATATTTGGAAAACCACCTTTTGGGATATTTTCCAAGAGGCTTCTAGAAGGTGTGGGGACCAAGGAACCCCCTTTGGGGGGGGGGGGGGGCTAGGGGTTGGCCGGCCAAAGGAGGGGCTCCCTCATGGAGCTCCACATGGCACTTCCTTTCCCTCTTATGCCCTTTATGTGGGACATAAAGTGGGGGTACTTTTGGTATTTTTGAATGCTCATCCTACCCCTTGGTTTTCCTATAAATAGGAGGTGAGGGGGCTGCCCAAACCTTCATCCCTTCTCACATACACATGCCATTTGACTTGTCTGGCTTCTCTCTCCCTCCCAGCGAAATAGTTCCGTAGAGCCGAAAGGCTGTCTGGGTTCCGGCAGGAACTAGTTCTGGACGGCGAAGCCCTGCCGGATAGATGACACCGTATGTGTGGAACTCTGTAGAGAGATCGTAGTTTCGGTCTTAGTTCGAGAGTGCCTCCCGAAGGGCTGTCCGAGTGACTGTCCGAGTTTCGAGGGTCCTCCCGAAGGGCTGTCCGAGTGACTGTCCGAGTTTCGATGGTCCTCCCGAAGGGCTGTCCGTGACACCGTCCGGGGGACTGTCCGACCGCCTCCCGGAGGGCTGTCCGAGGGGCGGATGAGGGTATACATCCTCGCGGTTGGGAGGTTGTAAATCCTAGCTGCGGGGATCTGCACCGCCAATCGTCATCGACTCTACTTCCGCTGCGCTATGAGTCGGTAACGAAAAAGATCAAACCTTGTATGCAGTCTCCATAGTGGTCCTGGGCTGGTGCGTAGGTCGGAATTTTTTTGTTTTCTGCTGCGTTAACCTACAGTGGCATCTAGAGCCGTGCTATGCATAGATGCAGGTTGCGATCTTGAATACATAGACATGTATGGGTGTTGCACAATATAATTAGGCAGTAGATGAGTTCTATTACTGAAAATAATTTGTGCGGGTAGCAGATGAAATCTGTTACCCGATGTTCTTGTTGCTTCCCTGGAATTTGCATATTTCTGATCTTGATAACAGTATGGTGGAGTTTCAATGTTCTGGCAATCCGCGATCCTGATTGATCAACGGCTAACAGTTCATTGAATTCCACCGTAGTTAAAAAGAAAGATGAAATTTCGCAGACAAAAGGGCAATGCAGATATGATCTGCACGGGGGTCATGCGTATGACGAAGTTCAGTATGGGGCTTGAGATTTTATTATCTCGTGTTTCATACACCCCGCAATGTTAATCTAGCGACTTGGATTATCATGCTTGATGATGGACGTTGGTAGCTTCGGTTTGTTTCGAAACCTTAGAAGCCACGTAAAACAAGTTTTTGCATGAACCGATTAGAGGCGTCTAACTTGGTTTTGCAGGATGGTTTGCATGTGCATATGATGTGGTATAGCAGTGCTCATATTAATTTGATTATGTATGAGATGACTATATGATGTAATATTAACATGACCTGCGTGTCATGATTCGGCATGATGGCTGGAGCCATATGATTGTCACTTTAATGACCTACGTGTCAACCTTAAGTAATGCACTTATTTTATTAGCTATAGAGATAGCAATATTATCTGGTGCATCGACAAGGTGGTGGCAATCTTCGCGAAGGTGAACACCAACGCGAATGCCGAATACGAAGAAATGAAAGACTTCTCCGTCAGAAAGGGCTATACCATATCATGCTATTATGAATTGCCTGAGATGTTTATCCCTTATGATGCACCCTTTTTTATTGCGCAGTAGTCGCTTTTTATTAGGGTGATCTCTCACTTAAAATATCAAGTAGTTAGTGTTCTCCCAAGTGTAGCACCGTCACGGCACCTATCTCTTCGGGGCATCACATGATCTCCATGGGTGCGAACGATTAGAGAAGTGTGAGGCGGGTGAGTTGAGACCTCGCAGCGAGATCACTTGGTTGTCTTGACGTTCAGGCAGGACAGTCCTGAGCTCGGAACACACGCATCGAAAGATGAACAAGAATCACATAGAGATGTGATCGGCAAGTTTGCCTACCGATTGAAGTTCGCGCCATTTGAGTTCATCTCGAACCGTGGCGTTGAATTGAAATGCGGATCTTGAATCACTCACGATCAATTATGAGAGATATTGATTTGAGTGGGAGCGCACTGTAGAATTAACTTGTTTAATTCTCAGTGCAATTAATTTTGAACACTGTCTAAGTGTGGTTTGCAAGATAGTTGTAGAATAATGGCTCGCGTTTCCACCTTCCCTGTTAAAATTGAATAGCTGTTAAATATCTGGTTAAAACTTTACGGTTGGTAAACGTAATGTGAGGATTGTCCTCTAGAGTGCCGAGAAGCACTTTGTCCTATCGCATACTTTCGTTATTCTCCCGCTAATGCTATGGATCATGTGACTCTCGTCCTTCGATCCAAAAGCTAGAATTCCGTTTCAGTCAGGTGCAATACGTTTGCTTCCATGAGACCCGAACTTCGAAAGTTTTGGGATAGTTATGTGATATTCATGGAACTGAAAATTAATTTTCAGATACAAACAAAGGCTGAAAGATATGAAATATCCAAAGCAATGTTTGTTTGCAAACTATTAGTAAAGGTGTTTACTATGCATTAGAGTGATAAGAGAGGGATCCAGAAGAACGCCTGTCATATGATGATAGGTGAATAAAAGAACAACTTATAGAGAAAGGAAGTGTCCGAAGGGTGTTAGTGAAACTTTTCACGCCTAGGAAATCCGGGGCTAACGCCACTCTTAAGTTGGGTGCTTCTTCTGAGAGTAGGAGAAATACTAAAAGTTAAACTGTTAGCAGTATAAAGGCGAAAGGAAAGAAGACTGGATTATCCAGCTCATGTATGAATGTCATACAAGTTTTTGATGTATAGAAGGCTGGTCAAAGATATAGTTCTTGGGAATTATGGTTAAGCATGTTAATCACTAAATTCTTGGGTATTTTGAGTTGATCACAAAGATACCCGCTCGATTGCATTCTGTTGCGACTCGATGCAAGAACTACTATGGCCTGAAAGACTAGCCAGGAATGAGGTCTTGATACACGATGGGAACATAGTAAAAGTTACTATACCTTCCATCGGTGTATTACCTATGTATTAATTTTCATAATTCATTTAGAGTTTCACACTCTAGCCCTTTGCATAAGGTATCTTGCAAGAAGGTTGTTCATAAGAGAACTTTTGATGTTCGGTGTTATGAATAACATAAGGGCCATACTTTCATTATGAATGAGACGTGTGTTATGAATATTGATAATAATACATTACCTCTGGGTTTACTTTCATAATTCATTTTAGAGTTTCATACACTCTAGCCCATTGCACAATGTTTGTTGCAAAAGAGTTGTTCATAAAAACAACAATTGTTGTTCAGTATTATGAATAACATGAAGGGCCATGCTTCCATCCTAGATGGGATGTATGTTATGAATATTGATGGATATATGATACATCCATAACACTGACGCTAAATGTCGCAAGACTAAAAGAATACCACACAAGTGTGGCACTGCATTTGGTCACATTGGAGAAACCCCCATGGAAAATTCCATTATGATGGATTTTGAAGTCATTTGATTTTGAATCATCTGACACTTGCAACTTTCCTCTGAAAAGTGAAGTGACTGAAATACCGTTCACAGGCCATAAGGAACGAGCAAAGAACATATTGGTGATCATACATTATGATGTGTGTAGTCCAATAAATGTTGTTGCAAGTAGTGTATTTATCTATCTTCAGAAATGACTCAAGTAGATATATGGATATTTACTTGATGAGACGTGAGTCTGGATCTTTTGAAATCATTCGAAAGGTTTTCAAAATGAAGAAGAAAATATTGTAACAAGAAAATTATGTTTCTACAATTCGATTGCAGAAAGGAATATTTGAGTTACAAGTTTAGCAAATGTCTGATGAGTTGTGAAAGGGGTTTCATAACTTGCACCTCCCGGAACACCACTGCAAGTGAAAAGTCCGTGAAGATGTAATCGAACCATTTATGACATGGTAAGATCAAAGATGACATAAATAAATTTGCCATTATCCCTTTTAAAGTGATGCTTTAGGGACTGCGGCTTTTACACTGAAAAGAGCTCCATCGGGTCTGTTGAAATGACGTCATGGTATGGTACGCCCAACCATGTTATATCTTTTCTTAACATTTGGAATATGGGGCTTGTGTAAAAGGTTACAAACCTATTCCAAATCAGACAAGTGCTACTTTGTAAGGTTATCCCAAGTCATTGGGTATTCCCCCACCACTATACCGAGGCAAAGGATTTTGCTGCAAAACGGTATGCTTTTAAAGAGAATAGTTCTTACAAAAGGTGAGTGGGAGGACAGTGCAACTTGACGAGATAACCAGTATCTTCGTCATCAGGTCAAAGGAAAGGAACCTTGGAAGTGATTCCGGAGTTTCCTACTGCGACTGATACGGAAGTCTCTACAATAAAATGTATGGACTTCGGTCGAACTTGCAGCTAAACCACGTAGGCAAGGCTCATGCAAACCTCTCAGGTGCGCAAACGAGATATTGTTGTTTGACAACAGTATACCTACGATACACAAGGAAGCGTTGATGGGCCCTGACTCCGGAATTGGCTAAATGCCAATACAATCCGAGATAGTTTCCATAAAAGTGATTCAAGATTAAAATCTTGATACACCTTTCGGAAGACTTAGAGTCTAACGAATATTTTTGGAACTAAAAACTGATACGGATAAAATGTTTTATCCATAAAGCTCGACTTGTTGCAATAACAAGTTCAAGGAGTTGACTACGATGAGATTGTCTCACCGTAGCGATGCTTAAAGTCGGTTCGGGTTGAACTAGCAATTAATACATATTTCAATCATGAGATATGAAACATGGATGACAAAAGGATTTCCATCTGATGGAAATGAAACCAAGGACTTGCATGTGTTATAGTCCAAGGTATTTTGTCAGTCCAGAGGATGCTAGTAAGTATGCAAACTTCAGAGTTCCAGTAATGGACATAAGAGAGCAAAATGGAGTTGGAATCTTCGTGTTTTGATGAAATGGTCGAAAAGGGTTTTTGACTTCATCAATGGGTAACGAAGATGCTTGTGATTCAAGAAAATAAGTGGGAGCATAATAATATTTCTAAAAACCTTGTGTGCTTGACACATTGTTAATTGGAAATAAATTTCTTGACACGAATTAGGACTTCATTTAAAAATAGTTTTTTTTCCGATGAAGTACTTAGGCTAAATAGCCTCAATATTAGGCATGATGATCTATGGAGATAGATTTACCTAATGGGGCTAAGCAATGAATACATATTGACAAGGTGCTAAAACCTTTTAGCATTTAAAACGCCAGGGAGTGATTCTTGCCGAAGTCACATGGAAAGAGTTTTGCAAGACTCGGTGTCTCAAAACACTGATGAGCAAAATACATGATGGTGATTCCACACACTCTTGTGTTTGGATTAATCATGTATTCCATGGTATGTAAAAACAACCAGATATGTCCAATACTCCAAAGTTGTTGCGAGTATAGACACCGAAGTGATCAAAGTACTGATCATGGTACAACAGTGAAAGATGTCATTGAGTACTAGAGCAGTACTGATGACATGTTTTCTCGCAAGCAGAGATTATGAAGTGATATGTGTAAAGTAATTACATCGATACAGTCTTCATCAATGCTCCATGCGATTTTCGATTTAGTTAAGGGTTTTTGTGTAAATACACAAAATGATGGCACGGTAGTTGGAAATTGTTCCAAACAGGTTACTGTGGCGGATTCTATAACAAAGGCTAAGTATGTTGACGCTTTAGAAGCGACAAAGAAGTTGTTGAATCATATAGTTCATTCATGAACTTAGTATGGTTCCAAGATGGCTTTGTCTATGGGACACTATTGCAGATAGTTGCTCCATAGCTCAGTCTGAGGAATCAGGTTTCGACCAATGATTCACACATATGCAAAGCCAAGTCCACACAAAATATGAATTTTGTGAAAACGTGAAAACGCAAGGATATGCAAAGTTACACACGGAGCTGAAGTTGTCAGATCCGTTGGACATCAGGCTATACCACAAGCGAAGCATATTTTACACCAGTATGCCATAGGTGTAAAGTGCATTAGCATTGACTAGATTATTGACTCTAGTGCAAGTGGGAGTCTGTAGGAGATATGCCCTAGAGGCAATAATAAATGTTATTGATTATCTCCCTGTTCATAATTAGGTTTATGTTCCATGCTATAACTGCTATGGTTCTCGAGTCTGCAATAACCACGAGGCTCGGAGGAAGACTCAAAATGTATTCCTAGTCTGTCCTCTAAGACTGGCTCAAGTATTGCATGATGATCCTGTTTTCCTGATCATGGGCATGGCTATGCCGGCAATTTTGAGGGCACAATGTTAGAAGAACATTTGTGTTGAATCGACCCGAATTGATGTTATGCTATGAGATTAATTCGTCACTAGTTAATGGTTAATAACACAGAGATGGTTAACGTTTGCATGATTCCTCAGACCATGAGAGTATCAAGTTTCTTCATGCTTGATTCATGAACTTTGGGGTTTGTTAAACGTCATCCGTTACTGGATGGCTATTACGGCGGCTTACGGGTTCATGGGAAAGTATGCCAAGTAACTTGATAGCTCAAGATTGGGATTTTCTCCTCCGACGATGGAGAGATATCTCTGGGCCCTCTCGGTGTTACGGTATCCATCATCGTCTGGCCAGACACTTTGTGATTTGATCACGGGGATGCCGGAACACGGAACGAGAAAAGAGAACAATACCGGTAACGAGGTAACTGGCATAGTGGACAAGTTGTTGATCCACGGGGATGCCAACATGTCTCACCTTGGGTATTTGTAACATATCGCGAAGCAACAGGAATAGCACACGTCAACTGGAGGTTCACTCGAATATTCATTCGTGTGGGTATAGGGGTCAATATGGGTGTCCACGGCTCCGATGTTGGTCATTGATCGGAAGGGGTTCCGGGTCATGTCTATACTTCACCGAACCTATAGGGTCACACGCTTAAGGGTCATCTATCTGCTGAATACTAGACAGGGAGTCTGAGAGAAAATCACCGAAAAAGTTTCGGACACTGGAAAAGTTTCGGACAGCGGAAAAGTTCCGCAGAGAGAACACCGGAACAGTTTCGGTAAAACTGAAAAGTTGTTTCAGGGGATACCATTAAGTCAAATTGGTTTCGGCACATGCCTGATAATTCTTGGAGGGTGCCAGAATCATTCTGGAAACTTCTGGGAATTTTCCGGAAGAAAAACCGGAAATGTTCCGGAGCTACCGGAACCACTTCAGATGCTTTTCGCAGATGAAATCACTAATACGGAATTGTTTTGGAACGCGTTGAAAATTATTTTAGTGGGTACTGGAAATGTTCTAAGCCCACATAAATATTTTCAGTTCGAACGGACGCTGAAAAATGTCGTCGTGAATAGTAAAAGTGCTTTTTGGGATATTTATGGAAAACCACCTTTTGGGATATTTTCCAAAATGCTTCTAGAAGGTGTGGGGACCAAGGAACCCCCTTTGGGGGGCCCCCTAGGGGTTGGCTGGCCAAAGGAGGGGCTCCCTCATGGAGCTCCACATGGCACTTCCTTTCCCTCTTATGCCCTTTATGTGGGACATAAAGTGGGGGTACTTTTGGTATTTTTGAATGCCCATCCTACCCCTTGGTTTTCCTATAAATAGGAGGTGAGGGGGCTGCCCAAAACTTCATCCCTTCTCACATACATGCCATTTGACTTGTCTGGCCTCTCTCTCCCTCCCAGCGAAATAGTTTCGTAGAGCCGAAAGGCTGTCTGTGTTCCGGCAGGAACTAGTTCTGGACGGCGAAGCCCTGCCGGATAGATGACACCGTATGTGTGCAACTCTGTAGAGAGATCGTAGTTTCGGTCTTAGTTCGAGAGTGCCTCCCGAAGGGCTGTCCGAGTGACTGTCCGAGTTTCGAGGGTCCTCCCGAAGGGCTGTCCGAGTGACTGTCCGAGTTTCGATGGTCCTCACGAAGGGCTGTCCGTGACACCGTCCGGGGGACTGTCCGACCGCCTCCCGGAGGGCTGTCCGAGGGGCGGATGAGGGTATACATCCTCGCGGTTGGGAGGTTGTAAATCCTAGCTGCGGGGATCTGCACCGCCGATCGTCATCGACTCTACTTCCGCTGCGCTATGAGTCGGTAACGAAAAAGATCAAACCTTGTATGCAGTCTCCATAGTGGTCCTGGGCTAGTGCGTAGGTCGGAAATTTTTTGTTTTCTGCTGCGTTAACCTACAATTTGTTCATGTGGAATATCTTGGTCTTGGTGTGTTTGTGTGTGTGTGTGTGTGTGTGTGTGTGTGTGGATATGATGCCTTCCAAACCAACACGACCGACAAGTTGAACGACCCAAGTTCAATGCGCAAAATGGCTGAAGGGCGAGGGAGGTGAGTAATCTATATACCTATATATACTAATAAAAGAAATAGGTATTCTTGTTCCGTCATAATTTTTTACACAAAACACCCTGACATTTTTTCCAGTGAACCCGCAGGCCATATACGTAAAATTTCGATCGTCACGTGTCCACCGCGACCAGACTGGGCCAGCTTTGCAATTTTTTACAATTTCCGATTTTATTGCATGGGCCATGCGCAGCCCATTAAAAATTAAGGGCAGCGAAAAATATGTACCAATGGTGATTCAAACTCACGACCTCCACGTTACTTTCCAAAGTATCCAACCAGCTCATTTAGCTCATGCTATTGTTTGAAAGTTGGATCCCACTAGAAATTAAATTGTACCACTCCGTCCCAATAATCTTAGGCAGCTACCATACGAAATTTCACCAGTGTTTATATGTCAATAGGCAGCCAGCAAAATCAACAGAAAGAGGAAGATGTGTGGGTCCCATTAATCTTAGGGAAAAAGCCACTTAATTCAAGGAAACAAATTAAAAAAACAAAGAAATTAACTCTCAAAATTATGCTCATGGCTGCACATGCCAATAATTTGACAAATGAGGGGGTCATGCATGGCTAATTGACTCATAATTAAAGCAGGATTGTGGGAGATTTCTATCCTAATTTAAAGCAAAAAAAATTGCGAGCCATAACAAAAGACTCTTACTTAAAGGAGGAATTTGGAAAACTAGATTTAGTGGGCGCCAAAAGGCGACTCCCACTTAAATTGGAATCATGGACAGTTCATTTCATGGCTGATTGAAAGCGGCATTGCGGGGTTGTGAGAGACTTTTCATGGCTGTGCACGCACGTTGCATGCCGTTCTCAATAGGATAAAAATTCCTACAGGCAAACCAAGCTCTATTGATAGTGTTCCTTTTAGCTTTAATTATTTTTTAAAGAGAAGCCCAGTAACAGTTCTTGCACATTTCATTCAGTGGGAATGCTGATCAGCGAGGGGAGAAGGACACATGCATGCGAGCGAGATTCTCAAATTAATCATTTAGAACGTTGTGTTATTTTATTTTATTTTCAAGCTAGAAACTTCGTGTTAATAATCTGATTTTTAACAGAAAATTAAGTGCGTTGATAGAATAGTTTTGAAGTGAGGGGATTAGCAATTTTTTGCAAGTTCCACGACTTTTTCCTCCCTTTTTCTTTCTAGCTATTTTTATTTTTGTTCTTTTACTGAAACTCTGGTAAACATGAAAACAATACCATTTTTTTATACTATCACTACAAATGAGAGTAACCCTATTTGTGGATTTTTTAAATACACACTACTCGGGGAAAGAAGAATAAGAAAAAATGGGGTGCACTAAATGTTTTTAGAATTATTCCTTTCTTCTATCCATATTGATACATAATTTGTCGGAGTTGGATAGAAGAAGTAGCGCTCGAAGCACTTTTGTGAAAAGAGCGAGATTTCACAATTCTCACCAAATATTAATCCACGCCAAAAATTTCCCCCGTTGCAACGCACGAGCATTTGTGCTAGTAGATACCAAAGCGGGTACACGCCGAAACATCGCGCACTCGGACATGGAATCCTGCAACGATGGGAAATACCCTTCAATCAATCAAGTAAAACAAAACATACACTGGAACGTCCTCATTGACAACGGCTGTCAATAGCAAACACAGTGCATGCATCGGTCGCAACCGTTGAGAGAGATCCGTTTACTCGTATATTTTCTTTCGTTGCAATGCACGAACATATTTGATAGTATGAACTGAACTTTCCAGTAAATTACGTGCTTGTTAGACCGTCATAATTAGTAAAATAAATGAACTAAAATTGTCCAAAGTCTGAACTGTCGTGCGAGCAGTAAATTATGTGTCGGCTGCGTGCGTACACGTTATGGGTGAGACGTGGTGATCGGGGGACGCTCAGCTCCGATCTGCATTGGATCTTGGAGCTCTGGGGAGTTTATCTTCAAACAATGAGCCTCGTGCTTGTAGTGTATGCTTTACTATACTCCCCAGTGGCCCAGGCGCTGACTCTCCCACACACGCACCCATACGGTGGATCTATCGTATCGTATCTTATCTGCCAGGGCACCGCGTGTAGGGCTACGTGCTTCATTCATGTGCTACTTGGGTCGTATGCATGGTGGATCTTAATCGTACGATGCCGATCCCGATGCTGATCTACAGTTAGTAGCAAGGGAGAACGTGCTTCATGTGGTTGGACAGGCATGGGGCCGGGCCGGGACAGCAAATCCTTACTATCTCGGGCATATATAAACTACCCATATATGAACGGTGGAGGATCGGCGACGACCAAATACTTACTCTTCCGGGCATATATAATCTGCCCATATATAAAGTTATAAACATATACATCCAAAGCAAAGCATAGAAACATATGGGCTCAGGAGTGCATGCTTGGTCCCCTCATTTCAGAAACTAAACTATAAATAATACATAAACTCATATGTAATAAAAATAGTAAAAGGTTAAATCTAGTTGGCAACTTGTGCATTTATAGAGCATTAAAATGATATAAGAAATTGTTTGATTCCCTTTGATAAGTTTATAGAACTGCACACACCAGCCAGTTCATCCAAAAGCTCAAGCTGATGGAAAATGTGAGCTATGCATTTATACGTCAACACCCCCCTTATGTATGGCTCCCTCGGGCCTAAACGTGAACTGAAAGTAGGTTTCAATTTTCATTATTTAACTGTGTCAGCCAGGTCTTGACCTCAAGACCTCTTGGCTCAGATACCATGCAGAACTGCACACACCTTAAAAGCTCAAGTTGATGGGGAAAATGTGGGTTATGGTTGCTTTATTGATAAAGCAGGGTAGAAGTATTTTTTTGGCAATTTGGGCTATGCGGCGACGGTGGGGGCAGTGGGGAAGAGAGGTGATGGGGCAGCGACGAGCGCTATAGGGCTAGGCGAGCCGTGCAATATCTTTTATAGGGCTGGGTAGACGAAGGGCCGACACTTTGCTGTGTGTTTTTCCACTTGTTCTCGAAAAAGCCATGATCCATGTCATTCAAAAAAAATGGAAAAAGATTACCGAGATTGCGGAAACACGGCAAAAATAGATCATTGTCACGGCTCCGCTGCCCTGCTCGACGGCGAGGCCTAACTGTCAGATTTTGCTGAGTTTTTACTTGGATTAACTCGGCGGATTTGAGGTACTACCGAGTTTCTTTCTTTCATCAAGTCCTTTTTTGCTGTCACTTGGCAAAATGTGAAGTTTGCCGAGTTTCTTATCATTGCCGAGTACAAATTTGACTCAAACTCGGGAGATACAAAAGTTTGCCGAGCTACCAATGAAATAAACTCAGTAAAATATCAGAACTCAGCACAAAACGAGATTCTAGTAGTGGGTGGGGGATGGGGGGAGAAGATAATTTAGAATATAAAAACAGCAAAAGGATGAGGAGTGCACGATGTGAAGGAAATCTGATGTCGGGCGAAAGTTCCCGACGGTCTGCCGATTCGATCGTTAGCCTTATTTGTTTGGCTATAATTAAAATTGTGTGGATGATTATGAATCAATTGCGTTATATTATTGATTGATGGTGATGATGTGATGTCTTCAGATTTTGGAAAGATTGACCGCCATGAGAAGAGTACGTATAGCCCAGTCAATGCGCTAGACTACCAAGAATTCTCCTAGCCACATAGAGCTCCCAAGAATTCTCCTAGCCACAGACAAAGAAATCTCCTGCTCATAGCTAGCTTCGTAAAACTCCCAAGAAATCTCGATCACTGATACAATAGCATGAATTACCTAGAAGTACGGGAGCATCTCCCGCCAAAAAAAAACTCTCTCAAGAAGGCTTTTTTCTTGGATTTTTCTCCCTCCGGTATAGGCGTACACACAATTAGCCCTATGAATAAGTACGCACATCATACCCTTTTTAGCGGTCGTACATCACCGAAAGGTCTGAAATAAGTCCAAAACATGCGAAACCCGGTGTCCATTCTACGACTTGACCCGTATGGACTGAAGATATAATTATCCTTCTAACCATCAAACCACAACTTGGTTCGCTTTTTTTCCGTGCATCTGAAGCATGCAACTGAACATACATCAACACTGAACTTAAAAGAATTGTGAACCTGCAGAAGAAAAGTAAAAAGCACTATTGCGAACCTTTTAAAGGATGAAAAAAACGCAATGGTCTGAGCTATGCTACTGGACATAATTAACAATGAACTTCCATTGATTTTTTTACCGTGTTGACTGAAGTATATATGCTATTGACATACATCAACACTGAACTATGTTACTGAACTAACTGAAGTGAGACAACTACGAAGCTACTTCTCATCATTGAACTGGAAAAATAGAAAACTATTGGTCATACACATAGCTCTCGGCTAGTTGCAGAGGCAATGGTAGGCTGACGAAAAGAACATAGACATCATTCATTTTACAAAGAATGAAATTTACTGACTCACGATGAAATATCAAGTGGATATAAACAAGCACATCCATTCTCTGGATAGCTAGGACATATATAACCAACATAAACACACATATACAACTAAATAGGCGATCCAAGGTCCAGATTTCTGCTCACTTCACGCTTGAGTATCTATGTAAATTTATGACCCTTTGACAACCATCCAGGACTTTCACCTTGACGAGAACGTTGACGATGACATTGTAAGGAAGCACACAAGTTACTGACAACTCGGCGTCCTCCACCCACCGGACGCATTCCCATGGAGCACTAGGTGCGGAAGGCATGGGCACCTCCGAAAGTTAAGTTTGTTTGCTAGGTTGGCCTCTCAACATAGGATCTGAACCGCTAATAGATTGACTAAGCATGGTTGGCAAAATTGCGGTCTTTGTCCCCTTTGCAAAAGAGAAGAAGATTCCGAGACTCACCTCTTCTTCAACTGCGGCTTCACCATCCACCTTTGGATCCTTGCGAACAAGTAGCTTCATCTTGAGAGCATCGACTCCTTCACTTGGCACCTGACAGTTTCCCGGTTAGGGGGTCCCTCACTACATTTTCTCTCAGACTGATGGACCGAGCCGAGGACCCCCTTTGTCAGTCCTGAAGTGGGCCATATCAGGTGGCCCATGACGCATAAGAAGAAGGATCTAGAACACTTGACGTGTACTCCAAGAAGCTGTATTTGTAAAAGATTTCATTTCCTCGTGCGTAGTCGACTTCGATAATGTAATCTCGGAACCACCTAAGGATGGCAATGGGGACAATCCCCTACGGGGATACCTAGAACATCCTCATCCCCATCTATTCCACATCAGCCTATCCCCATCCCCGTTTACATGACCGGCGATCAAATTTCCCCATATCCATGTCCCACTCGGAAATGGGGACCCATTAGATTCCCCATCCCCATAAACAAATACTCTTATGCATAATATGGCACACTACATCAACATATATACGTGGTGTTTTCCTTGTCCTGCTAATGCCGATTTATGTCGTACTGAATTCTTGGTCATGGTGGCGAATGCGGTGAGGACATGAGGTAGGTTTAAGGTTTTCTTTGGGACTTTTTTTTATTTTCGCAAGTTTGTTTGTAAACATTTTAATTAAGGTTGAATGTAGTGCCACGGTGAAAAAGTGAGTCCTTGATGGGTATTGGACCCGGGGAATAGGATATCGCACCCATCCCTGTTGAACCATATGGGAAATAAATTAGTTCGGTAGATATCTCCATCGGGAGGTTTTCCACCCATTCCTAGTCCCTAATATATGGAATCCCCGTAGGTTTGGTGGTTATAGGGCCCATTGCCATGCCTTCAGCTGGTATCTATATAAACCGAGGGGCTAGACTCATAGAGGACACATTACAATCTTTGGGTACTTACCTATACTTTTACAAATTCCAACACAATAAAAACAAGCAATATATGGGGCATTATCACCCCGGAGACCCGAACATGTGTAGAACCTCGTGTTCCAGTTACCATCATACCCAAACACTTATCTCGGGTTCCCCTACCACAAGATATGCTGGATTTTCCTTCGTTATTAGTGGGCGATGCATGCCCAGGTAGTGATGACCATTGTACGATAGGAGTCAAGAGCAATGGGCGAACCGGTACCGGAGCAATATTTTCGCGAGGACATATCTTTATCTTCGATGGCATCGTTCTCATTGTTGACTTGACTAATCACTTCGCTCCAGGCCCGATCGTTAGATCGGCAGCATGAAGTTTGTCCTTCTAATTGTCTTCCCAAGTACATGTCGGAGGTGGAGTTGCAACCGGGACAAAAATGGTCGCCCCCGGTTGCATGTCGAAGGTGGACTTGCAGCTGAGACAAAAATGGGTCGGACCCTAGTTGCATATAAAGCATGAAGTTGAAAATGTGGCAAAATTAGTCAGGCCCTTAGTTGCATACTGAGGATGGACTTGCAAGTGGGAAAAAAGAAAGGTGCCCGCTTCCTACATCTCAAGGGTGTAGTTGGACTTGTAACTAGTATAAAAAATGGGTTGGGCCCCGATACGTATTACTGGTGGACTTGCAACTGGGACGAAAAAAAAATATGGGCCCCCAATTGCATGTCGGGGTTGAAGTTGCAACTGGGACAAAAATGATCGGTCCTCATTTTCATGTTGAGGGTGGACTTACAAACTGGAACAAAAATGGATTGGGCGTCAAGATGCATATCGAGTGTGGAGTTGCAACTTGGACCAAATAGGTCGGGCCTCCAATTGCATGTCGATGACAGATTTGCAACTCAGATAAAAAAGTTGGGTCCGCAATTGCATGTAACGGTGTAGTTAGACCTGCAGCTAGGAAAAATGTGTTGGGCCCAATTGCATGTTGAGGGATGGACTCACAACATAGACAAAAAAAGACGGAACCTCAATTGCATGTATGGATGGAGTTTGCAATTAGAACAAAAATAGTTCACATTTGCGTACTGAGGATGGACTTGCAACTTGGCCAAAAGTGACAACCCACAATTACATGCAGGAATGTATATAGTTGGACCTGTGACAAGGACAAAATGAATTGGACCTCAGTTATCAAGAAAAAATACTATTTGGTGGTCGACATTCATCTGACACTGACAAAAATAATCATGAATTTTAGAAAATCCATCAGTTTAAAATATAAATGAAAAACAAAAACAAAAAAGGGAAGACAAAAAAAGAAAAGTGAAAAGAAAATTAAAAACGTAAAAACATGAGTCTAAATTCTTTTCATGATTATAGAAACAAAATAAAAGAAAAAAAGAAAATAAAAAGAAACAAAAAATTAAAACAAGCAAACAAAGCAGACAAGCAGATTGACTAGGACGCACGCGCGATCAACTTTTTGCGAAAATTAAAAACAAACAGATTGGAGGATTCTAAACTTAGATATGAGGTAGTAATTAGTTTACATTCAGATGTAAAATAACAATTCCGTATAATTATTATTGGCAGGGATCGTGAGACGCATGTTAATTGAATGTAATGTTATTTAGTTTCCCATGCTCCGCCCTGAATACGGAAAAATCAAGTTGTTGCATGCAATTAAGCTGACAAACTCCACTTATGCAATTCCCATTAAAATCTACCTTGATTGCTGAGTTTTTTGCGATAGGCCTGACAAACCAAAAGTAAGAGAGTAGATTTCAAGATTATAAAAAAATAAGTGTTCAACAACAAAAAAACTTACTCCCTCCGTCTCGGTGTATAAGTCATCTTACGTTGTGCATTGCGACCAAGGAAAAAACGAGAGAACTTAATATTTATTAGCTAATTATTATCATTGCATGCAATAAACTGACCAATGCATGCGGTGCTAGGTAGTCTCAAGTTATAAAAAGCATACACGCTCCACATTTTTTGTTGGTTGATTCCTTTATTCATGATAAGAAACAAGAAACGAGGTGAGAATTAATGCACCGTGCCTAAGTGTTTTTAGAAAATCTGATTTTCGTAAGATAACTTATACACCGAGACGGAGGGAGTATGAAAAAGTAAGTGTTCCTTATCACAGGTCTTAAGGCTTCTTTCGTAGCCAATGCACAATTGACCACCAAACCTTGGCATGCACCTCTTATGTCGCCGCCAGGTAGGCAATTAATAGTGTTTTTCTTCTAACATACCTGGCAATTGATAGTATCTCTGTCAATTGAATCTACCGCAAGTGTTTTACTTAGCAGCGTACAAATATAAATTACTTAATTTCATAACTGCAATTACTTAATTTTGAAACATAAATTGCACAACATAAACGGTAGAGAACATTTTTCTCGAGAATTTGAAACAATAAAATTATATCTAGCTGCGCAAATATGCGGATAAGTCCGCTAGTTCATATTACAAAACATAATGACATATTTTGACTTGATTGACCCTACAGGATTTATTATATTATGTGACTTCGCCTCCAAATCGTTTGATGCTTGTAGTTCTCGCCCTCCCTATACTTAATTTCTTGCTCCATACTTGTTGCCAGGACAGTAATCTTCTTCGTAACTTCGAGCCTGTAATACACACTTTATTCTCCTCCAATTATTATATGAGGCAAATCATTTGTCTCGGTTCGAAAAAATCTAAACAGCCGATCAACAAATTGCAAGAACGATCATATCCGCAATCAACCATATCTTCACATCATAAGGACAACGAGGTTCTTCAACAACAACTACTTTGAGAGAAAAACGACGCTCAAGCACCACCATCACATGATCCAACCGCAAAAGGTCAGATTCTCGGTTTTCACCCTGAAGAACATGCCTGAGCATATCAGATCAATGCCTTCAACAAGATCATGACGAAAAAATATTGCCATTGCCAGGTATAACTGTTGAGTATAATGATTAGTTAGGAAATACGAGATATACTATGATTTGTCATGCCTTGTCTTGTACTTCAAGTTGATCATGTACTCCTATATATATGCGCACGAGGCTCAAGCAATAAACATCTATTCCACCAATTCCTCCTTATTTCCTTCTACATGGTATCCGCCGCAAGTTCCTAGACCTAGCCACCGCCCGCCTCTTCCGCACCGCGCGCCGCCCCCGGGGCGGTCGGCCTCCATGACTGCCGCCGGGTGCCGCGCCGCCCGTATATAGGGTTCGTCCGCCGGTCATGTTGACCGGCTGCCCTAGACTCATTTTCCAGAGCCCTTACTCCGGGTTTGTCTCTCTCCCACAGGTCACTTTGATCGGCGTTTTCTTTTTGGTTTTTCGATCTAAGATCGGTTTGCGTCGTCTGACGTCGCCATCGGCCCCCACGTCTCTACTCCGACATCGGCACGACCCGTCCTCTACACCCCCCGGCGGCTTCGCGCAATGCGGCGGCCCCTTACGTCCGACGACCGCGTGTATGGTTGCCCGTCGCCCCGCGCTGGCTATCGCCACCCTTCTCCGACCGGGACTACTCCATCACCACCCGCCTTCGTTGCGACGTACAATCGCGCACCGGCTGCCTCGAACCGGCTGCGTCGGGCCGGCTCCCGGCTCCGCCCGTGTCGGCCTCGTCGACTGCCTCGGGCCGGATATGTCTGGTCGGTTGTCGGTTCCGGCCGCGTTGGGCTCGTACACACATCGGCTCACGCCGATCGTCGTCGCCGACTTCATCTCGGACTCCGCCGCCACCACTCGTCCACCGAGCGATGTCCCCGACCTCGCGCGGGATCGGATTGATCACCCGCTCGACCGCGATCCGCCTCATCTACGCCATGCGACTGACCTGATCAGTCAGTTGCATGCGCCTCCGCAAGTCCTGTGACAGCTGTCCGAGAGTACAACGCGCTCCTCCATCGATCGAGCAACGAGCTGCCGCTGCGTCGCCCCGTCGGGCCACAGCACCACCGCCCCATGGTTCTTCCCGCGGCTGCACTGACTCGCGCGTTGCCGCTACGTCGCCCCGTCGGGCCGCGGCACCACCGCCCCATGGTTCTTCCCGCAGCTGCACTGACTCGCGCGTTGTCGCTACGTCACCCCTTTGGGCTGTAGTGCCGCAACACGTGGTCCCCTGGACCTACGAGCCGCCACTACACCGCCTCTTGAGGCTGTAGTGCCGCGACACGTGGTCCCGCCGCTGCCCAAGGCCGTCCCCATGGCTGCACCGGCCCATCGCCGTTGTGCCGCCCGGTCGGGCCATCGCGCTGCGGTACGCGGTCCACGCAGCCGCCCCGAGGTATTCCCGCCGTCGCCCCAACCGCCTGCTGCCGCTGCATCGCCCCTTTGGGCCGTAGCGCCACGGCCCGCGGTCCACTCCGCCGTATCCGCGCGTCGACTCTACGTGGTATGCGCCCACCGCCTCCCTTGTCGCGGGAACGCCACCGTCCGCAATGGTCTTCATCTTGCTATCGGGTTCTTCCTCCCCTACTTCGAGCCTCGCCGTCGTGCTCCTAACAAGCCGCTACCACCACTCTGTGCCGCGCCGCCCGTCCACCCCCTTCATCTCTGTCCAGCATCAGCTCATCGCCAGCATCGTTGTCGTCTATCCTGACCTCTTCATCTACTCCGACCACCGCTGGCAACATCGACCACCGTGGTCCTTCCCTGCTAGCCTCCTCGACATGGCGTACCAGTTTGTGCAGGTCCCCGACTACACATGCCCGGTGCTGGCAACACCGACGTGTGCCTTCGTCCCCGATGTGTTCATAGGCCCGACAAGACTAGAGTGGCGCATCATCAACAACGATTTCGTCCATCTACGCATGCCCGGTGCTGGCAACACCGATGCGTGCCTTCGTCCATGATGTGTCTCCGGGCTTGGCAAACCCGGCATGACGCGTCGTCAACAACGTCTTCTTCCCGACGCACCACTTGTTCGACACCACTGCACCCATGACTAACTCGGCACCTCCTTCGTCCGCTTCTCCACGGCGACTTCCTCGACACCGGCCTAACCGACTCAACATCGACCACAACGTTCTTCGCACTACTACCTCGACCACGGCTACACCACCCTACGCTATTGGCTACCTCGACAACGGCACAAAGGGCTACCGGTTTGCTTGAGCAACCTCGTCGGTTTCTACTCCAGCCACGACTTCAGCGATGCATTGACCGTTACGACTGTGTGGGGGATGACCATTGGCTTAGCTTTGGATTCTTCTCCAGTCTCACCGTCTGTGTCTCTACCGTTGTGACCGCGGGGGGATGTTGAGTATAATGATTAGTTAGGAAATATTAGATATACTAGGATTTGTCCTGCCTTGTCTTATACTTCAAGTTGATCATGTACTCCTATATATATGCCCACGAGGCTCAAGCAATAAACATCTATTCCACCAATCCCTCTTTATTCCCTTTAACAATAACCAACTCGGTCGGACCTAGAATGTTCACCATGGAGCTCGAGACCGGGTACCCGTAAAGCATCACTAATTTTAAGTCAATCATATGTTGTTGCCACCAATTTTCTGTGATCCCAATAACTAATGCATTGCACTAGAAATCTCAACACGCCGCTACACCATCATACCCTCTGCGTCAAGCCACCATCGATCCTTAAATTACACCGCTCCGTCGAATGCAAACTGATCATAATGAGAGCAGCCAAAACCCTAGTGAAGCCACCGTACCCATCTGCATCCCACAAGCACGCTAGTACGAGCCAGCAGCCAGTGTCACCACGTTCGGATGTGATTCATGTGAAGCATGCAGCTCAAAGGCACTTTGTAATCCCCTATATAAGGACAGGGGTCCTTGAGTTGTAAGCCAAGCAATCAAGCTTGAAAATACGCGAGCTAAGCTTCTACTCAAGTCGGTGTGCGTGTCTTAGCTACTTTGATCATGGGAGAGGTAGCTAACGGCAACGAGCACATGGGAGCTACCGGCACCGTACAGATAGTATCCCGGCGCATGGTCGGGCCGTCGAGCGGTGGCGCGCTGCCACCGTCACCGTTGGAGGACATCCACCTCACGCCCTGGGACCTCCGCCTCCTCACCCTATACTACATCCAGATGGGTATCGTCCTGCCCAAGCCCCCTGTGGGCGGCAAGCCCCTGGTTGACGCCCTCGCGTCCTCCTTGGCGCGCACCCTGGTCCAGTACTACCACTTTGCTGGCCGGCTGGCCGTCAAGGAGCTCGGCGACGGGACGGTCACCGTCTCTCTGCGATGCACCGGGGAAGGCGCGGAGCTCGTCCATGCGGAGGCGCCCGGCGTGGCCGTCGCGGACGTCGTCGGCTCGGTCTACACCACGTCGCCGGTGGACCCTGCCTTGTTCTCGCTGAACGGTGTGCTTAACGCGGACGCGGCTATCGAGTCCCTCCCCGTGCTGTCTGCGCAGGTCACTGAGCTGGCGGACGGCGTCTTCATCGCGGTGTCCATGAACCACTCCGTTGGCGATGGCACAAACTTCTGGGACCTGCTCAACACATGGTCTGAGATCCACGCCGGCGACGCTAACAAGAAGGAGCCCACGCCGGCGCCGCTGCACGGTAGGTGGTTTGTCAAGAACAGCCCCGTGCCGATCCCCATGCCGTTCAGCCAACTGCAACAGGTCCTCCGGCGGGTGGAGCTGCCGCCCGTGCGAGAAGCCTTCTTCACCTTCTCAGCTGAGAGCGTGAAGAAGCTCAAGGCGAGCGCGAACGAGGAGATGGCGGGCATCGCCACCGCCACCATCTCGTCGCTGCAGGCTCTGCTGGCTCACCTCTGGCGAGCAGTGTGCCGAGCCCGGCGCGTCCCAGCGGGGCAGGAGACGTTCTACGTGCTGGTCATCGGTTGCCGCGGGCGCGTGCACGGCATCCAGCCAGGCTACGTGGGCAGCGCCCTGGTGGTGGGAAGGGCGGTGTGTGCCGCCGGGGAGATCCAGGACAAGGGGCTGGGCTGGACGGCCTGGCAGCTGAACCGCACCACGGCGTCGTTCGACGAGGCGACGTTGACGGAGTTCCTAGAACGCTGGGTTCACGAGCCAACGTTCCCGTCCCTGGGGAACCTGGCGGCGGTGGGCGGGCTGGAGATCAGCAATTCGCCTCGTTTCGACGTGTTCGGGAACGACTTCGGGTGGGGAAGGCCCCTCGGCGCGCGGAGCGGCCTCGGCTGCGACGACAAGTCGGACGGGAAGGCGACGGTGTTCGAGGGGCCGGACGGGGGAGGAAGCATGTCGCTGGAGGTGTGCTTGGCGCCGGCCGCGCTGGAGAGGCTGCTCGCCGACAACGAGTTCATGGACGTGGTTACCCTTCCACTCCCTGCTTAATTTTCACGCTGCTGCCTACTCTTGCTCTTCGATCGCGCTGCTTGTTTTTTCTTTCTCCCAATGATTCAAGTGCTCGCATACGTAGCACTATGTAATAAGTCACTGTTCTTCAGCGACAACCACTGTTTTTTTTTTCTCTCTCAATAATACAAGTCGTTCTGTTTGGCCCAAAAATAGTACGGCATGTGTTGAATAATGGATGTGATTGCCATATATAGTTACGGCACTTATGTTGTAAATCTGTAAATTTGCAATTGCAATGTACCCCTCCGTAAACTAATCACTATGATCTAAACGCTCTTATATTAATTTACGGAGAGAGTAATCCCTGTCATATGGTATTGTTGTCTTCACTGCCCGAACGTTCGAGTTGCAAATCTATATATACTATATAACTATAAACCTTCTAGGATTAGAGGCCTACAATCAATTGAAATTTTTAATTGGAATTTACTCACCCAATTTTGATCAGGTCAACAATCTATTTTGTTTATTTTTTTATACAATATACTATGCTTCCTAATTTTTAAATTTTCACAATTAACTGAGGCTTCAATTTAGAATTGATCACCCGATTTTGACCGGATCAACAATTTCTCAAGGAGCTCTCTAATTTATTTATTTGAAGTCTCTATGCTTCCTAATTTAAAAGCTCTTTCATTCGATTGAGTTATTCAATTTTAGATTTGGTTTACAATTTTGAACGGGCCAAAGATTTTTGAAATCAACTAGCACAAACTAGCCTATAAAAATATATTAACCCCTCGTAGAATCCTATCACCACGAAAAAAGTGCCACCATGTGATATTATAGCCGAATAAAGTACACGCAACCGATGATGAAAAAATATCCCCACATAAATATGGGTTGATAGTGGATAACACAGAATCACACCGCGAGAGGCCCACCAAATAACCGCGTTATAAATAAACATAAAACACACTCCACCGTCTCCCCCACCGGCCAAACTAAATACTCCATCAATTTTAAAATATAAGGATTATTAGAGCATCTCTAACGGACCCCTTAAAAGTCGACCCTTAAAAACGCGGATAAGGGGCACTGTAAACATTTTTTACGGTGCGAAATTGCCCCGGTCAGAACACACCCTGTAAATAAAATTGTATCCCACTATAGCCCATTTTTTTTTTCTTTTTTCCTCCCGTCCCGGCGAGTCCGTCTCCGGCCACGGTGTGCCTCGCCCTGGCGCCACGGCTCGCCCTGGCACCGCCTGCCTCGCCCTAGCCTCGTCCTGACGCCGCCCGTTCCCGGCCACGCATGCAGTGGAGGAGCCCTACGCCGCTCGCCCCGACCGCGCGCTCCCTGGCATGCCCGCCCGTCCTTGATTGAGCCCGGCACTGCCCACCGCCGCGTGCGCGTTCCCCGTCATGGCTGCGTGAGCTCCCCTACCGCCGCCCCGCTCTTCGCTGGTGCCACCCCCCCTGATTCAGGCCACCGGTGGCCTGCTCCACCCTGCCCGTGGACGGCCTCGCGTCCGCAGTGGAGGTCGAGCTGGCCGCAATTCGGACCGGCGGCGGCAAATTCCCGCGTGTGACGGCTTCTTCCTACGTGCGGCGACGAATTCCAGTGAGTTCCAGGTAGATTCCGGCCAGTTCCGCGGCGGCGCGTCTGCTCCGACTAGGTTTGACCGGTTTACGGATTGAACTGCATAATGCCTTCGAAACCGTACATATAAGATTTTCTCCGATGGATTACCGTGCCCCTTAAAAAGTTTACGGGTGGAACAAGTTTTACGGGGTCTGCTCGGCGTCGTTTTTCGGACCGAAGCTGTAAACGCGTCGTTTTTTTACGGCTTTGACCATTATACGGGGTCTGCTAGAGATGCTCTTAGTTTTTTGGAAAGTCAAATTTCTATAATTTTGACCAAGTTCAGAGCCAAAAATATTGACTTCTTCAATATTAAGCAAAAAATATGAAAATTCATTTCCTGATGAATCTAATAACACTGATTTGATATTATGAATTTTGATATATTTCTCTACAAATTTGATCAGACTTAAGGAGCTTTGACTTTTCAAAAAAAATAACTACACCATATATTTTGAAATAGAGTGAGCAAAGAAATTTGAGAATCCCAACAAATTCAACAGCACAGCAAAACGCGCCCAACCCTTCTAGTCTATATCTATACCTAATTTATACCTACTAATAAAGGAATTAGTGCTTCTACCCGTCCGTCATCAAATTACCTTTGAAGCCTCCGCCAATTACCCACCAATGCCATCTGTAAGCGACAAAATCGTATCTATCTATCTATCTATCTATACCTATACTAATACTAGACTTCCTAGAAATTCCCACGTTAATTATATTTTACGAGCCATTAATCTAGTGGGACCGAGTTATAACGGTGTACATTAACCCATGTAATTTCCAGCCTTCACGCTGATGCTCAAAAAACACATAAATTTAGCCTTCATGTCAAAACTACAGTCTAGATCAAATAAACAGCCGTGGTAGAGGCCTAAGAGCATACGATCCAAGTCCACTCCAAGATAAAGAAATTGTAAACGTACAATATCTAGATGAAATAAGCAACCATGGTAGAGCCATAATAGCATACAATCCAATTCCACACTAAGGTGAAGAAATTGTAGACATACAATCTCTAGCCCTCACATCTTGATGCGTCCTCTCCCCCCTCCTGCAAGCCCTCTTCTTCCACTTCCCGCCCCTCCTCCTCCCATCCACCACAAGCCCAAGCCACTATCCCTTGCCATGGCGGCCAGGGAACAACGCCGCGGTGAAGCAATGTAGCAACCTCACTTCCTCTGATCGATCGACCTGTAGTACAGGGTTAGCCTCTGTCACACCTTGTATTTTGTATCACATCACTCTGTTAATAAAGCTCAAAAATTTGGACCAACAAAAACTTTTTTTGTGCATGTGATGCTTGAATTGATTGCTATTGCTTGTTTGTTTGAGTGTGCTCCTAATTCATGTAATCTCTCCTACTCTCCTAACTCATCTCCTTGATTAAAAACCTTGCCCAATGACCATGCCATGTGAATAGGTCATAAAGGTTTTTTTATACAGAAATATTTTGGCCAAAAAGCATATATTAAATTTAGGTTTTCAAAACCCATGAGTTGAGACTTGAACTACAAGTAATTACATTATGGTGTATAAAATATTTCAAAAATAATATTTGAAACCCATTCGCTATCATACTTCCCAAAATCACAAAAATAATATTTTATAAGTTAATTTTATATTTTATTTAAAGGTTTTTTGTTGAGGCCAGAAATGATCTTATGTAGGGATTTTCTTTTATGTTTCAAAAATATTTGAGAAAATTAGAGGAAACTCAGTGAACATATATTTTCCATATTTATGAGTTTAAATGCATGGTCATGTTAAATGTTTTGGATAAAACCCTCCAAAATCCTTTCTGAACATTTCAAGTATTGAAATATTCCTGTAAGAAATATTGTCAAATAAATCCAGGAAAATTCTATCAAGTCACATATGCCTCATATGATGATCTTGCCAAGTTTCATCTCCATCAAAATGTTTTGGTTCACAAAAGTGCCCCAGAACCTTTTCTGTGCATTCCAACTTTCATCAACTTTGCATTGCCAATTGTCATAAAATGGGCTCAAACTTGGTGAACATGTTAAAATCCTCTAATAATGCATCTACACCAAGAGGAGCATCAAGGAGAACAATGACACTTGCTCAAATACGACCAAATCTGTTTCTGTTGATTCATAGGGTTTGCAATAATTGCATAGGCCACTTTTGGCAAATGAGCTGAAAATTTGTGAGCAAGTTAATTTGACCATAAAGATATCTCCTGTTAAATCTCATGGCAAGCAAAATCATTTAACTAGCCCAAACCTGGATCAAAACCTGATGAAAACTATAAGTTACTGCTTTCACCACTTCTACCATTCTCCTTGACCCAACTTTTTACCAAAGCTCACCCTAGTTACCTTGTACCTCCAGTAGCTAACCCAGGCCCTCAGCTCAATTATTCATGGGGTAAAACCCACCTTTTCTTCTCTGTTTTCACCATGGCAAAAACTTTTCTCTCTCCCTCCTTCTTACTTCTACCATTTCCTTACCCCCTAAGCCTTAAAGAGCATCTTCGGAACCTCCAGGCACTAGCTAACACTAGTGGCCGTGCCCATAATGCAAGAGGCATGCCCTTGCATGCCAAACACATGCTCTGGAACATGCTACTGTGGCAGCCACACTGTAGCCAGAGCATCCCAAGGATCCCGACAGCCTGGGGAGGCGGGACCTTGTCCCCCGAGTCCACCTCGAGATCTGCAAGACGCCAGATGGTCGGCGCCCTCCTCCCTCTCTCTCCGAGGACCATTGACACGCGTGCCCGAGCGCTGCCCGCATCTGCCAATCCCTGTCCATGCCTCTAGCCCACCTCAAGCTGTCCTCGCCCTCCCTATCACTTTCGCGCGTCCTAGCCGAGCCCCCACGAAAACCGCCCAGAGCCCAGGACCCCCTTTCGTGGCCACCCGAGCCGTTCCCGCGGAAGGACGTGGACTCCGTCCGCGGTGAACCTCGGGCCGGCTATATAAGGCCACCCCACGGCCCCTCTCGGTGCCTCTACGTCCCTCCCAAACCCCAATTGCACCCCCACACTCTATTTATCTCCGGGAGCTCTCGAGCTCGAGCTCCGTCGCCTCGGACCGCCGGAAATTCCACGATACAGTCCCCCCTGACTCCCATCTCTTTTCCCCTGGACCCCCCATGGCCTCCTAACTCATCTCCCGCTCATCTCCGCATTGCTTGCATCCAAGGGTGACGGGATCGACCTCGACTGAAACCTCTCCGCCGCAATCCTTCGTTGTCTGTGAACCGGGGCGCCCCAACGGCCAACTCCGACGGCCCCTGAATGGCGGCTCTGTTGGAGATATGCCCTAGAGGCAATCATGTATGATGATATTTCCTATGTGTTTATGAATAAAGATAGTCCTTGGACATTATCAGTGATGTGTATTAACAAGTATGTGACTTGTTTGTGAGACTATGCATTGCATGATAACTGTCCTAAATGGTCCCTAGTCGAAAGAGCCACATGGACGCTCAGCCAGTTAGACTAGCATATGACACGGTGGATGGTCCGGTCTCACTGACCATGTAGTATTAGGTGCTAACCGGATAATATGGATTCAGAAAGATCTGGTTAGATTCGACGTAGTCGGATCCGAGTCGAGATAAGGTCTGAGTTGACAGACCCAACTATGAGACGCAGCGATATGTCATCTGTTAGTCTCTAGTACAACATACATTCTATGTCCTAAGACCTCAGCTGGCGCATGTACTCGGGATGGTGACAGATCAGCTTTGGGCCGACCAAACGCTACTCCATGACTGAGTATTTATAAAGGTAGGTTTCGGGCTTGTCCAGACCCATGCTGCGAGACATGGTCGAGCAAGATGGGATTTGCCCCTCCGATCAGGAGAGATGTACTCTGGGCCCCTCATGTGAAGCGACCAAGATAAGCATGGCCATGCGACAAGGATTATGAGATAATCCAGTTTGTGGTCGGCATCACTGGAACGAGAAAGAGGTTGGGCTAGCACAAGGATGACAGACTCGCCTTGAGCCCGACAACACATATCGTGTGGCAAAGGGAACAGAAGTGTGATGTACAGGTTCGCCTAACTAGCTTCATCGGACACTTGGAGTCGGCACACTTTGCAAGAGACCTCTACCGACTAGTCGAGGCGGATGTGATCTGACTCGCGACCAAGTGAACGAGAACCTAAGGGGTCGCACGCTTAAGGGAAGGAACACGTGGGCTTTAGTATCCGTGCGAGGCCCAAGAGTTGAGCCCGCGACGGATGCCTATATATAGTGGAGGTGCGGCACAACCATCCGGTTGATCGCTTCGGTGCCGTCATTAGGGCTTTGCATGTGTTGCAACTAGCCACCTCCACTCGCCGCCGACTGTGTGATCGGACCTAGCAGTCCACCGCATGGTGTTCCTCCTGCACGCAAGGATACCATTAGAGGCGGTGCACTTGCGACGTTCTGGCGAACCTGTACGCGGGATCCGGCGATAGCAGTTCAAGGGAGATCGGATCGAATATTCGAGGGAGATCGGTCGAGGAGGAGACGGACCTCGCGGACGTGTTGCCCCAACTCTACTTCCGTTGCACGGCACTGCGCCTCTAGTTGTAACGATCTGTGATCCATCTTCGTAGCATGATCTTGGATATTCTGCGCGTAGGAAAATTTTATTTTGCATGTGATGCTCCTACGGTAGAACCCAACAGGCTCTCCCATGAATCCTCCCGTGCCATCCATTTCCTCCCCGTAACCTGAAGCGCCAACGGTAAGCACCCCGGACTGCTGGCCGCGAGCTTAGGGATGACTGGCGGGGCCTGATGAGGTTGCCTACCATGGGTAGGGTCACGGACCTGACATCTAGGGCCCACCTGTGGTCCCACATTATCATTAAAGCTCCTGGGCTAGTGATGCATTTTGATGCATATGGAGATCCACTCTGATCATTCAAGTCACTCGGACGAACATGGCGTCACTCGGTCAGATGGAAGCTCAGGCGATGCGGGAGACGCACCGTCCATGGGACTTGAAGAGACACACGTTGTGTTGTTAATTCTACGTTACGAGTAACACCCCACTTAATCTGTCGTTCCTGTAATGCCGCATTGATTAGCATTAATAGCCCCAGTGATGGCGCTCGGCCGGTGATGGCGCACTCTATATACGCCACCCCCGGGCGCCAGAGCAAGGGTTCCGAGCCCCTGTAATCTTTTACTCCCCATAAGCAAACACTAAGCCTCCGGGCACGAGACGTAGGGCTTTTAGAACTTCCGAGTGGGGCCTGAACTCGTACACATCCGAGTGAACACCTGCACCGTAGCTAGGCTTCGCCCCTCCGTTCGTACCCCTCGTACTATTGTCAGGCTAGTTCCCTCGACAGTTGCCGCCCACCTTGGGGCTGCGCGTCTAGCGAATTCCGGCGTAGGTGGAGATTTCATCTTCCCGGTCATCATGATGACACTCGGTGGCGAGATCCTCTTCGGTTCCCTCAGCTTCATCGCCGACGATTTGGCGTGCCTGCAGGATGTGCCGCTAGACACTGATGCGCTGCCCGCCCGAGGTGCGGCGCATTTCAGCGCGACGGCGTTTGGAGTCCTTCTGCGACAATCGTTGGTGCCGTGCCGATCGGCACCTCCTTCTCCCGCTGCGGCCCGTCGCAAGTGCTCCGGGCGCTCACGGCTGCAGCGCTGTTTCAAGCATGCCGCGGAACTCTAGGCCGCGGTCCAACAACTGGCCGTGCTCGACGCCGACAAGCCCGTCCACAGCCTTTTCCCTTCCTCAGGCGATGAATCTTCTGATGCATCCGAGTGCGAGAGCAGCGGAGATGTTGCAGAGATTCTGATGGCCGACACGACCCAGGGCGCACCTCCTCCTGAGTATTCCGCGGGCGATACCCGCGAGCGAGACGGTGGCAGCAACAACGCTGGCACCGACGCCTACGTCCCCCGACCCCTCACTCGGGAGCAGCTGGAGGATATTAGGCGCGGGAACGATCAGGTTCTGCTCACCCCCATCACGAGGACTACCCTAGACGAGTTGGCCATGGAGGCCACGCGCCAGGCCACTCTGGCTGAACGCGAGCGACTCGAGCGACTCCAGCAGTCACTCGACGAGCGCGAGGCGAGGGTGCGACCCAGCTCCAGCCGCAGTTGCCGTAAGTTGTTCCCAGAACATCGGTCGTACACCATCCCAGTGATGCGCACGCCGCTGCTGAACTTAACCGCGGCCACTCGGATCGCTGACTCAATCCAGTTGTCTGACTCGGCGGCCGGCGAAGGCATTCGGCAGATCTAGGCTCTGCTGAAAACCGCTCTGCAACAAAACTCCGAGGTATCACATCGCACCAACGTATTCACAGCTAGTCCGTTTGGGCGGACACAGTCCAGTCTGCTCATAGCCCGCTCGCGCCAAGGAAAGACCGGCGATCTCCTCCTCTTCCGAGAGGCCCGCACGGAGGATGCTTGCGTGACGACCGCGACGTCAGTCGGACGCCCCCTCCGAGGGTCGGTTCATACGGCCAACATCCCTATGACGGCGGCCGGTCTACTGCGAAGGACCGTGAGCGGAGTCCTATCCGGCACAGAGGCTATGGTGAAAATGACCAGAGACCCCCGCTGTTCAATGCCAGGTCCATCATCACTCAGCAAGTAGTTGATCAGAACAGAGACAACAGGGACCGAGCGAGTAGCTGGGGAACTTCCGGTCTCGGGTGCTTCGACAGATACATCGGAGAAGCTGAGGTACCCCCAACTACCGGTTGGCGACGGGAATCGTGAATTTCAACGACGAATCAAATCCGGAAACTTGGCTCGAGGATTACCGAGTGGCTGTCCAGATCGGCGGCAGCAACGACTTCGTTGCGATGAAGCATCTCCCTCTCATGTTGGAAGGGTCCGCGCGGGCGTGGCTGAACCAGCTGCCTGCTAGCTGCATTTACTGTTGGGAAGATTTGGCCCGTGTGTTTGTCAAGACGTTCGAGGGCACGTACAAGCGCCCGGGTGGATTGACGGAGTTGCAGCACTCTGTCCAGAAGATCAACGAGACTCTCCGAGAGTACATCCAGCGCTGGACCACGTTGCACAACACCTTCAAGGCAGGCACTCGGTATCGAGAGCTGATCCTGAAATTCGGTCGGGCTGGGGATTTATCCCTCAGCCGGGCCATGGAGATCGCCAACAAGTACGCCAATGGTGAAGAAGAATAACGCCTCCGTAGCGGCAAAGGGCGAGCTGGCGACGCCCCTCAATCGGGGGGCAACGCCGGGAAAAAGCAGAAGCGAAAGGCCGATGCCTCCGACAAGGCAGAGGTGGCGGCTGTTCCAGGGCAAGGCCAAGGCAAGCCCAAGCCAAAGAAAAAGAAGAAAGAGTGGACTCCCAAGAAGAAGTCCGACTCCAAACCTGATATTCTCGATCAACCCTGCCAGATTCATACCAAGACGGATGAAGAAGGCAACGTTGTGCTCCCGAAGCACACCGCTCGGGAATGTCACCTGCTCCGACAGGAGATGGGCACGGGGCCCTCGGGTGAGAAAGACGACATCGAGGAAGATGAAGGTATTTTCGGATACCCTCACGTCGATAAGGTCCTCATGATCTTTGCTAACGTCGAGAGCAAGAGCAGGTTGAAGGTTGTCAATCGGGAGGTTAACATGGCAGTTTCGACTGCCACCAAATACCTCAACTGGACGAAGACTCCTGTTAATTTCGATCAGTCCGACCATCCGCCTCACATAGCCACCCCCGGGAGGCAGGCGCTGGTCATCGATCCAGCCGTGAACGGCGTCCGACTGCGTAAAGTCTTGATGGATGGAGGCAACGGACTCAACATAATCTACGCCGACACGCTCAAGGCAATGGACATCCCGATGTCCCGATTGAGCAAGAGCAACATGCATTTCCATGGGATCATCCCTGGGAAGAAGGCAGAATCACTCGGTCAAATCGTTCTGGACGTCGTGTTCGGAGGCGAAAAGAATTTCCGGAAGGAGCGGCTGACCTTTGAGGTGGTGGATTTCCGCAGTGCTTATCATGCCATCCTGGGTAGGCCCGCCTACGCACGTTTCATGGCCCGACCATGTTACGTGTATCTAAAACTAAATATGCCAGGGCCGAATGGCGTGATCACTATGACCGGCGACCGGAAGATCACCGAGGAGTGCCTCCAGCAGGGCTCCAGAATCGCCAACGAGCAGGTGCTCGCAGTCGAGCTCGATGGTTACAAGAAAGCGGTGGACACAACCGACTTGCTTAGGTCAAAGCCGCCGGCTTCTGATCGGCCTTTCAGTCGGCCGGCGAGACCAAGCAGGTCCATGTTCATCTGAATGATCCGAGTGCCGCCTCGAGGAACATCTCCACATCACTTGGGGAGAAATAGGAAGCCGAGCTCATCCAGTTCCTCCGTGAGAATTGGGACATCTTCGCATGGAAGCCATTCGACATGCCCGGTGTTCCCAAGGGACTGGCTAAGCAGCGACTCCGAACCGATCCCAAGGTCAAGCCAGTCAAAGAGTACTTGCGCCGATCCTCCGTCGAGAAGAGCAAGGCGATTGGCTAAGAAATCGCTCGGCTCCTAGCTGCCAAGTTCATTCGCGAGGTATACCACTCCAAGTGGCTCGCGAATGTCGTCTTGGTTTCAAAGAAGGACAAATCACTCCGCATGTGTATTGACTTCAAGCACCTCAATCGGGCCTGCCCGAAAGATCATTTCCCTCTACCCCGCATAGATCAAATAGTAGACTCTACTGCCGGATGCGAACGCCTGTCGTTCCTGGATGCGTACTCCGGGTACCACCAGATCCGAATGTACGGGCCTGATGAAATAAAAACGGCCTTCATCACCACATTCAGGTGATTTGGCTATATCACTTTGCCATTCGGTCTGAAAAATGCTAGCGCTACTTTCCAGCGAATGATCCAGAAATGCTTGCATAAGCAGATCAGTCAGAACGTGGAGGCTTATATGGATGACATCGTGGTCAAGTCAAGGAAAGGTTCCGATCTCCTAACCGACCTCGCCAAAACCTTTGCGAGCCTACGGCGCTTCAGAATAAAGTTGAATCCACCCAAATGCACATTCGGAGTGCCAGCCGGAAAGTTGCTCGGTTTCCTCGTTTCTGAACGTTGGATCGATGCCAACCCAGACAAGATCGGTGCCATAGTCCGAATGAAGCAACCAGAACGCCTGCACGATGTACAAAGGCTAACCGGTTGCCTTGCGGCCCTCAGCCGATTCATCTCAAGACTCAGTGAGAAGGCACTGCCTCTCTACCGATTGATGAAAAAGTCTGACAAGTTCGAGTGCACTCCCGAAGCACAAGCCGCGTTCGAGGAACTCAAGGCATTGCTTTCCACCCAGCCGGTGTTAGCTGCTCTGGGCAGCCAAGAGCCCTTACTCCTTTACATCGCGGCCACTAGCCAAGTGGTGAGCACCGTCCTTGCTGTAGAGCGCGAAGAGCTGGGAAAAACATTCAAGGTTCAAAGACCCATCTATTACATCTCAAAAGTCTTGACCCCCTCCAAGCAAAGGTACCCGCACTATCAAAAGCAGGTCTATGGTATTTACCTGACCGTAAAAAAGGTGGTTCATTACTTCCAAGATCACTCGGTCACGGTCATTAGCACTGCTCCCCTATTGGAGATCTTGCATAACAGAGACGCTGCAGGCCGAGTGGCAAAGTGGGCAATTGAGCCCCTTAGGTTGGAGATCAAGTTTGAAGCCAAGAAGGCAATCAAGTCCCAGGCATTGGTTGATTTTATGGCCGAGTGGATAGAGCAAGAGCAGCCAGCCCTAAGCGTCCCCGAGCACTAGACTATGTTCTTTGTCGGATCCATGATGCTCCACGGCCCGAGGGCTGGCGCGGTTCTCGTTTCTCCCAAGGGAGACCGACTGAGCTATGTCCTCCAAATCCATTTCGATTCATCAAACAATCAGGACGAATACGAAGCCCTTCTGTATGTGCTCCGTATGGCCATCTCACTCGGCATTCGCCGTTTGATGGTCTATGGTGATTCAGACCTTGTTATCAACCAAGTGATGAAAGAGTGGGACATTCGAAGCCCAGCTATGACCGGTTACTGCAATGCGGTCAGAAAGCTGGAGAAGAATTTTGAAGGTTTGGAGCTGCATCATATTCCTCGCGCAAAGAATCAGGCAGCAGACGACCTGGCCAAGATTGGGTCCACTCGACGGGCAGTCCCCAAGGACATATTCCTTGAACATCTGCGCGCCCCTACAATTAAAGAAGATCATTTCACAGAGGAGTCCCCGCAAGCAGTCGGCCCATCAAATCTGACTGAGGTTGACGTCCCAGTGATACGTCTCCAACGTATCTATAATTTATGAAGTATTCATGCCATGTTTACAATAATTCTATATGATTTTGGTATGATTTTATTAGAACTAACCCGGACTGACGCTGTTTTCAGCAGAGCTACCGTGGTGTTGTTTTTGTGCAGAAATAAAAGTTCTCGGAATGGGCTGAAAATTTACGGAGAATATTTTTGGAAAATATAAAAAATACTGGAGCAAAAAGATGGGCCAGGAAGTGACCGAGGAGGCCACAAGCCTAGGGGGCGCCCCCCCCCTAGGGCACGACCCCTGGCATGTGGACTCCTCGGGCACCACCTTGACGTGAGACCGACGCCAAAAATTTCTATAAATACAGAAACCCCCAGAAACAAACCTAGGTCGGGAGTTCCACCGCCGCAAGCCTCTGTAGCCACGAAAAACCAATCGGGAGCCCGTTCCGGCACCCTGCCGGAGGGGGAAACCATCACCGGAGGCCATCTTCATCATCCCCGCGGTCTCCATGACGAGGAGGGAGTAGTTCACCCTCGGGGCTGAGGGTATGTACCAGTAGCTATGTGTTTGATCTCTCTCTCTCTCGTGTTCTTGAGATGGCACGATCTTGATGTACCGTGAGCTTTATTAATATAGATGAATCATATGGAGTTTTCCACTCTCTATCTTCTTGTGATGAATTGAGTTTTCCCTTTGAAGTTTTCTTATCGGATTGAGTCTTTAAAGGATTTGAGAACACTTGATGTATGTCTTGCGATGGGATATCCGTGGTGACAATGGGATGTTCTATTGATCCACTTGATGTATGTTTTCGTGATCAACTTGTGGGTTCCGTGACCTTGGGAATCTATGCATAGGGGTTGGCACACGTTTTCGTCTTGACTCTCCGGTAGAAACTTTGGGGCACTCTTGGAAGTTCTTTGTGTTGGATTGAACATGATGAATCTGAAATTGTGTGATGCATATCGTATAATCAAGCCCATGGGTACTCGTGGTGACATTGGAGTATCTAGGTGACATTAGGGTTTTGGTTGATGTGTATCTTAAGGTGTTATTTTAGTACAAACTCTAGGGCTGTTCGTGAAACTTATAGGGATAGCTCATATGATTGATCGGAAAAGATAACTTTGAGGTGGTTTTGTACCCTACAATAATTTCTTCGTTTGTTCTCCGCTATTTTTGACCTTGGAGTGAACTCTTTGTCGCACGTGAGGGATTTACATATGATACAACTATGTTAGTATTGTTGAGAGAACTTGCACTAGTGAAAGTATGAACCCTAGGCCTTGTTTTCAAGCATTGCAATACCGTTTTTGCTCACTTTTGTTACTTGCTACCTTGCTGTTTTTATATTTTCAGATTACAAAAACTTATATCTACCATGCATATTACACTTGTATCACCATCTCTTCGCCGAACTAGTGCACCTATACAATTTGCCATTGTATTGGGTGTGTTGGGGACACAAGAGACTCTTTGTTATTTGGTTGCAGGGTTGTTTGAGAGAGACCATCTTCATCCAATGCCTCCCACGGATTGATAAATCTTAGGTCATCCACTTGAGGGAAATTTGCTACTGTCCTACAAAACTCTGCGCTTGGAGGCCCAACACGAGTCTACAAGAAGAAGGTTGCGTAGTAGACATCAAGCTCTTTTCTGGCGCCGTTGCCGGGGAGGTGAGTGCTTGAAGGTATATCTTGTAATTGAATCTTTTAGTTTCTTGTTTTTCACTAGTTTGGTTTTATAAAAGAAAACTACAAAAAAATGGAGTTTAGTTTGCCTCAATTGTCTCGTCTTTATAAAGTCTTTCGTGAAAATGATGGTTTGGAAAATTGTGCTCAATTGGTAGAGGAAGAATTTATGAAAATACTTGATGAGAATTCCTTGAATGATGAGCATGATAGAAATATTGTTAGTATGAATTCTCTAAATATTTATGATGCTAATGATATACAAAGCCACAAGCTTGGGGATGCTATGTTTGATGAATATGATATTTTTAGTCCCCCAAGTTTTGATGAGCAAAACTATTATGATGATGGCATGCCTCCTATCTATGATGATTATTGTGATGACATGTATGCTATAAAGAATAATGATAACCATGAAACTTGTCATCGTGATTTTAATTTTCAATTGGATTATGCTTCACATGATAGTTATTTTGTTGAGTTTGCTCCCACTATTATGAATGTGAAGAAACTTTCTTATGTGGAGAGTGACAAATTTTCTATGCTTGTGGATCATGAAGATAATGCTTTATGTGATATTTATGTTGTGAAATTCCTTTAGGATGCTACTGAAAATTATTATGAGGGAGGAACATATGCTTGTAGGAATTGCAATAATATCAAGTTTCCTCTTGATACGTCTCCATCATATCTACTTTTCCAAACTCTTTTGCCCTTGTTTTGAACTCTAATTTGCATGATTTGAATGGAACTAACCCGGACTGACGCTATTTTCAGCAGAATTGCCTTGGTGTTATTTTTGTGCAGGAATAAAAGTTCTCGGATTGACCTGAAAATTTACGGAGAATATTTTTGGAATTAATAAAAAATACTGGCGAAAGAATCAACCGGAGGGGGTCCACCACCTGGCCACAAGCCAGCCCCCCCCCCTAGGGCGCGCCCCCTGTCTTGTGGCCCCCCTGGAGCTCCTCCGACCTCAACTCCAACTCTATATATTCCTATTCATGGAGAAAAAAATCAGAGAGAAGAGTTCATCGCGTTTTACGATATGGAGCCGCCGCCACCTCCTGTTCTTCCTCGGGAGGGCAGATCTGGAGTCTGTTTTGGGCTCCGGAGAGGGGAAATCGACGCCGTCGTCATCACCAACCATCCTTCATCACCAATTTCATGATGCTCTCCGCCATTCATGAGTAATTCCATCGTAGGCTTGCTGGACGGTGATGGGTTGGATGAGATCTACCATGTAATCGAGTTAGTTTTGTTAGGGTTTGATCCCTAGTATCCACTATGTTCTGAGATTGATGTTGCTATGACTTTGCTATGCTTAATGCTTGTCACTAGGGCCCGAGTGCCATGATTTTAGATCTGAACCTATTATGTTTTCATGAATATATATGTGTTCTTGATCCTATCTTGCAAGTTGTAGACACCTATTACGAGTTATGATCCGCATCCCCCAGGGTGACAGTAACTGGGATTGTTTCCGGTGATTACCGTAGTTTGAGGAGTTCATGTATTCACTAAGTGCTAATGCTTTGGTCCAGTTCTCTATTAAAAGGAGGCCTTAATATCCCTTAGTTTCCATTAGGACCCCGCTGCCACGGGAGGGTAGGACAAAAGATGTCATGCAAGTTCTTTTCCATAAGCACGTATGACTATATATGGAATACATGCCTACATTATATTGATGAATTGGAGCTAGTTCTGTGTCACCCTATGTTATAACCGTTGCATGATGAATGCCATCCGACATAATTATCCATCACTGATCCATAGCCTACGAGCTTTTCATATATATTGATCTTTGCTAAGTTACTTTTCCGTTGCTACTGTTACAATCACTACAACACTGCTACTGTCACTTTGCCATCGTTACCATTACTTCCATACTGCTTTGCTACTGAATACTTTGCTGCAGATACTAAGTCTTTTAGGTGTGGTTGAATTGACAACTCATCTGCTAATACTCGAGAATATTCTTTGGCTCCCCTTCTGTCGAATCAATAAATTTGGGTTGAATACTCTACCCTCGAAAACTATTGCGATCCCCTATACTTGTGGGTTATCAAGACCTTTTTCTGGCGCCGTTGCCGGGGAGCATAGCTCTATTCTCTGAGTCACTTGGAATTTATATTTGTTGATCACTATGAAGAATTTGAAAGATGCTAAAACTAAGATCTACCCCTCAACTACGAGGACAGGTAAGGAACTGCCATCTAGCTCTACACTTGATTCACCTTCTGTTATGAGTAAATTTGCGACACCACCACCTGCTATTGATTCTGATATGTCGCAAGTAATTGATGATGTCACTTCTACTATGCATGATACTTATGATGATACTTTGCTTGATACTACTGTGCCACTGGGTGAAATTCTTGATGAACAAATTGCTAGAGTCAATGCTGCAACTGATGATATTTCTGAAACTGATGAAATTACTGAAACTGAACACTATGAGACACCTGCTAGACCTAGATCTCCTAGATATGAATTGCCTAATATACCTAAGGGTTATGTTATGGAAGGAGAGGTAGCTAGGGACTTTCTTGCTTGTAAAGATAGAGATGATCTTAAGAAATTACTATGCAAGTGGAAAGAAAAATCTTTGAATGCTAGAATGCAATATAATCCCAAGTTTGCTACTTCACCTATCTTTGTTACTGATAAGGATTATGAATTCTCTGTCGATCCTGAGTTAATTACTTTGGTAGAATCTGATCCTTTCCATGGTTATGAATCTGAAACTGTTGTGGCACATCTTACTAAATTGAATGATATAGCCACCCTATTCACTCATGAGGAAAAAATTCGTTATTACTATATTCTTAAGTTGTTTCCTTTCTCATTAAAGGGTGATGCTAAGATATGGTTTAATTCTCTTGCTCCTGGTTGTGTGCGTAGTCCCCAGGATATGATATATTACTTCTCTGAAAAATATTTTCCTGCCCATAAGAAACAAGCTGCCTTGCAGGAAATATTTAACTTTGTGCAAATTGAAGAAGAGAGTCTCCCACAAGCTTGGGGGAGGCTTCTCCAGTTACTTAATGCTTTGCCTGATCACCCTCTCAAGAAAAATGAAATACTTGATATCTTTTATAATGGACTAACCGATGCTTCTAGGGACCACCTAGATAGTTGTGCTGGTTGTGTTTTCAGGGAACGAACTGTTGAACAAGCTGAACTACTATTGAATAATATATTGAGCAATGATAATGATTGGACTATTCCCGAACCACCTCTAAAGCCAACTCCAAAGAAAAGAGGTATTCTATTTCTCAGTCCTGAAGATATGCAAGAGGCAAAGAAATCTATGAAAGAAAAAGGTATTAAAGCTGAAGATGTTAAGAATCTACCACCTATTGAAGAAATACATGGTTTTGATAACCCGACACAGGTAGTAGAGGTAAATTCCCTCCGTAGATTTGATGAAGGTGATATTCCATATAATAAGTCTGCTAGCCAATGCTTGGATGAGTTTGATAACTTTATTGTTAAGCAAGAAAATTTCAATGATTATGTTAGTAGACAACTGAAACATAATGCTTACATGCTTGATCGCTTAGGTGATTATATGAGTAGAACTATTAATGACCTTAAGCTTATTAGTAAACATGCTTCCTTGGTAACTAATCAAGTAGAACAAGTACTTAAGGCACATAATGTGCTTAATGAGATGATTAGTAAGAACAATGATCATTCTGTTAGAGTTGTGACTAGAGGTGGTAGAATTACTCAGGAACCTTTGTATCCTGAGGGCCATCCTAAGAGAATTGAGCAAGATTCTCAGAGAGTTAATACTGATGCACCTGGTCATTCTAATAAAAGGAAAAAGAATGACGATAGGACTTTGCATGCTGCTAGTGAACCTGTTATAGATTCACATGAAAACCCAAATGATATTTCTATTTCTGATGCTGAGACACAATCTGGTAATGAACATTAGCCTAGTGATAATATTAATGATGATGTTCATGTTGATGCTCAACCTAGTAATGATAATGATGTGGAGATTGAACCTGCTGTTGACCTTGATAACCCACAACCTAAGAACAAAAGATATGATAAAAGAGACTTTGTTGCTAGGAAGCATGGTAGAGAAAGAGAACCTTGGGTTCAGAAACCCATGCCCTTTCCTCCTAAACCATCCAAGAAGAAGGATGATGAGGACTTTGAGCGCTTTGTTGAAATGCTTAGACCTGTCTTTTTGCGTATGCGCTTGACTGATATTCTGAAAATGTCTCCTTATGCTAAGTATATGAAAGATATTGTGACAAATAAAATAAAGATACCAGAAGCTGAGATTTCCACCATGCTTGCTAATTATACTTTTAAAGGTGGAATACCAAAGAAACTAGGAGATCCCGGAGTACCTACTATACCATGCTCTATTAAAGGAAATTATGTTAAAACTGTTTTATGTGACCTTGGAGCTGGTGTTAGTGTTATGCCTTTCTCTTTGTATCGTAGACTTGATTTGAATAAGTTGACACCTACTGAAATATCTTTGCAAATGGCTAATAAATCAACTGCTTTACCCATCAGTATTTGTGAGGATGTGCCTGTCGTAGTTGCACACGTTACTATCCTAACAGACTTTGTTATTCTTGATATTCCCAAGGACGATAGTATGTCGATCATCCTTGGTAGACCCTTTTTGAATACTGAAGGGGCTGTTATTGATTACAACAAGGGCAATGTCACTTTTCATGTTAATGGTAATGAGCATACGGTACACTTTCCGAAGAAACAACCTCAAGTTCATAGTATCAACTCCATTGAAAAAATTTCAACGATTATTATTGGAGACTTTGAATTCCCTTTCCCTACTGTCAAAAAGAAATATGATATACTTATTGTTGGGGACATGCATATCCCCATTGAGGTAACCTAGTGTTATTCGAAAATTCTCCGGTTCCGTGTCATTCGAAAAAAGTTTGTCAATAAGACTTGATCAACCTTATTGATGGATTCTTTTTGATGAGCATGAGATGGATGAATTTAGAAAGCACAACCTTCTGCACCCAACTTTTATTTTCTGTTCTTTAGTTTCAATTTAGTAAAAATGCTATTATTTCTCTGTTTTCTGATTTATCCGTGCAATAGAAAAATGACCTGAAAATAAAAGTTCTCCGAATTCCCTGAAAATTTAGTATGATTTTTTCTGGAATATTTAAGAATTTTTTTGCACTGAGAACACATCAGGGGGCTGCACCAGTGGGCCACAAGCCTGCAGGGCTGCCCACCCCCTGGGCGCGCCCCCCTGGCTTGTGGGTCCCACGTGGGGCCCCCTCACTTATTCCAGCACCCATCCACTTCGTCTTCCTCCTGAAAAAATCCCACCATTGCTCAAACCCGTGTTCTAGGTCATCTTGCTGCCATTTTCGATCTCCTTGGTCAAAGCTCCATTTGCAAAACTGTTTTAGGGGATTGTTCATCGGTATGTGACTCCTCCAATGGTCCAATTAGTTTTTGTTCTAGTGCTTTATATATTGCAAATTTTTGCTGCTGTGGTGACCTTGTTCTTGAGCTTGCATGTCAAATTTGTATGGTCCCAAGTAGTTTTGATTCATGATATAGCCTCTAGGCACTTGTGGGAGTAGTTGCTATAAGTTTTGTTGAGTTTTGTTCACCTTTATTTGGAGTCACTAAAAATTTCAGAAATTTTTCAGAGAAAGAAAAATGTTAAGGAGAATATACCAAGGTGGTTCCTCGAGCAAGAAGACCCCGAGACTCGCGATACGCGAGCCCGACTCTGAACCACCGAGGGAAGCTCAAGTGCGGCCTTGTGACTGGCCGTCGGATCCTTTCATGGTCCATGCCGGATTCAAGGAAGAATTTTACGCGTACATACGAAATGCTGGCCTTGAAGATTTTGTTTCAGACCAATGCAAGCAATATTATCAACTCACTGATTCCTTCGTGCGGAGGTTTGAATTTTCATCCAGGCGTAATACGCATTCCATTCTATTTAATCTTTATGATGAATCTTATACTATGGACCTAGAGGATTTTAACCATGCATGCAAAATTCCACAATGGGACAGCCATAGTGATCCTCACAAAACTGAATATAATGATTTTCTTGCTAGCATCACTGTGGGAGAAACTAGAAACATTACACAGGCTACCTTGGGGAGCATTCACTTTCCTGCCATACATTATTTTGCCCTCTTCATAGGTAGATGTATTAACGGTAATATGACCATAGCCACCTTTGCGTACCTAATCTTAGTTTTCTTAAGAGTGCGGTCATGGGTGATAGACGATATAACTTGGGAGCTATTATTGCTAGGAGGCTACATAAAAATGCTAAGGATGGAGATTTCTTTGGTGGAATTTATGCCACCCGTGTAGCTAATTATCTTAGGGTACCCATAAGGGAGAATGATATTGAGTTACCACCTGCTTTTCTTGATTATGAGGCTATGGTGCGCTACCAGTTTCTTGAGAGAAACAAACAACCCCTCCTGTACCGACTAATTTTTGACAGACAGCGTGCTGTCCATATTACCCTTCCTGCTCCTGCCTTCTTTAACTTTCAGGAAAAACGGAGATACTTTATAACCAGAGAGGAGGCAAGCGAGTACGAGAGAGAGGCGGAAGCCGTCTGCCTCCGCACTGCAGCCGCTCAGGCAGTAGCTGCCGCAGCCCAGTTTAACCCCAACTATGACTTTGGATACTATCCGGGCCAGCCATGGCTCTAGACCAACTTAGGCCAAAAGCCTAAGCTTGGGGGAGTACGTATTTCTCACCGACATTACATTCATGTTCACACACTCATTCCAGTTGTTGGTGTTCATACATTTTCATTGTACCATCCATGGTAGTTTATTTCTTCTTTTTTCTTTCTTCTTGTGTGTTTAATTAACCTTGATAAAATCCAAAAAAATTAGTTCTAGCTTTACCTTCTAGTTTGTTTAGTTGTAGTATTAAAAGAAAAACCAAAAAGATTTCTCATTCTTCTTTTGCTTGTTGGGAGCTTTCCCGTGTAAATAGTTTTCCTTTCTACTTTGGGTCATAAGGAGAAGAGCACGATGACATGTTGAGTGGCTCTCATATGCATTATTGTTTATCTATCAGAGAGCCCATATTACCTTGCCTTCTCCTTGGAGTTATTGCTTGCAGATTCCAGCTTAGTCCAATGCACGTGCACTCTTATTATTATTCACACCGTTCGGTCGTGCAAGTGAAAGGCAATAATGACGATATATGATGAAGTGATTGAGATGGAGAAAAGCTGGTATGAACTCGACCTATTTTGTTTTTGTAAATACGATTAGCTCATCGTTCTGGATTCAGCTCGTTATGGATTGAACATGGTTGCAATGACAATTAGAGATTATAGTTACTCATGCCATGCTTAATTAGCTAAGAGTGTATAATGGTTTGTCTTGAGTGCCAACATGCATTTTAAAATGGTTCTGATGTAGTATGATAGGATGGTATCCTCCTCTGAATGATTCAAGTGGCTTGACTTGGCACATGTTCACGCATGTAGTTGAAACAAAACCAACATAGACTCCACGATGTTTATGTTCATGGTGATTTATATCCTACTCATGCTTGCATTCAATGTTGGTTAATCTCAAAGCATGTTTATGACTGTTGTCGCTCTCTAGTTGGTCGCTTCCCAGTCTCTTGCTAGCCTTCACTGGTACTAAGCGGGAATACTGCTTGTGCATCCATCTCCATAAACCCAAAGTTGTTCCATACGAGTCCACCATACCTACCTACATGCGGTATTTACCTGCCGTTCCAAGTAAATTTGCACGTGCCAAACTCTAAACCTTCAAATAATACTCTCTTTTGTATGCCCGAATCGCTCATGTAGTGACTGGGGGCTGTCAGTATCTTCCATGCTAGGTGGGTTATTCTCACGATATGTGTTGATTCACTATCATTCACGAGAAAGTGGCTGGTATTCGGGATGCCCAGTTCCATGCTCAAAAATCAAATCAAAGTATAATGAAACAAAACTCCCCCAGGATTGTTGTTTGTATGGACGGTACCCGTGGATTCGGCCCGCCGTGGAGTGTGATCGATTGGTGGAGGGGGAGTAAAAACTTTACTATTCTGTTTGGGAACCACCTATAATGCATCTAGCATGGAAGATATCGAGATCTCTTAGTTGTTATGTTGACAATGAAAGAATACCTCCCAAAATTATGATTCATCCCTGTTTTAAAAGCTCGAGCTCTGGCACCTCTGGAAATCAATGCTTCCCTCTGCGAAGGGCCTATCTATTTTATTTATTGTTGAGTCATCCTCCTCTTATAAAGAGCACCAGTTAGAGAGCACCTCCTTCATTTGTATGCTTTGTTATTAATTGATATTGAGTATGAGTGTGACTGGATCTCTTTTACCATGAATTACAATGTCTAGTCACTCCTTGTTCTTCAGAGGTGATCTGCATTTATGTTTTGCGGTCTCAGAAAGGGCTAGCGAGATACCATTATATCATATTGTATCATGATTGTTTTGATAAAATTGTTGTCATCCGAGACTTATTATTATTGCTCGCTAGTTGATTATGCCATTGATATGAGTAAATGTGAGACCTAAATGTTATTATGAATGTGGTTAGTCTATAATCTTTGCTGAAAATCTGAACATCAGTAAGACATATTTACAACAGCAAGATCAAACAGAGTTTGCAAAAGTTTTTCTTTATCACTTTCAGTTTGCCAACTGAATTGCTGGAGGACAAGCAATGGGTTAAGCTTGGGGGAGTTTTGAACTCTAATTTGCATGATTTGAATGGAACTAACCCGGACTGATGCTGTTTTCAGCAGAATTGCCTTGGTGTTATTTTTGTGCAGAAATAAAAGTTCTCGGATTGACCTGAAAATTTACGGAGAATATTTTGGGAATTAATAAAAATACTGGCGAAAGAATCAACCGGAGGGGTCCACCACCTGGCCACAAGCCAGGGGGCGCGCCCCCCTGTCTTGTGGGCCCCCTGGAGCTCCTCCGACCTCAACTCCAACTCTATATATTCCTATTCGTGGAGAAAAAAATCAGAGAGAAGAGTTCATCGCGTTTTACGATATGGAGCCGCCGCCACCTCCTGTTCTTCCTCGGGAGGGCAGATCTGGAGTCTGTTTTGGGCTCCGGAGAGGGGAAATCGACGCCGTTGTCATCACCAACCATCCTTCATCACCAATTTCATGATGCTCTCCGCCGTTCGTGAGTAATTCCATCGTAGGCTTGCTGGACGGTGATGGGTTGGATGAGATCTACCATGTAATCGAGTTAGTTTTGTTAGGGTTTGATCCCTAGTATCCACTATGTTCTGAGATTGATCTTGCTATGACTTTGCTATGCTTAATGCTTGTCACTAGGGCCCGAGTGCCATGATTTCAGATCTGAACCAATTATGTTTTCATGAATATATATGTGTTCTTGATCCTATCTTGCAAGTTGTAGACACCTATTACGAGTTATGATCCGCATCCCCCAGGGTGACAATAACTGGGATTCTTTCCGGTGATTACCTCTCTATGTGTTCAAAGTTTTGAAGTTATGCTTGTTTTGCCTTCCTATGCTAGTTGATTCTTGCTCCCGTAAATTGTTTGCTCACAAAATCCCTATGCATAGGAAGTGGGTTAGACTTAAATGTGCTCTTTTGCATGTTATAATTATTATTCCTATGTGAGCATCATTGAAATCATCATGCCTAGCTAAAAAGGCATTAAAGAAAAGCGCTTGTTGGGAGACAACCCAATATTTATACCTACTGTTTTTGTGTGTCCACATGATTAAGCTACTGTATAATCATGTTTTATAGATTTTGTTTCAATAAAGTGCCAAGTAAAGCCTTTGGGATAGTGTGGATGATAGTTGACTTGATTCTGTGCAAAAACAGAAACTTTTGCTCTCAGTCCAGGAATTTTGTAAATTCACTGGAACGTACTTTTGATCTGAATTTTTTACACAGTCTTTATATACATATTCCTCTGGTTATCCTAAGTTTTCAGAATTTTTAGAGACAGGGAAGTATGGTTACACTACAGATCTTCACAGACTGTTCTGTTTTTAGCAGATTCTGTTTTGCATGCATAGTTTGCTTGTTTTAGTGTTTTCATAGCTTATATTTAGTGGTATAAATTATGGGAATAATAGAATACAGTAGGTATCATGTGGAAACAATTATGAATCTTGTATTGACAGTACCTAAGTGAATGATCTTTGTTTATTATACTAACCCGTCTCACGAAGTTCCGTTAAGTTTTGTGTGATTCAAGTTTTCAAGTTTTGGGTGAGACACCGATATGAGGAGAATAAGGAGTGCAAAAAACCTAAGCTTGGGGATGCCCAAGGCACCCCCAAGGTAATATCCAAGGAAGACTCAAGTACCTAAGCTTGGGGATGCCCCGGAAGGCATCCCCTCTTTCGTCTTCAACATTATCGGTATATCTTACTTGGAGCTATATTTTTATTCGTCACATAATATGAGTTTTGCTTGGAGCATCATTTTATTTTCTTGTTTTCTGTTACGTGTTATTTATAATCTTGTTTTTCAATAAAAGGTTCCAAGAATTGCCCTTTAGGATGCTTGAATTGCATGTTTGATATGTGCCGTGTAAAAACAGAAACTTTTGCTGTAGTGTATGAATTTTCATATTTTACTGGAACGTGAAAAGTTCCTGAAATTTTTACAAAGTATTATCATATAAATTATTTAGCATTTCCTAAATTTTCATAATTTTTTGAGTTACAGAAGTACACTGGTTTAATAGATTGCTACAGACTGTTCTGTTTGGACAGATTGCTGTCATAGTTTTGTTATCTACTTATCCTATAGTTTCCATAGCCTATATTGGTAGATATAAATTGTGGAAATGATAGTATACAGTACCTAATGTTTGAAAATTATTATGCAACTTGTCTTGGCAGTACATAAAGAGTTGATTTATTATTATGTGTACTAACCTATCTCACGAGTTCTTTTCGAGTTTTGTGTGGATGAAGTTTTTGAGAATAGGTGAAACCATGATATGAGAGGATTGAACGAGATACAAAAGCTCAAGCTTGGGGATGCCCAGGCACCCCAAGTAAATATTTCAAGAAGTCTCAAGCATTTAAGCTTGGGGATGCTATGTATTCCACCTCTCATCATCAACAATTATCGGTTAGCCTGTGTTGAGCCTAAATTTTTATTCGTTCACATGATGCGTGCTATTCTTGCAGTGCTATTTTTTTCTTTTGTTTGCTGTTTGAATAAAATACTCAGATCTGAAAATATTTATTGAGAGAGAGAGAGAGTCCTCACATAGCTGCTTAATTGTTTGACTACTCATTGATCTTCACTTACATCTTTTGAGAGTAGCTTGTCATTTCCTCTCATGCTTCACTTATACCTTTTTGAGGAATGAAATCTTTATGCTCATGTGCTTCATTTAAATTTCTTTGAGCTTGTCGAAAAAGCAATAGCAATATATGAAACTAGTCCCAAATTGATAGATATCCAAGGAGGATATAATAAAAACTTTCATGAAGATCATGGGACAAATTAAACTTGATTCTTTGTAATAGTTTTGAAACATGATGATAGTAATATGTGAGTCGTGTTAGTGAGTAATTATGCTTTAGTAGGAATATTGGTGTTAAGGTTTGTGATTCCCTATGCAAGTACGAAAGTCAATAGTTATGCAATGAAGTTACATCCTACTTGTGGTGCATTATTCGGTGTTAGTTATGTTCAATGCTCACTTATGTGAATTTTCGTTTCTTTGTTTGGTTGCTTCCCAATCTATTTGCTAGCCTCCATTTGTACTAAGTAGAAATACTACTTGTGCATCCAAAATCCTTAAACCAAGTTTTGCCTTATGAGTCCACCATACCTACCTATATGCGGTATTTCCATGCCGTTCCAAACAAATTTGTATGTGCCATCTCTAAATTTTCAAAATAAATTTTCTCTTTTTCGTGCCCGTACCGCTCATGAAACGGTGGGGAGTTTCCAATATTTTTCCATGCTAGGTGTGTTATTCTCATGATATGTGTTGATTCACTATCATTCACGAGAAAGTGGCTGGTATTCGGGATGCCCAGTTCCATGCTCAAAATTCAAATCAAAATATAATGAAACAAAACTCCCCCAGGATTGTTGTTTGTATGGACGGTACCCGTGGATTCGGCTCGCCATGGAGTGTGATTGATTGGTGGAGGGGGAGTAAAAACTTTACCATTCTGTTTGGGAACCGCCTATAATGTATCTAGCATGGAAAGTATTGTGAGCTACCTTGTCGTTTTCGTTGACAGGAAAAGCATGCCACCCAAAATATTATTTCTCTCTCAATTTAAAACTTTGAGCTCTGGCACCTCTACAAATCCCTACTTCCCTCTACGAAGGGCCTATCTATTTACTTTATGCAATTTTTTTTTCTTTGAGTCTCCATCTTCTCTTATAAGCACCAACTAGGGGGCACTATGATCGTACTTGAGCATTGGGCATAACTAATATTTGAGTGTGTTTCATGAATGGATCAATGATTGAGCATGATGGGCAAGGGATAACTTTCTTTAGTGTTGATATTTTGAAAGACATGGTTGCTTGTTGACATGCTTGAGTATTGAAGTCATTATGTTAAAACTAGTCTATTGCTTTGAATCATTTACAAGTCCAAATGTCCATGCTATACAAAGAAGAAAAAAATATGATGAACATGTTAGGTAGCATTCACACTTCATAAATTATTTCTTTTATCATTTACCTACTCGAGGACGAGCAGGAATTAAGCTTGGGAATGCTGATACGTCTCCAACGTATCTATTATTTATGAAGTATTCATGCCATGTTTACAATAATTCTATATGTTTTTGGTATGATTTTATTAGAACTAACCCGGACTGACGCTGTTTTCAGCAGAGCTACCGTGGTGTTGTTTTTGTGCAGAAATAAAAGTTCTCGGAATGGGCTGAAAATTTACGGAGAATATTTTTGGAAAATATAAAAAATACTGGAGCAAAAAGATGGGCCAGGAAGTGACCGAGGAGGCCACAAGCCTGGGGGGCGCCCCCCTAGGGCGCGCCCCCTGGCTTGTGGACTCCTCGGGCACCGCCTTGACGTGAGACCGACGCCAAAAATTCCTATAAATATAGAAACCCCCAGAAACAAACCTAGATCGGGAGTTCCGCCGCCGCAAGCCTCTGTAGCCACGAAAAACCAATCGGGAGCCCGTTCCGGCACCCTGCCGGAGTGGGAAACCATCACCGGAGGCCATCTTCATCATCCCGGCGGTCTCCATGACGAGGAGGGAGTAGTTCACCCTCGGGGCTGAGGGTATGTACCAGTAGCTATGTGTTTGATCTCTCTCTCTCTCGTGTTCTTGAGATGGCACGATCTTGATGTACCGGGAAGCTTTATTAATATAGATGAATCATATGGAGTTTTCCACTCTCTATCTTCTTGTGATGAATTGAGTTTTCCCTTTGAAGTTTTCTTATCGGATTGAGTCTTTAAAGGATTTGAGAACACTTGATATATGTCTTGCGATGGGATATCCGTGGTGACAATGGGATGTTCTATTGATCCACTTGATGTATGTTTTGGTGATCAACTTGCGGGTTCCGTGACCTTGGGAATCTATGCATAGGGGTTGGCACACGTTTTCGTCTTGACTCTCCGGTAGAAACTTTGGGGCACTCTTGGAAGTTCTTTGTGTTGGATTGAACATGATGAATCTGAAATTGTGTGATGCATATCGTATAATCAAGCCCATGGGTACTCGTGATGACATTGGAGTATCTAGGTGACATTAGGGTTTTGGTTGATGTGTATCTTAAGGTGTTATTTTAGTACGAACTCTAGGGCTGTTCGTGACACTTATAGGGATAGCTCATATGATTGATCGGAAAAGATAACTTTGAGGTGGTTTCGTACCCTACAATAATTTCTTTGTTTGTTCTCCGCTATTTGTGACCTTCGAGTGAACTCTTTGTCGCATGTGAGGGATTTACATATGATACAACTATGTTAGTATTGTTGAGAGAACTTGCACTAGTGAAATTATGAACCCTAGGCCTTGTTTTCAAGCATTGCAATACCGTTTTTGCTCACTTTTGTTACTTGCTACCTTGCTGTTTTTATATTTTCAGATTACAAAAACTTATATCTACCATCCATATTACACTTGTATCACCATCTCTTCGCCAAACTAGTGCACCTATACAACTTGCCATTGTATTGGGTGTGTTGGGGACACAAGAGACTCTTTGTTATTTGGTTGCAGGGTTGTTTGAGAGAGACCATCTTCATCCTACGCCTCCCAAGGATAGATAAACCTTAGGTCATCCACTTGAGGGAAATTTGCTACTGTCCAACAAAACTCTGCGCTTGGAGGCCCAACACGAGTCTACAAGAAGAAGGTTGCGTAGTAGACATCACCCAGCTGTGGTCGATCTGGTCCACAAAATGCTGGTAATCACTCCCGAGTGGACTCAACCTTACTTGGAATACTTGCTCCGGCATGAACTCCCTGAAGACGAAGAAGAAGCTCGTCGAATCGTCCGTCAATCCAAGGTGTTTGAAGTTATGGGAGATCAGTTGTACAAGAAAAGAACTACATGAGTCACTCAGAAGTGCATCTCCCCAGAGGAAGGGCTGCAGATCTTACACGGGATTCTCTCGGGAACTTGTGGCCATCACGCGTCCTCTCGGACATTGGTCGCCAAGGCTTTCCGAGTGGGTTTTAATTGGCACCGGGCCAATGAGGCAGCAAGAGATTTGGTTGATCTGTGCGTCGGGTGTCAATTCTACAAGAACAAATCTCACAAGCCTACGTCCGTGCTAAAAACGATCCGGCTCACTTGGCCGTTCGCCATGTGGGGTCTCGACATGGTCGTCCCTCTATGGACTAGGACGGGTTGATTCACCCACCTGCTTGTGACAGTTGACAAGTTCACCAAGTGGGTTGAGGCGAAGCCCATCAAAAGCCTAGACTCAACAACCGCCGTCAGTTTGATCCCGCAGATTATCTTCAGATTCGGAGTCCCACATGATATCATCACCGACAATGGATCCAATTTCGATTCGGATGAGTTTCATGAGTTTTGCTACTCCTACGGATCTCGGGTTAACTATGCCTCTGTGGCTCACCCACAGTCGAATGGATAGGCAGAACGAGCAAACGGGATGATCCTCCAGGGGTTGAAGCCCCGATTGATGAGGGACCTGAAGTACGATGCGGGGGCCTGGGTCGAAGAGCTGCCATCCGTCCTATGGGGCATGCGAATGACCCCGAACCGCTCTACTATAAGCACACTCCTTTCTTCATGGTGTACGGGTCCGAAGCCATGCTGCCGAGTGATCTTCGACGCAATTCCCCCCGAGTGGAACAATATGATGAAGTTGAAGCTGAAGCAGCACGTCAAGATGGTCTGGATCTCCTGGAGGAAGAGAGAGAGCTAGCCCTCATCATATCGACGCTTTATCAACATGATTTGAGGCATTATCATGACAGACAGGTCATGGGTCGTGCTTTTCAGGAGGGGGATCTTGTCCTCCGACTGGACCAGCAAAAACCCCACAAGCAGGCGCCTCCGTGGCAAGGGCCTTACGCGATCTCCAAAGTCCTGCACAATGGAGCCTTCCGGCTCTACAATATTGAGGATGGCGTAGAAGAGCCCCGAACTTGGAACGCGGACCTGCTCCGCAAGTTCTACACATAGAACATGTCGGCTTTAGTTTTTCATTCCCGTAATGAATCCGGGTGGTCTCGATGAATAAAGTTTTGTTTCTTTATATTTTGTCAAAATTTAACTCCTTTTCACTCCGGTGAATTAATCTCCCTTAAAATACTTAGCTGCGAACCTGATTTTGCCTTAGTACGAACTACTCCAAGTGTGGGTCTCGCCCACGCTCGGGGGCTTAGCTGCGAACCTGATTTCGCCTAAGATAGAACTACTCCGAGCGCGGGTCTCGCCCACGCTCGGGGGCTTAGCTGCGAACCTGATTTTGCCTAAGTACGAACTACTCCGAGTGCGGGTCTCGCCCATGCTCGGGGGCTTAGCAGCGAACCTGATTTCGCCTAAGTACGAACTACTCCGAGTGCGGGTCTCGTCCACGCTCGGGGGCTTAGCTGCGAACCTGATTTCGCCTAAGTACGAACTACTCCGACTGCGGGTCTCGCCCATGCTCGGGGGCTTAGCTGCGAACCTGATTTCTCCTAAGTACGCACTACTCCGAGTGCAGGTCTCGCCCACACTCGGGGGCTTAGCTACGAACCTAATTTCGCCTAAGTTAGAACCGCTTCGATTGGGACATTCTCCACACTCAAACGCCAAGATGGACAGGACCATCATTGTTCACAGGAACTACCTTCATTCTTAGTTGCGAACCTGATTTCGCCTAAGTAAGAACTACTCCAAGTGCGGGTCTCGCCCACACTCGGGGGCTTAGTTATGAACCTGATTTCGCCTAAGTTAGAACCGCTTCGAGTGGGACATCCTCCACACTTGGACGCCAAGATGGACAGGACCATCATTTGTTCGCGGGAACCACCTTCATTCTTAGCTGCGAACCTGATTTCGCCTAAGTACGAACTACTCCGAGTGCGGGTCTCGCTTACACTCGGGAGCTTGGTTGCGAACCTAATTTCGTCCAAGTACAAATCACTCCGAGTGTGAGCATCACTCGCACTCGGGGACTTAGCTGTGATCCTGCAATCGCCTAAGTATAAACACTCAGAGATCAAAGATCGAATGAAGATAAAGCAAATAGAAACTGCATCGTTCAAAGCAAAAGTATGGATAAAGGTACGGATGGCAGGAGCCTCAGGCTCATTCAAAGTCTTACGGTTACAACTACCACTCGACATTCGGAGGCAAAATCTTAAAAGAGTTCTTAGTTCGACGATCACTCAGGACAAGATGGAACCACCGCTTCAACAAAAGTGTCCAAGTCGATGCTGTCTGCGATCCGAGTGGCGGCTTCCATAAACATCGCCATGAAGTCCTCAAGCTTGGCATACTTCCTGCTAGCGACCTCGAGGGACTTCAACTTCTTCTCGTCCACCCCCTTGTAGTGAATACGGACGAGCGAGAGGGCGATGTCAGCTCCATCTCGGGCCGCTGACTTCTTCCAGGCCTTCACTCGGCTCGGTACATCTCTCACTCGGGTGAGAATGGATTCCAGATCCTTTAACGGATCCTCGTCAGAAAAAACATCTCGATCAACATCCGAGACGGCGGTGCTAAGCCTCTTAATGTACATGGCCACTTGCTCGACGCATTCTTCCAAACGGAGAAGGGCCATAGCAGCGCTATCCTTGAGCAGCTCTCGGGACGGGTCCAGCTCCCTCTCGATCTTGTCGGTCTCCTCAGCAACATCATTGCAGAATTCTGGGCTCAGTAGAGTGGAGAAAGGAATCAGAGGCGAACAAAATTCACTCGACTTAACGAAGCTGCACGAGAGCCACTCGGAATGTTTACCTTTGAGATGATCGCTCGCGGCGTCGCCGAATTCCTCGACAAACTGCTCCAGCTCGGTTTTCTTGGCGGTGACGCGCTCTAGCTTGGCCTCCCACTCGGCACACGACTTCTTTAGCTCAGCGATCTCCTCCTTGGACTTCTTCGCAGCAACCTCCAGAGTTTTCTTCTCTTCCTCCAGCTTCTCGACTGTCTTCAGCTTCTCCTCGGCCTCCTTGGTCTTTCAGCTGGCCTCCTTCTGGGCAGCCGCCAGATCTGTGTCTTTCTTCTCGAGGGCCGCCTTCACGGTTTCTAAAGAAATAGAATTCTTCAGCCTCTCGACAAGTTTACGATTTTTGCCACGAAGAAGTGATAAAGTAGACTCAGTCGGACAGGGAGGAGAAACAGTTGTTGCAGCAGTCGGACAGGATGAACATACCTTCGACTGCCTTCTTCTCCTTCTCCAATCGGGCGCTCATGGTTCTCTCGGCTTCAAGGTTGAGGCGCAGGTCCTGCACCTCCTTCTCCAGGGCATTGTAGTGGCCCCCGAGCTCACAAATAGCCTGCCAACAGGAAACAAAGGAAAGATATTAGTCAAACTTTGACACAGACTCTAAGACTTCCACCAACTGCTTAAGTCGACGGCAGTTTCGGGGACTACACTCAGTGGGTGCGCTCAGTGCGCCCCCACTGGAAGAGCAAATACAAGACTTTTCTTCAAGATCAACAATGGATTGAACACCGAGTTCATTCGGACTATTATACTCCCGCCGACTGCTACAGTCAACGGGAGTCTCGGGGACTACACCCAGTGGATGCGCTCAGCGCATCCCCACTGGAACCCAGGAACACCCAGTGGGTGTGCTCAGATGCAAAATTCCCGACTAAGGAAGGTACTTACGAGAGTACTTACTTAGACATTCTTCTGCAACGCCTCGCTCACATCGTAAGCCGTCTTCAGCCGTTCCCTCGTCACCTCCAGCTGGATCAACGCCTCTTTGCTCGCTCCCACCTGATCCTCCGGGACGTGGTGTAGCACGAAGATGTTGGTCGCAGGAGGAGTTCGCGAAGGGGATGACGTACTAGTTCCGACTGAGGCTCCGGCCCCCGAGATGGTTCCCCGTGCCACCACCAATGCATCGGCAGGCGATATCTCCTGCATCACAACGTCTGCGTTGGCAGAGGGGTTTGGCAGGTCAACCTTGTCGTCCGCATCGATGTTAATCACCTCACGCTGGGCTACAAGTGTTCAGAAAGCGCTCGGAAGTAAGTAGAAAGAACAGAAAGAAAACCACAACGTACGCCCGAGTGAATTCAAGGCTTACCTTTCGAAGACGCAACATCGGCGTCGGCCCGATCCTTCTCCAGAGTTTGGGGGTCAGGCGATGCAGTCGAAGTGTCAGCACTGCGAAGAAAACACTCGGAATATCACATCACTCGATTGAATCTTGACAACAACTGTCGAAGTGCGGACACTTAAGCTGAGGCCACGGGAATGTTCATCTTGATCTTCGGGACGAGGACTGCTTTCCGAGGCTTGACTGCGGTGAGTTTGCCCTATTTGGCCGCCTTCTCGGGCGACGAGGCAAGTTCTCCACGCCCACGCTTCGAGCTGCGGGTCAAGAGGGCGGGCCCAGTCGGCTTGGCAACACTCGACCCCTTGGGGCCGCCACCACGGACCCCTGGGTCTTGGTGCGCCTTGGAGCGGGTCTCGGGCACACGATCGTCCGAGCGAGAAGATTCCACTTTGTCGCCGTCGTCCGAGTCGTCCTCATCATCGTCGCTTTCGTCGTCCTCTTTGTATTCTCCTACTTCTGCCGAGTCTTCCGGGTGGTCAATGTCACTTGCCACATCAACTGGTTCACAATTCACGACTGGCACCTGGCTGTTCATCTCCGTGAAAGCCTGTCGAATGAAGAACAAGTCAATCAAGTCGATTGCGATAAGTGCATGAAAATCACATGGATAATGGACCTTCGAAAGTTACCTCAATCTGCGGATTCTCTGTTGAGAGCGGACGCACCAGCCTGGTCCCTTTGGGGTTGTCACAAGCTGGGGTGATCGCCCTGATCATGGCTTCCACCGTTTCTGCTTTGAGCTCCTGTGGGTGAGTTCGGGTGGTGTCATTAGGCCCAGTGTACTCCCACATGGGGTGGGCCCTGGTTTGCAGCGGTTGAATCCTCCTCTGGAGAAAGACCTCCAGTAGGTCGAGGCCGTTGATACCCTTCTGCACCAGGGCCACCAGTGCTATCACCAAAATGTCCACCTCTGTCTTCTCCTCCTTGGTCACAGTCAGCCTAGGAACCGACCGAATGCGTTCAGACATATACGGCGGAAGTCCCGATTGACCTTCGCCGACCGAAACATCCTAGCAGTAAAACCAGGTTTCCTACCAGCCCTTCACCGAATCTGGGAATGTCATCTGTGGGAAACAATCCTTTCCCCGCAACTGGATTCCCAGACCCCCGCACAGCTAAGCTACATTTGTTTTGTCCTCTGACCGAGTGGACTTCTTCACAGTCATCACTCGGCAGGTGAAAAGGTGTTTGAACAAGCCCCAATGGGGATGACAGCCCAAGAAGTTTTTATAGAGAGAAACGAATGCAGCTAAGTAAATGACAGCATTGGGAGGGAGGTGATGGAGTTGAGCACCAAAGAAATCCAAGAATCTGTGGAAGAATGGATGGGGCGGAAGAGAGAAACCTCGTTCGAGGTGGGTCACCAGGAGCACGCGCTCGTGCCCCCGCAGCGAAGGCTCGTCCTCGCCCGCCTCCGGTAGCCGGCAGCTCCCGGAAGTCAAGAGTCCCTGGCTCTCCATCTCGAGCAGCCGGGCCGCAGTGACCCACGACGGCATCCATTCGCCTTGGGTCCATCCCGCCGGCACGCCGGCGCTCGAGGAGGAGCCGTGCGAGCCCTTCTTCGCCACTCAGCTTTCGCGGTCGCCCCTCACGTTATCTCCGGCGAGCACGAGTCTGGTCTGTGGCGGGAGCACGGTGGAAGATTGCACGCGGGCGTCGGAGAAGACGAGAATGGGGGCGGAAAGTGAGATTTGTTTGGCCCCCAACAGTACCTCCACCTTTTATACCAAAATCGGGCAAGATCTCCGGCCGTCAATCCACGAATGGAGCGAGATCCACGGATCTACTGTTCAGAACCCCGGGGACATGTGGCGAGAATCTCGGCGCGGAAATCGAGGCGTCGTGCCCACTACCCCCAATTTCCACGACGTGACCGTTCCCTCGCACGCCTACGCGCGTTCCTCACGATTTCGAATGCGCGGGAATCTCGCCACGCCTCAATCGGAGCAAGCTCTTCACTCAGAGGAGCCCATCGATTCACTCCTTCAAACCGAGTGGTCGACTCGATACTGGCTAAACACTCCGACGGAACAACCGGGCACTCGGAACATTTCTTCCGGGAAACGCTTCGATTTCATCTGACAGTATTACATAGTCATGCTGCGTAATTCATTTGGAAAATGTTAATCCTGAATCCGTCATGGTTTGAGGCCGAGTGAGAAACGACCCAGACCGTTTCCTGGATACCTCAGAGGCGCCGTCGACACTTCCGAGTATCTATCACTCGGCCACTAAAACCTCATGGATTCGGGGGCTACTGATGAGGTTGCCTACCATGGGTAGGGTCACGGACCTGACATCTAGGGCCCACCTGTGGTCCCACATTATTATTAAAGCGCCTGGGCTAGAGATGCATTCGGATGCATATGGAGATCCACTCAGATAATTCAAGTCACTCGGACGAACATGGCGTCACTCGGTCAGATGCAGTGTCCGTGGGACTTGAAGAGACACACGTTGTGTTGTTAATTCTACGTTACCAGTAGCGCCCCACTTAATCTGCCGTTCTTGTAACGCCGCATTGATTAGCATTAGTAGCCCTAGTGATGGCGCTCGGCCGGTGATGGCGCACTCTATATAAGCCACCCCAAGCGCCAGAGCAAGGGTTCCGAGCCCCTGTAATCTTTTACTCCCCATAAGTAAACACTAAGCCTCCGGGCTCGAGACGTTGAGCTTTTACCACTTCCGAGTGGGGCCTGAACTCGTATACATCCGAGTGAACACGTGCGCCGTAGCTAGGCTTCGCCCCCCCATTCGTACCCCTGGTATTATTGTCAGGCTAGTTCCCTCGACAGGGCCCACCTGTCATCCAACCCTCTCCCTCCCTCCCTCTCTCTCACTAGCGCTTGGGACCCACCGGTGCATGCGCACCGCTCCGAGTCAGGCTGGATCGCCTCTGGGCCGGCTCGGTCGTGCCCAAAACAGCCCACCAGGCACCTAGCCCTTCTTCCTTTTCTTTTTTCAGTGATTCTCCACAAATTCCACAACTTCCAATAATTGTCCAAATGCAGTGATTCAAACTCCTAAAAACTTGCTAAATTCATGTCTATTTAATGGTGCAACTTCCACTCTTTGGACAAACTTTTCTGTACCGTAATGAATTAAATCCTCATTTAGGCATTTAAATCCACTGTAAAAAAATCAATATCTCTGTTTTTGCACTCCAACTCCAAATCTAGTAAATGTGGTATTTTTAGTTTGGTAAACGTTTGGGGATGGAGCGCCGGCGGAACGCTCGGCTCGACGCTCCCGCTCGCTCGCGTATGATTGGTTGCGTCCACATGGGCCCGGGAGGCCCACCCACGTCTTATATTCTCCCACCTTCGTCTCTTCTTTGCCTAAAAAACATCCGTCTCGTCCTCCCCTTCCCAATCTCTCTATCCAGTGTCTCTCCCGCACACCTCGTCCTGCTCCTTTGCTGTGGACGACATGGCAGTCAGCAGGTGGTGCATGAAGGCGGGATGCTGCAACCAACAAACACCGGAGCTTGCTCCAACCAGGACTGCCCTGCTACAAGCACCATGCGTAGATGCTTCAACCGGCATAGAAATTTCCTACAACCGGCGTCTCATTCTGCTGCTGGACATAGCTGGCATCGATATTTTGCTACAACCATGCTAGCTTTTTGCTACAATCGGCACTTCGTTTTGCTACAACACACCATCGTCGTCGGCAGTTCGAGGACGACGGCACTGCTCTGACTAATACTTCCCTGCTACAAGCACCATTTGTGATACTACAATCTGCATCTCATTTTGCTACAACCACACTGGATTTTTGCTACAACGCACGTATGGCGTCGGCAGCTCGAGGACAGTGGCGCTGCTCCGACCAGCAGTTCCCTACTACAAGCACCGTTTGTGATGCTACAACCTGCATCTCATTTTGCTACAACCACGCCGGATTTTTGCTACAACGCACCACCGGTGTCGATTTTTTGCTACAACCCGCATTTTGTTTTGCTACAATGCACCACCGGCATCCTTTTTTTGCTACACCCACGTTGCTATTTTGCTACAACTGGCATTGCCATTTTCTACTACGCACCACCGGTGGCGGAGAAAGAGCTACCACCGACGAGTTTCTTTTTGCTAGGACCGTCGGTGATTTTTGCTGCGACCGTCAGAGTTTTTTGCTGCGACGGTCATGGCTGCTCATCTTATTGCTGGGATGGCGAAGCTACACTGGAGACGGACATGAGGGATGTGAAGGCGAGTGTATAGTATGTAACAACCGATGATGACAAGGGCCACGACGAACTAGTTTGATGCGTAGATCACGAACGGGTGGCGAGGCGGTGGGCATTACGATGACGATGGCCGCGAAGGCTCCGGTGATGCGTCGACGGCCATGGCGAGATGGCGTGTCACCACCGCCGAGGCAGCCTGTTCCATCTCTCTCGATCCTATCTAAGACGAAGCAGTGGGGAAGAAAAAAGATGACGTGGGATTCTAATCTAGGGTCGCGATATCTGTCGGACGTGTGGGAGGTGGGAGGTACCTGCCGCACGCCCTGTGTGGCACCGACCCAGGTCCGCCGGCATGCGCACGTCCGGGCGTCTCAAATCACAGCCCGCACGTCCGGTGGCTGGGACGATTGCCCGCACGACCTGGCTTGCCACCGCGCTGCCTCCACGTCCGGGGTCCCCACCCACTGGCCCACACGCGAGAAATCCCCCACACTCGTCGTACTCCCCCACCATCTCCCACCTCCCAGTCCAGCCGTCTCCCACCACCCGATCTAAAATCTCCTTGCCTCCTGCATCTTGGTTGCCATGGCAACAATGCTAGAACAGATCTAGCGATTGCTGGGTCAAGAGCACGGCAAAAGGTATGCAACCCGTGTGGGCTCTGGTCAATCTACTCTCTCTTCCCATCAAATTGACCTCGTAAACGGCCATCACGCGTCCGAATTGGCCATGGCAACCACTGTATAGGAACCCTAGTGAAGCAATGGACAGTTGCTAAAAATAGATCCACATCAGAATAGTTGGCCATCGTGTGCCATAGATTGGTATATGGAGTTGGAATTTTTTAGATTGTAATGAGAGTGAAGTGCTAGCAAGTTGGACCAAATACACCAAGGATCATACGGTGAGTGAGTTGCCATAGGTGCGTACGGGAGGAGCAGGGCAAAGCAGAGAAACTCCTCAGAGGAGACGGAAGGAAAAATAGTTGCCATCCAACTTTGCTGGTAGTTGCTGCCTTGCTACAGAGTTAGTTGCCATAGGTGCGTACGGGAGGAGCAGGGCAAAGTAGAGTAACTACTAAGAGGAGACGGAAGGAAAAATAGTTGCCATCCAACTTTGCTGGTAGTTGCTGCCTTGCTACAGAGTTAGATGCCGCCAATTTCCATGGTAGTTGCCATGCGGATTGAACAAGAACTATGCAGATGCATGTATTGACAAAAAAATAGATGGGCGACTACAAATGTTGTACTTGCCATGCCATGCTAGGGGTCTATGCTAATGATGCAATAAGCTTGCCATTTTCCTCATAGATTAAGCTAATGCATACTCACTCACGTCGTGATTGAACGTTGTGTAGGTATTGAAAGAATAGCAATACGTCTTACGTTTTTTAATGACATGTTTGCAGGTTATGACGGTACGTCCGCACCACCAGGAGAGCCATGGCAAACTACACCACAGGTAACTATCCACATTGCAGATATAGGGCAGCAATTTCAATTGACACAAATGGCAAACCAAGGTATTAGAGAACCCATGGTACTGTCTGACACAGTTACCATTTAAGAGTTCGTACGTTTCCCAGTGAGGTTGTTATGCATTTGCCATGCCTGCTCAACTATAATTGCCATTTCATGTTCAACTGTACTAGCCATCTCAAGTAAACTGCAGCTCCCATGACTGGCCAAATGTAGTTTGGCATACTGGGCAAGTGCAGTTGCCAAGACATATGAAACTACACATGCCAGACAGGGTGTACTGCATATGCCATGCATTCTGGGCTATTTTTGCCAGGTTTTAAAAAGTGGCAACTACATGTGTTGGTATCTGTAAAATAACATATTTGATTACATGGTTTTGCTACAACAACTGCCAGATTTCGCATATATGCGAAGGATCCATGAAAGAAAAAGTCAAATTTGAAAAATTATTGTGTAGAATTAAAAATGACAGCCACCTAAATGTTTTACATTGGCATGAATGCATGTATCCCATGCAAGTTGCGCCACTTGAAGCTATCGGTAATGCAGATATAGGACACCAATTCGAAGGTATCGTGACATAAAAAGAATAAACATGCAAACAAATTGATGTAGCAACAAACAAAAAAAATCTGGATTCATGAACTGACAAACTTACAAATTTTCAATACGCAGGAGCATCGAGCGGCTCGTGGCAACAGCTGACATCTATAGACCTGCCATCAACATCTATCACAGGTGGGAAAAGAGAAGAAAAACTGCTGGCACGTAGTGTATCATGTGAAAAAACTGTTTGAGCATGGCAACTATAATGGGTGTTACAGCAAAATGAAAATAATGAATTGCAACTGTAATATTTTGTCAGTAATGAATGTCAAATTGTGTAGTGAAATTCACTACCACTTGTGAATAGTTGCCATGTATGAATAGATACAGTTGCCATGTATGAACGGTTGCAGTTGCCATGTATGAACAATTGCAGTTGCCATGTATGGGCAACTACAATTGCCAGGTGTTGTGTGACTGTAGTTGCCATTTGTGCTTAAATGCAAATATCATGTTTTTGCTGGACTGCACTGTGGATGCTAAAATTGTAGTTGACAAGGATGCTCAGCTTATATATGCCATCCTCGGGCAACTGCAATTGCCAAGCCATGCCAATTGCAGTTGCCAATGCATTTCAGCTGCATTTGCCATGACTGGCCAGGTGCATATGCCATAACGTATCAAAATACATAGTGGCATGCACAGTAGGTTAAAAGTTTCCATGTTTTGAATACTGAACTTTCAGCTGAATACACTTATGGTTATCTATTTTTGCCACAGGAAAATAACTAAAGTTGTCGTATGTCAATTCAATGTAGCATTAAAATTTCTGGTCACCTGCATTTTGTCTAATGGCATCAAATGCAGTTGCCGTGGTTTATTAAACAATGCAGTTTCCATAGGTGATCTTAAAGAAGTTGCCATTCAAGAATATTGATTGTGAACTTACTTGATGAAAAAAATTGCAGGAGCTATAACAACGTTCAACGGCATCCCGCGCACGGCTGCTGAAGGCAACTCTGAACACACAGAAGAGACGTTCCATGAGCCGGTCAACGAGCCTGCCACGAACAATGCAGGGACAGTGTCAGAACTTGCCATCGTTCCAGCAACGACAACAAGCACACCAGGGCACATCAGCATGAGCAACGTCCAAACAGATGGATTAAACACAAATACCGAAGTTCCGAGTGATGAAACTAATGACGAAATGCAAATGGGAGAAGAAGAGGAACAGCCTGAATTCATAATAACGCAGCCACCTTATCTTGGACAGAGATTCAGTTCATTTGAAGATGCCAGGAAATACTACCAGAGCTATGCCATGTTTAATGGATTTGCAATAAACACAGAATACCATAGGAAGATAAAAGAAACTGGGCAGTACAGCAGAGGCGAGATTAGGTGCTACAAGGCACGGAAAAACAGGAAAGCTAAAGGTGTCGTGCCAGTCGTGCCAGAGCGGGGAAGAGGCATCACTGTCAAGACGCAATGCCCTGCCAGATTGAAGCTAAACCTAGATGGAGCCTGGTGGGTGGTCACCGAGTTTGTCGCTGAACAGTACCACGATATGATAAAGAAGTTTGACCTCGTAAAATTTCTGAGCGCCCATCGAGGATTCAGCATCCAAGAGAAGAAATTCATAAAACTGCTGCATGACTGTAACGTGAGCACTTCAAGAATGGTCCAGATACTGTCCCTGATACACAACAAAGATGGGAAACTGAGCAGCATGCCCTACCTCCCAGCAGACATCACAAACCTGAAGGCAAAGTACCGCAGAGAAAGCAAGTTGGCTGACGTGGAGGACACCATTGCATACTTCGAAGAGAAAGCAAAAGAAGATCCTGGTTTCTTCTTCACAATAAGACTCGATGACGAGGACCGCGTGAGGAACATGTACTGGGTCGACGGTACAGCAAGGAGAGCGTATAAGCAGTACCATGATTGCATTTCGTTCGATGCGACATTTCTCACAAATATGTACAAGATGCCATGTGCTCCATTCATTGGAATAAATAACCACAACCAGTCTTTGCAGTTCAGCTGCGGCCTTGTGCGGAACGAAGATATCGACGGCTACACCTGGTTGTTCAAGACTTTGTTGGAGTGCGTGGGTGGACTTGCTCCGATGAACATAATAACAGATCAGGACTTCAACATGTGTGCAGGCATAAGTGACGTCTTCCCCACGGCAGTTCATAGACACTTCAGGTGGCATATAGTTAAGAAGGCAGAAGAGACACTAGGACCATTCTTTGCTGACCGTCCAGAATTGCACAAGGCTTTCGAGTTGTGTGTCGACCACAGCTTGACAGTGGAAGAGTTTGAACGGAGCTGGACAGATATGATTGAAAAGTACCAAGTACAGGACAACGAGACACTACAGAGCCTATGGGAGAAGCGGATGTACTGGGTGCCAGCCTACTTTATGCAGTGCTTCTACCCATTCCTACAAACTACGCAGCGTAGTGTGGGTTTCAATGCTGTTTTGAAGCGTTACGTGAGCCCCGGCAACTCATTGCTGCAGTTTGCTTAACAGTATTCAGCTTTGCAACAGAAAATATTGGGATCGGAGCTGCAACAAGAAGCAAACACAGCCCTAAAACAGCCTAAATTTCTCACATACATGCCAATGGAGAGGCAAATGAGCAAAATATACACAAACAAGATCTTTTTCAAGTAAGTATTTTGCTCACACGATCCTTAGTTGACAAAAGAATGGCAGAATGCGACCACAACCATAATTAAAAAAAAAATAAAAAATGTGAAACAATACAACAAAGAAACATGCTACAAGCATTTTGGTTTTTGAAAAAAAAAGTGTTCAAAAAACAAAATGAAATATCGTGGATGATCGAACAAAGCTGCCATGCTAGAATGAACAATATTGGCGGCATGAAAAAGTGGTGTGCAAAAATGTGGATACATAGCAGACAAGAATAATAGTTGCCATGTGTGATGTTGCGTGAGTGCAATCTATATTTGTAGTGTAATTGCCATGTGTGAACTAGTTTGTGTAGAGATGTAGTTCGTAATTTAGAATAAAAATGTGTTTCATGTGAAGAGATCAACTACGATTGCCACGCAAAGAAGTTGTTGTAGTTGCCATATTTAAGCATCCATAGTTGCCATGTGCATAGCACTCTATTTGCCATGACAAATGCACAAGAGAGTTGCCACTGCTGACCCTACTTTGATATGGCTCATGCACCTACTAGATTCACATTTGCAAAATGGGGTACGAACGACAAGAAATGCATAAGACAATATGTTTCGTCACAAATTGTGATGCAATTGCCATGTGGAAACGATAGAAAATATACCGTGCGTTGTATCCTTTGTTTGCCATGTTCAATTTAGTATGGTTTCTATTTTCTGTCCTGCTACGAAACAATAAAAAACTGATAAAAAAGGGAGTGGGAAACTAACGACCACAAATCATGCAGATTCCAAGAAGAAATAAAGCAGTCCACCTCGTACACAGCTTTTCAGGTTGACGAATGGACATTCAAGGTGTGCAGTCTCAGGGAGATGTCCGATTCAGAAACAGAAGATCCGGACAAGGGTAGAAACTACTTTGGGAAGGCCGTCGTAACAGAAGGTCAGTACTACTGCGAATGTTGCAAGTTTGAACGCGATGGGATTGTGTGCTGCCACATACTCAAAGTTATGGAAAAGCACGCAGTGAAGCGTTTACCCCACCATTTCATATGCCGCCGATGGACTTGGGACGCTGACGAGGCATTGGGGCTGCAAACATGGAATGCAGTATTGGCAATACATGAGGACAGACCGGAAGCAACAATGGACTCCGTGAGGCACATGGTACTGACTAGCGATTTTGCTGAACTAATAGATGATGCATGCAAGAGCGATGAGATGGCAAGAGTTGCAGACAAGCACAGAAAGGCCTTCAAGAGAGACCTTGAGGAGTTCAAGAAAAGGAAGGCTGAGGAGGCCTTACACAAATTCCCGTACAGTTCAAAGGAAACTTCATCCACGGGTCCGTCCTCTGAAAACTCAGAAGTAGGGTCAGGAGCACCAAATACGCAAACGCAGATCAGGAACCCGCCACGCTCCATCACGAAAGGGCGTCCAAAAGAAATGAGATACAAGTCAGGCCTATATATTCAAGCAAAGCACAAAAAACCAAGAAAAGGTGGTGGCAACCCGTAGGGAGATGCACAGGGGCTGGACTTGCGGTTAGATAAAATTTCTAGCACAAAAAATGTTGATGGTTTAGAAAAATGTCACAACTACTTGAGTTTTCTTACATAGAATTGCCATGTATCTTGCATAGAATTTTGCAACAGAAAATTAGCAATGTATCTCCTGGCAAAATTGCCATGGGGTAGAAACACATTTTGCGTTTCCTGGGGGGAAAATGTATCGTGTGGAAAACTGTTCAAGTATTTTTGTCAGTAATGAATGATAAGTTGTGTAGTGAAGTTCACTACCACATGTGAACAGTTGCCATGTATGAGAAATGTAGTTTCCATTTATGAACAAACTGAAGTTGCCATGTATGGACAACTACTATTGCCATGTATGAATAACTGTAGTTGCCATGTATGGGCAACTGTAGTTGCCATGTATGGGTAACTGTAGTTGCCATGTATTGTGTGACTCTAGGTGCCATTTGTGCTTAGATGCAAGCATCATGTTTTTGCTGGACTGCACTTGTATATCAAAACTACATCTGCCATGTATAAAAATAGCTATATGAAAAAGCTATTCTATACATAACCAACGTATTTACGTATGTACGAATCGTTGCATCAAAATAACTGCGTGTGATCGTACGGTGCATGCCACATAGACACACGCATAACACAAAGAAAGTTGAACAATAGTCATCATTCATTCTAAATGATGTACTGGTGCACACAAACGACAAGTTCGAACATCAGTACGAACATTCACAAAACACAATCTAAAACACATAAAAGGTGCTAGTTGTCATAACTAAACAGATTAAGTTGCACACTTATATTTCAAGATAAGAGAAGGCATGCAAGCCATCGCTAAACAGTACGGTTAGGGTGAAAGACAGAATGTAGCACACGCAAATAAGCTTTCGAAGACGAGCGGACAGTACCTTACATTCATCCAACACAGAATGTAAGGCGTGGGGGATCAGACACGACATGATCACTTGTACTTCTTGCAGGCGGTTTTGACAGCTTCGTCGATGAAATCCCGTGCTGAAGGCCGCTTGTTGAAATCTCCATTCATCACCCAGTTCCACGTCAATATTTTATGGAGCTCGACAACAATTGCCTTTGAGATGTCCGGAACCTTTCTTCCTTCCCACTTTGCAAGGTATTCCAACACGTAGGATCCGCAGTCATACCTGCAGCAAAAAAGAAAATGTTCAATAAAACTGAGGACCAGTTTAGTAAATGGACAGAAAATGGCGTTGCTTATATGGTGCCTCCTTACCCGTTGCCTTTCTTATCGGTTAGGACGTACTCGATTGGAAAGTGGCTGATCTGCACCTTTGAGCTTCCGTAATGACGGTTCCACGTTTCCTTGAGGTTGCTCACAAAGAATTCAGCATGGGAAGTGAGGCTGGTATCATCTCCTGACCGAAGTGAATCAAGCACCTCGAACCGTTGGTGCTTGATGTCAAGGCATATGGTGTAGTGGTGACCGCACTTATCGATAGGGTTTTCTGGCGCGAGGTTTTGGAACATGGGGAACATGAACTATAACAGGGAGAAAACAAAAATGGGGATTGTTAACATGGAAAAGCATTGTGGGTAGAGTTGCCATGTGGTTTGCGACGAATTTGCCATGAAAACTACGTGAAGGAACAAGTGTAATGCTGATCATCTTTTAAAACATGTGGAAAAATAGAGAAGTTGGTGCCATCTTGTGTGTGAAAATGGCTTGCAGTTGCCATGTGCAAGTGTAAATAGTTACCATCTATGCCGTACAGATGTTGTCATCAGTTTACATAATATAAAATGCCACAAAAGCGAAAACATATAAATGTATATAAGAGCAATAACAACATGTATGAGACATGAAAACAGAAAACAGCGAGGGAAAGCAGTCACAAATTGTTTCAATGTGAGCTTCGAATCACCATGTGCGGCGAAATTTTTCCTGATTATGGAATGGTGGAAGTCACCGTCCCATATTTTGCTCGTCACGCTGTAGGGCATGATGATCTTGTCGACACAAATGTACATATGGTTCTTGATGTTGTCGATCCCACAAGCAACTACATTCTGCGACATTTTACCAGTGGGCCTCACAGACTCAGCTAGATCACCAAGGTCAACATACGTCGAATCGCATTGAATGATTTTAGTTCTGTCCAAACATGAGCTGTATGAAAATGATATTACTGTTGGAAATATGCCCTAGAGGCAATAATAAATTAGTTATTCTCATATTTCCTTGTTCATGATAATCGTTTATTATCCATGCTATAATTGTATTGATTGGAAACTCAATTACATGTGTGGGTACATAGACATACAATGTGTCCCTAGTAAGCCTCTAGTTAAACTAGCTCGTTGATCAAAGATGGTGAAGGTTTCCTAACCATAGACATGAGATGTCATTTGATAACGGGATCACATCATTATGAACATAGCATATGATCGTGTCAGTTTATTGCTATTGTTTTCTGCATGTAAAGTATCTGTTGCTATGACCATGAGATCATGCAACTCACTGACACCGGAAGAGTACCTTGTGTGTATCAAACGTCGCAACGTAACTGGGTGACTATAAAGGTGCTCCACAGGTATCTCCGAGGGTGTCTGTTAAGTTGGCATGGATCAAGACTGGGATTTGTTACTCCGTGTGACGGAGAGGTATCTCAGGGCCCACTCGGTAATACAACATCACAACAAGCCTTGCAAGCAATGTGACTAAAGTGTTAGCCACGGGATCTTGTATTACGGAATGAGTAAAGATACTTGCCGGTAACGAGATTGAACTAGGTATAGAGATACCGACGATCGAATCTCGGGCAAGTAACATACCGAAGAAGAAAGGGAACGGCATACGGGATTAACTGAATCCTTGACATAGAGGTTCAACCGATAAAGATCTTCATAGAATCTGTAGGAACCAATATGGGCATCCAGGTCCCGCTATTGGTTATTGACCGTAGAGGTGTCTCGGTCATGTCTACATAGTTCTCGAACCCGCAGGGTCTGCACACTTAACGTTCGGTGACGTTTCAGTAGTATAGAGTTATGTATGGTGGTGACCGAAGGTTGTTCGGAGTCCCGGATGAGATCCTGGACATCACGAGGAGCTTCGGAATGGTCCGTAGGTAAAGATTGATATATAGGAAGTCCCGTTTTGGTCTCCAGAAAAATTTCGGGCATTTCCGGCAGTGTACCGAGAGTGACGAATGGGTTCCGGGGGACCATCGGGAGGGGGCCACCCACTCTGGGGGGCTACATGGGCCTTAGACGTGGTGCACCAGCCCCTTGTGGGCTGGGCAAGCCAGCCACTAAAGGCCCATGCGAAGAGGATAAAGGAAAAGGCAAAAAGGGCCAAAATAGGAAGGAGTCCTATTAGGATTCCACCTCCCTTGTGGGAGGTGGACTCCTCCCTTGTTGGTTCGGCCGAACCTGCTTGGAGGAGGGGCCAAGGCTGCCTCCTCTCCCCTTCCTCCTATATATATTGAGGGATTTTGAGGGCAGCCCCTAGCCCTAATTGCCACGTGCTGCCCTCTTCTTCCTCTAGATCTGTTCTCCACTAGATCGTCTCGGTCGTGCTTGGCGAAGCCCTGCCGGGACAGCTCCACCACCACCGCCACCACACCGTTGTGCTGGCGGAGAGCTCATCTACCTCTCCGCTCCCTCTTGCTGGATCAAGAAGGCGGAGATCGTCATCGAGCTGTACGTGTGCTGAATGCGGAGGTGACGTCCGTTCGGCGCTAGATCGGAAGGACCGTGATCAGGATCGCGAGACGGTTCGTGATTTGATCGCGGGACGGATCATGATGGGATCGCGGGACGGATCATGATTGGATCGCGAGACGGATCGTGATGGGATCGCAGGACGCTCGGCGATTTGGATCGTGAAGACGTTCGACTACATCAACCGCGTTTCTTAACGCTTCCGCTGAGCGATCTACAAGGGTATGTAGATCCACTCTCCCTCTCGTAGATGCTCATCACCATGGATAGATCTTGCGTGTGCGTAGGAAATTTTTTGCTTCCCATGCAACTTTCCCCAACAGTGGTATCAGAGCTAGGTCTATGCGTAGATGAGATCTCGAGTAGAACACAAAGGAGTTTGTGGGCGTTGATATTCAAATTGCTTCCCTCCTTAGTCTTTTCTTGATTCTGCGGTATTGTGGGATGAAGCGGCTCGGACCAACCTTACTCGTCCACGTACAAGAGACCGGTTCCATCGACTGACATGTAACTTTGTTGCATAAAGATGGCTGGCGGGTGTCTGTCTCTTCCACTTTAGTTGAATCGGATTCGACAGAGGCGGTCCTTGTAGAAGGTGAAATAGCAACTTGTATATCACCGTTGTGGTTTTGCGTAGGTAAGAATCGTTCTTGCTAGATACCCATAGCAGCCACGTAAAACATGCAACAACAAATTAGAGGACGTCTAACTTGTTTTTGTAGGGTATGATGTGATATGATATGGCCAGAAACATGATGAGAGATATGTGATGTATGAGATGATCATGTTTTGTATAGATTATCACGACTTGCATGTCGATGAGTACGTCAACCGGCAGGAGGCATAGGGTTGTCTTTAATTTGTTTTCGCCGTTTTTGCTTTACTTTATTGCTATGAGTTAGCAATAGTTGTAAAAGCAATAGTTGGCGCGACAACCTCATGGCGACACGTTGATGGAGATCAAGATGATGGAGATCATGGTGTCATGCCGGTGACAATGGAGATCATGCCGGTGCTTTGGAGATGGAGATCAACAGCACAAGATCATGGCCATATCATGTCACTTATGATTTGCATGTGATGTTAATCCCTTTATGCATCTTACTATGCTTAGGACGACAATAGCATTATAAGGTGATCCCTCACTAAAATTTCAAGATAAAACTGTGTTCTCCCCGAGTGTGCACCGTTGCGAAAGTTCGTCATTTCGAGACACCACGTGATGATCGGGTGTGATAGACTCTACGTTCACATACAACGGGTGCAAGCCAGTGTTGCACGTGCGGAACACTAGGGTTAAACTTGACGAGCCTAGCATGTACAGACATGGCCTCGGAACACAATAGACCGAAAGGTCGAACATGAGTCATATAGTAGATATGATCAACATGGAGATGTTCACCATTGAAACCACCTCATCTCATGTGATGATCGGACTTGGGTTGGTGAATTTGGATCATGTGACACTCGGATGACCGGAGGGATGTCAATTTGAGTGGGAGTTCTTAAGTAATATGATTAATTGAACTCATTATCATGAACATAGTCAAAATGTCTTTGCAAATTATGTTGTAGATCACTAGCTCGCGCTGTAGCTCCCCTGAGATTTTTTATATGTTCCTAGAGAAATAGAGTTGAAATATGATGGTAGTAATAATGCGGACTGGGTCCGTGATCTGAGGATTGTCCTGATTGCTGCACAGAAGGCTTATGTCCTTAATGCACCGCCCGGTGTGCCATCCCCTCAAGCGTCGTCTGTAGATGTTGTGAACATCTGACAGGCACGTTCTGATGACTACTTGATAGTTCAGTGCGTCATGCATTACGGCTTAGAATTGAGGCTCCAAAACGTTTTGAACGTCACGGAACATATGAGATGTTCTAAGAGCTGAAATTGGGATCTCAGTCTCGTGCCCGTGTTGAGAGGTATGAGACCTCTAACAAGATTCTTTGCCTGCAAGATGAAGGAGAATAGCTCAATCGGTGAGCATGTGCTCAGATTGTTTGGGTGCTACAATCGCTTGAATTGAGTGGGAGTTGAACTTCCAGATAAGATAGTGATTGATATAGTTCTCCAAGTCACTGTCACTAAGCTACTAGAGCTTCGTGATGAACTATAAAATGCCAGGGATGGAAATAATGATCCCTGAGCTATTCGCGATGTTTGACACCGCGAAGGTAGAAATCAAGAAGGAGCATCAAGGGTTGATGGTTAGTAAAACCACTAGTTTCGAGAAGGGCAAGGGCAAGGAGGGAAACTTCATGGATGGCAAGTCAGTTGCTGCTCCATTGAAGAAACCCAAGGTTGAACCCAAACCCGAGACTAAGTGCTTCTATTATGAGGAGAACGGTTGCTGAAGCGGAACAACCCTAGATACTTGGTAGATAAGAAGGCTGGCAACGTCGACAGAACTATATTTGATATACGTGTTATTGACGTGTACCTTACTAGTACTCCTAATAGCACCTGGGTATTGGATACCGGTTCGGTTGCTAAATGTTAGTAACTCGAAATAAAAGCTACGGAATAAACGGAGGTTAGCTAAGGGTGTGAAAGCACAACATGCTCCCTTGGTGGTTTTGATAATTCATGACAACATACATTGTCTCTTGGACTAATACTTTTACCTAGTGTATTTCAGATAAAGTCCACATAGAGGGCTGGCAAAAGGATTGTGGAGATTGTGGAGAAACCCCAAGATGCAAGGAAATGGATTGGCAAAGCTTCAAGCAAGAGGACTCTACATTTTACTTTGTGAGAAATCACTTTGAGTCCATAGGAAAGCCAATACTATTAAAAGGGGGTAAGGTTCTGTTGGTGAACAAAATGCTCATACGTGCACAAGTGATAGTCACCAAAAACACCCACAAGCTCTTCCACAAAAGTCTGTCAAAGCCAAATATTCAAAATCGGTGCAACCAACACTTTCCACTCGGTGCCACCGATTCCCAAACTTAGACAGACCTAAGCCAAACCCTAGCCTTTCGGTGCAACCGATTCTGCTTTAGTGGCACCGAGTTTAGGTTGCCAACTTTCTGTTACGCAAATTCACAATATCGGTACCACCGAGATTGTTGGATCGGTGTCACCGAGATTGGGAAATCTAACCGTTGGTCACCTTATCGGTGCAACCGAGTTTCCTATATCGGTCTCACCGAGATTCAAAAGTTGCCACCTTTTGGTCACTTCGGTACCACCGAGATTAACACATCGGTGTCACCGAGGTGGTCATTTTGTGTGTAACGGTTGGATTTTTGGGGATGCCTATATATACCCCTTCTCCACCACCTACTCGTAAGAGAAGCACTCAGAACTATTCCATACTTGCCCCATCCAGTTTTCTAAGAGAGAGCCACCTACCCTTGTGTTGAGGTCAAGATCATCCACTCCAACCATATGGATCTTGATTTCTAGCCTCCCCAAGTTGCTTTCCACCAATCCCATCTCTTCCACCAAGCCAAATCTGTGAGAGAGTGATTGTATGTTGAGGAGTCTATCATCTTGATGCACAAGAGCAAGGAGTTCATCATCATTGCCGAGCCTATTACCTTTTGGAGGGTGGTGCCTCCTAGATTGGTTAGGTGTCGCTTGGGAGCCTCCTACTTCGTGTTGTGGAGTTGAACCAAGAAGTTTGTAAGGGCAAGGAGATCGCCTACTTCGTGAAGATCTACCCATAGTGAGGCTAGTCCTTCGTGGACGGAAGCCGTTATGGAATAGTCAAGGTTTTTACTTCGTGGACCCTTATGGGTGGAGCCCTCCGTGGACTCTCGCGACCGTTACCCTCCGTGGGTTGAAGACTCCATAAACGTGGACGTACGATAGCACCACCTATCGGAACCACGGGAAAAATCTTTGCGTCTCCAATTGCGTTTGATCTTCCTATCTCCACTCTTTACTTCATGTGCAATGTCTTTACTTTCCGCTGCCATATTTGTTGACATGCATGTGTAGGGTATATTAGACTTGCTAGACTTGCTAAAACTGTTAAAATCTGCCAACCAATTAACTTGGGAAAAGGTTAGGTTTTAAATTCCTGCTAGTAGTCTATTCACCCCCCCCCCCCTCTAGACACTCTTCTAGTGATCCCTCAGGGTGAGGTGACGATGAGTGTTGGAAGTGTTTCCAAGGTTGATGTGATCACCATCGCACGCTCTCTCTACCTTCGGGGTTAGTGATGAACCTAAATAAATGTTATTTGGTGTTTGCGTTGAGCATGAACGTGATTAGATCATGTTTATTGCAATACGGTTATTCATTTAAGTTAGAGAATAATGGTTATTCTGTTTACATGAATAATACCTTCAATGGTCATGCACCCAATGAGAATGGTTTATTGAATCTTGATCGTAGTGATACACATGTTCATAATATTAATGCCAAAAGATATAAAGTTAATAATGATAGTACCACATACTTGTGGCACTGCCGCTAAATGTCATATTGGTGTAAAACGCATGAAGAAACTCCATGCTGATGGATCTTTGGACTCATTCGATTTCGAATCGGTTGAGACATGCGGATCATGCCTCATGAGCAAGATGACTAAGACCCCGTTTTCCGGTATGATGGAGCAGGCAAGTAACTTATTGCAAATAATACATGTTGATGTATTCGGTTCAATGAGTGTTGTAGCGTGCGGTGGATATCATTATTTTCCTACCTTCACTGATGATTTGAGTAGATATGGGGATATTTACTTAATGAAACACAAATCTGAAACGTTTGAAAAGTTCAAACAAAATCAGAGTGAAGTTAGAGATCATCGTGACAAGAAGATAAAATGTCTACGATATGATCGTGGAAGTGAATATCTGAGTTACGAGTTTGGTATGCAACTTAAGACAATGTGGAAGTTGTTTCACAACTCACACCGCCTGGAACACCATAGTGTGATGGTGTGTCCGAATGTCGTAGTCGTGCTCTATTGGATATGGTACGTGCTATGATGTCTCTTATCGATTTGCCACTATCGTTTTGGGGTTATGCATTAGAGACAACTACATTCACTTTAAATAGGGCACCATCTAAGTCCGTTGAGATGACACCGTATGAATTTTGGTTTGACAGAAACCTAAGCTGTCATTTCTTAATGTTTGGGGCTGTGACGCTTATGTGAAAAAGGTTTTCAACCTGATGAGCTCGAACCCAAAGCGTACAAATGCATCTTCATAGAATACCCTAACGTTACAGTTGGGTACACCTTCTATCTCGGATCGAAGCACAAAGTGTTTGTTGCTAAAACGGGTCCTTTCTCGAGAAAGAGTTTCTCTCGAAAGAATTGAGTGGGAGGAAGATAGAACTTGATGAGGTTGTTGAACCTTTGTTTCAACCAGAGAGTAGCGCAACGCAGAAAGTTGTTTCTATGGAGCTTACGTTAGTTGAAGAGGAAGTTAATGATGATGATCATGAAGCTTCGGATCAAGTTACTATCGAACCTCGTAGGTCGACAAGGACGCGTACTGCTCCTGAGTGGTATGGCAACCCTGTCTTAGAGGTCATGTTGTTGGACAACGATGAACCTACGAGCTATGGAGAAGCGATGGTGGGCCCGGATTCCAACAAATGGCTAGGAGCCATGAAATCCGAGATAGGATCCATGTATGAAAACCAAGTATAGACTTTGGTAGACTTGCCCGTTGAACGGCAGGCCGTTGAGTACAAATGGACCTTTAAGAAGAAGACAGACGCTGATGGTAAATGTCACCATTTATAAAGCTCGACTTGTCGCAAAGAAGTTTTCCGACAAGGTCAAGGAGTTGACTACGATGAGACTTTCTCACCCGTAGCGATGCTAAAGTCTATTGGAATTATGTTAGCAGTTGCTGCATTTTTCGGTTATGAAATCTGGCAGATGGATGTCCAAACATCGTTTCCTTAACGGTATCCGCGAGGAAAGGTTGTATGTGATACAACCGGAAGGTTTTGTCAGTCCTAAGGATGCCAAAATGTATGCAAGCTCCAGCGATCCTTCTATGGACAGGAGCAAGCATCTCGAAGTTGGAATATACGCTTTGATGAGGTGATCAAAGTTTTTGGGTCTATCCAAAGTTTATGAGAAACTTGTATTTACAATAAAGTGAGTGGGAGCACTATAGAATTTCTGATAAGTATATGTGGATGACATATTGTTGATCGGAAATGATATAGAATTTCTGGAAAGCATAAAGGGTTGTTTGAAAAAGAGTTTTTCAAAGGAAAACCTGGAAAGAAGCTACTTAAATATTGGGCATCAGGATCTATATAGATAGATCAAGACGTCTGATAAAACTTTCAATGAGTACATACCTTGACAAGATTTTGAAAGAGTTCAAAATGGATCAGTCAAAGAAAGAGTTCTTGCCTGATTTTTAAGGTGTGGAGTTGAGTGAGACTCAAAGCTCGACCACGGCAGAAGAAAGAGAAAGGACGAAAGTCGTCCCCTATGCCTTAGCCATAGGCTCTATATAGTATGCCATGCTGTGTACCGCACCTGTGTGTGCCTTGCCATGAGTCTGTCAAGGGGTACAAGAGTGATCCAGGAGTGGATCACTGGACATCGGTCAAAGTTATCGTTAGTAACTAGAGGACTAAGGAAATATTTCTCGATTATGGAGGTGATAAAGAGTTCATCGTAAAGGGTTGCGTCGATGCAAGCTTTAACACCTATCTGGATGACTCTAAGTAGCAATCCGGATACGTATAGTGGAGCAGCCATTTGGAATAGCTCCAAGTGGAGCGTGGTAGCATCTGCAGTATGACATATAGATTTGCAAAGAACACACGGATCTGATTGTTGCAGACCGTTGACTAAAGACCTCTCTCACATGCAAAGCATGATCAAACCCCAGAACTCATTGGGTGTTAGATTCATAACAATGTAAATCACATGGTGATGTGAATTAGATTATTGACTCTAGTGCAAGTGGGAGACTGTTGGAAATATGCCCTAGAGGCAATAACAAATCAGTTATTATCATATTTCCTTGTTCATGATAATCGTTTATTATCCATGCTATAATTGTATTGATTGGAAACTCAATTACATGTGTGGGTACATAGACAAACAATGTGTCCCTAGTAAGCCTCTAGTTAAACTAGCTCGTTCATCAAAGATGGTGAAGGTTTCCTAACCATAGACATGAGATGTCATTTGATAACGGGATCACATCATTAGGAGAATGATGTGATGGACAAGACCCAAACTATGAACATATCATATGATCATGTCAGTTTATTGCTATTGTTTTCTGCATGTCAAGTATCTGTTCCTATGACCATCAGATCATGCAACTCACTGACACCGGAGTAGTACCTTGTGTGTATCAAACGTCGCAACGTAACTGGGTGACTATAAAGATGCTCTACCGGTATCTCCGAGGGTGTCTGTTAAGTTGGCATGGATCAAGACTGGGATTTGTTACTCCGTGTGACGGAGAGGTATCTCAGGGCCCACTCGGTAATACAACATCACAACAAGCCTTGCAAGCAATGTGACTAAAGTGTTAGCCACGGGATCTTGTATTACGGAACGAGTAAAGAGACTTGCCGGTAACGAGATTGAACTAGGTATAGAGATACCGACGATCGAATCTCGGGCAAGTAACATACCGAAGAACAAAGGGAATGGCATACGGGATTAACTGAATCCTTGACATAGAGGTCCAACCGATAAAGATCTTCATAGAATATGTAGGAACCAATATGGGCATCCAGGTCCCGCTATTGGTTATTGACCGTAGAGGTGTCTCGGTCATGTCACTAGTAGAAAAAAGGCCATTTGTCCTGGTTCGTAAGGGCCTTTAGTCCCGGTTCTGGAACCGGGACTAAAGGGTCGGGACTAAAGCCCAAAACCTTTAGTCCCGGTTTGCTTACGAACCGGGACCAAAGGCCCTCCACGTGGCGCTGCCTGGGGCGGGGGAGGGAGGACCTTTAGTCCCGGTTGGTGTTACCAACCGGGACTAAAGGCTCCACCTTTAGTCCCGGTTGGTAACACCAACCGGGACTAAAGGTCTTTGCCGGGGGGGAAAAAAATTGAATTTTTTTTTATTATTTTTTTGATTTGTTTTTAAGTTTTATTCCGAATTTCAAATCTTTGAATTATTTGACAATTTAATCTCTAGAGTCTCTAATCAGCACTCATTCCAAATCGTCTAACTTCCCGGCCGGTAACCCATCCTCTCACTACTCCAGCCTGAGCACGCTTAACTTTCAGGTTCTATCTCCCCTAGTTTCCAAGTCTACACTTGTTGTTTTCCTGACAATCTTAAGCTATCAATCCTGTTAACCCTTAGGTCTTGATGTCACATGATTTAATTTTTTGAATTCTAAACAATTATTAAAATAAACAAAATAAGTACTAATAATATTGAATTTCAATGAAAATAAAATAAGTAATAATATTATTTTATTCATTTTTTTCCATTTATTCATTATTATCAGAAAAATGACATAATTAATATCTTTAAATCTGTAAATCAAAATTCGACAAATAATATATCCATTATTATCAGAAAAATGTGAGGAATCCAAATATGACATCATTTATTTATTTTTAAATAAAATTAATTTTTAAAATTATTAAAATTATTTTTTTGATTTGAAATAACTTTTTCTACTTTTGGAATTTTGAGAATCTGAGAAAACTTCACCGGGTAAACCCGGTGAAATCGAGTCCCAATTTTTCTCTAGTTTTTTTTGATATATTAAACTTTTTTTTTCGACGTCGTATGCAAAAGTTAGGGCCGTTTTACATTTTTTTTCGTTTTTTTGCAAAAAAGGTCAAAATTCATATTTCAAAATTTCTATACCAACTAGACACTAAAACCTAACTACATCTCGAAGGATTTTATTTTTTGAAGATTTTATCATTTTTGTTTATTTTCTACAAAACTAAAAAAGGCGATCCACAGGGGGGGGGTAGAGTTTGAAAATTTCAGAACCCCTTTAGTCCGGGTTGGTGTCCATCCAATCATACCGTCGACTACACATCTGCTAGCACCGTCCCAGCCAGAGTCACAGCTAAGGTTAACCAAGTCAGAAAGGTATGCGGCCGTCGGCTTCGAAGTATCAGGGTTTCAGACGAAAACTCGTCTGTTACAAAGACATTTCATTTTTTTAAACTTATTTCAACTCTAGACTTTTTGTGTGTGCACCATTCGAAGCCACGCCATCACTTTTCAACCCTTTCTGACTTCATTTACTATTTTTCATGCATTTACTGATTTTTTTTGAGCTAAATGACCCTGAAATTGAAAAGCACTACAAATGAACTCTGAAAAGGTTGAAAGTTGGCATGGTATCATCATTTCACCCACATAGCATGTGCTAAAAAGTTGAGAGGGTTACGGCAAAAACTGGATGCACTTCGTGTACAAACTGGACCATCTCATTCGAAGTATCAAGGTTTCGGACGAAAACTCGTCTGTTACAAATGCATTTCATTTTTTTTAACTTATTTCAACTCCAGACTTTTTGTGCATTCAATATGCACCATACTACAACATTTTAAAATCTACAGAAAGAACTAACTAAAAATAATAAAAAACAATAATTAAATGACTAAAACAACTATATAAGCAAAACAGTATTGTTTTAATTAAAATCCTAATTTAAATTATTCTAAAAATAACCAAATAAATCTTACTGTGACAACAATCTAACACGTGACTAGGAGTAAAAAGAATTAAATTTAAAACTATTTGTAAACTCAAGTTATTCACAATCTAGGGTTTGAACCAAATTTGAACAAATTCAAATTTAAACCATTCAAATTTGAAAACTAATGGTACAAACAGAAACTAGACAAAATTTTGAATCTAATGCAAAAAGAATCACTCAAAAACATCAAATATCTTAAAAGATATAAGCAATTTAAAACAGAAACTAAAAACAGAAAACAAATGTAAAAACAGGAAAAAAAAACTTTCAGAACCCCTTTAGTCCCGGTTCGTGTCTCCAACCGGGACTAAAGGTCCAACCTTTAGTCCCGGTTGGTAACACCAACCGGGAATAAAGCCTCAACCCCTTTAGTCCCGGTTGGTGTTACCAACCGGGACTAAAGCCTCACCATTTGGTCCCGGTTCCAGCCACAAACCGGGACCAATGGCCGACGAGGCGCATTGGTCCCGGTTCGTGTCTGGAACCGGGACCAAAGGGGTCAGACGAGGCCCGGCCGGCGCCCCGGCCTCACGAACCGGGACCAATGCTCCCATGGGTCCCGGTTCGTGAGTGAACCGGGACTAATGGGCTTTTCAGGGTGGACCAAAGCCCTGTTTTGTACTAGTGTGTCTACATAGTTCTCGAACCCGCAGGGTCTACACACTTAACGTTCGGTGACGTTTCGGTAGTATAGAGTTATGTATGGTGGTGACCGAAGGTTGTTCGGAGTCTCGGATGAGATCCCGGACGTCACGAGGAGCTCCGGAATGGTCCGGAGGTAAAGATTGATATATAGGAAGTCCCGTTTTGGTCTCCGGAAAAGTTTCGGGCATTTTCGGCAGTGTACCGGGAGTGACGAATGGGTGCCGGGGGACCATCGGGAGGGGGACACCCACTCCGGGGGGCTACATGGGCCTTAGAGGTGGTGCACCAGCCCCTTGTGGGCTGGGCAAGTCTGCCACTAAAGGCCCATGCGAAGAGGATAAAGGAAAAGGCAAAAAGGGCCAAAATAGGAAGGAGTCCTATTAGGATTCCACCTCCCTTGTGGGAGGTGGACTCCTCCCTTGTTGGTTCGGCCGAACCTCCTTGGAGGAGGGGCCAAGGCTGCCTCCTCTCCCCTTCCTCCTGTATATATTGAGGGATTTTGAGGGCAGCCCCCAACCCTAATTGCCACGTGCTGCCCTCTTCTTCCTCTAGATCTGTTCTCCACTAGATCGTCTCGGTCGTGCTTGGCGAAGCCCTGCCGGGACAGCTCCACCACCACCGCCACCACGCCGTTGTGCTAGCGGAGAACTCATCTACCTCTCCGCTCCCACTTGCTGGATCAAGAAGGCGGAGATCGTCATCGAGCTGTACGTGTGCTGAACGCGGAGGTGCCGTCCGTTCAGCGCTAGATCGAAAGGACCGTGATCAGGATCGCGAGACGGTTCATGATTTGATCGCGGGACGGATCATGATTGGATCGCGAGACGGATCGTGATGGGATCGCGGGACGCCCGGCGATTTGGATCGCGAAGACGTTCGACTACATCAACCGCGTTTCTTAACGCTTCCGCTTAGCGATGTACAAGGGTATGTAGATCCATTCTCCCTCTCGTAGATGCTCATCACCATGGATAGATCTTGCGTGTGCGTAGGAAATTTTTTGTTTCCCATGCAACGTTCCCCAACAATTACACGAAAGAAAAATAAATCTTCGAAAAGGAACAATTAAAAAGAAATATACATGAACAAGAACAAGGGGTGGGTGTGGGTTTGTATGGTGCATTACTCTTTCAGCTGCTTCATGTATCTGGTGCTTGCCCTCGCATTACTGGAACGCTTGACAGTATCGTATAGAAGATTCTGCTCCCTGGTAGCCCTCAGCTCGGGCTGGCAATAATCAGCTACTGGTGCATGAACGACCCTCACCTGCTTCACGGAACCAGGGGTTGCGCTTCTGATGATGTCATCAGGCACTAAGTTAGCAGGGTCAGCAGAGCTCGATTGGCCCTGATTGCGCAAAAACCTCTTCTTAATAGCATCCTGCTCAATCCTGCAGTAAGCTTCTTCAAGTGATGGCGAAATCTCCTCGGGTGGTGTTGCTATAAAAAAGGTACACAAGAAAATAAATAAACAAACACATAAAGTTGCCATTTCAGCAAAAAAACTGCCGTGTTTGTGCAACTGCACTTGCCATGGACACAATACGAAAGCAGCAAAAAATGGGTCATCAAACTACATTTGCCATGCAAAAAATGTAGTTAAAACATTCAGGAAAATAACAACAACAAAAGAATGGAGTTGGCACTCAAGGTCAGGTACCAAAAATGCCACGTACAACACATAATATTAGCCATCACAATTTCAAACATAGTTTGCCATTTGAGATCATGAAAATTTGCCATGTAGAATGAACTAAAATTGCCATGTGACAGTAAAAACAATGACCACGTGAGATCGAAAGTAAGAACGGGAACAAAATAGCAACAAAAAACTGGAGTTGCCATGCAAAGTTAACTACAAATCCCATGTACAACACATAAGATTTGCCATCGAATGTGAAACATATTTTGCCACGAACATCAAAAAATAAAATAAAAAGTGAAACGTATAGTTTACCTTGTAATATAGGCTCTGCAAACTTCACTGCCTTCCGGCTATCGAGGATGGGCTGCGTCATCGTCGGGGCCATGCCTGCAGGAAAAGCAAAAGCAACCGGCTCGGGATCAATTGGTGGTTCATCCTGACTGCGATCTATACCAAGGCTGCAACTTAGTGGGGTGAAATCCATGGGGTGCCTCTCCTGCGGCTCAGACGGGTTCCACGTAAACTGATTAGCAGAATCTAGAGGTGACAGCTGAACAAACATATCACTATCGAATGTTGCACGAGAATCAGGCTTGTTGGTAGGACGAGGCGAGTTGTCGGTGATTTCAATCACATCCTTCTTGCCTATCTTCTTGTTAGGACTGTATGGTACCCCAAAGTTAACAGGAATCTTGGAAGTTCGTAGATTCAAATTGGGGTCCTTATGGGTCGAAAGGGGCGCCATCGACTGTGTACGTGCAGCTCCGTCAGTAGAGTCCTGCTTGCTGCTAGCAACTCCTGAAATCCCAACTTCCATCAACCCCGTTGACTTGCTTTGCTCGGAAGGTGGGAATAGAGTGGAAGCAGACACAAAACCCGCGTCAGGTCTGCTTTTAACGACATCCACTGTAGTAGATGCCTTTGTAGGATTTTTTCGGGGGTGTGCTTAGGAGGCAGGCCAGCTCTCAAAACATTTTCTGGAGCACCTTGGGCAATGGGAGCTGATGTAGGAACTGTGCGGCGAAAGTCATCCGTGGATGTCCTCTGATCAGGAATTTCAGCCGCAGCACCTTCTTTCGTGGGCATAGCAGTACCAGCAGCCCCACGTGTGGAGTCCGTACCAGATGAGCGGGAATCTTCCTTGTTAAAGATAAGATCTGGAGCACTCACTTCATCACTTGCCGAGCGGCTAGGCGGGATAGTGGTAGCATCCCTCATTGACAGCAGCGTAGGCACAACCTCAGCAGTCCTCGCAGACACTGACTCGTCGCTGCCAGATAGTCGTGCATCAGAAATACCAATTGTTCCACTTGTAGTATGTACCTCTACAACTGGCACAGATGGATGCTTAGGTGCATCAGAACTAGCAGCAACATTTGGCACAGCGGCAACATGTTTGTTAACTGGCGGCACATGAATGTCCACATTGCCGGACGTCGACAACTTCGAGTGAATACGTTCCAATGGGTCTTTGTTAGTAGCTTTGGTCGGTCGTGAGACGGTCTTCTTTGCCCTACAAAAAATGTGGAACGAACAGATATTAGTGAAAAAGAAACACGTATGAAATAAAATGTGGTAGAAAGAAGCAATTAATTGCCATGTACTTTAACATAGAAATCCATAGTTGATGTGGAAGAGTCAGCAAATGTATGGCAAGCATGAAGTTCAATTGTGTGATGCATGCTAGTTGCCATGTGAGTAAGCTAGTATCTGCCATGTATGGTAGGTAGAAATTGCCATGCTGGAACAGTTAGAGTTGCCATGTGAAAATCATGAAGTTCAATTGTGTGATACATGCTAGTTGCCATGTGAGTAAGCTAGTATCTGCCATGTATGGTAGGTAGAAATTGCCATGCTGGAACAATTAGAGTTGCCATGTGAAAATCATGAAGTTCAATGTGTGATGCGTGCTAGTTGCCATGTGAGTAAGTTAGTATCTTGCATGTATGGTAGATACTAGTAGCCATGTTGGAACAGTTATAGTTGCCATGTGAAAATCATGAAGTTCAATTGTGTGATGCATGCTAGATTCCATGTGAGTAAGCTAGTATCTGCCATGTATTGTAGGTAGAAATTGCCATGTTGAAACGGTTAGAGTTGCCATGTGAACTGAATTAAAGTTGTCTCTGGATATGGAATGCATCAAACATACAGTATGACTTGCCATGTTGAACATGCTACAAATGCCATGTGATTTTTTAGTAAAAAATAAACGACACAACACACGCTTGTTCAAAAAATAGTTAGATTAGGACAGAAGAACACAAAATTAGAAAAAAAAAGAGGGCATACCTTTTGCTTTGTTTCCTCATGTCTTCAAGCACAACGGGATCACCAGTATTGGACAACGACGCAAGAGGAGACGATCGAGTGGACGAAATACCAACAGTAGTGCTACCCCTTTGTTCAACCGGGCAGAAGCACGAGAGGGGGTGCGTGCCTGTTTATGTTTAGATGGTCGGCCACCGACTGTCGTCTCCCTGCCAACAAAAAGCAAAATAGAAAACCCGAGTAAGAGAAAATAAATCATGGCGTGCAACTCATAAAAAAAAGAAGCGTGTGATTTGTCACAACTCATCCTAGCAGCAACAGGATCAATCCTACGCTTCTTGCCATCAGGACCCTGAGCAAGGTCCTCTGTAGTCCTACCCCTCTTTGAGGGAGAAACACCCGCGTCATTCGCAACGGTTGATGCATTGCCTCCCTTCGATGCATTACCAACATCTGGAGCCTTGCCACTATTATCGCTAGCAGGAAATTCACGAGATTTCAACTGATCACTGCCATGCTGCACATTCTCCGTGACATCGTGGTCGTCAGGACCCTTTGCAGGTCCAGCATCCATTCCACCCAAACCGTCCACAAAAGTATCCTCTTGGGTATCAGGGTGCTCTTGAGAGCTGTTGTAATCGTACAGACCACGACAACCAGTTGGACGATGTGTGCGTGCTCCAACAAAAGAGGTAAAGTGCCTCGCAACTTCATCAACATCGGAACCAGTTAATGCTGTCCAGCCCTCAACCAACTTCCCAAGCAAGCTTGTCATGCCGGAAGCAAACTGTCCAACTAGGTGCTCCACGGGAGCCCTGGCCTAAAATGACAGTAAAACATTAAACAACTTCAGATACAAAAAAAAGTATTAAAAAAATTGGACAAGAAATTACAAGAGATGCAAAGAACTCCGTTGCAAAAAAAAAGTAATGAAAAAACAAATGCAGCTGAAAAATACCTCAGGGGTGCACGATGGACCTGAATACACATCCATCCACTTTGCGAAATTACTTGGCCCACCAAAAACACTGTAGTCAATGGCATGCTTGGCCATCAACTGAAAAATGAGAGAAAAAAATGAAGGAGTCAAAAATAACATTGCCAGCAGACATGGGGTGGCGCAGGCAAAAAAATGATAATATTGGATCATGACTGCCATGTAAAGTATGTTACAGTTGCCACATGGGGGTCAAAACATAGCTACCATGTATTTTGGGTTTTACGGCCCCTTTTGGAAAAAGTAGTATGAATGGACAAACAAGTTTGTTTTTTTAATATTCATTTTTTAGTAATATACTTCAAATTTACAATGCAAGAAGTACGATATCACTAACCTGCAGTTTGCCATACTTCGTGTCGGTTATCCTGTCTGCAGCAAGCACAACCTTGACAGCGTCGTACGTCCAGGCGGAGACAGCAAATTTGTGTGGGGGAGGCAGACCTCCTACGGCAGCGAGATCGACGGTAGATAAATCAAGGCGATCGACATACATGAGCTGACAAACACAAACACACAAAAAAAACATGTCAGAATTCTAGGAGTGCCATTTACGTACTGATATGATTGCCATGTATTAGCTTCTAAAAAAATACACGTATGTGCGCATTGGAAAACAGCAAAAACAAATAGAGCACACTGAGAAATAAAGTATGCATGAAATATGTATCTAAATGTAGTTGCCAAGAAGCAAAAACTATAGATGACATGCATCAACATCTATAATAGCCATCCACAACATCAACATGAACCAGAGTTTGACATTGTACGACATGTGGAGTTGCCATGCAGAATGAACTGGAGCCGCAATGAAGAGTCATCCAAAAGTTGCCATGTGTTGACAACTGAGTTTAAAATGTGTAAACAACTGGGCTTGCCGCAGCTGCACAACTACAGTTGCCATACATGATCAAGTACATCTGCCGCATATTTTGCTTACTAAAAAAAGCGTACCAATAAGATACAATTCAAGCTTGAATGCCCCTATATTATTACGTTTTATGCATCACCGACAATAAAAAAAATCTACTCCTGGTAAAAACACATACCGAGAACAAAACAAGAATACCATTAGGTGTAGGCGGCAGCCCTTCTGGTACATCTTGTTTGAGAGTGCATCATGCAGGAAGTCAACAATGAATTTGCACCAATTCATGTTCTTCACATCGTCAATTCTGGCCTGCAAAAATAAAGCAAAGATTTGAAGAACATCAACATAGACGCAGGAAAACATCATCAGCCATTACGGAACAACAAAAATAGATGAAGAACATTCACCAGGATAGGGAAGCATTTGTTGCTTGGACGTAGCGAAGTGGTAGGCACAAAGACAGACGAAATCAAGTACATTAGAAGCTTCATCTTGAATACATCGCCGTGGGTTTTCATCTTTTCCAGCGAAGTTGCAAGCACCGTCTTATTAGGCATGGTTGCATCATCAGGAAACAAACGGGGGAACAATTCTTGCTCAATATCATTGTTCGTCTCGTATTCCCCACGGGGTACACCTAATGTGCAGAAAACGGACTCCTCGTCCAAAGGCAGTCTTCCAAGTCCCGGAATTCTGGCCTGCAAAAATAAAATAAAATAAAGCAAATCTTAGGTTCAACAGACACTTGCCACCAAACAAGTAAGCTCAGTGGCAAAATGTACATCAACCAACAGGACCCCGTTAACATGTTTTACAAAACAGCATGGCAAATGAAGTGTAGATGGAAAACAATTTCTTGCCGTCTGCTTAATTGGATAGCAGGTACGAAATTGCGCCTGAATCAGTGGCAAAAGCAAATGGCAACTGACAATTCATGTTCAACTAACTAGTTGCCATGTATTTAAAAAGCATAGTGGCAATCTGTATGTAGACTGGTAGACTAGAGTTGCCATGTTTGCAGAGAAATGCATGGCAAATAAGTGAATTTGAAGGAACAAAAACTACATTACTTACAAAACGAAATGTCTGTAAAATTTACATCTAGGGATAATACCATGCTCTCAGGCCCGAACATCGATCAAAATAACACCCCTGAAAAATGAGAAATCGTTGCCGACAAGAGCATCAACTAGGAAATCAGAGCATAGTCGCTGCAATATAGACCTGAGGGTGTCTAATCTCTCAACACAGAGAGTGTACCACCCGAGGAACGGCGAGCATCACCGGCGTGGTTTCCATCGCAGCGGCAAAATGAACTAGGTGCTGCCGGCAAAACGGCACACCTTGATACTCCCTCGTCGTCGGGGATGAGTAAATCGACCCTGAGATCAACACGAATCTCACCGGAATCGAGAAGCAGATGAGGGGGGGAGAGGGGGGACTCGGAGGCGGGGGAGGAGGCAGATCTGCACCAGGGGAATCGTCGACGCCCTACCTATGCGCGGTGACTGCGCCGCGGACGACGCTCCGGTTGCTTGAGCACCAGCGACAGCCACGAAGACCGGCTGCTCGTCCGCCGCCGCCGCCGCCCCTCTCCTCTGCTCCGCCTCCGCCTAGAAACTGCCAGACGAATGTGGATGGGGAGAGAAGCTATGAAGGCTGTGGGAAATGCAGGGCGCGGTAGTGGGGAAACAGTCCTGGAGGAAGTGGAAGAGGAGAAGTGCGCGGCGTGCGGGCGCAACAGTAGAACCACCACACGCCGGCTTGGCAACTGCGAGCAATCCGAGAGAAACGGGCGTGCGAGCGAAGTGGGTAAACCTCCACACACACCAGCCGAGTCCTACGTGACAAAGAAATTCATACAAAATTTGCCAAGATTCGTGCAGCTGTCAATGGACGGCGATCCATGCGTGTGGGCGGGTTGCCAAACCCCCACACGTGTGGGCGTTATCTTTTCCCCTAATCTAACGGTCACAGATGGAGTCATCCAGCGGTCGTGGTAAGACCGGCGCAGCGCTTCGGCCGGTCGACCGGCGCAGATCACTGCCCATTTAGTTTTTAACCTAGTCTACAATCTATAATTAATTTTCTATAACTAAAGAGTGGAAGCTTTCTTAGTTCTCCTACGTCACTCTTTTGTATCCGTTGATTTTTTGTTAACTATAAAGATTAACGGTACAGATTTAAAAGTAGATCAATGTAACGTGTTACGTATCCTTATCTAATAATAAAGCACGGATTGCTTCTGGTCGTACGTCATTTAAATTACCCTCAAAGTTAGTGAGAATTACCCACCAATGCCACCCGTAAGTAAAGAAAACGATTCGTTTTTAAATCGCCGCAGAGTTCTATTCTTATGAGCTGATACGTTATAAAAACACAACAGAGACTTGGCGCGATGGCTAGCAGCGCATCGCTCCACGCGGGTGGCCAGGGATCGATCCCTGGCTCTACCACTTTTTCACTTCTCCTTCTCCTCTCTTAAGAGTGGTAATGGGCCGGCCCATATGCGGGCGTGGCGCCCCTGTTTTTTTTTACTTAATCATTTCTGTTTTAGTTTTTTCTTCTTTAAATTAATTTCGGATTTTCAAAAGAACAAAATTTTAAAAAGTTATGAGTTTTGAAAAAAGGAGGAAAATGATAAACTGTTTGTGAATTCAAAAAAAATCGGAAAATCGTAAAATGTTCATGAATTCAAAGAATTGCTCACATATTATAAAAAAAGTCATGATTTGAACTAAATTTTCATGAAATAAAAAATGTTCATGATTTTTAAAAATAGCCCAATATTCAAAGCATATTCAGGAATTTGAAAAACATGCCCATCAACTTTTAAAAAATGTTTCACAAAAATTAAAACCCATGTGCGGGTCGTGGCGCCCCCTAGTTTCTTTCTTTTTTACTTTCTCATTTCTGTTTTGGTATTTTCTTCTTTAAATTAATTCCGGATTTTCAAAAGAACAAAATTTTAAAACATTGTGAGTTTTGAAAAAAGGGGGGAAATGATAAGCTGTTTATGAATTCAAAAAATATTCGGAAAATCATAAAATGTTAATGATTCAAAGAATTGCTCACATATTATAAAAAAATCATGATTTCAAATTAATTTTCATGAAATAAAAAATGTTCATGATTTTTCAAAATAGTCCAATATTCAAAGCATATTCGGGAATTTGGAAAACATGCCCGTCAACTTTTAAAAAATGTTCACAAAAATTAAAACACGTCCATAAATAGCATCATGACATCACTCAGACATACTTTGTAAAATAAGTCCTTATCTCATTCTTGCATTTGATTCATACTATTTTATATCTACCACACGTCCATACATGCATAATCTGATAGTTTTCTCCCGTTGCAACGCACGGGCATATTTGCTAGTAGAATATAAAGCATGTGATCCTCAAAAAATATATATATATAAAGCATGTATAGAAAACACAACCTATCATTGACACGTCTTTGGACAGTCTCTTCTTATGGGGGTCCGACCTGCACACAAACACATTAGTTTTCGGACGAGGCTTACCTGCTCCGGCCGGCTGCGTGCACCGATCTGTCCTCCCGCATCATTCGTTTTTCATCTATAACCGCTGCTTCAGGTTTTTATCCCCCGTGTACCTTTTTTTTGAAAAAATAGCAAATAATTCCCGTATTTCTCTATCCCTTCAATAAAATAAATAAGTCTGAACTCTAACAAACCATACGCAGCCCGTGCACCCACGACGAGGAAGTTAGAGGAATCGGCTCGGCGACGAAGTTCGCCGGCTTATCTCAGGTAGGCGGTGTGGGCTGATAGGCGTGACATCGTCCACGAGAAACTCTCGTGCACAGTAAAAGAACGCTCCGCTCGCGTCGCTCTCCAGGGGAGCGGCCCGAGCGTGACCTAGCGCAGCCGCCACCACCCCGCCCGCTCCTCCCCGCCCCCTCTCCGCCGGCGGGCGTCGCTGCCGGGCAAAGCCCGCGCAGCAGCCGCCAGCGGCGGGTCTCTCTCGCGTGGATGCGCTCCGGGACCGGCCTGGACGGCGCGGTGCACTTGGCGAGGTTGGGTGCCGGGGCGGCGGCCCCGGATTCGCTCTGCGGTGGTGACGGCTGCGGTGGCCGCGTGGGCGGCGCCTCGGCGCGTGGAGGTGGCTGGGGAGGCTCGGCCCCTTGTGGTCAGGCGGTGCGACCTCGGCGGGCTGGCGGCAGGAGCACCCCGACTTCCTCGCCGGCGACCTTCTCCGGCGGGACGACGGCTCGTGCGACTGCTTGGCGGCCCTCTCCTTCTGGTCCTGGTGGCTGCATCGGGCGGATTTGAAGCTGGAGCTCGTCTGTCAGCTTCGGGTGGATCTGGTGGTGGCAGCTCGTGGTGGCATCCTCGTGCGACTGGATCCGGAGCTTCGGGGTGGCAGCCCGTGCTCCTTGCCCCGTGGTTCTGGTCTGGCGGTGTGCGTCGCGCTGGCTGCGGCTCTTCGTCGTTGGCTTGACTCGGGAGGTTGCCGGATCCAGCCGGGTTCGGTTGGTTTCGGCTCGCTGGTTCTTCTGGCCGGCGACGAGGTTTGTGGTGGCTTCTACGTGGTCATGACGCGATGGCTTCGTGGAAGGTGTGCGGGCTAGCGGAGGTGCAGTGCGTGGGGTTGTGGTGTTGGGCGGTGCTCCGGGCGAAAGCTTGCCGGCCGACGGCGTCGGCGTCTGTGGACGTCGTCTCACCTCCTTGGAGGCGCCGCCGAGGAGTTCTCTTCCTGCACACCCTCGGATCCAGTTCTTCGGGTGAAAACCTAAGACCCGGTTGGGTCGGACGACGGCGTCGACATCGTCGCTTCCCTCTTTGGGGCGTCGTCTTGAAGAACTTTGGATCTCGTTTGCACGCTCCATGGGCTAGACGCTCGCGACATTGCGGTCGGCAGATGCCCGTCCGGCGATGTGGATGCTTTGCGCGGCTTCTTGTGTGGCAATGATGACCGCTTCAAGCAGTGTAGGGTTTGCAGCTGTGTTGTGGTAGTCGGTCTCATCCCGCGTGTTCGAGGGGTCGCCGTGCCTTGCTTGTCTTCTGAAGTTGGAGCTGCTGAGGAAGAGCCTCGCGGCGACGATGACGCGAGACAAGTGGTCGGTTCTAGCGCTGGCTCGGCGCAGGTCTAGCACTTTTCCTCCTGCAATGCTCGTCGATAGAGTCGGAGCTGCCTGGTCACCGTCGCGTGTGGTGGACTGTTTGGCATTGGCCGACGCAGGTCTCTGCGATTGTCTGTGGCGGAGGCTACATCGGTGGTCCTCGATGGAGGAGTCGGAGTCGCCCTCGCGGAGGTGTGATGACGATGGCACCAGATTGCGACCTCGACGGCGTTCTCCTCCTTGGCGGCGTGTGTGCGTTCTTGTGTGGGTTGCCAGGTCGCCCTGTGTGCCTTGTTTTTGCGGACGTGTTGTGACGGTTTTCGCCCGGTTTTCCGTTTATTAACTGGGCAACTCTTTTCGACCTTTTTTAATGAATCGGGCCCTAATGGACCGCGTTTCAAAAAAACGTAGGCGGTGTCGGCCACCAGGGAGGGAACACTTGTTCTCGACCAGGGGCTTCGGCACGAGCAGCAGCTGCACTCCAGCGACCTGGTTGAACATGGCCGTGTTCTGGTCCAGCGCCAATCGCTTGACTCGAAGAGTCACGGCATTTTCCGACAGCGTCTGCCTCGCCGTCGACGCGTATGACACCACCGGCAGAGAATCTGCATCGCCTGCTGCTCATCGACGCTATATCTTATATTTTTAAGAAGTTGGTCCCAATTCTCTTGACATGCAGTCTATCCACATCATCTTAACATGCAACTATTCCATCTCAGCACTCAAGGACATATCGACAGATTTTTAAAACAATCATGCATGCAATAAATCTTCCCAATGGCCTTGATTCGCAAACAGAAAAAGAAGCCCAGCCGCCTATTCTGAGAAGACGAAGCCCAACCGTCCCACCCCACGCAATGCCTTTCTGTTTATAGCAGTGTCTCTCCCCTACCCGGAGTGCGTGCGTGCGAGGCATGCGCCTGGCCGGAGTCAAGCAGCAGTCGTGTAGGGTGTGTGTGCGCTCTAGTGGGCTGCATGGCCGGGTGTGCTTTTAGTGCATGCGTTAGAAATGGAGAGTCTTGGACATGGCTCGCGGTCAGTTCGGAGGGCGCCTACAGTGTGCGGTTGAGCGAATGGCTCACGTACTTGGGCAGGCCGGGTCTCCAGGAGCTCGTGTGTGTGTGCGCACGCGCGTGCCGCTGGAAGCAGTTGCTAGGTGCCATGGGTATAAAACGTCACGTAATCACTTCGTCCTTGTTGAGCCGAGGTGGAGAGAAATACAGAGAAAAGGCCAGCGTTCGTCGCTGAGGGGCGTTCGTTGCCCGGCGGGCGTTCGTCGCCCGGCAATTCACTATGTCTCGTGTTCTTTTTGATCATGTTGGAGATATGCCCTAGAGGTAATATGTATGATGATATTTCCTATGTGTTTATGAATAAAGATAGTCCTTGAATGTTATCAATGATGATGTGTATTAACAATTATGTGACTTGTTTGTGAGACTATGCATTGTATGATAATTGTCATAAATGGTCCCTAGTCGAAAAGGTTGTGTGGACGCTCAACCAGTTAGACTAGCATATGACATGGTGGATGGTCCGGTCTCACTGAACATGTAGCATTGGATGCTAGCTGGATAATGTTGACTCAAAAATATCTGGTCGGGTTCGGCGTAGTCAGACACGAGTCGAGATAAGGTCTGAGTTGATGATGTTTACTACGCAACTTTATTCTTGTAAACTATGTTGGGCCTCGAAGCGCAGAGTTTTGTAGGACAGTAGCAATTTTTCCTCAAGTGGATGACCTAAGGTTTATCAATCCGCGGGAGGTGTAGGATGAAGATGGTCTCTCTCAAGCAACCCTGCAATCAAATACAAGAAATTTCTTGTGTCCCCAACACATCCAATACAATGGTAAATTGTATAGGTGCACTAGTTCGGCGAAGACATGGTGATACAAGTGCAATATGGATGGTATATATAGGTTTTTGTAATCTGAAATTATAAAAACAACAATGTAACAAATAGTAAACAGCGAGCAAAACGGTATATTAATGCTTGGAAACAAGGCCTAGGGTTCATACTTTAACTAGTGCAATCTTTCAACAATGCTAACATAGTTGAATCATATGATCATCCCTCAACGCGCGCGCAACAAAGAATCACGCCAAAGTTCCTATCTATCGGAGAACAATAAGATAAAATTGGTGTAGGTAGTAGAACCACCTCAAAGTTATATTTTCCGATCAATCTTTTGAGCTATCCCTATAAGTGTCACAAACAGCCCTAGAGTTCGTACTAAAAGAACACCAATGATACATATCAATCCACCCTAATGTCACCTAGATACTCCAATGTCACCTCAAGTATCCGTGGGTAAATTATGCGACATGCATCAAACAATTTCAGATCTATCATATTCAATCCAACACAAAGAACTTCAATGAGCACCCCAAGATTTCTATCGGAGAACATGGTATGAAAACGTGCAATCAAACCCTATGCATAGATCCCCAAGGTCATCGAAATCCGCAGGTTGATGCCTCAACATATATGAAGTGAATCAATAGAATACCCCAATGTCACTATGGGTATCCCACGCAGGATGTACATCAACTGTTCTCAAACCAATATATTCAATTCAACATAAGAGATCTTAAAGGGAATGATTCAATTCATCACAACAAGATGGCAAGGGAAATAAATCATATGATCCGACTATATTAACAAAGCACGTGATACATCAAGATCGTGTCATCTCAAGAACACGAGAGAGAGAGAGAGAGAGAGAGAGAGAGAGATTGAACACATGGATACTGGTACATACCCTCAGCCCCGAGGGTGAACTACTCCCTCCTCGTCATGGCCTCCGCCAGGATGATGGAGATGGCCACTGGAGATGATTTCCCCTCTCCGGCAGGGTACTGGAAACCCTCCAGATGAGTTTTTCGTCAATACAGAGAGTTGCGGCGGCGAAGCGGAAGTTCGATGTTTATTTCTGGTATTTCTGGTATATATAGGATTTTACAGCGTTGGAATCACGCCAAACGGAGCCACTTGGGCCCCACAAGCTATTTGGGCTCGGCCTAGGGGTGGGTCGCGCCCTGATGGCTTGTGCCCCACGTGGACCTCCCCTCCGGTGGTTCTTCGCTCCAATATTTCTTCTTTGGTCCAGAAAATATCATCAAAAAGTTTCGGGCCATTCCGAGGACTTTCATTTTCTGCACAAAAACAACACCACGGTAATTCTGCTGAAAACTGCGTCAGTCCGGGTTAGTTCTAAATAAATCATATAAAGTGTATTAAAACCATATAAAAGTATTATAAACATAGGTGAATATGGCATGAATACTTCGTAAATTATAGATACGTTGGAGACGTATCAGCATCCCCAAGCTTAATTCCTGCTCGTCCTCGAGTAGGTAAATGATAAAAGAAATAATTTATGAAGTGTGAATGCTAGCATAATATATAATATTGATCAAGGATAATATCAGCCATTTTTCTAGCATCATAACCAGCAAGTATTTCTCATAAAGCTTCTCATGAGCAAGTTATTCACATGTTAATGTATAGACCATTAACTTTCTTGAAAAATAGCAAACTGTGTTTTTAGTCATCAAACAATTATAATTCATCTTATTTTCAGGAAGGGTCTATGCAAGAGCTTTGGTTCAGCAAATTCCACATACTCAACTATCATTTAGTCTTCCATGATTGCTGACACTCAAAGCATATTTTTAGAACAAACAGTTTCAGTCAAACACAAGGAAGATAGGGGCTGAAAGTTTCGCCTCCCAACTTATTTATTTCGGGGATAATGTCAATAAATAATGAATCATGATCACCTATATTCAATTGGATATATGTGTCTGGATCTTTCCCCACCACATGATGCTTGCCAACTGAGGAATTAATAGATTGGAATAAGAAGCTGACTCGACATGAAAAGTAAAAGATAAGCCCTTCGAAGAGGGAATCAGGGATTTGCAGATGTGCCAGAGCTCATTGTTTTAAAACAGAGATGAATATGTAATTTTGAGTGGTATACTTTTCCTGTCAACATCACAACAGAGTTTTCAATATCTTCCATGCTAATCACATTATTGGCGGTTCCCAAACGGAATTGAAATTTTACTCCCCCTCCACCATTCAAACACATTCCATGGCTAGCCAAATCCACAGGTACCATCCAAACAATCAACTTTCTAGCAGTGTCTCTCCCCTGCCCGGAGTGCGTGCGTGCGCGGCGTGCGCCTGGCCGGAGTCAAGCAGCAGTCGTGTAGGGTGTGTGTGCGCTCTAGTGGGTTGCATGACGGAGAGTCCTGGACATGGCTCGCGGTCAGTTTGGAGGGCACCTACAGCGTGCGGTTGAGCGAATGGCTCACGTACTTGGGCAGGACGTGTCTCTAGGAGCTCGTGTCTGTGTGCGCGTGCCGGAGGAAGCAGTTGTTAGGTGCCATGGGTATAAAACGTCATGTAATCACTTCGTCCTTGTTGAGCCGAGGTGGAGAGAAATACAGAGAAAAGGCCAGCGTTCGTCGCTGAGGGGCGATCGTTGCCGGCGGGCGTTCGTCGCCCGGCAATCCACTGTGTCTCGTGTTCTTTTTGATCATGTCGGAGATATGCCCCAGAGGCAATATGTATGATGATATTTCCTATGTGTTTATGAATAAAGATAGTTCTTGAATGTTATCATTGATGTATATTAACAAGTGCGTGACTTGTTTGTGAGACTATGCATTGTTTGATAATGGTCCTAAATGGTCCCGAGTCGAAAAGGTTGTGTGGACGCTCAACCAGTTAGACTAACATATGACATGGTGGATGGTCCGGTCTCACTGACCATGTAGCATTGGATGCTAGCCGGATAATGTTGACTCAGAAATATCTGGTCGGGTTCGACGTAGTCGGACACGAGTCGAGATAAGGTCTGAGTTGGACAGACCCAACTATGAGACGCATGGATATGTCATCTGTTAGTCTCTAGTACAACATACGTTCTATGTCCTAAGACCTGAGCTGGCACATGTACTCGAGATGGTGACAGATCAGCTTTGGGACGACCAAACGCTACTCCGTAACTGGGTAGTTATAAAGGTAGGTTTCGGGCTTGTCCAGACCCATGCTGTGAGACATGGTCGAGCAAGATGGGATTTGCCCCTCCTATCTAGAGAGATATAATCTGGGCCCCTCGTGTGATGCAACCAAGGTAAGCATAGCCATGTGACAAGAATTATGAGATAATCCGGTTTGTGGTCGGCATCACTGGGACGAGAAAGAGGTCGGGCTAGCACAAGGATGACAGACTCGCCTTGAGCCTAACAACATATCTCGTGTGGCAAAGGAAACAGGAGTGTGATGTACAAGTTTGCCTAACCAGCTTCATCAGAAACTTGGTGTCGGCACGCTTTGCTACAGGCCGCTACCGGCTAGCCAAGCCGGATGTAATCTGACTCGCGACCAAGTGAACGAGAACCTAAAGGGTCGCGCGCTTAAGGGAAGGAACCTACGAGGTCAGATTAGAGGACACTGATCAGATATGATCCGAGCTGGACTTGGGTCATGACCGAGTAGACTTTGGGCTTTAGGATCCGTGCGAGGCCCAAGAATTGAGCCCACGGCGGATGCCTATATATAGTGGGGTGCGGCACACTTATTGGGCTAATCGCTTCGGCACCGTCATTAGGTATTTGCATGTGTTGCAACTAGCCACCTCCACTCGATGCCGACTGTGTGATCGGACCTAGCAGTCCGCCGCATGGTGTTCCTCCTGCACGCACAGATACCATTAGAGGCGGTGCACTTGCGCCGCTCCGACGAACCTGTACGTGGGATCCGCCGACAGGCTGTTCAAGGGAGATCACGCGAGGAAGAGACGGACCATGCAGACGTGCTGCCCCAACTCTACTTCCGCTGCACGGCACTACACTTCTAGTGGTCACAATCTGTGATCCATCTCTATAGCATGTTCTTGGATGTTCTGCGCATGGGAAACTTATAATTTGGATGCGATGCACCTACTGAAGAACCCAAAAGTGGTATCAGAGCCTCTGCTATAGGTTTTGGTTTCACATCGGATACATATTTGATATGTGGAGGCGGCAGACGAGATCTGTCATCGTTTATGAGATCAGCTATGTGCACGGTTGATGAGATCAACCGCACATGGGGATCATCGAGGCTATGTTTTCTATCAATTGGAATCGATAAGGTCGTGACACAACCTACCCCTACCGGTCAGTTTTCCGCCATCGGGGTTAACAGTGAAACGTAAATCCGAATCGGATTCGCGATGATCGATGAGATCGGTCAGATCAGAAAATTCGGCGTGATCGGAGTACAGATTCGATCTGTGTTCAGAAAACGCCGGGACCGCCGTGTAAGTAGCCCCGTATATTTCGTACACGATCACTCAAACCAGTAGAATGCAATTCTATGCATAAATTGGTTTTGCAGGTTTGATGTGAATAGTATGGCTCATATGTATGTGATGCATGTGTGTAATTTAACATGACCAGCGTGTCATGATTGCCAGCCGGCAGGAGCCAAAGTGCTTTTCTTATATTGTATAATGACCTGCGTGTTGACTTGTGATTCTCTGTAAATTCATTACTAGTTGTAGTAGTGGGAGGACAGAGATCAAGTTCGTGGCTAGGCATCCCGGTGTGACGAACAAGATGGAGTTCCGAACTGGTCATCGGAGTTGGAGCCGGCCTAGAAGGACGTCCATGAAGGAGCCATACTATTTCACATATTTATTTTTTATATATGAGTGATATTGCTTCTTGTTTATATCCATGCTAAAAATGGTAGAAAAATCCCTCATAAATATCAAGCACATTGCCATTCCGGATGGTGCACCTTCACACGTCAAGTACGTCTAGTAGTGGACTCATAAAATTGAGATGCTAGGTGTCCTTGAACTGGAGGGTTCGTGTCGGACACGGACATGCACTCCATCAGGTTAACTTGACAAGGCTATCAAAACGGTTTTCGGCCTTGTGGCAAAGAAGGTTGGGAGCCGGGGTATAAGATACCTACCCGACCGACAGGACTCGTATAGAGATACGATTAGCAAGGAGTTGCTTACCGAATAGGCAAGTTGGCTAGTAGTGATGCTAAAGCTCACTAGTCGCTTGTGGTAGTCGGATCCTGAATCACTGAGAGTTTGCGGAGGGATGCCGACTTCAGTGGGAGTAGTTCTGTTTAAGGCTTGAATTGCTCTATATAAACACATTGCTTAGTGATTGCATATTTTCTATTTTAGATCAATGGCACCACCTGCTCAACCCAACTTTGCACTGAAATCAATTCTAGAAAAGGATAAACTGAATGCAACAAACTTTATCACCTGGTATAAAAATATGAGAATTGTTCTCAAGCACGATAAAAAGGAACATGTTTTAGAGGATCCACTTCCAGAGGAACCTGCCGAGCATGCTAGTGCCACAACCAAGAATGCCCATCAGAAACTCGTTGATGAATCAAACGAAATCAGTTGTCTGATGCTGGCTTGTATGGAGCCCGATTTGCAAAAGCATTTCAAAAACATTGAGGCTTTCGATATGATCGAGAGTCTCAAGAGCATGTTTCAGACACAGGCTAGGACTTGAAGGTTCAACATCTAGCAATTCTTGACGGATTGTAAGCTGACAGAGGGTGATCCACTGATCCCGCATGTGATCAAAATGATCGGATACGTGCAAGTTTTGGATCGGTTAGGTTTCCCACTCGGGGACGAGTTGTCCACGGATGCAATTTTGGGTTCTCTTCCGGCTAGCTATGGGACGTTCATCTTGAACTATCATATGCATGGCATGGATAAGAAGCTCACTGAGTTGCATGGGATGCTCAAGGTGGCAGAGCAGGATATTAAGAAAGGCACGCATCAAGTGTTGATGGTACAGAAATCGGCTAAGTTCAAGAAGAGTTGGTCCAAGAAAAAGGCTAAGGACACAGAGAAGGTTGTCTTTGCTGCGGAGCCAAAGTTGGGACCGAACTCAAATGCCATATGCTTTCATTGCGAGGAACCTGATCATTGGAAGAGGAACTGTAGCAAGTGGCTTGCCGAGCATGGCAAGAAGGCTAGAAGTACGACTTCAAGCAAAGGTACACTTGTTACATATGTTATGGACAATTACCTTGCTGACATACCTAGTAGCTCTTGGGTATTTGATACCGGATCGGTTGTTCATACTTGCAACTCGATGAAGGGGCTGGTAAGAACTAAGCATGTGGCACAAGAGGAGATTGACATCAGGGTCGGCAACAAAGCAAGAGTTGCTGCGTTGGAGGTCGGCACGGTGCAGCTCCAGCTTCCTTCTAGATTCATTTTGGAATTGAATAATTGTTATGACATTCCTGCACTTAGTCAGAACATTATTTCTGCCTCATGCTTGATGAGTGAAGGTTATGAATTCAATTTAAAGGACAATGGTTTTTCATTTTATTTGAATGGAATGTTCCGCGGCTATGCACCCATTGTAGATGGGCTATTTAATTTGAATCTGGAAACGGAACCAGTCTATAACATGAATGTGAAGAGGCATAAGCCTAATGACATAAATCGGACATAGTTCTGGCATTGCCAGCTTGGAAACATTTGTATGGAACGCATGAAGAAGCTCCATGATGATGGACTCCTAACTTTTTCCAACTTCGGGTCATTCGAGACTTGCGAATCATGCTTGGTCGGCAAGATAACTAAGTCTCCTTTTGCAAAGTGTTACGAGAGGGCGTCTGAGCCGTTGGAGCTTATACACAGTGATCTGTGTGGTCCGATGAGCACAACGGCTAGAGGTGGCTACCAGCACTTCGTGACTTTTACCGACGGCTTCAGTAGATATGGATATATCTATTTGATGAGGCACAAGTCAGAAACTTTTGAAAAGTTCAAAGAGTTTCTGAACGAGGTTGAAAATCAGCTCGGCAAGACGATAAAGCTTTTGTGATCAGATCGTGGATATGAGTACATGATCCAGGAGTTTGATGATCATATGAAAAGCGGAGGTATAGTACCTCAGCTCACGCCTCCGGGCACGCCGCAAAGAAACGGTGTGTCAGAACGGAGAAATTGAACCTTGTTGGACATGGTCCGATCGATGATGATTAAATCGGATTTACCATTGTCATTCTGGGGACACGCTCTAGAAACTACAGCTTTCACACTTAACAGGGTACCATCAAAATCCGTAGACAAGACACCACATGAGATGTGCACTGGGAAGAGTTCTAGTTTGTCTTTTCTAAAGATTTGGAGTTCTGAAGCATTTCTCAAGCGACTCATGGCATGCAAGCTTACACCCAAATGGGATAAATGCATATTCGTGGGATATCCAAGGGAAACCTTGGGATAGAGCTTCTACAACCGGGAAGACAACAAAGTGTTTGTTGCTCAGAACGTGGTTTTCCTAAGGAAAGAGTTTCTTAGTCGGGAAGCTAGTGGGAGAGCGGTGCGACTCGAAGAAGTTCAAGAGCCACTCGGGGATGACTGGGCTGGTGATGAGATCGTACAAGAGTCGGTCAGGGAACCTGTAGTGGAATCGACAAAGGAGCCACGGAGGTCTGAAAGATTGCACAGAGTGCGCGATGTGTTGTTGCTAAAAAGCGACCAGCCAACCACGTATGCGGAAGCGATGGTGAGCCCAGATTCTGAGGCATGGCTGGAGGCCATGAGATCCGAGTTAAAGTCCATGGATGATAATCAAGTCTGGGACTTGGTTGATCCGCAACCTGGCGTAATTGCCATTGGTTGCAAATGGGTCTTTAAGAAGAAAAATGATGTGCATGGAAATGTTCAGATCCACAAAGCTCGGCTTGTCGCTAAAGGTTACGGACAAGTTCAAGGAATTGACTACGACGAGACCTACTCCCCGGTAGCGATGCAAAAGTCGATGAGGATCATACTAGCTATAGCTGCATATTTTGATTATGGCAGATGGATCATACTAGATATGGCAGATGGATGTCAAAACGGCTTTCCTTCATGGAAATTTAAAGGAGGATGTATACATGATACAACCTGAACGTTTTGTCGATCCAAATAACGCTGGTAAAATACGCAAGCTCAAGAGATCCATTTATGGATTGAGGCAAGCTGCTCGGAGTTGGAACATTCGTTTTGGTGAAGTCATCGTTGATCTTGGTTTCATCAAGAACGAAGAGGACTATTGTTTATACGAGAAGTCTAGTGGGAGCTCGGTAGTATTTTGATCCTGTATGTGGATGATATACTACTGATCGGAAATGATATTTCGATGCTGAACTCAGTCAAGGAATCATTGAATGGCAAGTTTTCGATGAAAGACCTTCGGGAAGCAGTATACATTTTAAGCATCATGATCTATAGAGATAAATCGAAGAGGCTGCTTGGCTTGAGCCAGAGCACGTACATAGACAAAGTGATGAAAAGGTTCAACATGAGTGAGGCCAAGAAATGGTTCTTGCCCGTCTCACGTGGTATAAGGCTAAGCAAGACTCAGAGTCCTACGACTTCTGATGAGCGAAACCGGATGAGTAGGATTCCATATGCTTCGGCAATAGGATCCATCATGTATGCCATCCTATGTACTCGACCTGATGTTGCCTATGCAATAAGCTTAACAAGCAGATACCAGGCTGACCCAGGTGAGAATCACTGGGCAGCGGTGAAAACTATCAAGTACCTGAGAAGGACTAAAGAGATGTTCCTAGTTTATGGAGGCGAGGAGGAGCTACGACCTGGAAAGGACTAAAGAGATGTTCCTGAAGTATACTTTTAATTCGTATGCGATGCACCTACGGATGAACCCAAGAGATCATTCGTCGATCCTCGGTTCCAACACCGGCTAGGACTAGGAAGGGATCTCTGCGTGTGGTTTGGTCCTCTAGAATGTCCGCCGGTCCACGGCGAATCCAGCGGCTCTCTCGACTTGGTTCCGGCAACAGTCTGTCTGATGCCTTGATCGAATCTCAACCTCCATCGGTGAGCCATTCCTTCCTCTTTCTCCACCTTCTCTATAGTCCAGATTACATCTATCTGAAATGCCAACTTAAGTTCTGATTCGTAAGTTCCACCACGGGTCGCCTACTGATAGAGTAGGATGGGACAAATTAGGAGCCCTCGTTGTCCCCCGTTGTCTCTTCTAATTCTCTCATGTACCAGGTTAGTCCAGATCGCAAGGTGTTCGACACAATGATTAGATTTCCATATGTAGTCTTACATACTCCCTCCGTCCGTGAATAAGTGTACATCTAGTTTTTGTCTTAAGTCAAAGTTTTACAACTTTGACCAATTTTTTAATGAAAAGTAAAAGCATTTATGACACTAAATTAGTATCACTAGAACCGTTTTGAAATGTACTTTGATAATATACCAATTTGATGTCATATATGTTACTACTATTTTTTATAAAGTTGGTCAAAATTTTAAAACTTTGACTTAGAACAAAAGGCCAGATGTACACTTATTCGCGGACGGAGGGAGTATGTTTCTCAACACCCTCAGAGAAACTCAATTGTTTCAGTCTACTGTTTGTTGCTTTTAAGGCTGCCAAATGCATTGCTTAACAGGTTTCTTGGTGAGTAGAGGTCTCTTTCTCTCTCATCTTTTGTTGGAAAGTACAAGTATTTTCTCTATGGTTGGGAGAGTAAGATTGCTATATAATTGGTACCTCTCTTACTTGCATTATTACTATTTTGCAATGATGTTTTCTTAGTTGTTTCACGATAAAGTAAGCATAATTCATTTGAACCTAGATATAACTGCATGTGCTCTTATTTTTTCTTATATAATGGGCTATTTTGTACATAAACTTATTTTATGGGTGGTCTAAGATATTTGATTGTGAAGATGTAGGTGAAAGAAGTTAATGTTGTGACATGTTCTTGGTATCAATTGAGTTGGAGGGAGTCAGACAAATCAACTTACATTCATGTGGTGTTGTGAAGAGATATATCAAGAATCCAAGTTCTTAACTTGGTACATTTTGCTGAAGGCAGTCATCCTGACTGAATTTCGTCTTTTTTTCTCTATTTTTTCCTTTTGAGCCATGTTCTTACATCGTTTGGTTTGGAAGAAGTTTGAGAGATTTTAATTTTTGAGTTTACTGTTTCCATTGACTATGATATGCTATTTTTATACATAGATGGCATGACATACAATCAATTATGTGCCTGTTATTTCAGATTCATGTTGCATACCCAACTGGTCATTAATGGTTGGCAAAGATTAGTGTGTGGTGTGGTGAAGCTATTTATGCAAAAACGAATTGAAAGGCTTTGTATCCACTACTGTTTAACAAGTTGTAATGGCTGATGATTTTCTCAACACAATGGTTTATCTATTATTCATTGGATCAACATAAGTAGTTGCTATGAAATATATACATGTATTTCTAACACAACTAACTTATGTTTTTTTCTAAATAAGAACATTTTTACCCCTATAGCATTTTCCTCTAATTCTAAGTCATTTGAATGTTATGTAAGATTATGGAGTACCTTATATGATAAGCTAATGTATATCTACATGTGCATCTATTATTGATATTCTGTTTGATATATTTATTCATATTAAGTCCAAAAAAAATTGCACTATGAATGCCACAGCAACGCGCGGGGTATTGTCTAGTTTAACCAGTTCCGCACTATCCACAAGGCATCGTGGGTGTTGGTCAACTCCTCCTAAACGGCGACATGGTTGATGCGTTCCCGGCGTCTCGCCACTTATCCCCATGGGCTCGTGGCGATCGACATGATGAAGGCGGTGAACGGCCAAGTCATCGAGTGGATGGATGTTCAGGCGGCGTGCTCCGTGGTTTATTACGCAATGGTTTTGAATTTTGAGAGTGTCATTGTGATGCAGCCTGCAGGCAGAGGAGCTGACCGAGATGGCGCACGTCTGTATACCGCCCTTACCAGTTAGTAGTGCGGCATGCTGGTGCCGTGGAGCTTGCGGGACCTTGTGCTCGTCCACGACGCGCCTGGGGAGCATCGCGTGTGCACTGCTTGCAACAGCAGCTTGCCGAGCCTACGATGAGTTCTTCTGTCTCCCTGTTTGATGTAGGAGATGTGCTGCATGCACCAGCTGCGTCCAGTGTGTGCGGGAAATATGTTTTTCTTTTTTATTTATTGTGGAGTAAAGTGGGAGCATTCATTTTATTTCTAAAGCCATAAACTCCAGTTAGGGTAAAATTTAGGTTTGAACTAGAAGTGTTGGATGTTTGAAAGGACGTGGATGTTGCCTAGAGAAGGAGGGGGGGGTGAATGGGCGCTTTTTTGGGTCCTCCCCTACCTCTAGCCGCCACCTACCACCTCAATTTCCGCGCTGGCGACCCAGCCGCCACCACATGGCGCTCAGCCGCTGGCCGCGCCGCCACAAGCCGCCGGCCACAGCCAATCCCTGCGTGCCATGCGTCCACCCAGCACCCACTGCCGCCGCGGCTCACTCGAGCCCGAGGCAGGCCAGCCCCGGGCCAAAACGGGCCCGAGCCGTGCCCCGCGCCCTACACCAAAACCCTAGCGCCGCCCCGCTCTTGCTGTCTGGCCCACCGCCACGCCTCGCCGCCCTCGCGCCTTGCCCCGCCGTTGTTCGGCCCCTCGCCGGAGCGCCCTGCCCGCGCGCTTCGCTCGCTCGCCGTTGCTCTCCTCGCGCATGGTCCGCCATCGCGGGAGCTCCCAGGCCGCCCCTCGAGCTCGCTGACGCTCGGAGCCCCGCCGGCCTTGAGGTCGCAGCCCCGTGACGCCACGCCTCGTTTGCCTGCTGCGGGCCCCGTCCCACGCCGCCGCCATCCAGATCCGGCCGGAGGAGCCTGGATCCGGCTGCCCCGCAGCCCCTTGGCCTCGTCCCCACCTCCGCCGCCCGCCGGCGTCGGCAACCCCTGCCATGGCCGACCTCGGCCTGGTCCCTGCCCGCAGAACCGGCCCGTCCCGGGACCGCGCCGCCCTGCGAGCCAAACGGCCTGAGCCGTCCCACTCGATCGCTCCGTCCAGGTTTTCCGCGAGGTTGAAAAACGTCCAAGTCTTTTCAGTATGCAATTTGTATCACATATGCATTTTGTGTTGATCATATATCGTGAACCATGCCACGGATTGAGATGCATTATATATGTAAATTGACCTACTCTTTGTGCTCTACATCATGGCATCACTTGCATGAATTATAGGAATCATCTAGTGGTGCAAATCTATGTTGCAAAAGTGCATCTGGTCGTAGTGTGCAAATTTGTTATTTTGATCAATCTTATGTGGATGATTGCAATTAAGCCGTGGGTCTTTTACTTGTGGTTCCTTCATGCGTGTGCTCTATAATATGTCTACTTTGATGCCATGCTTCTTGTTGCTATGTAAAACATCATTAGCATATTTAATTGTTGCTCTAAAGTTGTTATTGTGTTAAAACTGTAATCTGTTAACGATAAGTTCCGTTTTGCGGAGTTAATATTAATCAAACCACGCATGCTTTGGACTTGTGGAAATGGAGCGATTGCAGTGTGTAATGTCTACTTGCTGGTGGTGTGATTGCCATGCCATGAATCTCATAACCAGCTATAGTTTTCATCATGTGTACATGCTATAAAAATGTTGCTGTTTGAGGGTCCAAAATATTTCTAAGTCTCAAACTGTGTTATTTTGTTGCTGTCTTGCCATGTGATTTGCCATTGGTCTAGGGCTTATTTGGAGTGCCACAATGGAGTGTTTGGTTGACCATGTCATGCTCTATCTTGATGTGCAATTAGTTTACATATATAGGAATTGCATCATATTTATTTCTGTTGTCTAACATGTCATTCCATTAAAAACTGCTGCCTTACACCATGTTATTTTCACTAAGTCTGAGGATCTGTTTATTTCAGAATGCCACATTGTGTGGTTGTTTGCCATGATTCTGTGCATAATTAGAGCTTGGCATAATGGAATGAATTGTAGTGCATCATGTCCTCTACCTTGCTGTTGAATGTCATGTCATTCTATGACCTATAGCATATAGTTCTGGTGTTGTCAATATGCCATCAGGTTAACTTTGCTCTGTTAAAACTACTATTTTCACTATGTCATAACTGTTGTTCCAATATTCATCTTGTGAGCTCATTTGCTATATATCCATGCTTCTATTCAATTTGCTGCAATGAGATGAATTATTGTGCATCATGTAGTATACATCTCCATGTCTTTGTTGTGCATTTTAGATTGTTGTAGCTTATTGTTTTGTGGGTTGCAATATGCTATGTTGTTGTTTTGGGCAGATTTTAACTAAAACTTGCGTTGCTTGTTATTGTTTAACCGTAGCTCCGTTTTGAACATGCCATATATGAAACTTGTCTAGAATTTCATGTAGTTTCATAATATCTTGTTGCATCCATGAGTTGACATGCTTGTGGTTGTTTTTTGTATGCATTTTGCGTTCATGACATATTCATCATGTGTGTGTCATATCTTCTAGGCCGTAGCTCCGTTTTATATGATCTATATGTGTATATCGACTAGAATGACGAGTACAATCGCATTGCATTTTATTGTCCCAGTTTAATAAATATAAAATATGGTTAGTTCAGATCTAGACCAAATTCATAATTTGCATATGAGACCGTTTTTGGAAATACTATATGTTGTTTCCGGCCTCATTTAAACTTGCCTAAATGTCTAGTTAATTTATACTTCACCTCTTGCAATGTTTAACAACATTTAAACTTGCTAAGTACCTAATTGGGAGTGAACTAAATATTCAAACGTGGAGTTTCGTAAATATGCAACTCGTTGCATATTGAGCTTCACATAATGTGTAGAAGTTGATTGTTGTACTTTGCCATGTCATGCATATTTGAATGAACATGGATCATTTTTGTTTCTGCATCATGCCATATATATGTTGTTGTGTTTATCGTGTGTTGAATGTTTTTTTCCGGATTTGCTTCTTCTCGATAGAGTCCCGAAACCGCTTCGGAGTGTGAGGATTCGTTCGACTATGTTGGTTCGTCTTCTTCATGGAATCGATCTTCTTCCAAGAGGGATCTCAGGCAAGACGACCATTACCCCGGATACCACTACTATCATTGCTATGCTAGTTGTCCCGATTCTATCGCTATGTCTCGCTACCTACCACTTGTTTGTTAAACCTTCCAAAATGCCATGATCAGCCTTTAACCCTCCACATCCTAGCAAACCTTTGTTTGGCTATCGCTTGATCAACCCCTCTTATAGCGTTGCTAGTTGCAGGTGCAGGTGGATCCATGTGATAACATGGATATCTTGGGATATCACACATTATTATTGTTATTTAATTTAATGCATCTATATATTGGTAAAGGGTGGAAGGCTCGGCCTTTTGCCTGGTTATTTGTTCCACTCTTGCCACCTTAGTTCCGAGTTCTGGTATTATGTTCCATATTGAGCGCTCCTAACATGCTTGGGGTTGTTATGGGGACCCCCTCGATTATTTGTTTTGGGATAAAAAAATCTGGCAAGGCCCAACATTGGTACTCCATTTGCCTAATAACTAATAAAATTGCATAGGGACCCGCCGGCACCTGCGGATAATTAATCAACCCCCCGGGCCAGTGCTCCTCATGAGTGTTGGTCCAAACTAGAGTCGTGTGCGGGGCCAACCCGGGGCAACTCGAGTGATTTCTATCAGGCCATTGTACGCCGTGCTCATCCGGTCGTGTCCTAAGAACGAGATACGTGGATCCTATCGGGTTCGTCAACACGTCGGGCAGCCTTGCTATATTTGTTTTACCTTTCTTGAATGTCTTGTGCACGGGATTCCGAGGACACTTCGGGCTATCTCGAGGTTGAGGTTTTCCATCGGGATTCCGCGAATACTACGGGTTATCCCGTGGTTGAGGAATTCCAAACACAGCTTGTGGCTAGTTTGTGATGGATGAGTTGGAGCACCCCTGGGTTAAATCTTTATGAGAGCCGTGCCTGCTGTTATGTGGCAACTTGGAAACTTTATAATATCCGGTAATAGAAAACTTGAAGCAAACTCAATTAAAATACACCAACCGTGTGCGTAACCGTGACTGTCTCTTCTTGTGAGGTTTGAACCAGGAAGAGGACACGGTGGGGTTATGTTTGACTCGTAAGTAGGTGTTCAGGATCACTTCTTGATCATTACTAGTTCAGGTCCGCTTATGCGTAGATCACTCTTCTTATTCTTGTACTCGTAAGTTAGCCACTCAAATAAATGCTTAGTGCTTGCTCCAGCCTCACCACTTAACCATAACTCACACATTAAGCTTTGATAGTCTTGATACCCTTAGTAATGAGACTGCTGAGTCCCTGTGGCTCACAGATTACTATCACAACAGTTGCAGGTATATGTAATGTGATGATTTTACATGAGAGCGGTGCTTGTTTGATTTGGAGTTCTTCTTCTTCTTCTTCATCGATCATAGGATGGGTTCTAGGCCGGCAGCCTGGGATAGCAAGGATGGATGTCGCTTTTATCCTTTGGATTCATCCGTAGTCGGACCCTGCTCTTCTGTATGGTGATTTAATCTATTGTTCTATTGAGATGATCTTGATCTAGCTTGTGGCGAGTGTAAGCCAATTCCATATACTCATCTCCTCTTTACATGTACTTGTAATGATATCCATTCTTGCGAAACGACAAGATGCACTTCTATCCCTATCAAGGCCCTCGAGTCCAAAATAAGGATAGGACCGCATCTTGAACGTGACAGCTTGGTACATGTTCTACACTTTGTGTGTTGTTCAACTTGAATAACTCTTTGCCTTACTCTTGATCAACCTTGTATCTAATCTTCTCTATGACCAATCATTGGATAAATCCTTGAATACCACCGGGGTCATCACATAAACTCCTTGAAACCAACAAATGGATTTTGAGAAATGCCCATGGACAAATCCTTGAAGTAAAACTCAAAGCAACCATTAGTCCATAGGGATGTCATCAATTACCAAAACCACACATGGAGAAATGTGCTCTAACATATGTCCCGTAAACCATGTGTCATGCAGAATAGATATGTCACACCCGGCTGCGTGTACAATATGAAGCGCCTCCGATGAGTCATGCAACCACACACAGGTGTAAAGTAACAACTATGTGTCATGCCTCACCACCCGTCGCTGCCTACCTTCACGAATGGTGGCTGGACGTTGCTCGTGGGCTCTAGTTAGTATTCCCGCCCTCCAATCAAGGCTTCCCGCGCATGCGTCAGTCATAGGGGTAAATTGTAAACTCACCAATCCCCTAGCTGATACAACCGTATCCACTTTTTCGACACTTCTACTCTTGTTTTGGACTCGAACGAAACTAGCCTAGACTAACGTTGTTTTTAGCAGAACTGCCATGGTATTTTTTTTGTGCAGAAATAAATTTCTTAAAATTGGACAAAACTTGGCGTGGATTTTTATGGAATAAATAAAAAAACATGAATGAAGACCCGTCAGAGGGGCCCAACAGGCCATCTACGTCTCCAAAGTATCTATAATTTTTGATAGTTTCATGCTATTATATTATCAACATGAGATACTTTATATGCAATTATATTCCATTTTATATCATTTTTGGGACTAAAATATTAACCCAGTGCCAGTTCCAGTTTTTTGCGTGTTTTTTACTTTTCAGAAAATCAATACCACACGAAGTCCAAACACGATAAAACTTAACATGGGTTATTTTGGACATATGAGACCCTAAGCTACTGGCCCCCTAAGCTACTGGCCCCCTAAGCTACTGCCCCCCTCGCAACCCCACTTGACCGAAAACTACTTCTATATATTCTCACATATCCACAAACCAACAGAGATACACCCGAAACACTTTTTCCGCCGTTGCAAGCCTCGATTCTTCCGTAGTCTCATTTGGAGACCTTTTCCCGTACTCTGCTGGAGGAAGAATGGATCATGGAGGCCATCTACATCAACCTTGGTGCCTCCATGATAATGTGTGAGTAGTTCACCACAACCCTACCGGTCCGTAGCTAGTAGCTAGATGGCTTCTTATCTCTCTCTTTTTATCTCTAATACAATGTTCTCCTCCATCCCCTTATAGACTTATCCGATGAAATCTTCTTTTGCGGTGTGTTTGTTGGGAGCCAATGAATTGCGGGTTTATGATCAGATTATTCATTGAAAGTAGTTGAGCCTTTTTTGAAATTTATTATGCGTGATTGTTATAGCTTTGTATTTATTTCTGATCTATCTGTTTGGTTTTGCCAACTAGATTGATTTATCTTCATCGGGAGAGGTGCTTTGTAGTGGGTTCAATCTTGCGGTGGTCTATATCTTAATGACAGCAGGGGACAATACATGTATTTGTATCGTTGCCACTAAGGATAAAATGACGGGGTCTGAATATATTGCTTGTCTTACTTTGTCTACATCATGTCATCTTGCTTAATGCGTTACTCTGTTTGTCATGAACTTAATGCCATAGATGCAGCCAGGAGTCGGTCGATTAGTGTACTAATAGTAGTAGATGTAGGATTGTTTCTGTCTACTTGTGACGGACATGATGCATATATACATGATCATTGTCATGAATAACATCATAACTATGCGCTTTAATATCAATTGCCCAACGGTAATTTGTCTACCAATCGTTTGCTATGTGTTCAAGAGAGAAGTCTCTAGTGAAAACTATGACCAACGGGTCTATTTAATCATATTGCTAAAAACCAAAAATATCTTGTTGTAATTTATTATTTTCTTTTTTTTTCCTTTTTATTTATTTATCACTATCAAAATTAATCGTTGCATATAACGAGTTGAAGGGGATTGACAACCCTCTTGCCCGCGTTGGGTGCAAGTGTTTGGTTTTGTCTGTGCAAGTGCTGACGACGAGAGTTTGCTTGATTCTCTTATTGGTTCGATAACCATGGTTCTTAATGAGGGAAATACTTATTGCTACTATATCGCTTCGGGGAAAAATCCAACGCAACTCACAAGTATCACGCGCCCCTGCCCTTGTGGTCCCCTCACAACTCCGTTTGCTCTACCTCCAACCACATAATTACCGTCTCGTGTAGAAAAAATAGGAAAAAAGTTTCATTGTGTTCTACAATACCAAAGGACAAATCATCGCTATATCCAAAGGGCAGCATGTTTTGGCCGTTGTAAGGGTGGCCTGTTTTGAGCCACTCTTACCACGGCCAAAGCCGCCTGTATCAACATATAGCTAGGAATCCGGCCACGTTGTAGGAGATTGTCTAAATAAATCATCGGACTTGACATCGAACAATTCATGCGTAGCTTAGAAAGATTTGATTGTGTATTGTGAACGCTTAAAGGGGACAACTATAGTTTATAAGTTGAATTCAAGTTTGAACAATATATTTTAAAACATAATATTTGAATTGTAATATCTAAATTAGAACTTCTTTTGCCTTTGAATAATTTAGCTAGTCGAAGACTTATCCTAACCTATAGTTATTTTGGAATGGTGCCAACTGAAAAATAAAAGAAAACAAAGACGAATTAAGTGCCAAGTTTGTATCCGTGTCCCCTGAGGAATTTGGAGCACTGTGTTAGCCACACGAAGTCTGCATCAGGGGCGTTGTTGGATTGGATGCAGTGTGGACTATAATGCTGCGTTTGTGTGCGTACGTTAGGCTTAGGCTGGCCATAGTGGTGGTATCTTAGGTGGTATCATGCACTCGGGAATAGCAAACATGCTGATGTGGAAGAGAATTAAAGAAGAAAACAGGGTTAGAGTAGCATAGGTAGATACCATATCATGTTAAATGTTATGCTACTTTGTATCATGCATGGCAATAAATAGGATCATATATAATACTACTCTATGATAATATGCACTATGTAGGTAGTATCATACACTACTCCCTACTATGAGTAGCCTTATGGGTGACACTGCGCTCCACGCTTCCACATGTGCCTCGTGCTTGTCGTGTAAGTAGGATTTACTATACACCCCAGTGGCCCAGGCGCTGACTCTCGCACGCCCGCATATGGTGGATCAATCGTATCTTTTCTGCCAGGGATTGCACCGCGTGTAGGACTACGTGCTTCATTCATGTGAGATCCTACATGCATATCGTATGCCCATTGTCGTGGGAACGACTCCGACAGTACGAAGGGGGTAGGGTAAAGGAGCATGATCTACCGAGATGCAAATGGGTGACACGGTGGTTTTAGCGAGTTCGGGCCTCTCATGGTGGAGATAACAGCCCTACGTCTCGTGCTCCGGAGAGGCTTTGTTTATCTGTCGAGTGAAATATGAGTATCCTTACAGAGGGTGCGAACCCTTGTGCCAGAGGGGAGGGGCGGCTTATATAGAGTCCGCTGCCCCTCATAATGTCCGGCATCTAAGGGTCCGATCGTGGCTATAATGGTGAACGTTACTGGTAATGTATGCAATAAATGCTACTTATGATACAGACGAACGCCTGTCCATTAGCCTCCCTGGGGTGACTTCTGGTCTTCTGCGGTCGACTGTCTCCCGGTTCTTCCGAGTGAAAGATAACCGTCGAGTGAAAGGTAATCTCCGAGTGGATATTGTCGAGTGACTTGTATGTCTTGGTGATTTCAGTCGGAGACTTCCTTGTTGTCCTTAAGCTTTCTGGGGCAGTGTCCTTAGGTGGGGTATGTAGGTCAGACCTATGACCCTACCCTAGGTACATATCCCCATCATTAGCCCCCGAATGGATCGGGGTTCGAGTGTAAAAAGGAATCGATGCGGGTTCTGATAAGACACAACAATTCCAAGTGCATTTTAGGGCTTCACTAAAATCTGTGTCGATTGGAACCTTTGTCAATCATCCTGATCGATTCTGTCTTGAAATATATCTGAGTGAACTTCAACGCAAAATCCGGTCCGAGTAAGTGCTATTGTAAGTTCATTTCCGATTGTTTGCAAGTTCATTTCCGATTGTATTCCTGTCCATCTTGACTTTACACCCACTGGGTGTTCTCTTCAGATGCGTACTTGCTTGTTTTTTCCTCGAGTAGATCGGGTCTTGGTCGAGTGGTTTTTGGTCCAGTGGGGGCACGCCGAGTGCACCCACTGGGTGTAGTCCCCGAGACCGCTGTCAAATGGCGGTGACATCGGCACGGGTCTTAGATTTGCTTTGATAGTCGCTTGTCATTCGACAGGCCGGACCTGGTCGAGTGATAGTAGGTCCAGTGGGGGCACGCTGAGTGCACCCACTGGGTGTAGTCCCCGAGACCGCCGTCGAGTGCTTGCATCGGCGGGGGTCTGATAGAGACAATGTTTGCATGTTTGCTTTCCAATCCTTTGCTTGGCTAAGTTTGTTTGGTTTCCGAGTAAGATGGATGCTCATTACTCAGAAGAATATTGTACTTAGGCGAAAGCTTGTTCGCAACTAAGTTTCCGAGTGAAGGTGTTGCCTGTCACTCAGAACAACCTTTAACTTAAGCGAGGTCTGACACGCGGCTAAGTCCCCGGTGAGAGGAATGCTCGTCACTTGGGAGAGTTTTTAACTGAGACGAAGACTGGTTCGCAGCTAAGTTTCCGAGTGAATGGGATGCTATTCACTCGGCAGGGTTTTTAACTTAGGCGAAAACTTGTTCGCGGCTAAGCCCCCGAGTGAGAGAAGCGCTCGTCATTCGGAAGAGTTTTCAACTTAGGCGATACGGAATCGCAGCTAAGCCCTCGAGTGTGGATGGTGTCCTCACTCGGAATGGTTTTTAACTTAGGTGATACGGAATCACAGCTAAGCCCCCGAGTGTTGATGATGTCCTCACACGGAGTGGTTTTTAACTTAGGTGATACGGAATCACAGCTAAGCCCCCGAGTGTGGATGGTGTCCTCACTCGGAATGGTTTTTAACTTAGGTGATACGGAATCACAGCTAAGCCCCCGAGTGTGGATGATGTCCTCACACGGAGTGGTTTTTAACTTAGGTGATACGGAATCACAGCTAAGCCCCCGAGTGTGGATGATGTCCTCACTCAGAGTGGTTTTTAGCTTAGGGGATACGGAATCACAGCTAAGCCCCCGAGTGTGGATGATGTCCTCACTCGGAGTGGTTTTTAACTTAGGGGATACGGAATCATAGCTAAGCCCCTGAGTGTGGATGATGTCCTCACTCGGAGTGGTTTTTAACTTAGGCGATACGGAATCGCAGCTAAGCCCCCCGAGTGTGGATGATGTCCTCACACGGAGTGGTTTTTAACTTAGGTGATACGGAATCACAGCTAAGCCCCCGAGTGTGGATGATGTCCTTACTCGGAGTGGTTTTTAACTTAGGCGATACGGAATCGCAGCTAGGCCGAGCGATGGCGCGCGGGGCGGCCGATGATGAAGACGTGCCACACGGAGTGGCGATGCGCGGAGCTGCCGAGTGTCGAAGGAGCGTCCGATTGAATGGCGATGCGCGGAGCTGCCGAGTGTTGAAGGAGCGTCCGACTGAATGGCGATGCGCTTAGCTGCCGAGTGTCGAAGGAGCGTTCGACTGAATGGCGATGCGCGGAGTTGCCGAGTGTCGAAGGAGCGTCCGACTGAATGGCGATGCGCGGAGCTGCCGAGTGTTGAAGGAGCGTCCGACTGAATGGCGATGCGCTTAGCTGCCGAGTGTCGAAGGAGCGACCGACTGAATGGCGATGCGCGGAGTTGCCGAGTGTCGAAGGAGCGTGCAGCAGAGCGACGGCGTGCGGAGCTGCCGAGTGTCGAAGGAGCGTCCGACTAAATGGCGATGCGCGAAGCTGCCGAGTGTCGAAGGAGCGTGCGACTGAATGGCGATGCGCGGAGCTGCCGAGTGTCGAAGACGTGTCTTGCCGAGTGGAGATGCGCGGAGTTGCCGAGTGTGGAAGGAGCGTCCGACTGAACAGCGATGCGCTTAGCTGCCGAGTGTCGAAGGAGCGTCCGACTGAATGGCGATGCGCGGAGTTGCCGAGTGTCGAAGGAGCGTCCGACTGAATGGCGATGCGCGGAGCTGCCAAGTGTCGAAGGAGCGTCCGACTGAATGGCGATGCGCGGAGCTGCCGAGTGTCGAAGACGTGTCTCGCCGACTGGCGATGGAGCGTCCGACTGAATGCCGATGTGCGGAACTGCCGAGCCATGCATGTCGAGGAGATGTCCGACCCAGTGACGGCCCGCGGGGCGACCGTGTCCAGTACGTCATCGAGGAGGCATCCAAACAAGTGGAAACACACGAATGATCGTTGCGGCGACTGAGCCTGAGTAGCGACGAAGATGGCGTACAGATGCACCGAGTGATCGCATAACCTGTGTACAAAAAATAGCACAAGCCAACATAAAAATATATCAAAGTAACTTGATCTTTGCTGAAATAATTTGTGTAAATAACACCCATAGACACACACTGGGTGTGCCAGGTGCTTGTTGGTTCGGAACCAGCAAGAGTCTAAAGAGTGAAGGATCCAAGTGAACTTGTGAAAGTGAAGGATCCGACGTGAAGATAAAGAACCGAGCGCCGGGGTACACTCGGTGGCGTGGCCTCCGAGTGAACGTGATGTGCGACTTACTTGACACTCGGTAATGTATAAATAATTAATTAATTGAATGCAGTCTGTGAAGAATGACTTAGCTGTCTGACGACGCGCAGGGCGGTCGAGCGAAGTAGACACGTCCGACTGAATGGCGATGCACGGAGCTGCCGAGTGACGACGGAGCGTGCAGCAGAGTGACGGCGCGCGGAGCTGTCGAGTGTTGAAGACGTGTCTCGCCGAGTGGCGATGGAGCGTCCGACTGAATGACGATGCGCGGAGCAGTCGAGTGTCGAAGACGTGTCTCGCAAAGTGGCGATGGAGCGTCCGACTGAATGGCGATGCACGGAGCTGCCGAGTGTCGAAGGCGTGTCTCGCCGAGTGGTGATGGAGCGTCCGACTGAATGACGATGCGCGGAGCAGTCGAGTGTCGAAGCCGTGTCTTGCTGAGTGGCGATGGAGCGTCCGACTGAATGACGATGCGCGGAGCAGTCGAGTGTCGAAGGCGTGTCTCTCCGAGTGGCGATGGAGCGTCCGACTGAATGATGATGCGCGGAGCAGTCGAGTGTCGAAGACGGAGCGTCCAGTAGAGTGACGGCGCGCGGAGCTGTCGAACAATGAAGATGCGGTTGACTCCGTAGGTTCGCGATCGTGGTTGTTGTCGATGATGTTCTGGATGTTAGCCGGTCGAGTAGAAAAAGGCGAGCCGGCCAAGTGAAAACAAGGGCTTCACAGCCGAGTGTATGCTGTCCGAATGGACTCCTCATCCGAGTGCACTTGCTGGACCGAGGGCACCACAACTAGGCTGCGATCCAGTCGGTGTGGGCCGGGTAGGCAGGTCGACGCGGAGTGCTGGGCTCGGAGCGTCGGGTGAGGTTCGGCATGGACGTGCCCACGAGCGCACGAGCACTGCCCCGTCCAATGGAAGCAGGCAGCCTTATCACTTGCAGGCAGACATGATCCAAAGTGCATGCGAGGAGTTCCCCTCGTCTAGCGCCGAATTAATCGAGATGCAAGTGGTGTTAACGCTAATTAAGCGAGAGTTAGCACCGAATTAATCTGCATGCAAGTGGTGTTAACGCTAATTAAGCGAGAGTTAAAGCCATTCATGCATGTAATAGACGTTTTCCCACGGCCATTTATCTCCTGCATGCAGGACATAAATGAAAAGGATTAAGATTGGAAGGAAAGTGGAAGGTGGGGCGCAGAGCTCCCTGGTCGGCCATGGCGGCTGCAGCGGATTTAGCACGAAACCAGCGCGGCGTGTCCATCGTCGGAGGGGGTGATGAAGATGGGCCGCACGGAGTGGTGATACGCGGGGCATCGAGTGAAGTAGATGCGTCTGGCTGAATGACAACGCGCGGGGCGGTCGAGTGATGAAGACGCATCCAGCGGAGTGGCGATGGAGCGTCCGACTGAATGACGATGCGCGGAGCAGTCGAGTGTCGAAGACGTGTCTCGCCGAGTGGCGATGCGCGGAGCTGCCGAGTGACGTAGAGGCGTCCTGCGGAGTGGCGATGGAGCGTCCGACTGAATGACGATGCGCGGAGCAGTCGAGTGTCGAAGACGTGTCTCGCCGAGTGGCGATGCGCGGAGCTGCCGAGTGACGATGGAGCGTCCGACTGAATGACGATGCGCGGAGCAGTCGAGTGTCGAAGACGTGTCTCGCCGAGTGGCGATGCGCGGAGCTGCCGAGTGACGTAGAGGCGTCCTGCGGAGTGGCGACGCGCGGGGCATTGGAGTGGAGTAGACGCGTCCATGTAACGATGCACGGGATGGTCGAGTCGGGAAAGTTGATGATGACGCGCCTGACCACGTGGCGATGCGCAGGGCGGCTGAGTTATCCAACGCTCGTCCGAGTGCGTAGAGCAGGACCTGTACGTCATGCATGTTCGAGTGGTGTGCCTCAACTCGTCCGAGTGAAAAATACACAGGAGACCTGGTGCAGACGCCGGAGGAGGGCTCCGTCGCTGCGGAAATGGCCGATCTGGCCAGAACCAGAAGGCAGCCGAGAGGTGGCGATGAGGAGGACGAGCAGCTGACCGCAGTCCAGTCGTGGGCCGGCGCAGCCAAGGGCGAGGCCGGCGCGAGCGCTGGTGGTTGCGTTTCACTGCTCGGGGAGCCGGAGCTGTGCACAGGTCGGAGTCGTGCTTCGACGCGTGCGGAGCTGGGCCGAGTGCCGTCGGCCGGGCCATGTCGCCTGAGGAGCCAGGTCGACTGGACCACCGGTCGACGTGTTCAACCAGCCGGGGAACCAGGCCGAGCGTTAGCGGCTGTGCGTGTGTGGGCGCTTGGCAATGGCGTCGCCGATGAGTATGCGAGATGATGACGGGCGGACGATGACGCTTCATCGTCTGGGAGCCGAGCCACCAATCGGAAAAAAGGGAGGCGTCCTTTTGTATGAGCTCGTGTGCATACAGAAAAAGAACAAACCATAGTTAGATCATTGCAATGTTTGATTGTAAAGAGGGCAAGTTGAGATGAGCAACTCCCTGATCCTTTTGTATGATGAGGAGTATTTTGTGTGATGGCCGGGACTCCAATAGTCAAAATTGGTAGCGGTGATTGTTTGATCTCGGGAGATCATCCCAAGAAAGCTTGGGTTGCCTGCAGAAATTAGTCCGTTGCCGGCGATTGAAGAAAAAACCATATGCATCATGGCTCGATAGACGCCATGCCCCACGGTGGGCGCCAACTGTCGTGGGAACGACTCCGATAGTACGAAGGGGTAGGGTAAAGGAGCATGATCTACCGAGATGCAAATGGGTGACACGGTGGTTTTAGCGAGTTCGGGCCTCTCACGGTGGAGATAACAGCCCTACGTCTCGTGCTCCGGAGAGGCTTTGTTTATCTGTCGAGTGAAATATGAGTATCCTTACAGAGGGTGCGAACCCTTGTGCCAGAGGGGAGGGGTGGCTTATATAGAGTCCGCTGCCCCTCATAATGTCCGGCATCTAAGGGTCCGATCGTGGCTATAATGGTGAACGTTACTGGTAACGTATGCAATAAATGCTACTTATGATACAGACGAACGCCTGTCCATTAGCCTCCCTGGGGTGACTTCTGGTCTTCTGCGGTCGACTGTCTCCCGGTTCTTCCGAGTGAAAGATAACCGTCGACTGAAAGGTAATCTCCGAGTGGATATTGTCGAGTGACTTGTATGTCTTGGTGATTTCAGTCGGAGACTTCCTTGTTGTCCTTAAGCTTTCTGGGGCAGTGTCCTTAGGTGTGGTATGTAGGTCAGGCCTATGACCCTACCCTAGGTACATATCCCCATCACCCATGCCGATTGACTGGTTCGAGTCCCGTCACATTATTTGCGCGTGGTTTGCAGCGAGAGATCATTAGTTCGATTCCCCGTCACATTATTTTTAGCTTCCTCAATTTATTTCTTTAACCCACTGACATGTGGGACCAACAGCTGACGAGGTGTGACTTGTACTATTTGACCGGTCAACTACCCAAAATACAAAAAAATTACGGTGAGGTAGTAACCATATAATCACCAACAGTCTTATATAGTGACCATATTGACCATATTCTTAAGTACAACAACCAAAGTAAGTTATTGACTTAGTTTTCCGGAACATACTTGCCCTAGGACACCGCTTGACTACATGCAAAACTCGAGTATATACACACACAAAGTAAATCATAGAAACAAACAACCTCATGACTTTGTTTTTATTGCATTACTCCGTTTTTCCATGAACTTAATACACTAGATGCATGCTGGATAGCGGTGGATGTGTTGAGTAATAGTAGTAGATGCAGGCAGGAGTCGGTCTACTAATCTTGGACGTGATGCCTATATAATGATCATTGCCTTGGATGTCGTCATGACTATTCGATTTTCTATCAATTGCTCAACAGTAATTTGTTCACCCACCGTGTGCTATACTCATGAGAGAAGGCACTAGTGAAACCTACGGCCCCCGGATCTACTTTTCCAACATATTGCTTTCCGATCTATCTTGTTGTTGCTTTTGTTTTCAGATCTATTAAAACCAAAAAAACAAAAAATATATTGCTGCACTTTTTATTTGCTTCTTTTATTTTGTGTTCTTGTGAGATCTATCAATCCAATCTATTACAAATTAATCTATCTTTTTCCCGTAGAGAGATTGACAACCTCTCTTTTGCGTCGGGTTGCATGTATTTGTTCTTTGTGTGCAAGTGTTGTTTACATAGTGTTGCGTGATCCTCCTACTGGTTTGATACCTTGGTTTCATAACTGAGAGAAATACTTACTGTCGCTGTGCTGCATCATCCCTTCCACTTTGGGAAAATACCGAGGCAGTCTCAAGCCACGTCAGTCGCCGGCGGCCGGGCAGGTGTTGGCCGGCGGCGGGACTGGAGGCAGGTGGTGGTTGGGTGGGGTGCCGTGGCCGCAAAGGGGGTGGGAGGTTGCTGGAGGATGGAGGGGGGTTTGGATCAGGGGAGGAGGGTGGTGGGGTGTCTTGCGAGATGGGGCTGGAGATGAGCCGGTTGGGTGGGTCCTTTTTCTGTGCGGTTTTGTTAGAGGTGTTGGAGTGGTTCAGTTTGCGGGTGAAGGAAGTGCTGAAGTGGTGTCAGAATAAGCTTGTTTGATGTCCAAATAAGACTCTTAAGGGTGTTGTTAAAATAGACTCACTGCTTGCTGGACTCCAAGCTCAACCTCAAGGCTAGCCTCGTTGCAGTAGCTCTAGTCACCGCTTTTGAGCCGACTGATTATGGCGCCATGGCTGCCGGAATTCGACCCGACAGACATAGCTGCCGGCCACGACTTCCTGGAGCGCCTCACCACCGACGCAGCGTTGCTCCAGCGGGAGGTCCTTAAGCGGAACGCCCACACCGAGTACCTCCACCCCTTCCTCCTCCTCCCAGATGGCCGGACAAGGACCCAGAGACCTTGTGGGGTCGATGACAACATGTCTCTTCATGCACATCATATTTGTGCAGGATGAGCGTGAAAGAGCCATCATAGGTCTAGAATTTAAGAACATGGGTGATGGTATCCAACTTATAGCTCGGCATCCGGCCACGTTTTAGGAGATTGTCATGTTTTCTATGTGTGAACGGTCAAACAAGACAACTAGAACATAAGTTGAATTTAAGTTTTAATATTTTATTTTAAAACGTAATATTTGAATTGTAATATCTAAATTTGAATTACTTTTGCATTCGAATAATTTGACTACGAAAAGAATTAACCTCATCTATTGTTATTGTGGAGTACGTGGTGTGAACTTGAAAATAGGAAAAGGAACAAAGACGAATTTGGTGGCAAGTTCGTATCCGTGTCCTCCGACGAATTTGGAGCACAGAGTTAGCCACAAGAAGGATGCACGTACCGGGGGCGTCGTTGGATTGGATGCAGTCTGGACGTGGTGGCTACGTGTGTATGTTTTGGGTGAGACGTGGTGGCCGGGGGACGCTCAGCTCCGATCTGCATTGGATGCCATGGCTATTGGAGCTCTAGGGAGATTATCTCCAAACAATGAGCCTCGTGCTTGTCGTTTGTACTCCACAGTGGCCCAGACGCTGACTCTTGAACGCGCGCATATGGTGGATCTATCGTATCTTTTATGCCAGGGCACCGCGTGTAGGAGTACGTGGATCCTACATGCATGCATGGTGGATCGGATCTTACGATGCCGATACCGATGCCGATTGACCGTTAGGAGCAAGGGAGTACGTGTTTCAAGTGCTTGGTCGTCGGGTTGCACACTGCGCATGGTGGTCGTCGGGGGCCGGGCCGGGACAGGTGGCGGTGGGTCGGCCACGAGCAAGTACTTAGCAGCCTCTCAAAACTCCTCTGCCACATCATGGCTGGGGAAGCACGGGGCCAAACCCTGTAATAACACAGCATTGGATTAATTAAGTTACTATCTTCATTTATGCAAAGAATCATTGTTGTAGTTTTGTAGGTCGCTTTATTTATTTGCTTGTAGAGTCATTTTTTCATGTGAAGCGCTGTGTTATGGTATGAATATTGTTAGGCTGATCATAGTAGGAAATAATATAGACTAGTAACATGCATATGTTATTAGTCTATGTGACCAACTTCATATTAAGCAATAAAACAAGTGTGGTGTCATGCAAACCTACATTTATTGGAAGGTAAATTCATTTTGTTTTGGGATGTGTTATGTTACAACACATATTATGTATCACAAGTACCTCTCTCCTCGTTAACTACTTGCCACCTTAGAAAATTTGTTTGGAGTGGGTTATATTACTATCTAAATTACTCCTACTATGTTGTTGCCATTTTGTAGTCAATGTAACAGCTAACATGTATAATAGTTAGCTACAAGAGAGTGCTAATTTATTACGATATGACTCACCTTACACTCCTAGAAACGTTTTTGGAGTCTGAGCCACAGCACACTGTAAATTTACATCCCACTTATCTTCTCTCTCATGTTCTCTCTCCTCTAACTCTGGGAAAATATAATATTTACATCAGCTTACTATACGTGCTCTAACATATATGTTACCACAAACATCTCTCTCCTCATTAACTATTTGTCACGTAAGCAAATTTGTCTTGGGGTGTGTTATATTACTATTTAAGTTAATCTTATAGTGACTAGCCTTATGTTAAATAAACAAGTTGCTTGCTGTCGTTTCCGGACATTATTGGAATTTGTGGAGTACCTGAAATACAATTCATATTGAAAAGAGAGAGTAATACTATTGCTTCATATTTACAGCTATTTTTCAATAAATGTGCATTTTATTGACTTAAAAGGGAGCATGAAGAAGAACAAACACAATGTGTCAACTTCTGCAAAGATAAAATGCACACAGCCAACACCAATGCACACACACAAAGAACGTGCCAACAACTAAAATGTTATAAGACCAAAACTATACGTAGGCGAGGAAAAAAAGCTAATAATATCTGCGATTGGTAAACTACATATACCAACCATCTCATGGCACATAAGGACGGTGAGAGAGAGTGTTTTTCAGGCGGTGCCGGTTTCTATCGGGTACTGCGATGCCGCACATATTGGCTGGGAATGTGTGCAGGTATTGCTCTGTTATGGCAATACACACATTGTGTGACACATATACATCACATTGTCTTCTCGCTATCCTTCAATCCAGCAGATTTTTTACCCACCTCTGTGACGTGTAAGACAACATGCCAGGAGGCACTATAGGTATCAGGCTCTTTGCCGTCTGCCATGGCTGACGGCAAAGTGCAGAACCACTGAAGGCAAAGGCCTTTGCCGTCAGCCAGCAGACGGCCACATTTTCGGCACTGTAAACTCCGGCAAAGGGGTTCTTTGCCGTCTGCCTTGGCTCAGCGGACGGCAAAGTTTTTTTGCCGTCAGCCAGCAGACGGCAACGAGGCTGGACGGTGTAGCACTGACGTTAGCCCCGTTAGGTGGCTAACGGCATCCTTTGCCATCTGCCCCTGTACTGCCACGTCACAAGACCCTTTGCCGTCTGCCCCCGGACGGCCCCCACCCCAGCCCTTTCCCGTCTGCCCCCGGAGGACCCCCACCCAAGCCCTTTGCCATCTGCGGTAACGGCAAAGAGCCAGTATTGCCTCTTTTTTGCCTGTTTTCGTTATATTCAAGAATTTTCACAGCAAAATATATCATATATATATATATAGGACAGCACTATTCTAATCCCAGGATTAGAATAGTTATTTGGATCACAGCAGCCCTATATAGGAGCCGATGCGGACGTTCCCGAGAAACCCACCTGACCGGTAAAAAACCCCACCCACCCGCTTCCCCACGACCCCCTCCCCTAACCTCCCCCGATCCCATCGGGATCCCATCTGCCCTCATCTCCTCGCTGCATCGCGCCTCCGGCTACCTCCCTGGCCGGCGCCGCCGTCGGCCCCTGCCAATGGTCGCGCCACCGCCGGCCCTACCACTGACCGCACCGTCGTTGGCCCTACCACCAACCGCGCCCGCACCTCCACCCCACGTGCCGCCGCCGAACCTGGACCCCGCGCGCCACCGTCCGCCATGGACTAGGTCCTGGACCTCACGCGCCGCCACCGGCCCTGGACACCGCGCGCCGCGCCTGGCTGTGGCTCTCCAAGTGCTATCGAAGTCCAGCCGCCGCCGCGGTGATCCCCTGTTTCCCCACTGACCATGTCCCTTGCGACGTGTACGTATGGGACCTACACGAGGGGAGTGTTCCTCGCCTTGGGGCTCACATTCTTTCTCGATCTCACTTTTTAGTTGTTTCCTACTATTGGACTGTAACCAGATCAAGCATAGATTCCTTCCCCCTGTCAAGTAATTTTGATGTCTAAAGTTCAGCTCTATCTGCGGGTGCAAAATACTATTGTTTTGCATTGGTTTCAGTTTCACAGGTACTACAATAATGCTGTCACCCTCGTGGAATCCGTCGACGAGCTCCTACCCTCCCTCATGTCGGTCATGTCCCCCCGGTCTGTCGGATGTGCTAGCTGTGATTTGCTCATGTAAGCAGATGACGCGGACATGCTCCTGCACATTCATATTGTCGCTACTACTTTGACATTTAAAAATTGGATCCAAGAAGCTCAACTGGAAGAGCCAAATAAGTTCAGGATGCACCTCCGCGGTGCATGAGCCTTGGGTGTGCGCGCCTTGAATGTCTGCTCTCCTTGCGTGTGTGCTGCCATGCATTTCTGGGGCACGTATGTGTGCTCCAAGCAGGTCTATCATAGGTTTCTTTCATCTCTAAAAAATATATTTGTAAAAATATTTAACAATTTAAAACAAAAACATAACAAATGCAATTGCCTAAAAGAATAAACCCACCCGCTTGGAAGTTCAGTGATAAAAAATCTAGAAGTTCTTGAGAGATAAAAAAGTCAGAAAAGGAAAAAAATGAGGTTACAAAAGTTCATGCAACAAAGATTCGGAAGTTCAAATTCAAAATATGGAGCAGTTCCGATTTCAGAAAATGGATTTTCCGGTTTGTACAAAAACATAGAGGTTCAAATTTTAAAAATAGAGAATTTCAAAAAAAAAATACGAAACGAAAGAAGGCCAAATTAAAAAAAAACATCTATTTTTTTTAATAAAAATGGATTATCCCGTTTCTAAAAAAACTTAGAAGTTCAAATTTTAAAAAGGAGAAGTTCAATGTCTATTACAAAAACAGAGAAGTTCGAAGTATATAAAAAACTCAGATTTGTTGCAAGAAGTTCATGTGCACCTCCGTGCACGGTTCAAAATTTTAGCTCAGATTTTTTTCGTTACTAAAACGAAACAGAGAGAAGTTCAAATTCATAACTACCAGAAGTTCAAGTACTCCAAAATGTGTGTATTTTCATATGAGAAAATAGAATAAAAAGTTAAAGTATAAAAAATTTCGTTGCTAGAAGTTTAGGTGCTCGACACGGGAAAGTTCAAAAGTTCTTGTGAGAGAGGTAATCAACATGGTATATCATTTGCTCAACTCCGATGAACGGGTGAGAAATTACGAACACAAATACGTGACAGAAGTTCAAACTAAAAACAGCAGGAAGTTCAACTATTACACGGAATGCATTTCAGATGAGAATAAAATGAATAAAAACTAAAAGCCTAAAAGATTTGTTGCAAGAAGTTCACGTGCTCCTCCCGGTGCAGTTCGAGATCTCTAGTGCGAGTATGCTAAAAGACAAATGGGTGAGAAATTACAAACAAAAATACGCGACAGAAGTTCAACGTGGAAACAGCAGGAAGTTCAACTACTACGCTAAATGAATTTTAGATGGAAATCTTTTAAACCGTCGCGAGTATGAAAAAAATGATCAAGACGGAAAAGTTGCGTGTTTACAGCAGCTTTCCATCGGTATATCACTTGCTCAATTCCGGTGAGTGGATGAAGAGCTACGAGCAAAAAACAACGCGTGAAGAAACAGAGTGAAGTTCAGGTAGACGTGCTGATGAAGTTCAAGATCATCACGCGGTGCATTTTCGAAGACCCTGTTTCGCGATAAAAGGCAGAACGCGTCATCTTTCCGTTTTCGAAATTACTTGAAAACGTTAGGAATCCGAGAAAACCACCAGCATGAAAAAGTTTCGCATTTTCCGTAGCTTTTCAACGGTATATTATTTGCCCCATTCCGATAAAGTTTGTAAAAATGACGGCCAAAATACGTTTTCAGCCATTTTCAAAATTGACTTAAAACCATAAAGAATTGGCTGAAACAATCTACATATAAAAGATTCGTATTTCTTCGAGCTTTCCAACGCCATATCATTTGCCTCATTCCGACAAAACATTGAGAAACAAACGTGAAAATACGCACTCGGTACAGATTCGGCCATTTTCTAAATTACTTTTAAACCGTTCATAGTTAGAACAAAAATTTTATATGGAAAGATGCGCATTTTCATAAGCTTTCCAACTCCATATCATATGCGTCGATAGGACTAGCCATTTTGAAACTAACCGCAAAATACGAACCCGGCTGTTCGGTTTTAGAAATTCCGCCATTATTGAAATTCCTCTTTAACCGTAGGGAATTTGGAAAAACGTTCAATTGCAGCAGCTATCCAACGCCATCTCATTTGCCTCATTCCGATGAACGGTTTAGAAATAGTGTCGAAAATACGATTCACGTTTTTTTGTATGAAGAAAAACGGTTTTCAAAACTGCTCTTAAACCGTGTACATTTTGCCAAAAATTCAACCAAGGCTGTTATACTGGTGTCCATAGCTTTCAAATGGTATATTGCAAGACCCATTTGGGCACTTTGCCGGAAGTTCAACCTAGCACTCGAGGAAGTTCAGGTCGAACAACTCAGGCAGTAAAATTGCAGCAGAAGCAAGTTCATCACATCCCCGAGAGCAAATCCGCCAACGAGCGAGATTCCTATTTAAAACGGGCATTTAGTTGCTAAAAACCGTTCCCAGATTACACTTACATCACATAGAACACGACTGACCAGAAAAATTCGCGCGGGGAGACACGGTTGCGAAGATAGCCCGAAGGTCGGGTTCCTACAGAGGGAAGTTCGGGGTTATGTAACTCAGAAAGTTCAACCCGTGATCAGAATAATATTCTGATCCCTTGATCAGAATAGTGTGTGTGTATATATATATATATATATATATATATATATATATATATATATATATATATATATATATATATATTTCACAGAAACAATATCCCTGCCATATGGATATGATCAACCAACAATTATACCAAATTGAAAGTATCAAATGTCACATTGTTCTCCATATTACAATAGTTTCATCCATACATACATAGTTTCATCCATAGGTAGAAAGTTTCACATAAGTTCATCGATACAAAATGAAAACAAAAAGTAAACACTAGCACTACATCAAAGCAAGCTGCCGTGAAGTGAATCAAATCTGCAAAATTGGAAATACAAAAGTTAGAAGAAGAATACTAGATATTTTCAAATTCAAATTATTTTTTCGTTGCATGTTTTCATTGCTTTTTCATTCTGGATATCGGGTACTATTTCATTGAGGTTTCGTTTCTATTTCTGAAGTCTTGAAATAAAATTTTCATATCATTTTGTCAAATTGATTTTCTTGGTTGGGCTGACTTTGCACGACTATTTTACATGTTTTCATTATTATTCATGCACTCAATTTTGCATGTTTCATTATTGTGCCATCCGGTATACGCTCCATCCACAATATTATATGACATGCATGTCACAAAAAGCATACCTCGAACTCATATATGAAAGGAGTTTGTTATGAGATAATTTTTATATCATACATCTCATATATTAATAGTTTAATCATTGGGCAAAGGCTACCTCGAAAGGCATATTAGGCATTATATATATGTGGATGGATCAGAGGGAGTGTCATATAAGTTTCATTATTGTATCAACATTCCAGTTTAAACTTGTTCAAATCATGTCCAAAATTGATCTTGTTTTAAAGATTAAATGCCATGTACCATCCGGTATACTCCCTCCACCCATAATATTATATGACATGCACGTCACACAAAGCATACCCTAGAATTCATATGTGAAAGGAGTTTGGGATAATATAATTTTTATATCAAACATCTCATCTATTAATAATTTTATCATTGGTCGAAGACTATCTCGAAGGACATATTACGCCCTATATATGTGGATACAGGGAGTATCATATAAGTTTCATTATTGTAACAACATTTGAATTTTGAACTTGTTCAAATCATGTCCAAAATTGATCTTGTTTTAAAAAATTTAATGTCATGAACCCAGATCTATAAACAGATTGAAAAACGGGTCATCGGTTCAAGAGTTAAAAGTGTTACAGAGCATGAAATGAAGCTAAAAGTATGGATGGGTGATCCAGGGTTGAAACAATAAAATATATTGAGTGCAATAAATGCATGCCCTCAAACAGGGATTGGGGCCTAGAAGAAGAAGAAGAAGAAATCACATGTGTTAATGCAAAATGAGTGAAATACTCCGTATCTGATTGTGTACGCATATATCCCCTAAAATGTGCAGCATCCGACTACCCGGTAAAAACCCGCTAGTTTTTCATTTGGCGACGGTGCGATTCTTCAACATCATTACCTTCAAGAAGAAAGAGACGCTCAAGTGTCGCTGTCATGAGATCCAAGCACACAAGCCTATATATATATGACTGTTGCTGGACTCCAAGCTCAACCTCAAAGCTAGACTCACTTTGGTTGCAGTAGCTCCAGTCACCGCTTTTGAGCCAGCTGATTATGGCGCCATGGCTCCCGGAATTCGACCCGGCAGACACGACTGCCGGTCGTGACTTCCTGGAGCGCCTCACCACCGACGCAGCGTTGCTCCAGCAGGAGCTCGTCACAGAGGTCCTTAAGCGGAACGCCCATACCGAGTACCTCCGCCCCTTCCTCCTCCTCCCAGATGGCCCGGCCAGGGACGGCGACCTCCGGGAGGCCTTCAAGAAGCGCGTGCCTATGTCCTGTTACGACGACATCAAGCCATACGTGCGCCGCATCGCCACCGGCGGTGAGCCGCCCAGCACCCTCCTCTGCTCCACGTGGGCCCCACAAGCTATCAGGGCCCGACCTAGGGGTGGGTCGCGCCCTGATGTCTTGTGCCCCACGTGGAGCTCCCCTCCGGTGGTTCTTCGCTCCAATATTTCTTCTTTGGTCCAGAAAAAATAATCAAAAAGTTTCGGACCATTCCGAGGACTTTCATTTTCTGCACAAAAACAACACCACGGTAATTCTGCTGAAAACTGCGTCAGTCCGGGTTAGTTCTAAATAAATCATATAAAGTGTATCAAAACCATATAAAAGTATTATAAACGTAGGTGAATATGGCATGAATACTTCGTAAATTATAGATACATTGGAGATGTATCAGCATCCCAAAGCTTAATTCCTGCTCATCCTCGAGTAGGTAAATGATAAAAGAAATAATTTATGAAGTGTGAATGCTAGCATAATATATAATATTGATCAAGGATAATATCAGCCATTTTTCTAGCATCATACCCAGCAAGTATTTCTCATAAAGCTTCTCATGAGCAAGTTATTCACATGTTAAAGTATAGACCATTAACTTTCTTGAAAAATAGCAAACTATGTTTTTAGTCATCAAACAATTATAATTCATCTTATTTTCAGGAAGGGTCTATGCAAGAGCTTTGGTTCAGCAAATTCCACATACTCAACTATCATTTAGTCTTCCATGATTGCTGACACTCAAAGCATATTTTTAGAACAAACAGTTTCAGTCAAACACAAGGAAGATAGGGGCTGAAAGTTTCGCCTCCCAACTTATTTATTTCGGGGATAATGTCAACAAATAATGAATCATGATCACCTATATTCAATTGGATATATGTGTCTGGATCTTTCCCCACCACATGATGCTTGCCAACTAAGGAATTAATAGATTGGAATAAGAAGCTGAGTCGACATGAAAAGTAAAAGATAAGCCCTTCGAAGAGGGAATCAGGGATTTGCAGATGTGCCAGAGCTCATTGTTTTAAAACAGAGATGAATATGTAATTTTGAGTGGTATACTTTTCCTGTCAACGTCACAACAGAGTTTTCAATATCTTCCATGCTAATCACATTATTGGCAGTTCCCAAACGGAATTGAAATTTTACTCCCCCTCCACCATTCAAACACATTCCATGGCTAGCCAAATCCACGGGTGCCATCCAAACAATCAACTTTCTAGCAGTGTCTCTCCCCTGCCCGGAGTGCGTGCGTGCGCGGCGTGCGCCTGGCCGGAGTCAAGCAACAGTCGTGTAGGGTGTGTGTGCGCTCTAGTGGGTTGCATGGTCGGGTTTGCTTTTAGTGCATGCGTTAGAAACGGAGAGTCCCGGACATGGCTCGCGGTCAGTTTGGAGGGCACCTACAGCGTGTGGTTGAGCGAATGGCTCACGTACTTGGGCAGGACGTGTCTCCAGGAGCTCGTGTGTGTGTGAACGTGCCGCGGGAAGCAGTTGCTAGGTGCCATGGGTATAAAACGTCATGTAATCACTTCGTCCTTGTTGAGCCGAGGTGGAGAGAAATGCAGAGAAAAGGCCAGTGTTCGTCGCTGAGGGGCGATCATTGCCTGGCGGGCGTTCGTCGCCCGGCAATCCACTGTGTCTCGTGTTCTTTTTGATCATGTTGGAGATATGCCCTAGAGGCAATATGTATGATGATATTTCCTATGTGTTTATGAATAAAGATAGTTCTTGAATGTTATCAATGATGTGTATTAACAAGTACGTGACTTGTTTGTGAGACTATGCATTGTATGATAATGGTCCTAAATGGTCCCTAGTTGAAAAGGTTGTGTGGACGCTCAACCAGTTAGACTAACATATGACATGGTGGATGGTCCGGTCTCACTGACCATGTAGCATTGGATGCTAGCCGGATAATGTTGACTCAAAAATATCTGGTCGGGTTCGACGTAGTCGGACACGAGTCGAGATAAGGTCTGAGTTGGACAGACCCAACTATGAGACGCAGGTATATGTCATCTGTTAGTCTGTAGTACAACATACGTTCTATATCCTAAGACCTGAGCTGGCACATGTACTCGAGATGGTGACAGATAAGCTTTGGGACGACCAAACGCTACTCCGTAACTGGGTAGTTATAAAGGTAGGTTTCGGGCTTGTCCACACCCATGCTGCGAGACATGGTCGAGCAAGATGGGATTTGTCCCTCCGATCTAGAGAGATATAATCTGGGCCCCTCGTGTGATGCAACCAAGATAAGCATGGCCATGCGACAAGAATTATGAGATAATCCGGTTTGTGGTCAGCATCACTGGAACGAGAAAGAGGTCGGGCTAGCACAAGGATGACAGACTCGCCTTGAGCCTGACAACATATCTCATGTGGCAAAGGTAACAGAAGTGTGATGTACAAGTTTGCCTAACCAGCTTCATCGGAAACTTGGAGTCGGCACGCTTTGCTAGAGGCCGCTACCGGCTAGCCAAGCCGGATGTAATATGACTCGCGACCAAGTGAACGAGAACCTAAAGGGTCGCGCGCTTAAGGGAAGGAACCTACGAGGTCAGATTAGAGGACACTGATCGGATATGATTCGAGCTGGATTGGGTCATGACCGAGTAGACTTTGGGCTTTAGGATCCGTGCGAGGCCCAAGAGTTGAGCCCGCGGCGGATGCCTATATATAGTGGGGTGTGGCACACTTATTGGGCTAATCGCTTCGGCACCGTCATTAGGTATTTGTATGTGTTGCAACAAGCCACCTCCACTCGATGCCAACTGTGTGATCGGACCTAGCAGTCCGTCGCACGGTGTTCCTCCTGCACGCGCAGATACCATTAGAGGCGGTGCACTTGCGCCCCTCCGGTGAACCTATACGTGGGATCCGCCGACAGGCTGTTCAAGGGAGATCACGCGAGGAAGAGACGGACCATGCAGACACGCTGCCCGAATTCTACTACCGCTGCACGGCACTGCACTTCTAGTGGTAACAATCTGTGATCCATTTCTATAGCATGTTCTTGGATGTTCTGCGTGTAGGAAACTTTTAATTTGGATGCGATGCACCTACGGAAGAACCCAAAAGTGCTATCAGAGCCTCTGCTATAGGTTTTGGTTTCACATCGGATACATATTTGATATCTGGAGGCGGCAGATGAGATCTGTCGTCGTTTATGAGATTGGCTATGTGCACGGTTGATGAGATCAACCGCACATGGGGATCGTCGAGGCTATGTTTTCTGTCAATCGGAATCGATGAGGTCGTGACACAATCTACCCCTACCGATCGGTTTTCCACCATCGGGGTTAACAGTGAAACGTAAATCCGAATCGGATTCGCGATGATCGATGAGATCGGTCAGATCAGAAAATTCAGCGTGATCGGAGTACATATTCGATCTGTGTTCAGAAAACGCCGGGACCGCCGTGTAAGTAGCCCCGTATATTTCTTACACGATCACTCAAACCAGTTGAATGCAATTCTATGCATAAATTGGTTTTGCAAGTTTGATGTGAATAGTATGGCTCATATGTATGTGATGCATGTGTGTAATTTAACATGACCAGCGTGTCATGATTGCCAGCCGGCAGGAGCCAAAGTGCTTTCATTATATTGTATAACGACATGCGTGTTGACTTGTGATTCTATATAAATTCATTACTAGTTGTAGTAGTGGGAGGATAGAGATCAAGTTCGTGGCTAGGCATCCCGGTGTGACGAACAAGATGGAGTTCCGAACTGGTCATCGGAGTTGGAGCCGTCCTAGAAGGACGTCCATGAAGGAGCCATACTATTTCACATATTTATTTTTTATATATGAGTGATATTGCTTCTTGTTTCTATCCTTGCTAAAAAAGGTAGAAAAATCCCTCATAAATATCAAGCACATTGCCATTCCGGATGTTGCACCTTCGCACGTCAAGTACGTCTAGTAGTGGACTCATAAAATTGAAATGCTACTAGGTGTCCTTGAACTGGAGGGTTCGTGTCGAACACGGACATGCACTCCATCAGGTTAACTTGGCAAGGCTATCAAAAAGGTTTTGGGCCTTGTGGCAAAGAAGGTTGGGAGCCGGGGTATAAGATACCTACCCAAGCGACAGGAGCCGTATAGAGATACGATTAGCAAGGAGTTGCTTACCGAATAGGCAAGTTGGCTAGTAGTGATGCTAAAGCTCACTAGTCACTTGTGCTAGTCGGATCCTAAATCACCGAGAGTTTGCGGAGGGATGCCGACTTCAGTGGGAGTAGTTCTGTTTAAGGCTTGAATTGCTCTACATAAAAAAATTGCTTAGTGATTGCATATTTTTTGTTTTAGATCAATGGCACCACCTGCTCAACCCAACTTTGCACTGAAATCAATTCTAGAAAAGGATAAACTAAATGCAACAAACTTTATCACCTGGTATAAAAATTTGAGAATTGTTCTCAAGCACGATAAAAAGGAACATGTTTTAGAGGATCCACTTCCAGAGGAACCTGCCAAGCATGCTAGTGCCACAACCAAGAATGCCCATCAGAAACTCGTTGATAAATCAAACGAAATCAGCTGTCTGATGCTGGCTTGTATGGAGCCCGATTTGCAAAAGCATTTCGAAAACATTGAGGCTTTCGATATGATCGAGAGTCTCAAGAGCATGTTTCATACACAGGCTAGGACTTGAAGGTTCAACATCTGGCAATTCTTCACGGATTGTAAGCTGACAGAGGGTGGTCCACTGAGCCCGCATGTGATCAAAATGATCGGATACGTGCAAGTTTTGGATCAGTTAGGTTTCCCACTCGGGGACGAGTTGTCCACGGATGCAATTCTGGGTTCTCTTCCGGCTAGCTATGGGACGTTCATCTTGAACAATCATGTGCATGGCATGGATAAGAAGCTCACTGAGTTGCATGGGATGCTCAAGGTGGCAGAGCAGGATATTAAGAAAGTCACGCATCAAGTGTTGATGGTGCAGAAGGTTGTCTAAGTTCAAGAAGAGTTGGTCCAATAAAAAGGTTAAGGACACAGAGAAGGTTGTCTTTGCTGCGGAGCCAAAGTTGGGACCGAACTCAAATACCATATGCTTTCATTGCGAGGAACCTGATCATTGGAAGAGGAACTGTAGCAAGTGGCTTGCCGAGCATGGCAAGAAGGCTAGAAGTACGACTTCAAGCAAAGGTACACTTCTTACATATGTTATGGACATTTACCTTGCTGACATACCTAGTAGCTCTTGGGTATTTGATACCGGATCGGTTGTTCATACTTGCAACTCGATGAAGGGGCTGGTAAGAACTAGGCGTGTGGCAAGAGAGGAGATTGACATTAGGGTCGGCAACAAAGCAAGAGTTGCTGCGTTGGAGGTCGGCACGGTGCAGCTCCAGCTTCCTTCTGGATTCATTTTGGAATTGAATAATTGTTATGACATTCCTGCACTTAGTCGGAACATTATTTCTGCCTCATGCTTGATGGGTCAAGGTTATGAATTCAATTTAAAGGACAATGGTTTTTCATTTTATTTGAATGGAATGTTCCGCGGCTATGCACCCATTGTAGATGGGCTATTTAATTTGGATCTGGAAACGGAACCATTCTATAACATGAATGTCAAGAGGCATAAGCCTAATGACATAAATCAGACATAGTTCTGGCATTGCCGGCTTGGAAACATTAGTATGGAATGCATGAAGAAGCTCCATGATGATGGACTCCTAACTTTTTCCAACTTCTGGTCGTTCGAGACATGCGAATCATGCTTGGTCGGCAAGATGACTAAGTCTCCTTTTGCAAAGTGGTACGAGAGGGTGTCTGAGCCGTTGGAGCTTATACACAGTGATCTGTGTGGTCCGATGAGCACAACGGCTAGAGGTGGCTACCACCACTTCGTGACTTTTACCGACGACTTCAGTAGATATGGATATATCTATTTGATGAGGCACAAGTCAGAAACTTTTGAAAAGTTCAAAGAGTTTCTGAACGAGGTTGAAAATCAGCTTGGCAAGACAATAAAGCTTTTGTGATCAGATCGTGGATGTGAGTACATGATCCAGGAGTTTGATGATCATATGAAAAGCCGAGGTATAGTACCTCAGCTCATGCCTCTGGGCACGCCACAAAGAAACGGCGTGTCAGAACGGAGAAATTGAACCTTGTTGGACATGGTCCGATCGATGATGAGTAAATCAGATTTACCATTGTCATTCTGGGGATACGCTCTAGAAACTGCAGCTTTCACACTTAACAGGGTACCATCAAAATCCGTAGACAAGACACCACATGAGATGTGCACTGGGAAGAGTTCTAGTTTGTCTTTTCTAAAGATTTGGGGTTCTGAAGCATTTGTCAAGCGACTCATGGCATGCAAGCTTACACCCAAATGGGATAAATGCATATTCGTGGGATATCCAAGGGAAACCTTGGGATACAGCTTCTACAACCGGGAAGACAACAAAGTGTTTGTTGCACGGAACGTGGTTTTCCTAAGGAAAGAGTTTCTCAGTCGGGAAGCTAGTGGGAGAGCGGTGCGACTCGAAGAAGTTGAAGAGCCACTCGGGGATGATTGGGCTGGTGATGAGATCGTACAAGAGTCGGTCAGGGAACCTATAGTGGAATCGACAAAGGAGCCACGGTGGTCAGAAAGATTGCGCAAAGTGCGCGATGAGTTGTGGGTAAAAAGCGACCAGCCGACCACGTATGCGGAAGTGATGGTGAGCCTAGATTCTGAGGCATGGCTGGAGGCCATGAGATCCGAGTTAAAGTCCATGGATGATAATCAAGTCTGGGACTTGGTTGATCCGCAACCTGGCGTAATTGCCATTGGTTGCAAATGGGTCTTTAAGAAGAAAAATGATGTGCATGGAAATTTTCAGATCCACAAAGCTCGGCTTGTCGCTAAAGGTTACGGACAAGTTCAAGGAATTGACTATGACGAGACCTACTCCCCGGTAGCGATGCTAAAGTCGATGAGGATCATACTAGCTATAGCTGCATATTTTGATTATGGCAGATGGATCATACTAGATATGGTAGATGGATGTCAAAACGGCTTTCCTTCATGGAAATTTAAAGGAGGATGTATACATGATAGTGTAGGAGATATGCCCTAGAGGCAATAATAAATGTTATTATTTATCCCCATGTTCCTAATTAAGTTTATATTCCATGCTATAACTGCTATCGTTCTCGAGTCTACAATAACCACGAGGCTCGGAGGAAAACTCATATGCACGTGTGGAATAATAAACGGTAAAATGTATTCCTAGTCTGGCCTCTAAGACTAGCTCAATTGTTGCATGATGGTTCTGTTTTCCTGATCATGGCAGGTCTATGCCAGCAACTTTGAGGGCACAATGTTAGCAGAACATTTGTGTTGAATCGACCCGAATTGATGTTATGCTATGAGATTCTTTCGTCTCAAGTTAATGGTTAATAACACAGAGATGGTTAACATTTGCATGATTCCTTAGACCATGAGAGTATCGAGTTTCTTCATGCTTGCTTCATGAACTTTGGGGTTTGTTAAACGTCATCCGTAAATGGATGGCTATTACGGCGGCTTACGGGTTCATGGAAAAGTATGTTAAGTAACTTGATAGCTCAAGACTGGGATTTGCTCCTCCGACGATGGAGAGATATCTCTGGGCCCTCTTGGTGTTACGGTATCCATCATCGTCTGGCCAGACACAGGGTGATTTGATCACAGGGATGCCGGAACACGGTCACGAGAAAAGAGAACAATACCGGTAACGAGGTAACTGGCATAGTGGACAAGTTGTTGATCCACGGGGATGCCAACATGTCTCACCTCGGGTATTTGTAACATATCGCGAAGCAACAGGAATAGCACTCGGCAACTGGAGGTTCACTCGAATATTCATTCGTGTGGGTATAGGGGTCAATATGGGTGTCCACGGCTCCGATGTTGATCATTGATCGGAAGGGATTCCGGGTCATGTCTATACTTCACCGAACCTATAGGGTCACACGCTTAAGGGTCATCTATCTGTTGAATACTAGACAGGGAGTCTGAGAGAAATTCACCGAAAAAGTTTTGGAGACAACGGAAGAGTTCCGGAGAGAGAACACCGGAAGAGTTTCGGTAAAACCGAAAAGTTGTTTCGGAGTGTACCATTAAGTCAAATTGGTTTCGGCACATGCCTGGAAATTATTGGAGGGTACCAGAATTGTTCCCGTAACTTCTAAGATTTTTCAGAGACAAAAACCGGAAATGTTCCGGACTGCTGGAACCGCTTTAGTTGCTTTTCACAGATGAAAATCACTAAACCGAAAATTTGTTTCGGAGTACACCATTAAGTCAAACTGGTTTCGGCACACGCCTGCTAATTCTTGGAGGGTGCCAGAAACATTCTGGAAACATATGGGAATTTTCCGGAAGAAAAACCGGAAATGTTCCGGAGCTGCCAGAACCGCTTTGTTTGCTTTTCGCAGATGAAAATCACTAATCCGGAATTGTTTCGGAACACGTTGAAAATTATTTTAGTGGGTACTGGAAATGGTCTAAGCCCACATAAATATTTTCGGTTCGAACGGACGCTGAAAAATGTCGTCGTGAATAGTGAAATCAGCTTTATGGTTACTTTTTGGAAAGCCACCTTTTTGGGCTTTTGCTCCAAAATATCTTGGAGATGACATGGATGGATGTGGCTGAAATTTCAGCCCCTCCACCCCTCCTTCTCCTATAAATAGAGGTGGAGGGGGCTGCCCAAAACTCACTCTTTCTCACATACAAGTGCCATGCATGATCTGGCTTTCTCTCTCCCTCCCAGCGAAATAGTTTCATAGAGCCGAAAGGCTGTCTGGGTTCCGGTGGGAACTAGTTCTGGACGGCGAAGCCCTGCCGGATAGATGACACCGTATGTGTGCAACTCTGTAGAGAGATCGTAGTTTCGGTCTTAGTTCGAGAGTGCCTCCCGGAGGGCTGTCCGTGTGACCGTCCGAGTTTCGGAGGTCCTCCCGAAGGGCTGTCCGTGTGACCGTCCGAGTTTCGGAGGTCCTCCCGAAGGGCTGTCCGCGACACCGTCCGGGGGACTGTCCGACCGCCTCCCGGAGGGCTTTCCGAGGGGCAGATGAGGGTATATATCCTCGCGGTTGGGAGGTTGTAAATCCTAGCTGCGGGGATCTGCACCGCCGATCGTCATCGACTCTACTTCCGCTGCGCTACGAGTCGGTAACGATAAAGATCAAACCTTGTATGCAGTCTCCATAGTGGTCCTGGGCTGGTGCGTAGGTCGGAAATTTTTGTTTTCTGCTGTGTTACCCTACGGTGGCATCATGAGCCGTGCTAGATGCAGGTTGCGATCGAGAATACATAGAGATGTATGGGTGTTGCACAATATAATTAGGTAGTAGATGAGTTCTATTACTGAAAATTATTTGTGTGGGTAGCAGATGAAATCTGTTACCCGATGTTCTGGTTGCTTCCCTGGGATTTGCATATTTCTGATCTTGATAACAGCATGGTGGAGTTTCAATGTTCTGGCAATCCGCGATCCTGATTGATCAACGAAGTGCTAACAGTTCATTGAATTCCACTGTAGTTAAAAAGAAAGATGAAATTTCACAGACGAAAAGGTAATGCAGATATGATCTGCACGGGGGTCATGCGTATGACGAAGTTTAGTATGGGACTCGAGATTTTATTATCTTGTGTTTCATACACCCCACAAAGTTAATCTAGCAACTTGAATTATCATACTTGATGATGGACGTTGGTAGCTTCGGTTTGTTTCGAAACCTTAGAAGCCACGAAAAACAAGTTCTTGCATAAACCGATTAGAGGCATCTAACTTGGTTTTGCAGGAGGGTTTGCATGAGCATGTGATGTGGTATAGCAATGCTCATATTAATTTAATCATGTATGAGATGACTATATGATGTAAATTAACATGACCTGCGTGTCATGATTCGGCATGATGGCTGGAGCCATATGATTGTCACTTTAAATGACCTATGTGTCAACCTTGTTGTAATGCATTATTTTATTAGCTATAGAGATAGCAATATTATCTGGTGCATCGACAAGGTGGTGGCAATCTACCCGAAGGTGAACACCGACGCGAATGCCAAAGACGAAGAAATGAAAGACTCCTTCGTCAGAAAGGGCTATACCATATCATGCTATTATGAATTGCCTGAGATATTTATCCCTTGTGATGCACCCTTGTTGATTGCGCGGTAGTCGCTTTTTATTAGGGTGATCTCTCACAAAAATATCAAGTAGTTAGTATTCTCCCAAGTGTAGCACCGTCACGGCACCTAACTTTTCGGGGTACGACATTTAGACATGAGTACGGACGATTAGAGAAGTGTGAGGCGGGTGAGGTCAGACCTCGCAGCAAGATCACTTGGTTGTCTTGACGTTCAGGCAGGACAGTCCTGAGCTCGAAACACGTGCATCGAAAGATGGACAAGAGTCACATAGAGATGTGATTGGCAAGTTGGCCTACCGATTGAAATTCACGTCGTCAGTGATGAACCCGTCAATGGCGTCGAATTGAAATACGGATCTTGAATCACTCACAATCAATTATGAGAGATATTGATTTGAGTGGGAGCGCACTTTAGAATTAATTCTTTTAATTCTTAGTGCAATTAATTTTGAACACTGTCTAAGTGTGATTTGCATAATAGTTGTAGAATAATGGCTCGCGTTTCCACCTTCCCTATTAAAATTGAATAAGCTGTTATTTATCTGGTTAAAACTTTACCGTTGATAAACGTAATATGAGGATTGTCCTCAAGAGTGCCGAGAAGGACTTTGTCCTATCGCATGCTTTCGGTATTCTCCCGCTAATGCTATGGATCATGTGACTCTCGTCCTTCGAACCAAAAGCTAGAATTCCGTTTCAGTCAAGTGCAATACGTTTGCTTCCATGAGACCCGAACTTCGAAAGTTTTGGGATAGTTATGTGATATTCATGGAACTGAAAATTAATTTTCAGATACAAACAAAAGCTGAAAGATATGAAATATCCAAAGCAATTTTTGTTTGCAAACTATTAGTAAAGGTGTTTACTATGCATTAGACTGATAAGAGAGGGATCGGGGAGAACACCTGTCATGTAAATGAAGGTGAATAAAACAACAACTTAAAGAGAAAGGAAGTGTCCGAAGGGTGTTAGTGAAACTTTCACGCCTAGGAAGTCCGGGGCTAAACGCCACTCTTAAGTTGGCTGCTTCTTCTGAGAGTAGGAAAAATAATAAAAGTTAAACTGTTAGAAGTATAAAGGCAGAAAGAAAGAAGACTGGAATATCCAGCTCATGTATGAATGTCATACAAGTTTTTGATGTATAGAAGGCTGGTCAATGATATAGTTCTTGGGAATTATGGTTAAACATGTTAATCACTAATTTTTGGGTATTGTGAGTTGATCACAAAGATACCCGGTCGATTGCATTCTGTTGCGACTCGATGCAAGAACTACTATGGCCTGAAAGACTAGCCAGGAATGAGGTCTTGATACACGCTGGGAACATAGTAAAAGTTACTATACCTTCCATCGGTGTATTACCTATGTATTTTCTTTCATAATTCATTTTAGAGCTTTACACAATCTAGCCCTTTGCATAAGGTATCTTGCAAGAAGGTTGTTCATAAGAGAACTTTTGATGTTCGGTGTTATGAATAAACATAAGGGCCATACTTTCATTATGAATGAGATGTATGTTATGAAAATTGATAATAATACATTACCTCTATATTTACTGTCATAATTCATTTAGAGTTTCATATACTCTGGCCCTTTTGCATAAGGTATCTTGCAAGAAGGTTATTCATAAGAGAACCTTTGATGTTCGGTGTTATGAATAACATGAAGGGCCATGCTTCCATCCAGGATGGGATGTATGTTATGAATATTGATGGTAATATGATACATCCATAACACTGATGCTAAATGTCGCAAGACTAAAAGAATACCACACAAGTGTGGCACTGCATTTGGTCACATTGGAGAAACCCGCATGGAAAATTCCATTATGATGGATTTTGAAGTCAGATGATTTTAAATCATCTGACACTTGCAACTTTCGTCCGAAAAGTGAAGTGACTGAAATAACGTTCACAGGCCATAAGGAACGAGCAACAAACTTATTGGTGATCATACATTTTGATGTATGTAGTTCAATAAATGTTGTTGCAAGTAGTGGATTTATCTCTCTTCAGAAATGACTCAAGTAGATATATGGATATTTACTTGATGAGATGCAAGTCTAGATCTTTTGAAATCATTCAAAACGTTTTTCAAAAATGAAGTAGAAATTGTTGTAACAAGAAAATTATGTTTCTGCAATTTGATTGCGCAAAGGAATATTTGAGTTACAAGTTTAGCGAATGTCTGATGAGTTGTGAAAAGAGTTTCATAACTTACACCTCCCGGAACACCACAGTAAGTGGAATGTCCGTGAAGATGTAATCAAACCATTTATGACATGGTGAGATCAAAGATGACATAAATCAATTTGCCTTTATCCCTTTTAAGAGTAATGCTTTAGAGACTGCGGTTTTTACACTGAAAAGAGCTCCATCGGGTCTGTTGAAATGACGCCATGGTATGGTACGCCCAACCATGTTATATCTTTTCTTAAACATTTGGAATATGGGGCTTGTGTAAAAGGTTACAAACCTATTCCAAATCAGACAAGTGATACTTTGTAGGTTATCCCAAGTTATTGGGTATTCCCCCACCACTATACCGAGGCTAAGAGTTTTACCACAAAGAACGGTATGGTTTTTGAAGAAAACTGTTCTTTCAAAAAGGTGAGTGGGAGAACAGTGCAACTCGACGAGATAAACAGTATCTTCGTCATCAGATCAAAGGAAAGAGACCTTGGAAGTAATTCCAGAGTTTCCTACTGCGACTGATACGGAAGCCTCTACATGAGATGTATGAACTTCGGTCGAACTTGCAGCTGAACCACGTAGGAAAAACTCGTGCAAACCTCTCAGGTGCGCATACGAGATATTATTGTTAGACAATAGTATACCTACGATACACAAGGACGCGTTGATGGGCCCTGACTCCGGAATTGGCTAAATGCCAATACAATCCGAGATAGTTTCCATATAAGTGATTCAAGATTAAAACCTTCATACACCTTTCGGAAGACTTAGAGTCTAACGAATATTTATGAAACTATAAACTGATGTGGATAAAATGTTTTATCCATAACGCTCGACTTGTTGCAATAACAAGTTCAAGGAGTTGACTACGATGAGGTTGTTTCACCGTAGCGATGCTTAAAGTCGGTTCTGGTTGAACTAGCAATTAATACATATTTCAATCATGAGATATGAAACATGGATAACGAAAGAATTTCCATGAAATGGGAAAACAAACTAGGATTTGTATGTGATACAGCCAAAGTATTTTGTCGATCCAAAGGATGCTAGTGAGTATGCAAACTTCAGAGTTCAAGCAATGGACAGAAGAGAGCAAAATGGAGTTGGAATCTTCGTTTTGATGAAATGATGAAAAGAGTTTGATTTCATCAATGCATAATGAAGATGCTTGTGGTTTCAAGAAAGTAAGTGGGAGCATAATAATATTTCTAAAAACCTTGTGTGCTTGACACATTGTTAATTGGAAATAAATTTCTTGACACGAATTAGGACTTCATTTGAAAATAGTTTTCGATTAAGTGCTTGGGCTAAATAGCCTTGCTATTAGGCATAATGATCTATGGAGATAGATTTGCCTAATGGGGCTAAGAAAATAAACATATTGACAAGATGCTAAAACAATTTAGCACTAAAACCGCCAAGGAGTGATTCTTGCCGAAGTCACATGGAAAGAGTTTTGTAAGACTCGGTGTCCCAAAACACTGATGAGCAAAATACATGATGGAGATTCCACACACTCTTGTGTTTGGATTAATCATGTATACCATGGTATGTAAACAACCAGATATGTCCGATACTCCCAAACTGTTGCGATTATAGATACCAAAGTGATCAAAGTACTGATCATAGGACAACAGTGAAAAATGTCATTGAGTACTAAAGTAGCACTGATGACATGTTTTCTCGCAAGCAGAGATTATGAAGTGCTCGTTGTAAGTAATTACATCGATACAGTCTTCATCAATGCTCCATGCGATTTTCGATTTAAGTTAAGGTTTTGTGTAATACACAATACGGTGGCACGGTAAGTTGGAATTGTTCTAAACAGGTTACTGTGGCGAATTCTATAACAAAAGGCTAAGTATGTTGACGTTTTGGAAGCAACAAAGAAGATGTTGAATCATATAGTTCATTCATGAACTTAGTATGGTTCCAAGATGGCTTTGGTCAATGGGACACTATTGCAGATAGTTGCTCCATAGCTCAGTCTGAGGAATCAAGGTTTGACCTGTGATTCACATATATACAAAGCCAAGTCCACACAAAATATGAATTTTGTGAAAGCGTGAAAACGCGAGGATATGCAAAGTTACACACGGAGCTGAAGTTGTCAGATCCGTTGGACATCAAGCTATACCACAAGCGAAGCATATTTTACACCAGTATGCCATAGGTGTAAAGTGAATTAGCATTGACTAGATTATTGACTCTAGTGCAAGTGGGAGTCTGTAGGAGATATGCCCTAGAGGCAATAATAAATGTTATTAATTATCCCCATGTTCCTAATTAAGTTCATATTCCATGCTATAACTGCTATGGTTCTCGAGTCTACAATAACCATGAGGCTCGGAGGAAAACTCATATGCACGTGTGGAATAATAAACGGTAAAATGTATTCCTAGTCTGGCCTCTAAGACTAGCTCAAGTGTTGCGTGATGGTTCTGTTTTCCTAATCATGGGCATGTCTATGCCAGCAACTTTGAGGGCACAATGTTAGCAGAACATTTGTGTTGAATCGACCCGAATTGAAGTTATGCTATGAGATTCATTGGTCTCAAGTTAATGGTTAATAACACGGAGATGGTTAACGTTTGCATGATTCCTTAGACCATGAGAGTATCGAGTTTCTTCATGCTTGCTTCATGAACTTTGGGGTTTGTTAAACGTCATCCGTAAATGGGTGGCTATTACGGCGGCTTACGGGTTCATGGAAAAGTATGTCAAGTAACTTGATAGCTCAAGATTGGGATTTGCTCCTCCAACGATGGAGAGATATCTCTGGGCCCTCTCGGTGTTACGGTATCCATCATCGTCTGGCTAGACACAGGGTGATTTGATCACAGGGATGCCGGAACACGGTAACGAGAAAAGAGAACAATACCGGTAACGAGGTAACTGGCGTAGTGGACAAGTTGTTGATCCACGGGGATGCCAACATGTCTCACCTCGGGTATTTGTAACATATCACGAAGCAACAGGAATAGCACTCGGCAACTGGAGGTTCACTCGAATATTCATTCGTGTAGGTATAGGGGTCAATATGGGTGTCCACGGCTCCGTTGTTGATCATTGATCGGAAGGGATTCCGGGTCATGTCTATACTTCACCGAACCTATAGGGTCACACGCTTAAGGGTCATCTATCTGTTGAATACTAGACAGGGAGTCTGAGAGAAATTCACCGAAAAAGTTTCGGAGACAACGGAAGAGTTCCGGAGACAGAACACCGGAAGAGTTTCGGTAAAACCGAAAAGTTGTTTCGGAGTGTACCATTAAGTCAAATTGGTTTCGGCACATGCCTGGAAATTATTGGAGGGTACCAGAATTGTTCCGGTAACTTCTGAGATTTTTCAGAGACAAAAACCGGAAATGTTCCGGACTGCCGGAACCACTTTAGTTGCTTTTCACAGATGAAAATCACTAAACCGAAAAGTTGTTTTGGAGCACACCATTAAGTCAAATTGGTTTCAGCACACGCCTGGTAATTCTTGGAGGGTGCCAGAATCATTCTGGAAACATCTGGGAATTTTCCGGAAGAAAAACCGGAAATGTTCCGGAGCTGCCGGAACCGCTTTGTTTGCTTTTCGCAGATGAAAATCACTAATCCGGAATTGTTTCGGAACGCGTCGAAAATTATTTCAGTGGGTACTGGAAATGTTCTAAGCCCACATAAATATTTTCGGTTCGAACGGACGCTGAAAAATGTCGTCGTGAATAGTGAAATCAGCTTTATGGTTACTTTTTGGAAAGCCACCTTTTTGGGCTTTTGCTCCAAAATATATTGGAGATGACATGGATGGATGTGGCTGAAATTTCAGCCCCGCCACCCCTCCTTCTCCTATAAATAGAGGTGGAGGGGGCTGCCCAAAACTCACTCTTTCTCACATACAAGTGCCATGCATGATCTGGCTTTCTCTCTCCCTCCCAGCGAAATAGTTTCGTAGAGCCGAAAGGCTGTCTGGGTTCCGGTGGGAACTAGTTCTGGACGGCGAAGCCCTACCGGATAGATGACACCATATGTGTGCAACTCTGTAGAGAGACCCTAGTTTCGGTCTTAGTTCGAGAGTGCCTCCCGGAGGGCTGTCCGTGTGACCGTCCGAGTTTCGGAGGTCCTCCCGAAGGGCTGTCCGTGTGACCGTCCGAGTTTCGGAGGTCCTCCCGAAGGGCTGTCCGCGACACCGTCCGGGGGACTGTCCGACCGCCTCCCGGAGGGCTTTCCGAGGGGCAGATGAGGGTATATATCCTCGCGGTTGGGAGGTTGTAAATCCTAGCTGTGGGGATCTGCACCGCCGATCGTCATCGACTCTACTTCCGCTGCACTACGAGTCGGTAACGATAAAGATCAAACCTTGTATGCAGTCTCCATAGTGGTCCTAGGCTGGTGCGTAGGTCGGAAATTTTTGTTTTCTGCTGTGTTACCCTACAGTGGCATCATGAGCCGTGCTAGATGCAGGTTGCGATCGAGAATACATAGAGATGTATGGGTGTTGCACAATATAATTAGGTAGTAGATGAGTTCTATTACTGAAAATTATTTGTGTGGGTAGCAGATGAAATCTGTTACCCGATGTTCTTGTTGCTTCCCTGGGATTTGCATATTTCTGATCTTGATAACAGCATGGTGGAGTTTCAATGTTCTGGCAATCCGCGATCCTGATTGATCAACGAAGTGCTAACAGTTCATTGAATTCCACTGTAGTTAAAAAGAAAGATGAAATTTCACAGACGAAAAGGTAATGCAGATATGATCTGCACGGGGGTCATGCGTATGACGAAGTTCAGTATGGGACTCGAGATTTTATTATCTTGTGTTTCATACACCCCACAAAGTTAATCTAGCAACTTGAATTATCATACTTGATGATGGACGTTGGTAGCTTCGGTTTGTTTCGAAACCTTAGAAGCCACGAAAAACAAGTTCTTGCATAAACCGATTAGAGGCATCTAACTTGGTTTTGCAGGAGGGTTTGCATGAGCATGTGATGTGGTATAGCAATGCTCATATTAATTTGATCATGTATGAGATGACTATATGATGTAAATTAACATGACCTGCGTGTCATGATTCGGCATGATGGCTGGAGCCATATGATTGTCACTTTAAATGACCTATGTGTCAACCTTGTTGTAATGCATTATTTTATTAGCTATAGAGATAGCAATATTATCTGGTGCATCGACAAGGTGGTGGCAATCTACGCGAAGGTGAACACCGACGCGAATGCCGAAGACGAAGAAATGAAAGACTCCTTCGTCAGAAAGGGCTATACCATATCATGCTATTATGAATTGCCTGAGATGTTTATCCCTTATGATGCACCCTTGTTGATTGCGCGGTAGTCGCTTTTTATTAGGGTGATCTCTCACAAAAATATCAAGTAGTTAGTGTTCTCTCAAGTGTAGCACCGTCACGGCACCTAACTTTTCGGGGTACGACATTTACACATGAGTACGGACGATTAGAGAAGTGTGAGGCGGGTGAGGTCAGACCTCGCAGCAAGATCACTTGGTTGTCTTGACGTTCAGGCAGGACAGTCCTGAGCTCGAAACACGTGCATCGAAAGATCAAACCTTGTATGCAGTCTCCATAGTGGTCCTGGGCTGGTGCGTAGGTCGGAAATTTTTGTTTTCTGCTGCGTTACCCTACACATACAACCTGAACGTTTTGTCGATCCAATAACGCTGGAAAATACGCAAGCTCAAGAGATCCATTTATGGATTGAGGCAAGCTGCTCGGAGTTGGAACATTCGTTTTGGTGAAGTCATCATTAACCTTGGTTTCATCAAGAATGAAGAGGACTATTGTTTATACAAGAAGTCTAGTGGGAGCTCGGTAGTATTTTGATCCTGTATGTGGATGATATACTGCTGATCGGAAATGATATTTCGATGCTGAACTCAGTCAAGGAATCATTGAATGGCAAGTTTTCGATGAAAGACCTTGGGGAAGCAGTATACATTTTAAGCATCAAGATCTATAGAGATAAATCGAAGAGGCTGCTTGGCTTGAGCCAGAGCACGTACATAGACAAAGTGATGAAAAGGTTCAACATGAGTGAGGCCAAGAAAGGGTTCTTGCCTGTCTCACGTGGTATAAGGCTGAGCAAGACTCAGAGTCCTACGACTTCTGATGAGCGAAACCGGATGAGTAGGATTCCATATGCTTCGGCAATAGGATCCATCATGTATGCCATCCTATGTACTTGACCTGATGTTGCCTATGCAATAAGCTTAACAAGCAGATACCAGGCTGACCCAGGTGAGAATCACTGGGCAGCGGTGAAAACTATCAAGTAACTGAAAAGGACTAAAGAGATGTTCCTAGTTTATGGAGGCGAGGAGGAGCTACGACCTGTAAAGGACTAAAGAGATGTTCCTGAAGTATACTTTAATTCGTATGCGATGCACCTACGGAAGAACCCAAGAGATCATTCATCGATCCTCGGTTCCAACACCGGCTAGGACTAGGAAGGGATCTCCGCGTGTGGTTTGGTCCTCTAGAACGTCTGCCGGTCCACGGCGAATCCAGCGGCTCTCTCGACTTGGTTCCGGCAACAGTCTGTCTGATGCCTTGATCGAATCTCAACCTCCATCGGTGAGCCATTCCTTCCTCTTTCTCCACCTTCTCTGTAGTCCAGATAACATCTATCTGAAACGCCAACTTAAGTTCTGATTCGTAAGTTCCACCACGGGTCGCCTACTGATAGAGTAGGATGGGACGAATCAGGAGCCCTCGTTGTCCCCCGTTGTCTCTTCTAATTCTCTCATGTACCAGGTTAGTCCAGATCCCAAGGTGTTCGACACAATGATTAGATTTCCATATGTAGTCTTACATACTCCCTCCGTCCGTGAATAAGTGTACATCTAGTTTTTGTCTTAAGTCAAAGTTTTACAACTTTGACCAACTTTTTAGGGAAAAGTAAAAGCATTTATGACACTAAATTAGTATCACTAGAACCGTTTTGAAATGTACTTTGATAATATACCAATTTGATGTCATATATGTTACTACTATTTTTTATAAAGTTGGTCAAAATTTTAAAACTTTGACTTAGAACAAAAGGCCAGATGTACACTTATTCGCGGACGGAGGGAGTATGTTTCTCAACACCCTCAGAGAAACTCAATTGTTTCAGTCTACTGTTTGTTGCTTTTAAGGCTGCCAAATGCATTGCTTAACAGGTTTCTTGGTGAGTAGAGGTCTCTTTCTCTCTCATCTTTTGTTGGAAAGTACAAGTATTTTCTCTATGGTTGGGAGAGTAAGATTGCTATATAATTGGTACCTCTCTTACTTGCATTATTACTATTTTGCGATGATGTTTTCTTAGTTGTTTCACGATAAAGTAAGGATAATTCATTTGAACCTAGATATAACTGCATGTGCTCTTATTTTTTCTTATATAATGGGCTATTTTGTACATATACTTATTTTATGGGTGGTCTAAGATATTTGATTGTGAAGATGTAGGTGAAAGAAGTTAATGTTGTGACATGTTCTTGGTATCAATTGAGTTGGAGGGAGTCAGACAAATCAACTTACATTCATGTGGTGTTGTGAAGAGATATATCAAGAAACCAAGTTCTTAACTTGGTACATTTTGCTGAAGGCAGTCATCCTGACTGAATTTCGTCTTTTTTTCTCTATTTTTCCCTTTGAGCCATGTTCTTACATCGTTTGGTTTGGAAGAAGTTTGAGAGATTTTAATTTTTGAGTTTACTGTTGCCATTGACTATGATATGCTATTTTTATACATAGATGGCATGACATACAATCAATTATGTGCCTGTTATTTGAGATTCATGTTGCATACCCAACTGGTCATTAATGGTTTGCAAAGATTAGTGTGTGGTGTGGTGAAGCTATTTATGCAAAAACGAATTGAAAGGCTTTGTATCCACTACTGTTTAACAAGTTGTAATGGCTGATGATTTTCTCAACACAATGGTTTATCTATTATTCATTGGATCAACATAAGTAGTTGCTATGAAATATATGCATGTATTTCTAACACAACTAACTTATGTTTTTTTCAAAATAAGAACATTTTTACCCCTATAGCATTTTCCTCTAATTCTAAGTCATTTGAATGTTATGTAAGATTATGGAGTACCTTATATGATAAGCTAATGTATATCTACATGTGCATCTATTATTGATATTCTGTTTGATATATTTATTCATATTAAGTCCAAAAAAAATTGCACTATGAATGCCACAGCAATGCGCGGGGTATTGTCTAGTTTAACCAGTTCCGCACTATCCACAAGGCATCGTGGGTGTTGGTCAACTCCTCCTAAACGGCGACATGGTTGATGCGCTCCCGGCGTCTCGCCACTTATCCCCATGGGCTCGTGGCGATCGACATGATGAAGGCGGTGAACGGCCAAGTCGTCGAGTGGATGGATGTTCAGGCGCCGTGCTCCGTGGTTTATTACGCAATGGTTTTGACTTTTGAGAGTGCCATTGTGCTGCAGCCTGCAGGCAGAGGAGCTGGCTGAGATGGCGCACGTCTGTATACCGCCCTTACCAGTTAGTAGTGCGGCATGCTGGTGCCGTGGAGCCTGCGGGACCTTTTGCTCGTCCACGACGCGCCTGGGGAGCATCGCGCGTGCACTGCTTGCAACAGCAGCTTGCCGAGCCTACGATGAGTTCTTATGTCTCCCTGTTTGATGTAGGAGATGTGCTGCATACACCAGCTGCGTCCAGTGTGTGCGGGAAAGATGTTTGTCTTTTTTATTTATTGTGGAGTAAAGTGGGAGCATTCATTTTATTTCTAAAGCCATAAACTCCAGTTAGGGTAAAATTTAGGTTTGAACTAGAAGTGTTGGATGTTTGAAAGGACATGGATGTCGCATAGAGAAGGAGGGGGGTGATTGGGCGCTTTTTTGGGTCCTCCCCTACCTCCAGCCGCCACCTACCACCTCAATTTCCGTGCCGGCAACCCAGCCGCCGCCACATGGCGCTCAGCCGCTGGCCGCGCCACCACAAGCCGCCTGCCACAGTCAATCCCTGCATCCACTGCCACCGCGGCTCACTCGAGCCCGAGGCAGGGCAGCCCCAGGCCGAAACGGGCCCGAGACGTGCCCCGCGCCCCACACCGAAACCCTAGCGCCGCCCCGCTCCTGCTGTCTGGCCCACCGCCACGCCTCGCCGCCCTCGCGCCTTGCCCTGCCGTCGTCCGGCCCCTCGCCGGAGCGCCCCGCCCGCGCACGCCGCTCGCTCGCCGCTGCTCGCCTCGCGCATGGTCCGCCATCACCGGAGCTCCTGGGCCGCCCCTCGAGCTCGCTGCCGCTCGGAGCCCCGCCAGCCTGGAGGTCGCAGCCCCGTGACGCCATGCCTCGCCTGCCTGCTGTGGGCCCCGTCCCGCGCCGCCGCCATCCAGATCCGGCCGGAGGAACCTGGATCCGGCCGCCCCGCACCCCCTCGGCCTCGTCCCCGCCTCCGCCGCCCGCCGGCGTCGGCAACCCCTGCCATGGCCGACCTCGGCCACGTCCCTGCCCACGGGGCCGCCCCGTCCCGGGACCGTGCCGCCCTGCGAGCCAAACGGCCCGAGCCGTCCCACTCGATCGCTCCGTCCAGGTTTTCCACGAGGTTGAAAAACGTCCAAGTCTTTTCAGCATGCAATTTGTATCACATATGCATTTTGTGTTGATCATATATAGTGAACCATGCCACGGATTGAGATGCATTATACATGTAAATTGACCTACTCTTTGTGCTCTACATCATGGCATCACTTGCATGAATTATAGGAATCATCTAGTGGTGCAAATCTATGTTGCAAAAGTGCATCTGGTCGTAGTGTGCAAATCTGTTATTTTGATCAATCTTATGTGGATGATTGCAATTAAGCAGTGGGTATTTTACTTGTGGTTCCTTCATGCGTATGCTCTATAATATGTCTACTTTGATGCCATGCCTCTAGTTGCTATGTAAAACATCATTAGCATATTTAATTGTTGCTTTAAAATTGTTATTGTGTTAAAACTGTAATCTGTTAACGATAAGTTCCGTTTTGCGGAGTTAATATTAATCAAACCACACATGCTTTGGACTTGTGGAAATGGAGTGATTGCAGTGTGTAATGTCTACTTGGTGTGATTGCCATGCCATGAATCTCATACCTAGCTATAGTTTTCATCATGTGTACATGCTATAAAAATGTTGCTGTTTGAGGGTCCAAAATATTTCTAAGTCTCAAACTGTGTTATTTTGTTGATGTCTTGCCATGTGATTTGCCATTGGTCTATGGCTTATTTGGAGTGCCACAATGGAGTGTTTGGTTTACCATGTCATGCTCTATCTTGATGTGCAATTAGTTTACATATATAGGAATTGCATCATATTTCTTTCTGTTGTCTAACATGTCATTCCGTTAAAAACTGCTGCCTTACACCATGTTATTTTCACTAAGTCTGAGGATCTGTTTATTTCAGAATGCCACATTGTGTGGTTGTTTGCCATGATTCTGTGCATAATTAGAGCTTGGCACAATGGAATGAATTGTAGTGCATCATGTCCTCTACCTTGCTGTTGAATGTCATGTCATTCTATGACCTGTAGCATATAGTTCTGGTGTTGTCAATATGCCATTAGGTTAACTTTGCTCTGTTAAAACTGCTATTTTCACTATGGCATAACTGTTGTTCCAATAGCCATCTTGTGAGCTCATTTGCTATTTATCCATGCTTCTATTCAATTTGCTGCAATGAGATGAATTATTGTGCATCATCTAGTATACATCTCCATGTCTTTGTTGTGCATTTTAGATTGTTGTAGCTTATTTTTTTGTGGGTTGCAATATGCTATGTTGCTGTTTTGGGAGATTTTAACTAAAACTTGCGTTGCTTGTTATTGTTGAACCGTAGCTCCGTTTTGAACATGCCATATATGAAACTTGTCTAGAATTTCATGTAGTTTCATAATATCTTGTTGAATCCATGAGTTGACATGCTTGCGGTTGTTTTTCGTATGCATTTTGCATTCATGACATATTCATCGTGTGTGTGTCATATCTTATTGGTCGTAGCTCCGTTTTATATGATCTATATGTGTATATCGACTAGAATGACGAGTAGAACTGCAGTGTGCATTCTATTGTCCCTGTTTAATAAATATAAAATATGGTTAGTTCAGATCTGGACCAAATTCGTAATTTGCATATGAGACCGTTTTTGGAAATACTATATGTAGTTTCCGGCCTCATTTAAACTTGCCTAAATGTCTAGTTAATTTATACTTCACCTCTTGCCATGTTTAACAACATTTAAACTTGTTAAGTACCTAATCGGGAGTGAACTAAATATTCAAACGTGCAGTTTCATCAATATGCAACTCGTTGCATATTGAGCTTCACATAATGTGTAGAAGTTGATTGTTGTACTTTGCCATGTCATGCATATTTGAATGAACATGGATCATTTTTGTTTTCTGCATCATGCCATGTATATGTTGTTATGTTTATTGTGTGTTGATTGTTTGTTTCCGGATTTGCTTCTTCTCGATAGAGTCCCGAAACCGCTTCGGAGTGTGAGGATTCGTTCGACTATGTTGGTTCGTCTTCTTCATGGAATCAATCTTCTTCCAAGAGGGATCTCAGGCAAGACGACCATTACCCCGGATACCACTACTATCATTGCTATGCTAGTTGTCTCGATTCTACCGCTATGTCTCGCTACCTACCACTTGTTTGTTAAGCCTTCCAAAATGCCATGATCAGCTTTTAACCCTCCACATCCTAGCAAACCTTTGTTTGGCTATCGCTTGCTCAACCCCTCTTATAGCGTTGCTAGTTGCAGGTGCAGGTGGATCCATGTGATAACATGGATATCTTGGGATATCACACATTATTATTGTTATTTAATTTAATGCATCAATATATTGGTAAAGGGTGGAAGGCTCGGCCTTTTGCCTGGTTATTTGTTCCACTCTTGCCGCCTTTGTTCCGAGTTCCAGTATTATGTTCCATATTGAGCGCTCCTAACACGCTTGGTGTTGTTATGGGGACCCCCTCGATTATTTGTTTTGGGATAAAAAAAATCTGGCAAGGCCCAACATTGGTACACCATTTGCCTAATAACTAATAAAATTGCATAGGGACCCGCTGGCACCTGCGGATAATTAATCAACCCCCCGGGCTAGTTCTCCTCATGAGTGTTGGTCCAAACTAGAGTCGTGTGCGGGGCCAACCCGGGGCAACTCGGGTGATTTTTATCGGGCCACTGTACGCCGTGCTCATCCGGTCGTGTCCTAAGAACGAGATACGCGGATCCTATCAGGTTTGTCGACACGTCGGGCAGCCTTGTTATATTTGTTTTACCTTTCTCGAATTTCTTGTGCACGGGATTCCGAGGACACTTCGGGCTATCTCGAGGTTGAGGTTTTCCATCGGGATTCCGCGAATACTACGGGTTATCCCGCGGTTGAGGAGTTCCAAACACAGCTTGTGGCTAATTTGTGATGGATGAGTTGGAGCACCCCTGGGTTAAATCTTTCTGAGAGCCGTGCCCACGGTTATGTGGCAACTTGGAAACTTTATAATATCCGGTAATAGAAAACTTGAAGCAAACTCAATTAAAATACACCAACCGTGTGCGTAACCGTGACTGTCTCTTCTTGTGAGGTTTGAACCAGGAAGAGGACACGGTGGGGTTATGTTTGACTCGTAAGTAGGTGTTCAGGATCACTTCTTGATCATTACTAGTTCACGTCCGCTTATGCGTAGATCACTCTTCTTATTCTTGTACTCGTAAGTTAGCCACTCAAATAAATGCTTAGTGCTTGCTGCAGCCTCACCACTTAACCATACCTCACCCATTAAGCTTTGATAGTCTTGATACCCTTAGTAATGAGACTATTGAGTCCCTGTGGCTCACAGATTACTATCACAACAGTTGCAGGTATATGTAATGTGATGATTTGACATGAGAGCGGTGCTTGCTTGATTTGGAGTTCTTCTTCTTCTTCATCGATCATAGGATGGGTTCTAGGCCGGCAGCCTGGGATAGCAAGGATGGATGTCGATTTTACCGTTTGGTTTCATCCCTAGTCGGACCCTGCTCTTCTGTATGGTGATTTAATGTATTGTTCTATTGAGACGATCCTGATCTAGCTTGTGGCGAGTGTAAGCCAATTTCATATACTCATCTCCTCTTTACATGTACTTGTAATGATATCCATTCTTGTGAAACGACGAGATGCGCTTCTATCCCTATCAAGGCCCTCGAGTCCAAAATAAGGATAGGACCGCATCTTGAACGTGATAGCTTGGTACATCTTATACACTTTGTGTGTTGTTCAACTTGAATAACTCTTTGCCTTACTCTTGATCAACCTTGTATCTAATCTTCTCTATGACCAACCATTGGATAAATCCTTGAATACCACCGTGGTCATCACATAAACTCCTTGAAACCAACAAATGGATTTTGAGAAATGCCCATGGAAAAATCCTTGAAGTAAAACTCAAAGCAACCATTAGTCCATAGGGATGTCATCAATTACCAAAACTGTCGGGGATATTCCCCACGACCAAGACCCGGCTCATAAGGATAAGCCACCCTAAGGCTTAAGTCATTTCTGGGTTTAAGTCGCCCGGACGTTAAGTCATCTCTGGGCTTAAGCATCCCTGTTAAGTCATCTCAGATCTTAACCCGGCAGATTGTAAGCCGGCAGATTGTAAGTCGGCAGACAGTTATGACCCGGCAGACAATTAAGTCCCGGAGATGAGTCCCTGAAGATAAGTCCCAGAGATGAGTCCTTGAAGATGAGTCCCTGAAGATAAGTCCCGGAGATGAGTCCCTGAACATGAGTCTTGAAGATAAACCCGGTTGTAAGCCGCCAGATTGTAAGCCGCCTAGCTATAAGCCGCCCGGTTGTAAGCCGTCCGTCTGGAGATAAGAAGCCCGGGACTCAGAAGCCCATGGGGAGAAGCCCGTAATAAGAAACCCGCGATGGGAAATCAGAATAGGTTAAGTCCTAATCCTACTAGGACTTTATATGTAACCCGCCCCTTCAACTTATATAAGGAGGGGCGGGGCACCCCAAGAGGGTAAGTTTTTAGACGTCTCAATAGACAGGTCTTAGACAGACAATTTCAAGTCATTAGAGATAGATAGATGAGAAACCCTCGAGACTATAGGTAGCGATTCCGCACCCTTGTAATCGAGATCTATCCATCAAATACACACAAAGCAGGACGTATGCTATTACCTCCATCGGAGGGCCCGAACCTGTGTAAACTCGCATCTTTCGATTCCGATCAACCCCTCTCAAGCCGCCACATAGCTGCGATGGCCTCACACCTAAGTTCTCTCACGAGGACATCTTGCCGTGACAAAACCATAACAGTTGGCGCCCACCGTGGGGCCAGCGCACGGTGGTGTTTTGTTCTTGAAGGGATCTCTCCTAAGGATCGAGAAGCTTATAACCCGCCGGATCCACAAGAGCCGCCACAAAAGAATCTACACGCGCGTGGTTTGAATTTCGATAGATCCAATCTACAGCAACAACGGCGGGGACTCGCCGTACCAACGCCCGGGGGATCGACGTCAGCACTGCCCTCGCAAAGTTCCAACAAACCGCGTCTGCGCCGGTTTTCTGTGGTTTCCAGCCGACGATCGGGGAAACGCATAATTTTTGTTGCAAATTGATATGCGCTTTGATCCACTACGCGGCTGTCCGGTCAACGGGCCTGGAGCAAAAATCCAAAGACCATAGCACTATGCGATCTGGGCAGAAATCCATGACGGGCAATCAAAGATGAGGCCAGCTGTTTTCAAATAATGGTGGACTCAGACCGGTGTAGCAGCAATGTTTTTATTTTGACTCGGAGAAGAGACCGGATCAAAAAAAAAAAAAGAGCATCAGCGAACGCAAACGTCAAAGTCTTACCAAAGACCTAAGAAGTGTAGTGCTAGCTACTACTAATTGTATTTGTTCCTCTGGATTGATACAACGACACGGGAAATCAAAAGGAGAAGAAAAACATTAAAAGGTAGATACGAAATTTGTTCGAAGATCGAAAGGATTAGGGCTCTATCAAGTACGCTGTCGCAAGCCGCCGAGACCGACGTATTTTCTACTGCAGTCGAGATCAACAGGAATTCAATCATCTGCGTCGCCGAGCAATCAGGCCTACGCGTTAGTCTCAACGGCCGCTGAAGCTCTTCAGTTCTTTCTCTACTATGTCTGACATCAATCAAGGAGTACTACTCGGTGTATAATCCTTGCGGACGGAAGGATACGCCCACATAGCTCTGCAAAAACCAATCAACACGGGCTATCATGATTTGTGTGTGTCGTGAATTGGCTAAACCAGCCACGACCCGGAGGTGGACCCATGTGTGGACACGGATTCGACTCCACGCCAAACCTGCCTCCGCTGGACTCTGTCGAGCCGCCGCTTTATGCCTCGTCAAGCCGTCGCCGCGGACCCTCCCTCCTCCGACGCTGAAGCCGCTGCTGCATTTCGCCGGCGAGCCGTCTTGATACTGGAACACGCCTCGAGCTGGCCATGTTTCCGAGCCATCTCGCTTCCACCTCCGCCGTTCGTGCCAAGTAGCCGGCCACCACCGCGACCCGTTTTCTACCTCCGCCGTCTTCCTAGCCGGCGTCGCCTTTGAGCTGCCGCGTTTCACCCGCTCGCCTCGGCCGCCGTAAGCCGGCCCTCATGGCCTCAGTTGACAACCTGCGAGCCGCCATTCACGCCTGAGCCGCCCGTTGGTCTTTTGCGCCGCGGCGCTCCCGCCCTCACGCCCATTCTTTTCGATCTCCGCCTCCGCGCAAAGCCGGCTTCGCCCCCGCGGCGTCGAGCCGCCGGCCCTGCCCGGGCCGTGCAACCTCATCCTGCCTTCGAGCCGTCCGGTCGCCTCCGCTCCCGCGGCCTCAGCCACTGTTGCGGCTCGACCGGCCCCGGCCTCAAGCCGCCGCCGCGGTCTCCGCCATCTGCCGCGGACCGGCGCCTCCGACTCCGCCGTGGCCGAGCCGCCGGCCTCCACCGCGAGCTGCGCCTTGCTGTTGCGGACTCGCCGGCGCGCCAAGCCGCCGCCATGCCCTGTCTTAACCCGCCGCCGTGCCCTGTCTTAACCCGCCGCCACGCCCTGTCTTAACCCGCTGCTGCCGCGTTCACTTCTTCGGCCACGGCCGCGCCGGGCCGGTCTGCCTCCAAATCGCCGTTTCTGCCGCTGCTATCTCTGCGGTCGTGAGCTGCTGCTTGCCTAAGCCGCCGCTGTGGCTTCTCCTCGCCGGTATCCCTCCGCCTCGCTGCAGCCTTTGTTGAGGCCTGCGCCCTTGCCTCGAGCGCCTGCTGCCTCCTCCCCTGAGGCCAGCAGCCGACCGTCTTCAACCCCACGGCTTCCCCCATCATTGAACCGCCTCCTCGAGTGGCCCTGCTGCCTCGTCGCCTCGCTCTGCCCCGCCGGTTCCACCCGCCGGCCGGCCGCTGTCGCTCCTTTCGAGCGCCTGCATTGGCCGCCTCCCGCGCTCGGCCACCTCCCGCGCTATGCCGCCCACATCGCCGCCGTCCCTTACCTGGCCGTTCGCCTCACTCTGCCCCGCCAGCCTGCGTCTGATGGAAGCCGGCCTCTGCTCCTGCTGCTGCGTCCCAGTTCATTGGGTTGGAAAGGAAATATGCTGCCCACGTGGAAAGGCAAAGAGGGGATGGCCGGCTCAAAAAGGGGGGGGGGGGGGGGGGGGGGGGGGGGGGGGGCGTGGTCAGCTCAAAAATATCAGCATACATACGCTCATGATTGCGAGCATCTCCGGCTTGCCCGCGGTCTACTTCAACAATTCCACTGCGATCATCTTCAACCTCGCGGCTGATAATTTCTGATAAAACATATCAGGTGAAATCCATCCAGTCAAATTTTTATTGATGCATTTTTTTTCTTTCGAGAAACAATTACTCTGGCTTGCGGTATTTTTTTATGCAGGACAATTGTTCACTGCAAAGAGTGATGGTCGTGTCATGGATATATAGCTCGCGTCACCATTATCATGCGCTGGCATCTAACCGTGCCGTAATGCTCAACGAATGTATGTGCAAGCCGCTGCCTCTGTGCCCCAATTTACATCAGCACGACGCGGCTGACTCGTTCGTCCGCGCGGCTTAACGCGCCTGCGATTGACTTGATCGTCCGCACCGGCTTACAATGCCGCGGCCGACTCATCTGTCCATGCCCACGGCCGACTCACCCACGTCCGGGCCGCCTCTGATGCCGCGGCCGTCTCTACCGTCCGCCCTCGCAATCTGGTCTACATTAACACACCGGAGCCGCACCCGTCTGCACGAGCTGCTTAGTGAGCGCACGCAAGTCGCCACTCCTGGGGCCCGGTATATTCCAATAACTCTGGAGCAAAATTATCAGCCTCCAACGGATGGCTCAACGGACAGGCGCACAAGTCGCCGCCACTGCGGTTTAGTTAACTGCAACAACCAGTTGTGATGAACCATTGGTTGGGTTATTGACACAGCTCATACGGGATCATTTATAACCTGCTGTGGTCAAACTCAACCTTCCATGGATTCACATCACGTTATCAATGCCGAGGGTATACAATGAGTGTTGCGAAGATCATCAAACTCGCCACCTTGCCTCCAGCTTCAACACATTCCAGCGTTTCCACTGTCAACTATATGCCGGTTTATGCCACGGCCAAGTATGGGGAATCTCAAGCCAACTCCTCAAGTAGTCTTAAGACTCGGGGGCTACACAGACATGACTCAACAAATGCTGCTAGTTTCAGCAAATTCAAGAACCCCGGATAATTGGAGAAAAAATAACCCGATCTCGGGGGCTACCGCCACATTGGTGAAAGCTTGAAGGCTGTCAGAAAATTTCAAGCTAAAAAAGTGCCAAGCAATCTGAGAGTTCCGGCTCAAAAGAAGGATTCCGGAGTATCAGAAAAGGTTCCGGTTTAAAACCTGGCTCATGAGAAGTCTGTCTCTCACAAAGTTTTGAGATCTCGACATCCGGTCAACATCCGGTTCAAAAGGAATTCATCTCTCGCAAGTTCGAGTTTTCAGAAAATTAAAGGTTGCCAAAGAGAACTAGCTGCTATGATGCGAGGTTCAAACATGGGTATCCTGCCTTCTTGGCTTATCATATTATGGGTCACTTGGGGGCTTCCTACTCAATGAGTATAGCTATCTTACACTCTTGATCGGCTTCCACGCCATATTATGGGTCACTTGGGGGCTTCCTACTCAACAAGTATAGCTTTCATACCCTCTTGACCGGCTTCCATGCCATATCTGGGTTAAACCTGCCTGTTTGCAACTTGCCACTCCACCAGGTGACCCGCCGTACTCTTGACAGTCAATCTTTTTTAAAGACCCTGAACTTGTCAAGGTTAAAACGGCGGCTTTTGTCACGTGAGGGCCGGCTTACAAAGAGCTAGGATAAACTCACCTGTCTGTTGTAGTCTCTCCGCTATATGGCCCGTTCGTACTTTTAACAGTCAATCTTTTCAATAAGACCCTGAACTGGTTAAGGTTAAAATGAAGGATTTATGTCATGTGAGAGCCAGCTTACGGGATGAAAGGCTTTCATGCCAAGCTTCTTTGAAGCAAAACTTGAGTTTTGCAAAAAACGAAACAAAGCTAGTCTCTTTTGTCGAGCCTTGAAAGCCGACATTTTTATACTCTGTTATCATACACATACATCATCATACATTGCATCATCATACCATGCATCATATATGTATGGATATCCTCGTTTATGTTGCAGGAGCCGGTTTTCAAACCGGGTTATATTATTCAAATCTTAAAATAGCCAACGTGGTTGGATTTTTATTATGGTTATCATAACCTATATTGGATGATTGAGGTTTTCAAAGCCCCTTCGGAGTAATGGCTGTTATTCCCTCATCCAAAAAAAGCAGCTCACAGCAAGGAGCATGGTTCAACATTGATATGCCAAGCATTCAACAATATCGTCCATATAATGGATATGATTTATTCTGCAATGGAAAGATTAGTCCCGACTCACTGCAGGCATACGACCCGGCACTTGGGGGCTACATTATTCAAATCAAGATTATATCAAGTATGCAAGTCCCATGTCGCTGCAAGCATGCACCACGGCACTTGGGGGCTAATGCAAGTTGCTTTTCAACTCATCACATTATCAACGAACCCGGTTATCTCAGGGAGATGAGCCGGCCTTCAATCATTTTCTAAGTCTCAGCCGAGTATTATTTTACTGAGCCGGCCCTTGGGGGCTACACATTGCTCATCAAGTCTACATAATCAGCTCTGCAGAAGTCCCTGCTCATTATTGCATAATGACCCGGCCCTTGGGGGCTACACTGGCTGAAGTATTATGAGCATAATGCAATTACATGTCCCAGGTTGCTGCAGGCAAGACAACCCGATACTTGGGGGCTACATATGTGGAACATTTAACTTATGACTGGTGACTCAGACGAACAATCCAGATTTCTCCAGAGTTGCAATATTTATATTGAAGCAAGTCTTAAAGCTATCACTACGTTCCCCTCTTAAGACTTGGGGGCTACAGGAGCCAGCGTCAGTGTATTGATATGAAAGAGCTTCAGAATTTTCAGGAGCTGGTCAAATGGTTTTTTTGAGTGAGCCGGTCCCTTTACATATTCTTATTTCAAGAGTTTAGCATGAATAAATTCAAAGCTAAACTGGGGGCTAATGTCGGGGATATTCCCCACGGCCAAGACCTGTTGGAAATATGCCCTAGAGGCAATAATAAATTGGTTATTATTATATTTCCTTGTTCATGATAATCGTTTATTATCCATGCTATAATTGTATTGATTGGAAACTCAAATACATGTGTGGGTACATAGACAACACTGTGTCCCTAGTATGCCTCTAGTTGACTAGATCGTTGATCAAAGATGGTTAAGGTTTCCTAGCCATTGACATGAGATGTCATTTGATAACGGGATCACATCATTAGGAGAATGATGTGATGGACAAGACCCAAACTGTGAACGTAGCATTTGATCGTGTCAGTTTATTGCTATTGTTTTCTGCATGTCAAGTATCTGTTCCTTTGACCATGAGATCATGCAACTCACTGACACCGGAGGAATACCTTGTGTGTATCAAACGTCGCAACGTAACTGGGTGACTATAAAGGTGCTCTACAGGAATCTCCGAGGGTGTCTGTTGGGTTGGCATGGATCAAGACTGGGATTTGTTACTCCGTGTGACGGAGAGGTATCTCAGGGCCCACTCGGTAATACAACATCACAATGAGCCTTGCAAGCAATGTGACTAAAGTGTTAGCCACGAGATCTTGTATTACGGAACGAGTAAAGAGACTTGCCGGTAACGAGATTGAACTAGGTATAGTGATACCGACGATCGAATCTCGGGCAAGTAACATACCGAAGAACAAAGGGAACAGCATACGGGATTAACTGAATCCTTGACATAGAGGTTCGACCGATAAAGATCTTCGTAGAATATGTAGGAGCCAATATGGGCATCCAGGTCCCGCTATTGGTTATTGGCCGTAGAGGTGTCTCGGTCATGTCTACATAGTTCTCGAACCCGCAGGGTCTACACACTTAACGTTTGGTGACGATTAGTATAATTGAGTTATTATGTCGGTGACCGAAAGTTGTTCGGAGTCCCGGATAAGATCCCGGACATGACGAGGATCTCCGGAATAGTCCGGAGGTAAAGATTGATATATGTGATAATAGTGTTTTGATCTCAGGAAGGGTTCCGGAGTTCACCGGAAGGGGTTCCGGATGTTTACCGAAGTGTTCGGGTGCAGCAACACTTTATATGGGCCAAAGGGATAAAGCCCACGAGGTATTGGAAAGTGCAAAAAGTAGTTTTGCTGCCGCGTAAGCGGTACTACCGCTTGTGTGAAGCGGTACTACCGCCCGAGCGGTACTACCGCTTGTGTGAAGCGGTACTACCGCCCAAGCGGTACTACCGCTTGTGAGCGGTACTACCGCTTGTGCGCGGCTGTGCACGGTTCGGCAGGGATCCGAGTTGGACTCTTTTCCTGCGGGCCAAACCGACCTTGTGCGGGCAAAACCGACCTAGAGGAGGCTTTTACTCCAAGTTTAGACCCCAAGGCTCAACATATAAATAGAGGGGCAGGGTTAGCACACGGGAGACATCAAGATTTCCCCAAGCCGTGTGCGGCAACCCTAACCCTCTAGTTCCTCCGTCATAATCTCCGTAGCGCTTGGCGAAGCCCTGCAGAGATTGTTCCTCACCACCATCACCACGCCGTCGTGCTGCTGGAACTCAACCACTACTTCACCATCGCTCGCTGGATCGAGGAGGTGAAGGCGTCATCAAGCCGTACGTGTGTTGAACGCGGAGGTGCCGTCCGTTCGGCGCTAGTTCGTGATCGGATCGAGGGACGACTTGCGATTTGGATCGCGGAGACGTTCGACTACATCAACCGCGTTTCTTAAACGCTTCCGCTTAGCGATCTACAAGGGTATGTAGATTCACTCTCCCTCTCGTAGATGCTCATCACCATGGATAGATCTTGTGTGTGCGTAGGAAAATTTTTGTTTCCCATGCAACGTTCCCCAACAGTGGCATCATGAGCCAGGTCTATGCGTAGATGAGATCTCGAGTAGAACACAAACGAGTTGTGGGCGTGGGTGTATACATATTGCTTGCCGTTACTAGTTGATATTTGATTCGGCGGTACTGTGAGATGAAGCGGCCCGGACCGACATTACGCGTACACTTACGCGAGACAGGTTCCTTCAACTGACATGTAACTTCGTTGCATAAAGATGGCTAGCGGGTGTCTGTCTCTCTCACTTTAGTTGAATCGATTTCAATGAAGAGGGTTCTTTTAGAAGATCAAAAAGCAATCACTACACCACGTTGTGGTTTTGCGTAGGTAAGAACGGTTCTTGCAAACCCGTAGCAGCCACGTAAAATTTGCAACAACAATTAGAGGACGTCTAACTTGTTTTTGCAGGGTATGTTGTGATGTGATATGGCCAATTACATGATGAGATATATGTGATGTATGAGATGATCATGTGTTGTATAGAATATCACGACTTGCATGTCGATGAATACGGCAACTGGCAGGAGCCATAGAGTTGTCTTTAATTATTGTATGACCTGCGTGTCAATCATTAAGCGCTATGCAATGCTTTACTTTATCGCTAAACGTTAGCAATAGTCGTGGAAGCAACAGTCGGCGCGACAACCTTATGGCGACACGTTGATGGAGATCAAGATGATGGAGATCATGGTGTCATGCCGGTGACGATGGAGATCATGCCGGTGCTTTGGAGATGGAGATCAAAAGCACAAGTTCATGGCCATATCATGTCACTTATGATTTGCATGTGATGTTAATCCTTTTATGCATCTTATTTTGCTTAGGACGACGGTAGCATTATAAGGTGATCCCTCACTTAAATTTCAAGATAAATTGTGTTCTCCCCAAGTGTGCACCGTTGCGAAAGTTCGTCGTTTCGAGACACGCCGTGATGATCGGGTGTGATAGACTCTACGTTCGCATACAACGGGTGCAAGCCATGTTGCACGTGCGGAACACTCGGGTTAAACTTGACGAGCCTAGCATGTACAGACATGGCCTCGGAACACAAGAGACCGAAAGGTCGAACATGAGTCATATAGTAGATATGATCAACATGAAGATGTTCACCATTGAAACCACCTCGACTCACGTGATGATCGGACTTGAGTTGGTGGATTTGGATCATGTTACACTCGAATTACCGGAGGGATGTCAATTTGAGTGGGAGTTTTTAAGTAATATGATTAATTAAACTCATTATCTTGAACAATAGTCTAAGTTGTCTTTGCTATATTTATGTTGTAGATCATGGCTCGCGCAGTAGCACCCCTGAATTTTAATGCGTTCCTAGAGAAAGCTAAGTTGAAAGATGATGGAAGTAACTTTGTGGACTGGGCCCGTAATCTAAGGATTATCCTTACGGCTTCCCAGAAGGCTTATGTCCTTGATGCACCGCTTGGTGATCCACCCGCTCCAGTTGAGTCTCTAGACGTTGTGAACGCCTGGCAGGCTCGTTCTGATGATTACTCAATAGTTCAATGTGCAATGTTGTATGGCTTAGAACCGGGACTTCAAAGACGTTTTGAACGTCATGGAGCATATGAGATGTTCCAGGAGTTGAAGTTTATCTTTCAGAAGAATGCCCGGATCGAGAGATATGAGATCTCCGATAAGTTCTATGCTTGCAAGATGGAGGAGAACGGGTCTATCAGTGATCACGTGCTCAGAATGTCTGGGTACTCCACCCGTCTGGCTGAATTGGGGTTGCCCCTTCCGCCAGAGGCTATCACTGACAGAGTTCTTCAATCATTGCCACCTAGCTACAAGAGCTTCGTGTTGAACTATAACATGCACGGGATGAACAAGTCAGTCGCCGAGCTGTTTGCGATGCTAAAAGCCGCTGAGTCTGAAATTCAGAAGGAGCATCAAGTGTTGATGGTCAATAAAACCACTAGTTTCAAGAAAAATGGCAAGGGTAAGAAGGGTAACTCCAAGCAGAGTGGCAAAGCAGTTGCTCCTCTCGTGAAGAAACCCAAGGCTTGACCCAAACCAGAAACTGTGTGTTTTCATTGCAAGGGAACTGGACACTGGAAGCGGAATTGCCCCAAGTATTTGGCTGACAAGAAGGCGGCCAACAACAAACAAGGTATATATGATATACATGTTATTGATGTGTACCTTACCAACCCTCGTTGTAGTGCCTGGGTATTTGATACCGGTGCGGTTGCTCATATTTGCAACTCAAAACAGGAACTGCGGAATAGACGGAGGCTGGCAAAGGACGAAGTGACGATGCGCGTGGGAAATGGTTCCAAGGTTGATGTGATCGCCGTTGGCACGCTCGCTCTTCGATTACCGTCGGGATTAGTGATGAACCTAAATAAGTGTTATTTGGTGCCTGCGTTAAGCATCAACATTATATCTTGATCTTGTTTATTGCGAGACGGTTACTCATTTAAATCAGAGAATAATGGTTGTTCTATTTATATGAGTAATATCTTTTATGGTCATGCACCCGATGTGAGGGGTTTATTCTTATTGAATCTCGATAGTAATGATACACATGTTCATAACATTGATGCCAAAAGATGTAGAATTGATAATGATAATACCACTTTCTTGTGGCACTGCCGTTTAGGTCATATTGGCGTAAAACGCATGAGGAAGCTCCATGCTGATGGACTTTTTGGAGTCACTTGATTTTGAATCACTTGACACATGTGAGCCATGCCTCATGGGCAAGATGACTAAAACGCCGTTCTCTGGAACAATGGAACGGGCAAGTGACTTATTGGAAATCATACATACTGATGTGTGCGGTCCGATGAGCATTGAGGCGCGCGGTGGTTATCGTTACTTTCTCACCTTCACTGATGACTTAAGTAGATATGGGTATATTTACTTAATGAAACACAAGTCTGAAACATTTGAAAAGTTCAAACAATTTCAGAGTGAAGTTGAGAATCATCGTAACAAGAAGATTAAATTCCTACGATCTGATCGAGGAGGAGAATATCTGAGTTTTGAGTTTGGCAGTCACTTAAGACAATGTGGAATTGTTTCACAACTGACACCGCCTGGAACACCACAGCGTAATGGTGTGTCCGAACGTCGTAATCGAACTTTATTGGATATGGTGCGATCTATGATGTCTCTTGCCGATTTGCCACTATCGTTTTGGGGTTATGCATTAGAGACAGCTGCATTCACTTTAAATAGGGCACCATCGAAATCCGTTGAGACGACGCCATATGAACTTTGGTTTGGCAAGAAGCCAAAGCTGTCGTTTCTTAAAGTTTGGGGATGTGATGCTTATGTCAAAAAGCTTCAGCCTGAAAAGCTGGAACCCAAAGCGGAGAAATGCGTCTTCATAGGATACCCAAAAGAGACAGTTGGGTATACCTTCTACCTCAGATCCGAAGGCAAAGTGTTTGTCGCTAAAAACGGAACATTTCTTGAAAAAGAGTTTCTCTCGAAAGAATTGAGTGGGAGGAAGATAGAACTTGATGAGGTTGTTGAACCTTTACTTCAACCTGAGAGTAGCGCAGCGCAGAAAGTTGTTTCTGTGGAGCCTACATTAGCTGAAGAGGAAGTTAATGATGATGATCATGAAGCTTTGGATCAAGTTGCTATCGAACCTCGTAGGTCGACAAGGACGCGTACTGCTCCCGAGTGGTACGGCAACCCTGTCTTAGAGGTCATGTTGTTAGACAACGATGAACCTACGAGCTATGGAGAAGCGATGATGGGCCCGGATTCCGAGAAGTGGTTAGAGGCCATGAAATCCGAGATGGGATCCATGTATGAAAACAAAGTATGGACTTTGGAAGTATTACCTGAAGGGCGTAAGGCCATTCAGAACAAATGGATCTTTAAGAGGAAGACGGACGCGGACGGTAATGTCACCGTCTATAAAGCTCGACTTGTGGCAAAGGGTTTTTCACAAGTTCAAGGAGTTGACTACGATGAGACCTTCTCACCCGTAGCGATGCTTAAATCCGTCAGAATCATGTTAGCAATAGCTGCCTTTTTCGATTATGAAATTTGGCAGATGGATGTCAAAACAGCGTTCCTTAACGGTTTCCTTAAGGAAGAGTTGTATATGATGCAACCAGAAGGTTTTGTCGATCCAGAGAATGCTGACAAAATTTGCAAACTCCAGCGATCCATTTATGGACTCGTGCAAGCATCTCGGAGTTGGAATCTTCGTTTTGATGAGGTGATCAAAGCGTTCGAGTTTATACAAGTTTACGGAGAAGCTTGTATTTACAAGAAAGTGAGTGGGAGCTCTATAGCGTTTCTAATATTATATGTGGATGACATATTGCTGATTGGAAACAATATAGAAATGCTGGAAAGCGTGAAGGAATATTTGAACAAGAGTTTTTCAATGAAGGACCTAGGAGAAGCTGCTTTCATATTAGGCATCAAGATCTATAGAGATAGATCAAGACGCTTAATAGGACTTTCACAAAGCACATACCTTGATAAGATTTTGAAGAAGTTCAAAATGGATCAGTCCAAGAAGGGGTTCTTGCCTGTTTTGCAAGGTGTGAAGTTGAGTAAGACTCAATGCCCAGTGACTGCAGAAGATAGAGAAAAGATGAGTGTCATCCCCTATGCTTCGGCCATAGGCTCTATCATGTATGCAATGTTGTGCACAAGACCCGATGTCAGCCTTGCCATAAGTATGGTCGGAAGGTTTCAAAGTGATCCAGGAATGGAACACTGGACGGCGGTCAAGAATATCCTGAAGTACCTGAAAAGGACTAAGGACATGTTTCTCGTTTATGGAGGTGATCAAGAGCTCGTCGTAAAGGGTTACGTCGATGCAAGCTTTGACACTGATCCGGATGACTCTAAGTCGCAAACCGGATACGTATTTATTCTTAATGGGGGTGCGGTTAGCTGGTGCAGTTCCAAGCAAAGCGTGGTAGCAGATTCTACATGCGAAGCGGAGTACATCGCAGCCTCGGAGGCGGCGAAGGAAGGTGTCTGGATGAAGGAGTTCATGACAGATCTTGGAGTAGTGCCTAGTGCACTTAACCCAATGACTCTGTTTTGTGATAATACTGGTGCCATTGCTCTAGCCAAGGAACCAAGATTTCACAAGAGGACCAGACACATAAAGCGACGTTTCAATTCCATCCGCGATTACATCAAGGAGGACGACATAAATATTTGCAAAGTACACACGGATCTAAATGTTGCAGATCCGATGACTAAACCTCTTCCAAGGGCTAAACATGAACAACACCAGAACTGCATGGGTGTTCGATTCATAACAATGTAAATCACATAGTGATGTGAACTAGATTATTGACTCTAGTGCAAGTGGGAGACTGTTGGAAATATGCCCTAGAGGCAATAATAAATTGGTTATTATTATATTTCCTTGTTCATGATAATCGTTTATTATCCATGCTATAATTGTATTGATTGGAAACTCAAATACATGTGTGAGTACATAGACAACACTGTGTCCCTAGTATGCCTCTAGTTGACTAGATCGTTGATCAAAGATGGTTAAGGTTTCCTAGCCATTGACATGAGATGTCATTTGATAACGGGATCACATCATTAGGAGAATGATGTGATGGACAAGACCCAAACTGTAAACGTAGCATTTGATCGTGTCAGTTTATTGCTATTGTTTTCTGCATGTCAAGTATCTGTTCCTTTGACCATGAGATCATGCAACTCACTGACACCGGAGGAATACCTTGTGTATATCAAACGTCGCAACGTAACTGGGTGACTATAAAGGTGCTCTACAGGAATCTCCGAGGGTGTCTGTTGGGTTGGCATGGATCAAGACTGGGATTTGTTACTCCGTGTGACGGAGAGGTATCTCAGGGCCCACTCGGTAATACAACATCACAATGAGCCTTGCAAGCAATGTGACTAAAGTGTTAGCCACGAGATCTTGTATTACGGAACGAGTAAAGAGACTTGCCGGTAACGAGATTGAACTAGGTATAGTGATACCGACGATCGAATCTCGGGCAAGTAACATACCGAAGAACAAAGGGAACAGCATACGGGATTAACTGAATCCTTGACATAGAGGTTCGACCGATAAAGATCTTCGTAGAATATGTAGGAGCCAATATGGGCATCCAGGTCCCGCTATTGGTTATTGGCCGTAGAGGTGTCTCGGTCATGTCTACATAGTTCTCGAACCCGCAGGGTCTACACACTTAACGTTTGGTGACGATTAGTATAATTGAGTTATTATGTCGGTGACCGAAAGTTGTTCGGAGTCCCGGATAAGATCCCGGACATGACGAGGATCTCCGGAATAGTCCGGAGGTAAAGATTGATATATGTGATAATAGTGTTTTGATCTCAGGAAGGGTTCCGGAGTTCACCGGAAGGGGTTCCGGATGTTTACCGAAGTGTTCGGGTGCAGCAACACTTTATATGGGCCAAAGGGATAAAGCCCACGAGGTATTGGAAAGTGCAAAAAGTAGTTTTGCTGCCGCGTAAGCAGTACTACCGCTTGTGTGAAGCGGTACTACCGCCCGAGCGGTACTACCGCTTGTGTGAAGCGGTACTACCGCCCAAGCGGTACTACCGCTTGTGAGCGGTACTACCGCTTGTGCGCGGCTGTGCACGGTTCGGCAGGGATCCGAGTTGGACTCTTTTCCTACGGGCCAAACCGACCTTGTGCGGGCAAAACTGACCTAGAGGAGGCTTTTACTCCAAGTTTAGACCCCAAGGCTCAACATATAAATAGAGGGGCAGGGCTAGCACACGGGAGACATCAAGATTTCCCCAAGCCGTGTGCGGCAACCCTAACCCTCTAGTTCCTCCGTCATAATCTCCGTAGCGCTTGGCGAAGCCCTGCAGAGATTGTTCCTCACCACCATCACCACGCCGTCGTGCTGCTGGAACTCAACCACTACTTCACCATCGCTCGCTGGATCGAGGAGGTGAAGGCGTCATCAAGCCATACGTGTGTTGAACGCGGAGGTGCCGTCCGTTCGGCGCTAGTTCGTGATCGGATCGAGGGACGACTTGCGATTTGGATCGCGGAGACGTTCGACTACATCAACCGCGTTTCTTAAACGCTTCCGCTTAGCGATCTACAAGGGTATGTAGATTCACTCTCCCTCTCGTAGATGCTCATCACCATGGATAGATCTTGTGTGTGCGTAGGAAAATTTTTGTTTCCCATGCAACGTTCCCCAACAAGACCCGGCTCATAAGGATAAGCCGCCCTAAGGCTTAAGTCATTTCTGGGTTTAAATCGCCCGGACGTTAAGTCATCTCTGTGCTTAAGCAGCCCTGTTAAGTCCTCTCAGATTTTAACCCGGTAGATTGTAAGCCGGCAGATTGTAAGCCGGCAGATTGTAAGTCGGCAGACAGTTATGACCCGGCAGACAATTAAGTCCCGGAGATGAGTCCCTGAAGATAAGTCCCAGAGATGAGTCCCTGAAGATGAGTCCCTAAAGATAAGTCCCGGAGATGAGTCCCGGAAATGATTCCCTGAAGATGAGTCCTGAAGATAAACCCAGTTGTAAGCCGCCAGATTGTAAGCCACCTGGCTATAAGCCGCCCGATTGTAAGGCGTCCGTCTGGAGATAAGAAGCCCGGGGCTCAAAAGCCCATGAGGAGAAGCCCGTAATAAGAAACCCGTGATGGGAAGTCAGAATAGGTTAAGTCCTAATCCTACTAGGACTCTATATGTAACCCGCCCCTTCAACTTATATAAAGAGGGGCGGGGCACCCCAAGAGGGTAAGTTTTTAGACGTCTCAATAGAAAGGTCTTAGACAGACAAGTTCAAGTCATTAGAGATAGATAGATGAGAAACCCCTGAGACTAGAGGTAGCGATTCCGCACCCTTGTAATCGAGATCTATCCATCAAATACACACAAAGCAGGACGTAGGCTATTACCTCCATCGGAGGGGCCGAACCTGGGTAAACTCGCGTCTCTCGATTCCGACCAACCCCTCTCAAGCAGCCACGTAGCTGCGATGGCCTCACACCTAGGTTCTCTAACGAGGACATCTTGCCATGACAAAAACACGACAAAAACCACACATGGAGAAATGTGCTCTAACATATGTCCCGTAAACCATGTGTCATGCAGAATAGATATGTCACACCCGGCTGCGTGTACAATATGAAGCGCCTTCGATGAGCCATGCAACCACACACGGGTGTAAAGTAACTGCTATTTGTCATGCCTCACCTCTCGTCGCTGCCTACCTTCACGAATGGTGGCTGGACGTTGCTCGTGGGCTCTAGTTAGTATTCCCGCCCTCCAGTCAAGGCTTCCCGCGCATGCGTCAGTCATAGGGGTAAATTGTAAACTCGCCAATCCCCTAGTTGATACGTCCCAACCGTATCCACTTTTTCGACACTTCTACTCTTGTTTTGAACTTGAACGAAACTAGCCTAGACTAACGTTGTTTTCAGCAGAACTGCCACGGTATTTTTTTTGTGCAGAAATAAATTTCTTAAAATTGGACAAAACTTGGCGATGATTTTTATGGAATAAATAAAAAAACATGAATGAAGACCCGTCGGAGGGGCCCAACAGGCCATCCACAAGGGTGTTGGGCGCATTGACATACGTCTCCAAAGTATCTATTATTTTTGATAGTCTCATGCTATTATATTATCAACATGAGATAATTTCCAGTTTTTTGCGTGTTTTTCACTTTTTGGAAAATCAATACCATACGAAGTCCAAACACGATAAAACTTAACATGGGTTATTTTTGGACATAAAGAGACCCTAAAACCTTCCAGAGGAGAGCTACGAGAGAGCCACGAGAGCGCATGGGGGGGGGGGGGGTAGGGCACGCCCCCTAAGCTAATGGACCCCTCGCAACCCCACTTGACCGAAAACCACTTCTATATATTCTCACATATCAACAAACCAACAGAGATACACCCGAAACTCTTTTTCCGCCGCTACAAGCCTCTATTCTTCCGTAGTCTCATTTGGAGACCTTTTCCCGTACTCTGCCGGAGGAAGAATCGATCACGGAGGCCATCTACATCAACCTTGCTGCCTCCATGATAATGTGTGAGTAGTTCACCACAAACCTACCGGTCCGTAGCTAGTAGCTAGATGGCTTCTTATCTCTCTCTTTTTATCTCTAATACAATGTTCTCCTCCATCCCCTTATAGACTTATCCGATGAAATGATCAGATTATTCATTGAAAGTAGTTGAGCCTTTTCTGAAATTTATTATGCGTGATTGTTATAGCTTTGTATTTATTTCTGATCTATCTGTTTGGTTTTGCCAACTAGATTGATTTATCTTCATCGGGAGAGGTGCTTTGTAGTGGGTTCAATCTTGTGGTGGTCTATATCTTAATGACAGTAGGGGACAATACATGTATTTGTATCGTTGCCACTAAGGATAAAACGATGGGGTCTGAATATATTGCTTGTCTTACTTTGTCTACATCATGTCATCTTGCTTAATGCGTTACTTTGTTTGTCAGGAACTTAATGCCATAGATGCAGCCAGGAGTTGGTCGATTGGTGTACTAATAGTAGTAGATGCAGGATTGTTTCGGTCTACTTGTGATGGACATGATGCATATATACATGAGCATTGCCATGAATAACATCATAACTATGCGCTTTTCTATCAATTGCCCAACGGTAATTTGTCTACCAATCGTTTGCTATGTGGTCAAGAGAGAAGTCTCTAGTGAAAACTATGACCAACGGGTCTATTTAATCATATTGCTAAAAACCAAAAATATCTTGCTGCAATTTATTATTTTCTTTTTTCTTTTCCTTTTTATTTATTTATCACTATCAAAATTAATCCTTGCATATAACGAGTTGAAGGCGATTGACAACCCTCTTGCCCGCGTTGGATGCAAGTGTTTGGTTTTGTCTGTGCAAGTGCTGACGACGAGAGTTTGCTTGATTCTCTTATTGGTTCGATAACCTTGGTTCTTAATGAGGGAAATACTTATTGCTACTATATTGCTTCGGGGAAAAATCCAACGCAACTCACAAGTATCACGCGCCCCTGCCCTTGTGGTCCCCTCACAACTCCGTTTGCTCTACCTCCAACCACATAATTACCGTCTCGTGCAGAAAAAATAGGAAAAAAGTTTCATTGTTTTCTACAATACCAAAGGACAAATCATCGCTATATCCAAAGGGCAGCATGTTTTGGCCGTTGTAAGGGTGGCCTGTTTTGAGCCGCTCTTACCATGGCCAAAGCCGCCTGTATCAACATCTAGCTCGGAATCTGGCCACGTTGTAGGAGATTGTCTAAATAAATCATCGGACTTGACATCGAACAATTCATGCGTAGCTTAGAAAGATTTGATTGTGTATTGTGAACGCTTAAAGGGGACAACTATAGATTATAAGTTGAATTCAAGTTTGAACAATATATTTTAAAACATAATATTTGAATTGTAATATCTAAATTAGAACTTATTTTGCGTTTGAATAATTTAGCTAATCGAAGACTTATCCTAACCTATAGTTATTTTGGAATGGCGCCAACTGAAAAAGAAAAGAAAACAAAGACGAATTAGGTGCCAAGTTTGTATCTGTGTCCCCTGAGGAATTTGGAGCACTGTGTTAGCCACACGAAGTCTGCATCGGGGGCGTTGTTGGATGGTAAACACTTGTAGTCGACGCGCAGGCCGAACGTTCGGCCGGTGGCGTGCGACCCGCGCGATATACTTTCGTCGTGTGGCTGGCCAGGCACGCCGCCTTTCTCGCGTGGTGGGACGCGTGGCGACCGGGCCCACCAACCGCTAGCTCCTCGTCTTATCCTTTTGCGGAGGCTTCACATCCACTCATTCTTCTCGTCATCAACGCCAGCGGCTGCACTGCTTCCTCTCTCTTTTCCACACATCGAAGACCACCATGCATAATTTAGATGAGGCTAACGGGGCGAGGCAGTGGGGAATTTTTTGATGCAAGTCGTCCTCGGTTGCCATGTTCCATGTTCCATGTCCTTGCAACTCCGGCGATCCCCAGCTATCTCTCCATGTCGCTAGTGGAAGATTTTCTCCGGTCTTCGATTTTGCTCACACGGTTTGTAGCTTTCTGAATCGCCGGTAGCAGCTTTTGGACTAAACCAGTTTAATCCTTTTTTACATCACTTCTAGTTCCAGCTTTCGTTCAAATGGATGGTTTTTGCATCTTTTTTTCCCAGAATCACTAGTTCCAGCTCCCCAAATCACCGTTTGAAGCTTTTTTTTTCAGCGGTTGCTGCTGATTTTGGATTTTCAGTTCAGTGCTGGAACCGTTCAGCCCAGTGCTGGAACCACTGGTTGGGGATGTTACAAGCAGTGGCAATTTTTGCTGGAACCATGTTCTTTTTTTGCTGGAACAGTCCTAATTTTTGCTACCACCTTGTGTTTGATTTGCTGCAATCAGTCTAAAAATTGCTACCACTGTCTTTCAATTTTGCTGGAACCACCTTTTTATTTTGCTTCAACCCGATTTTGCTGGAACCACATTAATTTCCAGCTCCCCAAATCACCGGTTGTAGCTTTTTTGGATTTTCAGTCCAGTGCTGGAACTGTTCAGCCTACTGCTGGAACCACTGGTTGGGGATGATACAAGCAGTAGCATTTTTTCTGGAACCATGTTCTTTTTTTGCTGGAACCGGTCCTAATTTTTGCTACCACCTTGTGTTTGATTTACTAGAACCAGTCTACAAATTGCTACCACCGTCTTTCGATTTTGCTGGAACCGCATTAATTTTTTTCCAGAACCATCTTTTTCTTTTGCTTCAACCCGACCATGGTAGCTTTTGTGCGGCGACCGGCGGCAAGCTGGCTATGCCGCGACGGCGCGGCGGAGCTGCGGTGGGGGTGAGGGCTTCAGGATGGGCGGCGAGGCAGACAGGCGCGACGATGCATCAGAGACGTGCGAGGGGGAAAAGATCTGGATGAAAGGGATGCTTTGACTTAATCTAACGGTCACGCGCGGACCAATCTGACGGTGGGTGGCCGACCGGCCCAATGTTCGGCCGGTGCGCCGGCGCAGATTACTGCCCTTGTTGGATTGGATGCAGTGTGGACTATAATGCTGCGTTTGCGTGCGTACGTTAGGCTTAGGCTGGCCATAGTGGTGGTATCTTAGGTGGTATCGTGCACTCGGGAATAGCAAACATACTGATGTGGAAGAGAATTAAATAAAAGAAAGAGCGTTAGAGTAGCATAGATAGATACCATATCATGTTAAATGTTATGCTACTTTATATCATGCATGGCAATAAATATGATCATATATAATATGATCATATATAATATTACTCTATGATACTATGCACTATGCAGGTAGTATCATACACTACTCCCTACTATGAGTAGCCTTATGGGTGACACTGCGCTCCCCGCTTCCACATGTGCCTCGTGCTTGTTCGTGTAAGTAGGATTTACTATACACCCCAGTGGCCCAGGCGCTGACTCTCGCACGCCTGCATATGGTGGATCTATCGTATCTTTTCTGCCAGGGATTGCACCGCGTGTAGGACTACGTGCTTCATTCATGTGAGATCCTACATGCATATCGTATGCCGATGCCGATTGACTGGTTCGAGTCCCGTCACATTATTTGCGCGTGGTTTGCAGCGAGAGATCACTGGTTCGATTCCCCGTCACATTATTTTTAGCTTCCTCAATTTATTTCTTTAACCCACTGACATGTGGGACCGACAGCTGACGAGGTGTGACTTGTACTATTTGACCGGTCAACTACCCAAAATAAAAAAAATACGGTGAGGTAGTAACCATATAATCACCAACAGTCGTATATAGTGACCATATTAACCGTATTCTTAAGTACAACAACCAAAGTAAGTTATTGACATAAGTTCAATGACTACCAGTACATTTTACTCCATATCTTATGCCGATGCCCATTGACCGTTAGGGAATACGTGATTCAAGTGCTTGGTCGTCGGGTCGCACATTGCCCATAGTTCTCAATCATGGGGGGCGGGCCGGGACAGGCGGCGGTGTGTCGGCCACGAGCAAGTACTTAGTTTTCCGGAACATATACTTGCCCTAGGACACCGCTTGACTACATGCAAAACTCGAGTATACACACACACAAAGTAAATAATAGAAACAAACAACCTCATGACTTCGTTTTAATTGTATTACTCCGTTTTTCTATGAACTTAATACACTAGATGCATGCTGGATAGCGGTCAATATGTGGAGTAATAGTAGTAGATGCAGGGAGGAGTCGGTCAACTAATCTTGGACGTGATGCCTATATAATGATCATTGCCTTGAATGTCGTCATGACTATTCGATTTTCTATCAATTGCCCAACAGTAATTTGTTCACCCACTATACTCATGAGAGAAGTCACTAGTGAAACCTACGGCCCCTGGGTCTACTTTTCCAACATATTGCTTTCCGATCTATCTTTTTGTTGCTTTTGTTTTCAGATCTATTAAAACCAAAAAACCCAAAAATATATTGCTCCACTTTTTATTTGCTTCTTTTATTTTGTGTTCTTGTGAGATCTATCAATCCAATCTATTACAAATTAATCTATCTTTTTCCCATAGAGAGATTGACAACCTCTCTTTTGCGTCGGGTTGCAAGTATTTGTTCTTTGTGTGCAAGTGCTGTTTACATAGTGTTGCGTGTTCCTCCTACTGGTTCGATACCTTGGTTTCATAACTGAGAGAAATACTTACCGTTGATGTGCTGCAACATCCCTTCCACTTTGGAGAAATACCGACGCAGTCTCAAGCCACGTCAGTCGCCGGCGGCCGAGCAAGTGTTGGCCGGCGGCGGGACTGGAGGCAGGTGGTGGTTGGGTGGGGTGCCGTGGCCGCAAAGGGGGTGGGAGGTTGGTGGAGGATGGAGGGGGGTTTGGATCAGGGGAGGAGGGTGGTGGGGTGTCTTGCGGGATGGGGCGTGGAGATGAGCCGATTGGGTGGGTCCTTTTCTGTGCGGTTTTGTTAGAGGTGTTGAAGTGGTTCAGTTTGCGGGTGTAGGAAGTGCTGAAGTGGTGTCAGAATAAGCTTGTTTGATGTCAAAATAAGACTCTTAAGGGTGTTTTTAAAATAGACCCACTGCTTGCTGGACTCCAAGCTCAACCTCAAGGCTAGCCTCGTTGCAGTAGCTCTAGTCACCGCTTTTGAGCCGACTGATTATGGCGCCATGGCTGCCGGAATTCGACCCGACAGACATAGCTGCCGGCCACGACTTCCTGGAGCGCCTCACCACCGACGCAGCGTTGCTCCAGCGGGAGGTCCTTACAGAGGTCCTTAAGCGGAACGCCCACACCGAGTACCTCCACCCCTTCCTCCTCCTCCCAGATGGCCCGGACAAGGACCCCAGAGACCTTGTGGGGTCGATGACAACATGTCTCTTCATGCACATCATATTTGTGCAGGATGAGCGTGAAAGAGCCATCATAGGTCTAGAATTTAAGAACATGGGTGATGGTATCCAACTTCTAGCTCGGCATCCGGCCACGTTTTAGGAGATTGTCATGTTTTCTATGTGTGAACTTAAGTTGAATTTAAGTTTTAATATTTTATTTAAAAACGTAATATTTGAATTGTAATTTCTAAATTTGAATTACTTTTGCATTCGAATAATTTGACTACGAAAAGAATTAACCTCATCTATTGTTATTGTGGAGTACGTGGTGTGAGCTTGAAATAGGAAAAGGAACAAAGACGAATTTGGTGGCAAGTTCGTATCCGTGTCCTCCGACGAATTTGGAGCACTGACTTAGCCACAAGGATGCACGTACCGGGGGCGTCGTTGGATTGGATGCAGTCTGGACGTGGTGGCTACGTGTGTATGTTATGGGTGAGACGTGGTGGCCGGGGGACGCTCAGCTCCGATCTGCATTGGATGCCATGGCTCTTGGAGCTCTAGGGAGATTATCTCCAAACAATGAGCCTCGTGCTTGTCGTGTGTACTCCACAGTGGCCCAGACGCTGACTCTTGAACGCGTGCATATGGTGGATCTATCGTATCTTTTATGCCAGGGCACCGCGTGTAGGAGTACGTGCATCCTACGTGCATGCATGGTGGATCGGATCTTACGATGCCAATACCGATGCCGATTGACCGTTTTTTTTTAGCCTCATACCGATGCCGATTGACCGTTAGGAGCAAGGGAGTACGTGTTTCAAGTGCTTGGTCGTCGGGTTGCACACTGCCCATGGTGGTCGTCGGGGGCCGGGCCGGGACAGGTGGCGGTGGGTCGGCCACGAGCAAGTACTTAGCAGCCTCTCAAAACTCCTCTGCCACATCATGGCTGGGGAAGCACGGGGCCAAAAACTTAAATTCAACTTAAGTTCACACATAGAAAACATGGGTGATGGTATCCAACTTCTAGCTCGGCATCCGGCCACGTTTTAGGAGATTGTCATGTTTTCTATGTGTGAACTTAAGTTGAATTTAAGTTTTAATATTTTATTTAAAAACGTAATATTTGAATTGTAATATCTAAATTTGAATTACTTTTGCATTCGAATAATTTGACTACGAAAAGAATTAACCTCATCTATTGTTATTGTGGAGTACGTGGTGTGAACTTGAAAATAGGAAAAGGAACAAAGACGAATTTGGTGGCAAGTTCGTATCCGTGTCCTCCGACGAATTTGGAGCACTGAGTTAGCCACAAGGATGCACGTACCGGGGGCGTCGTTAGATTGGATGCAGTCTGGACGTGGTGGCTACGTGTGTATGTTATGGGTGAGACGTGGTGGCCGGGGGACGCTCAGCTCCGATCTGCATTGGATGCCATGGCTCTTGGAGCTCTAGGGAGATTATCTCCAAACAATGAGCCTCGTGCTTGTCGTGTGTACTCCACAGTGGCCCAGACGCTGACTCTTGAACGCGCGCATATGGTGGATCTATCGTATCTTTTATGCCAGGGCACCGCGTGTAGGAGTACGTGCATCCTACGTGCATGCATGGTGGATCGGATCTTACGATGCCAATACCGATGCCGATTGACCGTTTTTTTTTAGCCTCATACCGATGCCGATTGACCGTTAGGAGCAAGGGAGTACGTGTTTCAAGTGCTTGGTCGTCGGGTTGCACACTGCCCATGGTGGTCGTCGGGGGCCGGGCCGGGACAGGTGGCGGTGGGTCGGCCACGAGCAAGTACTTAGCAGCCTCTCAAAACTCCTCTGCCACATCATGGCTGGGGAAGCACGGGCCCAAAAACTTGCTGGAACCAACATCGGCAAATGCTACTACCGCGGTCACCACATGCTGCAATCGGGCTCGACAAGTGTTGCAACCACGGTCACCTGGCATCGGCGTTGCTGGGTCTGGCAGGTGGGGTATGTTGGACCCGTCCCGGTGATGCTGCAACCTGTAGTTAGGGATGCTGGAGTCGGCCGTCGGTGATGCTACGACCAGCGAGGCAAGATGTTTGCGAACGTCGTCGACGGAAGCTGCAATCATCGAACGTCGGTGCTACAACCGCCCACAGCGGAGTTGCAACCAGGCGACAGCAAAGCTGCAACCGGGGCGACAGCGAAGCTCGGTGTTGTAGTTGTCGACGATGACAACCATTGAATGCCAACCACCCATAGCAGAGCTGCAACCAGGCACAGCGGAGCTGCAACCGGGGCGACGACGAAGCTCGATGTTGTGATGGTCGATGGCGGAGCTACCACCATCGAACGCCGGTGCTACAACCAGGTGATAGTGGAGCTGCAACCAGGGTGACGGCGGAGCTCAGTGATGTGGTCGTCGACGGCGGAGCTGTGAGCGGGCGACACACAAGACGACGACCTGGAGCCTGTTGCATCTTGCTTGCGACGTCTCGATGGGAGGGCCGGTTCGTACTGCAGAGGAAGAAGTTCTTCTCGTTGTGTGCGCTGTTAGGGTGTTACAAAACGAAGCAGGGGGGAAGGATGACAGGATCGAACGGCTCTGCGCCAGCGCATCTAACGGTGCGCGAGTCGACCGGTCGACAGTCAGGCCGGCTGGGAGGCGGCTAGCGCTGCCCTTATGCTTATATATGCAACCAGTAATTTTTTTTAAATGCCCGTGGCAACGCACGGGCATTCTACTAGTTCAACTTAAGTTCACACATAGAAAACATGGGTGATGGTATCCAACTTCTAGCTCGGCATCCGGCCACGTTTTAGGAGATTGTCATGTTTTCTATGTGTGAACTTAAGTTGAATTTAAGTTTTAATATTTTATTTAAAAACGTAATATTTGAATTGTAATATCTAAATTTGAATTACTTTTGCATTCGAATAATTTGACTACGAAAAGAATTAACCTCATCTATTGTTATTGTGGAGTACGTGGTGTGAACTTGAAAATAGGAAAAGGAACAAAGACGAATTTGGTGGCAAGTTCGTATCCGTGTCCTCCGACGAATTTGGAGCACTGAGTTAGCCACAAGGATGCACGTACCGGGGGCGTCGTTGGATTGGATGCAGTCTGGACGTGGTGGCTACGTGTGTATGTTATGGGTGAGACGTGGTGGCCGGGGGACGCTCAGCTCCGATCTGCATTGGATGCCATGGCTCTTGGAGCTCTAGGGAGATTATCTCCAAACAATGAGCCTCGTGCTTGTCGTGTGTACTCCACAGTGGCCCAGACGCTGACTCTTGAACGCGCGCATATGGTGGATCTATCGTATCTTTTATGCCAGGGCACCGCGTGTAGGAGTACGTGCATCCTACGTGCATGCATGGTGGATCGGATCTTACGATGCCAATACCGATGCCGATTGACCGTTTTTTTTTTAGCCTCATACCGATGCCGATTGACCGTTAGGAGCAAGGGAGTACGTGTTTCAAGTGCTTGGTCGTCGGGTTGCACACTGCCCATGGTGGTCGTCGGGGGCCGGGCCGGGACAGGTGGCGGTGGGTCGGCCACGAGCAAGTACTTAGCAGCCTCTCAAAACTCCTCTGCCACATCATGGCTGGGGAAGCACGGGGCCAAACACTGTAATAACACAGCATTGGATTAATTAAGTTACTATCTTCATTTATGCAAAGTATCATTGTTGTAGTTTTGTAGGTCGCTTTATTTATTTGCTTGTAGAGTCATTTTTTCATGTGAAGCGCTGTGTTATGGTATGAGTATTGTTAGGCTGATCATAGTAGGAAATAATTTAGACTAGTATAACATGCATATGTTATTAGTCTATGTGACTAACTTCATATTAAGCGATAAAACAAGTGTGGTGTCATGCAAACCTACATTTATTGGAAGGTAAATTCATTTTGTTTTGGGATGTGTTATGTTACAACACATATTATGTATCACAAGTACCTCTCTCCTCGTTAACTACTTGCCACCTTAGAAAATTTGTTTGGAGTGGGTTATATTACTATCTAAATTACTCCTACTATGTTGTTGCCATTTTGTAGTCAATGTAACAGCTAACATGTATAATAGTTAGCTACAAGAGAGTGCTAATTTATTACGATATGACTCACCTTACACTCCTAGAAACGTTTTTGGAGTCTGAGCCACATCACACTGTAAATTTACAACCCACTTATCTTCTCTCTCATGTTCTCTCTCCTCTAACTCTGGGAAAATATAATATTTACATCAGCTTATTATACGTGCTCTAACATATATGTTACCACAAACATCTCTCTCCTCATTAACTACTTGTCACGTAAGCAAATTTGTCTTGGGGTGTGTTATATTACTATCTAAGTTAATCTCATAGTGACTAGCCTTATGTTAAATAAACAAGTTGCTTGCTGTCGTTTCCGAACATTATTGGAATTTGTGGAGTACCTGAAATACAATTCATATTGAAAAAAGAGAGTAATACTATTGCTTCATATTTACAGCTATTTTTCAATAAATGTGCATTTTATTGACTTAAAAGGGAGCATGAAGAAGAACAAACACAATGTGTCAACTTCTGCAAAGATAAAATGCACACAGCCAACACCAATGCACACACACAAAGAACGTGCCGACAACTGAAATGTTATAAGACCAAAACTATACGTAGGCGAGGAAAAAAAGCTAATAATATCTGCGATCGGTAAACTATAGATACCAACCATCTCATGGCACATAAGAATGGTGAGAGAGAGTGTTTTTCAGGCGGTGCCGGTTTCTATCGGGTACTGCGATGCCACATATATTGGCTGGGGATGTGTGCAGGTATTGCTCTGTTATGGCAATACACACATTGTGTGACACATATACATCACATTGTCTTCTCTCTATCCTTCAATCCAGCAGATTTTTTACCCACCTCTGTGACGTGTAAGACAACATGCCAGGAGGCACTACAGGAATCAGGCTCTTTGCCGTCTGCCATGGCTGACGGCAAAGGGCAGAACCACTGACGGCAAAGGCCTTTGCCGTCAGCCAGCAGACGGCCACATTTTCGGCACTGTAAACTCCAGTAAAGGGGTTCTTTGCTATCTGCCTTGGCTCAGCGGACGGCAAAGTTTTTTTGCCGTCAGCCTGCAGACGGCAACGAGGCTGGACGGTGTAGCACTGACGTTAGCCCCGTTAGTTGGCTAACGACATCCTTTGCCGTCTGCCCCCGTACTGCGACGTCACAAGACCCTTTGTCGTCTGCCCCCGGACGGCCCCCACCCCAGCCCTTTGCCGTCTGCCCCCGGACGGCCCCCACCCAAGCCCTTTGCCGTCTGCGGTAACGGCAAAGAGCCAGTATTGCCTCTTTTTTGCCTGTTTTCGTTATATTCAAGAATTTTCACAGGAAAATATATGATATATATATATATATATATATATATATATATATATATATATATATATATATATATATATATATATATATATATATCACAGAAACAATATCCCTGCCATATGGATATGATCAACCAACAATTATACCAAATTGAAAGTATCAAATGTCACATTGTTCACCATATTAAAATAGTTTCATCCATACATACATAGTTTCATCCATACATACATAGTTTCATCCATAGGTAGAAAGTTTCACATAAGTTCATCGATACAAAATGAAAACAGAAAGTAAACACTAGCACTACATCAAAGCAAGCTGCCGTGAAGTGAATCAAATCTGCAAAATTGGAAATAAGAAAGTTAGAAGAAGAATACTAGAAGAAGTAGAAGAAGATCTAGAAGAAGAAGAAGAAGAGCTAACTAAGCTTATTGTGTCATTTTGCAAGAAAATAAGCTTATTGTGTCATTTTAGAGCTAACCTAGGTAATTATGCCATTTTTGACCTAACTAAACTTATTGTGTCATTTTGCAAGAAAATAAGCTAAGTATATGGGATTTATGAGGTTACCAAGGCTATTATGCCATTTTTGAGTTAACTAAGCTTATTATGTCATTGTGGAGGGAACATAGCTAAGTACAGGTCATTTTAGAGCTAACCTAGGTAAAATAGGTCATTCTGGAGCTAAGGAAGCTTATTATCTCATTTTGTAGGAAGCAAAGCTAAGTATAGGTCTTTTTAGAGCTAACTTAGGTAAAATAGGTCATTTCGGAGCTAAGTAAGCTTACTATGTCATTTTGGAGGAAACAAAACTAAGTATAGGTCATTGATGAGCTAACCAAGGTAAACTAGGTCATTTTGGAGCTAAGTAAGATTATTATGTCCCTTTGGAGGAAAATAAGCTAAGTATAGGTCATTTATGAGCTAACCAAGGTAAACTAGGTCATTTTGGAGCTAAGTAAGATTATTATGTCCCTTTGGAGGAAAATAAGCTAAGCATATGACATTTATGAGCTAACCAAGGTTATTATGCCATTTTTGAACTAAGTAAGCTAATTATGACATAAATGAACTAAATAAGCTAAGTATAGGTCATTATGCATTTGTTAAGAAAAACACTAGAGAAAACTTACCATCCTCGTCATCACGGAGGTGAAGCACCGGGGTTGCTCGAGACGGTGTCACCTGGAGAAGGATCGTGCGATGCGGCTCGGGAGTTATGCTGCACCAAAGATCATTTGCGTTAGCATGATGACACTGAAATGTTAAGACTAGTAACTAATGACCATTCAAATGAAACTCACCGTTCCCGCCGTGGTAATGACTGACATCGGCGGAGGGGTCTGGCCGGTCTTCTCGCACATAGACTGCACATTTGGTTTTGACAAGTCAATGATATTAGTTATTAATGAAACGAACATTACATGCGTGATTTGGCTAATATGAAGAAGAAACTTACCACGAAGAGCTCGTACATGGCCCGGTGAGACGCCTCGTTCCGTGCCCTCTCCTCCTCCAACAACTTAGCCGTCCTCTCCTCCAACTCCCTCTCCTTCTCCGCCGCCTGCCGGTCCCTTTCCTCCAGAAGCGCCTGGGTTGCCTCTCTCTCTTTTTGAATAGCAGCCCGCAACACAACTGCTCGTTAGCATTGTAATCATCTTTGTTCGCACACACAATGTAATGGAGGAAAGATATCTGAGTCCGTATAACTAACCTCGATGGCGAGCTGGACTGGCCGTGGACGAGGCGTTATCTCAGGATAGGAGGTCGTTTGGCGCGCCTTGATCTCCCGGAGAGTGCGCGAAGACCGTATAAGTCCATCTCCAATGGCTATTGAGCCATGGGGCCTCCCGCCACCAGCTATCATCACCAGATCTGGATCAATACGATGCTGGCTCGGGTTAAAGTCCTCCCCTTTCCTCGCCTTCCCCTCATCTCTGTACCTCACGAGCTTGTTGTGGGAGGAGATGTTGGTGAAGTTGTCGGGATTATCGAGGTCAGACTCAGAGAATGCCTTGGCCTTCTTGTACGAGGCAGTATGGGCCATGGCATAGAGGTCGTACACCTGTGGCACCTCCGACTTATTGTAATGCGCCTAAAAGAGAGGAACAAAGTATTAGTAAAGGGGTCAAGCTAGCATCAAGAATGAATTGCATGAATCATGAAGCAAACCACATACCCAGTTCCGCCCGTACTGAAATAAGTTGGCGCTGCCTTGATGGTGTGGCACACCTTCCATTTGGGCACGCTGTTCCTTGGCATTGTTGTGGACGGCTCGCCATTCGTCTGAGCACCACTCATTCACCATCGCCTCCCAACAATCCATCTTATCCGCACACCATCTCGGGGGCACATAAGTTAGTAAAGAGAAATTTGAGCGCTACGCCTACGAATCAAAGCAAGGAAACTAAGTACAAGGCCTTAAGAATAGGCAATTACCTTCATGTACTGCTCCTTGTGCAGAAACTTTCTGTGGCACGACGACTTGTCCTTCTTAATACGCCGCGAGGCGTAGTAGTCTCGAACAGCCTGTATCCGAGCCTCGTGCCGTAAGTTCTGTAGTAGGCGCCTGCACTCGGCATCGATAACCTTTGCCGCGGCCTCCTCGTATCCCTCCTCACACCTGTAGAAGGTCTGCAATCAAACGAGACAACACTGATTAGTACAATAACTAGCTATTGTTGATTTTTAATTGTGTAAAGGAGAAATTACCCAAAATTTTCTGATCACCATGTCGGCCCTCGTGTGGCACAAGACACCGTCGATCGTCTCCTCCGGCGGGGCCGGGGCAGCCAAGTAGTGCTCCCAGCTCAATCCTAACTCTGGAAGCTGACCCTCGCCGGGCAACGTGACAAACCCCGGGAAGTTATGCCGGCAAATCACACCAAGGATGGAGTTGGGCCTGCGGACATCCTTGGCGTGAATCCAACCCCTACAGTATGACAAAGCCAACGCATTAGATATTTGAAGAAACGCGAAGGAAAAAGGTTAAAAAAGAGTAAATGCACTTACTTCTGCCCATCAGGCCTAATCGACCACCTCTGCTCGTGGGTCGCTGGCACGGGCGGGAGCCGTGTACACCCACGCTGGTAGACGGTGGCCCCCTCAACCACCTCGTCCCCGCTATCAGAAAACCGATCCCCGACACCATCAGCATGGCCACTCGGCTCCGGCTGATGCAGATCCGGCCAGGTATCCCATCCGTTCTAAGCGTCTGGAGTCTCGTGGGACGAAGCGTCTGGCACAGGAGTCTCGCGGGTCGAAGCGTCTCGGACAGAAGGATCGTCGACCCGAGGCTCATGGATAGGAGTCCGCGTAGCCTCCATCTCAGACGGGTCCACCGTAGCAGTCCTGTGCTCGGGTGAATCAGCTGGGGGTGGCGGTGAGGAAGGCGTAGCAGCCTTCGTACCTCTCCCGCGGCCACCACGTGTACCTTTAGTAGCTCTCTTCTTCCCCCGACCTCCTCTCCCGGTGGGCAACTTCGCCGACGAAGAAGCGCCCTCGGGTGTCCCCATACTGTTGTACAACGCTCTCCGGAGAGTTTGGGGTGGAATGGAAGTATCCCTCCCACCACGCGCCGACGAAGAAGGAGCCTCGGATCGCTCTGGACCCGCGCCCACCATCTTTCAACACCTGCCATGACAAAGAGTAAACGAAATTAGTACAACATAAAAAAATTGAATACCGACATGAATAATAATATGGATATAATTTAAGTGTATCATCATCATGTATATAATAAAAATTGAATAATACCTGACATGAACTAATAATAATCTTGATCGTCTATATATGCTCCGGGATCAATAAATGCATCATCATCATCACTATCATCAATAAATGCATCATCATCATCACTATCAGGAACAACATGTGGAAGGCCTCCTTTATCAAGCATTGAGAGGTCATCCGCAGCAGTAACCTCTTCTTCTTTCGTCTCTTCTTGTTCCGGCTCAGGGGTGAAGTCGGATTCATTGTCGCTGTCTACTTCAATGTTCTAGGGTGAAGTAGAGCGGTTCTTGAAATGTTTTTTGGAAAGACGTGTTTCTTGGAAGAATTCTCCTTCATATGTGTCTGGGTTAATGTGAGGTTCATAATCATCTTCATTGAGGGGAGGTTGTCTAAAACGTGGCGGCACATCATAAACGACATCCCAACCATTCAGATTTGGACTAGTTTGGCAGGCCCACGGTAGATAGAAAACTTGGGTCGCCTGTTGAGCCGTAATATAGACATCGGGAACATCTAAATGGGTGCTTTGTTTGATTTCGACTAGCCCTATATGTTCATGAGTCCTTCTAGTCTCCTTCGGCTGGAACCAATAACATTTGAAGACTACGACGTTCGGTGGGTTTTCACCAAAGAATATAAGTTCATAAATTGCTTCAACTCTTCCATAATACTCGATACCTCCTTCGTCGATAGCAGAGACACAACAATTTGTAAAGTTTCGGTCGGCCATAGATAGCTCTTTGCCAAAAGTCCGAAAGCGATACTCGTTGATGTCGTATTTGTCAAATGAACGTACCTTATAGTCAAAACCGTTAGCGACTTGTCTCAATTCGGCGTCCATAGACTCTGAATTAGCCTACAAGCTTAATACGAAAGGATTGTTGTATTAGCCGCAAATTAGACGAAGAAATGAAATGGTCTAATGGAAATTACCGTTTGTTTGAACCAAGAGATGAAACCGGGATAGCCGCCTCCATGCTTTGCCAGAAGCTCATACTCTTCGATGGAATCCTTTTGGATCACCGCTCCATCCGAGAATCTGGCGACGTATCAACTGTATCACATATCCAGGAATAAGAGCAGTTAAAAGGAATTAGAAGTTGCGAAACAATGTACCGAGAACTTACTCGATGTACGGCCGCAATTCTGTTAGGTTGTTGAAGATATACAACGAAATCGTCTGCCATTCTTCGACATCCAACGCTATTCCTTTCGAAGCACCGGCTGGTGCGAGCTTCCCTTTGAATAGGATGAGGTTGGATCGACCTTTTTCAGGGTCGCCATCATTGTACCGAGGCTTCGGATTATGCAAATGACGATTCTTGGCTTCGTAGTGTGCTGTCACGAAGTTTGCAGCCTCCTCATTAATGAATGCCTCGGCCATCGATGCTTCAATTCTACGTTTATTTTTACATTTTGCTCGAAGCGTCTTCTGCATCCTCTCAGTTCCGAAGCACCAATGATTTTGCACGCCCCCCCAATCTTGCCTCGGTCGGGAGATGCAAAATCAAATGCTGCATTGGATTAAAGAAGCCCGGTGGAAAGATCTTCTCTAACTTGCAGATCAACTCCGGCGTCAACTCTTCCAGTTCATCTAGCACGTCAGGCGATAGTTCTTTCGCACAAAGAGCACGGAAGAAATAGCTCAGCTCTTCCAGTATTAGCCATTCATCCTCAGGGATAAATCCACGCAACATCACCGGCATTTCAAGCCATATGTGCCAATCATGACTCTTGAGACCAAATATTTTCAATTTGTCAAGACTCGCTCCCCTCTTTAGATTCGCTGCATACCCATCGGGGAACATCAACTGCATTTTCACCCACAAGATGATTTCCCTCATAGCTGGCCTTCCAAGATTGAACCATGCCTTTAGCTTCCTCCAGTTCTTCTTTCCTTTCGGTTGTCGCATGTTTTGTAATGGTCTATCACATAGAGCCTCCTGATCGACTCTAGCCTTAGGATTATCCTTTGACTTCCCCTCTATGCCGAACAATATACCAAAAAGGGCCTCGGCGATATTCTTTTCAGTGTGCATCACGTCGATGTTGTGTGGGCAAAGGAGGTCTTTGAAGTAAGGCAGATCCCACAAGCATATCTTGTGAGTCCAGGCGTGTTCCGAATTATACCCTTTGAAATATCCTGGACGCGCTGGATCAGGCTCGAGAGCGTTTAACTGATCCAGGGTCTGTTGGCCTGTCAATGTAGGTGGTGCAGAGTTTTTGACAACTCTACCTTTGATGAAATTCTTCTTGTCTTTTCTGAACTTATGGCGAGGATCCAGGAACTGTCAATGCAAGTCGAAGCAAGAAAACTCGCGACCCGCCTACAGCCAACGGAACTGAAGAGCTGCCTTGCATGTGGGGCACGGGAACCTTCCATGCACACACCAGCCAACGAATAGCGCATACGCCGGCAAGTCATGCGTCGAGTACATGTACCACACTTGCATTTTGAAGTTTTGTTTTGTAGCGGCGTCATATGTCTTGATCCCATTATCCCAAGCTTCTTGCAATTCATCCTTAAGCGGCTGCATGTACACATTCATATTCTTCCCCGGATAGTTGGGCCCTGGAATTATCAACGTCGGGAAAATGTTCTTTCTTTGCATAATCTGTCCGGGGGGAGATTGAGTGGAATGACAAATACAGGCCAACAACTGTATTGGGTTGCCGTCATACCAAACACATTGAACCCATCCGTGCTTATGGCGACTCGAGGATGCCTTGGATCTACCGCTTTATCCTTATGTAATGCATCGAAGTGCTTCCACGCAAAAGCGTCTGAAGTGTGTCCCAACATCGGATTCCCATCTGCATCTAGCTCGGTTCTTTTGCCCAATTTATGCCACGTCATCTGTCTGGCCGTCTCTTCGACCATGAAAAGACGTTGAAGTCTTGGTATGATTGGCATGTACCGAAGAACTTTAACTGGGATTTTGGTCTGACTCTTCTCACCCATACCGTTGTCTACCACAACATACCTGGAAGACTTGCAAATGGGACAATAGTTCAAGCCCGCATACTCAAGCCTAAATAAGGCACATCCATTCTCACAGGCATCTATCTTCACATAGGGCATCTTAAGTGCACGTAGGATTTTGTCTGGCTGGTACAGGTTTGCAGGCAATACATGGCCTTTGGGTAGAAAGCGTTCAAATATTGTCATCATCGCTTCGTAGCATTCTCTGCCCAGGTTGAACTGAGCCTTCAGTGCCATTACTTGCGCGATGGCATCCAGCTGACAAAGCTCAGTGTGCTCGTGGAGAGGACGTTTTGAAGACTCCAACATTTCATAGAAGGCCTTTGCAGATTCCTCCATCTCATCGTCCGAATCCCGAGCATCATCAAAGTGTTGCACCATGTCTTCGATCCCGGTACCATGCTCGTCGATGCGACGACGAACCACCTCAGCTCTGGCACGTTGGGCAGACTCACCATGAAATGTCCACACCGTATAATCAGGCGTAAAACCCCACTTCTACAAGTGTTTACCCATTTCATCCTGTGTCCACTTTTTATGGTTGTCGCACCGGACACAGGGGCACTGGGTTATTTCCTGGCCATTTGCAAATGCGGCTCTCAGAAACCCCTTGGTTTTTGTTAACCATTCAATGGTCATGTCTTTCTGACTAGGGTGACCGGTGTACATCCACGCACGATCACTCATATTGCCGACCTACTAAACACACAAGAAATATATATATAATTCATCATATATATTCATCAGTTAATTAAGTTTGTCAATTTTATTACACCCATGCAACATACACGCTAATAGGTAAAGATAGGTCCTAATCCCACCCGAGTATGTGTAGATTGGGGTCGTTTTCCCATGCTCTGCTCCGGATCCGACGCAGAATTTTGGCAGCACCTCCCCGCTGTTCTCCTGATACACGTCTCGGCAATAAGCAGAGAGGATGTGTACCCGGAGAACAATAGGGAGGCACTGACGAAATTCTGCATCTGATCCGGAGCAGAGCATATGGGAAAACAAACCCAATCTACACATACTCAGGCTGTCCATGGATAATGTTGGACAATTCGAAAGGATGGCGGTTATAAATATGCAAGGACATGCAGATTTATAGATGCCGCCCTTTCGAACGGGAGACGCATACTGGTCACGCATACTATTGAATTGAAGACACCTATAGCTAGCAAGTTTCATAAGCACGAAGACCGGAACAGAGCAAATTAAGGGGGGGAAGGAGATGTCATTTGTGCTCACCCACGAACGCAGTAGGGGAGCTCGTCCAACGCACGGGGTAGGTCGTCGAACACCAGACCCTCGCACCGACGAAACAACTGTACATTGAAATCCACCCGATCAACACAAATATGATGTTTTCCATAAAAAAATCGGAAAATATATGACCTAACACATAATTTACAAAACTATGACCCCGTCGGCCTCTGGAAGGACGAAGAGCACCTTTTCGGTCAACAGGAGGCCGAAGAGGTGTCGGGGGTCGGGGGTCAGTGGCGTCGGGGTGTCGTGCCGGGGTGTCGTGTCGGGGCGTCGTGTCGGGGTGTCGTGTCGGGGCGTCCTGTCGGGGTGTCGTGTCGGGGTGTCGGGGTGTCATGTCGGGGCGTCGTGTCCGGGTGTCGTGTCGGGGTGTCGGGGTATCGAGTCGGGGTGTCGTTTTCTTCTTCATCCTCTTCTTCTTTTTTTCCTCTTCTTCCTTTTCTTCTTCTTCCCTTTCTTCCTTTTCTTCTTCTACTTCTTCTTCTTCTTCTTCTTCTTCTTCTTCTTCTCCTCCTCCTCCTCCTCCTCCTCCTCCTCCTCCTCCTCTTCTTCTTCTTCTTCTTCTTCTTCTTCTTCTTTTTCCTCTTTTTCTTCTCCTCTTCTCCTCTTTTTCTTCTTCTTCTTCTTTTTTTCCTTTCTTCTTTTCCTTTCTCCCTTTTCCTTTTTTGCCTTCTTCTTTTCTTCTTCTTTTCCTTCTACTTTTCTTCTTTTCTTTTTTCCTACTACTAACTAACCTAACTAAACTAAGCTAATTACTAACCTAATAAGATGAAAAATAATAGAAATAAAAAAACAGAAAAAAAACTTACCGGCGTTGGGAGGCGGCCGGCGGCGGCCGGCGGTCGTCGAGGGCGGGCGTCGCCCGGCGGGGGGGGGGGGGGCAGGGGTCGGACGGCGGGGGCGGGTGCAGGGGCCGGGGGGCGAGGCGGGCGCAGGGGCCGGGGGGCGGGGCGGGCACAGGGGTGGTGGCGGCGGCGAAGGGGCGGAGAGGGGTGGCGGCTGCGACGAAGGGGCTGGTGGCGGCACGGTGCAGGGAGAGGGAGAGGAAGGGAGGAAGGGAGATGGAGAGAGAGAGAGAGAGGAGTGGGGGTGGGCCGGGCACGGCCGTTAGTAGGCCGTGTGCTTTGCCGTCTGCCAGTAGACGGCAAACACTCTTTGCCATCTGCTGGCAGACGGCAAAGAAATAACGTGTCTAACCTACCCCAGGTCCAGGGCCCAGTGGGCCCAGCTGGGTCCTTTGCCGTCTGCTGGCAGACGGCAAAGAGAGGGCTGATGGAAAACATACTTTGCCGTCTGCTTTTTGTTAGCTAATGGCAAAGACCTTCTTTGCCGTCTGCTGGCAGAGGGCAAGACGGCAATTTCCCTGATTCCAGTAGTGAGGCCCCAAGACAGAGTTACTAGTGGGTATGTTTGAAGTAAAAAGGTGGTATTACATCCCATCCACCCATGCTTTTCAGTCTGGTTACGTAATTTCTATCAATTATATCTTTTAAACAAAATATTCGATTGACAAACCGTTTGGATATTAGTACTCATGATATTTAAATCTTCAAAACAAGATTAGTTTTGGACATGGTTGGATTTTTTTCAAATTCAAATTATTTTTTCGTTGCATGTTTTCATTGCTTTTTCATTCTGGATATCAGGTACTATTTCACTGAGGTTTCGTTTCTATTTCTGAAGTCTTGAAATAAAATTTTCATATCATTTTGTCAAATTAATTTTCATGGTTGGGCTGACTTTGCACGACTATTTTACATGTTTTCATTATTTTTTCATGCACTCTTCATTATTGTGCCATCCGGTATACGCTCCATCCACAATATTATATGACATTCATGTCACAAAAAGCATACCTCGAACTCATATGTGAAAGGAGTTTGTTATGATATAATTTTTATATCATACATCTCATATATTAATAGTTTAATCATTGGGCAAAGGCTACCTCGAAAGGCATATTAGGCATTATATATATGTGGATGGATCAGAGGGAGTGTCATATAAGTTTCATTATTGTATCAACATTCCAGTTTAAACTAGTTCAAATCATGTCCAAAATTGATCTTATTTTAAAGATTAAATGCCATGTACCATCCGGTATACTCCCTCCACCCATAATATTATATGACATGCACGTCACACAAAGCATACCCTCGAATTCATAAGTGAAAGAAGTTTGGGATAATATAATTTTTATACAAACATCTCATCTATTAATAATTTTATCATTGGTCGAAGACTATCTCGAAGGACATATTACGCCCTATATATGTGGATACTGGGAGTATCATATAAGGTTCATTCTTGTAACAACATTCGAATTTTGAACTTGTTCAAATCATGTCCAAAATTGATCTTGTTTTAAAAAAATTAATGTCATGAACCCAGATCTATAAACGGATTGAAAAACGGGTCATCGGTTCAAGAGTTAAAAGTGTTACGGAGCATGAAATGAAGCTAAAAGTATGGGTGGGTGATCCTGGGTTGAAACAATAAAATATATTGAGTGCAATAAATGCATGCTCTCAAACAGGGATTGGGGCCTAGAAGAAGAAGAATAAATCACATGTGTTAAAGCAAAATGAGTGAAATACTCCGTATCTGATTGTGTACGCATATATCCCCTAAAATGTGCAGCAACCGACTACCCGGTAAAAACCCGCTGGTTTTTCATTTGCCAGCGGTGCGATTCTTCAATAGCATTACCTTGAAGAAGAAAGCAACGCTCAAGTGGCGCCGTCATGAGATCCAAGCACACAAGCCTATATATATATATGACTGTTGCTGGACTCCAAGCTCAACCTCAAAGCTAGACTCACTTTGGTTGCAGTAGCTCCAGTCACCGCTTTTGAGCCAGCTGATTATGGCGCCATGGCTCCCGGAATTCGACCCGGCAGACACGACTGCCGGCCGTGACTTCCTGGAGCGCCTCACCACCGACGCAGCGTTGCTCCAGCGGGAGCTCCTCACAGAGGTCCTTAAGCGGAACGCCCACACCGAGTACCTCTGCCCCTTCCTCCTCCTCCCAGATGGCCCGGCCAGGGACGGCGACCTCCGGGAGGCCTTCAAGAAGCGCGTGCCTGTGTCCTGCTACGACGACATCAAGCCATACGTGCGCCGCATCGCCACCGGCGGTGAGCCGCCCAGCAGTCTCCTCTGCTCCGACTCCATCACTCAACTCCTCAAAAGGTACGTACGTAAATTATTACTGGAATCATAGATTTTCCAGAAAGGCCATACATATATATATTACGCTCAAGATCTCAACGTTTTATATATGCACCCTTGCTTGATTAATTGGCATGCATGCTTATGGCGTGGTGCAGCTCGGGCACGTCCGGGGGGCAGCACAAAATCTTCCCGTCCACCGCGGAGGAGCTTGACCGGAAGCTCTACTTTCATGGCGTCCAGGCACTCGTGAGGAACCTGTACGTAAGCATGCGCATGCATATCTATGCGTATATCTGATTTGAATAAGAGAGAGATTAATGAAGCGATTGGATCTAGGCATCTGCATGCTGACCAGGTGGAGCAGGAGGGGGGCAAGCGCGGCATGGGGATGTGCCTCAGCTTCACCTTTCCGGTGGGCACCACGGCGTCCGGCCTAACCGTCCAGGCGGCCACCGGCTCCTACTACCACAGCAGGCAGTTCCAGGAGCAGGACCTAGGCGGGTTCGACCGGTGCACCAGCCCCATTGAGGCCATCCTATGCCCCGACGGCGAGCAGAGCATGTACTGCCAGCTGCTCTGCGGCCTGCTCCATCGCGACGACGTGGACCATGTCGGCGCCTTCTTCCCCAACACCCTCGTCCGAGCCATCAAGTTCCTGGAGCACAACTGGGAGGAGATGTGCTCCGACATCCGCACCGGCAGCCTCAGCCGCCGCATAACGCACGCGCCCATGCGCCACGCCGTCCTCCAACGACTCCGACGACCAGACCCGGCGCTGGCCGATGAGGTCGCGTCCCAGTGCGCCGCCGGCCCCTGGGACGGGATTGTCACCAGGCTATGGCCGCACGCACGGTATGCCTTAACCATTGTCACCGGCTCGCTGGCGCAGTACATTCCGGTCCTCCAAAGCTACTGCGGTGGCCGTTTGCCGCTCGTCTCGCCTTTCTATGCGTCTACGGAGGTCGCCGCGGCAGTCAATCTAAGGCCTCTCGACCCGCCCTCTAGTACGTCGTTTGCATTTCTTCCCAACATAGCCTACTTCGAGTTTGCTGAGATACAACCTCCTGGTGATCGTGATGGCGATTCTGGTGAGAGGAAGCTTGTGGATCTTGTGGATGTCCAAATTGGTCGCTCCTATGAGCTGGTTGTCACCACCTTTACAGGTTAGCTACCATTAATTACCAACCGGTCATTTTTCCTTTCATTTTTTAGCTTGCACAGCAAATTGAATGAAACTTCTGTCCGAGGTAAGCATTTCAGTCGGGTGGTCGTTATACCATTTAAGGGCATCATGTAAGTTCGAGAACTTTTGATACTCAAACCATTGAGCAACTCGAAAAAGCTCGGATTCGATTACAGAAAGTCGAACGAGAAGTGGATGAGTATTTGAATGATAGAACGAGAAAAGACTAGTTTGATTTATGCTACTTCTATTAGTTTGGAACAATAAGAAAGGTCTAAAAACGAAACCCTTCATTTTTAAAAACAAAGTGCAATTTTTCCTTGGAAAAGGAGGTTAAACTCCTGGCCTTTTTAACATTATTATGATGCATACTACCACATGACATATGTCAGAAGCAACCTAAATTAATCAAAAAAAAGTAACATGAACTATTTTGTTTAGTCCAATTTGTCTAAGAAAATTAGTTCAATAGCTATGATTTGACATGTGTTACCATGCATGCCAGGTCTTTACAGGTACCAACTTGATGACCTTCTCACTGTGAGTGGCTTCTACAATGCAACACCACTCTTCCAGTTCTCGGGACGGCGTGATGTCATCTTAGGCATTGACGATGAGAAGATAAGCGAGGGGGAACTACTCAGAGCCATTTCACAGGCTACCGAGCTCCATCTTAGCCCTCTCGGGTACATGCTCAGTGGCAGCACCTCGTTTGCGGACATATCCGATTTTCCAGGCCACTATGTCATGTTCTGGGAGATGACCAGCACAAGGAGTAACAATGTCGCTGGCGACATCCCCGGTCAAACCGTCATGGAGAATTGTTGCTCGGCCATTGAACAATGCTTCAACCGGTCATATTGCGAAATCAGGCAGAGCGGAGACATAGGCGCGCTCGAGATAAGGGTGCTTAAGCAGGGCGCATTTGACGCTCTGGTGGACTTCTTCGTGTCTAGAGGCACATCGGCTAGCCAATACAAGACTCCAACAGTTATTCATTCAAAAGAAGCGATGATGGTGTTGGAGCAGAGGGTGGCGGGGAGGTTCTTTAGCAAACAAATTCCCGACGCTTTTGTGTCTGATGACTACATAGAGAAATGATTGATGGTATGCCTGGTTGATTAGGGGACTAATGTTATACCCGAGTGTGTGTGTCTCTGTGTGTGTTTGTTTAATCCCCAATGCAATAAAGATGTTGGATCTCCACCAAATTTTGACAAAATTTAATATAGGCATATGAGCCTTACAAATCTAAGCTACATATTTTTTCCGATAAGGGGCCCTTTATTACTTAAAAGGTTTAAGCATTACACCCGACCTCTCCATAACTAAGATGCACATAGCCAAAAAAATTCCTCGTACAAAAACCAAAAATAATAAGAAGGCGAAATACAAATAAGTACACTAGTACAAAACAGGGCATCGGTCCACCCCTGAGAAGCCCATTAGTCCCGGTTCACTCACGAAACCGGGACCCATGGGGGCATCGGTCCCGGTTCGTGAGGCCAGGGCGCCGGCCGGGCCTCGTGGGGCATTGGTCCCGGTTCGTCTGACCCCTTTTGTCCCGGTTCTAGACACGAACCGGGACCAATGCGCCTCGCTCCTGGCCCACAACCATTGGTCCCGGTTTGTGGCTGGAACCGGGACTAAAGGTGACCCCTTTTGTCCCGGTTCCAGCCACGAACCGGGACCAATGCGCCTCGCTCCTGGCCCACAACCATTGGTCCCGGTTTGTGGCTGGAACCGGGACCAATGGTTGGCCTATATATAGCCCCCGCCCGCGAGCACAGCAATGCATTGCTCTGTTTTTTTGCCCGGCCGTGGGAGAGCTTTTGTGGTGCTCTAGCTCACCTCCTATGCACATGAGGTGTTCGATGAAATGCCCGAGCCACACTTAAGCTTTCTCCTCTCGAAGCTCCTTGTCCAAGCTCCATTTTCCTCAAGATTTGTCTAGGTTTGGCGGTCCGTCCTGTCCCGTCCCCGTCCTCGCCGCCGTCGATCGCCCGCGCCCATCTCGGCGCCGGCAACACCGTGGTTAGCCTCTTCTTCTTATCTTCTTTCTAAAAGAAAAAAGTTCTTACTTGTGTGTTTTAATTAGATGCTCTAGAGAGTTATATGTTGTTCAATAATAAGAACTATATAACGCACGCAGATGAACCGGCAATGGATGTACGGTGATCGACGCACCTCCGAGTATATTAAGGGCCTGCATAATTTTCTCGAAGCGGCTGAGGCAAACAAGCAGAATGGTTTTATGCATTGTCCATGTACTGTCTGTGAGAATACGAAGGCTTTCTCCAACTCTAAAACCCTTCACTTCCACCTGCTTGAGAAGGGTTTTATGCCACACTATAATGTTTGGACCAAGCACGGAGAAAGAGGGGTTATGATGGAAGACAACGAAGAAGAAGAGGATGATGACAACTACCCGCCCCCTGAATACGGTGATGCTGCAATGGGGGAAGCTGAAGATCAAGAGGAACCAGACGATGTGCCCGATGATGATCTTCGCCGGGTCATTGTTGATGCACAGAGAGAATGCGAAAGTGAAAGGAAGAAGTTGAAGTTCGATCGCATGTTAGAGGATCACAAAAAAGGGTTGTACCCAAATTGCGAAGATGACAACAGAAAGCTCGGTACCACACTGGAATTGCTGCAATGGAAGGCAGACAATGGTGTATCTGACAAGGGATTTAGTTCGCTGCTGAAAATAATGAAGAAGAAGCTTCCAAAGGATAACGAATTGCCCGGCAGTACGTACGAAGCAAAGAAGGTTCTATGCCCTCTAGGATTGGAGGTGCAGAAGATACATGCATGCCCTAATGACTGCATCCTCTACCGCGGTGAGTACGAGGATTTGAACGCATGCCCGGTATGCGGTGCATTGCGGTATAAGATCAGACGAGATGACCCTGGTGATGTTGAGGGCGAGCGCCCCAGGAAGAGGGTTCCTGCCAAGGTGATGTGGTATGCTCCTATAATACCACGGCTGAAACGTCTGTTCAGAAACAAAGAGCATGCCAAGTTGATTGGATGGCACAAAGAAGACCGTAAGAAAGACGGGAAGTTGAGAGCACCCGCTGACGGGTCGCAGTGGAGAAAAATCGAGAGAAGGTGGGGGGACTTTGCAGGTGACGCAAGGAACGTATGGTTTGGTTTAAGTGCAGATGGCATTAATCCTTTTGGGGAGCAGAGCAGCAATCATAGCACCTGGCCCGTGACTCTATGTATCTATAACCTTCCTCCTTGGTTGTGCATGAAGCGGAAGTTCATTATGATGCCAGTGTTCATCCAAGGCCCTAAGCAACCCGGCAATGACATTGATGTGTACCTAAGGCCATTAGTTGAAGAACTTTTACAGCTGTGGAATGGAGAAGGTGTACGTGTGTGGGATGAGCACAAACAGGAGGAATTTGACCTACATGCGTTGCTGTTTGTAACCATCAACGATTGGCCTGCTCTCAGTAACCTTTCAGGACAGACAAACAAGGGATACCACGCATGCACATACTGTTTAGATGACACCGACAGTATATATTTGGACAAATGCAGGAAGAATGTGTACCTGGGGCATCGTCGATTTCTTCCGACCAACCATCAATGTCGAAAGAAAGGAAAGCATTTCAAAGGTGAGGCAGATCACCGGAACAAGCCCGCCCTCCGTACTGGTGATCACATACTTGATATGGTCAATGATTTACAAGTAATCTTTGGAAAGGGTCCTGGCGGACTATCTGTTCCGACTGACGATGCGGGACGCGCACCCATGTGGAAGAAGAAATCTATATTTTGGGACCTACCCTATTGGAAAGACCTAGAGGTCCGCTCTGCAATCGACGTGATGCACGTGACGAAGAATCTTTGCGTGAACCTGCTAGGCTTCTTGGGAGTGTATGGGAAGACAAAAGATACACCGGAGGCACGGGAGGAACAGCAACGTGTGCATGAAAAAGATGGCATGCATCCAAAGCAGTATGAAGGTCCTGCCAGCTACGCTCTTACCAAAGAAGAGAAGGAAATCTTCTTTGAATGCCTGCTCAGTATGAAGGTCCCGTCTGGCTTCTCGTCGAATATAAAGGGAATAATAAATATGGCAGAGAAAAAGTTCCAGAACCTAAAGTCTCATGACTGCCACTTGATTATGACGCAACTGCTTCCGGTTGCATTGAGGGGGCTTCTACCGGAAAACGTTCGATTAGCCATTGTGAAGCTATGTGCATTCCTCAATGCAATCTCTCAGAAGGTGATCGATCCAGAAATCCTGTCAAGGTTAAGGAGTGATTTGGTGCAATGTCTTGTTAGTTTCAAGCTGGTGTTCCCACCATCTTTCTTCAATATCATGACGCACGTCCTAGTTCATCTAGTCGACGAGATTGTCGTTCTGGGCCCTGTATTTCTACACAATATGTTCCCCTTGGAGAGGTTCATGGGAGTCTTAAAGAAATATGTTCGTAACCGCGCTAGGCCAGAAGCAAGCATCTCCATGGGCCATCAAACAGAGGATGTCATTGGGTTTTGTGTTGACTTCATTCCTGACCTTAAGAAGATTGGTCTCCCTCAATCGCGGTATGAGGGGAGACTGACTGGAAAAGGCACACTAGGAGCGGACTCAATAATATGTCGGGACGGGCATTCTTGGTCTCAAGCACAGTACACAGTTCTACAGAATTCTACCTTGGTGACCCCGTATGTCGATGAACACAAGAATATTCTGCGCTCCAAACATCCGGAGCAGTGTGACGACTGGATTACATATGAACACATCAGGACTTTCGGCAGTTGGTTGCAAACACGTCTCATGGGTGACAACACTATTTCTGATGAGCTGTACTCGTTGGCCAGGGGACCATCTTCGACTGTATTGACTTACAAAGGGTATGAGATAAATGGGAATACATTTTACACGATCGCCCAAGATCAAAAGAGCACCAACCAAAACAGCGGTGTCCGCTTTGATGCAGCAACCAAGAGGGGAAAGGACACATATTATGGTTACATAGTGGACATATGGGAACTTGACTATGGACATGATTTCAAGGTCCCTTTGTTTCAGTGCAAATGGGTCAATCTGTCAGGAGGCGGGGTACAGGTAGACCCACAGTACGGAATGACAACAGTGGATCTCAACAATCTTGGGTACACAGACGAACCATTCGTCCTAGCCAATGATGTGGCGCAGGTTTTCTATGTGAAGGACATGTCTACCAAACCGAGAAAAAGAAAAGATAAGGAAGCGAATACATCATACGATGAGCCAAAGCGCCACATAGTTCTTTCAGGAAAAAGAGACATCGTGGGATTGGAGGGCAAGACAGACATGTCTGAAGATTATGAAAAGTTTCATGAAATTCCTCCCTTCAAAGTCAAGGCTGACCCAAGCACCCTGTTAAACGATGAAGATTATCCATGGTTACGGCGCAATAAGCAAAGGACACAAGCGAAGAAAAAGTGAAGACTTTCTCTCCACAACTATATCATTGCAGTTACATGTGAAGAAATTAAATGCCTTTTGTAACAGATGAGTTTTCGTCCGAAACCCTGATACTTCGAAAGAGATTGTCCGTTTTGTACACGAAGTGCATCCAGTTTTTGCCGTAACCCTCTCAACTTTTTAGCACATGCTATGTGGGTGAAATGATGATACCATGCCAACTTTCAACCTGTTCAGAGTTCATTTGTAGTGCTTTTCAATTTCAGGGTCATTTACTTAAAAAAATCAGTAAATGCATGAAAAATAGGAAATGAAGTCAGAAAGGGTTGAAAATTGATGATGTGGCTTTGAATGGTGCATTTTGAACACACAAAAAGTCTGGAGTTCAAATAAGTTCAAAAAAATGAAATCCCTTTGTAACAGATGAGTTTTCGTCCAAAACCCTGATACTTCGAAAGAGTTTGTCCATTTTGTACATGAAGTGCATCCAGTTTTTGCCGTAACCCTCTCAACTTTTTAGAACATGCTATGTGGGTGTAATGATGATACCATGCCAACTTTCAACCTTTTCAGAGTTCATTTGAAGTGCTTTTCAATTTCAGGGTCATTTAGCTCAAAGAATGAGCAAAAAGAATGAACTACAAAACCTTTATGAAACTCTAATAGCAAAAATAATGAACTAAAAATAATTAATTAAAAAATTCTGTTATGATCAACTAAAATAAAACTATAATATTCTTCAATAGCAAAAAGAATCAACTAAAAAGCTTTTATAAAACTCTAATAGCAAAAGGAATCAACTAAAATATTTTATAAACCTCTAGTATTTATGAAACTAAAATTATATAAAATTTATGCAACTAAAGTTATCAAAGTATTTTTTGTTCAAAACATTAATAGCAAAAAGAATTTTCATAAAGAATTTTTTAGAAACTTTAATAGCAAACTAAAATAACAAAATCTGTTTTTGGTTAAAACAGACATTTAAAATTACCTAAAAATTACCAAATTGAATATAATGATAAAACACAGTAATATTAAATAGCAGGAAAAAGAATCACTCAAAAATCTATTTTTATAGTAAAGTTATTCACAAACTAGTGATTCACACCAATTTAAAAGAATTCAAATTTAAACTATTCAAATTTGGAAACTAATGGCACTAACAGAAAGTTTATAATTTTTGTGACCTAAAAGCAAAAAGAATCACTGAAAAACTGTAAGTAGAAACAAAAGAAAATAAATAAAGCAAAAAAGAAAACAAAAAAAGTAGAAAAAAATTAAAAAAAATGCCGCCTAGTGGGCCACCACGGCCTGAATACGACTAGAAACCCAACCATCTAGTTGGGCCAGGATTCAGGCCCGCAGAAGGCCCAGAAGGTCCACAGGCAGAGGTGTGTGCGATTAGGCCCGTAAGCCTGCTGTTGAGAGGAGCTCGAGAGGGCTGGCGCAGCAGCGCTTATAAACCACTCTGGAGCCCTCTCAGCTAGCGAGGTGGGACTAAACTTTTGGCCCCGGGCAGCACCACCCTTTATTCCCGGTTGGTGGCACCAACCGGGACCAATGCCCACCTTTGGTCCCGGTTGGTGGCACCAACCGATACCAATGCCACCCTTTAGTCCCGGTTGGTGCCACCAACCGGGACCAAAGGTCTCTGCTTCCCGCCCTTTGGGCTGACGAAAAGAGACCTTTGGTCCCGGTTGGTGGCACCAACCGGGACTAAACGTGGGCATTGGTCCCGGTTGGTGCCACCAACCGGGACCAATGCTGAGTGTATATAACCAGCACTTGTGAAATTTCACAGTTTTCATCGCCTTCGCCCGACGACGCCGACCTCCTCGACGCCGCCAGGCTGCCCCGACGCCGTCCACCGCCCACGCCGTCGCCATCGCCAGGCCCCTGCCCCGTCGTCGCCGTCGCCGTCGCCGTCGTCGTCCCCGAGCCCGTGGCCCTGCCCCGCCCCGGAGCCCACGCCCCTGCCCCGAAGTCGCCGTCGTCGTCCCCGAGCCCGCGGCCCTGCCCCGCCCCCGAGCCCACGCCCCTGCCCCGTCGTCGCCGTCGCCGTCGCCGTCGTCGTCCCCGAGCCCGCGGCCCTGCCCCGCCCCCGAGCCCACGCCCCTGCGCCGCCCCCGAGCGCGCCCGGCCGCGCCCCTGCCCCGGCCCGCCCCCGCCGTCGCCGTCGCCGGCGCCCTCGCCGTCCCCGCCGTCGCCGTCACCTTCGCCGGCCGCCCCCGCTGTGAGCCGCCGCCGCCCCTGCTCTGTGCAATTTTTTTTATATATATATGTTGATTTTTTTTATATGATGAATGTTTTTGTTCATATATAATGTATATATGTATGTGGCTATATGTATGTATGGATGGATGTATATATGATGTTTTTTTGTTCATAGCATTTTTTTGTTCATATATGTATTTTTTTCATATATGTGGCTATATGTATTTTTTTGTTCATAGCATTTTTTTGTTCATAGCATTTTTTTCCATGTATGTATGTGGCTATATGTATGTATGTCGCCGTCGCCCTCGATCTCCTACCCCCTCCCGCCCCTACCCGACAAACTCTCGGGGCCACCCAAACCCCTAGAAGAAAACTCCGGTAAATTCGACATGAGGGGGGACGTCGGACATATCGGGCGACCAACTCTCGAGGCCACGCAAACCCTAGAAAAAAAGCGTTGTCGATCTCCTACCCCCCCCTCCCCTACCTGACAAACTCTCGAGGTCAGCCAAACCCCTAGAAGAAAACTCCGGTAACTTTGACATGAGGGGGGACGTCGATCAACCCCCTCTCGGCCGACCAAACACTCGAGTCCACCCAAACCGGGACTGAGATGTGATAGGTAGTATTTTTTTTGTTCATAGAAAACTCCGGTAACTCTCCAACATGAGGGGGGACGTCGATCGATCAACCCCCTCTCGCCAAACCGGGACTGAAAAAGCGTTGTCGAGGCCACCCCAAACCCTAGAAGTGTTGTCGAGGCCACCCCAAACCCTAGAAGCGTTGTCGAGGCCAACCAAATTTACCAAGTTAAATGAGTTAAATGAGTTAAAAGAGCGTTGTTGAGGCCACCCCAAACCCTAGAAGAGTTGTCGAGGCCACCCAAATTTACCAAGTTAAAAGAGCGTTGTCGAGGCCACCTCCCCGATAACTTCGACATGAGGGGGACGTCCGACATGACATGAGGGGGGACGTCGGACGTCGGACATGAGGGGTGAGCGTCGTTGTCGTCTACTCCCTCCCCGATAACTTCGACATGAGGGGGGACGTCGGACATGACATGAGGGGTGAGCGTCGTTGTCGTCTACCCCCTCCGGTAACATAGATAACTCCGGTAACATAGATTTATCAAGAATGCCCCCATTATGGATGTGCACAAGTTGATCCAATTTTTTTAATCTCATCTATATATATTCTTTATATTTCACGTTGTCTGTCAAAGTATTGAAGAAATCCATGGCTTCATCATTAGCCGGAAGTAACATGCGTATGATGCTATGAAGCTCTTCAAAGTTGTTTTGGAACGGAGTTCCGGATAGAATAATTTGCTTTTTGGTACGAATTTCAGCAAAGGCCTTCCAAATAGCGATATTCGGAAGGCTCTTGCTGAACTTCGTACCAAAAAGCTAATTAATTATCCTATCTGGGACTCCATGAGAGAGGCGGTCCGGACGTCGGACATTCATGAGAGAGGCAGTCCGGACGTCGGACATTCATGTTTGTATATTAATTGCCATGTTGTAATATTTGCAGAAACTATGGATCAAAGAGACTTGGAACAAGAACAGTTGTTGGGGGAGATAATCCTCGCCGGAGGTGATGCTGTCTTGTCGTTTCTCAACGACACCGATGGAACAATGGAGGAGGAAGGACATGATCATGATGGCTCCGGTGACATGATCATGATGGCTCCGGAGGTGCTGACTAGCTAATTGATGCATTAATTGTTTTGGTATGTACATATATTAACTCTTCTTTCTTCTTTTATAGCCCTCCGGATCGAGCCAAACTTCGGTAACGAGACGAGGCCCGAAGAAGAGGTTGCGCAAGGATGAAAGGTTCACGATCACATCACTCGCGGACGATGGCCTACCGATTGAACCCAAGCGGACCAAGGACGCATTTTCTGCTCAGTGCGGAGCTATTGTTAGGGACAACATCCCGATCAGCATCAAGCAATGGAATAAGCCTAAGGACGACGCCCCTGAAGGTGATTATGTCACCGATAGACAGAAAGATGATCTTTGGACCTTGCTGAAGGCAAATTTCACCCTACCGCCAGAGGAGGATCCGAATAAGCCCGTTATAGAGCCACTGGTCAAGGCGTGTGCTCTTAAGAAGATGGCAGATCTATTCAGGAGGTGGAAGAAGGAGTTGAAATCAATGTTTGTCGACAAAGGTGAGACTCCAGAATTCATCGGCCGATTTGAGAAGATAAGAGATCACTGGCCCGCATTTGTGGCCTACAAGACATCAGACAAGAGTAAGAAAATGTCAGAGACAAACAAGAACAACGCTGCAAAGAAGCAGTATCACCATCACACGGGGTCAGGTGGCTACCTCAGAGCCCGGCCGTTGTGGGACAAAGCTGAGAATGACCTGATTGCTAAAGGGGTCGAACCAGAGACATTGAACTGGCCAGACCGTTCAAGGACTTGGTTCTTCGGGGTTGGGGGAACTTTGGACCCTGAAACAGGGAAGTGCCGTTGGACGGACAAGCAACTTGCAATACCCGTCACGAAGCTTCAGAAGTATATCACCGCAGCGCAGGAAGGGACGTTCATTCCCGACAGAGAGAAGGACGAGCTGACTGAGGCCCTAGGGAATGCTGAGCACCCTGGACGAACACGAGGCACACCAGGCTCCGTTCCGTGGAAGTTTGGGTTTCCCGACGCAGTCGGTTACAGAAGCCGGGAGAGAAAGAGGAAAGCGGAGCTGAGCGACATGCAGAAGATGAGTGCAAGACTACAAAAGCTAGAGGAAGCTGAGAGCCAGCGAGCTGCCGGCCAACTATCTCAGCGGCACGAAGCTACCCCAGAAGCTACCCCGCCATCTCAGCGGAGAAGCAGCGTGGCTTCCACGGAGCCCGTTCAGACTGACTTCACGAAGCCTATCTACCCCGTGGATACTATCACGGAGGCTCAAAATTGCGAGCTTATGACGAAATGCCATAACCTCACTTTCAAGGCGGCTCTCGGCTCTGTTGCACCTCCTCAACCCAACGGAACTTTTCACTGCCTTTCGATTCCACATGGCTATGCTGTTGTGATGGTGGATGAAGTAATGGAGGGATTTGAGGAGCTCGAGCTTTACCACTCTACAGGTGAAGGGGAGAATCAGCTGGTTCGTGCTTTGAGGAGTACATGTCTATGGCAGAAGGAGCACATCAAGCTTCCAAACTGCACGCCTCCGCCTCCTCCTCCTCCTCCGGCGAGTCAGGGCACTCCGCCTCCTCCTCCTCCTCCTCCTCCGGCGAGTGATCAGGGCACTCCGCCTCCTTCTATGGCTCCTCCGACGCGTGAGGGCACTCCGCCTCCTCCTTCGCCTACTCCGGCGCGTCGGAGCACTCCGCCTCCTTCTCCGCCTCGTCAGCAACGACGAAAGAGAGACGCCGCCGCTCCGGCGGCTAGCAGTACAAGCAGAGGCGGGTGGCAATTCAGATACGGTCCATCTCTCAAGCCTGTGGAAAAGATACCATATGAGAGGACCGAGCAGGAAAACGAGGACATATGTCGTGCCCAAGTGAGGGACCATTTTGCAAAGAAAACTCCACCTCCGAAGGAGAAGCTAGATCCGGTGAAATTGAAGCGCACTATCGATGCCCTGAAGCGACCACCACCGCCTCCGCCGGATTCCAACTATGACCGCATAATTACTAAGACACATGCTAAAGCGCAGCAGTCGGGAAGTACTTCCAGTGCTGCAAGAGCGAAAAAACGAAGAAGTGGGAAAACAATTCCCCAGCTCGGCGAACAGGAGAAGCAATCGTGCCCCCCGCTCAAGGTGTCTAGCGATATCGCTAATCATCCGGTGCTACTGCCCGGTACCACTCTTGATGATTACCTGCCTGATGATGTACAGTTTGAAACAGCTGAGGTAGTAGACGTCTTTAGATACGAGCACGGGAAGCCTCTCGTCAAACCTGATCATCCTCATCTAACAACGATGATGCAAAAATTGCATGACTGGTACATGGAAACCTGCAGGAAGTCTGGGAAAGACAGTTTGTTAGTCGGAATTAAAAAAGAGCATGACTTCCCTGGAGTCGACCTGCTGCCTGTTGAATTTGTGGAGTTATTTCAATTATACAATCAAAAGGCCCTCGACAAACAACTCATGACTTGCTACTGTCTATAAGTATTACTTCTATAATTAAGTCTCTAGCTCAGCTCGTTCATTGCATGTATATATAATTATCCTCACTATATTATGCAAATTGAAGATGGTCGAATGCCAAAAAATAGGAATCTTCGACGTTGGGTTCATTAGCCCAAATACCGTAAATGAATGGTCGGTACGAAAGGCGGCTGAAGATACCGAGAACAACTTACTACAAACGTTCCTTACACATCAAAACAAAAGGGAAATACTCTTTCCTTACAACTTCAAGTGAGTGTTACTGTCTTCTGCATATTCGGTTCCGCTTACTCGTGGTTAAGTAATGTAATTGATGAGTTATGCGTGCGCAGCTTCCACTATATTCTGCTATCCATTAACCTTGACGGGGCATTAGTAACTGTCTTAGACTCGCTCCGTAAAGAACCCAAGTATTATGCGGACATGACTGCAATGCTCCAGAAGTAAGTTCAATCAATACCGGGACCATATCGGCAACTTTCGTTCATTTCCTGATATCAAGTAATCATTTTCTTTGCCTGCCAGGGTTTGGAAAATGTTCACCGCTAAGGTTCCGGGTCTGAAGAAGGAGCTGCGATTTACACACCCCAAAGTAAGTAGTACTAGCTAGTTCCGCGCATCTCTCATTGATTCTAGTTTCATCAATACCATTATCATGCTTGCTTATCAGTTTGATTGAACTCTATTCTCGTAAAGTGCTTGTTGCAGGCACCCAACACTCATTTATGTGGATACTACGTATGCGCGTTCATTCGCTACTATACCTCTGAACGGGCCTCCTCTGAGAAACAATTTGAAGTACGTAAACAATATTCACAATTTTATTTTATATATTACCATCAATTGTGTTGAGTTTCATTCATATATATGTATTGACCCCTTCTTTAAATTAGATCTGGCAGATGCGGGATGAACTCCTACCACATGATCGCATACGAGCAATTCAAGAGGAATTGGCGGGATTCTTTCTTGACCACGTCATACCTGAACAAGGAGAATACCATGTGAAATTGAAATTGTTGTAAGGGATGTTATATATTGTACATATGTAGCAGCGTCGGATAGATATACGAAAACTTGTTGTTCGACCAAGCACGAAGAAAGAGATGTCACTTCTCTCTATATATGTTCATGACGATCTTGTGTAATTAATGGTTTCCTTTATTTGCTTACTAGCTAGCGTCGAGTTCTCTCTATATGTGTAGTAGCTAGCGTCGACCAAGCACGGAAAAAGAGAGGTCACTTCTCTCTATTAGCTCGCTAACACAATATGAAACCCCTAAATTAACCCTCCAAAACCCCAAAACCCCCCCTTCCAAAAAATAAAAACAAAACCGCCAGTGACTGCGCGTGGTCGCCTTTTGGTCCCGGTTGGTGTTACCAACCGGGACCAAAGGTAGAGCCTTTAGTCCCGGTTGGTAACACCAACCGGGACTAAAGGTCCTCCCTCCCCCGCCCCAGGCAGCGCCACGTGGAGGGCCTTTGGTCCCGGTTCGTAAGCAAACCGGGACTAAAGGTTTTGGGTATTAGTCCCGACCCTTTAGTCCCGGTTCCAGAACCGGGACTAAAGGCCCTTACGAACCGGGACAAATGGCCCTTTTTCTACTAGTGGTAGAGTCCGTATAACGCCTAAACCCGAGGGGGGCCAATCCTAAGATCATGCTGCCACCCATGTCGGGTAAAAGTATCCCACGCCGTATCCTCCAATCGTGTACACACCTCCATAAACATGTCTCGATTCTTCACGCGTTGTAGAGAGGACCATAAACGAAGAGTCCCGCGGTACATTTGTGGATAACCTGCTTAAGAGAATTATTTTTATCGTTAAAACCTTATCATTTCTACAAAGCCAAAGCGACCAAATAACGGCAAGCCCTCCCACCCTGAGTAGAGTTCTAAACCTGCGATCAATCCCATGTAACCAGTTGCCAAATATATTAGCAACACTACAAGGAGGATACAAGCCAGAAGCTATTTGGATGACTGACCATATAGAACGAGCCAATTTGCATTGGAAAAACAAATGTTTTATTGTCTCATCATGCCGACAAAAGACACAATGCGTACTTCCATGCCAATTTCTCTTAATAATGTTATCTTTAGTAAGAATGACTCCGCGACGAAGATATCATGCAAAGATTCTATTCTTAAGGGGTATCTTCATTTTCCAGATCTTCTTATCATTATCAACTGGCACATCAGACTGGAGTAAAGCTCTATACATAGACTCCACTGACAATTGTCCATTCCCATGTAGGTTCCAACAAAATACATTAGACCAATGTGACAAATGTACAGTGGACAACCGCTAAAGCAGGATGTTCCACGATTGGAGTCTGGGTCCAACTAAATCTCTTCTGAATGTCATATTGGACGGAAATGATTCCAAAACCATGGCGATAGTATCACCTTTGTGATGCACAATGTTGTATAGAGCTGGAAATTGTTCCCGTAGTGTAGCATTTTCTAGACACTTATCCTCCCAGAATCTAATTTTCGAACCGTCCTTTATCGAGAAGGATCCATAGCAGAAGATATATTTCTTGTAGCCATTAGACCCGCCTAAAAGTGAGAACACCAGGCTTCCATTATACTTGGGATAATGCCTTGGAACCCACATATTATCTTTTTAGGAGGGTTTGCCATAGACCATTTTCTATTAGTAACCTAAACAACCATTTGCCGAGGAGGACCCTATTCTTAACCTCAAGGTCATGAATGCCCAACCCGCCTTGGTCTTTGGGACGGCAAACCACACTCCATTTAGCCAATCGATATTTCTTTCTCTCGCTGTCTCCTTGCCAAAATAATCTTGATCGGAAGTAATCCAATCTATGTAATACTCCTTTTGGCAGCTCGAAGAAGGAAATCATATATAGTACCATATTACTTAGTATTGAATTTATTAGGACCAATTTTCCACCCAGAGATAGCAGTTTACCTTTCCAACTGCTTAGTCTTTTTTGTAATCTCTCCTCGACGTGTTTCCATTCCGCATTTGTGAGTCTTCGATAATATATCGGTATCCCCAAATATGTGATTGGAAACTGGCCCAACCCGCATCCGAATAGGTCAGCATACAAGTGAGCCTCATCTTGAGACTCGACAAAGCAAAACAATTCACTTTTATGAAAATTGATCTTAAGACCTGAGAGTTGCTCGAACGCTGATAAAATTAATTTTAGATTTCTCGCTTTCTCGAGGTCATGATCCATGAAGAGAATCGTATCGTCGGCATATTGAAGGATGGAGAGACCACCATCAACTAGATGATCCACTAACCCATCAATTTGTCCATCAACCTTGGCACGCTCAATCATGACCGCTAACATATCCGCCACTATATTAAATAGCATGGGCAATATTGAGTCACCTTGTCGTAATACCTTCTTCGTTTGGAAACAATGGCCAACGTCATCATTGACTTTAATGGCCACACTACCTCCAGAAACGAAATGATGGATCATAGCGCGTCACTCTACAGAAAATCTTTTCATTCTGAGAGTCTGTTGAAGAAAAGTCCACTTGACTTTGTCATAAGCTTTTTCAAAGTCGATTTTGAGTACCACCCCATTCAACTTTTTCCGATGTAATTCATGGACTATTTCATGAAGGATAACTACTCCATCTAGGATGTGTATGCCTTGCATGAAAGCAGTCTGTGAAGGACGTACCACATGTTCAGCAACCAAATTTAGTCTAATCGTCAAAACTTTTGTGAAGATCTTAAAACTAACACTAGTAGAAAAGAGGGCACTAGTCCCGGTTCCAGAGGGCCTTTAGTCCCGGTTCTGGAACCGGGACAAAACGATCGGGACTAATGCCCAAAACCTTTAGTCCCAGTTTGCTTACGAACCAGGACCAAAGGGGATCCACGTGGCCGCTGCGGGGCGCCCAGTCAGGAGGACCTTTAGTCCCGGTTGGTAACACCAATCGGGACCAAAAGGCAGCCACGCGTCAGCAGCTCGCAGGCGCTGGGGGTTTTTTTTTGGAAGGGGGGTTTAGGGGTTTTGGAGGGTTAATTTAGGGGTTTCATATTGTGTTAGCTAGCTAATAGAGAGAAGTGACCTCTCTTTCTCTGTGCTTGGTCGACGCTAGCTACTATACATATAGAGAGAACTTGACGCTAGCTAGTAAGCAAATGAAGGAAACCATTAATTACACAAGATCGTCATGAACATATATAGAGAGAAGTGACATCTCTTTCTCCGTGCTTGGTCGAACAACAAGTTTTCGTATATCTATCCGACGCTACTACATATGTACAATATAACATCCCTTACAACCATTGCAATTTCACATGGTATTTTCCGTGTTCAGGTATGACGTGGTCAAGAAAGAATCCCGCCAATTCCTCTTGAATTGCTCGTATGCGATCATGTGGTAGGAGTTCATCCCGCATCTACCAGATCTAATTTAAAGAAGGGGGTCAATACATATATATGAATGAAACTCAACACAATTGATGGTAATATATAAAATAAAATTGTGAATATTGTTTACGTACTTCAAATTGTTTCTCACAGAAGCCCCGCTCAGAGGTATAGTGCCGAATGAACTCGCATACGTAGTATCCACATAAATGAGTCCAGGGTGCCTGGTACAAGCACTTTACGAGAATAGAGTTCAATCAAACTGATAAGCAAGCATGACAATGGTATTGATGAAACTAGAATCAATGAGAGATGCGCAGAACTAGCTAGTACTACATACTTTGGGGTGTGTAAATCGCAGCTCCTTCTTCAGACCCGGAACCATAGTGGTGAACTTTTTCCAAACCCTGGCAGGCAAAGAAAATGATTACTTGATATCAGGAAATGAACGAAAGTTGCCGATATGGTCCCGGTATTGATTGAACTTACTTCTGAAGCATTGCAGTCATGTCCGCATAATACTTGGGATCTTTACGGAGCGAGTCTAAGACAGTTACTAATGCCCCATCAAGGTTAATGGATAGCAGAATATAGTGGAAGCTGCGCACGCATAACTCATCAATTACATTACTTAACCTCGAGTAAGCGAAACCGAATATGCACAAGACAGTAACACTCACTTGAAGTTGTAAGGAAAGAGTATTTCCCTTTTGTTTTGATGTCTAAGGAACGCTTCTAGAAAGTTGTCCTCGGTATCTTTGGCCTCGTTTTGTACCGACCATTCATTTACGGTATTTGGGCCAATGAACCCAATGTCATAGATTTGTTCTTTTTTGCATTCGACCATCTTCAATCTGCATAATATAGTGAGGATAATTATATATACATGCAATGAACGAGCTGAGCTAGAGACTTAATTATAGAAGTAATACTTACAGACAGTAGCAAGTCATGAGTTGTTTGTCGAGGGCCTCTTGATTGTATAACTGAAATAACTCCACAAATTCAACAGGCAGCAGTTCGACTCCAGGGAAGTCGTGCTCTTTTTTAATTCCGATCATCAAACTATCGGTCCCAGACTTCCTGCAGGTCTCCATGTACCACTCATGCAATTTTTGCATCATCGTTGTTAGATGAGGATGATCAGGTTTGACGAGAGGCTTCCCGTGCTCATATCTAAATTCCTCAGCTACCTCAGCCATTTCAAACTGTACATCATCGTGCAGGTAATCATCAAGAGTGGTACCGGGCAGTAGCACCGGATGGGTAGCGATATCGCTAGACACCTTGAGCGGGGGGCACGATTGCTTCTCCTGTTCGCCGAGCTGGGGAATTGTTTTCCCACTTCTTCGTTTTTTGTCTCTTGCAGCACTGGAAGAACTTCCCGACCGCTGCGCTTCAGCATGTGTCTTAGTAATTATGCGGTCATAGTTAGATAGCCGAGTCCATGGTGGTCGCTTCAGGGCATGCAGAGTGCGCTTCGCTTTCACCGGATCTACCGTTTCCTTCATAGAAACTCATCCAAAACTACCTTTTCAAGCGACCGTGAAGTTGACTTATTTTGTTTACAAACCATTTGTGACATTTCGCGTTCACAAACTTTTCTCAAAATAGGTCTCCATATATGACCTCCCTTTGCGAATTTCGCCCCGAAACCCTGTCACTAACGCTCCGTACCCAAAGCCTGCATAGAAACTCATCCAAAACTACCTTTCAAGTGATCATGAAGTTGACTTATTTTGTTTACAAACCATTTGAGACATTTCGCGTTCATAAACTTTTCTCAAAATAGGTCTCCATATATGACCTCCCTTTGTGAATTTCGCCCAGAAACCCTGTCACTGACGCTCCGGACCCAAAGCCTGCATAGAAACTCATTGAAAACTACCTTTTCAAGCGACCGCGAGGTTGACTTATTTTGTTTACCAACCATTTGAGACATTTCGCGTTCACAAACTTTTCTCAAAATAGGTCTCCATATATGACCTCCCATTGTGAATTTCGCCCCGAAACGCTAACACTGACGCTCCGGACCCAAAGCCTGCATAGAAACTCATCCAAAACTACCTTTTCATGCGACCGTGAAGTTGATTTAATTTGTTTACAAACCATTTGAGACATTTCGCGTTCACAAACTTTTCTCAAAATCGGTCTCCATATATGACATCCATTTGTGAATTTCGCCTCGAAACCCTGTCACTAACGCTCCGGACCCAAAGCCTGCATAGAAACTCATCCAAAACTACCTTTTCAAGCGACCGTGAAGTTGACTTATTGTGTTTACAAACCATTTGAGACATTTCGCGTTCACAAACTTTTCTCAAAATAGGTCTCCATATATGATCTCCCTTTGTGAATTCCGCCCCGAAACCCTGTTACTAACACTCCGGACCCAAAGCCTGAACAGAAACTCATCCAAAACTAACTTTTCAAGCGACCGTGAAGTTAACTTATTTTGTTTACAAACCATTTGAGACATTTCGCGTTCACAAATTTTCTCAAAATAGGTCTCCATTTATGACCTCACTTTGTGAATTTCGCCCCGAAACCATGTCACTAACGCTCCGGACCCAAAGCCTGAACAGACACTCATCCAAAACTACCTTTTCAAGCGACCGTGAAGTTGACTTATTTTGTTTACAAACCTTTTGAGACATTTCGCGTTCACAAACTTTTCTCAAAATAGGTCTCCATATATGACCTCCCATTGTGAATTTCGCCCCATAACCCTGTCGCTGACGCTCCGGACCCAAAGCCTGCATAGAAACTCATCCAAAACTACCTTTTCAAGCGACCGTGAAGTTGACTTATTTTGTTTACAAACCATTTGAGACATTTCACGTTCACAAACTTTTCTCAAACTAGGTCTACATATATGACCTCCCTTTGTGAATTTCGCCCCGAAACCCTGTCACTCACGCTCCGGACCCAAAGCCTGCATAGAAACTCATCCAAAACTACGTTTTCAAGCGACCGTGAAGTTGACTTATTTTGTTTACAAACCATTTGAGACATTTCGCGTTCACAAACTTTTCTCAAAATAGGTCTCCATATATGACCTCACATTGTGAATTTCGCCCCGAAACACTAACACTGAAGCTCCAGACCCAATGCCTGCATAGAAACTCATCCAAAACTACCTTTTCAAGCGACCATGAAGTTTACTTATTTTGTTTACAAACCATTTGAGACATTTCGCGTTCACAAACTTTTCTCAAACTAGGTCTCCATATATGACCTCACTTTGTGAATTTCGCCCCGAAACCCTGTCACTCACGCTCCGGACCCAAAGCCTGCATAGAAACTCATCCAAAACTACATTTTCAGGCGACCGTGAAGTTGACTTATTTTGTTTACAAACCTTTTAAGACATTTCGCCTTCACAAACGTTTCTCAAAATAGGTCTCCGTATATGACCTCCCATTGTGAATTTCGCCCCGTAACCCTGTCGCTGACGCTCCGGACCCAAAGCCTGCATAGAAACTCATCCTAAACTACCTTTTCAAGCGACCGTGAAGTTGACTTATTTTGTTTGCAAACCATTTCAGACATTTCGCGTTCACCAACTTTTCTCAAACTAGGTCTCCATATATGACCTCCCTTTGTGAATTTCGCCCCGAAACCCAGTCACTGACGCTCCGGACCCAAAACCTGCACAGAAACTCATCCAGAACAACCTTTTCAACCGACAGTGAGGTTGCTTATTTTGTTTACAAACCATTTGAGACATTTCGCGTTCAGAAACTTTTCTGAAATTAGGTCTCCATATATGACCTCCCTTTGTGAATTTCGCCCCGAAACCCTGTCACTAACGCACCGGGCCCAAAGCCTGCATAGAAACTCATCCAAAACTACCTTTTCAAGCGGCCGTAAAGTTGACTTATTTTGTTTGCAAACCATTTGAGACATTTCGCGTTCACAAACTTTTCTCAAAATAGGTCTCCATATAGGACCTCCCTTTTTGAATTTCGCCCCGAAACGCTAACACTTACGCACCGGACACAAAGCCTGCATAGAAACTTATCCAAAACTACCTTTTCAAGCGACCGTGAAGTTGACTTATTTTGTTTACAAACCTTTTGAGACATTTCGCGTTCACAAACGTTTCTCAAAATAGGTCTCCATATATGACCTCCCATTGTGAATTTCGCCCCGTAACCCTGTCGCTGACGCTCCGGACCCAAAGCCTGCATAGAAACTCATCCAAAACTACCTTTTCAAGCGACCGTGAAGTTGACTTATTTTGTTTACAAACCATTTGAGACATTTCGCATTCACAAACTTTTCTCAAACTAGGTCTCCATATATGACCTCACTTTGTGAATTTCGCCCCGAAACCATGTCACTGACGCTCCGGACCCAAAGCCTGAACAGAAACTCATCCAAAACTACCTTTTCAAGCGACCGTGAAGTTGACTTATTTTGTTTACAAACCTTTTGAGACATTTCGCGTTCACAAACTTTTCTCAAAATAGGTCTCCATATATGACCTCCCTTTGTGAATTTTGCACCGAAACCCTGTCACTGACGCTCCGGACCCAAAGCCTGCATAGAAACTCATCCATAACTACCTTTTCAAGCGACCGTGAAGTTGACTTATTTTGTTTACAAACCATTTGAGACACTTCGCGTTCACAAACGTTTCTCAAACTAGGTCTCCATATATGACCTCCCTTTGTGAATTTCCCCCCGAAACCGTGTCACTGACGCTCCGGACCCAAAGCCTGCATAGAAACTCATCCAAAACTACCTTTTCAAGCGACCGTGAAATTGACTTAATTTGTTTACAAACCATTTGAGACATTTCGCGTTCACAAACGTTTCTCAAAATAGGTCTCCATATATGACCTCCCTTTGTGAATTTCGCCCCGAAACGCTAACACTCACGCTCCGCACCCAAAGCTTGCATAGAAACTCATCCAAAACTACCTTTTCAAGCGACCGTGAAGTTGACTTATTTTGTTTACAAACCTTTTGAGACATTTCGCGTTCACAAACTTTTCTCAAAATAGGTCTCCATATATGATCTCATTGTGAATTTCACCCCGAAACACTAACACTGAAGCTCCGGACCCAAAGCCTGCATAGAAACTCATCCAAAACTACCTTTTCAAGCGACCGTGAAGTTGACTTATTTTGTTTACAAACCATTTGAGACATTTCGCGTTCACAAACTTTTCTCAAATTAGGTCTCCATATATGACCTCCCTTTGTGAATTTCGCTCCGAAACCCAGTCACTGACGCTCCGGACCCAAAGCCTGCATAGAAACTCATCCAAAATTACCTTTTAAAGCGACCGTGAAGTCGACTTAAATTGTTTACAAACCATTTGAGACATTTCGCGTTCACAAACTTTTCTGAAAATAGGTCTCCATATAGGACCTTCCTTTGTGAATTTCGCCCCGAAACCCTGTCACTAACGCACCGGGCCCAAAGCCTGCATAGAAACTCATCCAAAACTACCTTTTCAAGCGGCCGTAAAGTTGACTTATTTTGTTTACAAACCATTTGAGACATTTCGCGTTCACAAACTTTTCTCAAAATAGGTCTCCATATAGGACCTCCCGTTGTGAATTTCGCCCCGAAACGCTAACACTAGCGCACCGGACCCAAAGCCTGCATAGAAACTCATCCAAAACTACCTTTTCAAGCGACCGTGAAGTTGACTTATTTTGTTTACAAACCTTTTGAGACATTTCGCGTTCACAAAATTTTCTGAAAACAGGTCTCCATATAGGACCTCCCTTTGTGAATTTCGCCCCGAAACGCTAACACTTACGCACCGGACCCAAAGCCTGCATAAAAACTTATCCAAAACTACATTTTCAGGCGACCGTGAAGTTGACTTATTTTGTTTACAAACCTTTTAAGACATTTCGCCTTCACAAACGTTTCTCAAAATAGGTCTCCGTATATGACCTCCCATTGTGAATTTCGCCCCGTAACCCTGTCGCTGACGCTCCGGACCCAAAGCCTGCATAGAAACTCATCCTAAACTACCTTTTCAAGCGACCGTGAAGTTGACTTATTTTGTTTGCAAACCATTTCAGACATTTCGCGTTCACCAACTTTTCTCAAACTAGGTCTCCATATATGACCTCCCTTTGTGAATTTCGCCCCGAAACCCTGTCACTGACGCTCCGGACCCAAAGCCTGCATAGAAACTCATCCAAAACTACCTTTTCAAGGGACCGTGAAGTTGACTTATTTTGTTTACAAACCATTTGAGACATTTCGCGTTCACAAACTTTTCTCAAAATAGGTTTCCATATATGACCTCCCTTTGTGAATTTCGAACCGAAACCCTGTCACTGACGCTCCGGACCCAAAGCCTGAACAGAAACTCATCCAAAACTACCTTTTCAAGCAACCGTGAAGTTGACTTATTTTGTTTACAAACCATTTGAGACATTTCGCGTTCACAAACTTTTCTCAAAATAGGTCTCCATATATGACCTCCCTTTGTGAATTTTGCACCGAAACCCTGTCACTGACGCTCCGGACCCAAAGCCTGCATAAAAACTCATCCATAACTACCTTTCAAGCGACCGTGAAGTTGACTAATTTGTTTACAAACCATTTGAGACTTTTCGCGTTCACAAACTTTTCTCAAAATAGGTCTACATGTATGACATACCATTGTGAATTTCGCCTCGAAACCCGGTCACTCACGCTCCGGACCCAAAGCCTGCATAGAAACTCTTCCAAAACTACCTTTTCAAGCGACCGTGAAGTTGACTTATTTTGTTTACAAACCTTTTGAGACATTTCGCGTTCACAAAATTTTCTGAAAACAGGTCTCCATATAGGACCTCCCTTTGTGAATTTCGCCCCGAAACGCTAACACTTACGCACCGGACCCAAAGCCTGCATAAAAACTTATCCAAAACTACATTTTCAGGCGACCGTGAAGTTGACTTATTTTGTTTACAAACCTTTTAAGACATTTTGCCTTCACAAACGTTTCTCAAAATAGGTCTCCGTATATGACCTCCCATTGTGAATTTCGCCCCGTAACCCTGTCGCTGACGCTCCGGACCCAAAGCCTGCATAGAAACTCATCCTAAACTACCTTTTCAAGCGACCGTGAAGTTGACTTATTTTGTTGGCAAACCATTTCAGACATTTCGCGTTCACAAACTTTTCTCAAACTAGGTCTCCATATATGACCTCCCTTTGTGAATTTCGCCCCGAAACCCTGTCACTGACGCTCCGGACCCAAAGCCTGCATAGAAACTCATCCAAAACTACCTTTTCAAGGGACCGTGAAGTTGACTTATTTTGTTTACAAACCATTTGAGACATTTCGCGTTCACAAACTTTTCTCAAAATAGGTCTCCATATATGACCTCCCTTTGTGAATTTCGAATCGAAACCCTGTCACTGACGCTCCGGACCCAAAGCCTGAACAGAAACTCATCCAAAACTACCTTTTCAAGCAACCGTGAAGTTGACTTATTTTGTTTACAAACCATTTGAGACATTTCGCGTTCACAAACTTTTCTCAAAATAGGTCTCCATATATGACCTCCCTTTGTGAATTTTGCACCGAAGCCCTGTCACTGACGCTCCGGACCCAAAGCCTGCATAGAAACTCATCCATAACTACCTTTCAAGCGACCGTGAAGTTGACTAATTTGTTTACAAACCATTTGAGACTTTTCGCGTTCACAAACTTTTCTCAAAATAGGTCTACATATATGACATACCATTGTGAATTTCGCCTCGAAACCCTGTCACTCACGCTCCGGACCAAAAGCCTGCATAGAAACTCATCCAAAACTACCTTTTCAAGCGACCGTGAAGTTGACTTATTTTGTTTACAAACCATTTGAGACATTTCGCGTTCATAAACTTTTCTCAAAATAGGTCTCCATATATGACCTCCCTTTGTGAATTTCGCACCGAACCTTGTCACTCACGCTCCGGACCCAAAGCCTGCATAGAAAATCACCCAAAACTACCTTTTCAAGCGACCGTGAAGTTGATTTAATTTGTTTACAAACCATTTGAGACATTTCGCGTTCACAAACTTTTCTCAAAATTGGTTTCCATATATGACCTCCCATTGTGAATTTCGCCCCGAAACGCTAACACTGACGCTCCGGACCCAAAGCCAGCATAGAAACTCATACAAAACTACCTTTTCAAGCGACTGTGAAGTTGACTTAATTTGTTCACAAACCATTTGAAACATTTCGCGTTCACAAACTTTTCTCAAAATTAGGTCTCCATATATGACCTCCCATTGTGAATTTCGCCCCGAAACACTAACACTGAAGCTCCGGACCCAAAGCCTGCATAGAAACTCATCCAAAACTACCTTTTCAAGCGACCGTGAAGTTGACTTATTTTGTTTACAAACCATTTGAGACATTTCGTGTTCACAAACTTTTCTCAAACTAGGTCTCCATATCTGACCACCCTTTGTGAATTTCGCCGCGAAACCCTGTCACTGACGCTCCGGACCCAAAGCCTGCATAGAAACTCATCCAAAACTACCTTTTCATGCGACCGTGAAGTTGACTTATTTTGTTTACAAACCATTTGAGACATTTCGCGTTCACAAACTTTTCTCAAACTAGGTCTCCATATATGACCTCACTTTGTGAATTTCGCCCCGAAACCCTGTCACTGACGCTCTGGACCCAAAGCCTGTATTGAAACTCATCCAAAACTACCTTTTCAAGCGACCGTGAAGTTGACTTATTTTGTTTACAAACCATTTGAGACATTTCGCGTTCACAAACTTTTCTCAAAATAGGTCTCTATATATGACCTCACTTTGTGAATTTCGCCCCGAAACCATGTCACTGACGCTCCGGACCCAAAGCCTGAACAGAAACTCATCCAAAACTACCTTTTCAAGCGACCGTGAAGTTGACTTATTTTGTTTATAAACCTTTTGAGACATTTCGCGTTCACAAACTTTCCTCAAAATAGGTCTCCATATATGACCTCCCATTGTGAATTTCGCCCCATAACCCTGTCGCTGACGCTTCGACCCAAAGCCTGCATAGAAACTCATCCAAAACTACCTTTTCAAGCGACCGTGAAGTTGACTTATTTTGTTTACAAACCATTTGAGACATTTCGCGTTCACAAACGTTTCTCAAAATAGGTCTCCATATATGACCTCCCTTTGTGAATTTCGCCCCGAAACGCTAGCACTCACGCTCCGGACCCAAAGCCTGCATAGAAACTCATCCAAAACTACCTTTTCAAGCGACCGTGAAGTTGACTTATTTTGTTTACAAACCTTTTGAGACATTTCGCGTTCACAAACTTTTCTCATACTAGGTCACCATATATGACCTCCCTTTGTGAATTTCGCCCTGAAACCCTGTCACTCACGCTCCGGACCCAAATCCTGAACAGAAACTCATCTAAAACTACCTTTTCAAGTGACCGTGAAGTTGACTTATTTTGTTTACAAACCATTTGAGACATTTCGCGTTCACAAACTTTTCTCAAAATAGGTCTCCATATATGACCTCCCTTTGTGAATTTCGCACCGAAACCCTGTCACTGACGCTCCGGACCCAAAGCCTGCATAGAAACTCATCCAAAACTACCTTTTCAAGTGACCGTGAAGTTGACTTATTTTGTTTACAAACCATTTGAGACATTTCGCGTTCACAAACGTTTCTCAAAATAGGTCTCCATATATGACCCCCCTTTGTGAATTTCGCCCCGAAAACCTGTCACTCACGCTCCGGACCCAAAGCCTGCATAGAAACTCATCCAAAACTACGTTTTCAAGCGACCGTGAAGTTGACTTATTTTGTTTACAAACCATTTGAGACATTTCGCGTTCACAAACTTTTCTCAAAATAGGTCTCCATATATGACCTCACATTGTGAATTTCGCCCTGAAACACTAACACTGAAGCTCCAGACCCAAAGCCTACATAGAAACTCATCCAAAACTACCTTTTCAAGTGACCGTGAAGTTGACTTATTTTGTTTACAAACCATTTGAGACATTTCGCGTTCACAAACTTTTCTCAAACTAGGTCTCCATATATGACCTCACTTTGTGAATTTCGCCCCGAAACCCTGTCACTCACGCTCCCGACCCAAAGCCTGCATAGAAACTCATCCAAAACTACGTTTTCAAGCGACCGTGAAGTTAACTTATTTTGTTTACAAACCATTTGAGACATTTCGAGTTCACAAACTTTTCTCAAATTAGGTCTCCATATATGACCTCCCTTTCTGAATTTCGCTCCGAAACCCTGTCACTGACGCACCAGACCCAAAGCCTGCATAGAAACTCATCCAAAATTACCTTTTCAAGCGACCGTGAAGTTGACTTAATTTGTTTACAAACCATTTGAGACACTTCGCGTTCACAAACTTTTCTGAAAATAGGTCTCCATATAGGACCTCCCTTTGTGAATTTCGCCCTGAAACGCTAACACTTACGCACCGGTCCCAAAGCCTGCATAGAAACTTATCCAAAACTACATTTTCAGGCGACCGTGAAGTTGACTTATTTTGTTTAAAACATTTTGAGACATTTCGCCTTCACAAACATTTCTCAAAATAGGTCTCCGTATATGACCTCCCATTGTGAATTTCGCCCCGTAACCCTGTCGCTGACGCTCCGGACCCAAAGCCTGCATAGAAACTCATCCTAAACTACCTTTTCAAGCGACCGTGAAGTTGACTTATTTTGTTTGCAAACCATTTCAGACATTTCGCGTTCACAAACTTTTCTCAAACTAGGTCTCCATATATGACCTCCCTTTATGAATTTCGCCCCGAAACCCTGTCACTGACGTTCCGGACCCAAAGCCTGCATAGAAACTCATCCAAAACTACCTTTTCAAGCGACCGTGAAGTTGACTTATTTTGTTTACAAACCATTTGAGACATTTCGCGTTCACAAACTTTTCTCAAAATAGGTTTCCATATATGACCTCCCTTTGTGAATTTCGAACCGAAACCCTGTCACTGACGCTCCGGACCCAAAGCCTGAACAGAAACTCATCCAAAACTACCTTTTCAAGCGACCGTGAAGTTGACTTATTTTGTTTACAAACCTTTTGAGACATTTCGCGTTCACAAACTTTTCTCAAACTAGGTCTCCATATATGACCTCCCTTTGTGAATTTCGCCCCGAAACCCTGTCACTCACGCTCCGGACCCAAATCCTGAACAGAAACTCATCTAAAACTACCTTTTCAAGTGACCGTGAAGTTGACTTATTTTGTTTACAAACCATTTGAGACATTTCGCGTTCACAAACTTTTCTCAAAATAGGTCTCCATATATGACCTCCCTTTGTGAATTTCGCACCGAAACCCTGTCACTGACGCTCCGGACCCAAAGCCTGCATAGAAACTCATCCAAAACTACCTTTTCAAGTGACCGTGAAGTTGACTTATTTTGTTTACAAACCATTTGAGACATTTCGCGTTCACAAACGTTTCTCAAAATAGGTCTCCATATATGACCCCCCTTTGTGAATTTCGCCCCGAAAACCTGTCACTCACGCTCCGGACCCAAAGCCTGCATAGAAACTCATCCAAAACTACGTTTTCAAGCGACCGTGAAGTTGACTTATTTTGTTTACAAACCATTTGAGACATTTCGCGTTCACAAACTTTTCTCAAAATAGGTCTCCATATATGACCTCACATTGTGAATTTCGTCCCGAAACACTAACACTGAAGCTCCAGACCCAAAGCCTGCATAGAAACTCATCCAAAACTACCTTTTCAAGCGACCGTGAAGTTGACTTATTTTGTTTACAAACCATTTGAGACATTTCGCGTTCACAAACTTTTCTCAAACTAGGTCTCCATATATGACCTCACTTTGTGAATTTCGCCCCGAAACCCTGTCACTCACGCTCCGGACCCAAAGCCTGCATAGAAACTCATCCAAAACTACGTTTTCAAGCGACCGTGAAGTTAACTTATTTTGTTTACAAACCATTTGAGACATTTCGAGTTCACAAACTTTTCTCAAATTAGGTCTCCATATATGACCTCCCTTTCTGAATTTCGCTCTGAAACCCTGTCACTGACGCACCAGACCCAAAGCCTGCATAGAAACTCATCCAAAATTACCTTTTCAAGCGACCGTGAAGTTGACTTAATTTGTTTACAAACCATTTGAGACACTTCGCGTTCACAAACTTTTCTGAAAATAGGTCTCCATATAGGACCTCCCTTTGTGAATTTCGCCCTGAAACGCTAACACTTACGCACCGGACCCAAAGCCTGCATAGAAACTTATCCAAAACTACATTTTCAGGCGACCGTGAAGTTGACTTATTTTGTTTAAAACCTTTTGAGACATTTCGCCTTCACAAACATTTCTCAAAATAGGTCTCCGTATATGACCTCCCATTGTGAATTTCGCCCCGTAACCCTGTCGCTGACGCTCCGGACCCAAAGCCTGCATAGAAACTCATCCTAAACTACCTTTTCAAGCGACCGTGAAGTTGACTTATTTTGTTTGCAAACCATTTCAGACATTTCGCGTTCACAAACTTTTCTCAAACTAGGTCTCCATATATGACCTCCCTTTATGAATTTCGCCCCGAAACCCTGTCACTGACGTTCCGGACCGAAAGCCTGCATAGAAACTCATCCAAAACTACCTTTTCAAGTGACCGTGAAGTTGACTTATTTTGTTTACAAACCATTTGAGACATTTCGCGTTCACAAACTTTTCTCAAAATAGGTCTCCATATATGACCTCCCTTTGTGAATTTTGCACCGAAACCCTGTCACTGACGCTCCGGACCCAAAGCCTGCATAGAAACTCATCCATAACTACCTTTCAAGCGACCGTGAAGTTGACTAATTTGTTTACAAACCATTTGAGACTTTTCGCGTTCACAAACTTTTCTCAAAATAGGTCTACATATATGACATACCATTGTGAATTTCGCCTCGAAACCCTGTCACTCACGCTCCGGACCCAAAGCCGGCATAGAAACTCATCCAAAACTACCTTTTCAAGCGACCGTGAAGTTGACTTATTTTGTTTACAAACCATTTGAGACATTTCGCGTTCATAAACTTTTCTCAAAATAGGTCTCCATATATGACCTCCCTTTGTGAATTTCGCACCGAACCTTGTCACTCACGCTCCGGACCCAAAGCCTGCATAGAAACTCACCCAAAACTACCTTTTCGAGCGACCGTGAAGTTGATTTAATTTGTTTACAAACCATTTGAGATATTTCGCGTTCACAAAGTTTTCTCAAAATTGGTTTCCATATATGACCTCCCATTGTGAATTTCGCCCCGAAACGCTAACACTGACGCTCCGGACCCAAAGCCTGCATAGAAACTCATCCAAAACTACCTCTTCAAGCGACTGTGAAGTTGACTTAATTTGTTTACAAACCATTTGAGACATTTCGCGTTCACAAACTTTTCTCAAAATAGGTCTCTATATATGACCTCCCTTTGTGAATTTCGCCCCGAAACGCTAACACTCACGCTCCGGACCCAAAGCCTGCATAGAAACTCATCCAAAACTACCTTTTCAAGTGACCGTGAAGTTGACTTATTTTGTTTACAAACCTTTCGAGACATTTCGCGTTCACAAACTTTTCTCAAAATAGGTCTCCATATATGACCTCCCATTGTGAATTTCTCCCCGAAACACTAACACTAAAGCTCCGGACCCAAAGCCTGCATAGAAACTCATCCAAAACTACCTTTTCAAGCGACCGTGAAGTTGACTTATTTTGTTTACAAACCATTTGTGACATTTCGCGTTCACAAACTTTTCTCAAAATAGGTCTCCATATATGACCTCCCTTTGTGAATTTCGCCCCGAAACCCAGTCACTGACGCTTCGGACCCAAAGCTTGCATAGAAACTCATCCAGAACAACCTTTTCAAGCGACCGTGAGGTTGACTTATTTTGTTTACAAACCATTTGAGACATTTCGCGTTCAGAAACTTTTCTAAAATTAGGTCTCCATATATGACCTCCCTTTGTGAATTTCGCCCCGTAACCCTGTCACTGACGCACCGGACGCAAAGCCTGCATAGAAACTCATCCAAAATTACCTTTTCAAGCGACCGTGAAGTTGACTTATTTTGTTTACAAACCATTTGAGACATTTCGCGTTCACAAACGTTTCTCAAAATAGGTCTCCATATAGGACCTCCCGTTGTGAATTTCGCCCCGAAACGCTAACACTAGCGCACCGGACCCAAAGCCTGCATAGAAACTTATCCAAAACTACCTTTTCAAGCGACCGTGAAGTTGACTTATTTTGTTTAACAACCTTTTGAGACATTTTGCGTTCACAAACGTTTCACAAAATTGGTTTCCATATATGACCTCCCATTGTGAATTTCGCCCCGTAACCCAGTCGCTGACGGTCCGGACCCAAAGCCTGCATAGAAACTCATCCAAAACTACCTTTTCAAGCGACCGTGAAGTTGACTTATTTTGTTTACAAACCATTTGAGACATTTTGCGTTCACAAACTTTTCTCAAACTTGGTCTCCATATATGACCTCCTTTTGTGAATTTCGCCCCGAAAACCTGTCACTGACGCTCCAGACCCAAAGCCTGCATAGAAACTCATCCAAAACTACCTTTTCAACTGACCGTGAAGTTGACTTATTTTGTTTACAAACCATTTGAGACATTTCGCGTTCACAAACTTTTCTCAAAATAGGTCTCCATATATGACCTCCATTTGTGAATTTCGCACCGAAACCCTGTCACTGACGCTCCGGACCCAAAGCCTGCATAGAAACTCATCCAGAACAACCTTTTCAAGCGGCCGTGAGGTTGACTTATTTTGTTCACAAACCATTTGAGACATTTCGCGTTCAGAAACTTTTCTCAAATTAGGTCTCCATATATGACCTCCCTTTGTGAATTTCGCCCCGAAACCCTGTCACTAACGCACCAGACCCAAAGCCTGCATAGAAACTCATCCAAAACTACCTTTTCATGCGACCATGAAGTTGACTTATTTTGTTTACAAACCATTTGAGACATTTCGCGTTCACAAAGTTTTCTCAAAATAGGTCTCCATATATGACCTCACTTTGTGAATTTCGCACCGAAACCCTGTCACTGACGCTCCGGACCCAAAGCCTGCAAAGAAACTCATCCGAAACTACCTTTTCAAGTGACCGTGAAGTTGACTTATTTTGTTTACAAACCATTTGAGACATTTCGCGTTCACAAACTTTTCTCAAAATAGGTCTCCATATATGACCTCCCTTTGTGAATTTCGCACCGAAACCCTGTCACTGACGCTCCGGACCCAAAGCCTGCATAGAAACTCATCCAAAACTACCTTTTCAAGTGACCGTGAAGTTGACTTATTTTGTTTACAAACCATTTGAGACATTTCGCGTTCACAAACTTTTCTCAAAATAGGTCTCCATATATGACCTCCCTTTGTGAATTTCGCACCGAAACCCTGTCACTGACGCTCCGGACCCCAAGCCTGCATAGAAACTCATCCAGAACTACCTTTTCAAGCGGCCGTGAGGTTGACTTATTTTGTTTACAAACCATTTGAGACATTTTGCGTTCACAAACTTTTCTCAAAATAGGTCTCCATATATGACCTCCCTTTGTGAATTTCGCCCCGAAACGCTGTCACTAACGCTCCGGACCCAAAGCCTGCATAGAAACTCATCCAAAACTACCTTTTCAAGTGACCGTGAAGTTGACTTATTTTTTCACAAACCATTTGAGACATTTCGCGTTCACAAACTTTTCTGAAAATAGGTCTCCATATATGACATCCCTTTGTGAATTTCGCACCGAAACCCTGTTACTGACGCTCCGGACCCAAAGCCTGCATAGAAACTCATCCAAAACTACCTTTTCAAGCGACCATGAAGTTGACTTATTTTTTTTACAAACCATTTGAGACATTTCGCGTTCACAAACTTTTCTCAAAATAGGTCTCCAAATATCATATTCAATTAAAGCATAAGCCCATTTACCAATCCTACCACTAAGAATTGGTCTATGCAACATGTACTTAATGACATTGGTTTGACAAGCTACTATGCAAACACTCGGCACTAGGTAATGTCTCAGTTTTGTGCAAGCATAATATAAACACATACATAATTTTTCAATAAATGTATACCTTGTCTCGGCGTCCAATAAACGTCGGCTCAGATATGTAATGGCATGCTCTTTTCCTTTGGTCTCTTGAGTTAAAACAGCACCAATAACACCTTCCTCTGCTGCAATGTAAAGCTTAAATGGCTCCCTATGCTTGGGTGCTTTCATCACCGGAGGAGTGAACAAATAATTCTTGATTGTATCAAATGCTTCTTGCTGTCTTGCCCCCCAAGTAAAATTGGCATCGTTCTTTAACCGAAGGATGTGAGTGAATGCATCAACTTTCCCTGACAAGTTGGCTATGAATCTCCTCAAATAATTGACTTTGCCAAGGAATTTTTGCATATCTCTTTTGCATGTAGGAGCCCCCAGTTTCTGTATAGCTACTGTCTTTTTGGGATCAATCTTTATGCCATTTTCATGAATAATGAAACCTAAAAACTTGCCAGCCGACACGCCGAATGCACATTTCAAAGGATTCATTTTCAGCCCATACTTTTTCATCCTTTCAAAGGCTAAACGCAAATCGGCTAGATGAGATTCAAAAGCATCCGATTTGACAACAATATCATCAATATAAACTTCAAGTATAACGCCGAGTAAATCATGAAAAATCAAATTCATAGCCCTTTGATACGTGGCGCCGGCATTCTTTAATCCAAAGGTCATCACTGTCCACTCAAATAAACCAAGGAAACCCGGGCACCGAAAAGCCGTTTTAGACATGTCCTCTTCGGCCATAAAAATTTGGTTATACCCCGCATTACCATCAAGAAAGCTAATGACCTTATGTCCAGATGTATCATTAATAAGCATGTCAGCTATGGGCATGGGATACTCATCTTTGGGTGTAGCTCTATTCAAATCTTTGAAATCAATGCACACCCTCAACTTGCCAGAGCCTTTCTTCTCCACTGGTACAATGTTAGAAATCCACTCAGCATACCCGCAAGGTCTAATAAAATTAGCTTTAAGCAAATGACCGATCTCTTCCTTGATCCGGTCATATGTTTTTGGATTAAACTTCCTAGCTGATTGCTTGTAAGGTCTAAAACCGGCCTTTATAGGCAACAGATGCTCTACGAGCTCTCGGCTTAAACCCGACATTTCATGATATTCCCATGCAAAGCAACAAACATATTCTTTTAACAGCCCGATTAGCTTAGCTTTATAATCGGCTCTCAATTTTTTGTTTACAAACGTAGGCCTAGGAATTGAACCATCTCCAATATCTACCTCCTCTAATGGACCAACCGATGTAAAACCTTGTCCTAACTTATCCATATCATCTAACTCTTCTATAGACTCATACATATCGTTCTCATTGGACCAATATTTTATAAGACGCTTTTGCAACCACTCTAAGTTAGGATCCATTTAAATACATCATACCTTGGAGCCGATTACCACCAATCGGCTTTAAAGAAACGGGCACGAAACCATTTTTTGTGGCGCTGAGAAAATCAAACTCCGACAAGTCACGTCCCGTCAAGCAAGTAGCATTGGGATGTTGCCAATCCACCGATGCATCGGCCAAAGCAACACAAGCCGAATTATCCGCATAAACGACTTCCACTTCATCGTCAACCCATTGAATTAAAAACTGGTGCATAGTAGATGGCACGCATTGGTTTGCATGGACCCAATCACGGCCTAAAATCACATTGTAATTACCTTGCACCTCGGCGATAAAGAACGCGGTAGCCAAAGTTTGGCTCCCCATTGTAAGCTCCACATACATAACTCCTTTGGCTTCAGTTTTCTCTTTGCCTTCAAATCCATTAAGCACCATGTTGGTCTTTATTAACTCTTCATCACGTAGCCCCAATATTTTGAAGATTGAATATGGCATAAGATTCACCACAGCACCACCATCAACAAGCATTCTAGCAACCGGTGACCCATTAATATGACCTTGAAGGAACAACGGCTTCAAGTGTGTTATTGGTTCTTTTGGCTTCTCGAATATAGCATTTCTAGGGCCAAAATCCAGCTGAGCTACTTCCCCTTCTTCATCTATAGCACGAAATTCAGCGGGTAAGTAATACACCATATTAATATCCATACCTTTATGAACTGGTGTAGACCCATAATCTAGAATATCATCTCCATCCTCAAGCATGTCCACCGACTCCGAAATATCTCCAAGTGAAGAGGAAGTAAAAGGTGAAGTGGACGATGTAATAGCAGCCACATCGTCCTCCGTTGGTGGTGTAGGTGTTGCTATGATCAATGTAGAAGCTGCTACGCTTTCCTTTTGCTTAGGCTTCCACACTTGTTTTGCGGTCATCATGGGACGTGCTTCATTGAATAATTTATCCCTTTGCTTCTCCGCTTCTTGTTCCAACTTCTCGTGGCTCCTCATGCGCTGCAATCTCCTTTTTTGTGCCTTGGTTAGACCGGGAGGACACCACTTAGGCTGAGTATATTTTGGATCCCTTGGCTTGGCCATATTTGCCCTAGCTTCATGATCATTAAGCATGGGACCTTGTTGGACAGCAGCCACATCTTTATTAGAATCAACCAGATTATCAACAATAATTGGCTCTTTGATTGTTAATTCTTTTGTGCCTATCATAATCGTTCCAGCAATAGCACTCTTTTCCTTTAGCTTGGCAAGCTCTGAAATTTCAGCACTCGGTGATTTAGCACGCCACATTTGCTTGCTGACCCCTTTTTGATTATCTTGCATTGGCCGGTTAACACCATGGCTCAAACGGCCTCGTGTGGGATAAGAAAGCCTCGAACGAACAGGCCTCCTTGGTTCTGTCCAACCTGGATGAAAAGCATAAGGGGCCATTGGGGGCTGTCCCGACCTTCCATTGAAGTCTCCCATGTAGTATGGCGCATAGGGGGGTGGTGCCATCCATGGTCCTGGTACCCACGACCCATATATATGGCCTTACATGATGCTGAAATTCTTGCCGAGGAGGTGACCGTGAGAGCTTCAAATTTGATGACCGGTTAGAGCTATAACCGGTCGCCTGATTGGCATATTTGGACATCAACATATCAAAAGTTGGCTTGATCCTCCTACGCTGTACTTTAGCTTCATTCGTCTTCCACTTGCCAACCTCTGGAATCTTGGGCTTAACAAACTTGTTATGAGTGTTCTCTTGCACTTGTGGTTGCCCCCCGAGTGTAGGATTCTTGACGGTGATCTTAATTATCTCCTTGCCACCGGGTTGTCTGTCAAGCACAACTTGTCTCCCCAAAACCTTGTCGCTCTCCTTGCTTTTCCTAGCTTCACCAATAACAACATTATCTTTATTAGCTGATTCGGCTATGTTGGGCCGAATTAACCTCTTTCCCCCCTCCAAATCCATGGTGTTCATTGGGAAGGGCTGCTTATCAACTTGCATCTCAGAAAAATTCAATCGTCTGTCATTAATGGCCAATTGTATCTGTCATCGAAAAACATTGCAATCATTAGTAGCATGAGAAAAAGAATTATGATACTTACAATAAGCACGCCGTTTCAGCTCTTCAAACGGCGGTAAAGTATGAGATATTCTAATAATCTTGGCTTGCAATAAAGCATCAAACATCCTATCACACTTAGCAATGTTGAAAGTAAATTTCATCTCTTCATCGTGATTCTTATGAATCGGCTTTAGATCATTGCAAGTAAATGGTTTGGCCTTAGATGGCCAAACAAATTCAGTAGCATAAATATCACCCTCATCGTCCGTGTGCTCGCTATCATACTCAATCATATTCAACTTAGGACGATCAGTTTTATACCTATGCACGTCTTTAAGATCTTTACCTCGGCTTTCTTGAGCCAAAGCCCTTTGTAGGACTTGGTTGATACTCAAAAACTCATAGCCCTCTAGCCTCTCTCTAATGTAAGTTCTCAAACCATTAAGTACTAGATCGGCCAAATCTCTCTCGGTTATCACCAAGCTATAGCACCGGTTTTTTGTATCTCTAAATCTATTGACGTAATCGGAGACCGATTCATCATGTTTTTGTCTAACCGATGTAAGAAGTGATAACTTAAGTTCATTGTCGCCACTATAAAAATGATCATGAAATTTCTGTTCTAGTTGCGACCATAAATGGATAGAACCATGTGGTAAAGAAGCAAACCATGAAAATGCGGTACCGGTTAAGGATAAAGGAAATAAACGCACTTTCAATTCATTTAGCGAGCCTGCTTCACCCAACCGTGCCAAATATTGACTAACATGCTCCCATGTGGTTTTAGTGCCCTCTCCATTAAACTTAACAAAGTCTGGAATTTTATAACCCGGAGGGCATTGAATTGCATCAAAGTATTCTGGATATGGCTTTTGATAAATTCGGCTCCTACGTAATTCAACTCCAAAATTCTCTCGGAGTATCTTAGCCATCTCCTCTCTAAAATTAGCTAGAGCATCATCCGTAGTGGACGATGAAGCTTGTGGCGGAGGCATATGAGGAGTAGAGTTAACAGCTGCAGGAGTGAATTGTGGCATGAATGTCGAATTCTAATTCGGCAGTGATCTAACCGCGGTTGCACCTATAGGTAGGGTTTGTTTCGGCATCACCACCAAACTTGGCACAGTCGTAAGAGGACTAATGGGTGCAGCCACAATTTGATTTGTTTGGGTAGGATAATAACTCAACGGCACGGGAGGCGCCGATGAAAGGGGTAAAGCTGGATTAGGAGTTTCTACGCTAGCAGGCACGCCAACATTACCACTACACGATTGCGGTATATTTGTCTGAGCATTAGTATTCTCTAAAAAAGCTTGGTATATGAGATTATTGCTATCGGTAATACGACTTTCAATTTCAGCCCATTGCTCAGAAGAAAAGGTAGTACTCACAGCGGGTTTAACCTGTTCATCATGAAGAGGAGGGAACTTGATCTCTCCAACCGGAGTGATGTTGCCTTGGCGATCTTTCTTGAAGTTTGCAAGGAACACCTCCAACTCCTTCTCTTCACGCGCCTTCTTGTACTCCTCATAGATTTGGCGATGTTCCGCCGATAATTCCTCAAGATTGAGCTTGATGATGTTATCGGCGTCAACCTCGGATGGCTTCGGAAGACCGGTCATGATGGATGATGATGATGATTGCTCTTTAGTCCCCAGCGGAGTCGCCAAAAAGTGTGTTCGCACACTAACACATCACGTGTACCCTCGACGTCGGGGGTGATGCACCGCAACTCACATTGAAGGAGTCTCACCGGAAGCGCGATTCGCAAGACGACCGGCGAGAGCTTTTGAGGACCCGAAACCCCGCACGCCCGGGAGGGACCCCGTCAGGGAGTGCGGCGGCAATGGGCTGCCCTAGGTCTATTCGCTCGCCCCTAGTACCTCGGGATTCGCAGCTCTCCAATATGAAGAACGACGAAGAACGAGGAAGCAAAAACGAGGGAGAGACAAAAACGTAGATGAAAAAGTAGTAGATGTGTTTTGTGATTGTGTGTTGTTCAATCGGCCGTCACCTCTAACATATATATGAGGCGGCTGGACTTCCCGTACAAGAAAAGGACTAAAAAATCCTTCCAAAACATCAAAAACCCTAACCTAACTCGGACAGGAAACTTTGGCAATTTTCCGGACCAACTCGGAGCCACCAAGTGGTTTTTTTCGGTCTCACCGAGTTAACGTGACCAACTTTCTGTAATCTTCTGTATCTCACTCGGAATTTCCGAGTGATTTTTCTCGGAATTACCGAGTAAACTCGGTGTCACCGAGTCAAAAAACTCGGTGGAACCAAAATGACTCTGCAGCTTCTGTTGCTGATCTTGTTTTGACTCTACAGGTTGCATACGACCTCCGATTGAGACAATTGTTATATTAAAATTGATCGTTTCGACGAGATGAAGACAATCCGTGTTGAACATTTTCTCATATGAGGTCGTCTTGGGGGCTTAATCGACCAAATAGTTCTCTGAATATGAAATCTTAGCACTTGGAGCACAGTTTCGGCCTTCGAGATGGGATCGGACGGCGATGGCCCAAACTTTAAAGATGTTCATGTCAGCACTATGGAACTTTTTCGTTAGGGCACTTCTTCATTTGAATCCATCTTACTAGTGTTTTCATGCATGCCAAAATCGGGTGTCAACACATTGGATACACACGTAGCAAAAGATTGCAAGGTTCAACACTATTGTTACATGTGTGATAAGATTGCTCATCCAACATTGCGATGTCCTGTTCTGAAACTTCCTAAACCCAATGCCTTCGTTTCGGGAGTAGGAGCAGAAGAGACTTATTTTGCTCAACTACCTGATGGTGTTGTAAAAAATCACTTGGCACCAGCTCAGTCTCCTATTGCTTGTGTTCATGTTAGTGGTATTATGGTAGATCGCTCGGAGATGCCCGGTTCAGACACAGTGGAAGTGGGAGACTATACCACATGGGAAGGATACATATCTTGTTAGCTTCCATCTTTTGATGATTTGGACAGGGTTGATGGTTTTAAGATGAATGCGCCATCGGTTAACACTCAAATCACAATCACTGCATGGAAGTCTCAGGAGGTTCCACATAAGTTGGAACTCAAGCCGGTTTGGCTCCACGTTGAGGGCGTCCCACACACCGTTTGTCATATTTGGGGCTTGTGGGCGGTGGGCTCTCTAATGGGCAAATCATTCATGTCAATCTCGTCAACCTGAGATGTCGTGGGGTTGTTTGGATTCTTGTGGCCATGACAAATACTCAGATTTTATCGAAGGAGAAAGATGATGTTGGGCCTTTTATATCCACAGATGTGGTGGTTAAGCTCAAAGGATATGCATTCATAGGAGAGAACCAGTGGGCTATGTTCCGGACCCGGATTTTACTCCTTTTATTTGGAAACGCAAGGGAGATGATGTTGATGATGATAGTACGGAAAAGGAAAAGGACGACGAGATGGATTCCTCCGATCAAACCGGCACTTCTTCCACCCAGGCACCATCCAGTTCTGTAGTTACTAATGATGTTCATATGTCACATGTTCATGAACATGGCGTCGTTGATGCAGTTTCTCCAAATACGGGTACTGGTTCAATAGTCATGGCAGTGACTCCTTTTAATCCGAAACCGCAGACTCCACGAGGCATTTAGTTAGCTGCGAACTTGAGGTCGCACTCAGTTCTGCGCGGTTGTCTTGAACGATCACCAGAGGCGCAGCTTCATGAGGTTTCGTTGGACATGTCTCATAGGCCACTTCAGCTACACGGTAATACTACAGTGCAATATTCTGTAGTTCACGTGGCGGTACATGCATTGCAACCAAACATGCATGTGTTGGAACGGGAGCCTACCACATTGACGGAGCCTTTGGGCATCTCCAATGGTTGTAAGATAGTCGTTGGTAAACTTTGACACATAGGATTTTCGATGATGTGTCATACAATAAATGAGGAAAGAGAGTAAGGTTGTATGTAAATGAACCAACACCCCTTACACAAGCTCTAATGTAGAATGAGTGAGCACATTATTTATTATCTCACATCCTATTGGGCAAACTAGATACAACCTATTGGAGTAGTTGTATGCTAAGGTGTTGGTTGATGACATGGCATATATTACCAACAAACTAACCAACAAACTATTGGAGATGCCCTTAGGCAACTCGCACCATGTCCACGTCCAATCAAAGTATACCCAGGTGGGACTTGTGGTCCCTGGCCTGACTCGGCCGGACCTGGATGATCACGCCTCGCACCCGAGCGCTCCTGCACGGGAGCTGCAGGTGAAGACGTTCGGGGCTGACTACTCGCAGGCGGACCTGGGAGATCACGCCCCCGACCCGGACGCTCCTCTACAGGAGTTGGTGGAGCTGGTCGGGGATATTTCTTTGACGTCGGGGGCCTTTCCTTCATCGACCGCTACGACTGCGACCTTCGCATCTCCACCTGTGGATGCTGGGGTCTCTACATCACCTCCATCCCCTCCGCCGGTAGCCACGCACAAGTCTGAGATGACACTTGAGACGACGGTCTCATCGCTTGCATCGGCGGTTGATACTGTTGGGGAGGGGGTTGCTACTCCACCATCACCCCCCTCCAGCAGCGAAGCCGGCGTGCGAGTCATCGTTGGGAGTGACACCTACACGTCGAAGTAGCCAACATACGGTTGCCGACGACAGGACAATGGACACAGATGAGGACTCCTTAGCAAAGGCTATGCGACGTAAAGCAGCACAGAACCTCGACAACCAAGGTATTACGTCGACACCCAAATCCTTTTTAGCCCTTTCCACTACAACCATCGTTTCTAAGTTGAATAATGTGGGTGTTAGTTCAGGAAAGAATAAGAAGGATATTTCTGTTTCGACAAACGCTTTGAAGCATTTGGAATTTGATCGATTAAAACCTTTAGATGTGTTTCTAGCAAGTCTTTTGCCTCCCATCTAGATGAGGAGGAGCTGCATGCCACATCAGATGGTCAGCTACTCTCTCATTTAGTAGGAGGAGTTTCAGACGTGGGCCTAGATGAATACGGGCTTAGGTCATTGATTGAGCTTACAGCCTCTGGACGTAAATCAAAGGCCTCCCGTTCGAAAAAGGTAGTAAGTCTCATAAGAGGGCGAAATTTTCTAAATCTCCCATTGTGTCCTCATGAATGGCGTGTTTTTAATAGCAGAGGTCTTGGTGACTTGGCTAAACATCTATTCATTGCGGAAAGTAATAGGGAATACAATTCAGGCTTTTTGGCTATCTCTGAAACGGGGACACGTGATTTCTCAGTAAGTCTGCTTAACCGTCTTTCTGGCGGCATAGACTTTACTTGGATTTCACGCCCGCCTAGAGGTCGTTCTAGGGCATTTTACTTGGCGTAAATACAAGGACTATGGATGTTTTGGCTAGTTCGGATGGTGAGTTTCACGTTAAACTCTATATTCACAACAAAGCCGACAACTTCACATGGACCCTCGTTGCCGTGTATGGGGCAGCCCAGGATGAGTTCAAGGCCGATTTTCTCTATGAATTTGTTAATCTAGCAAAAGATAATCCCTAACCCATTCTTATAGGTTGGGATTTCAATTTGCTACGATTCCAAATGAGAAAAGCCGCGACAGGTTTGATAATCATTGGCCTTTCCTTTTCAACACTATCATCGACAGTCTAGATCTGCGAGAGGTTTCCATGATCGGAAAACAATTCACTTGGGCGAACAGTCTTCCGGAACCGACATACGAGAAATTAGATCACGTTTTAATGGATACCGACTGGGAATCCAAATTCCCTATGGTTTCTGGTCATGCTCTACATCATATCCAGGCTATATCAGATCACACACCCATCCTCCTAAATACTGGTTTGCCACAACCACAACATAGATGCAAGTTCAAGCCTGAACTTGGTTGGTTGCATCGGGGTGGATTCCATGGCATGGTCAAGGAGGTGTGGGAGAAACCGGTGGCCGGGCATTCCCCAATACACAAATGGAATAACAAAATGCATGCATTAGGTACATTCCTTGGTGGTTGTTCTAGGCATATGGCGGGTATCCTCAAAAAGTAGAAGCTTCGTCTTTCATCTATCATTGATGAATTAGAAGTTTTGGCAGAGGTTAGACCCCTATCTGAGCATGAAATTGAGATCAAGAGTCAATCGAATGCACAGATAGCTAGCATGCTGCATGAAGAGGAACTCAAATTGTACCAACATTCTAGCTCTCAATTTATCTTCAAAGGTGATTCGAATACTAGATATTTCCATGGTGTCGCCAATGGCAGACACCAAAAAAAATTGATTCATTTCCTACAACAGGAGGAGGGCACGATTGAGGGGCATGAACAACTTAAATCTTATATCACTAATTATTAGAGAAATCTGTTCGGAGCTCCAGAGGAAGGACACTTTTCGATGGATGAGTCCCGAACAGATGACATCCCCTAGGTCTTTGATGAGGAAAATAGCCTTCTAACAGCCCCATATTCCGAGGAGGAAGTTAGAAAGGTGGTTTTTCTAATGGAGCACAACAAAGCCCCGGGTCCTGATGGTTTTCCAGTTGAGTTTTATCAGAACTTCTCGGAAGTCATCAAACCGGATCTTGTACTATTGTTTGTCCACCTACATGTTGGCCAACTAGAATTGTTTCGCTTGAACTTCGGTGAGATTATTTTATTACCTAAGGTTAATGAGCCTGAAAGGATTCAACAATATAGACCTATCTGCCTCCTTAATGTTACACTAGTAGAAAACAAGGCTTTGAAACGGGCCAGAATATTGCATTAATCCCGGTCGTTTTACGAACCGGGACTGATGGGTGCATCAGTCCCGATTTCGTGAGGCCAGGGCGCCGGCCGGGCCTCGGCGGGAACCATTCCCGGTTCGTGTGACCCCTTTAGTCCCGGTTCCAGACATGAACCGGGACTAAAGGGCCTCGCTCCTGGCCGAGCCCATTTAGTCCCGGTTGGTGGCCGGAACCGGGACTAAAGAGGCACCTTTAGTCCCGGTGCTATCCACCAACCGGGACTTATACAACGCCTATATATATGCTCGCCCCTGCCCGCTCACTCCTCTGTTTTTTGGCCGGGCGGCGTTTGGGAGGTGTGTTGCTCTCTGTTCTCACCTCCTATGCACATGAGGTGTTCGATGAAATGCCGCAGCCACACTTAAGTTTTCTCCTCTCCAAGCTCGACCTCCAAGCTACATTTTCCCTAAGATTTGTTTAGGTTTGGCGGTGCACCAACTACACAAGTGTTCTAAAAGGTTAACGACTTCATAGTTTTATCTCTCACTGCTAGTTTAGCTCATTTCAAATGTTCTAGAAGTATGAATTTTATGTATTTATTTTGGTCACTACTGTACTTTGGTTTGAATGTGATGATGAACTTCTATTAATTTGGTCACTTCTCTATTCATGATGTTTTGTAATGGTTTTTGATACACTTAATTATATAATGCACGCAGATGAACCGGCAATGGATGTACGGTGACCGACGGACCTCCGAGTACATTAAGGGCCTGCATAATTTTCTCGAAGTGGCTGAGGCAACCAAGCAGAATGGTTTTATGTATTGTCCATGTACTATCTATGGGAATACGAAGGATTACTCTAACTCGAAAATCCTTCACGTCCACCTGCTTGAGAAGGGTTTCATGCCACACTATAATGTTTGGACCAAGCACGGAGAAAGAGGGGTTATGATGGAAGACAACGAAGAAGAAGAGGATGATGACAACTATCCGCCCCCTGAATATGGTTATGCTGCAATGGGGGAAGATGAAGATCAAGAGGAAGAACCAGACGATGTGCCCGATGATGATCTTCGCCGGGTCATTGTTGATGCAAAGAGACAATGCCAAAGTGAAAGCGAGAAGTTGAAGTTCGATCGCATGTTAGAGGATCACAAAAAAGGGTTGTACCCAAATTGCGAAGATGACAACACAAAGCTCGGTATCACACTGGAATTGCTGCAATGGAAGGCAGAGAATGATGTATCTGACAAGGCATTTGAAAAGGTGCTGAAAATAATGAAGAATAAGCTTCCAAAGGACAACGAAGTGCCCGACAGTACATACAAAGCAAAGAAGGTTGTCTGCCCTCTAGGATTGGAGGTGCAGAAGATACATGCATGCCCTAATGACTGCATCCTCTACCGCGGTGCGTACGAGGATTTGAACGCATGCCCGGTATGCTGTGCATTGCGGTATAAGATCAGACGAGATGACCCTGGTGATGTTGAGGGCCAGCACACCGGGAAGAGGGTTCCTGCGAAGGTGATGTGGTATGCTCCTATAATACCACGGTTGAAACGTTTGTTCAGAAACAAAAAGCATGCCGAGTTGATGCAATGGCACATAAAAGACCGTAAGAAAGACGGGAAGTTGAGAGCACCCGCTGACGGGTCGCAGTGGAGAAAGATCGAGAGAAAGTGGAGCGACTTTACAGGTGACCCAAGGAACGTATGGTTTGGTTTAAGTGCAGATGGCGTTAATCCTTTTGGGGATCAGAGAAGCAAGTATAGCACATGGCCTGTGACTCTATGTATGTATAACCTTCCTCCTTGGTTGTGCATGAAGCGGAAGTTCATTATGATGCCAGTGCTCATCCAAGGCCCTTAGCAACCCGGCAATGACATTGATGTATACCTAAGGCCATTAGTTGATGAACTTTTACAACTGTGGAATGGAAAAGGTGTACGTGTGTGGGATGAGAACGAACAAGAGGAATTTGACCTATATGCGTTGCTGTTTGTAACCATCAATGATTGGCCTGCTCTCAGTAACCTTTCAGGACAGACAAACAAGGGATACCACGCATGCACGCACTGTTTAGATGACACCGATATTATATATTTGGACAAATGTAGGAAGAATGTGTACCTGGGGCATCGTCGATTTCTTCCGACCAACCATCAATGTCGAAAGAAAGGAAAGCATTTCAAAGGTGAGCCAGATCACCGGAAGAAGCCCGCCCTCCGTACTGGTGATCACATACTTGATATGGTCAATGATTTACATGTAATCTTTGGAAAGGGTCCTGGCGGACTATCTGTTCCGAATGACGCTAAGGGACGCGCATCCATGTGGAAGAAGAAATCTATATTTTGGGACCTACCCTATTGGAAAGACCTAGAGGTCCGCTCTGCAATCGACGTGATGCACGTGATGAAGAATCTTTGCATGAACCTGCTAGGCTTCTTGGGAGTGTATGGGAAGACAAAAGATACACCGGAGGCACGGGAGGACCAGCAACGTGCGCACGAAAAAGACGGCATGCATCCAAAGCAGTATGAAGGTCCTACCAGCTACGCTCTTACCAAAGAAGAGAAGGAAATCTTCTTTGAATGCCTACTCAGTATGAAGGTCCCGTCTGGCTTCTCGTCGGATATAAAGGGAATAATAAATATGGCAGAGAAAAAGTTCCAGAACGTAAAGTCTCATGACTGCCACGTGATTATGACGCAACTGCTTCCGGTTGCATTGAGGGGGCTTCTACCGGAAAACGTTCGATTAGCCATTGTGAAGCTATGTGCATTCCTCAATGCAATCTCTCAGAAGGTAATCGATCCAGAAATCCTACCAAGGTTAAAGAGTGATTTGGTGCAATGTCTTGTCAGTTTCGAGCTGGTGTTCCCACCATCCTTCTTCAATATCATGACGCACGTCCTAGTTCATCTAGTCGACGAGATTGGCATTCTGGGCCCTGTATTTCTACACAACATGTTCCCCTTTGAGAGGTTCATGGGAGTCTTAAAGAAATATGTTCGTAACCGTGCTAGGCCAGAAGGAAGCATCTCCATGGGCCATCAAACAGAGGAAAGCATTGGGTTTTGTGTTGACTTTATTCCTGACCTTAAGCCGATTGGTCTCCCTCATCGCGGTATGAAGGGAGACTGACTGGAAAAGGCATGCTAGGAGCGAATTCAATAATTTGTAGGGACGGGCATTCTTGGTCTCAAGCACACTACACTGTTCTACAGAATTCTACCTTGGTGACCCCGTATGTCAATGAACACAAGAATATTCTGCGCTCCAAACACCCGGAGCAGTGTGACGACTGGATTACATGTGAACACATCAGGACTTTCGGCAGTTGGTTGCAAACACATCTCATGGGTAACACCACTGTTGCAGATGAGCCGTACTCGTTGGCCAGGGGACCATCTTCGACTATATTGACTTACAAAGGGTACGAGATAAATGGGAATACATTTTACACGATCGCCCAAGATCAAAAGAGCACCAACCAAAACAGTGGTGTCCGCTTTGATGCAGCAACCAACAGGGGAAATGACACATATTATGGTTACATAGTGGACATATGGGAACTTGACTATGCACATGATTTTAAGGTCCCTTTGTTTCGGTGCAAATGGGTCAATCTGTCAGGAGGCGGGGTACAGGAAGACCCGCAGTACGGAATGACAATAGTGGATCTGAACAATCTTGGGTACACAGACGAACCATTCGTCCTAGCCAATGATGTGGCGCAGGTTTTCTATGTGAAGGACATGTCTACCAAACCGAGAAAAAGAAAAGATAAGGAAGCGAATACATCATACGATGAGCCAAAGCGCCACATAGTTCTTTCAGGGAAAAGAGACATCGTGGGAGTGGAGGGCAAGACAGACATGTCTGAAGATTATGAAAAGTTTCATGAAATTCCTCCCTTCAAAGTGAAGGCTGACCCAAGCACCCTGTTAAACGATGAAGATTTTCCATGGTTACGGCGCAATAATCAAGGGACACACGCGAAGAAAAAGTGAAGACTTTCTCTCCACAACTATTCTGATGATGACTTTGATCTAGAATATCACTGCAGTTACATGTCAAGAAGTGAAATGCCTTTTGTAACTGATGAGTTTTCGTCTGAAACCCTGATACATCGAAAGAGATTGTTCATTTTGTACACGAAGTGCATCTAGTTTTTGCCGTAACCCTCTCAACTTTTGAGCACATGCTATGTGGGTGAAATGATGATACCATGCCAACTTTCAACTTATTTTGAGAAAAGTTTGTGAACGCGAAATGTCTCAAATGGTTTGTAAACAAAATAAGTCAATTTCGAGGTCGCTTGAAAAGGTAGTTTTGGATGAGTTTCTATGCAGGCTTTCGGTCCGGAGCGTTAGTGACAGGGTTTCGGGGCGAAATTCACAAAGGGAGGTCATATATGGAGACCTATTTTGAGAAAAAATTGTGAACGCGAAATGTCTCAAATGTTTTGTAAACAAAATAAGTCAACCTCACGGTCGCTTGAAAAGGTACTTTTGGATGAGTTTCTATGCAGGCTTAGGGTCCGGAGCGTCAGTGACAGGGTTTCTGGGCGAAATTCACAAAGGGAGGTCATATATGGAGACCAATTTTGAGAAAAGTTTATGAACGCGAAATGTCTCAAATGGTTTGTAAACAAAATAAGTCAACTTCACGGTCACTTGAAAAGGTAGTTTTGGATGAGTTTCTATGCAGGCTTTGGGTCCGGAGCGTCAGTGACAGGGTTTCGATGCGAAATTCACAAAGGGAGGTCATATATGGAGACCTATTTTGAGAAAAGTTTGTGAACGCGAAATGTCTCAAATGGTTTGTAAACAAAATAAGTCAACTTCACGGTCGCTTGAAAAGGTAGTTTTGGATGAGTTTCTATGCAGGCTTTGGGTCCGGAGCGTTAGTGACAGGGTTTCGGGGCAAAATTCACAAAGAGAGGTCAGATGAAGACCTATTTTGAGAAATGTTTGTGAACGCGAAATGCCTCAAATGGTTTGTAAACAAAATTAGTCAACTTCACGGTCGGTTGAAAAGGTAGTTTTGGATGAGTTTCTATGCAGGCTTTGGGTCCGGAGCGTCAGTGCAGGGTTACGGGGCGAAATTCACAAAGGGAGGTCATATATGGAGACCTATTTTGAGACAAGTTTGTGAACGCAAAATGTCTCAAATGGTTTGTAAACAAAATAAGTCAACTTCACGGTCAGTTGAAAAGGTAGTTTTGGATGAGTTTCTATGCAGGCTTTGGGTCCGGAGCATCAGTGACCGGGTTTCGGTGTGAAATTCACAAAGGGAGGTCATATATGGAGACATATTTTGAGAAAAGATTGTTAACGCGAGATGTCTAAAATAGTTTGTAAACAAAATAAGTCAACTTCACGGTCGCTTGAAAAGGTAGTTTTTTATGAGTTTCTATGCAGGCTTTGGGTCCGGAGCGTCAGTGTTAGCGTTTCGGGGCGAAATTCACAAACGGAGGTCCTATTTGGAGACCTATTTTGAGAAAAGTTTGTGAACGCGAAATGTCTCAAAAGGTTTGTAAACAAAATAACTCAACTTTACGGTCACTTGAAAAGGTAGTTGTGGATGAGTTTCTATGCAGGCTTTGGGTCCGGAGCGTCAGTGTTAGCGTTTCGGGGCGAAATACACAAACGGAGGTCATATTTGGAGACCTATTTTGAGAAAAGTTTGTGAACGCGAAATGTCTCAAAAGGTTTGTAAAAAAATAACTCAACTTCACGGTCACTTGAAAAGGTAGTTGTGGATGAGTTTCCTTGCAGGCTTTGGGTCCGGAGCGTTAGTGACACGGTTTCGGGGCGAAATTCACAAAGGGATGTCATATATGGAGACCTATTTTGAGTAAAGTTTGTGAACGCAAAATGTCTCAAATGGTTTGTAAACAAAATAATTCAACTTCACGGTCGCTTGAAAAGGAAGGTTTGGATGAGTTTCTATGCAGGCTTTGGGTCTGGAGCGTCAGTGACAGGGTTTCGGGGCGAAATTCACAAAGGGAGGTCATATATGGAGACCTATTTTGAGAAAAGTTTGTGAACACGAATTGTCTCAAATGGTTTGTAAAAAAAATACGTCAACTTCACGGTCGCTTGAAAAGGTAGTTTTGGATGAGTTTCTAGGCAGGCTTTGGGTGCGGAGCGTAAGTGACAGGGTTTCGGGGCGAAATTCACAAAGGGAGGTCATATATGGAGACCTATTTTGAGAAAAGTTTGTGAACGCGAAATGTCTCAAATGGTTTGTAAACAAAATAAGTCAACTTCACGGTAGCTTGAAAAGCTAATTTTGGATGAGTTTGTATGCAGGCTTTCGGTCCAGAGCGATAGTGATAGGGTTTCAGGGCGAAATTCACAAAGGGAGTTCATATATGGAGACCTATTTTGAGAAAAGTTTGTGAACGCGAAATGTCTCAAATTGTTTGTAAACAAAATAATTCAACCTCACGGTCGCTTGAAAAGGTAGTTTTGGAGGAGTTTCAACGCAGGCTTTGGGTCCGGAGCGTCAGTGACAGGGTTTCTGGGCGAAATTCACAAAGGGAGGTCATATATGGAGACCTATTTTGAGAAAAGTTTATGAACGCGAAATGTCTCAAATGCTTTGTAAACAAAATAAGTCAACTTCACGGTCACTTGAAAAGGTAGTATTGGATGAGTTTCTATGCAGACTTTGGGTCCGGAGCGTCAGTGACAGGGTTTCGGGGCGAAATTCACAAAGGGAGATCATATATGGAGACCTATTTTGACAAAAGTTTGTGAACGCGAAATGTCTCAAATGGTTTGTAAACAAAATAAGTCAACTTCACGGTCGCTTGAAAAGGTAGTTTTGGATGAGTTTCTATGCAGGCTTTGGGTCCGGAGCGTTAGTGATAGGGTTTCGGGGCAAAATTGACAAAGAGAGGTCAGATATGAAGACATATTTTGAGAAATGTTTGTGAACGGGAAATGCCTCAAATGGTTTGTAAACAAAATTAGTCAACTTCACGGTCACTTGAAAAGGTAGTTGTGGATGAGTTTCTTTGCAGGCTTTGGGTCCGGAGCGTTAGTGACACGGTTTCGGGGCGAAATTCACAAAGGTAGGTCATATATGGAGACCTATTTTGAGTAAAGTTTGTGAACGCAAAATGTCTCAAATGGTTTGTAAACAAAATAAGTCAACTTCACGGTCGCTTGAAAAGGTAGGTTTGGATGAGTTTCTAAGCAGGCTTTGGGTCCGGAGCGTCAGTGACAGGGTTTCGGCGCAAAATTCACAAAGGGAGGTCATATATGGAGACCTATTTTGAGAAAAGTTTGTGAACGCGAAATGTCTCAAATGGTTTGTAAACAAAATAAGTCAACTTCACGGTCACTTGAAAAGGTAGTTTTAGATGAGTTTCTGTTCAGGCTTTGGGTCCGGAGCGTTAGTGACAGGGTTTCGGGGCGGAATTCACAAAGGGATGTCATATATGGAGACCTATTTTGAGAAAAGTTTGTGAACGCGAAATGTCTCAAATGGTTTGTAAACAAAATAAGTCAACTTCACGGTAGCTTGAAAAGGTAGTTTTGGATGAGTTTGTATGCAGGCTTTCGTTCCGGAGCGTTAGTGACAGGGTTTCGGGGCGAAATTCACAAAGGGAGGTCATATATGGAGACCTATTTTGAGAAAAGTTTGTGAACGCGAAATGTCTCAAATGGTTTGTAAACAATATAAGTCAACTTCACGGTCACTTTAAAAGGTAGATTTGCATGAGTTTCTATGCAGGCTTTCGGTCGGGAGCGTTAGTGATAGGGTTTCGGGGCGAGATTCACAAAGGGATGTCATATATGGAGACCTATTTTGAGAAAAGTTAGTGAACGCGAAATGTCTCAAATGGTTTGTAACCAAAATAAGTCAACTTCACGGTAGCTTGAAAAGCTAGTTTTGGATGAGTTTGTATGCAGGCTTTCGGTTCGGAGCGATAGTGACAGGGTTTCGGGGCGAAATTCACAAAGGGAGTTCATATATGGAGACCTATTTTGAGAAAAGTTTGTGAACGCGAAATGTCTCAAATTGTTTGTAAACAAAATAATTCAACCTTACGGTCGCTTGAAAAGGTAGTTTTGGATGAGTTTCTATGCAGGCTTTGGGTCCGGAGCGTCAGTGACAGGGTTTCTGGGCGAAATTCACAAAGGGAGGTCATATATGGAGACCTATTTTGAGAAAAGTTTATGAACGCGAAATGTCTCAAATGCTTTGTAAACAAAATAAGTCAACTTCACGGTCACTTGAAAAGGTAGTATTGGATGAGTTTCTATGCAGGCTTTGGGTCCGGAGCGTCAGTGATAGGATTTCGGGGCGAAATTCACAAAGGGAGGCCTATTTTGAGAAAAGTTTGTGAACGCGAAATGTCTCAAATGTTTTCTAGACAAAATAAGTCAACTTCATGGTTGCTTGAAAAGGTAGTTTTGGATGAGTTTCTATGCAGGCTTTGGGTCCGGAGCGTTAGTGACACGGTTTCGGGGCAAAATTCACAAAGGGAGGTCATATATGAAGACCTATTTTGAGAAATGTTTGTGAACGCGAAATGTCTCAAATGGTTTGTAAACAAAATAAGTCAACTTCACGGTCACTTGAAAAGGTAGTTTTGGATGAGTTTCTATGCAGGCTTTGGGTCCGGAGCATCAGTGATTGGGTTTCGGTGTGAAATTCACAAAGGGAGGTCATATATGGAGACCTATTTTGAGAAAAGTTTGTGAACGCGAAATGTCTCAAATGGTTTGTAAACAAAATAAGTCAACTTCACAGGCGCTTTAAAAGGTAGTTTTGCATGAGTTTCTATGCAGGCTTTCGGTCCGGAGCGTTAGTGACAGGGTTTCGGGGCGAAATTCACAAAGGGATGTCATATATGGAGACCTATTTTGAGAAAAGTTTGTGAACGCGAAATGTCTCAAATGGTTTGTAAACAAAATAAGTCAACTTCACGGTCGCTTTAAAAGGTAGTTTTGCATGAGTTTCTATGCAGGCTTTCGGTCCGGAGCGTTAGTGACAGGGTTTCGCTGCGAAATTCACAAAGGGATGTCATATATGGAGACCTATTTTGAGAAAAGTTTGTGAACGCGAAATGTCTCAAATGGTTTGTAAACAAAATAAGTCAACCTCACGATCGCTTGAAAAGGTAGGTTTGGATGAGTTTCTATGCAGGCTTTGGGTCCGGAGCGTCAGTGACAGGGTTTCTGGGAGAAATTCACAAAGGGAGGTCATATATGGAGACCTATTTTGAGAAAAGTTTATGAACGCGAAATGTCTCAAATGGTTTGTAAACAAAATAAGTCAACTTCACGGTCACTTGAAAAGGTAGTTTTGGATGAATTTCTGTTCAGGCTTTGGGTCCGGAGCGTTAGTAACAGGGTTTCGGGGCGGAATTCACAAAGGGTGGTCATATATGGAGACCTATTTTGAGAAAAGTTTGTGAACGCGAAATGTCTCAAATGGTTTGTAAACAAAATAAGTCAACTTCACAGGCGCTTTAAAAGGTAGTTTTGCATGAGTTTCTATGCAGGCTTTCGGTCCGGAGCGTTAGTGACAGGGTTTCGGGGCGAAATTCACAAAGGGATGTCATATATGGAGACCTATTTTGAGAAAAGTTTGTGAACGCGAAATGTGTCAAATGGTTTGTAAACAAAATAAGTCAACTTCACGGTCGCTTTAAAAGGTAGTTTTGCATGAGTTTCTATGCAGGCTTTCGGTCCGGAGCGTTAGTGACAGGGTTTCGCTGCGAAATTCACAAAGGGATGTCATATATGGAGACCTATTTTGAGAAAAGTTTGTGAACGCGAAATGTCTCAAATGGTTTGTAAACAAAATAAGTCAACCTCACGATCGCTTGAAAAGGTAGGTTTGGATGAGTTTCTATGCAGGCTTTGGGTCCGGAGCGTCAGTGACAGGGTTTCTGGGAGAAATTCACAAAGGGAGGTCATATATGGAGACCTATTTTGAGAAAAGTTTATGAACGCGAAATGTCTCAAATGGTTTGTAAACAAAATAAGTCAACTTCACGGTCACTTGAAAAGTTAGTTTTGGATGAGTTTCTATGCTGGCTCGGCGTCCGGAGCGTCAGTGAGAGGGTTTCTGGGCGAAATTCACAAAGGGAGGTCATATATGGAGACCTATTTTGAGAAAAGTTTGTGAACGCGAAATGTCTCAAATGGTTTGTAAACAAAATAAGTCAACTTCACGGTCGCTTGAAAAGGTAGTTTTGGATGAGTTTCTATGCAGGCTTTGGATCCGGAGCGTTAGTGACAGGGTTTCGGGGCAAAATTCACAAAGGGAGTTCATATATGAAGACCTATTTTGAGAAATGTTTGTGAACGCGAAATGTCTCAAATGGTTTGTAAACAAAATAAGTTAACTTCACGGTCGGTTGAAAAGATAGTTTTGGATGAGTTTCTAATCAGGCTTTGGGTCCGGAGCATCAGTGATTGGGTTTCGGTGTGAAATTCACAAAGATAGGTCATATATGGAGACCTATTTCGAGAAAAGATTGTGAACGCGAAATGTCTCAAATAATTTGTAAACAAAATAAGTCAACTTCACGGTCGCTTGAAAAGGTAGTTTTGGATGAGTTTTTATGCAGGCTTTGGGTCCGGAGCGTCAGTGTTAGCGTTTCGGGGCGAAATTCACAAAGGGAGGTCATATTTGGAGACCTATTTTGAGAAAAGTTTGTGAACGCGAAATGTCTCAAAAGGTTTGTAAACAAAATAAGTCAACTTCACGGTCGCTTGAAAAGGTAGTTGTGGATGAGTTTCTTTGCAGGCTTTGGGTCCGGAGCGTTAGTGACAGGGTTTCGGGGCGAAATTCACAAAGGGAGGTCATATATGGAGACCTATTTTGAGAAAGGTTTGTGAACACGAAATGTCTCAAATGGTTTGTAAACAACATAAGTCAACTTCACGGTCGCTTGAAAAGGTAGTTTTGGATGAGTTTCTATGCAGGCTTTGGGTCCGGAGCATCAGTGACCGGGTTTCTATGTGAAATTCACAAAGGGAGGTCATATATGGAGACCTATTTTGAGAAAAGATTGTGAACGCGAAATGTCTCAAATAGTTTGTAAACAAAATAAGTTAACTTCATGGTCGCTTGAAAAGGTAGTTTTGGATGAGTTACTATGCAGGCTTTGGGTCCGGAGCGTCAGTGTTAGCGTTTCTGGGCGAAATTCACAAAGGGATGTCATATTTGGAGACCTATTTTGACAAAAGTTTGTGAACGCGAAATGTCTCAACGGGTTTGTAAACAAAATAAGTCAACTTCACGGACGCTTGAAAAGGTAGTTGTGGATGAGTTTCTTTGCAGGCTTTGGGTCCGGAGCGTTAGTGACAGGGTTTCGGGGCAAAATTCACAAAGGGAGGTCATATATGAAGACCTATTTTGAGAAATGTTTGTGAACGCGAAATGACTCGAATGGTTTGTAAACAAAATAAGTCAACTTCACGGTCAGTTGAAAAGGTAGTTTTGGATGAGTTTCTATGCAGGCTTTGGGTCCGGAGCATCAGTGACCGGGTTTCGATGTGAAATTCACAAAGGGAGGTCATATATGGAGACCTATTTTGAGAAAAGGTTGTGAACGCGAAATGTCTCAAATAGTTTGTAAACAAAATAAGTCAACTTCATGGTCGCTTGAAAAGGTAGTTTTGGATGAGTTTCTATGCAGGCTTTGGGTCCGGAGCGTCAGTGTTAGCGTTTCGGGGCGAAATTCACAAAGGGATGTCATATTTGGAGACCTATTTTGAGAAAAGTTTGTTAACGCGAAATGTCTGAACGGGTTTGTAAAAAAAATAAGTCAACTTCACGGTCGCTTGAAAAGGTAGTTGTGGATGAGTTTCTTTGCAGGCTTTGGGTCCGGAGCGTTAGTGACAGGGTTTCGGGGCAAAATTCACAAAGGGAGGTCATATATGAAGACCTATTTTGATAAATGTTTGTGAACGTGAAATGTCTCAAATGGTTTGTAAACAAAATAAGTCAACTTCACGGTCGGTTGAAAAGGTAGTTTTGGATGAGTTTCTATGCAGGCTTTTGGTCCGGAGCATCAGTGATTGGGTTTCGGTGTGAAATTCACAAAGGGAGGTCACATATGGAGACCTATTTTGAGAAAAGATTGTGAACACGAAATGTCTCAAATAGTTTGTAAACAAAATAAGTCAACTTCACGGTCGCTTGAAAAGGTAGTTTTGGATGAATTTCTATGCAGGCTTTCGGTCCGGAGCGTCAGTGTTAGCGTTTCGGGGCGAAATTCACAAAGGGAGGTCATATTTGGAGACCTATTTTGAGAGAAGATTGTGAACGCGAAATGTCTCAAAAGGTTTGTAAACAAAATAAGTCACCTTCACGGTCGCTTGAAAAGGTAGTTGTGGATGAGTTTCTTTGCAGGCTTTGGGTCTGGAGCATTAGTGACAGGGTTTCGGGGCGAAATTCACAAAGGGAGGTCATATATGGAGACCTATTTTGATAAAAGTTTGTGAACGCAAAATGTCTCAAATGGTTTGTAAACAAAATAAGTCAACTTCACGGTCGCTTGAAAAGGTAGGTTTGGATGAGTTTCTATGCAGGCTTTGGGTTAGGAGCGTCAGTGACAGGGTTTCGGGGCGAAATTCACGAAGGGAGGTGATATATGGAGACCTATTTTGAGAAAGGTTTGTGAACACGAAATGTCTCAAATGGTTTGTAAACAAAATACGTCAACTTCACGGTCGCTTGAAAAGGTAGTTTTGGATGAGTTTCTAGGCAGGCTTTGGGTGCGGAGCGTCAGTGACAGGGTTTCGGGGCGAAATTCACAAAGGGAGGTCATATATGGAAACCTATTTTGATAAAAGTTTGTGAACACGAAATGTCTCAAATGGTTTGTAAACAAAATAAATCAACTTCACTTTCGGTTGAAAAGGTAGTTTTGGATGAGTTTCTATGCAGGCTTTGGGTCCGGAGCGTCTGTGACAGGGTTTTGGGGCGAAATTCACAAAGGGAGGTCATATATGGAGAACTATTTTGAGAAATGTTTGTGAACGCGAAATGTCTCAAATGGTTTGTAAACAAAATAAGTCAACTTCACAGTCGCTTGAAAAGGTAGTTTTGGATGAGTTTCTATGCAGGCTTTGGGTCCGGAGCGTTAGTGACAGGGTTTCGGGGCGAAATTCACAAAGGGAGGTCATATATGAAGACCTATTTTGAGAAATGTTTGTGAACGCGAAATGACTCGAATGGTTTGTAAACAAAATAAGTCAACTTCACGGTCGGTTGAAAAGGTAGTTTTGGATGAGTTTCTATGCAGGCTTTGGGTCCGGAGCATCAGTGACCGGGTTTCGATGTTAAATTCACAAAGGGAGGTCATATATGGAGACCTATTTTGAGAAAAGATTGTGAACACGAAATGTCTCAAATAGTTTGTAAACAAAATAAGTCAACTTCATGGTCGCTTGAAAAGGTAGTTTTGGATGAGTTTCTATGCAGGCTTTGGGTCCGGAGCGTCCGTGTTAGCGTTTCGGGGCGAAATTCACAAAGGGATGTCATATTTGGAGACCTATTTTGAGAAAAGTTTGTTAACGCGAAACGTCTCAACGGGTTTGTAAAAAAAATAAGTCAACTTCACGGTCGCTTGAAAAGGTAGTTGTGGATGAGTTTCTTTGCAGGCTTTGGGTCCGGAGCGTTAGTGACAGGGTTTCGGGGCAAAATTCACAACGGGAGGTCATATATGAAGACATATTTTGAGAAATGTTTGTGAACGCGAAATTTCTCAAATGGTTTCTAAACAAAATAAGTCAACTTCACGGACGGTTGAAAAGGTAGTTTTGGATGAGTTTCTATGCAGGCTTTTGGTCCGGAGCATCAGTGATTGGGTTTCGGTGTGAAATTCACAAAGGGAGGTCATATATGGAGACCTATTTTGAGAAAAGATTGTGAACACGAAATGTCTCAAATAGTTTGTAAACAAAATAAGTCAACTTCACGGTCGCTTGAAAAGGTAGTTTTGGATGAATTTCTATGCAGGCTTTCGGTCCGGAGCGTCAGTGTTAGCGTTTCGGGGCGAAATTCACAAAGGGAGGTCATATTTGGAGACCTATTTTGAGAAAAGATTGTGAACGCGAAATGTCACAAAAGGTTTGTAAACAAAATAAGTCAACTTCACGGTCGCTTGAAAAGGTAGTTGTGGATGAGTTTCTTTGCAGGCTTTGGGTCTGGAGCGTTAGTGACAGGGTTTCGGGGCGAAATTTACAAAGTGAGGTCATATATGGAGACCTATTTTGAGAAAGGTTTGTGAACACGAAATGTCTCAAATGGTTTGTAAACAAAATACGTCAACTTCACGGTCGCTTGAAAAGATAGTTTTGGATGAGCTTCTAGGCAGGCTTTGGGTGCGGAGCGTCAGTGACAGGGTTTCAGGGCGAAATTCACAAAGGGAGGTCATATATGGAAACCTATTTTGAGAAAAGTTTGTGAACACGAAATGTCTCAAATGGTTTGTAAACAAAATAAATCAACTTCACTTTCGGTTGAAAAGGTAGTTTTGGATGACTTTCTAGGCAGGCTTTGGGTCCGGAGCGTCAGTTACAGGGTTTCGGGGCGAAATTCACAAAGGGAGGTCATATATGGAGACCTATTTTGAGAAATGTTTGTGAACGCGAAATGTCTCAAATGGTTTGTAAATAAAATAATTCAACTTCACAGTCGCTTGAAAAGGTAGTTTTGGGTGAGTTTCTATGCAGGCTTTGGGTCCGGAGCGTTAGTGACAGGGTTTCGGGGCGAAATTCACAAAGGGAGGTCATATATGGAGACCTATTTTGAGACAAGTTTGTGAACGCGAAATGTCTCAAATGGTTTGTAAACAAAATAAGTCAACTTCATGGTCGGTTGAAAAGGTAGTTTTGGATGAGTTTCTATGCAGGCTTTGGGTCCGGAGCGTCAGTGACCGGGTTTCGGTGTGAAATTCACAAAGGGAGGTCATATATGGAGACCTATTTTGAGAAAAGATTGTGAACGCGAAATGTCTCAAATAGTTTGTAAACAAAATAAGTCAACTTCATGGTCGCTTGAAAAGGTAGTTTTGGATGAGTTTCTATGTAGGCTTTGGGTCCGGAGCGTCAGTGTTAGCGTTTCGGGGCGAAATTCACAAAGGGATGTCATATTTGGAGACCTCTTTTGTGAAAAGTTTGTGAACGCGAAATGTTTCAACGGGTTTGTAAACAAAATAAGTTAACTTCACGGTCGCTTGAAAAGGTAGTTGTGGATGAGTTTCTTTGCAGGCTTTGGGTCCGGAGCGTTAGTGACAGGGTTTCGGGGCAAAATTCACAAAGGGAGGTCATATATGAAGACCTATTTTGAGAAATGTTTGTGAACGCGAAATGTCTCAAATGGTTTGTAAACAAAATAAGTCAACTTCACGGTCGGTTGAAAAGGTAGTTTTGGATGAGTTTCTATGCAGGCTTTTGGTCCGGAGCATCAGTGATTGGGTTTCGGTGTGAAATTCACAAAGGGAGGTCATATATGGAGACCTATTTTGAGAAAAGATTGTGAACACGAAATGTCTCAAATAGTTTGTAAACAAAATAAGTGAACTTCACGGTCGCTTGAAAAGGTAGTTTTGGATGAATTTCTATGCAGGCTTTCGGTCCGGAGCGTCAGTGTTAGCGTTTCGGGGCGAAATTCACAAAGGGAGGTCATATTTGGAGACCTATTTTGAGAGAAGATTGTGAACGCGAAATGTCTCAAAAGGTTTGTAAACAAAATAAGTCAACTTCACGGTCGCTTGAAAAGGTAGTTGTGGATGAGTTTCTTTGCAGGCTTTGGGTCTGGAGCATTAGTGACAGGGTTTCGGGGCGAAATTCACAAAGGGAGGTCATATATGGAGACCTATTTTGATAAAAGTTTGTGAACGCAAAATGTCTCAAATGGTTTGTAAACAAAATAAGTCAACTTCACGGTCGCTTGAAAAGGTAGGTTTGGATGAGTTTCTATGCAGGCTTTGGGTTAGGAGCGTCAGTGACAGGGTTTCGGGGCGAAATTCACGAAGGGAGGTGATATATGGAGACCTATTTTGAGAAAGGTTTGTGAACACGAAATGTCTCAAATGGTTTGTAAACAAAATACGTCAACTTCACGGTCGCTTGAAAAGGTAGTTTTGGATGAGTTTCTAGGCAGGCTTTGGGTGCGGAGCGTCAGTGACAGGGTTTCGGGGCGAAATTCACAAAGGGAGGTCATATATGGAAACCTATTTTGATAAAAGTTTGTGAACACGAAATGTCTCAAATGGTTTGTAAACAAAATAAATCAACTTCACTTTCGGTTGAAAAGGTTGTTTTGGATGAGTTTCTATGCAGGCTTTGGGTCCGGAGCATCAGTGACCGGGTTTCGATGTTAAATTCACAAAGGGAGGTCATATATGGAGACCTATTTTGAGAAAAGATTGTGAACACGAAATGTCTCAAATAGTTTGTAAACAAAATAAGTCAACTTCATGGTCGCTTGAAAAGGTAGTTTTGGATGAGTTTCTATGCAGGCTTTGGGCCCGGAGCGTCCGTGTTAGCGTTTCGGGGCGAAATTCACAAAGGGATGTCATATTTGGAGACCTATTTTGAGAAAAGTTTGTTAACGCGAAACGTCTCAACGGGTTTGTAAAAAAAATAAGTCAACTTCACGGTCGCTTGAAAAGGTAGTTGTGGATGAGTTTCTTTGCAGGCTTTGGGTCCGGAGCGTTAGTGACAGGGTTTCGGGGCAAAATTCACAACGGGAGGTCATATATGAAGACATATTTTGAGAAATGTTTGTGAACGCGAAATTTCTCAAATGGTTTCTAAACAAAATAATTCAACTTCACGGACGGTTGAAAAGGTAGTTTTGGATGAGTTTCTATGCAGGCTTTTGGTCCGGAGCATCAGTGATTGGGTTTCGGTGTGAAATTCACAAAGGGAGGTCATATATGGAGACCTATTTTGAGAAAAGATTGTGAACACGAAATGTCTCAAATAGTTTGTAAACAAAATAAGTCAACTTCACGGTCGCTTGAAAAGGTAGTTTTGGATGAATTTCTATGCAGGCTTTCGGTCCGGAGCGTCAGTGTTAGCGTTTCGGGGCGAAATTCACAAAGGGAGGTCATATTTGGAGACCTATTTTGAGAAAAGATTGTGAACGCGAAATGTCACAAAAGGTTTGTAAACAAAATAAGTCAACTTCACGGTCGCTTGAAAAGGTAGTTGTGGATGAGTTTCTTTGCAGGCTTTGGGTCTGGAGCGTTAGTGACAGGGTTTCGGGGCGAAATTTACAAAGTGAGGTCATATATGGAGACCTATTTTGAGAAAGTTTTGTGAACACGAAATGTCTCAAATGGTTTGTAAACAAAATACGTCAACTTCACGGTCGCTTGAAAAGATAGTTTTGGATGAGCTTCTAGGCAGGCTTTGGGTGCGGAGCGTCAGTGACAGGGTTTCAGGGCGAAATTCACAAAGGGAGGTCATATATGGAAACCTATTTTGAGAAAAGTTTGTGAACACGAAATGTCTCAAATGGTTTGTAAACAAAATAAATCAACTTCACTTTCGGTTGAAAAGGTAGTTTTGGATGACTTTCTAGGCAGGCTTTGGGTCCGGAGCGTCAGTTACAGGGTTTCGGGGCGAAATTCACAAAGGGAGGTCATATATGGAGACCTATTTTGAGAAATGTTTGTGAACGCGAAATGTCTCAAATGGTTTGTAAATAAAATAAGTCAACTTCACAGTCGCTTGAAAAGGTAGTTTTGGGTGAGTTTCTATGCAGGCTTTGGGTCCGGAGCGTTAGTGACAGGGTTTCGGGGCGAAATTCACAAAGGGAGGTCATATATGGAGACCTATTTTGAGACAAGTTTGTGAACGCGAAATGTCTCAAATGGTTTGTAAACAAAATAAGTCAACTTCATGGTCGGTTGAAAAGGTAGTTTTGGATGAGTTTCTATGCAGGCTTTGGGTCCGGAGCGTCAGTGACCGGGTTTCGGTGTGAAATTCACAAAGGGAGGTCATATATGGAGACCTATTTTGAGAAAAGATTGTGAACGCGAAATGTCTCAAATAGTTTGTAAACAAAATAAGTCAACTTCATGGTCGCTTGAAAAGGTAGTTTTGGATGAGTTTCTATGTAGGATTTGGGTCCGGAGCGTCAGTTTCAGCGTTTCGGGGCGAAATTCACAAAGGGATGTCATATTTGGAGACCTCTTTTGTGAAAAGTTTGTGAACGCGAAATGTTTCAACGGGTTTGTAAACAAAATAAGTTAACTTCACGGTCGCTTGAAAAGGTAGTTGTGGATGAGTTTCTTTGCAGGCTTTGGGTCCGGAGCGTTAGTGACAGGGTTTCGGGGCAAAATTCACAAAGGGAGGTCATATATGAAGACCTATTTTGAGAAATGTTTGTGAACGCGAAATGTCTCCAATGGTTTGTAAACAAAATAAGTCAACTTCACGGTCGGTTGAAAAGGTAGTTTTGGATGAGTTTCTATGCAGGCTTTTGGTCCGGAGCATCAGTGATTGGGTTTCGGTGTGAAATTCACAAAGGGAGGTCATATATGGAGACCTATTTTGAGAAAAGATTGTGAACACGAAATGTCTCAAATAGTTTGTAAACAAAATAAGTCAACTTCACGGTCGCTTGAAAAGGTAGTTTTGGATGAATTTCTGTGCAAGCTTTCGGTCCGGAGCGTCAGTGTTAGCGTTTCGGGGCGAAATTCACAAAGGGAGGTCATATTTGGAGACCTATTTTGAGAGAAGATTGTGAACGCGAAATGTCTCAAAAGGTTTGTAAACAAAATAAGTCAACTTCACGGTCGCTTGAAAAGGTAGTTGTGGATGAGTTTCTTTGCAGGCTTTGGGTCTGGAGCATTAGTGACAGGGTTTCGGGGCCAAATTCACAAAGGGAGGTCATATATGGAGACCTATTTTGATAAAAGTTTGTGAACGCAAAATGTCTCAAATGGTTTGTAAACAAAATAAGTCAACTTCACGGTCGCTTGAAAAGGTAGGTTTGGATGAGTTTCTATGCAGGCTTTGGGTTAGGAGCGTCAGTGACAGGGTTTCGGGGCGAAATTCACGAAGGGAGGTCATATATGGAGACCTATTTTGAGAAAGGTTTGTGAACACGAAATGTCTCAAATTGTTTGTAAACAAAATACGTCAACTTCACGGTCGCTTGAAAAGGTAGTTTTGGATGAGTTTCTAGGCAGGCTTTGGGTGCGGAGCGTCAGTGACAGGGTTTCGGGGCGAAATTCACAAAGGGAGGTGATATATGGAAACCTATTTTGAGAAAAGTTTGTGAACACGAAATGTCTCAAATGGTTTGTAAACAAAATAAATCAACTTCACTTTCGGTTGAAAAGGTAGTTTTGGATGAGTTTCTATGCAGGCTTTGGGTCCGGAGCGTCTGTGACAGGGTTTTGGGGCGAAATTCACAAAGGGAGGTCATATATGGAGAACTATGTTGAGAAATGTTTGTGAACGCGAAATGTCTCAAAAGGTTTGTAAACAAAATAAGTCAACTTCACAGTCGCTTGAAAAGGTAGTTTTGGATGAGTTTCTATGCAGGCTTTGGGTCCGGAGCGTTAGTGACAGGGTTTCGGGGCGAAATTCACAAAGGGAGGTCATATATGAAGACCTATTTTGAGAAATGTTTGTGACCGCGAAATGACTCGAATGGTTTGTAAACAAAATAAGTCAACTTCACGGTCGGTTGAAAAGGTAGTTTTGGATGAGTTTCTATGCAGGCTTTGGGTCCGGAGCATCAGTGACCGGGTTTCGATGTGAAATTCACAAAGGGAGGTCATATATGGAGACATATTTTGAGAAAAGATTGTGAACGCGAAATGTCTCAAATAGTTTGTAAACAAAATAAGTCAACTTCATGGTCGCTTGAAAAGGTAGTTTTGGATGAGTTTCTATGCAGGCTTTGGGTCCGGAGCGTCAGTGTTAGCGTTTCGGGGCGAAATTCACAAAGGGATGTCATATTTGGAGACCTATTTTGAGAAAAGTTTGTTAACGCGAATTGTCTCAACGGGTTTGTAAAAAAAATAAGTCAACTTCACGGTCGCTTGAAAAGGTAGTTGTGGATGAGTTTCTTTGCAGGCTTTGGGTCCGGAGCGTTAGTGACAGGGTTTCGGGGCAAAATTCACAACGGGAGGTCATATATGAAGACCTATTTTGAGAAATGTTTGTGAACGCGAAATGTCTCAAATGGTTTGTAAACAAAATAAGTCAACTTCACGGTCGGTTGAAAAGGTTGTTTTGGATGAGTTTCTATGCAGGCTTTTGGTCCGGAGTATCAGTGATTGGGTTACGGTGTGAAATTCACAAAGGGAGGTCATATATGGAAACCTATTTTGAGAAAAGATTGTGAACACGAAATGTCTCATATAGTTTGTAAACAAAATAAGTCAACTTCACGGTCGCTTGAAAAGGTAGTTTTGGATGAATTTCTATGCAGGCTTTCGGTCCGGAGCGTCAGTGTTAGCGTTTCGGGGCGAAATTCACAAAGGGAGGTCATATTTGGAGACCTATTTTGAGAAAAGATTGTGAACGCGAAATGTCTCAAAAGGTTTGTAAACAAAATAAGTTAACTTCACGGTCGCTTGAAAAGGTAGTTGTGGATGAGTTTCTTTGCAGGCTTTGGGTCCGGAGCGTTAGTGACAGGGTTTCGGGGCAAAATTCACAAAGGGAGGTCATATATGAAGACCTATTTTGAGAAATGTTTGTGAACGCGAAATGTCTCAAATGGTTTGTAAACAAAATAAGTCAACTTCACGGTCGGTTGAAAAGGTAGTTTTGGATGACTTTCTATGCAGGCTTTTGGTCCGGAGCATCAGTGATTGGGTTTCGGTGTGAAATTCACAAAGGGAGGTCATATATGGAGACCTATTTTGAGAAAAGATTGTGAACACGAAATGTCTCAAATAGTTTGTAAACAAAATAAGTCAACTTCACGGTCGCTTGAAAAGGTAGTTTTGGATGAATTTCTGTGCAAGCTTTCGGTCCGGAGCGTCAGTGTTAGCGTTTCGGGGCGAAATTCACAAAGGGAGGTCATATTTGGAGACCTATTTTGAGAGAAGATTGTGAACGCGAAATGTCTCAAAAGGTTTGTAAACAAAATAAGTCAACTTCACGGTCGCTTGAAAAGGTAGTTGTGGATGAGTTTCTTTGCAGGCTTTGGGTCTGGAGCATTAGTGACAGGGTTTCGGGGCCAAATTCACAAAGGGAGGTCATATATGGAGACCTATTTTGATAAAAGTTTGTGAACGCAAAATGTCTCAAATGGTTTGTAAACAAAATAAGTCAACTTCACGGTCGCTTGAAAAGGTAGGTTTGGATGAGTTTCTATGCAGGCTTTGGGTTAGGAGCGTCAGTGACAGGGTTTCGGGGCGAAATTCACGAAGGGAGGTCATATATGGAGACCTATTTTGAGAAAGGTTTGTGAACACGAAATGTCTCAAATTGTTTGTAAACAAAATACGTCAACTTCACGGTCGCTTGAAAAGGTAGTTTTGGATGAGTTTCTAGGCAGGCTTTGGGTGCGGAGCGTCAGTGACAGGGTTTCGGGGCGAAATTCACAAAGGGAGGTGATATATGGAAACCTATTTTGAGAAAAGTTTGTGAACACGAAATGTCTCAAATGGTTTGTAAACAAAATAAATCAACTTCACTTTCGGTTGAAAAGGTAGTTTTGGATGAGTTTCTATGCAGGCTTTGGGTCCGGAGCGTCTGTGACAGGGTTTTGGGGCGAAATTCACAAAGGGAGGTCATATATGGAGAACTATTTTGAGAAATGTTTGTGAACGCGAAATGTCTCAAAAGGTTTGTAAACAAAATAAGTCAACTTCACAGTCGCTTGAAAAGGTAGTTTTGGATGAGTTTCTATGCAGGCTTTGGGTCCGGAGCGTTAGTGACAGGGTTTCGGGGCGAAATTCACAAAGGGAGGTCATATATGAAGACCTATTTTGAGAAATGTTTGTGACCGCGAAATGACTCGAATGGTTTGTAAACAAAATAAGTCAACTTCACGGTCGGTTGAAAAGGTAGTTTTGGATGAGTTTCTATGCAGGCTTTGGGTCCGGAGCATCAGTGACCGGGTTTCGATGTGAAATTCACAAAGGGAGGTCATATATGGAGACCTATTTTGAGAAAAGATTGTGAACGCGAAATGTCTCAAATAGTTTGTAAACAAAATAAGTCAACTTCATGGTCGCTTGAAAAGGTAGTTTTGGATGAGTTTCTATGCAGGCTTTGGGTCCGGAGCGTCAGTGTTAGCGTTTCGGGGCGAAATTCACAAAGGGATGTCATATTTGGAGACCTATTTTGAGAAAAGTTTGTTAACGCGAATTGTCTCAACGGGTTTGTAAAAAAAATAAGTCAACTTCACGGTCGCTTGAAAAGGTAGTTGTGGATGAGTTTCTTTGCAGGCTTTGGGTCCGGAGCGTTAGTGACAGGGTTTCGGGGCAAAATTCACAACGGGAGGTCATATATGAAGACCTATTTTGAGAAATGTTTGTGAACGTGAAATGTCTCAAATGGTTTGTAAACAAAATAAGTCAACTTCACGGTCGGTTGAAAAGGTTGTTTTGGATGAGTTTCTATGCAGGCTTTTGGTCCGGAGCATCAGTGATTGGGTTTCGGTGTGAAATTCACAAAGGGAGGTCATATATGGAAACCTATTTTGAGAAAAGATTGTGAACACGAAATGTCTCATATAGTTTGTAAACAAAATAAGTCAACTTCACGGTCGCTTGAAAAGGTAGTTTTGGATGAATTTCTATGCAGGCTTTCGGTCCGGAGCGTCAGTGTTAGCGTTTCGGGGCGAAATTCACAAAGGGAGGTCATATTTGGAGACCTATTTTGAGAAAAGATTGTGAACGCGAAATGTCTCAAAAGGTTTGTAAACGAAATAAGTCAACTTCACGGTCGCTTGAAAAGGTAGTTGTGGATGAGTTTCTTTGCAGGCTTTGGGTCTGGAGCGTTAGTGACAGGGTTTCGGGGCGAAATTTACAAAGTGAGGTCATATATGGAGACCTATTTTGATAAAAGTTTGTGAACGCAAAATGTCTCAAATGGTTTGTAAACAAAATAAGTCAACTTCACGGTCGCTTGAAAAGTTAGGTTTGGATGAGTTTCTATGCAGGCTTTGGGTTCGGAGCGTCAGTGACAGGGTTTCGGGGCGAAATTCACAAAGGGAGGTCATATATGGAGACCTATTTTGAGAAAGGTTTGTGAACACGAAATGTCTCAAATGGTTTGTAAACAAAATACGTCAACTTCACGGTCGCTTGAAAAGGTAGTTTTGGATGAGTTTCTAGGCGGGCTTTGGGTGCGGAGCGTTAGTGACAGGGTTTCGGGGCGAAATTCACAAAGGGAGGTCATATATGGAAACCTATTTTGAGAAAAGTTTGTGAACACGAAATGTCTCAAATGGTTTGTAAACAAAATAAATCAACTTTACTTTCAGTTGAAAAGGTAGTTTTGGATGAGTTTCTATGCAGGCTTTGGGTCCGGAGCGTCTGTGACAGGGTTTTGGGGCGAAATTCACAAAGGGAGGTCATATATGGAGACCTATTTTGAGAAATGTTTGTGAACGCGAAATGTCTCAAATGGTTTGTAAACAAAATAAGTCAACTTCACAGTCGCTTGAAAAGGTAGTTTTGGGTGAGTCTCTATGCAGGCTTTGGGTCCGGAGCGTTAGTGACAGGGTTTCGGGGCGAAATTCACAAAGGGAGGTCATATATGGAGACCTATTTTGAGACAAGTTTGTGAACGCGAAATGTCTCAAATGGTTTGTAAACAAAATAAGTCAACTTCATGGTCGGTTGAAAAGGTAGTTTTGGATGAGTTTCTATGCAGGCTTTGGGTCCGGAGCGTCAGTGACCGGGTTTCGGTGTGAAATTCACAAAGGGAGGTCATATATGGAGACCTATTTTGAGAAAAGATTGTGAACGCGAAATGTCTCAAATAGTTTGTAAACAAAATAAGTCAACTTCATGGTCGCTTGAAAAGGTAGTTTTGGATGAGTTTCTATGTAGGCTTTGGGTCCGGAGCGTCAGTGTTAGCGTTTCGGGGCGAAATTCACAAAGGGATGTCATATTTGGAGACCTATTTTGAGAAAAGTTTGTGAACGCGAAATGTCTCAACGGGTTTGTAAACAAAATAAGTTAACTTCACGGTTGCTTGAAAAGGTAGTTGTGGACGAGTTTCTTTGCAGGCTTTGGGTCCGGAGCGTTAGTGACAGGGTTTCGGGGCAAAATTCACAAAGGGAGGTCATATATGAAGACCTATTTTGAGAAATGTTTGTGAACGCGAAATGTCTCAAATGGTTTGTAAACAAAATAAGTCAACTTCACGGTCGGTTGAAAAGATAGTTTTGGATGAGTTTCTATGCAGGCTTTGGGTCCGGAGCATCAGTGATTGGCTTTCGGTGTGAAATTCACAAAGAGAGGTCATATATGGAGACCTATTTTGAGAAAAGATTGTGAACGCGAAATGTCTCAAATAATTTGTAAACAAAATAAGTCAACTTCACGGTCGCTTGAAAAGGTAGTTTTGGATGAGTTTTTATGCAGGCTTTGGGTCCGGAGTGTCAGTGTTAGCGTTTCGGGGCGAAATTCACAAAGGGAGGTCATATTTGGAGACCTATTTTGAGAAAAGTTTGTGAACGCGAAATGTCTCAAAAGGTTTGTAAACAAAATAAGTCAACTTCACTTTCGCTTTAAAAGGTAGGTTTGGATGAGTTTCTATGCAGGCTTTGGGTCCGGAGCGTCAGTGACAGGGTTTCGGGGCGAAATTCAAGGGAGATCATATATGGAGACCTATTTTGAGAAAGGTTTGTGAACACGAAATGTCTCAAATGGTTTGTAAAAAAAATACGTCAACTTCACGGTCGCTTGAAAAGGTAGTTTTGGATGAGTTTCTAGGCAGGCTTTGGGTGCGGAGCGTCAGTGACAGGGTTTCGGGGCGAAATTCACAAAGGGAGGTCATATATGGAAACCTATTTTGAGAAAAGTTTGTGAACACGAAATGTCTCAAATGGTTTGTAAACAAAATAAATCAACTTCACTTTCGGTTGAAAAGGTAGTTTTGGATGAGTTTCTATGCAGGCTTTGGGTCCGGAGCGTCTGTGACAGGGTTTCGGGGCGAAATTCACAAACGGAGGTCATATATGGAGACCTATTTTGAGAAAGGTTTGTGAACACGAAATGTCTCAAATGGTTTGTAAACAAAATACGTCAACTTCACGGTCGCTTGAAAAGGTAGTTTTGGATGAGTTTCTAGGCAGGCTTTGGGTGCGGAGCGTCAGTGACAGGGTTTCGGGGCGAAATTCACAAAGGGAGGTCATATATGGAAACCTATTTTGAGAAAAGTTTGTGAACACGAAATGTCTCAAATTGTTTGTAAACAAAATAAATCAACTTCACTTTCGGTTGAAAAGGTAGTTTTGGATGAGTTTCTATGCAGGCTTTGGGTCCGGAGCGTCTGTGACAGGGTTTCGGGGCGAAATTCACAAAGGGAGGTCATATATGGAGACCTATTTTGAGAAAACTTTGTGAACGCGAAATGTCTCAAATTGTTTGTAAACAAAATAAGTCAACTTCACGGTCACTTGAAATGGTAGTTTTGGATGAGTTTCTGTGCAGGCTTTGGGTCCGGAGCGTCAGTGACAGGGTTTCGGGGCGAAATTCACAAAGGGAGGTCATATATGGAGACCTATTTTGAGAAAAGTTTGTGAACGCGAAATGTCACAGATGGTTTGTAAACAAAATAAGTCAACCTCACGGTCGCTTGAAAAGGTAGTTTTGGAATAGTTTCTATGCAGGCTTTGGGCCCGGAGCGTCAGTGACAGGGTTTCTGGGCGAAATTCACAAAGGGAGGTCATATATGGAGACCTATTTTGAGAAAAGTTTATGAACGCGAAATGTCTCAAATGGTTTGTAAGCAAAATAAGTCAACTTCACGGTCACTTGAAAAGGTAGTTTTGGATGAGTTTCTATGCAGGCTTTGGGTCCGGAGCGTCAGTGACAGGGTTTCGCGGCGAAATTCACAAAGGGAGGTCATATCTGGAGATATATTTTGAGAAAAGTTTGTGAACACGAAATGTCTAAAATGGTTTCTAAACAAAATAAGTCAACTTCACGGTCACTTGAAAAGGTAGGTTTGGATGAGTTTCTATGCAGGCTTTGGGTCCGGAGCGTTAGTGACAGGGTTTCGGGGCAAATTTCACAAAGGGAGGTCATATATGAAGACCTATTTTGAGAAAAGTTTGTGAACGCGAAATGTCTCAAATGGTGTGTAAACAAAATAAGTCAACTTCACGGTCGCTAGAAAAGGTAGTTTTGGATGAGTTTCTTTGCAGGCTTTGGGTCCGGAGCGTTAGTGACAGGGTTTTGGGGCGAAATTCACAAAGGGAGGTCATTTATGGAGACCTATTTTGAGAAAAGTTTGTGAATGCAAAATGTCTCAAATTGTTTCTAAACAACATAAGTCAACTTCACGGACGCTTGAAAAGGTAGTTTTGGATGAGTTTTTATGCAGGCTTTGGGTCCGGAGCGTCAGTGACAAGGTTTCGGGGCAAAATTCACAAAGGGAGGTCATATATGGAGACCTATTTTGAGAAAAGTTTATGAACGCGAAATGTCTCAAATGCTTTGTAAACAAAATAAGTCAACTTCACGGTCACTTGAAAAGGTAGTATTGGATGAGTTTCTATGCAGGCTTTGGGTCCGGAGTGTCAGTGATAGGATTTCGGGGCGAAATTCACAAAGGGAGGTCATATATGGAAACCTATTTTGAGAAAAGTTTGTGAACACGAAATGTCTCAAATGGTTTGTAAACAAAATACGTCAACTTCACGGTCGTTTGAAAAGGTAGTTTTGGATGAGTTTCTAGGCAGGCTTTGGGTGCGGAGCGTCAGTGACAGGGTTTCGGGGCGAAATTCACAAAGGGAGGTCATATATGGAAACCTATTTCGAGAAAAGTTTGTGAACACGAAATGTCTCAAATGGTTTGTAAACAAAATAAATCAACTTCACTTTCGGTTGAAAAGGTAGTTTTGGATGAGTTTCTATGCAGGCTTTGGGTCCGGAGCGTCTGTGACAGGGTTTCGGGGCGAAATTCACAAAGGGAGGTCATATATGGAGACCTATTTTGAGAAAGGTTTGTGAACACGAAATGTCTCAAATGGTTTGTAAACAAAATACGTCAACTTCACGGTCGCTTGAAAAGGTAGTTTTGGATGAGTTTCTAGGCAGGCTTTGGGTCCGGAGCGTTAGTGACAGGGTTTCGGGGCGAAATTCACAAAGGGAGGTCATATATGGAAACCTATTTTGAGAAAAGTTTGTGAACACGAAATGTCTCAAATTGTTTGTAAACAAAATAAATCAACTTCACTTTCGGTTGAAAAGGTAGTTTTGGATGAGTTTCTATGCAGGCTTTGGGTCCGGAGCGTTAGTGACAGGGTTTCGGGGCGAAATTCACAAAGGGAGGTCATATATGGAGACCTATTTTGAGAAAACTTTGTGAACGCGAAATGTCTCAAATTGTTTGTAAACAAAATAAGTCAACTTCACGGTCACTTGAAATGGTAGTTTTGGATGAGTTTCTATGCAGGCTTTGGGTCCGGAGCGTCTGTGACAGGGTTTCGGGGCGAAATTCACAAAGGGAGGTCATATATGGAGAACTATTTTGAGAAAACTTTGTGAACGCGAAATGTCTCAAATTGTTTGTAAACAAAATAAGTCAACTTCACGGTCACTTGAAATGGTAGTTTTGGATGAGTTTCTGTGCAGGCTTTGGGTCCGGAGCGTCAGTGACAGGGTTTCGGGGCGAAATTCACAAAGGGAGGTCATATATGGAGACCTATTTTGAGAAAAGTTTGTGAAGGCGAAATGTCACAGATGGTTTGTAAACAAAATAAGTCAACCTCACGGTCGCTTGAAAAGGTAGTTTTGGAATAGTTTCTATGCAGGCTTTGGGCCCGGAGCGTCAGTGACAGGGTTTCTGGGCGAAATTCACAAAGGGAGGTCATATATGGAGACCTATTTTGAGAAAAGTTTATGAACGCGAAATGTCTCAAATGGTTTGTAAGCAAAATAAGTCAACTTCACGGTCACTTGAAAAGGTAGTTTTGGATGAGTTTCTATGCAGGCTTTGGGTCCGGAGCGTCAGTGACAGGGTTTCGCGGCGAAATTCACAAAGGGAGGTCATATCTGGAGATATATTTTGAGAAAAGTTTGTGAACACGAAATGTCTAAAATGGTTTCTAAACAAAATAAGTCAACTTCACGGTCACTTGAAAAGGTAGGTTTGGATGAGTTTCTATGCAGGCTTTGGGTCCGGAGCGTTAGTGACAGGGTTTCGGGGCAAATTTCACAAAGGGAGGTCATATATGAAGACCTATTTTGAGAAAAGTTTGTGAACGCGAAATGTCTCAAATGGTGTGTAAACAAAATAAGTCAACTTCACGGTCGCTAGAAAAGGTAGTTTTGGATGAGTTTCTTTGCAGGCTTTGGGTCCGGAGCGTTAGTGACAGGGTTTCGGGGCGAAATTCACAAAGGGAGGTCATTTATGGAGACCTATTTTGAGAAAAGTTTGTGAATGCAAAATGTCTCAAATTGTTTCTAAACAACATAAGTCAACTTCACGGACGCTTGAAAAGGTAGTTTTGGATGAGTTTTTATGCAGGCTTTGGGTCCGGAGCGTCAGTGACAAGGTTTCGGGGCAAAATTCACAAAGGGAGGTCATATATGGAGACCTATTTTGAGAAAAGTTTATGAACGCGAAATGTCTCAAATGCTTTGTAAACAAAATAAGTCAACTTCACGGTCACTTGAAAAGGTAGTATTGGATGAGTTTCTATGCAGGCTTTGGGTCCGGAGTGTCAGTGATAGGATTTCGGGGCGAAATTCACAAAGGGAGGTCATATATGGAAACCTCTTTTGAGAAAAGTTTGTGAACACGAAATGTCTCAAATGGTTTGTAAACAAAATACGTCAACTTCACGGTCGTTTGAAAAGGTAGTTTTGGATGAGTTTCTAGGCAGGCTTTGGGTGCGGAGCGTCAGTGACAGGGTTTCGGGGCGAAATTCACAAAGGGAGGTCATATATGGAAACCTATTTCGAGAAAAGTTTGTGAACACGAAATGTCTCAAATGGTTTGTAAACAAAATAAATCAACTTCACTTTCGGTTGAAAAGGTAGTTTTGGATGAGTTTCTATGCAGGCTTTGGGTCCGGAGCGTCTGTGACAGGGTTTCGGGGCGAAATTCACAAAGGGAGGTCATATATGGAGACCTATTTTGAGAAAGGTTTGTGAACACGAAATGTCTCAAATGGTTTGTAAACAAAATACGTCAACTTCACGGTCGCTTGAAAAGGTAGTTTTGGATGAGTTTCTAGGCAGGCTTTGGGTCCGGAGCGTTAGTGACAGGGTTTCGGGGCGAAATTCACAAAGGGAGGTCATATATGGAAACCTATTTTGAGAAAAGTTTGTGAACACGAAATGTCTCAAATTGTTTGTAAACAAAATAAATCAACTTCACTTTCGGTTGAAAAGGTAGTTTTGGATGAGTTTCTATGCAGGCTTTGGGTCCGGAGCGTTAGTGACAGGGTTTCGGGGCGAAATTCACAAAGGGAGGTCATATATGGAGACCTATTTTGAGAAAACTTTGTGAACGCGAAATGTCTCAAATTGTTTGTAAACAAAATAAGTCAACTTCACGGTCACTTGAAATGGTAGTTTTGGATGAGTTTCTATGCAGGCTTTGGGTCCGGAGCGTCAGTGACAGGGTTTCGGGGCGAAATTCACAAAGGGAGGTCATATATGGAGACCTATTTTGAGAAAGGTTTGTGAACACGAAATGTCTCAAATGGTTTGTAAACAAAATACGTCACCTTCACGGTCGCTTGAAAAGGCAGTTTTGGATGAGTTTCTAGGCAGGCTTTGGGTGCGGAGCGTCAGTGACAGGGTTTCGGGGCGAAATTCACAAAGGGAGGTCATATATGGAAACCTATTTTGAGAAAAGTTTGTGAACACGAAATGTCTCAAATGGTTTGTAAACAAAATAAATCAACTTCACTTTCGGTTGAAAAGGTAGTTTTGGATGAGTTTCTATGCAGGCTTTGGGTCCGGAGCGTCTGTGACAGGGTTTCGGGGCGAAATTCACAAAGGGAGGTCATATATGGAGACCTATTTTGAGAAAGGTTTGTGAACACGAAATGTCTCAAATGGTTTGTAAACAAAATAAGTCAACTTCACGGTCGCTTGAAAAGGTAGTTTTGGATGAGTTTCTAGGCAGGCTTTGGGTGCGGAGCGTCAGTGACAGGGTTTCGGGGCGAAATTCACAAAGGGAGGTCATATATGGAAACCTATTTTGAGAAAAGTTTGTGAACACGAAATGTCTCAAATTGTTTGTAAACAAAATAAAGCAACTTCACTTTCGGTTGAAAAGGTAGTTTTGAATGAGTTTCTATGCAGGCTTTGGGTCCGGAGCGTCTGTGACAGGGTTTCGGGGCGAAATTCACAAAGGGAGGTCATATATGGAGACCTATTTTGAGAAAACTTTGTGAACGCGAAATGTCTCAAATGGTTTGTAAACAAAATAAGTCAACTTCATGTTCACTTGAAATGGTAGTTTTGGATGAGTTTCTATGCAGGCTTTGGGTCCGGAGCGTCAGTGATAAGGTTTCGGGGCGAAATTCACAAAGGGAGGTCATATATGGAGACCTATTTTGAGAAAAGTTTGTGAACGCGAAATGTCACAGATGGTTTGTAAACAAAATAAGTCAACCTCACGGTCGCTTGAAAAGGTAGTTTTGGAATAGTTTCTATGCAGGCTTTGGGTCCGGAGCGTCAGTGACAGGGTTTCGCGGCGAAATTCACAAAGGGAGGTCATATCTGGAGATATATTTTGAGAAAAGTTTATGAACGCGAAATGTCTCAAATGGTTTGTAAGCAAAATAAGTCAACTTCACGGTCACTTGAAAAGGTAGTTTTGGATGAGTTTCTATGCAGGCTTTGGGTCCGGAGCGTCAGTGACAGGGTTTCGCGGCGAAATTCACAAAGGGAGGTCATATCTGGAGATATATTTTGAGAAAAGTTTGTGAACGCGAAATGTCTAAAATGGTTTCTAAACAAAATAAGTCAACTTCACGGTCACTTGAAAAGGTAGGTTTGGATGAGTTTCTATGCAGGCTTTGGGTCCGGAGCGTTAGTGACAGGGTTTCGGGGCAAAATTCACAAAGGGAGGTCATATATGAAGACCTATTTTGAGAAAAGTTTGTGAACGCGAAATGTCTCAAATGGTTTGTAAACAAAATAAGTCAACTTCATGGTCGCTAGAAAAGGTAGTTTTGGATGAGTTTCTTTGCAGGCTTTGGGTCCGAAGCGTTAGTGACAGGGTTTCGGGGCGAAATTCACAAAAGGAGGTCATATATGGAGACCTATTTTGAGAAAAGTTTGTGAACGCGAAATGTCTCAAATGGTTTGTAAACAAAATAAGTCAACTTCACGGTCGCTTGAAAAGGTAGTTTTGGATGAGTTTCTAAGCAGGCTTTGGGTCCGGAGCGTCAGTGACAGGGTTTCGGCGCAAAATTCACAAAGGGAGGTCATATATGGAGACCTATTTTGAGAAAAGTTTGTGAACGCGAAATGTCTCAAATGGTTTGTAAACAAAATAAGTCAACTTCACGGTCACTTGAAAAGGTAGTTTTGGATGAGTTTCTAAGCATGCTTTGGGTCCGGAGCGTCAGTGACAGGGTTTCGGGGCGAAATTCACAAAGGGAGGTCATATATGGAGACCTATTTGAGGAATGTCTCAAATGGTTTGTAAACAAAATAAGTCAACTTCACAGTCGGTTGAAAAGGTAGTTTTGGATGAGTTTCTATGCAGGCTTTGGGTTCGGAGCGTCAGTGACAGGGTTTCTGGGCGAAATTCACAAAGGGAGGTCATATATGGAGACCGATTTGGAGAAAAGTTTATGAACGCGAAATGTCTCAAATGGTTATTAAACAAAATAAGTAAACTTCACAGTCACTTGAAAAGGTAGTTTTGGATGAGTTTCTATGCAGGCTTTAGGTCCGGAGCATCAGTGACCGGGTTTCGGTGTGAAATTTACAAAGGGAGGTCATATATGGAGACCTATTTTGAGAAAAGATTGTGAACGCGAAATGTTTCAAATAGTTTGTAAACAAAATAAGTCAATTTCACGGTCGCTTGAAAAGGTAGTTTTGGATGAGTTTCTATGCAGGCTTTGGGTCCGGAGCGTTAGATTTAGCGTTTCGGGGCGAAATTCACAAAGGGAGGTCATATTTGGAGACCTATTTTGAGAAAAGTTTGTCAACGCGAAATGTCTCAAAAGGTTTACAAACAAAATAAGTCAACTTCACGGTCGCTTGAAAAGGTAGTTGTGGATGAGTTTCTTTGCAGGCTTTGGGTCCGGAGCGTTAGTGACAGGGTTTCGGGGCGAAATTCACAAAGGGAGGTCATATATGGAGACCTATTTTGAGAAAAGTTTGTGAACGCAAAATGTCTCAAATTGTTTCTAAACAACAAAAGTCAACTTCACGGTCGCTTGAAAAGGTAGTTTTGGATGAGTTTCTATGCAGGCTTTGGGTCCGGAGCGTCAGTGACAGGGTTTCGGGGCAAAATTCACAAAGGGAGGTCATATATGGAGACCTATTTTGAGAAAAGTTTGTGAACGCGAAATGTCTCAAATGGTTTGTAAATAAAATAAGTCAACTTCACGGTCGCTTGAAAAGGTAGTTTTGGATGAGATTCTAAGCAGGCTTTGGGTCCGGAGCGTCAGTGACAGGGTTTCGGGGCGAAATTCACAAAGGGAGGTCATATATGGAGACCTATTTGAGGAATGTCACAAATGGTTTGTAAAGAAAATAAGTCAACTTCACAGTCGGTTTAAAAGGTAGTTTTGGATGAGTTTCTATGCAGGCTTTGCGTCCGGAGCATCAGTGATCGGGTTTCGGTGTGAAATTCACAAGGGGAGGTCATATATGGAGACCTATTTTGAGAAATGTCTCAAATGGTTTGTAAACAAAATAACTCAACTTCACGATCGCTTGAAAAGGTAGATGTGGATGAGTTTCTATGCAGGCTTTGGGTTCGGAGCGTCAGTGACAGGGTTTCTGGGCGAAATTCACAAAGGGAGGTCATATATGCAGACCTATTTTGAGAAAAGTTTATGAACGTGTAATGTCTCAAATGGTTTGTAAAAAAATAAGTCAACTTCACGGTCATTTGAAAGGGTAACTTTGGATGAGTTGCTGTGCAGGCTTTGGGTTCGGAGCGTCAGTGACAGGGTTTCGGGGCGAAATTCACAAAGGGAGGTCATATATGGAGAACTATTTTGAGAAAAGTTTGTGAACGCGAAATGTCTCAAATGGTTTGTAAACAAAATAAGTCAACTTCACGGTCGCTTGAAAAGGTAGTTTTGGTTGAGTTTCTATGCATGCTTTGGGTCCGGAGCATCAGTGACCGGATTTCGGTGTGAAATTCACAAAGGGAGGTCATATATGGAGACCTATTTTGAGAAATGTCTCAAATGGTTTGTAAAAAAAATAAGTCAACTTCACGGTCGCTTGAAAAGGTAGTTGTGGATGAGTTTCTATGCAGGCTTGGGGTTCGGAGCGTCAGTGACAGGGTTTCTGGGCGAAATTCACAAAGGGGGGTCATATATGGAGACCGATTTTGAGAAAAGTTTATGAACGCGAAATGTCTCAAATGGTTTTTAAACAAAATAAGTCAACTTCATGGTCACTTGAAAAGGTTGTTTTCGATGAGTTTCTATGCAGGCTTTGGGTCCGGAGCGTCAGTGACAGGGTTTCGGGGCGAAATTCACAAAGGGAGGTCATATATGAAGACCTATTTTGAGAAATGTTTGTGAACGCGATATGTCTCTAATGGTTTGTAAACAAAATAAGTCAACTTCACGGTCGCATGAAAAGGTAGTTTTGGATGAGTTTCTATGCAGGCTTTGGGTCCGGAGCGTCAGTGACAGGGTTTCGGGGCAAAATTCACAAAGGGAGGTCATATATGAAGACATATTTTGAGAAATGTTTGTGAACGCGAAATGTCTCAAATGGTTTGTAAACAAAATTAGTCAACTTCACGGTCGGTTGAAAAGGTAGTTTTGGATGAGTTTCTATGCAGGCTTTGGGTCCGGAGCGTCAGTGACAGGGTTACGGGGCGAAATTCACAAAGGGAGGTCATATATGGAGAACTATTTTGAGACAAGTTCGTGAACGCAAAATGTCTCAAATGGTTTGTAAACAAAATAAGTCAACTTCACAGTCGGTTGAAAAGGTAGTTTTGGATGAGTTTCTATGCAGGATTTCGGTTCGGAGCATCAGTGACCGGGTTTCGGGGCGAAATTCACAAAGGGAGCTCATATATGGAGACCTATTTTGAGAAAAGATTGTGAACGCGAAATGTCTCAAATAGTTTGTAAACAAAATAAGTCAACTTGACGGTCGCTTGAAAAGGTAGTTTTGGATGAGTTTCGATGCAGGCTTTGGGTCCGGAGCGTCAGTGTTAGCGTTTCGGGGCGAAATTCACAAAGGGAGGTCATATTTGGAGACCTATTTTGAGAAAAGTTTGTGACCGCGAAATGTCTCAAAAGGTTTGTAAACAAAATAAGTCAACTTCACGGTCGCTTGAAAAGGCAGTTATGGATGAGTTTCTATGCAGGCTTTGGGTCCGGAGCGTCAGTGACAGGGTTTCGGGGCGAATTTCACAAGGGGAGGTCATATATGGAGACCTATTTTGAGAAACGTTTGTGAACGCAAAATGTCTCAAATGGTTTGTAAACAAAATAAGTCAACTTCACGGTTGCTTGAAAAGGTAGTTTTGGATAAGTTTCTATGCAGGCTTTGGGTCCGGAGCATCAGTGACAGGGTTTCGGGGCGAAATTCACAAAGGGAGGTCATATATGGAGACCTATTTTGAGAAAAGTTTATGAACGCCAAATGTCTCAAATGGTTTGTAAACAAAATAAGTCAACTTCACGGTCACTTGAAAAGGTAGTTTTGGATGAGTTTCTATGCAGGCTTTGGGTCCGGACCGTAAGTAACAGGGTTTCGGGGCGAAATTCACAAAGGGAGGTCATATATGAAGACCTATTTTGAGAAAAGTTTGTGAACGCGAAATATCTCAAATGGTTTGTAAACAAAATAAGTCAACTTCACGGTCGCTTGAAAAGGTAATTTTGGATGAGTTTCTATGCAGGCTTTGTGTCCGGAGCTTCAGTGACAGGGTTTCGGGGCAAAATTCACAAAGGGAGGTCATATATGAAGACCTATTTTGAGAAATCTTTGTGAACGGGAAATCTCTCAAATGGTTTGTAAGCAAAATTAGTCAACTTCACGGTCGGTTGAAAAGGTAGTTTTGGATGAGTTTCTATGCAGGCTTTGGGTTCGGAGCGTCAGTGACAGGGTTACGGGGCGAAATTCACAAAGTGAGGTCATATATGGAGACCTATTTTGAGAAATGTTTGTGAACGCGAAATGTCTCAAATGGTTTGGAAAAAAAATAAGTCAACTTCACGGTCGGTTGAAAAGGTAGTTTTGGATGAGTTTCTATGCAGGCTTTGGGTCCGGAGCATCAGTGGCCGGGTTTCGGTGTGAATTTCACAAAGGGAGGTCATATATGGAGACCTATTTTGAGAAAAGATTGTGAACGCGAAATGTCTCAAATGATTTGTAAACAAAATAAGTCAACTTCACGGTCGCTTGAAAAGGTAGTTTTGGATGAGTTTCTATGCAGGCTTTGGGTCCGTAGCGTGAGTGACAAGGTTTCGGGCCGAAATTCACAAAGGGAGGTCATATATGGTGACCTATTTTGAGAAAAGTTTGTGAACGCGAAATATCTCAAATGGTTTGTAAACAAAATAAGTCAACTTCACGGTCGCTTGAAAAGGTAGTTTTGGATGAGTTTCTATGCAGGCTTTGGGTCCGGAGCGTCAGTGACAGGGTTTCGGGGCAAAATTCACAAAGGGAGGTCATATATGAAAACCTATTTTGAGAAATGTTTGTGAACGCGAAATGTCTCAAATGGTTTGTAAACAAAATTAGTCAACTTCACGGTCAGTTGAAAAGGAAGTTTTGGATGAGTTTCTATGCAGGATTTGGGTCCGGAGCGTCAGTGACAGGGTTACGGGGCGAAATTCACAAAGTTAGTTCATATATGGAGACCTATTTTGAGACAAGTTTGTGAACGCGAAATGTCTCAAATGGTTTGGAAACAAAATAAGTCAACTTCACGGTCGGTTGAAAAGGTAGTTTTGGATGAGTTTCTATGCAGGCTTTGGGTCCGGAGCATCAGTGGCCGGGTTTCGGTGTGAATTTCACAAATGGAGGTCATATATGGAGACCTATTTTGAGAAAAGATTGTGAACGCGAAATGTCTCAAATAGTTTGTAAACAAAATAAGTCAACTTCACGGTCGCTTGAAAAGGTAGTTTTGGATGAGTTTCTATGCAGGCTTTGGGTCCGGAGCGTTAGTGTTAGCGTTTCGGGGCGAAATTCACAAAGGGAGGTTATATTTGGAGACCTATTTTGAGAAAATTTTGTGAACGCGAAATGTCTCAAAAGGTTTGTAAACATAATAAGTCAACTTCACGGTCGCTTGAAAAGGTAGTTGTGGATGAGTTTCATTGCAGGCTTTGGGTCCGGAGCGTTAGTGACCGGGTTTCGGGGCGAAATTCACAAAGGGAGGTCATATATGGAGACCTATTTTGAGAAAAGTTTGTGAACGCGAAATGTCTCAAATTGGTTGTAAACAAAATAAATCAACTTCACTTTCGCGTGAAAAGGTAGTTTTGGATGAGTTTCTATGCAAGCTATGGGTCTGGAGCGTTAGTGACAGGGTTTCGGGGCGAAATTCACAAAGGGAGGTCATATATGGAGACCTATTTTGGGAAATGTTTGTGAACGCGAAATGTCTCAAATGGTTTCTAAACAAAATAAGTCAACTTCACGGTCGCTTGAAAAGGTAGTTTTGGATGAGTTTCTATGCAAGCTTTGGGTCTGGAGCGTCAGTGACAGGGCTTCGGGGCGAAATTCACAAAGGGAGGTCATATATGGAGACCTATTTTCAGAAATGTCTCAAATGGTTTGTAAATAAAATAAGTCAACTTCACGGTCGGTTGAAAAGGTAGTTTTGGATGAGTTTCTATGCAGGCTTTGGGTCCGGAGCGTCAGTGACTGGGTTTCGGGGCGAAATTCACAAAGGGAGGTCATATATGGAGACCTATTTTGAGGAAAGTTTGTGAACGCGAAATGTCTCAAAAGGTTTGTAAACAAAATAAGTCAACTTCACGGTCGCTTGAAAAGGTAGTTCTGGATGAGTTTCTATGCAGGCTTTGGGTCCGTAGCGTCAGTGACAGGGTTTCGGGGCGAAATTCACAAAGGGCTGTCATATATGGAGACCTATTTTGAGAAATTTGGTGAACGCGAAATGTCTCAAATGGTTTGTAAACAAATTAAGTCAACTTTACGGTCGCTTGAAAAGTTAGTTTTGGGTGAGTTTCTATGCAGGCTTTGGGTCCGGAGCGTTAGTGACAGGGTTTCGGTGCGAAATTCACATAGGCATGTCATATATGGTGACCTATTTTGAGAAAAGTTTGTGAACACGAAATGTCTCAAATGATTTGTAAACAAAATAAGTCAACTTCACGGTCGCTTGAAAAGGTAGTTTTGGATGAGTTTCTATGCAGGCTTTGGGTCCGTAGCGTGAGTGACAAGGTTTCGGGCCGAAATTCCCAAAGGGAGGTCATATATGGTGACCTATTTTGAGAAAAGTTTGTGAACGCGAAATATCTCAAATGGTTTGTAAACAAAATAAGTCAACTTCACGGTCGCTTGAAAAGGTAGTTTTGGATGAGTTTCTATGCAGGCTTTGGGTCCGGAGCGTCAGTGACAGGGTTTCGGGGCAAAATTCACAAAGGGAGGTCATATATGAAAACCTATTTTGAGAAATGTTTGTGAACGCGAAATGTCTCAAATGGTTTGTAAACAAAATTAGTCAACTTCACGGTCAGGTGAAAAGGAAGTTTTGGATGAGTTTCTATGCAGGATTTGGGTCCGGAGCGTCAGTGACAGGGTTACGGGGCGAAATTCACAAAGTTAGTTCACATATGGAGACCTATTTTGAGACAAGTTTGTGAACGCGAAATGTCTCAAATGGTTTGGAAACAAAATAAGTCAACTTCACGGTCGGTTGAAAAGGTAGTTTTGGATGAGTTTCTATGCAGGCTTTGGGTCCGGAGCATCAGTGGCCGGGTTTCGGTGTGAATTTCACAAAGGGAGGTCATATATGGAGACCTATTTTGAGAAAAGATTGTGAACGCGAAATGTCTCAAATAGTTTGTAAACAAAATAAGTCAACTTCACGGTCGCTTGAAAAGGTAGTTTTGGATGAGTTTCTATGCAGGCTTTGGGTCCGGAGCGTTAGTGTTAGCGTTTCGGGGCGAAATTCACAAAGGGAGGTTATATTTGGAGACCTATTTTGAGAAAATTTTGTGAACGCGAAATGTCTCAAAAGGTTTGTAAACATAATAAGTCAACTTCACGGTCGCTTGAAAAGGTAGTTGTGGATGAGTTTCATTGCAGGCTTTGGGTCCGGAGCGTTAGTGACCGGGTTTCGGGGCGAAATTCACAAAGGGAGGTCATATATGGAGACCTATTTTGAGAAAAGTTTGTGAACGCGAAATGTCTCAAATTGGTTGTAAACAAAATAAATCAACTTCACTTTCGCGTGAAAAGGTAGTTTTGGATGAGTTTCTATGCAAGCTATGGGTCTGGAGCGTTAGTGACAGGGTTTCGGGGCGAAATTCACAAAGGGAGGTCATATATGGAGACCTATTTTGGGAAATGTTTGTGAACGCGAAATGTCTCAAATGGTTTCTAAACAAAATAAGTCAACTTCACGGTCGCTTGAAAAGGTAGTTTTGGATGAGTTTCTATGCAAGCTTTGGGTCTGGAGCGTCAGTGACAGGGCTTCGGGGCGAAATTCACAAAGGGAGGTCATATATGGAGACCTATTTTGAGAAATGTCTCAAATGGTTTGTAAATAAAATAAGTCAACTTCACGGTCGGTTGAAAAGGTAGTTTTGGATGAGTTTCTATGCAGGCTTTGGGTCCGTAGCGTCAGTGACTGGGTTTCGGGGCGAAATTCACAAAGGGAGGTCATATATGGAGACCTATTTTGAGGAAAGTTTGTGAACGCGAAATGTCTCAAAAGGTTTGTAAACAAAATAAGTCAACTTCACGGTCGCTTGAAAAGGTAGTTCTGGATGAGTTTCTATGCAGGCTTTGGGTCCGTAGCGTCAGTGACAGGGTTTCGGGGCGAAATTCACAAAGGGCTGTCATATATGGAGACCTATTTTGAGAAATTTGGTGAACGCGAAATGTCTCAAATGGTTTGTAAACAAATTAAGTCAACTTTACGGTCGCTTGAAAAGTTAGTTTTGGGTGAGTTTCTATGCAGGCTTAGGGTCCGGAGCGTTAGTGACAGGGTTTCGGTGCGAAATTCACATAGGCATGTCATATATGGTGACCTATTTTGAGAAAAGTTTGTGAACACGAAATGTCTCAAATGATTTGTAAACAAAATAAGTCAACTTCACGGTCGCTTGAAAAGGTAGTTTTGGATGAGTTTCTATGCAGGCTTTGGGTCCGTAGCGTGAGTGACAAGGTTTCGGGCCGAAATTCACAAAGGGAGGTCATATATGGTGACCTATTTTGAGAAAAGTTTGTGAACGCGAAATATCTCAAATGGTTTGTAAACAAAATAAGTCAACTTCACGGTCGCTTGAAAAGGTAGTTTTGGATGAGTTTCTATGCAGGCTTTGGGTCCGGAGCGTCAGTGACAGGGTTTCGGGGCAAAATTCACAAAGGGAGGTCATATATGAAAACCTATTTTGAGAAATGTTTGTGAACGCGAAATGTCTCAAATGGTTTGTAAACAAAATTAGTCAACTTCACGGTCAGTTGAAAAGGAAGTTTTGGATGAGTTTCTATGCAGGATTTGGGTCCGGAGCGTCAGTGACAGGGTTACGGGGCGAAATTCACAAAGTTAGTTCATATATGGAGACCTATTTTGAGACAAGTTTGTGAACGCGAAATGTCTCAAATGGTTTGGAAACAAAATAAGTCAACTTCACGGTCGGTTGAAAAGGTAGTTTTGGATGAGTTTCTATGCAGGCTTTGGGTCCGGAGCATCAGTGGCCGGGTTTCGGTGAGAAATTCACAAAGGGAGGTCATATATGGAGACCTATTTTGAGAAAAGATTGTGAACGCGAAATGTCTCAAATAGTTTGTAATAAAATAAGTCAACTTCACGGTCGCTTGAAAAGCTAGTTTTGGATGAGTTTCTAGGCAGGCTTTGGGTCCGGAGCGTCAGTGACAGGGTTTCGGGGCGAAATTCACAAAGGGAGGTCATATATGGAGACCTATTTTGAGAAAAGTTTGTGAACGCGAAATGTCTCAAATGGTTTGTAAACAAAATAAATCAACTTCACTTTCGCTTGAAAAGGTAGTTTTGGATGAGTATCTATGCAGGCTTTGGGTCCGGAGCGTCAGTGACAGGGTTTCGAGGCGAAATTCACAAAGTGAGGTCATATATGGAGACCTATTTTGAGAAAAGTTTGTGAACGCGAAATGTCTCAACTGGTTTGTAAACAAAATAAGTCAACTTCATGGTCGCTTGAAAAGGTAGTTTTGGATGAGTTTCTACGCAGGCTTTGGGTCCGGAGCGTCAGGGAAAGGGTTTCGGGGCGAAATTCACAAAGGGAGGTCATATATGGAGACCTATTTTGAGAAATGTCTCAAATGGTTTGTAAACAAAATAAGTCAACTTCACGGTCGCTTGAAAAGGTAGTTGTGGATGAGTTTCTATGCAGGCTTTGGGTACGGAGCGTCAGTGACAGGGTTTCGGGGCGAAATTCACAAAGGGAGGTCATATATGGAGACCTATTTTGAGAAAAGTTGGTGAACGCGAAATGTCTCAAATGGTTTGTAAACAAATTAAGTCAACTTCACGGTCGCTTGAAAAGGTAGTTTTGGGTGAGTTTCTATGCAAGCTTTGGGTCCGGAGCGTTAGTGACAGGGTTTCGGTGCGAAATTCACATAGGGAGGTCATATATGGTGACCTATTTTGAGAAAAGTTTGTGAACACGAAATGTCTCAAATGGTTTGTAAACAAAATAAGTCAAGGTCACAGTCGCTTGAAAAGGTAGTTTTGGATGAGTTTCTATGCAGGCTTTGGGTCCGGAGCATCAGTGTTAGCGTTTCGGGGCGAAATTCACAAAGGGAGGTCATATTTGGAGACCTATTTTGAGAAAAGTTTGTGAACGCGAAATGTCTCAAAAGGTTTGTAAACAAAATAAGTCAACTTCACGGTCGCTTGAAAAGGTAGTTGTGGATGAGTTTCTTTGCAGGCTTTGGGTCCGGAGCGTTAGTGACAGGGTTTCGAGGCGAAATTCACAAAGGGAGGTCATATATGGTGACCAATTTTGAGAAAAGTTTGTGAACGCAAAATGTCTCAAATGGTTTGTAAACAAAATAAGTCAACTTCACTTTCGCTTGAAAAGGTAGTTTTGGATGAGTTTCTAGGCAGGCTTTGGGTGCGGAGCGTCAGTGACAGGGTTTCGGGGCGAAATTCACAAAGGGAGGTCATATATGGAAACCTATTTTGAGAAAAGTTTGTGAACACGAAATGTCTCAAATGGTTTGTAAACAAAATAAATCAACTTCACTTTCGGTTGAAAAGGTAGTTTTGGATGAGTTTCTATGCAGGCTTTGGGTCCGGAGCGTCTGTGACAGGGTTTCGGGGCGAAATTCACAAAGGGAGGTCATATATGGAGACCTATTTAGAGAAAACTTTGTGAACGCGAAATGTCTCAAATGGTTTGTAAACAAAATAAGTCAACTTCACGGTCACTTGAAATGGTAGTTTTGGATGAGTTTCTATGCAGGCTTTGGGTCCAGAGTGTCAATGACAGGGTTTCGGGGCGAAATTCACAAAGGGAGGTCATATATGGAGACCTATTTTGAGAAAAGTTTGTGAACGCGAAATGTCACAAATGGTTTGTAAACAAAATAAGTCAACATCACGGTCGCTTGAAAAGGAAGTTTTGGATGAGTTTCTATGCAGGCTTTGGGTCTGGAGCGTGAGTGACAAGGTTTCGGGCCGAAATTCACAATGGGAGGTCATATATGGAGACCTATTTTGAGAAAAGTTATGAACGCGAAATGTCTCAAATGGTTTGTAAGCAAAATAAGTCAACTTCACGGTCACTTGAAAAGGAAGTTTTGGATGAGTTTCTATGCAGGCTTTGGGTCCGGAGCGTCAGTGACAGGGTTTCGGGGCGAAATTCACAAAGGGAGGTCATATCTGGAGATATATTTTGAGAAAAGTTTGTGAACGCGAAATGTCTAAAATGGTTTCTAAACAAAATAAGTCAACTTCACGGTCACTTGAAAAGGTAGTTTTGGATGAGTTTCTATGCAGGCTTTGGGTCCGGAGCGGTAGTGACAGGTTTCGCGGCAAAATTCACAAAGGGAGGTCATATATGAAGACCTATTTTGAGAAAAGTTTGTGAACGCGAAATGTCTCAAATGGTTTGTAAACAAAATAATTCAACTTCACGGTCGCTTGAAAAGGTAGTTTTGGATGAGTTTCTATGCAGGCTTTGGGTCTGGAGCGTTAGTGTTAGCGTTTCGGGGCGAAATTCACAAAGGGAGGTCATATTTGGAGAGCTATTTAGAGAAAAGTTTGTCAACGCGAAATGTCTCAAAAGGTTTGTAAACAAAATAAGTCAACTTCACGTTCACTTGAAAAGGTAGTTGTGGATGAGTTTCTTTACAGGCTTTGGGTCCGGAGCGTTAGTGACAGGGTTTCGGGGCGAAATTCACAAAGGGAGGTCATATATCGAGACCTATTTTGAGAAAAGTTTGTGAATGCAAAATGTCTCAAATTGTTTCTAAACAACATAAGTCAACTTCACGGTCGCTTGAAAAGCTAGTTTTGGATGAGTTTTTATGCAGGCTTTGGGTCCGGAGCGTCAGTGACAGGGTTTCGGGGCAAAATTCACAAAGGGAGGTCATATATGGAGACCTATTTTGAGAAAAGTTTGTGAACGCCAAATGTCTCAAATGGTTTGTAAACAAAATAAGTCAACTTCACGGTCGCTTGAAAAGGTAGTTTTGGATGAGTTTCTAAGCAGGCTTTGGGTCCGGAGCGTCAGTGACAGGGTTTCGGGGCGAAATTCACAAAGGGAGGTCATATATGGAGACCTATTTGAGGAATGTCTCAAATGGTTTGTAAACAAAATAAGTCAACTTCACAGTCGGTTGAAAAGGTAGTTTTCGAGGAGTTTCTATGCAGGCTTTGGGTCCGGAGCATCAGTGACCGGGTTTCGGTGTGAAATTCACAAAGGGAGGTCATATATGGAGACCTATTTTGAGAAATGTCTGAAATGGTTTGTAAACAAAATAAGTCAACTTCACGGTCGCTTGAAAAGGTAGATGTGGATGAGTTTCTATGCAGGCTTTGGGTTCGGACCGTCAGTGATAGGGTTTCTGGGCGAAATTCACAAAGGGAGGTCATATATGGAGACCGGTTTTGAGAAAAGTTTATGAACGCGAAATGTCTCCAACGGTTTTTAAACCAAATAAGTCAACTTCATGGTCGCTTGAAAAGGTAGTTTTGGATGAGTTTCTACGCAGGCTTTGGGTCCGGAGCGTCAGGGAAAGGGTTTCGGGGCGAAATTCCCAAAGGGAGGTCATATATGGAGACCTATTTTGAGAAATGTCTCAAATGGTTTGTAAACAAAATAAGTCAACTTCACGGTCGCTTGAAAAGGTAGTTGTGGATGAGTTTCTATGCAGGCTTTGGGTACACAGCGTCAGTGACAGGGTTTCGGGGCGAAATTCACAAAGGGAGGTCATATATGGATACCTATTTTGAGAAAAGTTGGTGAACGAGAAATGTCTCAAATGGTTTGTAAACAAATTAAGTCAACTTCACGGTCGCTTGAAAAGGTAGTTTTGGGTGAGTTTCTATGCAAGCTTTGGGTCCGGAGCGTTAGTGACAGGGTTTCGGTGCGACATTCACATAGGGAGGTCATATATGGTGACCTATTTTGAGAAAAGTTTGTGAACACGAAATGTCTCAAATGAGTTGTAAACAAAATAAGTCAACTTCACGGTCGCTTGAAAAGGTAGTTTTGGATGAGTTTCTATGCAGGCTTTGGGTCTGGAGCGTGAGTGACAAGGTTTCGGGCCGAAATTCAGAATGGGAGGTCATATATGGTGACCGATTTTGAGAAAAGTTTGTGAACGCGAAATGTCTCAAATGGTTTGTAAACAAAATAAGTCAAGGTCACAGTCGCTTGAAAAGGTAGTTTTGAATGAGTTTCTATGCAGGCTTTGGGTCCGAAGCGTCAGTGTTAGCGTTTCGGGGCGAAATTCACAAAGGGAGGTCATATTTGGAGACCTATTTTGAGAAAAGTTTGTGAACGCGAAATGTCTCAAAAGGTTTGTAAACAAAATAAGTCAACTTCACGGTCGCTTGAAAAGGTAGTTGTGGATGAGTTTCTTTGCAGGCTTTGGGTCCGGAGCGTTAGTGACAGGGTTTCGAGGCGAAATTCACAAAGGGAGGTCATATATGGTGACCTATTTTGAGAAAAGTTTGTGAACGCAAAATGTCTCAAATGGTTTGTAAACAAAATAAGTCAACTTCACTTTCGCTTGAAAAGGTAGGTTTGGATGAGTTTCTGTGCAGGCTTTGGGTCCGGAGCGTCAGTGACAGGGTTTCGGGGCGAAATTCACAAAGGGAGGTCATATATGGAGACCTATTTTGTGAAAGGTTTGTGAACACGAAATGTCTCAAATGGTGTGTAAACAAAATACGTCAACTTCACGGTCGCTTGAAAAGGTAGTTTTGGATGAGTTTCTAGGCAGGCTTTGGGTGCGGAGCGTTAGTGACAGGGTTTCGGGGCGAAATTCACAAAGGTAGGTCATATATGGAAACCTATTTTGAGAAAAGTTTGTGAACACGAAATGTCTCAAATGGTTTGTAAACAAAATAAATCAACTTCACTTTCGGTTGAAAAGGTAGTTTTGGATGAGTTTCTATGCAGGCTTTGGGTCCGGAGCGTCAGTGACAGGGTTTCGGGGCGAAATTCACAAAGGGAGGTCATATATGGAGACCTATTTTGAGAAAACTTTGTGAACGCGAAATGTCTCAAATGGTTTGTAAACAAAATAAGTCAACTTCACGGTCACTTGAAATGGTAGTTTTGGATGAGTTTCTATGCAGGCTTTGGGTCCGGAGCGTCAATGACAGGGTTTCGGGGCGAAATTCACAAAGGGAGGTCATATATGGAGACCTATTTTGAGAAATGTCTCAAATGGTTTGTAAAAAAAATAAGTCAACTTCACGGTCGCTTGAAAAGGTAGTTTTGGAATAGTTTCTATGCAGGCTTTGGGTCCGGAGCGTCAGTGACAGGGTTTCTGGGCGAAATTCACAAAGGGAGGTCATATATGGAGACCTATTTTGAGAAAAGTTGGTGAACGCGAAATGTCTCAAATGGTTTGTAAACAAATTAAGTCAACTTCACGGTCGCTTGTAAAGGTAGTTTTGGGTGAGTTTCTATGCAAGCTTTGGGTCCGGAGCGTTAGTGACAGGGTTTCGGTGCGAAATTCACATAGGGAGGTCATATATGGTGACCTATTTTGAGAAAAGTTTGTGAACACGAAATGTCTCAAATGAGTTGTAAACAAAATAAGTCAACTTCACGGTCGCTTGAAAAGGTAGTTTTGGATGAGTTTCTATGCAGGCTTTGGGTCTGGAGCGTGAGTGACAAGGTTTCGGGCCGAAATTCACATAGGGAGGTCATATATGGAGACCTATTTTGAGAAAAGTTTATGAACGCGAAATGTCTCAAATGGTTTGTAAGCAAAATAAGTCAACTTCACGGTCACTTGAAAAGGTAGTTTTGGATGAGTTTCTATGCAGGCTTTGGGTCCGGAGCGTCAGTGACAGGGTTTCGGGGCGAAATTCACAAAGGGAGGTCATATCTGGAGATATATTTTGAGAAAAGTTTGTGAACGCGAAATGTCTAAAATGGTTTCTAAACAAAATAAGTCAACTTCACGGTCACTTGAAAAGGTAGTTTTGGATGAGTTTCTATGCAGGCTTTGGGTCCGGAGCGTTAGTGACAGGTTTCGCGGCAAAATTCACAAAGGGAGGTCATATATGAAGACCTATTTTGAGAAAAGTTTGTGAACGCGAAATGTCTCAAATGGTTTGTAAACAAAATAATTCAACTTCACGGTCGCTTGAAAAGGTAGTTTTGGATGAGTTTCTATGCAGGCTTTGGGTCTGGAGCGTTAGTGTTCGCGTTTCGGGGCGAAATTCACAAAGGGAGGTCATATTTGGGGACCTATTTAGAGAAAAGTTTGTCAACGCGAAATGTCTCAAAAGGTTTGTAAACAAAATAAGTCAACTTCACGGTCGCTTGAAAAGGTAGTTGTGGATGAGTTTCTTTACAGGCTTTGGGTCCGGAGCGTTAGTGACAGGGTTTCGGGGCGAAATTCACAAAGGGAGGTCATATATCGAGACCTATTTTGATAAAAGTTTGTGAATGCAAAATGTCTCAAATTGTTTCTAAACAACATAAGTCAACTTCACGGTCGCTTGAAAAGGTAGATGTGGATGAGTTTCTATGCAGGCTTTGGGTTCGGAGCGTCAGTGACAGGGTTTCTGGGCGAAATTCACAAAGGGAGGTCATATATGGAGACCTATTTTGAGAAAAGTTTGTGAACGTGAAATGTCTCAAATGGTTTGTAAACAAAATAAGTCAACTTCACGGTCGCTTGAAAAGGTAGTTTTGGATGAGTTTCTAAGCAGGCTTTGGGTCCGGAGGGTCAGTGACAGGGTTTCGGGGCGAAATTCACAAAGGGAGGTCATATATGGAGACCTATATGAGGAATGTCTCAAATGGTTTGTAAACAAAATAAGTCAACTTCACAGTCGGTTGAAAAGGTAGTTTTCGATGAGTTTCTTTGCAGGCTTTGGGTCCGGAGCATCAGTGACCGGGTTTCGGTGTGAAATTCACAAAGGGAGGTCATATATGGAGACCTATTTTGAGAAATGTCTCAAATGGTTTGTAAACAAAATAAGTCAACTTCACGGTCGCTTGAAAAGGTAGATGTGGATGAGTTTCTATGCAGGCTTTGGGTTCGGAGCGTCAGTGACAGGGTTTCTGGGCGAAATTCACAAAGGGAGGTCATATATGGAGACCTATTTTGAGAAAAGTTTGTGAACGCAAAATGTCTCAAATGGTTTGTAAACAAAATAAGTCAACTTCACGGTTGCTTGAATAGGTAGTTTTGGATGAGTTTCTATGCAGGCTTTGGGTTCGGAGCGTCAGTGACAGGGTTTCGAGGTGAAATTCACAAAGGGAGGTCATATATGGAGACCTATTTTGAGAAAAGTTTGTGAACGCGAAATGTCTCAAATGGTTTGTAAACAAAATAAGTCAACTTCACGGTCGCTTGAAAAGGTAGTTTTGGATGAGTTTCTATGCAGGCTTTGGGTCTGGAGCGTAAGTGACAGGGTTACGGGGCGAAATTCACAAAGGGGGGTCATATATGGAGACCCATTTTGTGAAAAGTTTGTGAACGCAAAATGTCTCAAATGGTTTGTAAACAAAATAAGTTAACTTCACTTTCGCTTGAAAAGGTAGGTTTGGATGAGTTTCTGTGCAGGCTTTGGGTCCGGAGCGACAGTGACAGGGTTTCGGGGCGAAATTCACAAAGGAAGGTCATATATGGAGACCTAATTTGAGAAATGTCTCAAATGGTTTGTAAACAAAATAAGTCAACTTCACGGTCGATTGAAAAGGTAGTTTTGGATGAGTTTCTATGTAGGCTTTGGGTCCGGAGCATCAGTGACCGGGTTTCGATGTGAAATTCACAAAGGGAGGTCATTTATGGAGACCTATTTTGAGAAATGTCTCAAATGGTTTGTAAACAAAATAAGTCAACTTCACGGTCGCTTGAAAAGGTAGTTGTGGATGAGTTTCTATGCAGGCTTTGGGTACGGAGCGTCAGTGACAGGGTTTCGGGGCGAAATTCACAAAGGGAGGTCATATATGGAGACCTATTTTGAGAAATGTCTCAAATGGTTTAGTAAACAAAATAAGTCAACTTCACGGTCGCTTGAAAAGATAGTTGTGGATGAGTTTCTATGCAGGCTTTGGGTACGGAGCGTCAGTGACAGGGATTCGGGGCGAAATTCACAAAGGGAGGTCATATATGGAGACCTATTTTGAGAAAAGTTTGTGAACGCGAAATGTCTCAAAAGGTTTCTAAACAAAATAAGTCAACTTCACGGTCATTGGAAAACATAGTTGTGGATGAATTTCTATGTAGGCTTTGGGAATAGAGCGTCAGTGACAGGGTTTCGGGGCGAAATTCACAAAGGGATGTCATATATGGAGACCTATTTTGAGAAAAGTTGGTGAACGCGAAATGTCTCAAATGGTTTGTAAACAAATTAAGTCAACTTCACGGTCGCTTGAAAAGGTAGGTTTGGATGAGTTTCTATGCAGGCTTTGGGTCCGGAGCGTCAGTGACAGGGTTTCGGGGCGAAATTCACAAAGGGAGGTCATATATGGAGACCTATTTTGAGAAATGTCTCAAATGGTTTGTAAACAAAATAAGTCAACTTCACGGTCGGTTGAGAAGGTAGTTTTGGATGAGTTTCTATGCAGGCTTTGGGTCCGGAGCGTCAGTGACAGGGTTTCGGGGCGAAATTCACAAAGGAAGGTCATATATGGAGACCTAATTTGAGAAATGTCTCAAATGGTTTGTAAACAAAATAACTCAACTTCACGGTCGGTTGAGAAGGTAGTTTTGGATGAGTTTCTATGTAGGCTTTGGGTCCGGAGCATCAGTGACCGGGTTTCGATGTGAAATTCACAAAGGGAGGTCATATATGGAGACCTATTTTGAGAAATGTCTCAAATGGTTTGTAAACAAAATAAGTCAACTTCACGGTCGCTTGAAAAGGTAGTTGTGGATGAGTTTCTATGCAGGCTTTGGGTACGGAGCGTCAGTGACAGGGTTTCGGGGCGAAATTCACAAAGGGAGGTCATATATGGAGACCTATTTTGAGAAATGTCTCAAATGGTTTGTAAACAAAATATGTCAACTTCACGGTCGCTTGAAAAGATAGTTGTGGATGAGTTTCTATGCAGGCTTTGGGTACGGAGCGTCAGTGACAGGGATTCGGGGCGAAATTCACAAAGGGAGGTCATATATGGAGACCTATTTTGAGAAAAGTTTGTGAACGCGAAATGTCTCAAAAGGTTTCTAAACAAAATAAGTCAACTTCACGGTCACTGGAAAACATAGTTGTGGATGAATTTCTATGCAGGCTTTGGGTCTGGAGCGTCAGTGACAGGGTTTCGGGGCGAAATTCACAAAGGGATGTCATATATGGAGACCTATTTTGAGAAAAGTTGGTGAACGCGAAATGTCTCAAATGGTTTGTAAACTAATTAAGTCAACTTCACGGTCGCTTGAAAAGGTAGTTTTGGGTGAGTTTCTATGCAGGCTTTGGGTCTGGAGCGTTAGTGACAGGGTTTCGGTGCGAAATTCACATAGGAAGGTCATATATGGTAACCTATTTTGAGAAAAGTTTGTGAACACGAAATGTCTCAAATGATTTGTAAACAAAATAAGTCAACTTCACGGTCGCTTGAAAAGGTAGTTTTGGATGAGTTTCTATGCAGGCTTTGGGTCCGGAGCGTGACTGACAAGGTTTCGGGTCGAAATTCACAATGGGAGGTCATCTATGGAGACCTATTTTGGGAAAAGTTTGTGAACGCGAAATGTCTCAAATGGTTTGTAAACAAAACAAGTCAACTTCACAGTCGCTTGAAAATGTAGTTTTGGATGAGTTTCTATGCAGGCTTTGGGTCCCGAGCGTCAGTGACAGGGTTTCGGGGCGAAATTAACAAAGGGAGGTCGTATATGGAGGCCTATTTTGAGAAAAGTTTGTGAACGCGAAATGTCTCAAATGGTTTGTAAACAAAATAAGTCAACTTCACGGTCGCATGAAAAGGTAGTTTTGTATGAGTTTCTATGCAGGCTTTCGGTCCGGTGCGTCGGTGACAGGGTTTCGGGGCGAAATTCACAAAGGTTGGTCGTATATGGAGATCTATTTTGAGATAATTTTGTGAACGCGAAATGTCTCAAATGGTTTGTAAACAAAATAAGTCAACTTCACGGTCGCTTGAAAAGATAGTTTTGGATGAGTTTCTATGCAGGCTTTGGGTCCGGAGCGTCAGTGATAGGGTTTCGGGGCGAAATTTACAAAGGGAGGTCATATATGGAGACCTATTTTGAGAAAAGTTCATGAACGCGAAATATATCAAATGGTTTGCAACCAAAATAAGTCAACTTCACGGTCGCATGAAAAGGTAGTTTTGGATGAGTTTCTAGGCAGGCTTTGGGTCCGGAACGTGAGTGACAGGATTTCGGGGCGAAATTCACAAAGGGAGGTCATATATGGAGACCTATTTTGAGAAATGTCTCAAATGGTTTATAAACAAAATAAGTCAACTTCACGGTCGGTTGAGAAGGTACTTTTGGATGAGTTCTATGCAGGCGTTGGGTCCGGAGCATCAGTGACCGGGTTTCGATGTGAAATTCACAAAGGAAGGTCATATATGGAGACCTATTTAGAGAAATGTCTCAAATGGTTTGTAAACAAAACAAGTCAACTTCACGGTCGCTTGAAAAGGTAGTTGTGGATGAATTTCTATGCAGGCTTTGGGTACGGAGCGTCAGTGACAGGGTTTCGGGGCGAAATTCACAAAGGGAGGTCATATATGGAGACCTATTTTGAGAAATGTCTCAAATGGTTTGTAAACAAAATAAGTCAACTTCACGGTCGCTTGAAAAGATAGTTGTGGATGAGTTTCTATGCAGGCTTTGGGTACGGAGCGTCAGTGACAGTGATTCGGGGCGAAATTCACAAAGGGAGGTCATATATGGAGACCTATTTTGAGAAAAGTTTGTGAACGCGAAATGTCTCAAAAGGTTTCTAAACAAAATAAGTCAACTTCACGGTCACTGGAAAACATAGTTGTGGATGAATTTCTATGCAGGCTTTGGGTCTGGAGCGTCAGTGACAGGGTTTCGGGGCGAAATTCACAAAGGGATGTCATATATGGAGACCTATTTTGAGAAAAGTTGGTGAACGCGAAATGTCTCAAATGGTTTGTAAAGAAATTAAGTCAACTTCACGGTCGCTTGAAAAGGTAGTTTTGGGTGAGTTTCTATGCAGGCTTTGGGTCTGGAGCGTTAGTGACAGGGTTTCGGTGCGAAATTCACATAGGGAGGTCATATATGGTAACCTATTTTGAGAAAAGTTTGTGAACACGAAATGTCTCAAATGATTTGTAAACAAAATAAGTCAACTTCACGGTCGCTTGAAAAGGTAGTTTTGGATGAGTTTCTATGCAGGCTTTGGGTCCGGAGCGTGACTGACAAGGTTTCGGGTCGAAATTCACAATGGGAGGTCATCTATGGAGACCTATTTTGGGAAAAGTTTGTGAACGCGAAATGTCTCAAATGGTTTGTAAACAAAACAAGTCAACTTCACAGTCGCTTGAAAATGTAGTTTTGGATGAGTTTCTATGCAGGCTTTGGGTCCCGAGCGTCAGTGACAGGGTTTCGGGGCGAAATTAACAAAGGGAGGTCGTATATGGAGGCCTATTTTGAGAAAAGTTTGTGAACGCGAAATGTCTCAAATGGTTTGTAAACAAAATAAGTCAACTTCACGGTCGCATGAAAAGGTAGTTTTGTATGAGTTTCTATGCAGGCTTTGGGTCCGGTGCGTCGGTGACAGGGTTTCGGGGCGAAATTCACAAAGGTTGGTCGTATATGGAGATCTATTTTGAGATAATTTTGTGAACGCGAAATGTCTCAAATGGTTTGTAAACAAAATAAGTCAACTTCACGGTCGCTTGAAAAGATAGTTTTGGATGAGTTTCTATGCAGGCTTTGGGTCCGGAGCGTCAGTGATAGGGTTTCGGGGCGAAATTTACAAAGGGAGGTCATATATGGAGACCTATTTTGAGAAAAGTTCATGAACGCGAAATATATCAAATGGTTTGCAACCAAAATAAGTCAACTTCACGGTCGCATGAAAAGGTAGTTTTGGATGAGTTTCTAGGCAGGCTTTGGGTCCGGAACGTGAGTGACAGGATTTCGGGGCGAAATTCACAAAGGGAGGTCATATATGGAGACCTATTTTGAGAAATGTCTCAAATGATTTATAAACAAAATAAGTAAACTTCACGGTCGGTTGAGAAGGTACTTTTGGATGAGTTCTATGCAGGCGTTGGGTCCGGAGCATCAGTGACCGGGTTTCGATGTGAAATTCACAAAGGAAGGTCATATATGGAGACCTATTTAGAGAAATGTCTCAAATGGTTTGTAAACAAAACAAGTCAACTTCACGGTCGCTTGAAAAGGTAGTTGTGGATGAATTTCTATGCAGGCTTTGGGTACGGAGCGTCAGTGACAGGGTTTCGGGGCGAAATTCACAAAGGGAGGTCATATATGGAGACCTATTTTGAGAAATGTCTCAAATGGTTTGTAAACAAAATAAGTCAACTTCACGGTCGCTTGAAAAGATAGTTGTGGATGAGTTTCTATGCAGGCTTTGGGTACGGAGAGTCAGTGACAGGGATTCGGGGCGAAATTCACAAAGGGAGGTCATATATGGAGACCTATTTTGAGAAAAGTTTGTGAACGCGAAATGTCTCAAAAGGTTTCTAAACAAAATAAGTCAACTTCACGGTCACTGGAAAACATAGTTGTGGATGAATTTCTATGCAGGCTTTGGGTCTGGAGCGTCAGTGACAGGGTTTCGGGGCGAAATTCACAAAGGGATGTCATATATGGAGACCTATTTTGAGAAAAGTTGGTGAACGCGAAATGTCTCAAATGGTTTGTAAACTAATTAAGTCAACTTCACGGTCGCTTGAAAAGGTAGTTTTGGGTGAGTTTCTATGCAGGCTTTGGGTCTGGAGCGTTAGTGACAGGGTTTCGGTGCGAAATTCACATAGGGAGGTCATATATGGTAACCTATTTTGAGAAAAGTTTGTGAACACGAAATGTCTCAAATGATTTGTAAACAAAATAAGTCAACTTCACGGTCGCTTGAAAAGGTAGTTTTGGATGAGTTTCTATGCAGGCTTTGGGTCCGGAGCGTGACTGACAAGGTTTCGGGTCGAAATTCACAATGGGAGGTCATCTATGGAGACCTATTTTGGGAAAAGTTTGTGAACGCGAAATGTCTCAAATGGTTTGTAAACAAAACAAGTCAACTTCACAGTCGCTTGAAAATGTAGTTTTGGATGAGTTTCTATGCAGGCTTTGGGTCCCGAGCGTCAGTGACAGGGTTTCGGGGCGAAATTAACAAAGGGAGGTCGTATATGGAGGCCTATTTTGAGAAAAGTTTGTGAACGCGAAATGTCTCAAATGGTTTGTAAACAAAATAAGTCAACTTCATGGTCGCATGAAAAGGTAGTTTTGTATGAGTTTCTATGCAGGCTTTGGGTCCGGTGCGTCGGTGACAGGGTTTCGGGGCGAAATTCACAAAGGTTGGTCGTATATGGAGATCTATTTTGAGATAATTTTGTGAACGCGAAATGTCTCAAATGGTTTGTAAACAAAATAAGTCAACTTCACGGTCGCTTGAAAAGATAGTTTTGGATGAGTTTCTATGCAGGCTTTGGGTCCGGAGCGTCAGTGATAGGGTTTCGGGGCGAAATTTACAAAGGGAGGTCATACATGGAGACCTATTTTGAGAAAAGTTCATGAACGCGAAATATCTCAAATGGTTTGCAACCAAAATAAGTCAACTTCACGGTCGCATGAAAAGGTAGTTTTGGATGAGTTTCTAGGCAGGCTTTGGGTACGGAGCGTCAGTGACAGGGTTTCGGGGCGAAATTCACAAAGGGAGTTCATATATGGAGACCTATTTTGGGAAAAGTTTGTGAACGCGAAATGTCTCAAATGGTTTGTAAACAAAATAAGTCAACTTCACAGTCGCTTGAAAAGGTAGTTTTGGATGAGTTTCTATGCAGGCTTTGGGTCCCGAGCGTCAGTGACAGGGTTTCGGGGCGAAATTCACAAAGGGAGGTCGTATATGGAGGCCTATTTTGACAAAAGTTTGTGAACGCGAAATGTCTCAAATGGTTTGTAAACAAAAAAAGTCAACTTCACGGTCGCATGAAAAGGTAGTTTTGTATGAGTTTCTATGCAGGCTTTGGGTCCGGTGCGTCGGTGATAGGGTTTCGGGGCAAAATTCACAAATGTAGGTCGTATATGGAGATCTATTTTGAGAAAAGTTTGTGAACGCGAAATGTCTCAAAAGGTTTGTAAACAAAATAAGTCAACTTCACGGTCGCTTGAATAGGTAGTTGTGGATGAGTTTCTATGCAGGCTTTGGGTACGGAGCGTCAGTGACAGGGTTTCGGGGCGAAATTCACAAAGGGAGTTCATATATTGAGACCTATTTTGAGTAAAGTTGGTGAACGCGAAATGTCTCAAATGGTTTGTAAACAAATTAAGTCAACTTCACGGTCGCTTGAAAAGGTAGTTTTGGGTGAGTTTCTATGCAGGCTTTGTGTCCGGAGCGTTAGTGACAGGGTTTCGGTGCGAAATTCACATAGGGAGGTCATATATGGTGACCTTTTTGAGAAAAGTTTGTGAACACGAAATGTCTCAAATGATTTGTAAACAAAATAAGTCAACTTCACGGTCGCTTGAAAAGGTAGTTTTGGATGAGTTTCTATGCAGGCTTTGGGTCCGGAGCGTGAGTGACAAGGTTTCGGGCCGAAATTCACAATGGGAGGTCATATATGGAGACCTATTTTGAGAAAAGTTTGTGAACGCGAACTGTCTCAAATGGTTTGTAAACAAAATAAGTCAACGTCACGGTCGCTTGAAAAGGTAGTTTTGGATGAGTTTCTATGCAGGCTTTGGGTCCCGAGCGTCAGTGACCGGGTTTCGGGGCGAAATTCACAAAGGGATGTCGTATATGGAGGCCTATTTTGAGAAAAGTTTGTGAATGCAAAATGTCTAAAATGGTTTGTAAACAAAATAAGTCAACTTCACGGTCGCATGAAAAGCTAGTTTTGTATGAGTTTCTATGCAGGCTTTGGGTCCGGTGCGTCGTTGACAGGGTTTCGGGGCGAAATTCACAAAGGTAGGTCGTATATGGAGATCTATTTTGAGAAAAGTTTGTGAACGCGAAATGTCTCAAATGGTTTGTAAACAAAATAAGTCAACTTCACGGTCGCTTGAAAAGGTAGTTTTGGATGAGTTTCTATGCAGGCTTTGGGTCCGGAGCGTTAGTGACAGGGTTTCGGGGCGAAATTCACAAAGGGAGATCTATTTTGAGAAAAGTGTGTGAACGCGAAATGTCTCAAATGGTTTATAAACAAAATAAGTCAACTTCACGGTCGCATGAAAAGGTAGTATTGTATGAGTTTCTATGCATGCTTTGGGTCCGGTGCGTCGGTGACAGGGTTTCGGGGCAAAATTCACAAATGTAGGTCGTATATGGAGATCTATTTTGAGAAAAGTTTGTGAACGCGAAATGTCTCAAAAGGTTTGTAAACAAAATAAGTCAACTTCACGGTCACTTGAAAAGGTAGTTGTGGATGAGTTTCTATGGAGGCTTTGGGTACGGAGCGTCAATGACAGGGTTTCGGGGCGAAATTCACAAAGGGAGTTCAGATATTGAGACCTATTTTGAGTAAAGTTGGTGAACGCGAAATGTCTCAAATGGTTTGTAAACAAATTAAGTCAACTTCACGGTCGCTTGAAAAGGTAGTTTTGGGTGAGTTTCTATGCAGGCTTTGTGTCCGGAGCGTTAGTGACAGGGTTTCGGCGCGCAATTCACATAGGGAGGTCATATATGGTGACCTATTTTGAGAAAAGTTCGTGAACACGAAATGTCTCAAATGACTTGTAAACAAAATAAGTCAACTTCACGGTCGCTTGAAAAGGTAGTTTTGGATGAGTTTCTATGCAGGCTTTGGGTCCGGAGCGTGAGTGACAAGGTTTCAGGCCGAAATTCACAATGGGAGGTCATATATGGAGGCCTATTTTGAGAAAAGTTTGTGAACGCGAACTGTCTCAAATCGTTTGTAAACAAAATAAGTCAACTTCACAGTCGCTTGAAAAGGTAGTTTTGGATGAGTTTCTATGCAGGCTTTGGGTCCCGAGCGTCAGTGACAGGGTTTCGGGGCGAAATTCACAAAGGGAGGTCGTATATGGAGGCCTATTTTGAGAAAAGTTTGTGAACGCGAAATGTCTAAAATGGTTTGTAAACAAAATAAATCAACTTCACGATCGCATGAAAAGGTAGTTTTGTATGAGTTTCTATGCAGGCTTTGGGTCCGGTGCGTCGTTGACAGGGTTTCGGGGCGAAATGCACAAAGGTAGGTCGTATATGGAGATCTATTTTGAGAAAAGTTTGTGAATGTGAAATGTCTCAAATGGTTTGTAAACAAAATAATTCAACTTCACGGTCGCTTGAAAAGGTAGTTTTGGATGAGTTTCTATGCATGCTTTGGGTCCGGAGCGTTAGTGACAGGGTTTCGGGGCGAAATTCACAAAGGGAGGTCATATATGGAGACCTATTTTGAGAAAAGTTTGTGAACGATAATGTCTCAAATGGTTTGCAACCAAAAAAAGTCAACTTCACGGTCGCTTGAAAAGGTAGTTTTGGATGAGTTTCTATGAGGGCTTTGGGTCCGGAACGTCAGTGACAGGGTTTCGGGGCGAAATTCACAAAGGAAGGTCATACATGGAGAACTATTTTGAGAAAAGTTTTTGAATCCGAAATGTCTCAAATGGTTTGTAAACAAAATACGTCAACTTCACGGTCGCTTGAAAAGTTAGTTTTGGATGAGTTTCTAGGCAGGCTTTGGGTCCGGAGCGTCATTGACAGGGTTTCGGGGCGAAATTCACAAAGGAAGGTCATACATGGAGAACTATTTTGAGAAAAGTTTTTGAATCCGAAATGTCTCAAATGGTTTGTAAACAAAATAAATCAACTTCACTTTCGCTTGAAAAGGTAGTTTTGGATGAGTTTCTATGCAGGCTTTGGGTCTGGAGCGTTAGTGACAGGGTTTCGGGGCGAAATTCACAAAGGGAGGTCATATATGGAGACCTATTTTGAGAAAAGTTTGTGAACGCGAAATGTCTCAAATGGTTTCGAAACAAAATAAGTCAACTTCACGGTTGCTTGAAAAGGTAGTTTTGGATGAGTTTCTATGCATGCTTTGGGTCCGAAGCGTCAGTGACAGGGTTTCGGGGCGAAATTCACAAAGGGAGGTCATATATGGAGACCTATTTTGAGAAATGTCTCAAAAGGTTTGTAAACAAAATAAGTCAAATTCACGGTCGCTTGAAAAGGTAGTTTTGGATGAGTTTCTATGCAGGCTTTGGGTCCGTAGCGTCAGTGACAGGGTTTCGGGGCGAAATTCACAAAGGGATGTCATATATGGAGACCTATTTTGAGAAATTTGGTGAACGCGAAATGTCTCAAATGGTTTGTAAACAAATAAAGTCAACTTCAGAGTCGCTTGAAAAGGTAGTTTTGGGTGAGTTTCTATGCAGGCTTTGGGTCCGGAGCGTTAGTGACAGGGTTTCGGTGCGAAATTCACATAGGCAGGTCATATATGGTGACCAATTTTGAGAAAAGTTTGTGAACACGAAATGTCTCAAATGATTTGTAAACAAAATAAGTCAACTTCACGGTCGCTTGAAAAGGTAGTTGTGGATGAGTTTCTACGCAGGCTTTGGGTACGGAGCGTCAGTGACAGGGTTTCGGGGCGAATTTCACAAAGGGATGTCATATATGGAGACCTATTTTGAGAAAAGTTTGTGAACACGAAATGTCTCAAATGGTTTGTAAACAAAATACGTCAACTTCACGGTCGCTTGAAAAGTGAGTTTTGGATGAGTTTCTAGGCAGGCTTTGGGTCCGGTGCGTAATTGACAGGGTTTCGGGGCGAAATTCACAAAGGAAGGTCATACATGGAGAACTATTTTGAGAAAAGTTTTTGAATCCGAAATGTCTCAAATGGTTTGTAAACAAAATAAATCAACTTCACTTTCGCTTGAAAAGGTAGTTTTGGATGAGTTTCTATGCAGGCTTTGGGTCTGGAGCGTTAGTGACAGGGTTTCGGGGCGAAATTCACAAAGGGAGGTCATATATGGAGACCTATTTTGAGAAAAGTTTGTGAACGCGAAATGTCTCAAATTGGTTGTAAACAAAATAAATCAACTTCACTTTCGCGTGAAAAGGTAGTTTTGGATGAGTTTCTATGCAAGCTATGGGTCTGGAGCGTTAGTGACAGGGTTTCGGGGCGAAATTCACAAAGGGAGGTCATATATGGAGACCTATTTTGAGAAAAGTTTGTGAACGCGAAATGTCTCAAATGGTTTTGAAACAAAATAAGTCAACTTCACGGTTGCTTGAAAAGGTAGTTTTGGATGAGTTTCTATGCATGCTTTGGGTCCGAAGCGTCAGTGACAGGGTTTCGGGGCGAAATTGACAAAGGGATGTCATATATGGAGACCTATTTTGAGAAATGTCTCAAAAGGTTTGTAAACAAAATAAGTCAACTTCACGGTCGCTTGAAAAGGTAGTTTTGGATGAGTTCTATGCAGGCTTTGGGTCCGGAGCGTCAGTGACAGGGTTTCGGGGCGAATTTCACAAAGGGATGTCATATATGGAGACCTATTTTGAGAAAAGTTGGTGAACGCGAAATGTCTCAAATGGTTTGTAAACAAATTAAGTCAACTTCACGGTCGCTTGAAAAGGTAGTTTTGGGTGAGTTTCTATGCAGGCTTTGGGTCCGGAGCGTTAGTGACAGGGTTTCGGTGCGAAATTCACATAGGGAGGTCATATATGGTGAACTATTTTGAGAAAAGTTTGTGAACACGAAATGTCTCAAATGATTTGCAACCAAAAAAAGTCAACTTCACGGTCGCTTGAAAAGGTAGTTTTGGATGAGTTTCTATGAAGGCTTTGGGTCCGGAGCATCAGTGACAGGGTTTCGGGGTGAAATTCACAAAGTGAGGTCGTATATGGAGACCTATTTTGAGAAAAGTTTGTGAACACGAAATGTCTCAAATGGTTTGTAAACAAAATACGTCAACTTCACGGTCGCTTGAAAAGGTAGTTTTGGATGAGCTTCTAGGCAGGCTTTGGGTCCGGAGCGTCATTGACAGGGTTTCGGGGCGAAATTCACAAAGGAAGGTCATACATGGAGAACTATTTTGAGAAAAGTTTTTGAATCCGAAATGTCTCAAATGGTTTCTAAACAAAATAAATCAACTTCACTTTCGCTTGAAAAGGTAGTTTTGGATGAGTTTCTATGCAGGCTTTGGGTCTGGAGCATTAGTGACAGGGTTTCGGGGCGAAATTCACAAAGGAAGGTCATATATGGAGACCTATTTTGAGAAAAGTTTGTGAATGCGAAATGTCTCAAATGGTTTCTAAACAAAATAAGTCAACTTCATAGTTGCTTGAAAAGGTAGTTTTGGATGAGTTTCTACGCATGCTTTGGGTCCGGAGCGTCAGTGACAGGGTTTCGGGGCGAAATTCACAAAGGGAGGTCATATATGGAGACCTATTTTGAGAAATGTCTCAAAAGGTTTGTAAACAAAATAAGTCAACTTCACGGTCGCTTGAAAAGGTAGTTTTGGATGAGTTTCTATGCAGGCTTTGGGTCCGTAGCGTCAGTGACAGGGTTTCGGGGCGAAATTCACAAAGGGATGTCATATATGGAGACCTATTTTGAGAAATTTGGTGAACGCGAAATGTCTGAAATGGTATGTAAACGAATAAAGTCAACTTCAGGGTCGCCTGAAAAGGTAGTTTTGGGTGAGTTTCTATGCAGGCTTTGGGTCCGGAGCGTTAGTGACAGGGTTTCGGTGCGAAATTCACATAGGCAGGTCATATATGGTGACCAATTTTGAGAAAAGTTTGTGAACACGAAATGTCTCAAATGATTTGTAAACAAAATAAGTCAACTTCACGGTCGCTTGAAAAGGTAGTTTTGGATGAGTTTCTATGCAGGCTTTGGGTTCGGAGCGTCAGTTATAGGGTTTCGGGGCGAAATTCACAAAGGGAGGTCATATATGGAGACCTATTTTGAGAAAAGTTGGTGAACGCGAAATGTCTCAAATGGTTTGTAAACAAATTAAGTCAACTTCACGGTCACTTGAAAAGGTAGTTTTGGGTGAGTTTCTATGCAGGCTTTGGGTCCGGAGCGTTAGTGTCAGGGTTTCGGTGTGAAATTCACATAGGGAGGTCTTATATGGTGAACTATTTTGAGAAAAGTTTGTGCACACGAAATGTCTCAAATGATTTGTAAACAAAATAAGTCAACTTCACGGTCGCTTGAAAAGGTAGTTTTGGATGAGTTTCTATGCAGGTTTTTTGTCCGGAGCGTGAGTGACAAGGTTTCGGGGCGAAATTCACAAAGGGAGGTCATATATGGAGACCTATTTTGAGAAAAGTTTGTGAACTCGAAATGTCTCAAATGGTTTGTAAAGAAAATAAGTCAACTTCACGGTCGCTTGAAAAGGTAGTTTTGGATGAGTTTCTATGCAGGCTTTGGGTGCGTAGCGTCAGTGACAGGGTTTCAGGGCGAAATTTACAAAGGGATGTCATATATGGAGACCTATTTTGAGAAATTTGGTGAACGCGAAATGTCTCATATGGTTTGTAAACAAATTAAGTCAACTTCACGGTCGCTTGAAAAGGTAGTTTTGGGTGAGTTTCTATGCAGGCTTTGGGTCCGGAGCGTTAGTGACAGGGTTTCGGTGCGAAATTCACATAGGCAGGTCATATGTGGTGACCAATTTTGAGAAAAGTTTGTGAACACGAAATGTCTGAAATGATTTGTAAATAAAATAAGTCAACTTCACGGTCGCTTGAAAAGGTAGTTTTGGATGAGTTTCTATGCAGGCTTTGGGTCCGTAGCGTGAGTGCCAAGGTTTCGGGCAGAAATTCACAAAGGGAGGTCATATATGGAGAGTTATTTTGAGAAAAGTTTGTGAACTCGAAATGTCTCAAATGGTTTGTAAACAAAATAAGTCAACTTCACGGTCGCTTGAAAAGGTAGTTTTGGAAGAGTTTCTATGCAGGCTTTGGGTCCCGAGCGTGAGTGACAGGGTTTCGGGGCGAAATTCTGAAAAGGGAGGTCGTATATGGAGGCCTATTTTGAGAAATGTCTCAAATGGTTTGTAAACAAAATAAGTCAACTTCATGGTCGGTTGAAAAGGTAGTTTCGGATGAGTTTCTATGCAGGCTTTGGCTCCGGAGCATCTGTGACCGGGTTTCGGTGTGAAATTCACAAAGAGAGGTCATATATGGAGACCTATTTTGAGAAATGTCTCAAATGGTTTGTAAACAAAATAAGTCAACTTCATGGTCGCTTGAAAAGGTAGTTGTGGATGAGTTTCTATGCAGGCTTTGGGTGCGGAGCGTCAGTGATAGGGTTTTAGGGCAAAATTCACAAAGGGAGGTCATATATGGAGACCTATTTTGAGAAATGTCTCAAATGGTTTGTAAACAAAATAAGTCAACTTCACGGTCGCTTGAAAAGGTAGTTTTGGATGAGTTTCTATGCAGGCTTTGGGTCCGTAGCGTCAGTGACAGGGTTTCGGGGCGAAATTCACAAAGGGAGGTCATATATGGAGACCTATTTTGAGAAAAGTTTGTGAACGCGAAATGTCTCAAATGGTTTGTAAACAAAATAAGTCAACTTCACGGTCGCTTGAAAAGGTAGTTTTGGATGAGTTAATATGCAGGCTTTGGGTCCGCAGCGTCAGTGACAGGGTTTCGGGGCGAAATTCACAAAGGGAGGTCATATATGGAGACCTATTTTGAGAAATGTCTCAAATAGTTTGTAAACAAAATAAGTCAACTTCACGGTCGGTTGAAAATGTAGTTTTGGATGAGTTTCTATGCAGGCTTTGTGTCCGGAGCATCAGTGACCGGGTTTCGGTGGGAAATTCACAAAGGGAGGTTATATATGGAGACCTATTTTGAGAAATGTCTCAAATGGTTTGTAAACAAAATAAGTCAACTTCACGGACGCTTGAAAAGGTAGTTGTGGATGAGTTTCTATGCAGGCTTTGGGTTCGAAGCGTCAGTGACAGGGTTTCTGGGCGAAATTCACAAAGGGAGGTCATATATGGAGACATATTTTGAGAAAAGTTTATGAACTCGAAATGTCTCAAATGGTTTGTATAGAAAATAAGTCAACTGCACGGTCGGTTGAAAAGGTAGTTTTGGATGAGTTTCTATGCATGCTTTGGGTCCGGAGCATCAGAGACCGGGTTTCGGTGTGAAATTTACAAAGGGAGGTCATATATGGAGACCTATTTTGAGAAAAGATTGTGAACGCGAAATGTCTCAAATGGTTTGTAAACAAAATGAATCAACTTGACTTTCGCTTGAAAAGGTAGTTTTGGATGAGTTTCTATGCAGGCTTTGGGTCCGGAGCGTCAGTGACCCGGTTTCGGGGCGAAATTCACAAAGGGAGGTCATATATGGAGACCTATTTTGAGAAATGTCTCAAATGGTTTGTAAACAAAAAAAGTCAACTTCACGGTCGGTTGAACATGTAGTTTTGGATGAGTTTCTATGCAGGCTTTAGGTCCGGAGCATCAGTGACCGGGTTTCGGTGTGAAATTCACAAAGGGAGGTCATATATGGAGACCTATTTTGAGAAATGTCTCAAATGGTTTGTAAACAAAATAAGTCAACTTCACGGACGCTTGAAAAGGTAGTTGTGGATGAGTTTCTATGCAGGCTTTGGGTTCGAAGCGTCAGTGACAGGGTTTCTGGGCGAAATTCACAAAGGGAGGTCATATATGGAGACATATTTTGAGAAAAGTTTATGAACTCGAAATGTCTCAAATGGTTTGTATAGAAAATAAGTCAACTGCACGGTCGGTTGAAAAGGTAGTTTTGGATGAGTTTCTATGCATGCTTTGGGTCCGGAGCATCAGAGACCGGGTTTCGGTGTGAAATTTACAAAGGGAGGTCATATATGGAGACCTATTTTGAGAAAAGATTGTGAACGCGAAATGTCTCAAATGGTTTGTAAACAAAATGAATCAACTTGACTTTCGCTTGAAAAGGTAGTTTTGGATGAGTTTCTATGCAGGCTTTGGGTCCGGAGCGTCAGTGACCCGGTTTCGGGGCGAAATTCACAAAGGGAGGTCATATATGGAGACCTATTTTGAGAAATGTTTGTGAACGCGAAATGTCTCAAATGGTTTGTAACCAAAATAAGTCAACTTCACGGTCGCTTGAAAAGGTAGTTTTGGATGAGTTTCTATGCAGGCTTTGGGTCTGGAGCGTTAGTGACAGGGTTTCGGGGCGAAATTCACAAAGGAAGGTCATATATGGAGACCTATTTTGAGAAATGTCTCAAATGGTTTGTAAACAAAAAAAGTCAACTTCACGGTCGGTTGAACATGTAGTTTTGGATGAGTTTCTATGCAGGCTTTAGGTCCGGAGCATCAGTGACCGGGTTTCGGTGTGAAATTCACAAAGGGAGGTCATATATGGAGACCTATTTTGAGAAATGTCTCAAATGGTTTGTAAACAAAATAAGTCAACTTCACGGACGCTTGAAAAGGCAGTTGTGGATGAGTTTCTATGCAGGCTTTGGGTTCGGAGCTTCAGTGACAGGGTTTCTGGGCGAAATTCACAAAGGGAGGTCATATATGGAGACCTATTTTGAGAAAAGTTTATGAACGCGAAATGTCTCAAATGGTTTGTAAACAAAATAAATCAACTTCACGGTCGGTTGAAAAGGTAGTTTTGGATGAGTTCCTATGCAGGCTTTCGGTCCGGAGCATCAGTGACCGGGTTTCGGTGTGAAATTCACAAAGGGAGGTCATATATGGAGACCTATTTTGAGAAAAGATTGTGAACGCGAAATGTCTCAAATAGTTTGTAAACAAAATAAGTCAACTTCACGGTCACTTGAAAAGGTAGTTTTGGATGAGTTTCTATGCAGGCTTTGGGTCGGAAGCGTCAGTGTTAGCATTTCAGGGCGAAATTCGCAAAGGGAGGTCATATTTGGAGACCTATTTTGAGAAAATTTTGTGAACGTGAAACGTCTCAAAAGGTTTGTAAACAAAATAAGTCAACTTCACGGTCGCTTGAAAAGGTAGTTGTGGATGAGTTTCTTTGCAGGCTTTGAGAAAAGTTTGTGAACGCAAAATGACTCAAATGTTTTGTAAACAAAATGAATCAACTTCACTTTCGCTTGAAAAGGTAGTTTTGGATGAGTTTCTATGCAGGCTTTGGGTCCGGAGCGTTAGTGACACGGTTTCGGGGCGAAATTCACAAAGGGAGGTCATATATGGAGACCTATTTTGAGAAAAGTTTGTGAACGCGAAATGTCTCAAATGGTTTGTAAACAAAATAAGTCAACTTCACGGTCACTTGAAAAGGTAGTTTTGGATGAGTTTCTATGCAGGCTTTGGGTCCGGAGCGTCAGTGGCAGGGTTTCGGGGCGAAATTCACAAAGGGAGGTCATATATGGAGACCTATTTTGAGAAATATCTCAAATAGCTTGTAAACAAAATAAGTCAACTTCACGGTCGGTTGAAAATGTAGTTTTGGATGAGTTTCTATGCAGGCTTTGGGTCCGGAGCATCAGTGACCGGGTTTCGGTGTGAAATTCACAAAGGGAGGTTATATATGGAGACCTATTTTGAGAAATGTCTCCAATGGTTTGTAAACAAAATAAGTCAACTTCACGGACGCTTGAAAAGGTAGTTGTGGATGAGTTTCCATGCAGGCTTTGGGTCCGGATCGTTAGTGACAGGGTTTCGGGGCGAAATTCACAAAGGGAGGTCATATATGGAGACCTATTTTGAGAAAAGTTTATGAACGCGAAATGTCTCAAATGGTTTGTAAAGAAAATAAGTCAACTTCACGGTCGGTTGAAAAGGTAGTTTTGGATGAGTTTCTATGCATGCTTTGGGTCCGGAGCGTCAGTGACAAGGTTTCAGGGCGAAATTCACAAGGGGAGGTCATATATGGAGACCTATTTTGAGAAAAGTTTGTGAATGCGAAATGTCTCAAATGGTTTGTAAACAAAATAAATCAACTTCACTTTCTCTTGAAAAGGTAGTTTTGGATGAGTTTCTATGCAGGCTTTGGGTCCGGAGCGTTAGTGACACGGTTTCGGGGCGAAATTCACAAAGGGAGGTCATATATGGAGACCAATTTTGAGAAAAGTTTGTGAACGCGAAATGTCTCAAATAGTTTGTAAACAAAATAAGTCAACTTCACGGTCGCTTGAAAAGGTAGTTTTGGATGAGTTTCTATGCAGGCTTTGGGTCCGAAGCGTCAGTGTTAGGGTTTCAGGGCGAAATTCGCAAAGGGAGGTCATATTTGGAGACCTATTTTGAGAAAATTTTGTGAACGCGAAATGTCTCAAAAGGTTTGTAAACAAAATAAGTCAACTTCACGGTCGCTTGAAAAGTTAGTTGTGGATGAGTTTCTTTGCAGGCTTTGGGTCCGGATTGTTAGTGACAGGGTTTCGGGGCGAAATTCACAAAGGGAGGTCATATATGGAGACCTATTTTGAGAAAAGTTTGTGAACGCAAAATGACTCAAATGTTTTGTAAACAAAATGAATCAACTTTACTTTCGCTTGAAAAGGTAGTTTTGGATGAGTTTCTATGCAGGCTTTGGGTCCGGAGCGTTAGTGACACGGTTTCGGGGCGAAATTCACAAAGGGAGGTCATATATGGAGACCTATTTTGAGAAAAGTTTGTGAACGCGAAATGTCTCAAATGGTTTGTAAACAAATAAGTCAACTTCAAGGTCGCTTGAAAAGGTAGTTTTGGATGAGTTTCTATGCAGGCTTTGGGTCCGGAGCATCAGTGACAGGGTTTCGGGGCGAAATTCACAAAGGGAGGTCATATATGGAGAACTATTTTGAGAAATGTCTCAAATAGTTTGTAAACAAATTAAGTCAACTTCACGGTCGGTTGAAAATGTAGTTTTGGATGAGTTTCTATGCAGGCTTAGGGTCCGGAGCATCAGGGACCGTGTTTCGGTGTGAAATTCACAAAGGGAGGTTATATATGGAGACCTATTTTGAGAAATGTCTCAAATGGTTTGTAAACAAAATAAGTCAACTTCACGGACGCTTGAAAAGGTAGTTGTGGAGGAGTTTCTATGCAGGCTTTGGGTTCGGAGCGTCAGTGACAGGGTTTCTGGGCGAAATTCACAAAGGGAGGTCATATATGGAGACCTATTTTGAGAAAATTTTATGAACGTGAAATGTCTCAAATGGTTTGTAAAAAAATAAGTCAACTTCACGGTCATTTGGAAGGGTAACTTTGGATGAGTTTCTATGCAGGCTTTGGGTTCGGAGCGTCAGTGACAGGGTTTCGGGGCGAAATTCACAAAGGGAGGTCATATATGGAGACCTATTTTGAGAAAAGTTTGTGAACGTGAAATGTCTCAAATACTTTGTAAACAAAATAAGTCAACTTCACGGTCAGTTGAAAATGTAGTTTTGGATGAGTTTCTATGCAGGCTTTGGGTCCGGAGCATCAGTGACCGGGTTTCGGTGTGAAATTCACAAAGGGAGGTTATATATGGAGACCTATTTTGAGAAATGTCTCAAATGGTTTGTAAACAAAATATGTCAACTTCACGGACGCTTGAAAAGGTAGTTGTGGATGAGTTTCTATGCAGGCTTTGGGTTCGGAGCTTCAGTGACCGGGTTTCTGGGCGAAATTCACAAAGGGAGGTCATATATGGAGACCTATTTTGAGAAAAGTTTATGAACGCGAAATGTCTCAAATGGTTTGTAAAGAAAATAAGTCAACTTCACGGTCCGTTGAAAAGGTAGTTTTGGATGAGTTTCTATGCATGCTTTGGGTCCGGAGCATCAGTGACCGGGTTTCGGTGTGAAATTTACAAAGGGAGGTCATATATGGAGACCTATTTTGAGAAAAGATTGTGAACGCGAAATGTCTCAAATAGTTTGTAAACAAAATAAGTCAACTTCATGGTCGCTTGAAAAGGTAGTTTTGGATGAGTTTCTATGCAGGCTTTGGGTCCGGAGCGTCAGTGTTAGCGTTTCAGGGCGAAATTCGCAAAGGGAGGTCATATTTGGAGAGTTATTTTGAGAAAATTTTGTGAACGCGAAATGTCTCAAAAGGTTTGTAAACAAAATAAGTCAACTTCACGGTCGCTTGAAAAGGTAGTTGTGGATGAGTTTCTTTGCAGGCTTTGGGTCCGGATCATTAGTGACAGGGTTTCGGGGCGAAATTCACAAAGGGAGGTCATATATGGAGACCTATTTTGAGAAAAGTTTGTGAACGCAAAATGACTCAAATGTTTTGTAAACAAAATAAGTCAACTTCACGGTCGCTTGAAAAGGTAGGTTTGGATGAGTTTCTATGCAGGCTTTGGGTCCGGAGCGTAAGTGACAGGGTTTCGGGGCGAAATTCACAAAGGGAGGTCATATATGGAGACCTATTTTGAGAAAAGTTTGTGAACACGAAATGTCTCAAATGGTTTGTAAACAAAATACGTCAACTTCACGGTCGCTTGAAAAGGTAGTTTTGGAAGAGTTTCTAGCCAGGGTTCGGGTCCGGAGCGTCAGTGACAGGGTTTCGGGGCGAAATTCACAAAGGGAGGTCATATATTGAGACCTATTTTGAGAAAAGTTTGTGAACGCGAAATGTCTCAAATGGTTTCTAAACAAAATAGGTCAACTTCACGGTCGCTTGAAAAGGTCGTTTTGGATGAGTTTCTATGCAGGCTTTGGGTCCGGAGCGTCAGTGACAGAGTTTCGAGGCGAAATTCACAAAGGGAGGTCATATATGGAGACCTATTTTGAGAAAAGTTTGTGAACGCGAAATGTCTCAAATGGTTTCTAAACAAAATAGGTCAACTTCACGGTCGCTTGAAAAGGTAGTTTTGGATGAGTTTCTATGCAGGCTTTGGGTCCGGAGCATCAGTGACCGGGTTTCGGTGTGAAATTCACAAAGGGAGGTCATATATGGAGACCTATTTTGAGAAATGTCTCAAATGGTTTGTAAACAAAATAAGTCAACTTCACGGTCGCTTGAAAAGGTAGTTGTGGATGAGTTTCTATGCAGGCTTTGGGTTCGGAGCGTTAGTGACAGGGTTTCGGGGCGAAATTCACAATGGGAAGTTATATATGGAGACCTATTTTGAGAAAAGTTTGTGAACGCGAAATGTCTCAAAAGGTTTGTAAACAAAATAAGTGAACACCACGGTTGCTTGAAAAGGTAGTTTTGGATGAGTTTCTATGCAGGCTTTGGGTCCGGAGCGTGAGTGACAAGGTTTCGGGCCGAAATTCACAAAGGGAGGTCATATATGGAGACCAGTTTTAAGAAAAGTTGGTGAACGCGAAATGTCACAAATGGTTTGTAAACAAATTAAGTCAACTTCATGGTCGCTTGAAAAGGTAGTTTTGGGTGAGTTTCTATGCAGGCTTTGGGTCCGGAGCGTAAGTGACAGGGTTTTGGGGCGAAATTCACAAAGGGAGGTTATATATGGAGACCTATTTTGAGAAAAGTTTGTGAACACAAAATGTCTCAAATGATTTGTAAACAAAATAAGTCAACTTCACGGTCGCTTGAAAAGGTAGTTTTGGATGAGTTTCTATGCAGGCTTTGGGTCCGGAGCGTGAGTGACAAGGTTTCGGGCCGAAATTCACAAAGGGAGGTCATAAATGGAGACCTATTTTGAGAAAAGTTTGTGAACGCGAAATGTCTCAAATGGTTTGTAAACAAAATAAGTCAACTTCACGGTCGCTTGAAAAGGTAGTTTTGGATGAGTTTCTATGCAGGCTTTGAGTCCCGAGCGTCGGTGACAGGGTTTCGGGGCGAAATTCACAAAGGGAGGTCGTATATGGAGGCCTATTTTGAGAAATGTCTCAAATGGTTTGTAAACAAAATAAGTCAACTTCACGGTCGGTTGAAAAGGTAGTTTAGGATTAGTTTCTATGCAGGCTTTGGGTCCGGAGCATCAGTGACCGGGTTTCGGTGTGAAATTCACAAATGGAGGTCATATATGGAGACCTACCTTGAGAAATGTCTCAAATGGTTTGTAAACAAAATAAGTCAACTTCACGGTCGCTTGAAAAGGTAGTTGTGGATGAGTTTCTATGCAGGCTTTGGGTTCGGAGCGTCAGTGACAGGGTTTCGGGGCGAAATTTACAAAGGGAGGTCATATATGGAGACCTATTTTGAGAAAAGTTTGTGAACGCGAAATGTCTCAAAAGGTTTGTAAACAAAATAAGTCAACTTCACGATCGCCTGAAAAGGCAGTTTTGGATGAGTTTCTATGCAGGCTTTGGGTCCGGAGCGTCTGTGACAGGGTTTCGGGGCGAATTTCACAAAGGGATGTCATATATGGAGACCTATTTTGAGAAAAGTTGGTGAACGCGAAATGTCTCAAAAGGTTTGTAAACAAATTAAGTCAACTTCACGGTCGCTTGAAAAGGTAGTTTTGGGTGAGTTTCCATGCAGGCATTGGGTCCGGAGCGTTAGTGACAGGGTTTCGATGCGAAATTCACATAGGGAGGTCATATATGGTGACCTATTTTGAGAAAATTTTGTGAACACGAAATGTCTCAAATGATTTGTAAACAAAATAAGTCAACTTCACGGTCGCTTGAAAAGGTAGTTTTGGATGAGTTTCTATGCAGGCTTTGGGTCCGGAGCGTCAGTGACAGGGTTTCGTGGCGAAATTCACAAAGGGATGTCATATATGGAGACCTATTTTGAGAAAAGTTGGTGAACGCGAAATATCTCAAATGGTTTGTAAACAAATTAAGTCAACTTCATGGTCGCTTGAAAAGGTAGTTTTGGGTGAGTTTCTATGCAGGCTTTGCGCCCGGAGCGTTAGTGACAGGGTTTCGGTGCGAAATTCACATAGGGAGATCATATATAGTGACCTATTTTGAGAAAAGTTTGTGAACAGGAAATGTCTCAAATGATTTGTAAACAAAATAAGTCAACTACACAGTCGCTTGAAAAGGTAGTTTTGGAAGAGTTTCTATGCAGGTTTGGGTCCGGAGCGTGAGTGACAAGGTTTCGGGCCGAAATTCACAAAGGGAGGTCATATATGAAGGCCTATTTTGAGAAATGTCTCAAATGGTTTGTAAACAAAATAAGTCAACTTCACGGTCGGTTGAAAAGGTAGTTTTGGATGAGTTTCTATGCAGGCTTTGGCTCCGGAGCATCAGTGACCGGGTTTCGGTGTGAAATTCACAAAGGGAGGTCATATATGGAGATCTTTTTTGAGAAATGTCTCAAATGGTTTGTAAACAAAATAAGTCAACTTCGGGGTCGCTTGAAAAGGTAGTTGTGGATGTGTTTCTATGCAGGCTTTGGGTTCGGAGCGTCAGTGACTGGGTTTCGGGGCGAAATTCACAAAGGGAGGTCATATATGGAGACCTATTTTCTGAAAAGTTTGTGAATGTGAAATGTCTCAAAAGGTTTCTAAACAAAATAAGTCAACTTCACGGTCGCTTGAAAAGGTAGTTTTGGATGAGTTTCTATGCAGGCTTTGGGTCCGGAGCGTCATTGACAGGGTTTCGGGGATAAATTCACAAAGGGGTGTCATATATGGAGACCTATTTTGAGAAAAGTTGGTGAACGCAAAATGTCTCAAATGGTTTGTAAACAAATTAAGTCAACTTCACGGTCGCTTGAAAAGGTAGTTTTGGTTGAGTTTCTATGCAGGCTTTGGGTCCGGAGCGTTAGTGATAGGGTTTCGGTGCGAAATTCACATAGGGAGCTCATATATGGTGACCTATTTTGAGAAAAGTTTGTGAACACGAAATGTCTCAAATGATTTGTAAACAAAATAAGTCAACTTCACGGTCGCTTGAAAAGGTAGTTTTGGATGAGTTTCTATGCAGGCTTTGGGTCCGGAGCATCAGTGACCGGGTTTCGGTGTGAAATTTACAAAGGGAGGTCATATATGGAGACCTATTTTGAGAAAAGAATGTGAACACGAAATGTCTCAAATGGTTTGTAAACAAAATACGTCAACTTCACGGTCACTTGAACAGGTGGTTTTGGAAGAGTTTCTAGAAAGGCTTTGGGTCCGGAGCGTCAGCGACAGGGTTTCGGGGCGAAATTCACAAAGGGAGGTCATATATGGAGACCTATTTTGAGAAAAGTTTGTGAACACGAAATGTCTCAAATTATTTGTAAACAAAATAAGTCAACTTCACGGTCGCTTGAAAAGGTAGTTTTGGATGAGTTTCTATGCAGGCTTTGGGTCCGGAGCGTCAGTAACAGGGTTTCGGGGCGAAATTCACTAAGGGACGTCATATATGGATACCTATTTTGAGAAAAGTTGGTGAACGCGAAATGTCTCAAATGGTTTGTAAACAAATTAAGTCAACTTCACGGTCGCTTGAAAAGGTAGTTTTGGGTGAGTTTCCATGCAGGCTTTGGGTCCGGAGCGTTAGTGACAGGGTTTCGATGCGAAATTCACATAGGGAGGTCATATATGGTGACCTATTTTGAGAAAAGTTTGTGAACACGAAATGTCTCAAATTATTTGTAAACAATATAAGTCAACTTCACGGTCGCTTGAAAAGGTAGTTTTGGATGAGTTTCTATGCAGGCTTTGGGTCCGGAGCGTCAGTGACAGGGTTTCGGGGCGAAATTCACAAAGGGATGTTATATATGGAGACCTATTTTGAGAAAAGTTGGTGAACGCGAAATATCTCAAATGGTTTATAACAAATTAAGTCAACTTCATGGTCGCTTGAAAAGGTAGTTTTGGGTGAGTTTCTATGCAGGCTTTGGGCCCGGAGCGTTAGTGACAGGGTTTCGGTGCGAAATTCACATAGGGAGATCATATATAGTGACCTATTTTGAGAAAAGTTTGTGAACAGGAAATGTCTCAAATGATTTGTTAACAAAATAAGTCAACTTCACAGTCGCTTGAAAAGGTAGTTTTGGATGAGTTTCTATGCAGGTTTGGGTCCGGAGCGTGAGTGACAAGGTTTCGGGCCGAAATTCACAAAGGGAGGTCATATATGAAGGCCTATTTTGAGAAATGTCTCAAATGGTTTGTAAACAAAATAAGTCAACTTCACGGTCGCTTGAAAAGGTAGTTGTGGATGAGTTTCTATGCAGGCTTTGGGTTCGGAGCGTCAGTGACTGGGTTTCGGGGCGAAATTCACAAAGGGAGGTCATATATGGAGACCTATTTTCTGAAAAGTTTCTGAACGTGAAATGTCCCAAAAGGTTTCTAAACAAAATAAGTCAACTTCATGGTCGCTTGAAAAGGTAGTTTTGGATGAGTTTCTATGCAGGCTTTGGGTCCGGAGCGTTAGTGACAGGGTTTTGGGGCGAAATTCACAAAGGGGGGTCATATATGGAGACCCATTTTGTGAAAAGTTTGTGAACGCAAAATGTCTCAAATGGTTTGTAAACAAAATAAGTTAACTTCACTTTCGCTTGAAAAGGTAGGTTTGGATGAGTTTCTGTGCAGGCTTTGGGTCCGGAGCGTCAGTGACAGGGTTTCAGGGCGAAATTCACAAAGGGAGGTCATATATGGAGACCTATTTTGAGAAAGGTTTGTGAACACGAAATGTCTCAAATGGTGTGTAAACAAAATACGTCAACTTCACGGTCGCTTGAAAAGGTAGTTTTGGATGAGTTTCTAGGCAGGCTTTGGGTGCGGAGCGTCATTGACACGGTTTCGGGGCTAAATTCACAAAGGGGTGTCATATATGGAGACCTATTTTGAGAAAAGTAGGTGAACGCGAAATGTCTCAAATGCTTTGTAAACAAATTAAGTCAACTTCATGGTCGCTTGAAAAGGTAGTTTTGGTTGAGTTTCTATGCAGGCTTTGGGTCCGGAGCGTTAGTGATAGGGTTTCGGTGCGAAATTCACATAGGGAGGTCATATATGGTGACCTATTTTGAGAAAAGTTTGTGAACACGAAATGTCTCAAATGATTTGTAAACAAAATAAGTCAACTTCACGGTCGCTTGAAAAGGTAGTTTTGGATGAGTTTCTATGCAGGCTTTGGGTCCGGAGCGTTAGTGACAGGGTTTCGGGGCGAAATTCACAAAGGGAGGTCATATATGGAGACCTATTCTGAGAAAAGTTTGTGAACACGAAATGTCTCAAATGGTTTGTAAACAAAATACGTCAACTTCACGGTCACTTGAACAGGTGGTTTTGGAAGAGTTTCTAGAAAGGCTTTGGGTCCGGAGCGTCAGCGACAGGGTTTCGGGGCGAAATTCACAAAGGGAGGTCATACATGGAGACCTATTTTGAGAAAAGTTTGTGAACGCGAAATGTCTCAAATGGTTTGTAAACAAAATAAATCAACTTCACTTTCGCTTGAAAAGGTAGTTTTGGATGAGTTTCTATGCAGGCTTTGGGTCCGGAGCGTTAGTGACAGGGTTTCGGGGCGAAATTCACAAAGGGAGGTCATATATGGAGACCTATTTTGAGAAAAGTTTGTGAACGCGAAATGTCTCAAATGGTTTCTAAACAAAATAAGTCAACTTCACGGTCGCATGAAAAGGTAGTTTTGGATGAGTTTCTATGCAGGCTTTGGATCCGAAGCGTCAGTGACAGGGTTTCGGGGCAAAATTCACAAAGGGAGGTCATATATGGAGATCTATTTTGAGAAATGTCTCAAATGGTTTGAAAACAAAATAAGTCAACTTCACAGTCGCTTGAAAAGGTAGTTTTGGATGAGTTTCTATGCAGGCTGTGGGTCCGGAGCGTCAGTGACAGGGTTTCGGGGCGAAATTCACAAAGGGGTGTCATATGTGGAGACCTATTTTAAGAAAAGTTGGTGAACGCGAAATGTCTCAAACGGTTTGTAAACAAAATACGTCAACTTCACGGTCGCTTGAAAAGGTCGTTTTGGGTGAGTTTCTATGCAGGCTTTGGGTCCGGAGCGTCAGTGACAGGGTTTCGGGGCGAAATTCACAAAGGGAGGTCATATATGGATACCTATTTTGAGAAAAGTTTGTGAACACGAAATGTCTCTAATGGTTTGTAACCAAAATAAGTCAACTTCACTGTCGCTTGAAAAGGTAGTTTTGGATGAGTTTCTATGCAGGCTTTGGGTCCGGAGCGTAAGTGACAGGGTTTTGGGGCGAAATTCACAAAGGGAGGTTATATATGGAGACCTATTTTGAGAAAAGTTTGTGAACACGAAATGTCTCAAATGGTTTGTAAACAAAATACGTCAACTTCACGGTCGCTTGAAAAGGTAGTTTTGGATGAGTTTCTAGGCAGGCTTTGGGTCCGGAGCGTCAGTGACAGGGTTTCGGGGCGAAATTCACAAAGGAAGGTCATACATGGAGACCTATTTTGAGAAAAGTTAGTGAACGCGAAATGTCTCAAATGGTTTGTAAACAAAATAAATCAACTTCACTTTCGCTTGAAAAGGTAGTTTTGGATGAGTTTCTATCAAGCTTTGGGTCTGGAGCGTCAGTGACAGGGTTTCGGGGCGAAATTCACAAAGGGAGGTCATACATGGAGACCTATTTTGAGAAAAGTTTGTGAACGCGAAATGTCTCAAATGGTTTGTAAACAAAATAAATCAACTTCACGGTCGCTTGAAAAGGTAGTTTTGGATCAGTTTATATGCAGGCTTTGGGTCCGGAGCGTCAGTGACAGGGTTTCGGGGGGAAATTCACAAAGGAAGGTCATACATGGAGACTTATTTTGAGAAAAGTTTGTGAACGCGAAATGTCTCAAATGGTTTGTAAACAAAATAAATCAACTTCACGGTCGCTTGAAAAGGTAGTTTTGGATGAGTTTATATGCAGGCTTTGGGACCGGAGCGTCAGTGACAGGATTTCGGGGGGAAATTCACAAAGGGAGGTCATATATGGAGGCCTATTTTGAGAAAAGTTTGTGAACGCGAAATGTCTCAAATGGTTTGTAAACAAAATAACTCAACCTCACGGTCGCATGAAAAGGTAGTTTTCTATGAGTTTCTTTGCAGGCTTTGGGTCCGGTGCGTCGGTGACAGGGTTTCGGGGCGAAATTCACAAAGGTAGGTCGTATATGGAGATCTATTTTGAGAAAAGTTTGTGAACGCGAAATGTCTCAAATGGTTTGTAAACAAAATAAGTCAACTTAACGATCGCTTGAAAATGTAGTTTTGGATGAGTTTCTTTGCAGGCTTTGGGTTCGGAGCGTCAGTGACAAGGTTTCGGGGCGAAATTCGCACAGGGATGTCATATATGGAGACCTATTTTGAGAAAAGTTTATGAACGCGAAATGTCTCAAATGGTCTGTAACCAAAATAAGTCAACTTCACGGTCGCTTGAAAAGGTAGTTTTGGATGAGTTTCTAAGCAGGCTTTGCCTTCGGAGCATCAGTGACACGGTTTCGGGGCGAAATTCACAAAGGCAGGTCATATATGGAGACCTATTTTGAGAAAAGTTTGTGAACACGAAATGTCTCAAATGGTTTGTAACCAAAATAAGTCAACTTCACGGTCGCTGGAGAAGGTACTTTTGGATGAGTTTCTTTGCAGGCTTTGGGTCCGGAGCGTCAGTGACAGGGTTTCGGGGCGAAATTCACAAAGGGAGCTCGTAGATGGAGACCTATTTTGAGAAAAGTTTGTGAACACGAAATGTCTCAAATGGTTTGTAACCAAAATAAGTCAACTTCACGGTCACTTGAAAAGGTAGTTTTGGATGAGTTTCTATGCAGGCTTTGCCTCCGGAGCATCAGTGACACGGTTTCGGGGCGATATTCACAAAGGGAGGTCATATATGGAGACTTATTTTGAGAAAAGTTGCTGAACGCGAAATGTCTCAAATGGTTTGTAAACAAAATAAGTAAACTTCACGGTCGCTGGAGAAGGTAGTTGTGGATGAGTTTCTATGCAGGCTTTGGGTCCGGAGCGTCAGTGACAGGGTTTCGGGGCGAAATTCACAAAGGGATGTCATATATGGAGACTTATTTTGAGAAAATTTGGTGAACGCGAAATGTCTCAAATGGTTTGTAAACAAATTAAGTCAACTTCACGGTTGCTTGAAAAAGGTAGTTTTGGGTGAGTTTCTATGCAGGCTTTGGGTCCGGAGCGTCAGTGACAGGGTTTCGGGGCGAAATTCACAAAGGTTGGTCATATATGGATACCTATTTTGAGAAAAGTTTGTGAACACGAAATGCCTCAAATGGTTTGTAACCAAAATAAGTCAACTTCACGGTCGCTTGCAAAGGTAGTTTTGGATGAGTTTCTATGCAGGCTTTGCCTCCGGAGCATCAGTGACACAGTTTCGGGGCGAAATTCACAAAGGGAGGTCATATATGGAGACCTATTTTGAGAAAAGTTTGTGAACGCGAAATGTCTCAAATGGTTTGTAACCAAAATAAGTCAACTTCACTGTCGCTTGAAAAGGTAGTTTTGGATGAGTTTCTATGCAGGCTTTGGGTCCGGAGCGTAAGTGACAGGGTTTTGGGGCGAAATTCACAAAGGGAGGTTATATATGGAGACCTATTTTGAGAAAAGTTTGTGAACACGAAATGTCTCAAATGGTTTGTAAACAAAATACGTCAACTTCACGGTCGCTTGAAAAGGTAGTTTTGGATGAGTTTCTAGGCAGGCTTTGGGTCCGGAGCGTCAGTGACAGGGTTTCGGGGCGAAATTCACAAAGGAAGGTCATACATGGAGACCTATTTTGAGAAAAGTTTGTGAACGCGAAATGTCTCAAATGGTTTGTAAACAAAATAAATCAACTTCACTTTCGCTTGAAATGGTAGTTTTGGATGAGTTTCTATCAACCTTTGGGTCTGGAGCGTCAGTGACAGGGTTTCGGGGCGAAATTCACAAAGGGAGGTCATACATGGAGACCTATTTTGAGAAAAGTTTGTGAACGCGAAATGTCTCAAATGGTTTGTAAACAAAATAAATCAACTTCACGGTCGCTTGAAAAGGTAGTTTTGGATGAGTTTATATGCAGGCTTTGGGTCCGGAGCGTCAGTGACAGGGTTTCGGGGGGAAATTCACAAAGGAAAGTCATACATGGAGACCTATTTTGAGAAAAGTTTGTGAACGCGAAATGTCTCAAATGGTTTGTAAACAAAATAAATCAACTTCACTTTTGCTTGGAAAGGTAGTTTTGGATGAGTTTATATGCAGGCTTTGGGTCTGGAGCGTCAGTGACAGGGTTTCAGGGCGAAATTCACAATGGAAGGTCATACATGGAGACTTATTTTGAGAAAAGTTTGTGAACGCGAAATGTCTCAAATGGTTTGTAAACAAAATAAATCAACTTCACGGTCGCTTGAAAAGGTAGTTTTGGATGAGTTTATATGCAGGCTTTGGGTCCGGAGCGTCAGTGACAGGATTTCGGGGGGAAATTCACAAAGGGAGGTCATATATGGAGGCCTATTTTGAGAAAAGTTTGTGAAGGCGAAATGTCTCAAATGGTTTGTAAACAAAATAACTCAACCTCACGGTCGCATGAAAAGGTAGTTTTCTATGAGTTTCTTTGCAGGCTTTGGGTCCGGTGCGTCGGTGACAGGGTTTCGGGGCGAAATTCACAAAGGTAGGTCGTATATGGAGATCTATTTTGAGAAAAGTTTGTGAACGCGAAATGTCTCAAATGGTTTGTAAACAAAATAAGTCAACTTAACGATCGCTTGAAAATGTAGTTTTGGATGAGTTTCTATGCAGGCTTTGGGTTCGGAGCGTCAGTGACAGGGTTTCGGGGCGAAATTCGCACAGGAAAGTCATATATGGAGACCTATTTTGAGAAAAGTTTATGAACGCGAAATGTCTCAAATGGTCTGTAACCAAAATAAGTCAACTTCACGGTCGCTTGAAAAGGAAGTTTTGGATGAGTTTCTAAGCAGGCTTTGCCTTCGGAGCATCAGTGACACGGTTTCGGGGCGAAATTCACAAAGGCAGGTCATATATGGAGACCTATTTTGAGAAAAGTTTGTGAACACGAAATGTCTCAAATGGTTTGTAACCAAAATAATTCAACTTCACGGTCGCTGGAGAAGGTACTTTTGGATGAGTTTCTTTGCAGGCTTTGGGTCCGGAGCGTCAGTGACAGGGTTTCGGGGCGAAATTCACAAAGGGAGCTCGTAGATGGAGACCTATTTTGAGAAAAGTTTGTGAACACGAAATGTCTCAAATGGTTTGTAACCAAAATAAGTCAACTTCACGGTCACTTGAAAAGGTAGTTTTGGATGAGTTTCTATGCAGGCTTTGCCTCCGGAGCATCAGTGACACGGTTTCGGGGCGATATTCACAAAGGGAGGTCATATATGGAGACTTATTTTGAGAAAAGTTGGTGAACGCGAAATGTCTCAAATGGTTTGTAAACAAAATAAGTAAACTTCACGGTCGCTGGAGAAGGTAGTTGTGGATGAGTTTCTATGCAGGCTTTGGGTCCGGAGCGTCAGTGACAGGGTTTCGGGGCGAAATTCACAAAGGGATGTCATATATGGAGACTTATTTTGAGAAAATTTGGTGAACGCGAAATGTCTCAAATGGTTTGTAAACAAATTAAGTCAACTTCACGGTTGCTTGAAAAAGGTAGTTTTGGGTGAGTTTCTATGCAGGCTTTGGGTCCGGAGCGTCAGTGACAGGGTTTCGGGGCGAAATTCAAAAAGGGATGTCATATATGGAGACCTATTTTGAGAAAAGTTTGTGAACACGAAATGTCTCAAATGATTTGTAAACAAAATAAGTCAACTTCACGGTCGCATGAAAAGGTAGTTTTCTATGAGTTTCATTGCAGGCTTTGGGTCCGGTGCGTCGGTGACAGGGTTTCGGGGCGAAATTCACAAAGGGAGGTCGTATATTCAGACCTATTTTGAGAAAAGTTTGTGAACGCGAAATGTCTAAAATGGTTTGTAGACAAAATAAGTCAAGTTCACGGTCGCTTGAAAATGTAGTTTTGGATGAGCTTCTATGCAGGCTTTGGGTCCGGAGCGTCAGTGACAGGGTTTCGGGGCGAAATTCACAAAGGAATGTCATATATGGAGACCTATTTTCAGAAAAGTTTGTGAATGCGAAATGTCTCGAATGGTTTGTAAACAAAATAAGTCAACTTCACGGTCGCTTGAAAAGATAGTTTTGGATGAGTTTCTATGCAGGCTTTGGGTCCCGAGCGTCAGTGACAGGGTTTCGGGGCGAAATTCACAAAGGGAGGTCGTATATGGAGGCCTATTTTGAGAAAAGTTTGTGAACACGAAATGTCTCAAATGGTTTGTAAACAAAATAAGTCAACTTCGCGGTCGCATGAAAAGGTAGTTTTGATGAGTTTCTATGCAGGCTTTGGGTCCGGTGCGTCGGTGACAGGGTTTCGGGGCGAAATTCAGAAAGGGAGGTCGTATATGGAGACGTATTTTGAGAAAAGTTTGTGAACGCGAAATGTCTCAAATGGTTTGTAAACAAAATAAGTCAACTTCATGGTCGCTTGAAAAGGTACTTTTGGATGAGTTTCTATGCAGGCTTTGGGTCCAGAGCGTAAGTGACAGGGTGTCGGGGCGAAATTCACAATGGGAGGTCATATATGGAGGCCTATTTTGAGAAAAGTTTGTGAACGGGAAATGTCTCGAATGGTTTGTAAAGAAAATAAGTCAACTTCACGGTCGCTTGAAAAGGTAGTTTTGGATGAGTTTCTATGCAGGCTTTGGGTCCGGAGCGTCAGCGACAGGGTTTCGGGGCGAAATTCACAAAGGGAGGTCATAGATGGAGACCTATTTTGAGAAAAGTTTGTGAACGCGAAATGTCTCAAATGGTTTGTAACCAAAATAAGTCAACTTCACGGTCGCTTGAAAAGGTAGTTTTGGATGAGTTTCTATGCAGGCTTTGTGTCCGGAACGTCAGTGTTAGCGTTTCGGGGCGAAATTCACAAAGGGAGGTCATATTTGGAGACCTATTTTGAGAAAAGTTTGTGAATGCGAAATGTATCAAAAGGTTTGTAAACAAAATAAGTAAACTTCACGGTCGCTTGAAAAGGTAGTTGTGGATGAGTTTCTTTGCAGGCTTTCGGTCCGGATCGTTAGTGACAGGGTTTCGGGGCGAGATTCACAAAGGGTGGTCATATATGGAGACCTATTTTGAGAAAAGTTTGTGAACGCAAAATGTCTCAAATTGTTTGTAAACAAAATAAGTCAACTTCACGGTCGCTTGAAAAGGTAGTTTTGGATGAGTTTCTATGCAGGCTTTGGGTCCGGAGCGTCAGTGACAGGGTTTCGGGGCAAAATTCACAAAGGGAGGTCATATATGGAGACCTATTTTGAGAAAAGTTTTTGAACGCGAAATGTCTCAAATGGTTTGTAAACAAAATGAATCAACTTCACTTTCGCTTGAAAAGGTAGTTTTGGATGAGTTTCTATGCAGGCTTTGGGTCCGGAGCGTCAGTGACACGGTTTCGGGGCGAAATTCACAAAGGGAGGTCATATATGGAGACCTATTTTGAGAAATGTTTGTGAACGCGAAATGTCTCAAATGGTTTGTAACCAAAATAAGTCAACTTCACGGTGGCTTGAAAAGGTAGTTTTGGATGAGTTTCCATGCAGGCTTTGGGTCCGGAGCGTCAGTGACATGGTTTCGGGGCGAAATTCACAAAGGGAGGTCGTATATGGAGACCTATTTTGAGAAAAGTTTGTGAAGGCAAAATGTCTCAAATGGTTTGTAAAAAAATTAAGTCAACTTCCCGGTCGCTTTAAAAGGTACTTTTGGGTGAGATTCTATGCAGGCTTTGGGTCCGAAGCGTTAGTGATAGGGCTTAGGTGCGAAATTAACTTAGGGAGGTCATATATGGTGACCTATTTTGAGAAAAGTTTGTGAACACGAAATGTCTCAAATGATTTGTAAACAAAATAAGTCAACTTCACGGTCGCATGAAAAGATAGTTTTGGATGAGTTTCTATGCAGGCTTTGGGTCCGGAATGTGAGTGACAAGGTTTCGGGCCGAAATTCATAAAGGGAGGTCATATATGGAGACCTATTTTGACAAAATGTTTGTGAACGCGAAATGTCTCAAATGGTTTGTAAACAAAATATGTCAACTTCATGGTCGCTTGAAAAGGTAGTTTTGGATGAGTTTCTATGCAGGCTTTGGGTCCCGAGCGTCAGTGACAGGGTTTCGGGGCGAAATTCACAAAGGGAGGTCGTATATGGAGGCCTATTTTGAGAAAAGTTTGTGAACACGAAATGTCTCAAATGGTTTGTAAACAAAATAAGTCAACTTCATGGTCGCTTGAAAAGGTAGTTTTGGATGAGTTTCTATGCAGGCTTTGGGTCCAGAGCGTAAGTGACAGGGTTTCGGGGCGAAATTCACAATGGGAGGTCATATATGGAGGCCTATTTTGAGAAAAGTTTGTGAACGCGTAATGTCTCAAATGGTTTGTAAACAAAATAAATCAATTTCACGGTCGCTTGAAAAGGTAGTTTTGGATGAGTTTCTATGCAGGCTTTGGGTCCGGAGCGTCAGTGACAGGGTTTCGGGGCAAAATTCACAAAGGGATGACATATATGGAGACCTATTTTGAGAAAAGTTGGTGAACGCAAAATGTCTCAAATGGTTTGTAAACAAATTAAGTCAACTTCACGGTCGCTTGAAAAGGTAGTTTTGTGTGAGTTTCTATGCTGGCTTTGGGTCCGGAGCGTTAGTGATAGGGTTTCGGTGCGAAATTCACATAGGGAGGTCATATATGGTGACCTATTTTGAGAAAAGTTTGTGAACACGAAATGTCTCAAATGATTTTTAAACAAAATAAGTCAACTTCGCGGTCGCGTGAAAAGGTAGTTTTCGATGATTTTCTATGCAGGCTTTGGGTCCGGAGCGTGAGTGACAAGGTTTCGGGCCGAAATTCATAAAGGGAGGTCATATATGGAGACCTATTTTGAGAAAAGTTTGTGAACGCGAAATGTCTCAAATGGTTTGTAAACAAAATAAGTCAACTTCATGGTCGCTTGAAAAGGTAGTTTTGGATGAGTTTCTATGCAGGCTTTGGGTCCCGAGCGTCAGTGACAGGGTTTCGGGGCGAAATTCACAAAGGGAGGTCGTATATGGAGGCCTATTTTGAGAAAAGTTTGTGAACGCGAAATGTCTCAAATGGTTTGTAAACAAAATAAGTCAACCTCACGGTCGCTTGAAAAGGTAGTTCTGGATGAGTTTCTATGCAGGCTTTGGGTCCAGAGCGTTAGTGACAGGGTTTTGGGGCGAAATTCACAAAGGGGGGTCATATATGGAGACCTATTTTGTGAAAAGTTTGTGAACGCGAAATGTCTCAAATGGTTTGTAAACAAAATAAGTCAACTTCACGGTCGCTTGAAAAGGTAGTTTTGGATGAGTTTCTATGCAGGCTTTGGGTCTGGAGTGTCAGTGATAGGGTTTCAGGGCAAAATTCACAAAGGGAGGTCATATATGAAGACCTATTTTGAGAAATGTTTGTGAACGTGAAATGTCTCAAACGGTTTGTAAACAAAATTAGTCAACTTCACGGTCGGTTGAAAAGGTAGTTTTGGATGAGTTTCTATGCAGACTTTGGGTCTGGAGCGTAAGTGACAGGGTTTTGCGGCGAAATTCACAAAGGGATGTCATATATGGAGACCTATTTTGAGAAAAGTTGGTGAACGCGAAATGCCTCAAATGGTTTGTAAACAAATTAAGTCAACTTCACGGTCGCTTGAAAAGGTAGTTTTGGGTTAGATTCTATGCAGGCTTTGGGTCCGGAGCGTCAGTGACAGCGTTTCGGGGCGAAATTCACAAAGGGAGGTCATAGATGGTGACCTATTTTGAGAAAAGTTTGTGAACACGAAATGTCTCAAATGATTTGTAAACAAAATAAGTCAACTTCACGGTCGCGTGAAAAGGTAGTTTTGGATGAGTTTCTATGCAGGCTTTGGGTCCGGAGCGTGAGTGACAAGGTTTCGGGCTGAAATTCATAAAGGGAGGTCATATATGGAGACCTATTTTGAGAAAAGTATGTGAACGCGAAATGTCTCAAATGGTTTGTAAACAAAATAAGTCAACTTCATGGTCGCTTGAAAAGGTAGTTTTGGATGAGTTTCTATGCAGGCGTTGGGTCCCGGGTGTCATTGACAGGGTTTCGGGGAGAAATTCACACAGGGAGGTCGTATATGGAGGCCTATTTTGAGAAAAGTTTGTGAATGCGACATGTGTCAAATGGTTTGTAAACAAAATAAGTCAACCCCACGGTCGCATGAAAAGGTAGTTCTAGATGAGTTTCTATGCAGGCTTTGGGTCCGCAGCGTTAGTGACAGGGTTTTGGGGCGAAATTCACAAAGGGAGGTCATATATGGAGACCTATTTTGTGTAAAGTTTGTGAACGCGAAATGTCTCAAATGGTTTGTAAACAAAATAAGTCAACTTCACGGTCACTTGAAAAGGTAGTTTTGGATGAGTTTCTATGCAGGCTTTGGGTCCGGAGCGTTAGTGACAGGGTTTTGGGGCGAAATTCACAAAGGGGGGTCATATATGGAGACCCATTTTGTGAAAAGTTTGTGAACGCGAAATGTCTCAAATGGTTTGTAAACAAAATAAGTCAACTTCACGATCGCTTGAAAAGGTAGTTTTGGATGAGTTTCTATGCAGGCTTTGGGTCCGGAGCGTCAGTGACAGGGTTTCGGGGCAAAATTCACAAAGGGAGGTCATATATGAAGACCTATTTTGAGAAATGTTTGTGAACGTGAAATGTCTCAAACGGTTTTTAAAGAAAATTAGTCAACTTCATGGTCGGTTGAAAAGGTAGTTTTGGATGAGTTTCTATGCAGGCTTTGGGTCTGGAGCGTAAGTGACAGGGTTACGGGGCGAAATTCACAAAGGGAGGTCATATATGGAGACCTATTTTGAGAAAAGTTTGTGAACGCAAAATGTCTCAAATGGTTTGTAAACAAAATAAGTCAACCTCATGGTCGCTTGAATAGGTAGTTTTGGATGAGTTTCTATGCAGGCTTTGGGTCCGGTGCGTCAGTGACAGGGTTTCGGGGCGAAATTCACAAAGGGAGGTCATATATGGAGACCTAATTTGAGAAAAGTTTGAAAAGGTAGTTTTGGTTGAGTTTCTATGCAGGCTTTGGGTCCGGAGCATCAGTGACCGGATTTCGGTGTGAAATTCACAAAGGGAGGTCATATATGGAGACCTATTTTGAGAAATGTCTCAAATGGTTTGTAAAAAAAATAAGTCAACTTCACGGTCGCTTGAAAAGGTAGTTGTGGATGAGTTTCTATGCAGGCTTTGGGTTCGGACCGTCAGTGACAGGGTTTCTGGGCGAAATTCACAAAGGGAGGTCATATATGGAGACCGGTTTTGAGAAAAGTTTATGAACGCGAAATGTCTCAAATGGTTTGTAAACAAAATAAGTCAACCTCACGGTCGCTTGAAAAGGTAGTTCTGGATGAGTTTCTATGCAGGCTTCGTTCCAAGGCGCGCCCAAACCCGGGGGTCCGTGGCGGCGGTCCCAAAGCCCCGAGTGCTACCAAGTCGAGTGGAACTGCCCTCCCGACTCGCAGCTCGAAACGTGGGCGTGGAGAGACTGCCCTATCACCCGAAAAGACGTCTAAGCAAGCCAAGATTACCACCTCCAAGCCTCGGAAGGTCGTGTTTGTCCCCAAGATCAAGATGAGCATTCCTGTAGCCTCAGCGTAAGTATCTTCACTTTGACATTTATTGTCATGGCTCAATCCGAGTGTCATGATATTCCGAGTGTTTTCATTGTAGTGCCGATACTTCGACTGCCTCGCCTGACCCTCAATCTCTGGAGAAGGAAAAGGCTGACGCTGATGTTGCGTCCTCAAAGGGTAAGCTTCTGACTCACTCGAGCGCACATTTCAATTTTTCTTTGTGCTTGTTTCTGACTGTTCTTCTGAACGCTTGCAGCTCCGCGTGAAGTGATAGACCTCGACGCGGGCGACAGGGTCGAACCGCCAAAGTCGTCTGTAGACGCGGATGTCGTGATGCAGGAGCTGCCATCTGCCAGTGTTTTAGTGTTGGCGCAGGGGACCAGCTCAGGGGCCGGAGCCGCATTCGGTTCTGAAACTGTATCCCTTTCACCCATTCCTCCTGCTGCCAATATCTTCACGCTACACCATGTCCCGGAGCATCAGGTGGGGGCGACCAAAGAAGCATTGATCCAACTGGGGGTGATAAGCGAGCGGCTGAAGACAGCTTATGACGCGAGTGAAGCACTGCAGAAGAATGTCCGAGTAAGTACTCTTGTAAGTACCTTCTCAGTCGGAAATTTTGATCCGTGTGATTTTTATTTTGATCCCGAGTGGGTTTGCGTCTGGGCACACCCACTGGGTGTTTCGGTTTCCAGTGGGGGCGCGCTTAGCGCACCCACTGGGTGTAGTCCCCGAGGCTGCCGTCGACTGATCTAGTCGGTGGGAGTCTAGAAAACCGAGTGCACGCGGAGTTCAATACATTGACGAGCTCAAATAGAGCCTTGTCTTTATTTTCCAGTGGGGGCGCGTTGAGCGCACCCACTGGGTGTAGTCCCCGAGGCTGCTGTCGACTGATGCCGTCGGCGGGAGTCTTAGAGTCTGAATCAAGGTCTGATCAATGTTTGTCTTTTGTTTCCTGTGGACAGGCTGTTTGAGAACTCGGAAACCATTATAATGTTCTGCAGAAGGAGGTACAGGAGCTGCGTCTCAACCTGGAGGCCGAGAAGGCCAAAAATTCTCAACTGCAGCATGAGAAGAAGTCAATCGAAGGTAAGTCCTTCCTGTCCGACAATAATAGTAACTTCTCTCCTTCCCCATCCGACTGAATATGCTTCATCAGATCTTCGTGGAGAAAATCGTAAACTTGTCCAGAGGCTGAAGAATTCTATTTCTTTAGAAACTATGAAGAACGCTCTTGAGAAGAAGGACGTCGATCTAGCGGCCGCTCAAAAGGAAGCCAGCCGAAAGGCCAAAGAGGCCGAGGAGAAACTGAAGACAGTCGGAAAGCTGGAGGAGGAGAAGAAAGCTTTGTAAGCCACTGTGCAGAAGTCCAAGGAAGAACTTGTAGAGCTGAAGAGGTCACACGCCGAGTGGGAGACCAGACTCAAGCACATCACTGCCAAGAAAGCAGAGCTGGAGGAGTATGTTGAGGAATTCAATGGTGAAGCCAATGAAAAGCTCAAAGGTAACTTTCCCAAGTGATTCTCATGGAGCTAGATTAAACCGAATGAATTATATCTGTCTCTGACTTCTTTCTTCATTTGGCCAAATCCAGCATTTTGTGACGATGTGGCGGAGGAGACAAACAAAATTGAGAAGGAGCTGGATCCATCCCAAGGTCTGCTTAAGGACAGCGCTGCCATGGGCGTGCTCCGCTTGGAAGAGCGTGTCGAGCAAGTGGCCCTGTATATCAGGGAGCTTAGCGCCGCCATCTCCGCAATCGATCGCGATGTTTTTTCTGACGATGAGCCTTCGAAGGACCTGGAGACCATGCTTGCCCGAGTGAAGGTGGTGCCGAGCCGAGTGAAGGACTGGAAGAAATCTGCAGCTCGGGCTGGTCCCGACATCGCCCTCTCGTTAGTCCGTATCCACTGCAAATGGGTGGACGAGAAGAAGTTGAAGTCTCTTGATGTAGCTATCAGGAAGCACGCCAAGATCGATGACTTCATGGAGATGTTCATGGAGGCTGCCACTCGGATAGCGGACAGCCTCGACCTGGACACCTTCGTAGAAGCAGTGCCTCAGCTTGAGTGATCGTCAGGTTTAAACTCTAGACATTTTTGCCTGGGAATGCCGAGTGGTAGCTGTAACCGTAAAACTTTGAATGAGCTTGAGGCTCCTATCGTCAAGACTTTTATCCGTCCTCTTATTGCCTCGGGATACAGTTTTTATTTGCCTTGGCTTGGTTCAACCTTTGCTTTCCGAACGTTTGTGCTTAGGCGACACGGAGTCGCAGCTCAGTCCTCGAGTATGGGCGTGACCTGCACTCAGGATTGTTCGTTAGAACAATGATGGTCTTGTCCATCTTGTTGTCCGAGTGAGAAGGATGTCCCACTCTAGACATTTTTAACTTAGGCGATGCGAGACCGCGGCTAAGCCCCCGAGTGTAGGTGAGACCTGCACTCGGATTAGTTCTTGCGAACAATGATGGTCCTATCCATCTTGTCGTCCGAGTGAGAAGGATATCCCACTCTAGACATTTTTAACTTAGGCGATGCGGGACCGCAACTAAGCCCCCGAGTGTAGGTGAGACCTGCACTCGGATTAGTTCTTGCGAACAATGATGGTCCTGTCCATCTTGTCGTCCGAGTGAGAAGGATATCCCACTCTAGACATTTTTAACTTAGGCGATGCGGGACCGCGACTAAGCCCCCGAGTGTAGGTGAGACCTGCACTCGGATTAGTTCTTGCGAACAATGATGGTCCTGTCCATCTTGTCGTCCGAGTGAGAAGGATATCCCACTCTAGACATTTTTAACTTAGGCGATGCGGGACCGCGACTAAGCCCCCGAGTGTAGGTGAGACCTGCACTCGGATTAGTTCTTGCGAACAATGATGGTCCTGTCCATCTTGTCGTCCGGGTGAGAAGGATATCCCACTCTAGACATTTTTAACTTAGGCGATGCGGGACCGCGGCTAAGCCCCCGAGTGTAGGTAAGACCTGCACTCAGATTAGTTCTTGCAAACAATGATGGTCCTGTCCATCTTGTCGTCTGAGTGAGAAGGATGTCCCACTCTAGACATTTTTAACTTAGGCGATGCAGAATCGCAGCTAAGCCCCCGAGTGTAGGTAAGACCTGCACTCGGATTAGTTCTTGCGAACAATGATGGTCCTGTCCATCTTGCGTCCGAGTGAGAAGGATGTCCCACTCTAGACATTTTTAACTTAGGCGATGTGGAATCGCAGCTAAGCGTTTTACACCCACTTGGGGTGACATAGGACACTGATTCACCGGAGTGACAAGAGTTAAATTTCGACAACATATAAAGGAACTAAACTTTATTCATCGAGATCACTCGGATTCATTTCTAGAATTATAAACTAAAGTAGTTATGTTCTAGGTGTAGAACTTGCGAAGCAGGTCTGCGTTCCAAGTTCGGGGCTCTTCTACTCCATCTTTGATGTTGTAAAGCCAGTAGGCTCCATTGTGCAAGACTTTGGAGATTGCATACGGCCCCTGCCACGGAGGCGCTAGCTTGTGGGGTTTCTGCTGATCCAGTCGGAGGACAAGGTCTCCTTCCTGAAAAGCTCGGTCCTGGATGTGTCTGTCATGGTAACGCCTCAGATCTTGCTGATCGAGCGTCGATCTGATGAGGGCCATCTCTCTCTCTTCCTCTAAAAGGTCGAGGCCGTCTTGCCGAGTGGCTTCGGCTTCAGCTTCATCATATAGTTCCACTCGGGGGGAATTGTGTTGAAGATCACTCGGCAACACAGCCTCTGATCCGTACACCATGAAGAAAGGCGTGCGCTTCGTAGAGCGGTTTGGGGTTGTCCTAATGCCCCATAAGACAGAAGGCAATTCTTCAACCCAAGCTCCAGCGGCATACTTCAGGTCTCTCATCAATCGGGGCTTCAGACCTTGCAGAATCATTCCGTTTGCGCGCTCTACCTGCCCATTCGACTGCGGGTGAGCCACTGAGGCGTAATTAACCCGAGTGCCTTGAGAGAAACAAAATTCACGGAACTCTTCCGAGTCGAAGTTCTTCCGGTTATCCGTGATAATATCATGTGGTACGCCGAATCTGAAGATGATCTGCCGAATGAAACTGACGGCAGTGCCTGCATCCAAACTCTTGATGGGCTTTGCTTCGACCCATTTGGTGAACTTGTCAACCGCCACGAGCAGATGTGTGAATCCACTCAACCCAGTCCGCAAGGGACCGACCATATCGAGGCCCCATACTGCGAACGGCCAAGTGATCGGGATCATCTTGAGCGCGAACGCTGGCTTGTGGGACTTATTCTTGTAGAACTGACAGCCAACACACAGGTCCACTGTGGGGCCGTGCATCTAGCAAATTCCTGCGCATGTGGAATTTCCATTTTCTCGTTCGCCTGAATCCCTTGCTGCTTCATTGGCTCGAGGCCAATAAAAACCTACTCGGAAAGCCTTAGCAACCAAAGTCCGAGAGGACGCATGGTGGCCGCAGGTTCCCGAGTGGATTTCATGTAAGATTTGCAGCCCTTCCTCTAGGGAGATGCATTTTTGGATGACTCTTGTGGTGCTTTTCTTATACAACTGGTCTCCCATAACTTCGAATGACTTGGATCGACGGAAGATCCGACGGGCTTCTTCTTCGTCTTTGGGGAGTTCTTGTCTGAGCAGGTACGCCAAATAGGGTTGAGTCCACTCGGGAGTGACTTAATTTCGTGGACCAGATCCACTATAGCTGGAACTTGTCGGATCAGACGGACTGACTGCTTGCGGGGGCTCCTCTGTGAAAGGATCTTCTGCGATTGTTGGAGTGTGTAGATGTTCGAGGAATATGTCCTTGGGGACCTCCCACCGAGTGGAACCAATCTTTGCTAAGTCGTCTGCTGCCTGGTTCTTCGCACGAGGAACTTGATGCTGCTCCAATCCTTCAAAGTTCTTCTCCAGCTTTCTGACTGCGTTGCAGTAGCCGGTCATGGCTGGGCTCCGAATGTCCCATTCCTTCATCACTTGATTGACAACGAGGTCCGAATCACCGTAGACCATCAAACGACGAATGCCGAGTGAGATGGCCATACGGAGGCCATACAGGAGGGACTCGTATTCAGCCTCATTGTTTGATGAATCAAAATGTATCTGGAGGACGTAATTCAACTTATCTCCTCTGGGAGAGAAAAGGACGACTCCAGCTCCCGAGCCATTGAGCATCTTAGATCCATCAAAGAACATGGTCCAATGTTCGGAGACACTCGGGGTCGGTTGCTCTTGTTCCATCCATTCGGCCATAAAATCCACCAAAGCCTGAGACTTGATTACTTTCTTGGCTTCAAATTTTATTTCCAGCGGCAGGAGTTCAATCTCCCATTTTGCCACTCGGCCAGTAGCATCTCTGTTGTGCAGAATCTTCGACAGGGGAGCGTTGCTGACGACTGTGACCGAGTGATCTTGAAAGTAATGAACCACCTTCTTTACCGTTAGGTAAATACCATAGACAAGCTTTTGGTAATGTGGGTACCTTTGCTTGGAAGGCGTCAGGACTTCTGAGATATAGTATATAGGCTTTTGCACTTTGAATGTATTTCCCGGCTCCTCGCGCTCTACAACAAGGACAGTGCTGACCACCTGGCTAGTGGCCGTGATGTACAGGAGTAGAGGTTCCTGGCTGCCCAGAGCAGCTAACATCGGCTGGGTGGAAAGCAATGCCTTGAGTTCCTCGAACGCGGCTTGTGCTTCGGGTGTCCACTCGAATTTGTCAGACTTCTTCATCAGTCGGTAGAGCGGTAATGCCTTCTCACCGAGTTTTGAGATGAATCGGCTCAGAGCCGCAAGGCAACCGGTCAACCTTTGCACGTCGTGCAGGCGTTCAGGTTGTTTCATTCGGATTATAGCACCAATCTTATCCGGATTTGCGTTGATCCCTCGTTCGGAAACAAGGAAACCGAGTAACTTTCCGGCGGGCACTCTAAATGTGCACTTCGCTGGATTCAGCTTTATTCCAAAGCGTAGCAGGTTCGCGAAGGTTTCAGCGAGGTCAGTCAGGAGGTCAGAACCTTTCCTTGACTTGACCACGATGTCATCCATATATGCCTCCACGTTCCGACTGATCTGCTCTCGCAAGCATTTCTGTATCATGCGTTGGAAAGTAGCGCCAGCATTTTTCAGACCGAATGGCATTGTGATGTAGCAAAAACACCTGAATGGGGTGATGAAGGCTGTTTTTATTTCATCAGGGCCGTACATTCGGATCTGGTGGTACCCGGAGTACGCATCCAGGAATGAAAGACATTCGCATCCGGCTGTAGAGTCCATTATCTGATCTATCCGAGGTAAAGGAAAATGATCCTTCGGGCAGGCCCGATTGAGATGTTTGAAGTCAATACACATACGGAGTGACTTGTCCTTCTTCGGTACCAAGACAACATTCGCGAGCCACTCGGAGTGGTAAATCTCGCGAATGAACTCGGCGGCGAGGAGCCTAGCTATCTCTTGACCAATCGCCTTGCGCTTCTTGACGGAGGATCGGCACAAGTACTCCTTGATTGGCCAGTTCCCTGGGAACACCAGGCATGTCAGACGGCTGCCATGCGAAGATATCCCAGTTCTCACGGAGGAACTGCATGAGCTCGGCTTCCTGTTTGTCTCCGAGTGAAGTGGAGATGTTCGTCGGGGCGGCACTTGGGTCACTTGGATGAACATGGATTTTCTTAGTCTCGCTAGCCGACTAGAAGGCTGATTCTGAAGCTGACCGCTTTGATCTGAGCAGATCAGCAGTATCTACTTCTTTCTTGTATCCTTCAAGCTCGACCGCAAGCACTTTTTCATTGGCGATCTTTGTACCCTGCTAAAGGCACTCTTCGGCGATCTTCCGGTCGCCAGTGACTGTAATCACACACTTAGGTCCTGTCATCTTGAGCTTGAGATACACGTAACATGGTCTGACCATGAAACGTGCTTAGGCAGGCCTACCCAGGATAGCGTGGTAAGCACTGCGGAAGTCCACCACCTCAAAGGTTAATCTTTCCTTTCGGAAGTTCTTCTCGCCTCCGAATACTATGTCCAGAGCGATCTGGCCGAGTGACTCTGCCTTCTTCTCGGGGACGATCCTGTGGAAATGCATGTTGATCTTGCTCAATCAGGACATCGGGATGCCCATAGCCTTGAGCGTGTCAGCATATATGATATTAAGCCCGCTGCCTCCGTCCATTAGGACCTTGCGCAGTCGGACGCCACCTACTGCTGGGTCCACGACCAGTGCCTGCCTCCCAGGGGTGGCAATATGAGGCGGATGATCAGACTGGTCGAAGGTGACAGGCGTCTTCGTCCAATTGAGGTACTTAGTAGCAGTCGGAACTGCCATATTGACCTCCCGATTGATAACTTTCAGCTGCCTCTTGCTTTCCACGTCGGCGAAAATCACGTTGAGAACCTTGTCGACTTTTGGATACTCGGAAGTATCTCCCTCATCCTCGACATCGACCTTCTCACTCAAGGGCTCAGCGCCCATCTCCTGTTTGAGCAGGCGACATTCCCGAGTGGTATGCTTCGGGAGCACAACATTGCCTTCTTCATCCGTCTTGGTACGAATTTTGCAAGGCTGGTCAAGAATGTCGGATTTGTACTCGGACTTCTTCTTGGGAATCCATTCTTTCTTTTTTTTCTTGGGCTTCGGCTTGCCTTGCCCTTGCCCTTGGACGGCTGCGACCTCTGCTTTGCCGGAGGCGTCAGCCTTCCGCTTCTGATTTTTCCCGGCGTTGCCTCCCGATTGAGGGGCGTTGTCGGCTCTCGCTTTGCCGCTACGGAGGCGGTCTTCTTCTTCGCCATTGGCATACTTGTTTGCAATCTCCATGGCCCGACTGAGGGACAGATCCCCAGACCGGCCGAACTTCAAGACTAACTCCCGATACCGAGTGCCTGCCTTGAAGGCGCACACAGCCTGATGCTCGGTGACATTTTCCACGGTGTTATGCAACGTGGTCCAGCGCTGAATGTACTCTGAGAGAGTTTCATTGTTCTTCTGAACGCAGTGCTGGAGTTCGGTCAGTCTAGCCGGGCGCTTGTAAGTGCCTTCGAATGTTTTGACGAACACTCGGGCTAAGTCTTCCCAACAGTAAATGCAGTTGGCAGGCAACTGATTTAGCCACGCCCGCGCAGACCCTTCCAACATGAGCGGAAGGTGCTTCATGGCAACAAAATCGTCGTCGCCGCCGATCTGGACAACGACTCGATAATCTTCGAGCCAAGTCTCTGGCTTGGATTCGCCATTAAACTTTCCAATTCCGGTTGACAATCGGTAATTGGGGGGTATTTCCGCCTCTCGGATGTATCTACTGAAACACCCAAGGCCGGTAACTCCCCAGCCACTCGCTCGGTCTCTATCATATCTGTAGGGTAACGCAGCAGAAAAAAAAAAGTCCGACCTACGCACCAGCCCAGGACCACTATGGAGACTGCATATAAGGTTTGATCTTTTTCGTTACCGACTCGTAGCGCAGCGGAAGTAGAGTCGATGACGATCGGTGGTGCAGATCCCCGCAGCTAGGATTTACAACCTCCCAACCGCGAGGATGTATACCCTCATCCGCCCCTCAGACAACCCTCCGGGAGGCGGTCAGACAGTCCCCCGGACGGTGTCACGGACAGCCCTTCGGGAGGACCTTAGAAACTCGGATGGTCACTCGGACAGCCCTTCGGGAGGACCTACTAAACTCCGACGGTCACTCGGACAGCCCTTCGGGAGGACCTTCAAAACTCGGATAGTCACTCGGACAGCCCTTCGGGAGGACCTACTAAACTCGGACGGTCACTCGGACAGCCCTTCGGGAGGACCTTCGAAACTCGGACAGTCACTCGGACAGCCCTTCGGGAGGCACTCTCGAACTAAGACCGAAACAACGATCTCTCTACAGAGTTGCACACATACGGTTTCATCTATCCGGCAGGGCTTCGCCGTCCAGAACTAGTTCCTGCCGGAACCCAGACAGCCTTTCGGCTCTACGAAACTATTTCGCTGGGAGGGAGAGAGAAAGCCAGATCATGCATGGCACTTGTATGTGAGAAGGGATGAGTTTTGGGCTGCCCCCTCCACCTCTATTTATAGGAGAAGGAGGGGTGGAGGGGCTGAAATTTCAGCCACATCCATCCATGTCATCTCCAAGATATTTTGGAGCAAAAGCCCAAAAAGGTGGCATTCCAAAAAGTAACCATAAAGCCGAATTCACTATTCACGACGACATTTTTCAGCGTCTGTTCGAACTGAAAATATTTATGTGGGCTTAGAACATTTCCAGTACCCACTAAAATAATTTTCAATGCGTTCCGAAACAATTCCGGTTTAGTGATTTTCATCTGCGAAAAGCATCTGAAGCGGTTCCGGCAGCTCCGGAACATTTCCGGTTTTCATCCCGGAAAATTCCAGAAAGTTTCCAGAACGATTCTGGCACCCTCCAAGAATTATCAGGCATGTGCCGAAACCAATTTGACTTATGGTATCCCCTGAAACAACTTTTTAGTTTCACCGGAACTCATCCGGTGACCTCTCTCTTCGGAACTTTTCCGCTGTCTCCGAAAACTTTTTCCGGAAACTTTCTCTCAGACTCCCTGTCTAGTATTCAGCAGATAGATGACCCTTAAGCGTGTGACCCTATAGGTTCGGTGAAGTATAGACATGACCCGGAACCCCTTCCGATCAATGATCAACATCGGAGCCGTGGACACCCATATTGACCCCTATACCCACACGAATGAATATTCGAGTGAACCTCCAGTTGCCGTGTGCTATTCCTGTTGCTTCGCGATATGTCACAAATACCCGAGGTGAGACATGTTGGCATCCCCGTGGATCAACAACTTGTCCACTGTTGGGGAACGTTGCATGGGAAACAAAAAATTTCCTACGCACACGCAAGGTCTATCCATGGTGATGAGCATCTACGAGAGGGAGAGTGGATCTACATATCCTTGTAGATCGCTAAGCGGGAAGCGTTAAGAAATGCGGTTGATGTAGTCGAACGTTTTCGCGATCTGAATCGCCGAGCGTCCCGCGATCCAATCACGATCCATCTCGCGATCCAATCACGACCCGTCCCGCAATCCCATCACAATCCGTCCCGCGATCAAATCACGAACCGTCTCGCGATCCTGATCACGGTCCTTCCGATCTAGCGCCGAACAGACGGCACCTCCGCGTTCATCACACGTATAGCTCGATGACGATCTCCGCCTTCTTGATCCAGCAAGAGGGAGCGGAGAGGTAGATGAGTTTTCCGGCAGCGCGATGGCGCGGCGGCGGTGGTGGTGGAACTATTCCGGCAGGGCTTCGCTTAAGCACCGCCGAACTAGACTAGAGGAGAAAACGATCTAGATGAAGTAGAGGGAGCACGTGGCAATTAGGGTTAGCTCTCCCCTCTAAATCCTCTAGTATATATAGGAGGGAGGGAGGGGAGGAGGCAGCCTCAAACCCTCAAGGGCTGGCCGAAATTGGAGGTGGAGGAGTCCTACTCCAAACCTATTAGGAGTAGGATTCCTCCTCTCCACTTGGAAACCCTTTCCACCTTTCCCCCTTTGGGTTTTTCCCACCCCTAGCCGCATGGGCCTTAGTGGGGGGCTCGGCCTGCCCACTAAGGGCTGGCTTGACTCCTCCCACAGCCCATGAGGCCCTTTGGGTCGAGACACCCCTCCCGATGGTCCCTGGTACCCCTCCCAGCACTCCCGGTAACCTACCGAAATACCCGAAACTTTTCCGGTGACCAAAACGGGACTTCCTATATATCAATCTTTACCTCCGGACCATTCCGGAGCTCCTCGTGACGTCCAGGATCTCATCCGGGACTCCGAACAACCTTCGGTCACCACCATGCATAACTCTACTATACCGAAACGTCACCGAACCTTAAGTGTGCAGACCCTGCGGGTTCGAGAACTATGTAGACATGACCGAGACACCTCTACGGTCAATAACCAATAGCGGAACCTGGATGCCCATATTGGTTCCTACATATTCTACGAAGATCTTTATCGGTTGAACCTCTATGTCAAGGATTCAGTTAATCCCATATGTTGTTCCCTTTGTTCTTCGGTATGTTACTTGCCCGAGATTCGATCGTCGGTATCTCTATACCTAGTTCAATCTCGTTACCGACAAGTCCCTTTACTCGTTCCATAATACAAGATCCCATGGCTAACACTTTAGTCACATTTCTTGCAAGGCTTGTTGTGATGTTGTATTACCGAGTGGGCCCTGAGATACCTCTCCGTCACACGGAGTAACAAATCCCAGTCTTGATTCATACCAACTCAACAGACACCCTCGGAGATACCTGTAGAGCATCTTTATAGTCACCCAGTTACGTTGCGACGTTTGATACACACAAGGTATTCCTCCGGTGTCAGTGAGTTGCATGATCTCATGGTCATAGGAACAGATACTTGACATGTAGCAAACAATAGCAATAAACTGACACGATCATATGCTATGTTCATAGTTTGGGTCTTGTCCATCACATCATTCTCCTAATGATGTGATCCCGTTATCAAATGACATCTCATGTCTATGGCTAGGAAACCTTGACCATCTTTGATCAACGAGCTAGTCTATTAGAGGCATACTAGGGACACAGTGTTGTCTATGTACCCACACATGTATTTGATTTTCCAATCAATACAATTATAGCATGGATAATAAACGATTATCATGAACAAGGAAATATGATAATAACTAAATTATTATTGCCTCTAGGGCATATTTCCAACAATCTCCCACTTGCACTAGAGTCAATAATCTAGTTCACATCACCATGTGATTTACATTGTTATGAATCTAACACCCAATGAGTTCTGGGGTTCGTTCATGCTTTGCATGTGAGAGAGGTCTTTAGTCAACGGTCTGCAACATTCAGATCCGTGTGTTCTTTGCAAATCTATATGTCATACTGCTGATGCTACCACGCTCCACTTGGAGCTATTCCAAATGGTTGCTCCACTATACGTATCCTGACTGCTACCCAGAGTCGTCCGGATAGGTGTCAAAGCTTGCATCAACATAACCCTTTACGATGAACTCTTTATCACCTTCATAATCGAGAAATATTTCCTTAGTCCTCTAGTTACTAAGGATAATCTTGACCGTTGTTCAGTGATCCACTCCTGGACCACTCTTGTACCCCTTGACAGACTCATGGCAAGGCACACACTAGGTGCGGTACACAGCATGGCATACTATACAGAGCCTATGGATAAGGCATAGGGGAAGACCTTCGTCCTTTCTCTTTCTTCTGCCGTGGTCGAGCTTTGAGTCTCACTCAACTCCACACCTTACAAATCAGGCAAGAACTCTTTCTTTGACTGATCCATTTTGAACTCTTTCAAAATCTTGTCAAGGTATGTACTTATTGAAAGTCTTATCAAACGTCTTGATCTATCTCTATAGATCCTGATGCCCAGTATTTAAGTAGCTTCATTCCAGGTTTTTCTTTGAAAAACTCCTTTCAAACAACCCTTTATGCTTTCCAGAAATTCTACATCATTTCCGATCAACAATATGTCATCCACATATACTTATCAGAAATTCTATAGTGCTCCCACTCACTTTATTGTAAATACAAGTTTCTCATAAACTTTGTATAGACTCAAAAACTTTGATCACCTCATCAAAGCGTATATTCCAACTCCGAGATGCTTGCTCCAGTCCATAGAAGGATCGCTGGAGTTTACATACATTTTAGCATCCTTAGGACTGAAAAAACCTTCCGGTTGTATCACATACAACCTCTCCTCACGGATACCGTTAAGGAAACGATGTTTTGACATCCATCAGCCAGATTTCATAATCGAAAAATGCAGCAACTGCTAACATAATTCCAACAGACTTTAGCATCGCTACGGGTGAGAAAGTCTCATCGTAGTTAACTCCTTGAACTTGTGAAAAACCCTTTGCCACAAGTCGAGCTTTATAGACGGTGACATTACCGTCCGCGTCCGTCTTCCTTTTAAAGATCCATTTGTTCTGAATGGCCTTTCGCCCTTCAGGTAATACTTCCAAAGCCCATACTTTGTTTTCATACATGGATCCCATCTCGGATTTCATGACCTCTAACCATTTCTCGGAATCCGGGCCCATCATCGCTTCTCCATAGCTCGTAGGTTCATCGTTGTCCAACAACATGACCTCTAAGACAGGGTTGCCGTACCACTCAGGAGCAGTACGCGTCCTTGTCGACCTACGAGGTTCGATAGTAACTTGATCCGAAGCTTCATGATCATCATCATTAACTTCTTCTTCAACTAACGTAGGCTCCACAGGAACAACTTTCTGCGCTGCGCTACTCTCTGGTTGAAACAAAGGTTCAACAACCTCATCAAGTTCTATCTTCCTCCCACTCAATTCTTTCGAAAGAAACTCTTTCTCGAGAAAGGACCCGTTTTAGCAACAAACACTTTGTGCTTGGATCTAAGATAGAAGGTTTACCCAACTGTTACGTTAGGGTATTCTATGAAGATGCATTTGTCCGCTTTGGGTTCGAGCTCATTAGGTGAAAACCCTTTTTTACATAAGCGTCGCAGCCCCAAACATTAAGAAATGACAGCTTAGGTTTCCGCCAAACCAAAATTCATACGGTGTCATCTCAACGGACTTAGATGGTGCCCCTTTTAAAGTGAATGTGGTTGTCTCTAATGCATAACCCTAAAACGATAGTGCTAAATCGATAAGAGACATCATAGTTCGCACCATATCCAATAGAGCACGACTACGACGTTCGGACACACCATCACACTATGGTGTTCCAGGTGGCGTGAGTTGTGAAACAACTTCCACATTGTCTTAAGTTGTATACCAAACTCGTAACTCAGATATTCACCTCCACGATCATATCGTAGACATTTTATCTTCTTGTCACGATGATCTCAAACTTCACTCTGATTTTTTTTGAACTTTTCAAACGTTACAGACTTGTGTTTCATTAACTAAATATCCCCATATCTACTCAAATCATCAGTGATGGTAGGAAAATAACGATATCCACCGCACGCTACAACACTCATTGGACTGAATACATCAACATGTATTATTTCCAATAAGTTACTTGCCCGCTCCATCATACCGGAAAACGGGGTCTTAGTCATCTTGCCCATGAGGCATGGTCCGCATGTCTCAACCGATTCGAAATCGAATGAGTCCAAAGATCCATCAGCATGGAGTTTCTTCATGCGTTTTACACCAATATGACATTTAGCGGCAGTGCCACAAGTATGTGGTACTATCATTATTAACTTTGTATATTTTGGCATCAATATTATGGACATGTGTATTACTACGATCGAGATTCAATGAACCATTCACATTGGGTGCATGACCATTGAAGGTATTATTCATGTAAATAGAATAACCATTATTCTCTAACTTAAATGAATAACCGTATTGCAATAAACATGATCTAATCATGTTTATGCTCAACGCAAACACCAAATAACATTTATTTAGGTTCATCACTAATCCCGAAGGTAGAGAGAGCGTGCGATGGTGATCACATCAACCTTGGAAACACTTCCAACACACATCGTCACCTCGCCCTTAGCTAGTCTCCGTTTATTCCGTAGCTTTTATTTCGAGTTACCAACATTTAGCAACTGAACCGGTATCTAATACCCAGGTGCTACTAGGAGTACTAGCAAGATACACATGAATAATACGTATATCAAATATACTTCCGTTGACGTTGCCAGTCTTCTTATCTACCAAGTATCTAGGGTTGTTCCGCTTCAGCGACCGCTCTCCTCATAATAGAAGCACTTAGTCTCGGGTTTGGGTTCAACCTTGGGTTTCTTCACTAGAGCAGCAACTGGCTTGCCATCCATGAAGTTTCCCTCCATGCCCTTGCCCTTCTCGAAACTAGTGGTTTTACTAACCATCAACACTTGATTCTCCTTCTTGATATCTACCTTCGCAGTGTCAAACATCGCGAATAGCTCAGGGATCATCTCCATCCCTAGCATTTTATAGTTCATCACGAAGCTCTAGTAGCTTAGTGGCAGTGACTTGGAGAACTATATCAATCACTATCTTATTTGGAAGATCAACTCCCACTCGATTCAAGCGATTGTAGCACCCACACAATCTGAGCACATGCTCACCGACTGAGCTATTCTCCTTCATCTTGCAGGCAAAGAATCTTGTTGGAGGTCTCATACCTCTCAACACGGGCACGAGCCTGAAATCCCAATTTCAGCTCTTAGAACATCTCATATGTTCCGTGACGTTCAAAATGTTTTGGAGCCTCAATTCTAAGCCGTAATGCATGACGCACTGAATTATCAAGTAGTCATCAGAACGTGCTTGTCAGATGTTCACAACATCTATAGACGACGCTTGAGGGGGGTGGCGCACCGAGCGGTGCATTAAGGACATAAGCCTTCTCTGCAGCAATGAGGACAATCCTCAGATCACAGACCCAGTACGTATTATTGCTGCCATCATCTTTCAAATCTATTTCTCTAGGAACATATAAAAATTCAAGGGAGCTACAGCGCGAGCTAGTGATCTACAACATAATTTGCAAAGACATTTTGACTACATTCATGATAATGAGTTCAATTAATCATATTACTTAGGAACTCCCACTCAAATCAACATCCCTCAGGTTGTCTAAGTGTGACATGATCCAAATCCACCAACCCAAGTCCGATCATCACGTGAGATGAGGTCGTTTCAATGGTGAACATCTCCATGTTGATCATATCTACTATATGACTCATGCTCGACCTTTCGGTCTCTTGTGTTCCGAGGCCATGTCTGTACATGCTAGGCTCATCAAGTTTAACCCGAGTGTTCCGCATGTGCAACACTGGCTTGCACCCGTTGTATGCGAACGTAGAGTCTATCACACCCGATCATCACGTGGTGTCTTGAAATGACGAACTTTCGCAACGGTGCACACTCGGGGAGAACACTATTTTATCTTGAAATTTCAGTGAGGGATCACCTTATAATGCTACCGTCGTCCTAAGCAAAATAAGATGCATAAAAGGATTAACATCACATGCAAATCATAAGTGACATGATATGGCCATGAACTTGTGCTTTTGATCTCCATCTCCAAAGCACCGGCATGATCTCCATCATCACCGGCATGACACCATGATCTCCATCATCTTGATCTCCATCAACGTGTCGCCATGAGGTTGTCGCGCCAACTATCGCTTCTACAACTATTGCTAACTCATAGCGATAAAGTAAAGCAAAACGGCGAAAATAAATTAAAGACAACCCTATGGCTCCTGCCGGTTGCCGTACTCATCGACATGCAAGTCGTGATATTCTATACAAAACATGATCATCTCATACATCACATATATCTCATCATGTAATTGGCCATATCACATCACAACATACCCTGCAAAAACAAGTTAGACGTCCTCTAATTGTTGTTGCATGTTTTACGTGGCTGCTACGGGTATCTAGCAAGAACGATTCTTACCTACGCAAAAACCACAATGGTGATACACAAATTGCTATTCAACCTTCTCAAGGACCGCCTTTGTCGAATCTGATCCAACTAAAGTGGGAGAGACAGACACCCACCAGCCATCTTTATGCAACAAAGTCACATGTCAGTTGATGGAACCGGTCTCTCGTAAGCGTACGAGTAAGGTTGGTCCGGGCCGCTTCATCCCACAATACCGCTGAATCAAGAAAAGACCAAGGGAGGAAGCAATCTGAGCATCAACGCCCACAAACTCCTTTGTGTTCTACTCGTGATCTCATCTACGCATAGACCTAGCTCTGATACCACTGTTGGGGAACGTTGCATGGGAAACAAAAAAATTCCTACGCACACGCAAGATCTATCCATGGTGATGAGCATCTACGAGAGGGAGAGTGGATCTACATACCCTTGTACATGGCTAAGCGGGAAGCGTTAAGGAACGCGGTTGATGTAGTCGAACGTCTTCGCAATCCGAATCGCCGAGCGTCCCTCGATCCAATCACTATCCGCCTCGCGATCCAATCACGATCCGTCCCGCGATCCCATCACGATCCGTCCCGCGATCAAATCACGAACCGTCTCGCGATCCTGATCACGGTCCTTCCGATCTAGCGCCGAATGGACGGCACCTCCGCGTTCAGCACACATATAGCTCGATGACGATCTCCGCCTTCTTGATCCAGCAAGAGGGAGCGGAGAGGTAGATGAGTTCTCCGGCAGCGCGACGGCGCGGCGGCGGTGGTGGTGGAACTATTCCGGCAGGGCTTCGCTTAAGCACCGGCGAACTAGACTAGAGGAGAAAACGATCTAGATGAAGTAGAGGGAGCACGTGGCAATTAGGGTTAGCTCTCCCCTCTAAATCCTCTAGTATATATAGGAGGGAGGGAGGGGAGGAGGCAGCCTCAAACCCTCAAGGGCTGGCCGAAATTGGAGGTGGAGGAGTCCTACTCCAATCCTATTAGGAGTAGGATTCCTCCTCTCCACTTGGAAACCCTTTCCACCTTTCCCCCTTTGGGTTTTTCCCACCCCTAGCCGCATGGGCCTTAGTGGGGGGCTCGGACAGCCCACTAAGGGCTGGCTTGACTCCTCACACATCCCATGAGGCCCTTTGGGTCAAGACACCCCTCCCGATGGTCCCCGGTACCCCTCCCGGCACTCCCGGTAACCTACCGAAATACCCAAAACTTTTCCGGTGACCAAAACTGGACTTCCTATATATCAATCTTTACCTCCAAACCATTCCGGAGCTCCTCGTGACATCCAGGATCTCATCCGGGACTCCGAACAACCTTCGGTCACCACCATGCATAACTCTACTATACCGAAACGTCACCGAACCTTAAGTGTGCAGACCCTGCGGGTTCGAGAACTATGTAGACATGACTGAGACACCTCTATGGTCAATAACCAATAGCGGGACCTGGATGCCCATATTGGTTCCTACATATTCTACAAAGATCTTTATCGGTTGAACCTCTATGTCAAGGATTCAGTTAATCCCGTATGATGTTCCCTTTGTTCTTCGGTATGTTACTTGCCCGAGATTCGATCGTCGGTATCTCTATACCTAGTTCAATCTCGTTACCGGCAAGTCCTTTTACTCATTCCGTAATACAAGATCCCGTGGCTAACACTTTACTCACATTGCTTGCAAGGCTTGTTGTGATGTTGTATTACTGAGTGGCCCCTGAGATACCTCTCCGTCACACGGAGTAACAAATCCCAGTCTTGATTCATACCAACTCAACAGACACCCTCGGAGATACCTGTAGATCATCTTTATAGTCACCCAGTTACGTTGCGACGTTTGATACACACAAGGTATTCCTCCGGTGTCAGTGAGTTGCATGATCTCATGGTCATAGGAACAGATACTTGACATGCAGAAAACAATAGGAATAAACTAACACGATCATATGCTATGTTCATAGTTTGGGTCTTGTCCATCACATCATTCTCCTAATGATGTGCTCCCGTTATCAAATGACATCTCATGTCTATGGCTAGGAAACCTTGACCATCTTTGATCAACGAGCTAGTCTATTAGAGGCATACTAGGGACACAGTGTTGTCTATGTACCCACACATGTATTTGAGTTTCCAATCAATACAATTATAGCATGGATAATAAACGATTATCATGAACAAGGAAATATGATAATAACTAAATTATTATTGCCTCTAGGGCATATTTCCAACATCCACTATGCCAGTTACCTCGTTACTGGTATTGTTCTCTTTTCTCGTTCCCGTGTTCCGGCATCCCCGTGATCAAATCACAAAGTGTCTGGCCAGACGATGATGGATACCGTAACACCGAGAGGGCCCAGAGATATCTCTCCATCGTCGGAGGAGCAAATCCCAATCTTGAGTTATCAAGTTACTTGACATACTTTTCCATGAACCCGTAAGCCGCCGTAATAGCCACCCATTTACGGATGACGTTTAACAAACCCCAAAGTTCATGAAGCAAGCATGAAGAAACTCGATACTCTCATGGTCTAAGGAATCATGCAAACGTTAACCATCTCTGTGTTATTAACCATTAACTTGTGACGAATGAATCTCATAGCATAACATCAATTCGGGTCGATTCAACACAAATGTTCTTCTAACATTGTGCCCTCAAAGTTGCTGGCATAGACATGCCCATGATCAGGAAAACAGAACCATCATGCAACACTTGAGCTAGTCTTAGAGGCCAGACTAGGAATACATTTTACCGTTTATTATTCCACACGTGCATATGAGTCTTCCTCCGAGCCTCGTGGTTATTGCAGACTCGAGAACCATAGCAGTTATAGCATGGAACATAAACCTAATTATGAACAGGGACATAATCAACAACATTTATTATTGCCTCTCGGGCATATCTCCTACAGACTCCCACTTGCACTAGAGTCAATAATCTAGTCAATGCTAATGCACTTTACACCTATGGCATACTGGTGTAAAATATGCTTCGCTTGTGGTATAGCCTGATGTCCAACGGATCTGACAACTTCAGCTCCGTGTGTAACTTTGCATATCTTTGCGTTTTCACGTTTTCACAAAATTCATATTTTGTGTGGACTTGGCTTTGCATATGTGTGAATCATTGGTCGAAACCTGATTCCTCAGACTGAGCTATGGAGCAACTATCTGCAATAGTGTCCCATAGACCAAAGCCATCTTGGAACCATACTAAGTTCATGAATGAACTATATGATTCAACAACTTCTTTGTCGCTTCTAAAGCGTCAACATACTTAGCCTTTGTTATAGAATCCGCCACAGTAACCTGTTTGGAACAATTTCCAACTAATGTGCCACCATTTTGTGTATTTACACAAAACCCTTAACTAAATCGAAAATCGCATGGAGCATTGATGAAGACTGTATCGATGTAATTACTTTACAATGAGCACTTCATAATCTCTGCTTGCAAGAAAACATGTCATCAATACTACTCTAGTACTCAATGACATCTTTCACTGTTGTCCCACGATCAGTACTTTGATCACTTTGGTATCTATACTCGCAACAACTTTGGAGTATTGGACATATCTGGTTGTTTCACATACCATGGAATACATGATTAATCCAAACACAAGAGTGTATGGAATCACCATCATGTATTTTGCTCATCAGTGTTTTGGGACACCGAGTCTTGCAAAAACACTTTCCATGTGACTTCGGCAAGAATCACTCCTTGACGGTTTTTCAATGCTAAAAGGTTTTAGCACCTTGTCAATATGTATTCATTGCTTAGCCCCATTAGGTAAATCTATCTCCATAGATGATCATGCCTAATATTGAGGCTATTTAGCCTAAGTACTTCATCGAAAAAACTATTTTCAAATGAAGTAATAATTCGTGTCAAGAAATTTTATTTCCAATTAACAATGTGTCAAGCACACAAGGTTTTTAGAAATATTATTATGCTCCCACTTACTTTCTTGAATCACAAGCATTTTCGTTACCCATTGATGAAGTCAAAAACCCTTTTCACCATTTCATCAAAACACGAAGATTCCAACTCCATTTTGCTCTCTTCTGTCCATTGTTGGAACTCTGAAGTTTGCATACTTACTAGCATCCTCTGGACTGACAAAATACCTTGGACTGTAACACATGCAAGTCCTTGGTTACATTTCCATCAGATGGAAATCCTTTCGTCATCTATGTTTCATATCTCATCATAGAAACATGTATTAATTGCTAGTTCAACCCGAACCGACTTTAAGCATCGCTACGGCGAAACAACCTCATCGTAGTCAACTCCTTGAACTTGTTATTTCAACAAGTCGAGCTTTATGGATAAAACATTTTTATCCGTATCAGTTTTTAGTTCCATAAATATTCGTTAGATTCTAAGCCTTCCGAAAGGTGTATCAAGATTTTAATCTTGAAACATTTATATGGAAACTATCTCGGATTGTATTGGCATTTAGCCAATTCCGGAGTCAGGGCCCATCACCGCTTCCTTGTGTATCGTAGGTATACTGTTGTCCAACAACAATATCTCATTTGCGCACCTGAGAGGTTTGCACGAGCCTTGCCTACGTGGTTCAGCTGCAAGTTCGACCGAAGTCCATACATTTTATTGCAGAGACTTCCGTATTAGTCGCAGTAGGAAACTCCGGAATCACTTCCAAGGTTCCTTTCCTTTGACCTGATGACGAAGATACTGGTTATCTCGTCGAGTTGCACTGTCCTCCCACTCACCTTTTGTAAGAACTATTCTCTTTAAAAGCATACCGTTTTATAGTGGTGGGGGAATATCCAATAACTTGGGATAACCTACAAAGTAGCACTTGTCTGATTTGGAATAGGTTTGTAACCTTTTACACAAGCCCCATATTCCAAATGTTAAGAAAAGATATAACATGGTTGTGCGTACCATACCATGAGGTCATTTCAACAGACCCGATGGAGCTCTTTTCAGTGTAAAAGCTGCAGTCTCCAAAGAATCACTTTAAAAGGGATAATGGCAAATTTATTTATGTCATCTTTGATCTTACCATGTCATAAATGGTTCGATTACATCTTCACGGACTTTTCACTTATAGTGGTGTTCCGGGAGGTGCAAGTTATGAAACCCCTTTCACAATTCACCAGACACTCGCTAAACTTGTAACTCAAATATTCCTTTCTGCAATCGAATTGTAGAAACATAATTTTCTTGTTAAAACAACTTCTACTTCATTTTTGAAAACCTTTCGAATGATTTCAAAAGATCCAGACTTACGTCTCATCAAGTAAATATCCATATATCTACTTGAGTCATTTCTGAAGAGAGATAAATCCACTACTTGCAACAACATTTATTGGACTACACACATCATAATGTATGATCACCAATATGTTCTTTTCTCGTTCCTTATGGAATGTGAACGGTATTTCAGTCACTTCACTTTTCAGAGGAAAGTTGCAAGTGTCACATGATTCAAAATCAAACGACTTCAAATTCCATCATAATGGAATTTTCCATGCGGGTTTCTCCAATGTGACCAAATGCAGTGCCACACTTGTGTGGTATTCTGTTAGTCTTGCGACATTTAGCGTCAGTGTTATGGATGTATCATATTTCCATCAATATTCATAACATACATCCCATCTTTGATGGAAGCATGGCCCTTCATGTTATTCATAATACTGAACAACAATTGTTGTTTTTATGAACAACTCTTTTGCAACAAAAATTGTGCAATGGGCTAGAGTGTATGAAACTCTAAAATGAATTATGAAAGTAAACCCAGAGGTAATGTATTATTATCAATATTCATAACATACATCTCATTCATAATGAAAGTATGGCCCTTATGTTATTCATAACACCGAACATCAAAAGTTCTCTTATGAACAACCTTCTTGCAAGATACCTTATGCAAAGGGCTAGAGTGTGAAACTCTAAAATGAATTATGAAAGTAAATACATAGGGAATACACCGATGGAAGGTATAGTAACATTTACTATGTTCCATGCGTGTATCTAAACCTCATTCCTCGCTAGTCTTTCAGGCCATAGTAGTTCTTACATCGAGTTGCAACAGAATGCAATCGAGCGGGTATGTTTGTGATTAACTCACAATACCCAAGAATTAGTGATTACCATGTTTAACCATAATTCCCAAGAACTATATCTTTGACCAGCCTTCTATACATCAAAAACTTGTATGACATTCATACATGAGCTGGATATACCAGTCTTCTTTCCTTTTGCCTTTATACTTCTAACAGTTTAACTTTCAGTATTTCTCCTACTCTCAGAAGAAGCACCCAACTTAAGAGTGGCGTTAGCCTCGGACTTCCTAGGCGTGAAAGTTTCACTAAAACCCTTCGGACACTTCCTTTCTCTGTAAGTTGTTCTTTTATTCACCTATCATCATATGACAGGCGTTCTTCTGGATCCCTCTCTTATCAGTCTAATGCATAGTAAACAACTTTGCTAATAGTTTGCAAACAAACATTGCTTTGGATATTTCATATCTTTCAGCCTTTGTTTGTATCTGAAAATTAATTTCCAGTTCCATGAATATCACATAACTATCCCAAAACTTTCGAAGTTCGGGTCTCATGGAAGCAAACGTATTGCACCTGACTGAAACGGAATTCTAGCTTTTGGATCGAAGGACGAGAGTCACATGATCCATAGCATTAGCGGGAGAATACCGAAAGTATGCGATAGGACAAAGTCCTTCTCGGCACTCTAGAGGACAATCCTCACATTACGTTTACCAATCGTAAAGTTTTAACCAGATATTTAACAGCTATTCAATTTTAACAGGGAAGGTGGAAACGCGAGCCATTATTCTACAACTATTTTGCAAACCACACTTAGACAGTGTTCAAAATTAATTGCACAGAGAATTAAACAAGTTAATTCTACAGTGCACTCCCACTCAAACCAATATCTCTCATAATTGATTTTGAGTGATACAAGATCCAGACTTCAATTCATCGCCATAGAATCATCATCTCATGACGGGAATTTTAATCGGTAGGCCAACTTGCCGATCACATCTCTATGTGACTCTTGTTCATCTTTCGATGCATGTGTTCCGAGCTCAGGACGATCCTGCCATGAACGTCAAGACAACCAAGTGATCTTGCTGCGAGGTCTGACCTCACCCGCCTCACACATCCCTAATCGTTCGTACCCATGCATCCATGGCGCACCCCGAAAAGTTAGGTGCCGTGATGGTGCTACACTTGGGAGAACACTAACTACTTGATATTTTTGTGAGAGATCACCCTAATAAAAAGCGACTACCGCGCAATCAAGAAGGGTGCATTATAAGGGATAAACATCTCAGGCAATTCATAATAGCATGATATGGTATAGCCCTTTCTGACGGAGAATTCTTGTATTTCTTCGTCTTCGGCATTCGCGTCGGTGTTCACCTTCGCGAATATTGCCACCACCTTGTTGATGCACCAGATAATATTGCTATCTCTATAGCTAATAAAATAAGTGCATTACTTAAGGTTGACACGCAGGTCATTTAAAGTGACAATCATATGGCTCCAGCCATCATGCCGAATCATGACACGCAGGTCATGTTAATATTACATCATATAGTCATCTCATACATAATCAAATTAATATGAGCACTGCTATACCACATCACATGACATGCAAACCATCCTGCAAAACCAAGTTAGACGCCTCTAATCGGTTCATGCAAACACTTGTTTTACATGGCTGCTAAGGTTTCGAAACAAACCAAAGCTACCAACGTCCATCATCAAGCATGATAATCCAAGTCGCAAGATTAACATTGCGGGGTGTATGAAACACGAGATAATAAAATCTTGAGCCCCATACTAAACTTCGGCATACGCATGACCCCCGTGCAGATCATATCTGCATTGCCCTTTTGTCTGCGAAATTTCATCTTTCTTTTTAACTACGGTGGAATTCAATGAACTGCTAGCACTTCGTTGATCAATCAGGATCGCGGATTGCCAGAACATTGAAACTCCACCATACTGTTATCAAGATCAGAAATATGCAAATTCCAGGGAAGCAACAAGAACATCGGGTAACAGATTTCATCTGCTACCCGCACAAATAATTTTCAGTAATAGAACTCATCTACTACCTAATTATATTGTGCAACACCCATATATCTCTATGTATTCTAGATCGCAACCTGCATCTACGCATAGCACGGCTCTTGATGCCACTGTAGGGTAACGCAGCAGAAAACAAAAATTTTCTGACCTACGCACCAGCCTAGGACCACTATGGAGACTGCATACAAGGTTTGATCTTTTTCGTTACCGACTCGTAGCGCAACGGAAGTAGAGTCGATGACGATCGGCGGTGCAGATCCCCGCAGCTAGGATTTACAACCTCCCAACCGCGAGGATGTATACCCTCATCCGCCCCTCGGATAGCCCTCCGGGAGGTGGTCGGACAGTCCCCCGTACGGTGTCACGGACAGCCCTTCGGGAGGACCTTCGAAACTCGGATGGCCACTCGGACAGCCCTTCGGGAGGACCTACTAAACTCGGACGGTCACTCGGACAGCCCTTCGGGAGGACCTTTGAAACTCGGACAGTCACTCGGACAGCCCTTCGGGAGGACCTACTAAACTCGGACGGTCACTCGGACAGCCCTTCGGGAGGACCTTCGAAACTCGGACAGTCACTCGGACAGCCCTTCGGGAGGCACTCTCGAACTAAGACCGAAACAACGATCTCTCTACAGAGTTGCACACATACGGTGTCATCTATCCGGCAGGGTTTCGCCATCCAGAACTAGTTCCTGCCGGAACCCACACAGCCTTTCGGCTCTACGAAACTATTTCGCTGGGAGGGAGAGAGAAAGCCAGATCATGCATGGCACTTGTATGTGAGAAGGGATGAGTTTTGGGCTGCCCCCTCCACCTCTATTTATAGGAGAAGGAGGGGTGGAGGGGCTGAAATTTCAGCCACATCCATCCATGTCATCTCCAAGATATTTTGGAGCAAAAGCCCAAAAAGGTGGCTTTCCAAAAAGTAACCATAAAGCCGAATTCACTATTCACGACGACATTTTTCAGCGTCTGTTCGAACTGAAAATATTTATGTCGGCTTAGAACATTTCCAGTACCCACTAAAATAATTTTCAATGCGTTCCGAAACAATTCCGGTTTAGTGATTTTCATCTGCGAAAACCATCTGAAGCGGTTCCGGCAGCTCCGGAACATTTCCGGTTTTCATACCGGAAAATTCCAGAAAGTTTCCAGAACGATTCTGGCACCTTCCAAGAATTATCAGGCATGTGCTGAAACCAATTTGACTTTACGGTATCCCCTGAAACAACTTTTCAGTTTCACCGGAACTCATCCGGTGACCTCTCTCTTCGGAACTTTTCCGCTGTCTCCGAAAACTTTTTCCGGAAACTTTCTCTCAGACTCCCTGTCTAGTATTCAGCAGATAGATGACCCTTAAGTGTGTGACCCTATAGGTTCGGTGAAGTATAGACATGACCCGGAACCCCTTCCGATCAATGATCAACATCGGAGCCGTGGACACCCATATTGACCCCTATACCCACACGAATGAATATTCAAGTGAACCTCCAGTTGCCGTGTGCTATTCATGTTGCTTCGCGATATGTTACAAATACCCGAGGTGAGACATGTTGGCAGCCCCGTGGATCAACAACTTGTCCACTATGCCAGTTACCTCTTTACCGGTATTGTTCTCTTTTCTCGTTCCCGTGTTCCGGCATCCCCGTGATCAAATCACAAAGTGTCTGGCCAGACGATGATGGATATCGTAACACCGAGAGGGCCTAGAGATATCTCTCCATCGTCGGAGGAGCAAATCCCAATCTTGAGCTATCAAGTTACTTGACATGCTTTTCCATGAACCCGTAAGCCGCCGTAATAGCCACCCATTTACAGATGACGTTTAACAAACCCCAAAGTTCATGAAGCAAGCATGAAGAAACTCGATACTCTCATGGTCTAAGGAATCATGCAAACGTTAACCATCTCTGTGTTATTAACCATTAACTTGTGACGAATGAATCTCATAGCATAACATCAATTCGGGTCGATTCAACACAAATGTTCTTCTAACATTGTGCCCTCAAAGTTGCTGGCATAGACATGCCCATGATCAGGAAAACAGAACCATCATGCAACACTTGAGCTAGTCTTAGAGGCCAGACTAGGAATACATTTTACCGTTTATTATTCCACACGTGCATATGAGTCTTCCTCCGAGCCTCGTGGTTATTGCAGACTCGAGAACCATAGCAGTTATAGCATGGAACGTAAACCTAATTATGAACAGGGAGATAATCAATAACATTTATTATTGCCTCTAGGGCATATCTCCTACAATATCTGTTCCGATCGACCACTCGCTGAGTGATATCGGATCGGGCATCTTAGCCTCTGTGTCGAACAGGGCTCCGCTCGTGGTTTCTCCCAAGCGGGTTTCCTCCGTCATATGGACGTTGACCACACAGACCGCCCCTCGGAGGGGGGGTCCAACTGAAATCGCGGTCGTCGCGCCTGCGTCCTCCATAGGGGCCTCTCGGGTGAGGAGGAGTTCGCGGATCCTTCCTCGGCGCGAGCGGACTGTGAGCTGACTACACAGTATCTGCCCGAGTAGATTCATTGTGAATGCGCTGATGAGATTGTGATACCTCTGAGTTTTGCTGTAAGGCAGTCTTCAGCAAAGCCTGGATCTGCCGAATGCTCTCGCCTGCCGCCGAATTGGACGGCTGGATCGAATCTGCGATCCGAGTGGCCGCGGCCAGATTCATCAAAGGTGTGCGGATCACCGGGATGGTGTATAGACGATCCTTCGTGAATGTCAACTGGCGGCGGCTACGGCTGGAACTGGGAAGTTCCCTTGCCGCGCGTTCGTCGAGTGAATGCTCTAGCCGCTCGAGACGCTCGCGCTCAGCCAGAGTGGGTTGGCGAGCGGCCTCCAGGGCTATTTCTTCGGGGGTGTTCCCCGCAATGGGCGTCTGAAGGACCTGGTCGTTCCTGCGCCTGATTTCCTCCCGCTGCTCCCAAGTGAGGGGTCGGGGAACGTAGCCGTCGGTGCTGGCGTTGCGGCGGTCGCCGTCCCGATCGCGGGTGTCTCCCGCCGAATGCCCCGGAGGGGCAGCGTCTTGGGCCGGGCCGGCCATCAAGACCTCCGCCACTTCGCCGCTGCTCTCGAAACCGGCAGCATCGGAGGAGTCGTCATCCGAAGAAGAGAAAAGGCAGTGGACTGACTCGTCAGCTTCGAGTGCAGCCACTTGTTGTCCTGCGGCCTGGGCCACCACAGCGTGCTTGATCCAGCGCTGCAGCCGAGAGCGCCCGGAGCGCCGACGAGAAGCCGCAAGACGAATCAGAGAAGTCGCTCGATAAGGTGTAGATGGTTGCCGGAGGAGAACTCCGAACGTCGTCGCGCTAAAGTGCATTGCGCCGGGGGCGGGCAGTGCCTCAGCGTCCAGCGGGGCCTCCTGCAGCCATGCCGAATCGTCGACGGCGAAGCTGAGGGACCCGAAGAGGATCTAGCTGCCGAAAGTGTTCATGACAAACGAGAAAATGGAAATTCCACCTGCGCCGGAATTCGCTAGATGCGCGGCCCCACGGTGGGCGCCAACTGTCGTGGGAATGATCCTGACAATAGTTCTAGGGGGTACGAATGAAGGGGCGTCGTCTAGCTACGGCTCAAGTGTGCACTCAGTTTGTACGAGTTCAGGCCTCACTCGGAAGTGATAACAGCCCTACGTATCGGTGCCCGGAGGCTGTTGTGTTTGCTTATGGTGGTATAGGATTACAGGGGGTCGGAACCCTTGCCACGGCGCCCGGGGGTGGCTTATATAGAGTGCGCCACCACCGGCTGAGCGCCATGATTAGGCACTAAATGTCAATGAATACTACGTTACAGGAACGGCTGATTAACCTGTCGTTACTGATAACGGTGAATTAACTCATAATGTGTGACTACTCGAATTCCACTGACGCTCTGTTTTCCTGGTCGTCTGAGCTTCCGCTTGTCCGAATGGCGTCGAGTAGTCCGAATGCAATGAGGCATCCGAGTGAACGACTATATTTATCCGATTGAGTCTCTGCCCAGGGGCTTTGAAGACATTGGAGGGCCATTGGTGGGCCCCAGATGTCAGGCCGATGACCCTACCTAGGGTAGGCATCCTCATCAGCTGTCAAGAAGAAAGTCAGGGACAATGATGGCCAATGCTTATTTTGTGCGTGAGTTGGTTTATGTTTTCATCCTTCCAGATTTATTCTGAGATTATGAAGTTGAATATGATGAATGACCCACCCACCGGACTGACACACCTTTTGTCAGTAGGTTCCATATATACAAAGCCACAAAGGGAACATTAGTATTCCGTTTATGCCGGCATTTGATATACTTACCAAAGTTTTTCTTCGCATATTAGACAAAAGATGTATCTGGCTTTTCTTAGGTTCTATTGCAACACTTCAGTTTTTGCTCTTGCTTCTTTTACCATAAATATTTTATGGTATATTATCTTTAATTTAACGTATACATCATTTAATTTAACGTATACTCCTTATACTCATGTTCATCTACTGTTATGTTTCCGAATTCCGAATAATGTACATCATTTATGAGCTGATGTTAAAAATGCATTTTGTTGTCCATCAATTCCTGGTCATGCCCTATTCTATTTTTCAAAATAAGAATTTCATGTGTATTGATGGAAACGTGTGTTGCACACGCATGCTTACTTGTTAATCGAAGTTTTTGATTTGTATTAAGTGAAAAATCTTTAAATTGTAAAAATCCAAAATGAATTACCGTTGACGGTACATACCTGGCATTTAGGGGTGGAAACAGATCGCATGCGAATCGGATAGTGCTCTTACCAATTCCGTTTCCATATTTTCAAACCGAATACGAATGCGAATACGGATATTATCGGAAACAGATGCGGCTCGGATGTTATTCGAATATGGATACGTATCGAATATTTGCTCGATTCGGAACGGATATGAATAATAGCGATCTATTGCTTAAGTAAATTAGTCAATAGCTATGTGACATGAAATAATCAACCTGTGACATATGATGATCAATGATAAATATGTTATGAATAAATACCATTGTAATTCATAATAATTTCTAAGTTTAATCATAGAAAGTGTAAAATTTGACCAGTTATTTGGTTTTTATGTTGGATAATTGGAATATTGGGGCCAACAATTTGAAAATTAACTTCCATAATCTTATTCAGATACGGATATATCCACTTCTGTATCCATATTTCTGTCAAAATCTCATACCATATTTTTTTATTTCTTATATATTGGATACGGATAATTTCCCTTTCCATATATATTGGGTCGGATGCAGATGTTTCGGATACGAATAAGCATTTTCTACCGAAAAAGGCTTTTGCCCCGCTTTATAGATAAAGCAACCACCACAGCCATAGAGTACCACAAAGTCACACACGCACACAGAGCAACACAACGACAAGTACGAAAGGGTTCTGCTGAGGGCACAGCTCAACAAGCCCTAATCGAAAACACAAAAGGGGGCCAACATGTGCCCAGGAGACGCGCGCAGCACCGCGTCTAGTCTAGCTCGGGAGGTGGAGGAGGTAGCGGCGGCGCCAAGCGGAGAGCCATCGTCCGGAGATCAGCAGTGAGGGTGTTGATGGCGTCCTGGTCCTGGTGACGGCTAAGCGGCTGCCAGAGCTGCATAAAACCACGCATTTTGAAAACGGCGTCAGAAGCGCGACGGAGAGGCACTTGTTGGATCACCAGCTTATTGCGCACCGTCCAGAGTGTCCAGGCAAGGACCCCAATGACGAGCCACCTAATGTGGTGTTGCGATTGGGGGAGGACTGGACCTTGGCGAATAAGTCCGGGAAGTTGGTGCAACACCAACTCACGCCCAGGAGCTCTCGAAGGCAGCTCCAGAGGAACTGGGCGGAAACGCACGAGAAGAATATGTGGTTGAAGTCCTCGGCAGTGGCGCAAAGGGGGCAAAGCCCATCACCCGGACCATTCCTCTTAAGCACCTCGACACTGGAAGGGACGCGGCCGCGGATCCACTGCCACAGGAAAATCCGGATCTTCAGGGGCAGCCTGATCGTCCAGATTAGTTTGAAGGCCGCTGGTGCAGGAGAGGGAGCAATGGCCTGGTAGAGCGACTTCGTGGAGAAACACCTCAAAGGCTCTAGACGCCACATGATGCGGCCGGCAGGTTGGTCCAGGGCAGGTTCATCGAGCGCAATCGTCCCCAGGAGTTCCAACCAGGCGAGTTGGTCCTCGGGGCCGAAGGGACGTCTGAACCCCAGGCGTCCAAGATCAGTAAGAGTGGATGCAACAGAGATCCTAGCATCCACCGCGATGGAGAAGAGGTTCGGGAACCGCGCCGCGAAGGGTTCGGGCCCGGCCCAGCGGTCAAACCAGAACAGGGTGGATGAGCCGGAACCAACCTCAATAGAGGTCCCGATCCGAAGTACCGGGAGCAGCTGGATGAGCGACTGCCAGAACTGGGAGCCGCCGGAACGCTGGCAGAAGGCGAGTGGCTGGCCCCGAAGGTATTTATTCCGGATGATCTGGAGCCAAAGGCCACCCTCACCGTTGGCAATCCGCCAGAGCCAACGTGTCAGGAGGGCAATGTTCATGCGTTTAGACGACATGATCCCAAGGCCGCCCTGGTCGCGGGGCCGACAAATATCGGACCATCGAACCATATGGTACTTCTGCTTGTCCCCGGCACCGGCCCAGAAGAATCGAGCCTGGATCGTATCGATCTCATGGTGCAGAGTCTCTGGCAGGCTGTAGAAACTCATGATGAACAAGAGCAGGCTGGAGAGGGAGGAGTTAATGAGGACCGTCCTAGCTGCCGAGGACAGCCACCGGCCTTGCCAGGGCTCAATCCGGTGCTGAAGCTTGAGCACCGCTGGCCGAAGATCGGCGACGGACAGGCGCGAGTCACTGATGGGGATCCCCAAATAGGAGGTGGGGAATACGCCCAACTGACAGTTCAGTCTGTCAGCGATACTCCTACTCAACTTGGGTGAGTAACCCATCACCATCACTTCGCTCTTGTCGAAGTTGATCTTAAGCCCGGACATTTGCTGGAAGCAGACCAGGAGGAATCTGAGGTTCGTAATATCGTCGTCGGATCCTTGGACCATGATGATGGTGTCATCCGCGTACTGCAGGAGGGACACTCCCTGACCATCGACAAGGTGGGGGACAAGGCCCTGGATGTGGCCCGCGGCCTTAGCCTTGTCCAGGATGTATGCCAAGGCGTCAGCCACCATGTTGAATAGGAAGGGGGAGAAGGGGTCGCCCTGCCTAACCCCACAAAGGGTGGGGAAGTAAGGGGCCAATTTCCCCATTGATGTTAACCGCGGTCTTGCCGGACGAGACCAGCTGCATGACCCGGGTCACCTATCTGTCATCGAAACCCTTCCGGAGAAGCACCTCCCGAAGGAAGGGCCAACTAACCATGTCGTAGGCCTTATGGAAGTCGATCTTGCGGAAGACCACTCGGAGGTGCTTGGCACGGACCTCATGGAGGACCTCGTGGAACACCAGGACCCCATCCAGGATATATCGTCCGCGGATGAAAGCAGACTGGTCCGGGTGGGTGATGCGATCAGCCAAAGGGGTCACCCTATTGGCGTACCCCTTTGCCAAGATACGGAAGATCACATTGATCACCGTAATGGGACGGAACTGGCGGATCTCCGAAGCGCCAGTCAGCTTGGGGACCAGGGTGATGATCCCGTAGTTGAGACGGTGAAGGTCAATGGAGCCCACGTAGAACTCCTCGAACAGGGCCATCACCTCGTGCTTAATAGATCCCCAGAAAGCTTGGAAGAACTTAACCGGCAGGCCATCGGGGCCCGGGGCGGACGACGGGTTCATGCCCTTGATGGCCGTCCACACCTCGTCCTCGAAGAACGGGGCTGTCAGGGTCGCGTTCTCCTCAGGGGAGACGCGCTGGGACTCGTCCCAGAAGTCGGACGCCAAGGACAAGCCACTCCTAGGGGGGGAGAAGAGAGCCTTATAGAAGCCGTCCACATGCGCGCGAATATCGGTCGGGTGCTGGAGAAGAGTCGCTCCATCCCACATCAAGGGGATGGAGTTATGACGTCTACGACCATTCGCAATGGCCTGGAAATAGGCCGTATTGGCGTCACCCTGGAGGATCCACTTCTGGGTTCCCCGGATACGCCAATATGCCGCCTCGTCCGAATAAATGGACGAGAGCTGGTCCTCAAGATCGTAACGGAGCATCCACTCGTCAGGGGAGATGCCCACTGAATCAGCCCGCATGTCGAGATCCCGGATGGCTGCGAGGATGGATTGCTTGCATTCCCGCAAGCCCCGGCCCAGGTTTGCCCCCCATCCTTTCATGAACTGCCTAGCACGCTTGGCACAGAAGTGCCAGTGATCCACCGCCGAGGTAAACCGAGGAGGTGCGCTCCGGGCCTCCGTCCAACGAGCGCGGACCGCGTCGGCGAAACCCACCTGGTTAAGCCAGAAGGTTTCGAACCGGAACCGAGGAGGCGGAGGGGGGCGGTCATCCTCAGAGGAGAGGAGTAGCGGGACATGCATGGTCCGAGCCAATGCGGGTGATGGCCCGGAGCGAGGCGAGGGGGCACCGAATATCCCATTCTGGGGATACCAGGACACGGTCCAGCACCGAGCACGTCGGGGAGGCCTGGCGATTGGTCCACGTGTAGCGGGCACCCACCCGCTCCAACTCGCGAAGGCCAATCTCGGCGATGCAGTCGTTGAACATCTGCATCCTGAGGAAATTGACTAGGTCGTTGTTTTTATCCTCAGCAAAGCGGATGAGGTTGAAATCACCTCCCACCACCACCGGCAGGGAAGCTGCCGAGACCTTCATCCTAAGCTCCTCGAGGAAGGTCGCAGAGCGGCGGTGGTCCGCCGGTCCGTATACTATGATGATCTCCCATTTGAAGTTAATAGCCCGCTCGAAGATTTCCATACTGACATAGAACTCGCCCCGGTCCATGCTCCCTACCTGGAAGGAGGCATCCTTAACTCCGAGAAGGATGCCTCCCGAGTGGCCGGCGCTCCCACTAGAAGGGAGCCAATGCCAGGCAAACAGGTGGGTACTAAGGCGCTCCAGTTCAGACAGCGAGAACTCGGAGCGCATGGTCTCTTGAATTGCCACTATGTCGATTCGTTCGTCCCTCATGTACTCGCAGAGTTGGTGGCGTCGGCCATCATGACCGAAGCCGTGAATGTTCCAGAAGAGTGTCCGCATCAGGGCGCCATCGGGGGGCTGCTTGACCCCAAGACACGGGAGGCACTCATTGCGCGAAGCGCAGCAGTACGGGAGCGGGTGCGGCCCCGGATGTCCGCAGCGGCCGGAGGTGGCCGCGCGGAGGGGGTAGGCGCACCGGGGTCCGAGGGCGGTGGAGCAGCTAGGCGGGCGCGGGTCTCGGCAAGCCGTCCGTCCAGGATCTCCCGCGCGTGGATGGCGGCAATCTGAGCTAAGGGGGGATCGACTTCCCCCCTGAAAATGATCCCCGAATACCGGATACCGGATATTTCGGATTATCCACTACCACATTCCACCCTGGCGTAGCCCCATGGGCGGTGATTTTGCTTCGCTTCCAACCGAACGTGATTTTGCTTCGGATATTTCCGGTAATCAATCCTGTACAGTCGTCCCGAAGAAAGAAAGAAAAATTGACCTGAAGAAGAAGAGGCGGTGCGAGTGGGACGTTTACGTGGCCGCCCCGCGAGCCGAGTGCGCGCGTGTGCGGAGCACAGGATCGCTATGGAATGGGGAGAAATCAAGGAGGCCACCCCGATCACATTATAGGAAACTTGGAGCTGATCTGCCGACCAACATATATCAGCTTACCATATCGCGAGCGGATTTCTTTCTCTCCCGGTGATTCCTCCTCCCGGCCGCGCGCCCCTCTATAAATTCCACACCGGCCCATTCGCCGCATATCACACAGCGCACGCAGAGCTTGAGAAAATCGCCTTCATCGGAGGCAGGGCGACGGCGATGGCAACGGCGGGGCCGGTGGTGCTCCAGACGGACGTGCACTGCCTCGAGTGCGCCAGGAAGATCAGGAACGCCGTCGGCAACCTGCTCGGTACGTAGCGTACACAGGAGTAACATCCCATCGTCCGTGCTTATATTAGTACGAGCAGATCGAGTTGATATACGCGCGCGCTGATCCGTCTGACTGACATGCATGCATGCGTGCGTGCAGGGGTGGAGCGGGTGTGGGCGTCGCCGGACACGGGGCTGGTGGTGGTGGCGGGGACGGCGGACCCGGCGGCGCTCAGGCGCCGCATCCGCCGCAAGATGAGGAGGCCCGTCGCCATCCTCAGCGACGGCTCGACGCCCTACGCGGGGCCGACGACGACGTCTCACTGGCACTACGGCACCGGCGACGCGCCACCCTCCTCGGCGCCGCCGTATGGCTGGGGCACGGCGCCGCCGCCGCACCCCTACTACTCCCACCCGCAGCCGCCACCGCCACCGCCACCCGCGGGGTACCCGTACGGCGGCTGGGCGTCCGATCCGGACCCCTACGGCTACGGCACGCGCGCCACGGTGCCCACGTGCTCCATCCTGTGATCCGTGCGTCCAGCCGGACGTTCGGCCGGCGGCGACGTACGTGCGTGCGTGCGGCATGCATGCGCGTCCCGGATTAGATCGAAGAGCTTTGAACTTTGTTTTGACTTTTGAGAGAGAGTTTTGAATTGAATCAGTCGATTAGTCACCAAATGTTAGGCTGCAATGTATCGATGGAAAAGTAGCAGGGAGTGGTAATCTTTTTTGAATGTACTGCTGCCTCTGCAACCAGCCACCATGCATTATAACCTACACAATTTTGGCCTTTTCGGTTCTCTCGTTCCGGATGATACCTAGTCTTTTGGATCAATAATAATAACAGTTTTGCTAAAACACGTCGGTTTCAATCTTCTTACGTTTAATTTGTTTCTCTTCTTATCAGTATTATTAGTATGAAAACTTTTATTTTGTACTTAATGTGTTTCGAATCACATAAAAACTAGAGCATACCTCGCAGCTGCGGGAATTGGTTGATGAAATTTTGAACTGATAACACGAGAACCAAAGTTAAAAATACATATTAATTGTCATATTTAATTATGCATAGTTGTAAAATATTTATTGAATAAGAATAGAAATGATTGAATGAATGAAAAGCATTTTTCCATGCATGGTTGAATGTTATGGTGGATTTTTTTCCATGCATGATTGCACATTGGCCTTATCCTATTCATAATTATATAATAAGATAACATGCTTGTATGTTGAGATAAATAAGTTAGTGAGGATGATTAAGAGGTATATCGGATTGCAGTAACAATGGACTTAGATTTTTTAAAAAGATATGATCTGGCCATCAAAATTAGATAGGTCTGGACAGTCCCTACCACGCATGGCATACACATTTTTCTACCTCAAAGACTTTACAGTCGGACCCGGCCGCCCCTTTCAAATCGGTCCTATACGTCTAGGCTGACCGACACCCCTTATATTTAACATATATCTGGAGCGAATATGGGGAGGCCTAGATGCGCCCGGCTTATCCGTCACGTCGGATCCGACACACGGGACCCACCACAAATTTCATCAAATTGACCCCAACCTAACCGGACATGCCCTTTTCCTCCTTTTCTATTCTCCCTCGTTCGCATCGGCCCTCCCCTAGCTCCTCTTCCACCCTAGCTACACCGATGTCCTGACCCTACAATGGCACCACCACCACCACAAAACTCCTCCCCGCCACCCCCCTGCCCTGGACACCACAACGGTACGTCCTGCTCCTTCCATCATACACCTTGCCCTCTATGTGTTAGAAAAAATGACCAATCAGTTTTTTCTGGACTCTTTTGTAGTCAAATGATGGATTCGTGGGGTTCGTCGGAGGGGAGTAATCAAGACAAGGAGTTTGATGAATTCATTCAGAAAGATGTGGAGCTGCAATGATGTGAGAATCAAAGACTTTGTGACGGTTGATGACATGTTATGTCATTTTGCACAATATGACTGTAGAGGATGAGGGTGCAGCCCGGACGCATGATTTTGAGAAGTCTAGAATACAAGTCAAACCCATGTAACAAGATGCAGAGCATATATATTGTGAACTTCCTGGAGATGCATCGGAATCTTCGAGATCAACAAGTGCACGTGCAACTACTCAATGATTTTTGTGGAGCATATGTGGACCCATAATGAAAGCGAATGAGTTTAATGTTTGAATTGTGTACATGGAATGAATTTTATGCTTGAACTATGAATTTTGTGTTATGAACAAATTGTTATTTACATGTGGTATTTATGTGTATCGGATTTAAGGTTTTCGTAAGTAGTGTAGTTGTGCAGGAGGAAATTTGTGGGGTTGTCCAACACTGTCAGGGGTCGTGTTCGGGCGCGTCCGCAGACGGTTAGCGACGGATTTTCCCAGTCTAGTTATGGATGCTCTCATCTACCTACTTGAGGGTCCTGATGGAGTATACCCACAGAGTTTGATACCGCTTTTTTGGCAATCTAACTTTTTAGCAATGAAAAATATAGGTTGCTGTTATTTTTTCCCCAAAAGAATGCAACTTCTTGACCTCTCACTATCATAAGAGTAGCATGCATTGCCACATAAGAAAAATATGAAGTGCAATGCAACTAATGATGCATTGTCACCTAGGCAAAAATATAATGTGGCAGTACAATTAATGATGTGTGAGAGAGTGTAAGTATCATATTAATAATGCGATACAGTATCATAACACATCAAATAATATAAATTAATTATAAATCAATCATAACCACAACTTTGTATTGAGATTCTACAAATGAATAAATGAAGGGATAATGGCACTATTGATACACTATGCATTGTGGAATAGTATTATAACCAATGTCATGTGCATGATACCAGTTTATACAGTATGATACTAACAACTCTGAGAGGTCTTTAGGGGTATGGGTGTTGTGAATAGCATTAGTATCTGGTGGGGTGAACTGTGACTAGGAACCTGACTAGCTAGGGCCACACTGAGGGTGATATGGCAATCTTACGCGATGGTGCTAAGGTGGATGCAGGGCCCACTCATTGGTGACTAATCTACTTCTCCATGATGTACACTATTCTGGACACGCCATGGTTGTTTCCTAGGCCAGCACAAAAGATTCAATCATTACACATGTTACTCATAGTTGAACTCATTGGTGATGTGACACCTCTATATTGACCGACGTCGCAGCTCTGAAGGAAGACCTTGACGAGGAAGGTGTGTGAACTAGGAGCGAGGGTTAACTATGCCAACGTACCCATCGAGGAGGAAGGCTTCAACAACGAAGCAGGGAAGATCGAACATGAGGTTGTGACGAACAGGGTGCGTTGGACAAAGCAAAGTGTGAGGAGGTGCGTGCAAGCGTCCAACAGATTATTGCCTGTGGGTGCACTGATGCGGCAGGACGGCATAAGGATGAGAGGAGGGGATATACGCCTCAATGACACAGTGAGATGTTAGGAGCAACACAACCATAGGGAAATGAGGTGTTGAGGTGGAAGGCGGCGCACATAGAGGCAAATGCGGAGCTCAATTCCGGCGGTGGTAGGATATAAGTACATAGCATGCACATATTGCCAACATATTATTGTACCAAACTTGCAACACGTTTTCAAAAGATTTGCTTTATAATCAAGTTTCAATAGACACAAATGTTGTCTTTGGAGGCCGAGCTCCATGGAGCTCGGTTTTCAAAAAATCGAATTTCATCAAATTTCATATTTTCTACATTTCAAAAAATTCTGAAAAAAAAAACACAGATGTACATGAAGGCATAACACATATGTGTGTAAATTTTCAGAGCAAAATACGTTGAAATGAGGGTTGTATAAAAAAGACAAATCTGAGGCTTTTTAACACATGCTACTATTCATCCTTCCAGGCCATGAATTTGTCTTTTTTGTACAGGTCACATTTCAATGTTTTTCATCCTGAAATTTTACACACATGCACATAACATCCTTGTTTTCTGAAACTGAAAAGTTTGAATTTTGATTTATTTTCAAAAAAAAAAGGCCTCCATGGAGGCCGAGAGCCAAACGTCCGTTCTCCAATAGACAGGCTTACCTAATACACTAGAAAGCACCATTAAGATATTAGTTAGACAATGCGCTTTAAATCACCATCCTAATATTTAATAATATTGAAACATACAGAAACATGTATAATATATTATGCATTATATAATTTTTGTAATTGCTAAAAAATAAGTCAAAGAAAGATTTTGTCACCATTCACAATTAATTCAGGGGAAATATTTTTTATGTGATAAACATTACTATTGTATATCAAAGAACAATGCAATTAATATTTAACAACAATTTTATATTTGGTTAACCATGACAACTGAGGAATAAAAATTGTACTCGCTATTACTTTAGTATTGGCAGTAATTTTGAACAAGGAAAAATATTTAGTATAAAATATATTTATTTTAATTTGCGCCGGGCTAAAATTTTGTTTGAAAATATATGTGTTATGGTTAATCTAGTTCTCAGTGGGACATGTGATGCATTTCTACGAAGTTTTAATTCTGCTTTATAGCAGAACTTTGGCATTCAGCAAGTGGCATGTTTAGCCGCCCCTGCGGAAAGACTAACGATAGTCCTTTGTTAAATGCGCTTATTTGATACGTTTCATTTGGTGACTCAAATTAACTATTTATCGTAAATATTTTTTGTGTTTCATCGACTACAGTGAAACAATTGTTAACTAAAAATCTCTTCACTATAATTTATTTTTATTATTTCCTCTCTAACCTTTACTATGTATGGTAATATTCTTTTAGAAACACAGTATAAATATATATATATATATATATGTTCACGTACACCCACCTATATAAATGCGCGCACACACACATACCTTACACCTATGAGGACCTTCGAGCGAGGGAGCTAACAAATCTTGAGATTGATAAAGTCAACAGAAACGCCTCATAGTTGAGTCGAAAAATATATTCAACTAAATGAATATTGCCAGAAGGCCGCTACTACGCATCAGTCAGCCGATATGTGCACCGATCTGTCGCCTCATGCAGCGTAGGATTCCTATCTGTGTAGCCGTTGGATTAAAACTCAATCGGTCCTTTGTTCCAATTTCACCCAGTACTCCTCCTCCCGCACGTAGAGCATGCCATCCACACCTTGCATCAGGGCAGCAAAAAACGTCTTCCCCGCGCCGCAACAACCTCGCATTACCGCCACCAGCTCACATGAGACTCGCATGTTGCAACAACACATGGACTTACAGATTGCATCACACCTCCGCCTCTTGCCATCATTCGCCGACCACCCCTACAAGCAGGTCAGCAAAAACCAACAACAAAAACAACTATCCCTCTTCATCGGCTCACCGACGATGGCCACAACATCGCGCCCTCCGGTCGCAACATCTCCGGGTAGATTGGCCGCACCATAAATGATCTAACTATCTAACCATCACATGGCCCCCTAGGTAGGCTATTTTTCGCTTTGCGAGTTTGCAACACATGGTTATGTTCTTTTAGAGCTAGCACATTTTTTTTGAGGATCTTTACAAATAGCACATTTTATACTACTTGCAATCCAGCCCAGCGCGAACCCTCGAAAGCCCATATAAACATGCGGCGTTATCCAGCCCAGCCCAGCCCTCATCCGCCAAAGCAGGACCTGGCCGACGGAGTGAGCTGCCCAAACACAGAGTCCACCATGGAGACGGCCTTCTTCTCCGCCGCCTCCCTCTTCCACGCCGACGACGACAGCGACGACGGCGGCGGCACACGAGGTAAACTAAACCCAGCCCCCCCAAACCCCGCTCGCTTCCCCTTCCATTCCGCCTCCAACCCCATGCTCCTAGCTGACGAACCCCTTTCCTGCTCCCCCCTTTCCTACGATCGAAGACGAGGCGCAGGTGGGCGCCGAGGGGGAGAGCCAGCAGCCGGCGCTGGAGTACGAGGAGAGGATCCACAAGTTCCCCGGAGAGGTAAAATTACCTACCTAATCCTCGACCCTAGTTCCTCTATTTTCCTAATCACATCACCCTGCGAACAAGCAGATCGACCTGAAAATCTTATGTTTGCTGAACCTCATGAATGGAGCTAGAATCTTGATGTGGTCGATAGATGTCTGATCAGTTTGCTTTGAAAGAGTGTATACGTGAGTTTACCATCTGAAACTTTAGCCGACTACCTGGACTGCTGACCAATCTAATTTAGTTTTACCAGCAGTAGCGCTGTAGCGTCTCAGTGATAAAAGGGTTAACGATATCGAGGCATTTAGTTTATTCTTCTTCTAAGGATGATTGTCAACCGTTGCATTTTCCGCAGGTTGCAATTCGTGTAGCACAAAGTAATATATTCTGTATTCTTTTAGTCCATATGTTTGTAGATAAATGGATCTGAATGTCACACCGTGTCACTATAAATGTCGTTTTGGAATTTGACATGGTCTCCCAGTTTACAGTTGACATCAGTTTTCTTGAAATATGTCTCGCCGAATAAAATAGGCACATATGACCCAAGTGCATTTCATTGAGCTAGTGTTATCAGTTTGGTGTTATAGATGCTTGAAAATTTGGCCAAACCTTCGGAATACAAACTCCAAAACATGTATTGTGAGAGGGAGTATTAGTCCACCTTACTTTATAATGCGCAAAAACATTTCACATGGACATTATTGATTGTGTTAATGATGCATGAATATTTGTTGTTGATTGGAAGCAAAGTATGCTTGCCCAACCAAAGATTGCAGAATTTTTTAATTGTTGCAAGCAAATTTATCTAAAAGTTATCTAAGTGAAGTCAGAAGCTCAGACCAAACCATGCCTCTCATATTCCTAATTGATTTGCTCACCTTCATGAATTTTTTTGATGTGTAGGACTTGAGCATCAGAGAATTCTCATCTCATCAGCTAAATGCCAATTTGCTATGGCCTGGGACATTTTTCTTTGCTGACTGGCTGGTTAAGAACCCATCAATTCTGGATGGTCAACGGATCCTGGAACTAGGAAGGTATGGAAGCTATGTTCTGCAGTATAAAAATGTATCTTCTCCTTCAGAAAAATGTAGTTTATCTAGTGCAGGCTATATTTATGATTGAAGACCAAAAGGCTATTTATGCTATGTATATATTGTTTGACTCTGAAGAAAAAATATTAAATTGATATATTACAAATTATAAGTTAAAGAAAGTGCTAGGCTTTAATTGTGTGTTTCGCTACTACCCTGCGATTTTCTGACCAAAGCGCACGCTTAAGCACAATTATGTGCACATTTAAGTGTAATTGTGTGCTAGGCGTTTTGCTATCACCAAGATCCTAGGCACGTCTTTTTTAACTATGCAAATTATGTCTCAACTTGTTTTTGTGGGTGTGTGGCTCTGGCTTCTACTGGGTTTCATCCCTAGCCTACCTCAACTTGTTCTGGGAATAAAGTCTTTGTTGGCTTCTTGTTGTACTTTCCCAAATTGTTTGCTGTTAGCACTTAAGTTGAGCTTCTATCACAATATCGAGACTTAGCAGTATGAAGCAAACTGTTTATCGGTCTATTTACCTCCAGCCAAGAAAAAGTAGTCTGCTTACCAGTTAGAAAAATGAACTAGTATTTTTAGTTCATTGTTGAAGTATGTGTTATAATAAATGATTTAGTGTGTCTTAGTGGAACAGGAGCTTTAGCCATTTTCCTGCAAAAAACATTTGGAGTGGATATCACGACTTCTGATTATGATGACAAGGATATTGAAGAAAACATAGCTCACAACTGCAGAGTTAATAATTTGGATGTGTTGCCTCATATCCGACGTAAGGAAACCATGTACTTATATAACTTTTACTAAATATATGTACAGTTTAGGTGATTGGGATATGTACACCACCCATAAGGGGAAAACTAACCTTTTGATATTTCTCATAACCCAGATACGTGGGGAGATCCATTTCCAATTCTCCGACCCGATTGGAACATTGTTATTGCCAGTGACATTCTATTATGTAAGTCCACATCTTATTTTTCGCCAATCATATCTCACTACTTTTGCAGTTCACTGACATGCTACACCATGTGGCTTTGCAGATGTGAAACAGTACCCGAACCTGATAACGACGCTGTCCTTTCTTCTGAAAGAATCTAATCTCAACGGTCAAAAAGGTGTATGCACAAACATCACGACCAAAGCAGGTACTTCTCAAACGTTCCATTATGTAACCGGCACATCAGGAATGCAAGAACGTGCTGAGTGAATGTTCCCATAATCCCACTGGCAGGTACCCAAGTGGCTGCCAGGTGCCCCATGTTCCTGATGAGCTGGCGTAGAAGGATAGGGAAAGACCAGTCGATCTTCTTCGATGGGTGCGAAAAGGCGGGTCTGGAAGTGCAGCACCTGGGCGATCTCGTGTACCTCATCAGCAAGAAACGCTGAGCATCGAGGACGTCTGCTCAGACGGTGACAGCGAATCTGCTTGGTCTTCAGTTATCTAGGACGTGAGAAGAACCGTATGAACTTGGATTACGGTTTGTATTATGGGTTTTGTTTTCCCTGGAACACAATTTTCATCGAGAATGTATGGCACTATCGTTAGATTAGAATGCAAAAGATAACTTGTGTTCAGAATATTTTGTTCTTTTTTTTTGAGAGAGAGAAATGCTCTAGTTTTGCTGCTGGGACGAAGTTTTCTGAAATCTGTATGCCCCTGAACATTTGCAATTGGGCTCGAAATGTATTGCTGAAAACCAGCAGTCTGACCAGTTTGTTTAACCCCTATGGATGTATGTCTGGGGGAACCATCTGCGTCTAGTGATGTTCAAATGCCTTCCACGAGCAACAGCCTGCCACTTACGGCAATAGCCAGGCCTTCAGGATCTGCTGTTGATCGTATGCCAGTGAATTCATTCACCACCAGACACTAGTGGGTTAGATGTTCAAAGCTTATATGTGTACCTTCCCTGGTATGATTACTGCTTACCAACATCTCATTTGATGCTTGTTTTAGCTGTGGTAGTTGCATTCCTGGTCGCAAACATTATCCTGTTGACTTCTTGGATTTGATATTTAATTGTTTTTACTACTACCTCCGTGCCAAAATATAAGACGTTTTTGTAGGCTAGTTAAAACGTCTTATATTTGATACAGAGGTAAGAGTTTTTTTTTCATTGGAAGTCTACAATGAAAGCTTGCTTTAAAGTTTCCTTCCAGAGCTAGGCACCTGCTTCAGAATGAGAATCTTCGACAGAGATCTTTCCTTCAGTTTAGCAATCAATTAGATCAATACAGACTTAGCTTGAAGCATGGCTTGCCGTTTCGAGGCTCGATGCTACTCTTGGGAACATTATTGATACATCGACTTTCAAACATCTCGTAGTTGAGCGGTACAAGTTTTTATTGTAGACTCCAATGCCAATATGGCAGTACCATTTCTGTTGATTTTTCTACGTGGGAAATGTCTGTACCATTTCTGTCCTGACCAATGCCAGTGACTTGCTCTATTGTGTCAACGTTATTTGATTGTGTTTTTTGCTTGCATAAAATTTCCTTGAAAGTTACAAATGACGTATCGAATGTTACTAAAAATATTTTACGAGGCTAGGCAGTGAATAGTGTTTGCGTTTGGCCTTGTTACCTTGGCCTCAAGAAGCCATGACTTTTATCTAGACTTGGGGGGGGGGGGGGGGGGGGGGGGGGGGGGGGGGGGGGTTTGGCAAAAGAAAGCCAGTTCAGTGCCTCCTTGGGAAGAACCAACATTTCACTCACTGTCAAAGCCAAAAAAAATCAGAAAAATTGAGACAAATATTTGCTGATTGCTTGGTAATCAAGACAGAGTGTTCAAATTAATTTTAGAGGCACAATTTCAAAATGTGTAGAACCCATAAACAAGGTTCTCATGAGCAGCGCTGACCGGGCTCCATGGAGCCCTTTATTCTTGAAAAAAAATCAAAAATCAAAATTTTTGGTTTAAAAAAAACTTAAAAATATATGTAAGTATACAAGGATGAAATGTATATGTGTGTAAGAATTCAAGATAAAATACCTTGAAATGCGACCTGTATAAAAAGGACAAATTTCTAGACTTTGAGGATGAATAGTATCATGTGTTGAAAAGCCTAAGATTTGTTTTTTTTTTTTGCACAACCCTCATTTCAAGGCATTTTCTCCTAAAAATTTACACACATGTACATTATGCCTCCATGTATATATGTTTTTTCTAGTATTTTTTGAAATGTAAAAAATATGTTTTTTTTTTAATTTTGCAGAAGGAGGCCTCCATGGACCTCGGCCTCCAAAAGCAACTTTCGAATGAAGCAGGTCTACGCTATTTGCAACATATCATATACTAAAATTTATGAATGGTTCTACTATGATTGAATAATGCTAACTATAAGTAGAACAACTTATATTAAATTGTAGAACAACTTATATTAAATTGTTTACAGTGGAATGGTGATGAAAGTTCCAAGAGATATGTTAAATGGTTTACTATGGAATGATGATGAAAGTTCCAAGAGATAGTCCACATGGAAAACTTTTCCAAGTCCCAAACACATCTTACATACGCAAGAGTACATGACCAATCTTCTGTGTCACTGTGTGTAATATGCCAGTGGTGGTGGTGGTGGGGTGGGGGTTTCATATATTGTCATTAATTACCGCTTCAACGAAATCAAGTACTCCCAAAATAACTGTCTCAACTTTGTACTAGCTCTAGTACAAAGTTGTACTAAGCTTGAGACACTTATTTTGGGACGGAGGGAGTATTTCACCATTTATGATTCAGAATCACCCATCCTCTGAAGGCGGAACATCATCAACATTGCTACCTGAGGTCTATTCGATTCCTAGCATCACCTTCACTTGTTGTACCTCAACTCTTCATGGATTCTTCATTTCGTGCACTCTTGGGAACATCATCCAAAGGACCAGTCATCTCTTTAGCTTCATATGGCAAGCCGCGTCCATGTCCGCAGACCATGCTGGTACATTCCACAACAACTTCTTCATATGGTGGAACCCTGACAATAAGGACAAATATTCAGTCCATAACTGTTAAGGTTATAAGTTACAACATAAGGCAGAAAGTTATTGTTATCTATGATAGAACATCACAACTACAATTATTATGTCAATCAATCTGATGAGGCAAGGTGTTAAATTCATTCTGTTGGCTGCTTTTCCTGACAACTAGTTAGTGTCTGCACATATTATGACGTACTACTACACAAATAAACTGCAGTGATGAGATATTGACATCTAACTAGTAATGGAGACACATATAAAATTTCACAAATAGGATAACATGGTGATTGAACTTTGATACAATGCTAATCACAATGCGCACATCATAACAAGACATATTAGTCTCTAACTAGCTAGTACTGGGGACATATTTAACATTTCTCAACTAGCTAGTGTTGAATATTTTCCTAGTATTGCTATGGAGTAACATCTCAAACGGCAACACACTCATAGAAACTAGGGAAATGTTATAACATCTTAAACCCCACTAATACTCGTCTTCCAAACTACAAAAGCCAAAGGCCCAAAGCAACAACGGACATGTCACAACAATAACAGATCTAAATGAGCACTGAACTAGTTGCTAGTTATTGTCCACACAAAGAATACATTGTCACACTTCAGCAGGGCTAAGGGCTTTCGGGAAGATAACCCTTACATGTTCTTTATGGCGTGGCTAACGCATTCGAAGGAGTTGACAAAGTCCTCCTCCTTAGTAACATTGGACCCATTGTTGAGAAATTGATGTGCCTGGCCTACTGTTTTCTCCTCCCCTACTCCATCTTGAGAATCTGCAGCCTCACTAGGTTTTGATGATCGATCCTTGTGCTCACCTCGAGGCACAGGAGTGTAGAAGCTCACAATGGGAATCAAATTAGCAAAGCCATGATCATCACACACCTTCCTGGTCCGCTCTGATTGTAGTTCGATCGTGAAGAGTCCAACTACTGTGGTCACGAAAATGACATTTGCTCCCTCGGCAAAGCCCAGAACTTGAACTCTAGTCTCTGCATCCACGAGAGCATCAACTGGGAGCAAGTTGCCCATATAGATGACCCGGCTCAACACCCATCGCGCATCAGTGCTATCACTCGCCTCCTTAGCCCACAATCTGAGATGTGAATCCATGACTTCGTTAACACCTAGTCCACCATCCTCCGCCAGCATAATGTTATATCGGTCTTCACCATAGTTCCACAAACAGTTTGGTGGGTTAAACACAGTCAAGATGTGTCGTGCCAAATCATACTCTAGTATGAACCCATCATCAGCCATGAAGTAGATCTCAGACCACTCAACGAGCACACTGGAAAAAAATGTAAAGCACATGGGCCAACGGTGGTGTAAAGAGGTCAACTCACCCCAGGTGCCAGTCTCTGACGAGAATAGACATGCCCACGTGGAATCATCTTCTTCTTCACTGTCTTCATCTTCGATGGAGAGGACAAACAGCACACGGAAATGCCCCCCTAAGCAGTCGCGGTGGTCGCACCCGTCCACTGCACAGAATACCGCGGCGGTCGTGTGTACCACGTCCGCGTATATGCCATCATAAGCCACGGGCATCGGTACACGTCGTTGGGCACCCGTGATTGGTTCCCACATGAGAAGTTCCTGAGTATCCTGGCCTTCGGAGTCGGAGAGGAAGAGGGCACACCCATGGCGGTAGTCCAGGGCTCGCGACAACCGGCGGTCCGGAGCAGTGAGGGAGAACGACGATGCAGTGGTGGGGATGAAGTCGGGGATGCGCTCGTCGTCTGAGTCATGGAGGAAACCAATCACATGAGGTGACCGGTGGAGCTCGTGGAGGCGGCGACGGAAGATGGGGCGGGAGACGACGGAGCCCCAAGACTTACAAACGAGGGAGGCGCGGAAGAGGCAGGCTGGGTCATCGGGCGGAAGGCGGAGGAGGATCTCTTCGAAGAGCTCTTCCGGGAGTGTCAGGAGCTCTACTGCCATGGTGGTCTCTAGATCTAGATCTGGGTGGTTGCGTGAAACGATTGAGTGTGATGGTGTCTATAGGTTGTGGGTACATCTAATTAGGAGTGTAATTGGGGTGTGAGTTAATTGTGGCGTGCGTGTGTGAGTGTGGCGTATAGTCGAGGCTTAAAATAATGATGAATTTTCTATTTAACTTGAAAATTATTATCTTTCTCATTTGACATCGGGCCTAAATTCATACCCAATATGACACTATTGTCCATAGCTCCATCTATTAGTATTAATGGGCACATTAAAAGTCTCTTTTATCTCTCATTTGTATGTAACCTTTTTTTGCCAAAACACCAAAACCAAAGTGAGTCCACATGTTAGTATGTTCTCGAGCAAAGAAAGGAAGTGATAAAAATCTAAGGTTCCTCCGGCGCTACCTCCACATCCCTTCGACCACCATCGGTCATTGGTGCTTTCAAGCCGCTCGTGCGAGCTTGGTCACCCCTTGTTTGTGCTCGAGATCGCTGCGCCCTAGGTACCCAACCACTAGCGCCTTGTCCACGCTAGAGTTGTGTTGCCCTCGTCCACGCTCCATCACTGCTATAGGTTATGTGAGCTCCGTTGCCGCCGGAACGAGCTCCCTCGCCACCCATCCGAACCTGAGCTCGCCACCGTGTCTGCACTAGAGGTCTCGCCAAGAGAGAAACTCCCATGGCTAGGACCTATACCTTTTTTTAGTTTTCATGCTCTATTTTTCAATCAATTATGCATTATTTTATTAATTATTTAAACTAAGATATTGATTTTTTTGAAATGCCACCTTTTGTCGTTGTATGTGTATTTTCACGCGGAACAAGTATTTGTAAATGAAAAAATTGAGATAATCCAAGACGAAGTTTTTAGTCAAAAGTAGACATGTGCCAAGAGGAAAGACTAACGGGTGGTTGATACGTCTCCAACGTATTTATAATTTTTATATGTTTTACGCCTATTGTCCTTCAATTGTGCAACATTTTAAAAGATTTTTGAAGAACTAACCTATCAATTCAGTGCCCAGTGCGAGTTCGTGTTTTATGCAATTTTTTATTTCAAGAAAATAAAATATCATCAGACCCAAAATTTAAAAAAGAATAAAAGGGTGTGAGGAGGCCCAAAGAGTCACTGTAGCTAGAGGAGAAGGACAGTGGGGCCAGATCCCTTAGGCGCCTACAGGCCCGTGGCTCCTAAGGGGGCGCCTATGCATTTTAGGGCAACCTTGGTGCCCCCTCACATGGAGGCTTCATATATCACCTGCCTCCGTTATATTTATCAAGCACTTTTCCCGAACGACTACTTCGTGTTTCGAGACAATTTTTGTTTTCAACCATGATATGGTACTCTGCCGGAGAGGGAGTTCATCTCCGTCTTCACCGACATCGACCCTTGCCGCTCCAAGATGTAAATTTGGCATGGTTATTGTTGCTGTCAGGTTACCACAACCTTGTAATTATAAAATTGTACATGTAATCTCCAATCAGACTAACACAACTGTTGTTGTATTTTAGAATGTCTACAGTCCTAATGCTTACATTTTTGTGTGGGAAATGTTTGTACCATTTCTATCCTGACCAATGCTGGTGAGTTGCAGTAACAAATCATTGTATTGTGTCAACTTTATTTGGTTGTCCCTTTTGTTTTCATAAATTTTGTTCAAAGTTATGAAGGACTTGCCAAAAGGGACATGGAATATGTAGGCTTGAGCGCACATCAGCTCGAGTGAACAACAAGTTCCAAAAAAAAAAATTAAGAACTCCGATTTTTGGGAGAACCAATGATGTTTTTTCTACACTCATGCAGTTTTTTGCGATGAAATCACATTTGTGGAGGTGTAGTAAAAAACTAAACCGATGCTCCAAAAAGTGTGTTTTTCAAAGTATTTTGGATCACTCATTCAAGCGTGTAGAAAGAACAACAACATTTCTCCAAAAAAATCAGAATTGTTTTGAAATAGTTTTACTAGCTTTTCAAAATTTAATGTTCATCCGAGCTCATGTGTGCTCGAGCTCACAATAGCACTTTAGTAGCAAAAGTTACTAAAAATAGTTTATGAGGCTAGACAACGAATAGTGCTTGCCTTTGGCCTTGTTCTCTTGGTTTCAATAAGCCATGACTTTTGTCAATAGATGGAGAAAAATTGTTAGGCCAACGAAAGGCATTTCAATGCCTCCATGGAAAGAACCAACATTTCACTCGGTGTAAACAAGGAACCAACATTTCACTCATTGTAAATGAGAATTAAAAACTTTGAGACAAATATTCGGTGATTGATTGGTAATCATGCCAGAGTGTTCAAAATAATTCCAGAGGTACGATTTCAAAATGTGCACATCCCAGAAACAAGGATCTTATGGGCTGCTTCATTGCTGCTCATAAGATCCTTGTTTATGGGATGTACATATTTGGAAAACTATAAACGAGAAGTAAAAAAATTGAGACAAATATTTGATGATTGCTTGGTAATCATGGCAGAGTGTTCAAAATAAGTTTAGAGGCACGGTTTCAAAATGTGTACAACCCATAAACAAGGATATTAGGGGACATATTCAGAAACTATAGACGAGAAGTAAAAAAATGAGACAAATATTTGGTGATTGCTTGGTAATCATGGCAAAACGTTCAAAATAATTTTAGTGGCACAATTTCAAAATATGTAATACCCATAAATAAAGATCTTATGGGTTGCTTCATTGCTACTCGTAAGATCCTTGTTTACGGGTTGTACATATTTGGAAACTGTAAATGAGAAGTGAAAATATTGATTCAAATATTTGGTGCTTGCTTGATAATCATGGCTCAGTGTTTAAAAGAATGCACAATCTCGGTATATATGCAACCCATAAACAAGGATCTTATGAGCAAAAGTGAGGCGTGTCCCGACTATTAGCAAAACAAATGGTATCATGTAGAATGATGATGAAAGTTCAAGAAATACGCCAAATGTCAAACTTCTCCAAGTCCGAAACACATCTTACATACGCACAATGCATAACCAATCTTCTGTGTAATATGCACAGTACATATCCATCCATGCCACATTAAACGAGAAACCATTCCGTACAAGGGCAATTTCATATATTATCATTACTACTTTAGTGAAATCACGTATTTCACCATTTATGATTCAAAGTCACCCTTTCTATGAAGGCGGGGCATTATGAACATTGCTACCCCAACATCACCTTTGCTAGTTGTACCTAAACTCTTCACGGATTCTTCATTTCGGGCACTCTTGGGAACATCACACAAAGGACCGGTCACCTCTTGAACTTCATATGGCAAGCCACATTCATGCTCCAGACCATGCTGGTACATTTTGAAGCAACTTCTTCATATGTTGAATCTCTCACAATAAGGACAAATTATCCAGTCGATAATTGTTAAGGTTATCAGTTATAACAAAAGGCAGAAAGTTATTGTTATCTATGATAGAACATCACAACTACAATTATTAACCAATTTGGTGACACAAGGTGATAACTTCGTTTTGTTGGTTGTCTTTTTTGACAACTAGTTAGTGTCCGCACATATTATGAAGTACTACACAAATAAACTGCAGTGATGAGATATTGATATCTAGCTAGTACTAGCGACCATATAACATTTCTTAAATTGGGTAGCATGGTGATTGACCTTTGATATGATGCTAATCACAATGTTCACATCATAACAGAGCATACTAGTCTATAATTGGTAGTACTTGAGACACATATAATATCTCCCAACTAGCCAGTGTCAAATATTTTCCCAAGTATTTCTATCACATCCTAAACCTTGCTAATCATCGTCTTCCAAACTACAAGAGCCAAAGACTCAGAGCAACATGGGACATGTTAGAACAATAACAGAACCAAATGAGCACTGAACTAGTTGCTAGTTATTTTCCACACAAATAATAAATTGTCACACATCAACGGGGCTAGCAGTTTTCGGGAAGGGAACCCTAACTCGTTCTCTATGAAGTCGTTGATGCATTCGAAGGAGTTGACAAAATCCTCCTCCTTGGTAACATTGGACCCTATGTTGATTAACTGTCGTGCATGATGTATTGTTTTCTCCTCTCCTGCTCCATCCTCAGAACTTGCATCCTCACTTGGCTTCGATGATCGATCCTTGTGATCAACTCGAGGCACAGTGATAACCCACAAGTATAGGGGATCGCGACAGTCTTCACGGGTAGTATTTCACCCTAATTTATTGATTCGACACAAGGGGAGCCAAAGAATATTTATTGGCCTTGACAGCTGAGTTGTCAATTCAACCGCACCTGGGATATCTCTCTGCAGCAAAGGTTTAGTAGCATGGCAAATAGTAGTAGCAAAAGTAACAGTAGTAGCGACAGTAGCAATTTTGTAGCAGTTGTGACAGCAGCAGTAGCAATAGTAACGTAGCAAGATTCAGTATATGTAAAGCATAGGCACATGGATCGGTGATGGATAATGATTTAGATGACATTGATCATATAACAGTTACACACTAGGGCGACACAAAACTAGCTCCAATTCATCAATATAATGTAGGCATGTATTACGTATATAGTCATACGTGCTTGCCATAAGAACTTGCATGACATCTTTTGTCCTACCCTCCCGTGGCAGCGGGGTCCTATTGGAAACTAAGGGATATTAAGGCCTCCTTTTAATAGAGAACCGGAACAAAGCATTAACACATGGTGAATACATGAACTCCTCAAACTACGGCAATCACCGGAAAGAATCCCAATTATTGTCACCTTGGGGTATGCGGATCAAGACACGTAATAGGTGCATACAACTTGCAAGATAGGATCCAAATCAATCTTATATTTGAAAACATAATATGTTCAGATCTGAAATCATGGTACTCGGTCCCTAGTGACAAGCATTAAGCATAGCAAAGTCATAGCAACATCAATCTCAGAACATAGTGGACACTAGGGATCAAGCCCTATCAAACTTAACTCGATTACATGATCAATCTCATCCAATCCCACCACCGTCCAACAAGCCTACAAAGGAATTACTCACTCCCGGTGGTGAGCATCATGGCGGTGTTGATGGAGAAGGGTTGGTGATGACGACGACGATTTCCCCTCTCCGGAGCCCAAAACAGGCTCCGGATCAGCCCTCCCGAGGAAGAACAGGAGGTGGCGGAGGCTCCGTCTCGTGAAACGCGATGAAAACTTCTCTCTGGTTTTTTTCTCCGCGGATGTGATTTTATAGGACTGGAATTAGGGTCGGAGGAGCCACGAGGGCCCGACAAGCCATCAGGGCGCGGCCTAGGGGGTCGCGCCCTGATGTGTGGTGCCCCCCCTGGCACACCCCCTCCGGCAGGTCTTCGCTCCATAATTCATTATAATTCTCAAAAATAATTCACAAAAAGTTTCGTCAGATTCCGAGAACTTTTATTTCTGCACAAAAATAACACCAAGGTAGTTCTGCTGAAAACATCGTCAGTCCGGGTTAGTTTCATTCAAATCATGCAAATTAGAGATCACAACCAGAGCAAAAGTGTTTGGAAAAGTAGATACGTTAGAGACGTATCACACAAGACTGTAGAAGCTCACAATGGGAATCAAATTAGAAAAGCCATGATCATCGCACACCTTCCTCGTCCGCTCTGATTGTAGTTCTATCCTGAAGAGTCCAGCTACCATGGTCACGAAAATGACATTCACTCCCTCGACAAAGCCCAGAACTTGCACTCTACTCTCTGCATCCACGAGAGCACCAATTGGGAGTGAATTTCCCGGGTAAACGACCTGGTTCAACACCCATCGTGAATTAGTGATATCACTTGCCTCCCTAGCCCACAATTTGAGATGAGAATTCAAGACTTCGTTAACACCTAGTCCACCATCCTCTGCCAGCATGATGTTATATCGGCCGTCGTCGTAGCTTGGCTCATAGTTTGGTAGGTTAAACATAGTCAAGTTGTGCCATGCCAAATCATACTCTAGGATGAACCCATCATCATCCATGAAGTAGAGCTGAGACCACTCAATGAGCATGCTGGAAAAAAAATGTAAAGCACATAGGCCAATGGTAGTGCAAAGAGGTCAGCCCATCCCATGTGCGAGTCTACGACGAGTATAAACACACCCACGTGGCATGATCATCATCGTCACTGTCTTCATCTTCAACGGAGACGACAAATGGCACACACAAATGCCCTCCTAAGCAATCGCGGCAGTCACACTCGTCCTTTGCATGGAATATGATGGCAGTCGTGTGCACCATGTCTGCGTATATGCCACTCTAAGCCATGGGCATCAGACGCGATGTTGGGAACACATGACTGTCTCCAACTCGAGAATTTCCGGAGTATCCTGGCCCTCGGAGTCAGAGAGGAAGAGGATGCCTCTGTGGCGTTAGTCGAGGGCCCACGACAATCGATGCTCCGGAGCGGTGAGGGAGAAGGACGACGCGGTGGTGGGGATGAAGTTGGGGATGCGCTTGTCATTCGAGTCGTGGAGGAAGCAAAGAATGGGAGGTGACTAGTGGAGCTCGTGGAGGCGGCGACGAGAGCCTGGTCGGTAAACAACATAGCCCCAAGCCTTGCAAACGAGGGAGGCGTGGAAGATGTAGGTTGGGTCATCACGCGGAAGGCGGAGGAGGATATCTTCGAAGAGCTCTTCCAGGAGCGTCGACGGTTGTACTGTCATGGTAGCCTCTAGATCTGGATCTGGATGGTTGAGTGGAACAATTGAGTGCAATGATGTGTATAGGTAGTGGGTACATCCAGTTAGGAGCGTAGTTGGGATATGAGTTAATTGTGGCGTGCGTGTGTGAGTGTGGCGTATAGTTGAGGCTAAAAACAATGATAACTTCCCTATTTAACCTGAAAATTATTATCTTCCCCATTTGACACCGGGCCTAAATTCATAACCAATATGACACTATCGTACACATTTTCAGCTATCAGTATTAATGGGCACATAAAAATTCACTTTTATCTCGCATATGTATAATACATTTTGGCCAAAACACCTAAACCAAAGTGAGCCCACATGTCTTCGTGCTAGCGCGACAGCCAGAGAGTGACGGCTAACGAGAACAGCGAGCACAGCGGCCACGGCACGGCGCGGGCACAACATCACGCACGGGCGCGCCCAGCGACAGCTAGCATGCACGGTGTTGGGCGGACGCGAAGGCCAGGACGCACACAACGAAGGCTAGAACGCGGGCAACATCAGGCACACACGCCGCAGCCAGGACGCCATGGCCAGGGCACGGCTGTGCGGACGTGCCGGCCGGCGCGCAGACGGCGGCCGGCCAGCTCACTATGGCTCGCACGCGGGCGACATTCACACGCGGCGACTGTGTGGTCATGGCGGCCAGCATGAGGCATGCATGCACGAGGTCACCTCAGTCCGTGTTGAGTATCGTGATTAGTTAGGAAACATAAGATAGACTAAAAATTATTCTGGCTTGTCGTATACATCAATTTCACCAATCCCTCTTTCTCACTTCTAACATGGTATCAACCTAACCGATCCAACCCTAGCCGCCGTCGCTGCCTTCTCAGGCCGCTCCGCTTCCTCGGCGCCCAGCCGCTCGCTCACCCAAGCCGCACCGCCAGTCCACCACCCTTCATCTTCGTCCAGCACCAGCTCATCACCATCGTCGTCGTCATCTTCCCCGACCACGGCGTTCTTCACACGGCTACATCGACCACAGCTACACCACCCTACGCTCTCGGCTACCTCGACATCGGCACAAAGGGCTACCGCCTTGCTTGAGCAAGCTCGTCGGTTTCCACTCCAGCCACAACTTCCACGATGCATCGACTATTACGACCTGGGGGCATGTCCGTCGGCTTACCTTCGAACTCTTCTCCAGTCTCACCGTCTGCATCGCTACCATTGTGACTGCGGGGGATGTTGAGTATCGTGATGAGTTAGGAAACATAAAATAGACTAGGAATTATTATGGCTTGTCTTGTACTCCAAGTTGGTCATGCTCCTATATATATGCCCACGAGGCTCAAGCAATAAACATTAATTCCACCAATCCCTCTCTCTCCCTTCTAACAGTCCGCACCGGTGAGCGCTCCTTCCAGCTTCAGCGTCTGCCGCAAGGCGTTGCCTCCTTCACCATCGCTGTAACCGGCTGAGGCAGTCGGGTGTGCATCATGAAGAGATGAGAGACAGATATGGGGATTGAGTAACTGTATGTGGGGTCGAGTGGAGGTGCCCTGACGTGACCGAACAACCTCATATTGCCCCCAAATTTAATGCGGTTTGAAATACGTCGGTCACTCTGAGCGTTTTGGGAGAAAGTGAGTGTCTGGTTGGGTCATCTTCTTTTGACCGGACATTGACCGGGCGGACATTTTGGACGTTTAGAAAGAAAATAGAGGATCCAGCTGTAGATGCTCTTATCCGCGCTAGAGTTATGTTGCCCTCGTCCACGCTCAATCGTTGTTGTCAGTTGTGCGAGCACCGCTGCCGCTCGTACAAGCTCTCCCACCACCCATCCGAACTTGATGAGGTCGCCACTGTGTCTGTACTTGAGGTCTCGCCAAGAGAGAAACTTCCATTGCTAGGCTAGTCTATAACTTATTTTAGTTTTCATGCCATATTTTTTAAGCAAATATGAATAATTTTATTATTTATTTGAACTAACCTACTTTTTTTCTTCAAAATACCACTTTTTATCCTCGTATGTGTATTTTCATGCGAAACAAGTATTTGTAAATGAAAAAATCGAGCTAATCCAAGACTAAGTTTTCCGCCAAAAGAGGACATGTGCCAAGAGGCTAACGGGTGTCTAACACGTCTCCAAAGTATCTATAATTTTTATATGTTTCACGCCTATTATCCTTCTATTGTGCAATATTCTAAAAGCTTTGTCAGGAACTAATCTATTAATTCAGTGCTCAGTGCGATTTTGAGTTTTCTACAATCTTTTTATTCCAAGAAAATAACATACCATCGGACCCCAAAAAATTAAAAGAATGTCAGGATACCCGAAGAGTCATTGTAGCAAAATGAGAAGGACAGTGGGGCCAGAGCCCCTAGGCGCCCAATAGGTGCCTATAGGCCCATGACTCCTAAGAGCATGGTTAATAGCACAGCCGGCTGCTCTGCCACGTCATCTATAAAGCATTCACATACAATAGGTTGGCTTTAGCTTGGCTGTAAGACTGACCCTAATAAAGACTTGAACAATTAATATTTGCATGTGTACATCACCTATTGTGATCCAATATAAACATCATCTTTGTGGCACTCTGTAGATAGATTGCTCGAAGGAGTATGGAGCCATATATCATACAAACGTATACAGACTAATTAGCTTCATATCAAGTAAAGTACGCAAATATCTGCACACAGACTAGTTGACTAAGGTTCATACAAATGAACAACAGCTCCATGTCATATAAATAAATGGCACCACGAAGGGCCATCGGCTTGTTCAGAGTTGAGATAAACAGGGACACAAGTGTAGCAACTAGCAGGGACACATACCATGCTTGTGGATCTGAGTCGTCAATATACCAAGGAGATTCAGCGCAAAAAAAATTACATATATACCAAAGAGATGTACAGCCACCAATATTGGCCCTCGGTGCCCAGCAAGGAGCTTCAGCCGAAGAATCTGCTGCCCTCAGCCTGGCGAGTCAGCATCGTGAAGAGGAGGCCGGCGCCACGATTTCAACCGGGACGAAGTGAGGCACCGGCCGCATGACGAGTTCAAGCGCCCGGCGGAACGAACCGATGCGCCTGCGGCCGGATGAGAAGAGGCGCGGTGGCACGTCGACATCCAGATGCATGCGGCACCGCCGGCACTTCTAGGGTTGACGGGAGAAGCGCGGGAGGCGAGGAAGACGCACGAGATCGATAGCGCCGGCTCTAACGCTCGCAACGGGCGGCTGTTCTTCGGATTCTGCGTTGTAGCCGGGCGACTCACGGAGCGCCCGCTCCCTTCTCTTTCCTGCCTTCTCTCCCCTCCAGCTCGATTTTTTCTGACGTGGAACCGCTTACAGCCGGCTGACTAGGCGTTATTGTACATGCTCTAAGGGGACGCCTACGCATTTTAGGTCACCCGTGGTGCGGCTTTATATATCACCTAACCTCTGCCATATTTATAGAGCACTTTTCCGCCACAGCCGCTTCATGTTTCGAGAAAATCTTCGTTTTCCACCATGATTTGGTACTCTAGTCAACCATGTCCATATATTATCACCAAGAGACCAATGTCTTGATATAAACTTGAAAGGCGACATTAGTCTCTCCAATCATATTGCCATCAACACCAAAATACAGTCAGGTTCTAGATGCACTTTCAATCTTCCCATTTTTTATAATTGATGGCAATATGATTAGACACATGGCAACATAGATATTCAAAGAATGGTGCAATACAAAAACAAACTATATAAGATGAGCTCCCCCTTGATGTGTGCATTTATTCAAATGTGCTCGGAATGCAAACACACACAACAAACAAGTTCCCCATATATAAATAGTCAAGTGCAATGATATGAGTGAAGGACATATCTGCTCATATGACAAAAAGAATAAGTGAAGCGGTGCAAATGTCATATGTTAGAGGTGTAGTGTGAGAGCATAATATGTATAACACATTATGTCAAGCGTGTCATGATACGAGCAATTAGATAAATAGATAAATGTCGACGATTAGTCAAATCACCTGCGGGTTGGCCCTCATTGCCGCTCTATTGGACCCCCAAAAACCCAAGGACAAGATATCAACATGGAAAGCGTAACCGACTTGGAATAACTGATTTCGTGAAGGGCTTCCAAGGCAGACGCCTCTCCAACCTCAATATAAGGCGAACAAGAGCCGCCAAGGAGTGGGCATCTTCCTAGTGCTGAAGATGAAGTCCCCACGAGTTTGTTCAAGTGCAGTGTACTGATCTATTGCTGGTTTCCAGAGATTGCAATGCTGTGGGGGACAACATTAATCGTCGTGCAACGTGTTACAATTTTCAACTCAGGGTCTGTGCACAGGCGATGTGAAGGTGTAAATTTGGCAAGGCCATCGCTGCTGTCAAGTTGCCACAACCATGTAATTACAAAACTGTGCATGTAATCCCCAATCAGCTTAAAAGAACCACTCTTGTATTTTAGAAACCTTTCAATCCTAATAATCTTTTTAAGCGTGAAATGCTTTGTACTGTTTCGTCCTGACCGATGCCAGTGATTTTCAGTAACAAATCTTTGTATTGTGTCAACATGGTGTTATGTTGCCTTGTTTGTTTGCCTTACTTATTGCTTAAACTTTCCTCGAAAGTTATTACTGAAATTTTGTTTGGCCAACGAAAGCCGGTTCAGTGTTCACTTGGAAAGAACCAACGGTTCACTCACTGTAACTAATTCAGATCCTCTGCTTTGCAACATCATCCGCTGACACTGAATAATGCTTCTGCAGTATTATCTACTGTAAAAATGAATAATACTAACGATTAGCAAACAAGTTATATTAAATTGTCTCCTATGGAATGATGATGAAAGTACAAGAGATATATCATCCACTGTCCACACAGCAAGCCTTTCCAAGTTCCAAACACATTTTACATGCGCAACAGTACATGCCTATTTTTCTGTGTGTAATATGCCAGGAGCCAGTATCCATGCCACGTTAACTGAAACCATTCCATACAGGGGAACTTCATTTCATACATACATATGTATAGCGCTAGAGAATAATGCAGAAATTAGCGAAATCACGTACTTCACCGCCACTGGTCTGGGGAAAGGGGCAATTAGGTACGGTACAATGTTCAGAATCAACTTTCTCTGAAGGTGGAGCATCATCAACATTGCTACCTGAGGCCTTTTCAGTTCGCAGCATACCATTTACTGGCTGTACCTGAACTCTTCACGTTCATTTCGCGTACCCTTGGGAACATCGCCCAAAAGGATCAGTAACCTCTTGAGATTCAGATAGCAAGCCGCATTCATGTCCATAGACCGTGCTGGTAGACTCCAGAGCAGCCTTTCCATATGGTGGAACCCTGACAAAGTCAATAATCGTTAAGGTTATAACATAAGGAAGAAAATTATCATGTCAACTGATTTGATGACACAAGGCGCTAACTTCACACTGTTAACTGCATGCCCTAACAACTGGCTAGTGTTTGCACAGATTATTAAACGCGATAAAAAAAAAAACTGCAGAGTGATGGAGAGGCATATGACATCCCCCAAATAGAACATCATGGTAACTGTATTCTGATATGATGCTAACCACAATGCACATATCATAACCATCATGGTAAATCAGTTTGTGTCAACGGGTACTTTGTTGCCTGGTTTGTTTGCCAAACTTATCACCGTGTAATTGTAGAGACAGCTGTGGTTGAGATCCTTCGCTTCGCCAAATGTCAAAAGAAGAGGAAATAAGCTAAAGGTCAAGGCGAAGATCGGCAGTTGCTTGGTATAACTGACACATTGCACCAGGCACCCGTTCAAAATATTTTTTGAGAGGCACAGGTACAAAATATGTACAACTAATGAGCAAGGTTACAAAATATGTACAACTGGTCTCTTTGGGAAGAACAGACTAACTGTTCACTCGATGTAATCGTAGGCATAGCAGTAGTTCAGATCCTTTGCTTTGTCAAAATAGATGTCAAAACAAGAGAAAAAAAGGGAAAGTCAAGGCAAAGATTCGCGGTTGCTTGTTATTTGACACATGGCACCAGGCATTCAAAATATTTTTTGAGAGGCACAGATTCAAAATATGCACAGCCAATAAACAAGCTTTTTATGAGTAATGAAGCAGGTCTATATATGCTTTCTGGAAAAAAAAATCAGAATCACCTTTCTCTGGTATATGGTATACAACACATAATTCAGAATCATTGACATTGCTACCCAAAGGATCACCTACCCAGCTTCATCTTTGCTGATTTAGCTGAAATCTTCACCGATTCTTCATTCATGCAGTCTTGGGAACATCCCCCAAAGGACCAGTCACCTCTCGAGCTTCATACAGCGCCACACCCATATCTGTAGACTCCGGAGCAAATTCTCCGTTTGGTGGAAACCTGACAATAAAGGATCAGTCTATGATTTCAAAGGTTATAACATACTGTGATCTACGATAGAACAACACAGCTACAATTACTGTCAACCAGTTTGATGACATACAGTGCTAACCTGTTCCGTTGACTGCATTTTCTAACAACTGGCTAGTATTTGCATTTTGCACATCTCAATTATTAACTACTCCCTCCGTCCCATAATATAAGAGCGTTTTTGACACTACACTAGTATAAAAAACGCTCTTATATTATGGGACGGAGGGAGTACTATACAAATAAATTGCAGAGTGATGGGATATTTGCAACTACTAGTACTAGGGAGGCATATAACATCTCTCAAATAGGATAGCACGGTAATTGCACTTTCATACGATGCCAATCACAACACACACATCACAACAGAAATACTAGTCTCTATCGAGCAACACCTCAAACAGCAACACACTCATAGCTGGGCAACCACATCACCGCAGAAAGTCATAGGCTCAGAGCAACTGTGGACATATTCAAACAACAGCAGACCAGAAAGAGCACTAAACTAATTGCAAGCTATTTGCTTCAGCGAGGCTAACAGCTTTTGGGAAGAGCATCCTAACCAGTTCTCAAGGTCATGGCTGATGTAATCGAAGGCGTCCACAAAGCCCCCCTCCTTGATAATGTTGGACCCATTGTCGAACAACTGATGTGCCTGACCTACTGTTTTCTCCTCCTCCCCTCCTCCCTCCTGACCACGGGCCTCCTCACTAGGCTCAAACGATGGATCCTTTTGCTCACCTCAGGGCTCAGGAGTGTAGAAGCTAACAACTGGAATCAAATTACATAAGCCATGATCATCACACACCCTCCTCACCCGCTCTGACTGTAGTTCAATCGTGAAGACGCCAGCAACCGTGGTCACGAAAATGACATTTGCTCCCTCAGCAAAGCCCAACACATCCACTGAACTTGCTGCCTCAATGAGAGCACCATCTGGGAGCAAATTTTCCAAGTAGATGACCCGACTCAGTACCCATCGGGCATCGGCGCCTTCAATCACCTCCCTTGTCCACAATTTGAGATGCGGATTCATCTCTTGGCTAACTCCCAGTCCACCATCCTCCGCCAGCATGATGTTATATCGGCCATCATAGATCGACTCATAGTTTGGCGGGTCGAAAACAGTCAGGTCATGCCCTGCAAAGTCATACTCTAGGATGCACCCATCGTCAGACATGAAGTAGAGCAGAGACCTCCCAACGAGCACGCTGGAATAAAATGTAAAACACATGGGCAAGTCGTGGAAAATCCAGCTCTGCTCATCCCAGGTGCCAGTTTCCGACGAGTATAGGCGCGTCAACGTGACACACCCCTCGTCGTCGCCGTCTTCCTCGACGCAGAAGACGAATAACACGCCAAAAGGGCCTCCCAAGCAGTCCCGGTGGTCACACCCGTCCGCTGCGCAGAACACGGCCGCGGTCGCGTACACCGTCGCCTCCTCGTACCGGTACATGCCATCGTACGCCACAGGCACCGGTACGCGCTGCTGGGCACCCGTGGTTGGCTCCCACAGGAGGAGTTCCTGTGCATCACCCTTGGAGAGGAAGAGGGCGCGGCCGTGGCGGCAGTCAAGGGCCCGCCAGGAGCGAGAGTCCGGAGCGGCGAGGGAGAAGGACGACGCGGTGGTGGGGGTGAAGTGGGGGATGCGGTCGTCGTCACAGCCGTGGAGGAAGCCGAGCACGGGGGGTGCCCGGTGGAGCTCGTGGAGGCGGCGGCGGAATCCGGGGCGGGAGACGGCGCAACCCCAGGCCTTGCAGACGAGGGAGGCGCGGAGGAGGCAGGCCGGGTCGTCGGGCGGGAGGCGGAGGAGGATCTCTTCGAAGAGCTCGTCCGGGATCGACGGCGGCGCTGCCGCCATGGTGGTCGCTAGGTCTGGGTGCGGGTGGTGGGGAACGGCGGAATGGTTTTGGGGATTTTGGAGCACGAGGTCTCTACTCTACAAAAACAACGCGTTCTACATATTTTCTTTCGTTTTTGAATGAAAATTTCTGAAACGCCTCCCATGTTCCTGAAAACTGCATGTTATCTTCGTGACAAATGCAAAATTCCATGCGCGCATAGCTCTTTTTCTTCATCGCACTTTTTTTAACCTAGATAATAAGTGACACATGTGTTGCACGAAGCAATTCGTCTTTGACGTTTTTTACAGCTAAAGTTGTCATCTGAAAAGAAAAACAAACCCAATTTTTTCCCGTCTTCTCTCTCCTCTCGCTCCCCTTGAGAGTCTCCCATTGCTTCCCGGGGCCTCCCTCTCTTCCTCCATCGGCGCTGCCGGCTGGAGAAAAGATGGGTTTGGCTGTCGGATCTCCTCTATAGATAGTAGGGGCAGTAGTAGTAGGTGTAGATCGTGTCGGGCCTTGGCTTTATGTCGTAGTTTGGCATCCTGCCGTAAGGGTGGTGGTTGCTGGTGCTTGCGAGCAGCATCTGGTGACGGCCGACAGCTTCTTCCGTTCCTTGTCCATGGTGGATGGTGGCGGAGGAGGAGGGATCCGGCGAGCCCCCTTTCAATAAGCTCGTTGGCGGAGTCCCGGATCTGGCGGCCCTTAGATCGAGCCAATCCGGTGTTTTTCCTGTCTTTTTCTTGCCGTCTCGGTGGCGGCAGTGGAGCCTGTGGGAGAACACGGCGAGGCTCCAGTCCAGGGGGCTTGTTCTCGTTGGATCCTAGCTTCCAGCGAGGTGGTTTGGGCAGAATCTGCAAAGGGATCTTCAGCAAGTTGCCGTCTACAGCATCCATCGTGGTGATGGAGAAGTGGCAGCACTCACAGGGGAAGATGGACTCTGCGGATGGGGTCCATGAGCTCACACGGCGGTGGATTTCTAGACGCTGTGGCGCCCTTCTTGGTCGATGCCCGGCCTCTGACGAGCCGCCATATCCTCAGGTCGAAGGGCGACCATCTTCATTCCTCCCGGCCAAGATGCCAAAGGTGAGGCAGTCCTGCTTCATGGTGGAGTCTATGGCATGGAGCCATGGAGGTCTCGTCGGGCCAAGTGGTGTTGTCCCCGGCGCCGACGAGGCTGTATCCATCGGGGTGCAGATAGTTTGGACCCGATTGCAATCTTCTTCCCTTGTTCGGGGTCTTGTTTGCATAATGAAGTGCCTAGTTTGTTATTTCCTGCTTTAGTTGGGTCCTGTTGTAATATGTACTATCATGCTTATCAATGGATGATCGAGTCCTTCTGGACCCCATCTAAAAAGAAAGTTGTCATGATTGACAACTAAAGTTACCATACTCGCGTCACTAAACTTGACATCAAAAAACATTCGGAGTTGTATGTGTTTCTACCACACGTGTGGCACTTATCGGGGTTCTTTTTTTAACAATAGGCGGTTCCGAAAAACTCTGAAATTCATGAAGTCAAAGTGGTGGCAGTATAAAGCTTATGAAAGGACTTCATAAACCATTGCTACACCCAAAAGCTTGATTCCTCCCAATCCAACCACTCAAAACCACCAAACTTAGAGGATTGAAAGAGGATCTCATTTCCACCAAACTTGTATTCCCCACTCTTGTTCATCGCCAACACTTGTTACTCTTGGAGTTTTGGGACTCCGGTCGAAAGCTTCCTTGCTTGTGGTTTGATCCAGAAATTTTGTAAATGTTCATTGGCTGCCTTCAATATGACCCTCGGGTGATTTGAGGCTCATCCATTGGGGATGACTCAAAGGGAGATTAAGGTGAGCCACTTGGTGGTGCTCTATAGCTTTGGCTTTAGCACCTCTCTAGCGGAGATTGTCACTCTCCAAAGAGTGTGAACTTCGAGATACATCTATGTCACCTACTCACTTGTGGTTTATCCTTTCTCTTACTTTTACTTACCTTATATGCTTGTTGGCTTGCTATTTATCTTGTTGTTGTTACTTGTCTAGTGTGTTAGCTTGCTTGTCATATATAGGTTCTTCTCATCGTATATTGCATTTGTAGAGAAGTTGCTTTATCTGCACTTACCCCTAAAGTTGGAAGTTAAGCTAAAAATTTACATTCTCCTATTCACCCCCTCTAGTCAACCTCTCGATCCTTTCTACTAGTTTGTCTCTTATAAGGGATTAACTTCCTAAAGAGGATGGTTGATCAAGGGGATGGGGTTGTGGAACTATCACAATGTGGGGGAACTCAAGTTCCCCCTCCCTTGCTTCCCGCCTCCACACAAGCCATCGCTTTCGCTCTGAGTGCTATCTTTATGTTGAAACATTATAAAAGTTCATTGTCAGGCCAAGCCTACACCATCAAGGAAGAGGTGGATGCGGGCTTTAAAGACTCCACATACGCATCATCCTCATTTGTTCCAAATGCGGCTCATGATGTGGATGATGCAAGATAAATTCTTGTTCCACCTAAGCTTTCCACTGCACCTCTCAACAATTTTGTGGAGCCTCACTACTCGCCAGAACATATCCCTCATATGCATATTTATCATGTTAAGCTTCCATCCCTTTGAGAGCTAACCAATTTGCTGAGTGTAAACTCGCTATGGAGTCTCACATTCGCAATGCCACGATGCAACTTTGGTGGGTGATTGTCAATGTTTCTAGCCCAAGGACTCTCTAAGTCTTACTCCACCGGAATACATTGATGATCAACTCAATGGTACCGCACTCAACATGCTTTGACTTGTCGTCACCTATGAGTATAGTGATTCCATTTCTCTTTACAATACCGCCAAGGAAGTTTGTGATTGCCTTAATGACATGTTATAAGGTGATGCCTGCATTAAAAGATCTCGGTTGGCCTTACTCAAGAAAGAGGACAAATTGTTGTGAAGAATGATGGTTAGACCGCCGAAAAGGTAATTGAGGTTAAAGTATATTGTGTTGGATTTATGAAACTTTGTATGCTCGTGGGTGAATGATAATTTTATCAAGTAAAAGTTGACTGGGGCCATGGTCTTGTGTGATCACACTATGGTCATGATGGTTGATCAACGCCCCGGCCATGAGTACCCGTGAAATTGTGGCTACCTTCACCACCCATACTCTTTTGGACACCAAGTCATAGAAAACCCTTGAGATTGTTCGAGGGACCAAGAGCTCCAACCTTGCATTGAAGGCCAAGAAGGTGGTTGTGTGTCTTCAAGGGAGGGAGTTCAAGAAGAAATATGTTATAAAGAAGAATAACATACCTCGTGTGACAGTGACCTGACTAGGGGGCTCTTGCTAGGCGATTCCCGACCTAGTGGGCTGGGCCGAGGACCCCCCCCCATGCCGGTTCTGTTCTGGGCCTCTCCGAGTGTCCCATGACGACTACAAGGAAGATCCTAAAGACTTGACATGTCCTCCAAGACGACGAATCCATGAAGAACTCTTCCTCCTTGCATGTAGGTGATAATATCTTGTAAACCATAGGACCCCTCGATACCTATATAAACTGAGGGGGCATGCTCATAGAAGATTCATTACAATCTCCACGTGTCGTCCTCCGCGGATGAAAGGATCAGTATGGTCGAGTCGACTAGATGGGGTGCTTGAATAGGCGAATAACAACTTTTAACTTTATTCGCAAATTTTAGGCTCAACAATAAAAATAGGTTGTCTAGATATGTGATGACCCACAAGTATAGGGGGTCAATCATAGCCCTTTCGATAAGTAAGAGTGTCGAACCCAACGAGGAGCAGAAGTAAATGATAATCAATTTTCAGCAAGGTATTCTCTGCAAGTGTTGTGAGTAACAGTGATAGATAGTTTTGCAACAAGATAATTCATAACAAGTGACAAGTAGCAATAGTAACAAAGGTGCAGCAAGGTAGCCCAATCCTTTTTATAACAAAGGACAGGCCTGAAAGTACTCTTATATTAAGCAAGCGCTTCCGAGGACACATGTGAATTTCTATCTAGTCATGTTCATCATGTTGAGTTCATTCGCGTTCGTTACTTTGATAATATGATATGTGGGTGGACCGGTGCTAAAGTGTTGTTCTTACTTTAACAAACAACCTGCTTATGATTACCCCCTCTCGCAAGCATATGCAACTATGAAAGAAGAATTAAGATAAATATAAACATAGCATGAAACATGTGGATACAAATCAGCCCCTTATGAAGTAACGCATAAACTGGGGTTTAAGCTTCTGTCACTCTCGCAACGCATCATCTACTTGTTACTCCACAATGCCTTCCCTTAGGCCCATAACACGGTGAAGTGTCGTGTAGTCTACGTTCACACGACACCACTAAGAGAAGCAACAACATACATATCATCAAAATATCGAACGAATACCAACTTCACATGATTACTTATAACAAGACTTATCCCATGTCCTCAGGAACAAAAGTAACTACTCACACATCATCAAAATTTTCAAGATCAGAGGTGTAATAATGGAGATCAAGGATCTGAACATAATATCTTCCACCAAGTAAACCAACAAGCATCAACTACAAGATGCAATCAACACTACTAGTAACCCACAGGTACCAATATGAGGTTTTGAGAAAAAGATTGAATACAAGAGATGAACTAGGGTTTGAGATTAGATGGTTCTGGTGAACATGTTGATGAAGATTGGCCCTCCCACGAAGGAGGAAGCATTGGTGATGACGATGGCTTCGATTCCCCCCTCCCGAAGGGAATTTTCTCCGGCAGAATCTCTCTGCCGGAGAGCAGAAGGGCCTCTGCCCAGGTTTTCGCCTCGAGACGGCGGTGCTTCATCTTGAAAGTTCCTTCTTGATTTTTTCTAGGGTAAAACACACCATATAGGAGAAGAGGGGGGTCGGGAGACCTGCTGGGCCCCCACAAGGCAACAGGGCACGCCTAGGGGGGTGGCCGCGCCCTGTTGGCTTGTGGCCAGCAGGTGGCCCCCTGGTATATTTTTGGCCCAATAATTCTTATATATTCCATAAAAATTCTCCTTGAAGTTTCAGGTCATTTGGAGTCCAATGAATTTCGGTCATTTCTTGGTTTTCAGATCCAGAATTCCAGTTTCCAGTGATTTCCCTCTTTGTGATGTACCTTGCATATTCAGAGAGAAAAAGCATGAGAATTGTATCATAATAAGGAATAATGGACAAGAATAACATAAATATCAATAAGAATTCATGATGCAAAATGGACGTATCAACTCCCCCAAGATTAGACATCGCTTGTCCTCAAGCGAAAGCCAAACTCGATAATAATAACCACATAATTTCAGCGAGAGGTGTTGATAAAAATAGAATACGAACACGAGAGCATCATGAATATTAACATAGCAGAAAGCTTTTCATCATATAACTTCTCATAGACAAGTAATAATCTATTCACAATTGTTGGAGCATGAAGCATAAACTTTATTGACAATCAACAAACTATGTTCTTAGTCATTGAGACAATCACTATTCATCATATTCCAGAGAAGAGTCTATGTAAGAGCGTTCATTCTAGCAAGTTCACATACTCAACTATCCTTTAGTCTTCTATGATTGCTGACACTCATTGCATATTTTTGGAGCTAATGTTTCCATCGGACACATAGGAAGATGGGGGCTTCATAGTATTTGCCACCCAACTAATTTCCCTCAAGGATAATGTCAACAATAATGAACCATGATCACTTACATCCAACTAGATATATAGATATCTAGATCTTTCCTCAACACATAATGCTTGCCAACTAGAGAGTTAATAGGTATGAATAAGGATAAACATTGTTGACTCGAACATAAGAGTAAATACATGAAAGTAAAAGATATGCTCTTCGCAGAGGGAAGCAGAGGTTGTCATGCGCTTTGCAATTTTGGATGTGCAAACTCTTAACGGAAAGGAACGTCACTTTATATTGCCCATTATGATAGCAAACTTTATTATGCAATATGTCGCTTTTATTTCTTTGCCATCACAAGATCGTACAGAGTTTATTTTCCCTTCCAATAAAAGATCAGACATATTTAAGAGCAATTTTTATTGCTTCATGCACCGATGAAAACTTGCTTGAAGGATCTTATTCAATCCATAGGTAGGTATGGTGGACTCTCATGAAAGAAACTGGGGTTTTAAGGGGTTATGGACGCACAAGTAGTATCTCTACTTAGTACGGAAATTTTTTGGCTAGAAAAAGATCTAAAGCAAGCACCACATGTTAAAGGATCCATGACAATATAATTTCTATGTGAATGTAAACAAACATGATCATTACGTTGTCTTCCAAGTCCAACATCAACACTCGATCATTATATAATATTTGGTGGGGGCTCACAATCATAAAAGATGTCCAAGATAGTGTATTTGTATGTGAATCTCCTCTCCTCTATCATAATCTTTCATAGATTGTATCAATGACTAATGCTATGTTTGTTTATTTCCAACAAGTTTTATCTAACATACTTCTTCTATGTGAAGTCATTACTCCCCATGGGATCAGCATATGATTTTTATATTTCTTTTATTTCATTACTATGATTGATGCATGAGAGTAAAGCAAGTAAACCCAAACTAATCTTTATTATATAACTCTCATACTCGATTACAAGGATAGGTAGATCTCAAAGCAAAAACTCTAAGCATAGCAAATCTGAACTTCTATTTCTCTAAATCACGACATAACTAAGGATCGGACTAAAATAGATGATAATGGTAAAAGTGATGGTGATACGATACCGGGGCACCTCCCCCAAGCTTGGAACAAGCTAAGGGTGGTGCCCATACCCATATGCCCAGGTGTCCTTCTTGGGTGATGGTGGTGGTGATGTAGTAGGCTTGTCCTTGGCAATGGTTAGCAGGACAGCCCTTAATTCCCTCATGTCATGGAGTAGCTGATGAATCATTGTAGTGTTCTTCTGTACTTCCACCATAATATGTTTATTCTCTGGCCACCAAGAGCTTTTTCCTGCATCACTTTCACTTGGACGAGAGATGTCCCAATTGGATGGTATATGCGAGCGAGAAATATTCCCAACTCTATAATTGTGAATCAAATTGTGAAAGTTGTTTGCATGTAACCTGTCAAGGGGCCTGATGACCCAAAAGTATAGGGGGCCAATCGTAGTCCTTTCGATAAGTAAGAGTGTCGAACCCAACAAGGAGCAGAAGGAAATGACAAGCGGTTTTCAGCAAGGTAATTTCTGCAAGCACTGAAATTGTAGGTAACAGGTAGTTTGATAGCAAGATAATTGGTAACAAGCAAGAAACGGTAATGGTAAATAAAGTGGAGCAAGATAGCGCAATCCTCTTGTGGCAAAGGACAGGCCAAAACAGTCTCTTATAATAAGCAAGCGTTCTTGAGGGTACACGGGAATTTAATCTAGTCACTTTCATCATGTTGGTTTGATTTGTGTTCGCTACTTTGATAATTTGATATGTGGGTGGACTGGTGCTTGGGTGTTGTTCTTACTTGAACAAACCTCCCACTTATGATTAACCCCCTCGCAAGCATCCGCAACTACGAGAAAAGTATTAAGATAAAATATAACCATAGCATTAAACATTTGGATCCAGATCAGCCCCTTACGAAATAGCGCATAAACTAGGGTTTAAGCTTCTATCACTCTAGCAACCCATAGTCTAATAACTACTCCACATTGCATTCCCTTAGGCCCAAAGATGGTGAAGTGCCATGTAGTCGACGTTCACATGACACCACTAAGGGAATCACAACATTCATATCATCAAAATATCGAACACATATCAAATTCACATGATTACTTGCAACATGACTTCTCCCGTAACCTCAAGAACAAAGGTAACTACTCACAAATGATATTCATGCTCAATATAAGAGGGGTATTAAATAGCATAATGGATCTGAACATATAATCTTCCACCAAATAAACCATATAGTAATCAACTACGAGATGTAATCAACACTACTAGTCACCCACAGGCATTGGCGGAACCAGTGGGTGTGCCGGGTGTGCCGTGGCACACCCAGAAATCTGAGATTTTTTTTTATATATATTTTTGACTTTGACTATTGACTTAGCACAGGCCCACCTCATCCTTTTCCCATTGAGCGAGCGAGAGAGAGGGGCAGAGCGCCAGAGCCGCAGCGCAGAGAACATGCTCAACTCAACTAGTTTCTTATTGCCATCATCAACGATCCTAACCCAGCAAGTAACATCTTCTTTCCTTGGAACAAGTTCAGATATCCACGCCAGAGCAAAACATCAGCACACCCATCCCATCCCCACCCTCCCCAGGAAGGAAGCTACTATCATATCAGCGACTTGTTACTGCAACCCACACTATTACAGCAGCTCCATGTCAGCTGAACCACTGTCGGCGGCGTAAACAGGGTGGAGGGCGTGCCCGGCTGCAGGCTCCACATGGATCCATTTCCTGCCGGTCAGCTTGTTCCGCTCAAACCGCACGTGCCCTTCCTTGAGGCTGAAGAGGGTGTGATCCTTCCCCATGCCCACGTAGTTCCCAGGATGGAACCGGGTTCCTCTCTGCCGCACGATGATGTTCCCTGCCTCCACTTTCTGTAATGGAAAAATGAATCATAAAAAACAAGGGTAAGTATTAGCTGTTTTCATGTCATTTTGGTAATTGTTATTCATCTAATCTTAGCACAGGCCCACCTCATCCTTTTCCCATTGAGCGAGCGAGAGAGAGGGGCAGAGCGCCAGAGCCGCAGCGCAGAGGACCACCTCTGCTTCGCCCGCTCCCCGCTAGCGCTCGCCCGCCGCCGCTGCTCGGCCGCTCCCCGCTGCTCGCGCTCGGCCGCCGCCGCTGCTCCCCACTAGCGCTCGCCCGCCGCCGCTGCTTGGCCGCTCCCTGCTGCTCGCGCTCGGCCGCTCGGCGCTCGCGCTCGCCCGCAGCCGCCACTCGCCCGCTCCGCCGGCTCCGGTCTGCGGAGGATCTGCTCCGGCCTCCCGTCCCGACGCTCTCGTCTCATCCGGTTCTCCCCCGCTCCTGCGCTGCCCGCCCCGATCGTGGGTGAGTCCCCGGCCATGCTAGATCTGTTGGCTGTTGCAGCTTTGTAATGTTTTGTTAGTAATTTTTGTTATATGATGTCTGCCCCCCGGTTGTTAGCAGAACTGCAGAAGTGCAGAACATCAGGGAGTTGTGTTCTATTAGGATTTTTTGTTTTGTGAACAAAAAAGAGCTCCAGATGACTAGGGATGTGCCATTTTGTTTGGGCTTTTTGTTTGCACGTATGCTCTAGTCTTGCTGACATTATGTTTTAATTGTAGAACTGAAGATGAAGAGGAATGGTGAAATTAAGTCCTTTTTCAGAATTATGAGGCAAAAACAAGGTTGCAACCGAAGAGCAACCTGAACCTGATGTTAATCCACCTCCACTCCATTCGGATTCAGAGATTGACATTGATATTGATCCACCTCCAGTCCATTCCGATCCAGAGATTGACATTGATATTGATGATGAAGCGCCACGACAACCATCACCCCAACATCCGCATGCAAGATCATATAATATTCAAAGGCTTCCACCTGATCCAGGGGAAAGGATTCCTATTTCAGAGTATGATGTTGATGATCAAGATGAAGTTCGGAGACGGTACATTGCAAAGAATGCAGTCCAACCATATGCACACAACTTTGAAGTGAAGAAAATGTATGGTAAAAATCGACACTTCAACTTTGTTTGGTTTGAGAACTATAAATGGCTAGAATATAGTGTCAAATATGAAGCAGCATTTTGCTTTGTGTGTTATTTGTTCAAAGGCAAATCGAATGGGGGACCTAAGGGTGATGCCTTTGTTAAAGGTGGGTGGAAAAATTGGTATAAGCCTGATGCATTAGACAAACATGAGGGTGGTATTAATAGCATTCACAACAAAGCTCAAGAGAAGTACAATTTATTTGTGGCACCCCAACCATCAATTGACAATATCATTGTGAGGGTGTCTAAAAAGGATCTATGTATGTACAAGGCTAGACTAACTTATTCACTTAGATGCTTGAGGTATCTTTTGAACCAAGGATTGGCATTTCGTGGACATGATGAGAGTGAAGAATCTAACAACAGAGGAAACTTTCTTGAACTTCTTAAATGGCTTGCTGCAAATGATGAAGAAGTTAATAAACTTGTTTTGAACAATGCTCCTAGGAATTGCATCTTGACTAGTCCAAGGATACAAAATCAAATAATTGAATGTTGTGCGGTGCAAACAACTAAAAGAATTATTGAAGATATTGGTGATGACCACTATGCAATCCTAGCAGATGAGTCCAGTGATGCATCTCACAAAACCATTATGCACATTGTTAGCATGTATTCCACAATCCTTGAAGTAATGGATGCTATTGGAAAAGATCCTTCACAAAAAGGTGAGTCGACAAGAATACGTGGAGTTACTCAAGCCTTTGAATCATTTGACTTTGTTTTCAATCTTCACTTGATGCTTGTTATTCTTGGCTATACAAATGAGTTGTCCAAATCTTTGCAAAAGAGAGATCAAGACATTGTTAATGCAATGGCACTTGTTAGTTTGGCAAATAGTAGAATGCAACACATCAGGTCTCATGGTTGGGAAGAATTTCTTGCAAAGCTAGTCTTGTTTTGCAACAAACATGACATTGAAGTTCCTTTGTGGGAGGATACTTATGAGCCTCATGGACGATCACGTCGGTATTATGAAGTACAAACAAATGATGATCGTTATAGAAGAGAAGTATATCTTGGTGTCATTGATCAAACCATTCAAGAGCTTGACAATCGGTTTGATGAGGTTAATACGGAGTTGCTGATTTGCATGTCGGCTTTGAATCCCCTCAATTCATTTGCTTCTTATGATGCACTCAAGGTAATGCGACTTGCTGAATTCTATCCCATGGACATATCAAGCACGGATTTGATTAGGCTAGAATTTCAACTTGCTACTTTTATTGATGATATGAGACAAGATGATAGGTTTAGAAATGCAAGTAATATTGGTGAGCTCTCTATTATGCTTGTTGCAACAAAGAAGCACGTTCTTTATGATTTGGTCTACTCACTCATCAAATTGATATTGATTTTACCGGTGGCAACGGCGAGTGTTGAAAGGGTATTTTCTGCAATGAATCTAGTGAAAAATAAATTGAGGACTACTATGAGTGATGATCGCTTGAATGATTGCTTGGTGACATTCATTGAGCGAGATGTGTTCATGAAAGTAAGTGAAGAGGACATAGTTGATGCTTTCATGGCAATGCAACAACGTAGAGTTACCTAGTGTTGTAATTTTCTACTTCTATTTCTTTCATGTAAGCCTTTTGTATTGCAACCGAGCACATTTGGGATATATTTTGTGAACTAAATGGTTGTGAGATTTGAAATTGAGCTATTTATGTTATTCTTTTGCCATATTTTGTTACACTTGGATTAGATAGAATTTTTTTAGAGTGTGCACACCCATCATTTTATTCCTGGGTACGCCACTGCCCACAGGTACCAATCTGAGGTTCCGGTACAAAGATTGAACACAAGAGATGAACTAGGGTTTGAGAGGAGATGGTGATGTTGAAGATGTTGATGAAGATTGGCCTCCCAAAGATGAGAGGGTTGTTAGTGATGACGATGGCTTCGATTTCCCCCTCCGGGAGGGAAGTTCCCCCGGCGGAATCGCTTTGCCGGAGGGCAAAAGTGCTCCTGCCCAAGTTCCGCCTCGAGACGGTGGTGTTCCGTCCCGAAATTCCCATCTTTATTTTTTCTAGGTCAAAAGACCTTAAGTACCAGAAGATGGGCACCGGAGGTGGGCCGGGCTGACCACAACCCAGCAGGGCGCGCCTGGGGGGCCTGGCGCACCCTGGTGTCTTGTGGTCACCAGGTGGCCCCCCTCCGGTAGTTATTTGCTCCAGTATTTTTTATATATTCCAAAATAATTCTCGGTGAAGTTTCAGCTTATTTGGAGATGTGCAGAATAGGTGTCTCTAATATGCTTTTTCAGGTCCAGAATTCCAGCTGCTGGCATTCTCCCTCTTTGTGTAAACCTTGCATATTATGAGAGAAAAGGCATTAGAATTACTCCATAAAGCATTATTATGCATACAAACATTATAAATAATAGTAGGAAATCATGATGCAAAATGGACGTATCAACTCCCCCAAGCTTAGACCTCGCTTGTCCTCAAGCGAAAGCCGATATCGAGAAACATGTCCACATGGTTTGAGAGAGAGGTGTGGATAAAAACAAAATACGGACATAGTAGCATCATGCTTATTATCATAGCAGCAACAAAATTTATCATAGAACTTATTCATATAACTTTTATTATATAACTTCATCATATAACTTCTCATGAACAAGTAACAATTCATCACAATATAGAAGTATAAAGCATAAACCTTATTGAAAACCAACAAACTATGTTCTCAGTCAACTTTGCAACTACAATTCATCATATTTTCAGGAAGGGTCTCGTGTCGGAGCCTTTTGGCAAGTCCACATACTCAACCATCATTTAATCTTCTATGATTGCTAACACTCACAGCATATCCATGAGCAAAAAGTTTCAACCGGACACATAGAAAGATAGGGGCTTATAGTTTCGCCTCCCAACGTATTCACCTCAAGGGTGATGTGAACAATAATAACTCATGCTCACTCATATCCAACTAGATATATGTGCCTAGATCTTTCCTCACCACATGATGCTTGCAAAAAGAAAAAGTAAAAAGGAATAGGGAAGAATACTTTGACTCATGCATAAAAGTAAATACATAAAAGTAAAAGATAGGCTCTTCGTAGAGGGAAGCAGAGGTTGTCATGCGCTTTTTAGTTTGTATGCCAAATCCCTTAATGCAAAAGAACATCACATTATATTGCCCCTTATGATAGCAACCTTTATTATGCAGTCTGTCACTTTTATTACTTTGCCATCACAAGTTCATACAACGCTCAATTTTCTCTTACACTAATTGATAAAACACATTTAGAAGCAATTTTTATTACCTTAGTGCACCGATGACAACTTACTTGAAGGATCTTACTCAATCTATAGGTAGGTATGGTGGACTCTCAAAACATGAGTTTGGGTTTAAGGTTTTTGGATGCACAAGTAGTATGTCTACTTAGTGCGGAATTTTTGGCTAGCAAAGATATTGAGCAAGCACCACATGTTGAAGGATCTATGACAATATAACTTCTATGTGAATATGAATGAACAAAAATCATTATGTTATCTTCCTTGTCCAACGTCAACAATTTTGGTATATAATATTTAATGGGGGCTCACAATCATAAAAGATGTCCAAGATAGTGTATTTGCATGTGAATCTTCTCTTCCCTTATTAATTCTTTCATGAATTGCATCATTGACCAATGCTATGTTTGTCAATCTCCAATAAATTTACCACTTATACTTTTCCTTATGTGATGTCATTACTTACCATAAGATTAGCATATGACCCTTTTCATTTATTTGCTTTTTATTTTGATTGCAACAAGAAAGTAAAGAAGCAAAAGCTCAAAGTAAACTTTATTATGTAACTCTCACTCTATTACATAGATAGATAGATCACGAAAGTAGCACTCGAAAATAGATTATACTAAACTTTTATTCAACTAGATCACGAAATTGCTAAGGATCGAACTAAAATAGGTAAAGGTAAATAAAAGTGATGGTGATATGATATCGGGGCATCTCCCCCAAGCTTGGATCAAGCCAAGGGGAGTGCCCATACCCGTGTACTCAAATCTCCTTTGGTGGCGAAGATGATGAACGTGGTGGTGATGAAGTAGCCTTCTTCTTCAGCTTATATTTGAGCATAAAATTTTCCTCCCTTAGATCCTCATTCTCTAACTCGAGCTTTAATATCTTTTTGCATAATACCGCCTTGCTCTACTGCAGAAAACGAGATGGAATAAATTGAACCTCAGGTTTGTATCCTTTAGGGAGGCTTGACTTCTTGAATTCCACATGCATGTCTCCAGGCTGAGGTAGTGGGTCATCCTCTTCCTCAGAGCTATCATCCTTTGTTTCCTTCATGTTGGCGTATTCCTCCTCATCCGTGGTCCATCCATAATGGTCCACCTCTCCATAGACCTTAGAGTTTGCAATATATTCAGCAACATAGCTCTCCCCCTCTGAATCTTGAGACGACATATTTTCAGACCTGTGAGGAAAACAGCACAAAACAAGAACAGGGGATTTTTCTGCGATGCGGTGGTCAAAACAATCGGGGGTATATATAAAGATTTTTTATCTTGGGAAGCAAGAATATGGAAGGAAAACGGAGTCGGGAAGGTGCATGAGGGGGGCACAACCCACCAGGGCGCGCGAGGCAGGGCAGGCGCGCCCTGGTGTATCATGCTAACCTCGGTTGCTTTCCTGTTTATTTCTTATTTTGCTAATTTTTTTAATATTCCAAAACTAACAGAAAATATTTTTGTGGATTTTTCGGAGTCCGTTTAATTACCGTATCACGTACCTCCTCTTTTTCAGGATTCTGGAGTGTTCCGGAAGGTTTCTTTTATGTGTTCCTCTGGTGTCATGGTTTGGATAATATTGCTTTCAACATTAATAGGCGTACCTAAGATATAGTGTTTAATTCTTTGTCCATTGACCACCTTCGGGTTAGTACCTTCGGCATTATTAATCTTGATAGCTCCAGAACGATAAACCTCTTCGATAATATATGGTCCTTCCCATTTGGAAAGAAGCTTTCCTGCAAAAAATCTAAAATGATAGTTGTACAAAAGAACATATTCTCCAACTTTGAATTCCCGCTTTTGGATTCTTTTGTCATGCCATCTTTTAACTTTTTCTTTGAACAGTTTGGCATTTTCATAAGCTTGGATGCTCCATTCATCTAGTGAGCTAATATCAAATAACCTCTTTTCACTGGCAAGTTTGAAATCATAATAGAGTTCTTTAATTGCCCAAAATGCTTTATGTTCTAACTCTAGAGGCAAATGACAAGCTTTTCCATATACCATTTTGTATGGAGACATACCCATAGGATTTTTATAAGCTGTTCTATAGGCCCAAAGTGCATTATCTAGTTTCTTAGACCAATTCTTTCGGGACCTATTGACAGTTTTCTGTAATATTAATTTTATTTCTCTATTGCTAAGTTCAACTTGACCACTAGATTGAGGATGATAGGGTGATGCAATTCTATGGTTAACATCATATTTAGCAAGCATTTTACGGAAAGCGCCATGAATAAAGTGTGAACCACCATCAGTCATTAAATATCTAGGGACTCCAAACCTCGAGAAAATAACTTCTTTAAGCATTTTAATGGAGGTGTTATGATCAGCACTACTAGTTGGAATAGCTTCTACCCACTTAGTAACATAATCAACAGCAACCAAAATATGAGTATACCCATTAGAAGAAGGAAAAGGTCCCATATAGTCAAAACCCCAAACATCAAATGGTTCAACAACAAGTGAGTAATTCATAGGCATTTCCTGACGCTTACCGATATTACCAATTCTTTGACATTCATCACAAGATAAGACAAACGTACGGGCATCCTTGAAGAGAGCAGGCCAATAAAAACCAGATTGCAATACCTTGTGAGTAGTTCTATCTCCCGCATGATGTCCTCCATAGGCTTCAGAATGACATTTACGTAGGATTTGTTCCTGTTCATGCTCAGGTACACAACGTCTAATAATACCATCTACCCCTTCTTTATAAAGATGTGGGTCATCCCAAAAGTAATGTCTTAAATCATAGAAGATTTTTTTTCTTTTGTTGGTATGTGAAACTAGGTGGTATATATTTAGCAACAATGTAGTTAGCATAATCAGCATACCAAGGAGTGTCATTTATTGCTGCTAATTGTTCATCAGGAAAGCTATCATCAATAGGTAGTGGGTCATCAAGAATATTTTCTAACCTAGACAAGTTATCGGCCACGGGGTTCTCAGCTCCTTTCCTATCAGTGATATGTAAATCAAATTCTTGAAGCAAGAGAACCCACCTAACGAGTCTAGGTTTAGCATCTTTCTTTTCCATAAGATATTTTATAGCAGCATGATTAGTGTGAACAATAACTTTGGAATCAACAATGTAAGATCTAAATTTATCACAAGCAAACACAACTGCTAAAAATTCTTTTTCAGTAGTAGCATAATTTCTTTGGGCACTGTCTAGAGTTTTGCTAGCATAATGGATAACATTTAATTTCTTATCAACTCTTTATCCTAGAACAGAACCAACAGCATAATCACTAGCATCACACATAATTTCAAAACGCAAGTTCCAATCAGGTGGTTGAACAATAGGTGTAGAAGTTAAGGCTTTCCTGAGTGTTTCAAAGGCTTCTACACAATCATCATCAAAAACAAATGGAATGTCCTTTTGTAAAAGATTAGTAAGAGGCCTAGAAATTTTAGAGAAGTCTTTAATAAACCTCCTATAGAAACCAGCATGACCAAGGAAACTCCGAATACCTTTAATATCTTTAGGGCATGGCATTCTCTCAATTGCATCAACTTTAGCCTTATCCACCTCAATACCTCGTTCAGATATTTTATGCCCCAAGACAATGCCTTCATTAACCATAAAGTAGCACTTCTCGCAATTCAAGACGAGATTAGTTTGTTCACATCTCTGCAAAACTCGATCAAGGTTGATTAAGAAATCATCAAAAGAAGTTCCGTAAACGGAAAAATCATCCATGAAAACCTCCACAATCTTTTCACAAAAATCAGAGAATATAGTAGTCATACATCTTTGAAAGGTAGCATGTGCATTGCATAAACCAAAAGGCATACGTCTATAAGCATAGGTTCCAAAAGGACAAGTAAAGGTGGTTTTCTCTTGATCAGGTTGTGATACAGGTATTTGAGAGAAACCAGAATATCCATCCAGAAAACAAAAGTGTGTGTGCTTAGATAATCTTTCTAGCATTTGATCAATGAAAGGCAGAGGGTAACGATCTTTTCTAGTAGCTTTATTTAATTTTCTAAAATCAATTACCATTCTATAGCCAGTGACAATTCTCTGTGGGATAAGTTCATTTTTATCATTAGGAACAACAATAATACCTCCCTTCTTAGGGACACAATGAACGGGACTTACCCATCTACTATCAGCTATGGGATAAATTATACCTGCTTCCAGAAGCTTTAATATTTCAGTTCTTACCACTTCTTTCATTTTAGGATTCAATCATCGTTGGTGATCAACAACGGGTTTAGCATCAGGTTCCATATTGATCTTGTGCTGACATAGAGTGGGACTGGTGCCCTTAAGATCATCAAGAGTATATCCAATAGCAGCCTGGTGCTTCCTTAGAATTTTTAATAATCTTTCTTCTTCATGTTCTGAAAGGTTAGCACTAATAATAACATGATATATCTTTTTCTCATCAAGATAAGCATACTTCAAAGTGTCAGGAAATTGTTTTAATTCAAACACAGGATTACCTTTAGGTGGAGGAGGACCTCCTAGAGTTTCAATAGGAAAATTGTGTTTTAGGAGAGGTTGTTGTTCAAAGAAAATTTTATCTATTTCATTTCTTTCATGCAAGTGCATATCATTTTCATGGTCAAGCAAATATTGTTCTAGTGGATCGGTAGGAGGCACGGCAATAGAAGCAGGACCAATTATTTCATCCTTACTAGATAATTCTTTATTACGTGGTTGTCTACTAAACTTGGAAAAGTTAAACTCATGAGACACATCACCAAAACTAACAACGACGGTTTGTTTTTCACAATCTATCTTAGCATTAACAATGTTCAAGAAAGGTCTACCAAAAATAATGGGACAAAAGTCATCTTGTGGGGAACCAAGAACTAGAAAATTAGTAGGATATTTTATTTTCCCACACAAGACTTCAACATCTCTAACAATCCCAAGTGGTGTGATGGTGTCTCTATTAGCAAGTTTAATAGTAACATCAATGTCTTCTATTTCGGTGGGTGCTATATCATTCATAATTTCTTGGTATAAGGTAAAAGGAATAGCACTCACACTAGAACCCATATCACATAAACCATGGTAGCAATGATCTCCTATTTTAACTGAGACAACAGGCATGCCAACTACGGGTCTATGTTTATCTTTTTCATCGGGTTTGGCAATTCTAGCAGCTTCATCACAGAAGTAAATAACATGCCCATCAATATTTTCTACCAAGATATCTTTAACCATAGCAACACTAGGTTCTACTTTAATTTGTTCAGAGGGCTTAGGTGCTTTAATATTACTTTTGCGAACCACAGTTGATACCTTAGCATGTTCCTTTATCCTAACAGGGAAAGGTGGTTTTTCAATATAAGCAGTAGGCAAAACTAGATCAACATTGTAAATGATAGATTCATCTTTAGCTATGACCGGTTCTTTAATTTCTTTTTTAATATGGGGATGATATTTAAACCACTTCTCCTTAGGGAGGTCAACATGAGTAGCAAATGATTCACAGAAAGAGGCTACTATCTCAGAGTCAAGTCCATATTTAGCGCTAAACTTGTGAAAAGCGTCGGTATTCATAAAAGATTTAACACAATCAAACTTAAGCTTAATACCTGACTCATTACCTTTGTCGAGTTCCCAATCTTCAGAGTTGCATTTAATTCTTTCTAAGAGATCCCACTTGAATTCAATAGTCTTCTTCATAAAAGAACCAGCACAAGAAGTATCGAGCATGGATCGATCATTATGAGAAAGCCGAGCATAAAAATTATGAATAATAATTTACCTCGAGAGCTCATGATTGGGGCATGAATATAACATTGACTTAAGCCTCCCCCAAGCTAGAGCGATGCTTTCTCCTTCATGAGGCCAAAAATTATATATATAATTCCGATCACGATGAACTAGATGCATAGGATAAAACTTTTGGTGGAATTCTAATTTCAATCGATTCCAGTTCCATGACCCAATATCATCACATCGCCTATACCATGTCAATGCTTTTCCCTTCAAAGATAAAGGGAAAACCTTCTTCTTAACTTCATATCCGGGTAAACCTGCAAGCTTAAATAATCCACAAATTTCATCCACATGTATTAGATGCATATCGGGATGTTCAATTCCGTCTCCTGCATAAGGATTAGCTAGCAGTTGTTCTACCATACCCGAAGGAATTTCATAACCAATATTTTCAGTAGGTGCAATAGGTTGAGGGGAAACTAATTGTGGTTCCGATCGAGGTGAAGATACCCTGAACAAACCCCTCAAAGGATTGTTTTCCATAGTAGCAAGTGACAATAAATTTCAGCACGTAGTATAAAATTTTCCTTACCGATTTCCACTTACCAAGAGCGCTTCACTCCCCGGCAACAGTGCCAGAAAAGAGCCTTGATGACCCACAAGTATAGGGGGTCAATCGTAGTCCTTTCGATAAGTAAGAGTGTCAAACCCAACGAGGAGCAGAAGAAAATGACAAGCGGTTTTCAGCAAGGTAATTTCTGCAAGCACTGAAATTGTAGGTAACACGTAGTTTGATAGCAAGATAATTGGTAACAAGCAAGTAACGGTAACGGTAAATAAAGTGCAGCACGATAGCCCAATCCTCTTGTGGCAAAGGATAGGCCAAAACAGTCTCTTATAATAAGCAAGCGTTCTTGAGGGTACACGGGAATTTCATCTAGTCACTTTCATCATGTTGGTTTGATTTGCGTTCGCTACTTTGATAATTTGATATGTGGGTGGACCGGTGCTTGGGGATCAATTGTAGTCCTTTCGATAAGTAAGAGTATCGAACCCAATGAGGAGCAGAAGGAAATGACAAGCGGTGTTTAGCAAGGTAATTTCTGCAAGCACTGAAATTGTAGGTAACGGATAGTTTGATAGCAAGATAATTGGTAACAAGCAAGTAACAGTAACGGTAAACAAGGTGCATCAAGGTAGCCCAATCCTTTTGTGGCAAAGGACATGCCAGAACAATCTCTAGTAATAGGCAAAGTGTTTTTGAGGGTACAGGGGAATTTCATCTAGTCACTTTTATCATGTTTGTTTGATTCGTGTTCGCTACTTTGATAATTTGATATGTGGGTGGACCGGTGCTTGTGTGCTGTTCTTACTTGAACAAACCTCCCACTTATGATTAACCCCCTCGCAAGCATCTGCAACTACGAGAAAAGTATTAAGATAAAATCTAACCATAGCATTAAACATTTGGATCCAAATCAGCCCCTTATGAAATAGCGCATAAACTAGGGTTTAAGCTTCTGTCACTCTAGCAACCCATCATCTAATAACTACTCCACAATGCATTCCCTTAGGACCAAAGATGGTGAAGTGCCATGTAGTCGACGTTCACATGACACCACTAAGGGAATCACAACATTCATATCATCAAAATATCGAACACATATAAAATTCACATGATTACTTGCAACATGACTTCTCCCGTGACCTCAAGAACAAAGGTAACTACTCACAAATAATATTCATGCTCAAGATCATAGGGGTATTAAATAGCATAATGGATCTAAACATATAATCTTCCACCAAATAAACCATACAGTAATCAACTACGATATGTAATCAATACTACTAGTCACCCACAGGTACCAATCTGAGGTTCCGGTACAAAGATTGAACACAAGAGATGAACTAGGGTTTGAGAGGAGATGGTGTTGTTGAAGATGTTGATGAAGATTGGCCTCCCAAAGATGAGAGGGTTGTTGGTGATGACGATGGCTTCGATTTCCCCCTTCGGGAGGGAAGTTCCCCCGGCGGAATCGCTCCGCTGGAGGGCAAAAGTGCTCCTGCCCAAGTTCCGCCTCGAGACGGCGGCGTTCCGTTTCGAAAGTCCCCTCTTTATATTTTCTAGGTCAAAAGACCTTAAGTACGTACCAGAAGATGGGCACCGGAGGTGGGCCGAGCTGACCACAACCCACCAGGGCGCGCCTGGGGGGCCTAGTGCGCCCTGGTGTCTTGTGGTCACCAGGTGGCCCCCCTCCAGTAGTTATTTGCTCCAGTATTTTTTATATGTTCCAAAATAATTCTCGGTGAAGTTTCAGCTTATTTGGAGATGTGCAGAATAGGTGTCTCTGATATGCTTTTTCAGGTCCAGAATTCCAGCTGCCGGCATACTCCCTCTTTGTGTAAACCTTGCATATTATGAGAGAAAAGGCATTAGAATTACTCCATAAAGCATTATTATGCATAAAACATTATAAATAATAGTAGGAAATCATGATGCAAAATGGACGTATCAGGGCCTCCTAGGGGTATATTCACCTTGCTCTTCCTCAGCTAGCTGAGCTCTCCTACCCATTGGTGGGCAAGGGTTTGGAGAAGTGGAGATGTCTGCTAGTGTCCCACGTTCGGAGGCAGGGGATGCACCTCCGTAGAGTCCATAGGTTCCTCTCCCGAGATAACTTCCTCAGACCCTTCTCGTTCAAGTTCCATCTGCAACGGCCAGGCTTGGCCATCAATGTTGTTGGAGGAGGACGAAGACATAGCTTCCACACCTTGAGAAATCTGTCAGAAAATAGCCCGAAACAAGAACAAAGGAGAAACTTCTGATGCAGTGGTCAAAACATACAGGAGTATATATAATGAATTTTTCTAGGCCAGAATACGTGTTCAGGAAGAAAACGGAGTCCGGAAGCACACGAGGGTCCCACAAGCTATCAGGGCGCGCCCAAGGGGGTGGGCACGCCCGGTTGCCTTGTGGCTCCCTCGTGGGTCCCCCTGACTCGTTTTTATGTTTGGAATTTTTCTAAAATGCCAAAACCAACAGAACATATTTTTTTGGAATTTTGGAGTCGGTTTACTTACCGTATCACACACATACCCTTTTTCAGCTTTCTGGAGTGTTCCGGAATGTCTCTTATGTGTTCTTCCGGAGTCATAACTTGAATAATATTATTTTCAACATTGACGGGCGTACCTGAGATGTAGTGTTTAATTCTTTGCCCATTTACCACTCTCGGGTTTTTGCTTTCGAAGTTCTTAATCTTGATAGCACCGGAGCGATAGACCTCCTCGACGACATAAGGACCATCTCATTTGGAGAGAAGCTTACCTGCAAAAAATCTGAAACGAGAATTGTACAAAAAAACTAGGTCTCCTACATTGAATTCCCGTTTTTGGATTCTTTTTTCATGCCATCTTTTAACTTTTTCTTTAAACAACTTGGCATTTTCATATGCTTGTGTCCTCCATTCGTCTAATGAACTAATATCAAATAACCTCTTTTCACCAGCATGTTTAAAATCATAGTGAAGTTCTTTAATTGCCCAATAAGCTTTATGTTCTAACTCAAGAGGTAAATGACATGGTTTTCCGTAGACCATTTTATATGGGGACATTCCCATAGGGTTTTTGTAAGCAGTTCTATAAGCCCATAGAGCATCATTAAGTTTCTTAGACCAATTCTTTCTAGATCTATTAACAGTCTTTTGCAAGATCAATTTTATTTCTCGATTGCTCAACTCAACTTGACCGCTGGACTAAGGATGATAAGGGGATGCAATCCTATGGTTAACATCGTATTTAGCTAGAGGTTTACGGAAAGCACCATGAATAAAATTAGAACCACCATCAGTCATTAAATATCTAGGGACTCCAAACCTCGGGAAAATAACATCTTTAAGCATTTTAATAGAAGTGTTATGATCGGCACTACTAGTTGGAATAGCTTCTACCCACTTAGTAACGTAATCAACATCAACTAAAATATGAGTATACCCATTAGAGGAAGGAAAAGGTCATATAATCAAAGCCCCAGACATCAAAAGGTTCAATAGCAAGTGAATAATTCATAGGCATTTCCCGACGTCTACTAATGTTACCAATTCTTTGACATTCATCACAAGAAAGTACATACTTACGAGCATCTTTGAAAAGAGTAGGCCAATAGAAACCGGATTGTAATACCTTGTGTGCAGTTCTTTCACCAGCATGGCGCCTGATACGTCTCCAATGTATCGCTAATTTATGAAGTATTCATGCCATATTTGCCTATGTTTACAATACTTTTATATAGTTTTGATGCACTTTATATGATTTATTTAGAACTAACCGGGACTGGCAGTGTTTTCAGCAGAATTACCGTGGTGGTGTTTTTGTGCAAAAAAGAAAAGTTGCCGGAATCGCCCGAACTTTTTTATGATTTTTTCTGGAGAAAATAAGAAATACCGGAGCGAAGAACCACTGGAGGGGAGCCACCTTTGGTCCACAAGCCAATAGGGTGCGCCCACCCCCTGGTCGCGCCCTGTTAGCTTGTGGGACGCACGTGGCTCCGGTTGACATGATTCCAACGCTAAAAAATCCTATAAATCCAAAAAAACGAAAGTTAACCTAGAACTTCTGCTCCGCCGTCACAACTCTCTGTATCGAAGAAAACCCCATTTGGAGCCTTTCAAGTACCCTGCCGGAGGGAGAAAACCATCATCGGTGGCCATCTTCATCATCCTGGCAGAGGCCATGACGAGGAGGGAGTAGTTCACCCTCAGGGCTAAGGGTATGTACCAGTAGCTATGTGTTTAATCTCTCTCTCTCTCTCTCGTGTTCTTGAGATGGCACGATCTTGATGTATCACAGACTTTGTTAATATAGTTGGATCATATGGTGTTCTTCCCTTGCTATTTTGTTGTGATGAATATAATCTTTCCCTTTGAGATTTTGTTATGTCGGATTGAATATTAGATTTGAGATCACTTGATGTATGTCTTGCATGTGGATACCCATGGTGACAAGGGGTATTCTATTGATTCACTTGATATATGTTATGGCATTAACTTGCGGATTCCCGTGACCTTGGCGATCTATGCATAGGGGTTGATTGCACGTTCTTGTCCTACCTTCTCCGATAGAAATCTTGGGGTACTCTTTGAAGTTCTTTGTGTTGGATTGAATATGATGAATCTGAAATTGTTTGATGAATGTCGAATAATTAACCCACGGATACTTGAGGTGACATTGGAGTATCTAGGTGACATTAGGGTTGATTGATATGTATCATTGGTGTTATTTTAGTACGAACTCTAGTCTGTTTGTGATATCTATAGGAATAGCCCAATAGATTGATCGGAAAGGGTAACTTTGAGGTGGTTCTTACTACCTACAACAATTTCATCTTATGTTCTCCGCTAGATATGAACTTTAGAGTGATTCTTTGTTGGACATTGAGGCATGAGCATATAATTCTATTATGTTAGCATTGTTGAGAGATTGCACTAGTGAAAGTATGAACCCTAGGCCTTGTTTCAAAGCATTTATATAACGTTTTGCTCACCGTTTGCCACTTGCTACCTTGCTGTTTTTATATTTTTAGATTAAAAAACCTATATCTACCATCCATATTTCACTTGTATCACTATCTCTTCGCCGAACTAGTGCACCTATACAATTCACCATTGTATTGGGTCTGTTGGGGACACAAGAGATTTCTTGTATTTGATTGCAGGGTTGTTTGAGAGAGATCATCTTTATCCTACACCTCCCACGGATTGATAAACCTTAGATCATCCACTTGAGGGATAATTGCTACTGTCCTACAAAACTCTGCGTTTGGAGGCCCAACAGAGTCCACAAGAATAAAGTTTTGTAGTAGACATCAAGCCATTTTCTGGTGCCGTTGCTGGGGAGGTGAGTGCTTGAAGGTATATCTTTAGATCTTGCAATTAAATCTTTTAGTTTCTTGTTTATCACTAGTTTGGTTTTATAAAAGAAAACTACAAAAAAATTGGAATTTAGGTTGCCTCAATTGCTTCATCTTTTTAATTCGTGAAAATGATGGTTCGAAAAATTATGCTCAATTGTTAGAGGAAGAATTTATAAAAAATGCTTAATGTGAAATCCTTGAATGATGAGCATGGTAGCAATATTATTAGTATGAATTCTATGAACATCCATGATGCTAATTATATGCAAAGCCACAAGCTTGGGGATGCTATGTTTGATGAAGATGATATTCTTAGTCCCCCAAGTTTTGATGAGCAAATTTATTATGATGATGGCATGCCTCCTATCTATGATGATTATGGTGATGACATGTATGCTATAAAGAGTGATAGTAACCATGAAACTTGTCTTCATTATTTTAATATTCAATGTGGTTATGTCAATCAAGTGTCTCATGATGGTTATTTTGTTGAGTTTGCTCCCACTACTATGAATGAGAAGAAAATTGCTTATGTGGAGAGTAATGAAAATTCTATGCTTGTGTATCATGAAGATAATGCTTTATGTGATAGTTATATTGTTGAATTCCTTCATGATGCTACTGAAAATTATTATGAGGGAGGAACTTATGCTTGTAGGTATTGCAATAATATCAAGTTTCCTCTCTATGTGTTCAAAATTTTGAAGTCATGCTTGTTTTGCCTCCCTATGCAATTTGATTCTTGCTACACTAAATTGTTTGTTTGCAAACTCCCTATGCATAGGAAGATGGTTAGACTTAAATGTGTTTATCATATGCTTCATGATGCTCCCATTGTGTTTCAATTCTTTATTCTTATGTGAGTATCATTGAAATCATAATGACTAGCTAAAAGGCATTAAAGAAAAGTGCTTGCTGGGAGACAACCCAACACTTTTACTTTCTGTTTTTGTGTGTTCACATGATTAAGGTACTGTAGTAATCATGTTTTGTATCTTTTATTTCAATAAAGTGCAAAGTAAAGCCTTTGGGATAGTGTGGATACTTGTTTTGATTCTGTGCAAAAATAGAAACTTTTGCGTCCAGTGCAGAATTTATATGATTTTACTGGAGAGTCAAAAATTCTGAAATTTTTACAAAGTTTTGATATGCAAATTCTATGTGTTGTCCTATTGTTTCAGAATTTTTAGAGATAGGGAAATATGGATTTCATTCAGATCTTCACAGATTGTTCTGTTTTTGACAGATTCTGTTTTGCATGCATAGTTTGCTTGTTTTAGTGTTTCCATAGCTTATATTTAGTGGTATAAATTATGATAATGATAGAATACAATAGGTATTACGTGAGAACAATTATGAATATTGTCTTGACAGTACCTAAGTGAATGATCTATCTTTATTACACTAACCCATCTCACAAAGTTCCGTTAAGTTTTGTGTCATTGAAGTTTCCAAGTTTTGGGTAAGATACCGATATGAGGAGAATAAGGAGTGCTAAGCCCCTAAGCTTGGGATGCCCATGGCACCCCCAAGGTAATATCCAAGGAAGACTCAAGCATCTAAGCTTGGGGATGCCCCAGAAGGCATCCCCTCTTTCGTCTTCAACACTATTGGTTTATCTTACTTGGAGCTATATTTTTATTCATCACATAATATGTGTTTTGCTTGGAGTGTCGTTTTATTTTGTTGTTTATATTCATATTTATCAATAAAAGGTTCCAAGAATTGCCTTAAGATGCCTTAATTGCATGTTTTGATGTGTGTTGTATAAAAGCAGAAACTTTTGCTGTAGTGTTTGAATTTTCATATTTTACTCGAACGTGGAAATTTTCTGAAATTTTTACACAGTATTTGCATATAATTTTTTTATCATGTCCTAAATTTCAGAATTTTTGGAGTTACAGAAGTGCACTTTGTAAATTAATTTCTACAGATTGTCCTCTTTAGACAGATTGCTGTCATAGTTTTGTTATCTACTTGTCCTATAGTTTTCATGACTTATATTGGTAGATGTAAATTGTGGAAATTATAGTATACAGTAGATAATGTTTGAAAATTATTATGCAACTTGTCTTGGCAGTACATAAAGATTTGATTTATTCTTATATGAACTACCTATCTCACGAGTTCTTTTCAAGTTTTGTGTGGATGAAGTTTTTTTAGACCTAGGTGAAACCGTGATATGAGAGGAATTAACGAGACACAAGAGCTCAAGCTTGGGGATTCCCAAGGCTCCCCAAGTCAATATTACAAGAAGTCTCAAGCATCTAAGCTTGAGGATGCTACACATCCCACCTCTCTTCATCAACAATTATCGGTTAGCCTATGTTGATCCTATGTTTTTATTCGTTCACATGATATGTGCTGTTCTTGGAGTGTCTTCTATTTTGTTTGATGTTTAAATAAAATACTTAAATCTGAAAGTATTTATTGAGAGAGAGTCCTCACATAGCTACTTAATTGTTTGACTACTCATTGATCTTCACTTATATCTTTTTGAGAGTAGTTTGATGTTCACTCTTGTGCTTCACTTATATCCTAAGATAAAATGTTGAATGAGTTGAATGTCATAAATATGAAATTATGTATGCTTCATATTCTTGTACCATGGGGAGTAGTGACTTCCCATACAAAAAGTATAAGCGGTAAAATTTATTGGAAGTTAACAAGCATAGCTTTGGTCACTTGAACAATTCATGAAAGAATGTTGAAGGAAGAGAGATTTCACGTATAAATATACTATCTTGGACATCTTCTATGATTGTGAGCCCGATTAATTATTTTCAAACTTGATCAAGTAGTTGATGTTGGACAAGGAAGACAATGTAATGGTTATGTTTGTGTATATTTACATTGAAGTTATATTGTCATGGATCCTCTAACATGTGGTGCTTGCTTAGGATCTTTTGCTAGCAGAAAATTCGTACTAAGTAGAGATACTACTTGTGCATCCAAAAACCCTTAAACCCAGTTTCTTGCCATGAGAGTCAACCATATCTACCTATGGATTGAATATGATCCTTCAAGTAAGTTGTCATCGGTGCAAAAAGTAATAAAAATTGCTCCTAAATATGTATGTTCTTTTATTGGAAGGGAAAATAAGCTTTGTATGAACTTGTGATGGTGAAGAAATAAAAGGGACAAACTGCATATTGCTATCACAAGGGGCAATATAAAGCTAACGTTCCTTTCTATTAAGAGTTTGCACATCCAAAAATAAAAAACGCATGACAACCTCTTCTTCCCTCTGCAAAGGGCCCGTCTTTTACTTTTATGTATTTACTTTTCTATATTTACTTTTATGCAAGAGTCAATAATGTTCATCACTATTCCAATCTATTAATTCTTTAGTTGGCAAGCATCATGTGGTGGGGAAAGATCCAGGCACATATATCCAGTTGGATATAGATGATCATGATTCATTATTGTTGACAATTATCCTCATGATAAGTACGTTGGGAGGCGAAACATTAAGCCCCTATCTTTCTCTGTGTTTGATGGATGTTGTTTGTTCTAAAAATATGCTTTGAGTATTAGCAATCATAGAAGACTATATGATAATTGAGTATGTGGAGCCCTTACTTAGACTTGATGATGCATTGAAATTGTTTGATGACTAATAACATAGGTTGTTAAGTTTCAAGAGAATGCATTGTTTGAACCATGACATGTGAATTGATTGCTACTCTATCATGATGATTTTTATGAGAAAAAGTTGCTGGTTATTATGCTAGAAAAGTGATTGAAATTATCAATGATCAAAACTATTCACTATGCTAGCATTCAGACTTCATAAATTACTTCTTTTATCATTTACCTACTCGAGGACAAGTAGGAATTAAGCTTGGGGATGCTGATACGTCTCCAACGTATCGATAATTTATGAAGTATCCATGCCATATTTGCCTATGTTTACCATACTTTATATGGTTTTGATGCACTTTATATGATTTATTTAGAACTAACCCGGACTCACGTTGTTTTCAGTAGAATTACCATGGTGTTGTTTTTGTGCAGAAAATAAAAGTTCTCGGAATCACTCGAAACATTTTTATGATTTTTTTGGACAAAATAAGAAATACCGGAGCGAAGAACCACCGGAGGGGAGCCACCTGTGGGCCACAAGCCAACAGGGCGCGCCCTGTTAGCTTGTGGGGCCCATGTGGCTCCAGTTGACGTGATTCCAACGCTAAAAAATCCTATAAATCCAGAAACCCCCGAAAGTTAACCTAGAACTTCCGCTCCGCCGCCGCAACTCTCTGTATCAAAGAAAACCCCATCTGGAGCCTTTCCAGTACCCTGCCGGAGGGGGAAAACCATCATCGGTGGCCATCTTCATCATCCTGGCGGAGGCCATGACGAGGAGGGAGTAGTTCACCCTCGGGGCTAAGGGTATGTACCAGTAGCTATGTGTTTAATCTCTCTCACTCTCGTGTTCATGAGATGGCACGATCTTGATATATCACGGGCTTTGTTAATTTAGTTGGATCATATGGTGTTCTTCCCTTGCTATCTTGTTGTGATGAATTGAATCTTTCCCTTTGAGATTTTGTTATGTCGGATTGAATATTGGATTTGAGATCACTTGATGTATGTCTTGCATGTGGATACCCATGGTGACAATGGGGTATTCTATTGATTCACTTAATATATGTTATGGCATCAACTTGCGGATTCCGGTGACCTTGGGGATCTATGCATAGGGGTTGATTGCACGTTCTTGTCCTACCTTCTCCGATACAAATCTTGGGGTACTCTTTGAAGTTCTTTGTGTTGGATTGAATATGATGAATCTAAAATTGTTTGATGAATGTCAAATAATTAACCAACAGATAGTTGAGGTGACATTAGGGTTGATTGATATCTATCATTGGTGTTATTTTAGTACGAACTCTAGGGTTGTTTGTGTCATCTATAGGAATAGCCCAATAGATTGATCGGAAAGGGTAACTTTGAGGTGGTTCTTACTACCTACAACAATTTCATCTTATGTTATCCGCTAGAAATGAAATTTGGAGTGATTCTTTGTTGCACGTTGAGGGATGACATGACTTGAGGCTGCGTCGGTATTTCCCCAAAGAGGAAGGGATGATGCAGCACAGCGATGGTAAGTATTTCCCTCAGTTATGAAACCAAGGTACCGAAGCAGTAGGAGGATCACCACCACTACGTAAACAACACCTGCACACAAAGAACAAATACTTGCAACCCGACGCGAAAGAGAGGTTGTTAATCTCTCTACGGTAAAAAGATAGATTAGGTAATGATAGATTGGAGAGATAGATCTCTCAAGAACTCAAAATAACAAGGGCAAATAAAAAGTGCAGCAAGGTATTTTTGGGTTTTTGGAATAATAGATTTGAAATCAAAAGCGGCAAAATGATAGATCGGAAAGCAATATGTTGGAAAAGTAGACCCGGGGGCCGTAGGTTTCACTAGTGGCTTCTCTCATTAGTATAGCACACGGTGGGTGAACAAATTACTGTTGGGCAATTGATAGAAGATCAAATAGTCATGACGATATCCAAGGCGATGATCATTATATAGGCATCACATCCAAGATTAGTAGACCGAAATGATTCTGCATCTACTACTATTACTCCACACATCGACCGCTATCCAGCATGCATCTAGTGTATTAAGTTCATGGAAAAATGGAGTAATGCAATAAGAACGGTGACATGATGTAGACAAGATCTATTCATGTAGGAATAGACCCCATCTTGTTATCCTTAATAGCAACGATACATGCGTGCCTCGCTGCCCCTTCTGTCACTGGGAGAGGACACCGCAAGATCGAACCCTTCACAAAGCACCTCTTCCCATGGCAAGAAAAATTGATCTATTTGGCCTAACTAAACCAAAGATTCGAAGAAGAAATACGAGGCTATAAGTAATCATGCATATAAGAGATCAAAGAAGACTCAAATAATATTCATGGATAGAAACTGAAAATGAACTCAAAATTCATCGGATCCCAACAAACACACCGCAAAAGTTTACATCAAATAGATCTCCAAGAGACCATTGTATTGAGAATCAAAAGAGAGAGAGGAATCCATCTAGCTACTGCCTACGGACCCGTAGGTCTATGGTGGACTACTCACGCATCATCGGAGAGGCACCAATGAGGATGATGAACCCCTCCGTGATGGTGTTAGATTGGATCTCGAGGTTCTGGAACTTGCGGTGGCTGGATGTGTTTTTCATCGATTCCTCTAGGGTTTCTGGAATATTTGGGAATTTATAGGCATCAGAAGCGGTGGAGAGGGGTCCCGAGGAGGGCACAACCCATCAGGGCGTGCCCGGGGCCTCTGGCGCGCCCTGGTGGGTTGTGGTCTCCTCGACCCTCCCCTCTGGCACTTCTTTGTCCCACTAGATGTCTTCTGGCCAAAAAAAAATCTCCAAAAAGTTTCATCGCGATTGGACTCCGTTTGGTACTGATATTCCGCGTAGTAAAAAACAAGCAAAAACAGCAACTGGCACTTTGGCACTATGTCAATAGGTTAGTCCCCAAAAAATGATATAAAGTTGTTATAAAATGATTGTAAAACATCCAAGAATGATAATATAACAGCATGGAACAAGCAAAAATTATAGATACGTTGGAGACGTATCAAGGGAAGATCATATGATTCTATTATGTTAGCATTGTTGAGAGATTACACTAGTGAAAGTATGAACCCTAGGCCTTGTTTCCATGCATTTATATAATGTTTTGCTCGTCATTTTCCACTTGCTACCTTGTTGTTTTTATATTTTCCAGATCACAGAAACCTATATCTACCATCCATATTGCACTTGTATCACCATCTCTTCGCCGAACTAGTGCACCTATACAATTTACCATTGTATTGGGTGTGTTGGGGACATAAGAGATTTCTTGTATTTGATTGCAGGGTTGTTTGAGATAGACCATCTTCATCCTACACCTCCCACGGATTGATAAACCTTAGGTCATCCACTTGAGGGAAAATTGCTACTGTCCTACAAAACTCTGCACTTGGAGGCCCAACAGAGTCTACAAGAATAAAGTTGTGCAGTAGACATCAGCGCCCTCCATAGGCTTCGGAGTGACACTTCCGTAGGATCTGTCCATGTTCATGCTCAGGTACACAACGTCTAATAACACCATCTTCTCCTTCTTTATAAAGATCTTGGTCATCCCAAAAGTAAAAAAAATCTTTTGTTGGTAGGTGAAACTTGGTGTTACATATTTAGCAACAATGTAATTAGCATAATCTGCATACCAAGGAGTACTATGGGAAGCATTTATAACATCAAGTTGCTCATCAGGAAAATTATCATCAATAGGCAGTGGCTCATCAAGAACATTTTCAATCCTAGACAAACTATCTGCTACGGGATTTTCAGCTCCCTTCCTATCAACAATGTGCAGATCAAATTCTTGAAGTAAAAGCACCCACCTAATAAGTCTAGGCTTAGCATCTTTCTTTTCCATAAGGTATTTAATAGCAGCATGATCAGTGTGAATAGTAACTTTGGAATCAACAATTTAAGGTCTAAACTTATCACATGCAAAGACAACTGCTAAAAATTCCTTCTCAGTAGTAGCATAATTTCTTTGAGCATTGTCTAGGGTCTTACTAGCATAATGAATAACCTTCAATTTCTTGTCTACTCTTTTCCCTAGAACAGCACCTACGGCATAGTCACTAGCATCACACATAATTTTAAATGGTAAACTCCAATCAGGTGGTTGAACAATAGGTGTAGAAATCAAGGCTTTCTTAAGTATTTCAAAGGCTTCTACACAATCATCATAAAAAACAAAAGGAATATCTTTTTGAAGAAGATTAGTTAGTGGCCCAGGAATCTTTGAGAAACCTTTAATAAAACGCCTATAAAAACCAGCATCACCAAGAAAACTTCTTATACCTTTAATATCTTTAGGACATGGCATTTTCTCTTTTTCATCAACTTTAGCTTTGTCTACCTCAATGCCTCGTTCAGAGATTTTATGCCCAAGTACTATACCTTCATTCACCATAAAGTGGCACTTCTCCCAATTCAAGACAAGGTTAGTTTCTTCACATCTCTGTAAAACTCGATCAAGGTTGCTCAAGCAATCATCAAAAGAAGTCCGGTAAATAGAAAAGTCATCCATGAAAACCTCAACAATATTTTCACAAAAATCAGAGAATGTAGAAGTCATACATCTTTGAAAGGTAGCTGGTGCATTGCATAAACCCAAAAGGCATACGTCTATAAGCATAAGTTCCAAAAGGGCATGTGAAAGTAGTTTTCTCTTGATCTTCTTTTGACACAGGTATTTGAGAGAAACCAGAATATCCGTCAAGAAAACAAAAGTGTGTGTGCTTAGATAACCTTTCTAACATTTGATCGATAAAAGGCAAGGGGTGATGATCTTTTCTAGTAGCTTTGTTTAATTTCGTGAAATCAATTACCATCGTATAACCAGTTACGATTCTTTGTGGGATAAGTTCATTTTTATCATTAGGAACAACAATTATACCTCCTTTCTTAGGAACACAATGAACATGACTTACCCATCTACTATCAGCAATAGGATAGATTATACCTGCCTCTAGAAGCTTTAGTATTTCAGTTCTTACCACTTCCTTCATCTTAGGATTTAAGCTGCATTGATGATCAACGACAGGTTTAGCATCCGGTTCCATATTAATCTTGTGCTGGCATAGAGTGGGGCTAATGCCCTTAAGATCATCAAGAGTATATCCAATAGCAGCCTTGTACTTATTGAGAGTTTTAATTAATCTCTTTTCTTCATGCTCTGAAAGGTTAGCACTAATAATAACATGATATATCTTCTTTTCATCTAGATAAGCATATTTCAAAGTATCAGGTAATGTCTTTATCTCAAACACGGGATCTCCCTTGGGTGGAGGAGGATCCCCTAAAATATCAACATGCAAGTTGTGTTAAAGAACAAGTGTTTGTCTAAGAAATATATCATCTATCTCATTTCTTTCATTCATATGCATCTCATTCTCATGGTCTAGCAAAAATTGTTCTAATGGATCAGTAGGAGGCACCGCAATAGAAGCAAGACCAATTATTTCATCCTTACCAGGTAATTCTTTTTCATATTGTTTTCTGTCGAACTTAGAGAAATTAAATTCATGAGACACATCACTGACGTGGCTTGAGACTGCATCGGTATTTCCCCAAAGAGGAAGGGATAATGCAGCACATCGACGGTAAGTATTTCCCTCAGTTATGAAACCAAGGTATCGAACCAGTAGGAGGATCACCACCACCTAATAAGCAGCACCTATACACAAATAACAAATACTTGCAACCCGACGCGTAAGAGAGGTTGTCAATCTCTCTATGGTAAAAAGATAGATTAGGTAATGATAGATAGGAGAGATAGATCTCTCAAGAACACAAAATAAAGAGGGCAAATAAAAAGTGCAGCAATATATTTTTGGGTTATTGGTTTAGTAGATCTGAAAACAAAGAGGCAAAAAGATAGATCGGCAAGCAATATGTTGGAAAAGTAGAACCGGGGGCCGTAGGTTTCATTAGTGGCTTCTCTCATGAGTATAGCACACGGTGGGTGAACAAATTACTATTGGGCAATTGATAGAAGATCAAATAATCATGACGATATCCAAGGCGATGATCATTATATGGGCATCACGTCCAAGATAAGTAGACCGACTCCTGCCTGCATCTACTACTATTACTCCACACATCGACTGCTATCCACCACGCATCTAGTGTATTAAGTTCATGAAAAAACGAAGTAATGCAATAAGAACGATGACATGATGTAGACAAGATCTATTCATGTAGGAATAGACCCCATCTTGTTATCCTTAATAGTAACGATACATGTGTGCCTTGCTGCCCCTTCTGTCACTGGGAAAGGACACCGCAAGATCAAACCCATCACAAAGCACCTCTTCCCATGGCAAGAAAAAACGATCTAGTCGGCCTAACTAAACTAAAGATTCGAAGAAGAAATACGAGGCTATAAGTAATCATGCATATAAGAGAGCAAAGAAGACTGAAATAATATTCATGGAAAGAAACTGATCATGAACTCAAAATTCATCGGATCCCAACAAACACACCGCAAAAGTTTACATCAAATAGATCTCCAAGAGACCATTGTATTGAGAATCAAAAGAGAGAGAGGAAGCCATCTAGCTACTGCCTACGAACCCGTAGGTGTATGGTGGACTACTCACGCATCATCGGAGAGGCACCTATGAAGAAGATGAACCCCTACATGATGGTGTTAGATTGGATCTCGGGGCTCTGGAACTTGCGGCGGCTGGATGTGTTTTTCGTCGACTCCCCTAGGGTTTTCTGAATATTTGGGTATTTATAGGCATCAGAGGCGGTGGAGGGGGGCCCCGTGGAGGGCACAACCCATCCCCTGGTGGGTTGTGGCCTCCACATCCCACCTCTCTGGTACTTCTTTGGCCCACTGGGTGTCTTCTGGTCCAAAAAAAATCTCCAAAAAGTTTCGTCACGATTAGACTCCGTTTGGTACTGATATTCTGCGAAGTAAAAAACAAGCAAAAACTGGCACTTTGGCACTATGTCAATAGGTTAGTCCCAAAAAATGATATAAAATTGCTATAAAGTGATTGTAAAACATCAAAGAATGATAATATAACAGCATGGAACAAGCAAAAATTATAGATACGTTGGAGACGTATCAGCATCCCCAAGCTTAATTCCTACTCGTCCTCGAGTAGGTAAATGATAAAAACAGAATTTTTGATGTGGAATGCTGCCTAACATGTTCATCTCATATTCTTTTCTTTTGTAGCATGGACATTTGGACTTTTAGATGATTCAAAGAAATAATCTAGTTTTAACATAATGAGTTCAATACTCAAGCATGCCAACAAGCAACTATGTCTTTCAAAATATCAACACTAAAGAAAGTTATCCCTAGCCCATCATGCTCAATCATTGATCCATTCATGAAACACACTTAAATATTAGCTATACCCAATTCTCAAGTACGATCATAGTGCCCCCTAGTTGGTGCTTTATAAGAGAAGATGGAGTCTCAAAGTAAAAATAAAAATTGCATAAAGTAAATAGATAGGCCCTTCATAGAGGGAAGTGGGGATTTGTAGAGGTGCCAGAGCTCAAAGTTTTAAATTGAGAGAGAAAAATATTTTGCGTGGCATGCCTTTCCTGTCAACGAAAACGACAAAGTAGTTCACAATACTTTCCATGCTAGATATATCATAGGCGGTTCCCAAACAAAAAATAAAGTTTATTCCTTTTTCCACTATTCTTTCACATTCCATGGCGGGCCGTATCCACGGTTGCCTTCCATACCAACACTTTCCAAGGAATTTATTATTTGACAACATAAACTAAATATTTTTTTTCTTTTTCATTTTGGGAATGGGCATCCCTATTACCGCCGCACTCTCGTGCAATGACAAGTGAATAAACACTCATCTTAAGAATAACACATCTAGCATGGAAAAATATTGGACACTCCCCACCGTTTCATGAGCGGTACGAGCACACAAAAGAGAAGTTTATTTTGAAAATTAGAGATGGCACATACAAATTTGCTTGGAACGGCACGGAAATACCGCATATAGGTAGGTATGGTGGACTCATAAGGCAAAACTTGGTTTAAGGATTTTGGATGCACAAGTAGTATTTTTACTTAGTACAAATGGAGGCTAGCAAATAGATTGAGAAGCAACAAAACCAAGAAACAAAAATTCACATAAGCGAGCATTGGGCATAACTAACACCGAATAATGCACCATAAGTAGGATGTAATTTCATTGCATAACTATTGACTTTCGTACTTGCATAGGGAATCACAAACCTTAACACCAATATTCCGACTAAAGCATAATTACTCACTAACACGACTCACATATTACTATCATCATGTTTCAAAACTATTACAAGGGATCAAGTTTAATTTGTCCAATGATCTTCATGAAAGTTTTTATTATATCATCCTTGGTAATCTATCACTGTCGGAGTAGTTTCATATATTGCCATTGCTTTTTGACTAGCTCAAACAAATTTAAGTGAAGCACATGAGCATAGAGATTTCATCTCTCAAAAAGGTATAAGTGAAGCATGAGAGGATTTCTTCAAAATTACTACTCTCAAATTAATCTAAGTGAAGCATGAGAGTATTTCTACAAAAAAATTCCAAGCACACCGTGCTCAAAAAGATATAAGTGAAGCACTAGAGCAATTCTATAGCTCAAAAAGTTTAAGTGAAGCATAGAACTCAACAAAATCCATCGTGATCTCACCCAAAACTTGAAAACTTCAATCACACACAACTCAACAAAATCTTCGTGAGATCCGTTAGTATAATAAAGCAAATCACTACTTTAGGTGCTGTTGCAAACCCATTCATATTTTGTCATTGCATTATACCTACTGTATTTTAACTTTACCATGGGTCATACCCTTCAATATAACCCATAGATTCATCAAAACAAGCACACAATGCAACGAAAACAGAATCTGTCTTAAACAGAACAGTTTGTAGTAATCTGTACTCTAACCATACTTCTGTAACTCTAAAAATTCTGAACAATTAGGACAACGTAAAGAATTTGTATAGAAACACTGTGTTAAAATTTCAGCTCAATATCACGTTCCAGTAAAAAAATAAAATTCTAACACTGGATGCAAAGTTTCTGTTTCAGATTCAGCATCGCTTCTACTCATCTTATGAATCATCCTAAAGGCTCTACTGTAGGGTAACGCAGCAGAAAACAAAAATTTCGACCTACGCACCAGCCCAGGACCACTATGGAGACTGCATACAAGGTTTGATCTTTTTCGTTACCGACTCGTAGCGCAGCGGAAGTAGAGTCGATGACGATCGGCGGTGCAGATCCCCGCAGCTAGGATTTACAACCTCCCAACCACGAGGATGTGTACCCTCATCTGCCCCTCAGACAGCCCTCTGGGAGGCGGTCGGACAGTCCCCCAGACGGTGTTGCGGACAGCCCTTCGGGAGGACCATCGAAACTCGGACAGTCACTCGGACAGCCCTTCGGGAGGACCTTCAAAACTCGGACAGTCACTCGGACAGCCCTTCGGGAGGCACTCTCGAACTAAGACCGAAACTATGATCTCTCTACAGAGTTGCACACATACGGTGTCATCTATCCGGCAGGGCTTCGCCGTCCAGAACTAGTTCCCACCGGAACCCAGACAGCCATTCGGCTCTACGAAACTATTTCGCTGGGAGGGAGAGAGAAAGCTAGATCATGCATGGCACTTGTATGTGCGAAAGAGTAAGTCTTTAGGCAGCCCACTCCACCCCTATTTATAGGCCAAGCCCAAGGGTGGCTTCTCCAAGAAGCCAAGGGGGAAAATACCAAAGGGCCCTCAAGGTGGCTTCTCCAAGAAGCCACCCAAAAAGCACTTTCACTATTCACGACGACATTTTTCAGCGTCCGTTCGAACCGAAAATATTTATGTGGGCTTAGAACATTTCCAGTACCCACTAAAATAATTTTCGACGCGTTCCGAAACAATTCCGGATTAGTGATTTTCATCTGCGAAAAGCAAACAAAGCGGTTCCGGCAGCTCCGGAACATTTCCGGTTTTTCTTCCGGAAAATTCCCAGAAGTTTCCAGAATGATTCTGGCACCCTCCAAGAATTATCAGCCGTGTGCCGAAACCAATTTGACTTAATGGTGTACTCTGAAACAACTTTTCGGTTTAGTGATTTTCATCTGTGAAAAGCAACTAAAGCGGTTCCGGCAGTCCGGAACATTTCCGGTTTTTGTCTCTGAAAAATCTCAGAAGTTACCGGAACAATTCTGGTACCCTCCAATAATTTCCAGGCATGTGCCGAAACCAATTTGACTTCATGGTACACTCCGAAACATCTTTTCGGTTTTACCGAAACTCTTCCGGTGTTCTCTCTCAGGAACTCTTCCGTTGTCTCTGAAACTTTTTCGGTGAATTTCTCTCAGACTCCCTGTCTAGTATTCAGCAGATAGATGACCCTTAAGCGTGTGACCCTATAGGTTCGGTGAAGTATAGACATGACCCGGAACCCCTTCCGATCAATGATCAACATCGGAGCCGTGGACACCCATATTGACCCCTATACCCACACGAATGAATATTCGAGTGAACCTCCAGTTGTCGTGTGCTATTCCTGTTGCTTTGCGATATGTTACAAATACCCAAGGTGAGACATGTTGGCATCCCCGTGGATCAACAACTTGACCACTATGCCAGTTACCTCGTTACCGGTATTGTTCTCTTTTCTCGTTCCCGTGTTCCGGCATCCCCGTGATCAAATCACAAAGTGTCTGGCCAGACGATGATGGATACCGTAACACCGAGAGGGCCCAGAGATATCTCTCCATCGTCGGAGGAGCAAATCCCAATCTTGAGCTATCAAGTTACTTGACATACTTTCCCATGAACCCGTAAGCCGCCGTAATAGCCATCCAGTAACGGATGACGTTTAACAAACCCCAAAGTTCATGAATCAAGCATGAAGAAACTTGATACTCTCATGGTCTGAGGAATCATGCAAACGTTAACCATCTCTGTGTTATAAACCATTTAACTAGTGACGAATGAATCTCATAGCATAACATCAATTCGGGTCGATTCAACACAAATGTTCTTCTAACATTGTGCCCTCAAAATTTCCGGCATAGCCATGCCCATGATCAGGAAAACAGGATCATCATGCAATACTTGAGCCAGTCTTACAGGCCAGACTAGTAATACATTTTACCATTTATTATTCCACACGTGCATATGAGTCTTCCTCCGAGCCTCGTGGTTATTGCAGACTCGAGAACCATAGCAGTTATAGCATGGAACATAAACCTAATTATGAACAGGGAGATAATCAATAACATTTATTATTGCCTCTAGGGCATATCTCCTACAGACTCCCACTTGCACTAGAGTCAATTATCTAGTCAATGCTAATGCACTTTACACCTGTGGCACACTGGTGTAAAATATGCTTCGCATGTGGTATAGCCTGATGTCCAACGGATCTGACGACTTTAGCTCCGTGTGTAACTTTGCATATCCTTGCGTTTTCACGCTTTCACAAAATTCATATTTTGTGTGGACTTGGTTTTGCATATGTGTGAATCATTGGTCGAAACCTGATTCCTCAGACTGAGCTATGGAGCAACTATCTGCAATAGTGTCCCATAGACCAAAGCCATCTTGGAACCATACTAAGTTCATGAATGAAGTATATGATTCAACAACTTCTTTGTCGCTTCTAAAGCGTCAACATACTTAGCCTTTGTTATAGAATTCGCCACAGTATCTTGTTTGGAACAATTTCCAACTACCGTGCCACCATGTTGTGTATTACACAAAACCCTTAACTTAAATCGAAAATCACATGGAGCATTGATGAAGACTGTATCGATGTAATTACGTACAACGAGCACTTCATAATCTCTGCTTGCGAGAAAACATATCATCAGTACTACTCTAGTACTCAATGACATCTTTCACTGTTGTCCCATGATTAGTACTTTGATCACTTTGGTATCTATACTCGCAACAACTTTGGAGTATTGGAAATATCTAGTTGTTTTTACATACCATGGAATACATGATTAATCCAAACACAAGAGTGTGCGGAATCACCATCATGTATTTTGCTCATCAGTGTTTTGGGACACCGAGTCTTGCAAAAACTCTTTCCATGTGACTTCGGCAAGAATCACTCCTTGACGTTTTTCAATGCTAAAAGGTTTTAGCATTTTGTCAATATGTATCTTTGCTTAGCCTCATTAGGTAAATCTATCTCCATAGATCATCATGCCTAATATTAAGGCTATTAAGCCCAAGCACTTCATCGAAAAACCCTTTTCAAATGAAGTCCTAATTCATGTCAAGAAATTTATTTCCAATTAACAATGTGTGAAGCACACAACGTTTTTAGAAATATTATTATGATCCCACTTTGTCGGTGTACCAAAGTATAGGTCTTTTTAGTACCCCTTACTTGTGCACGGGCAGTTGTAGCCGTTCCGCGGCAAGCCTTGCCGGGGAATAGCTAGGAGTAATCACGAGACTAAGACGACAAGGAGACATTCAAGTCAACGATCAGACCAGAAAACAGAAGACCAAAGGGTTGCGGAGGCCCGGCAAGACCCTTGCCGGCAAGGCCTCGCGCCAGACAAGACCCGGTCCCGGCAAGCCCCGGCCCGGCAAGGATTCGGTCCCGGCAAGCCCCGGGCCCGGCAAGGATTCGGTCCCGGCAAGCCCCGGGCCCAGCAAGGATTCAGCCCCGGCAAGGATTCAGCCCCGGCAAGGCTCTGCACAGTACAGCGCTATCGCTCCAGTACAGCGGCCAGCCTTGTCGTTTAGGGCTTGTCCTCATGGTGACGTGGCGTAATGCTGGCCACGCGATGCTTAAGCGGTGTTGATGGGATGGCTGCTTTTGCCCATCCCCTGTAAAGCTTTTCCAAGCCCGAGAAGCTAAGGGACACCTCGACGGACACCTCACGGTGCATTTAATGAGTTTGTCCTAAGCCGTCAGGGTTGGGTATGATAATACTGTGGTAACACTGTAGTTACTTTCCACCTCATGCCTTATCTTGTACGTCACTGTGGTAGCCCCTTTGACTAATATAAAAGGAGGCCCGAGACGTACAGGGAGGGGGAGGACACTTTGAAAGCCCATTCCGCATGCGTAGCTGCTACTGTAGCTCCCAGAACTTGGCCAAGAACATCCACAATAATACAATCAAAGCAGGAGTAGGGTTTTACGCATCCGTGCGGCCCGAACCTGGGTAAATCCCCCACGTGCTGTTCGTTAGTTCTGCTCTTTGTGCAACCCTCTCCCCTTGCCGAACCGTAAGGGATCTCCTTGATCCCATAGGTGTTCGTTTCCCACGACATCTTTGGCGCGCCAGGTAGGGGGATCGAGGTTGTGCGAACCTGATCTAGTGATCAGCGCGTCAGATCTTTGATCATCTTCACCACCATGGCTCCCAAGAAGAAGGGTTTCACGGCGGTTGGTCCATCTGCATCCATCGTGCCTGAGGCTGCGCGCGCAGGCGACGGGGTAGACGCGGGTGGAGGAGGTGGAGGCTCCGAGCTTCCACGGCATTCCGGCGATCCGAGCCGGATGAGCAACAGGTCCAAGGATGGAGCTGCGCAACCTGCGGGTGGTGCAGCGACTTCCAAGGATGGAGCGGCGCCTTCCAGGACGAATACGCCGGCGCATGCACCGCGACCTTCTTAGGACGCGCGTGACGTGCGGCCTCAAGACGTTGGTGGTTCTGGGCGTCCGCATGGGAAGACCCCTGCGCATCACTCCCAGGGTGCGCAGGGCCAAGATCCGCGCCAGCGAGCTGGTGGAGGCCGCGCGTGGGTGCAGAGTCGTGATGGTGCTCCTTCTAACCCTGTTGGGAGTTTGAGCACCTCACGCTCTTCGCACCTGTCGCCGCCGCCTACGCCAGCAGAGGCGTTGGCGCGAGCTCAGCTGCTCCTAGACTTCCCTCCCGCCGCGGAGAAGCTAGACGAGTGGCGAGCCGCTATCCAGAGCCTCATCGGCCTAGCCAACAACGACGTACCGCAGCAGGGTGAACCCTCGCGGCTACAGTCGTCTAGGCTGGTGCGTGGCGAGGGAGAGAAGACCGGAGCTGGAACGACTACGTTGTGTTCCCCTCCGCTGCATCAAGAGCGGTCGTTAACTCGGCGGACCGGCGCCCGTGAGGATGATTCCACGGCATCGTCTGACCCGCGGGTTCGCCGTGATCAACGTCACGTTCTTCGGGAACGGAAGAAGGAGGACGCTCGAACCACCATCGAGCGCCGAAGGGAAGCGCGTCGCCAGTCCGACAAGCGCGCTGGGACCTCTGTTGACGAGCCCGCGCCAGGGTACCCTGGCTGCCTACCTTACGAGGTGGGTTGCCCAGCGTTTACTCGTGAGCTGCGGCAAGTCCAGTGGCCTAGCTCCCGCTCCTTCAAGCCGGAAGTACCGGAGAAGTACGATGGCAAGACCCATCCGTCCGAGTTCTTGAGCATCTACACCATCGCGGTGCAGGCTGCCGGGGCTCGTGACGATAAGGTGCTGGCCAACTACTTTCCGTTGGTACTGAAGCCCAACGTGAGATCGTGGTTGATGCACCTGCCCAAGAATTCCATCTCTTCTTGGGTCGACCTGTGCCATCAGTTTGTTGGCGCCTTCACCGGCCGCCATCAAGCTCCTGGCCAGGAGAGTGATCTGCACATCATTCCCCAGAAGGAGGGCGAAACTTTGCGCAAGTATATCCAGAGGTTCAGCCGCATCCAGCACAACATTCCTGACGTTCATCCCGCCGCCGTCATCAGCGCCTTTCATCAGAATGTGCGCAATCGTAAGATGCGGGAGGAGTTGGCGATGAACAAAGTCAGAGATGTCGCCGAGCTCTACGCCTTGGCCGACAAATGTGCTCGGGCAGAAGAAGGAAGGAGACTCCCCGGCGAGAACGCTGGCGCTGGAGTCGACTCCGATAGCGAAGACGTTCCTGCCCCGGCAAGAAAGGGGCGGCGGAAGAACAAGAAGCGCAAGGGCAAGGCCGTGCTCGCCGTTGAAGGTTCGGGCAACACCGGCACCGCCAAGAAGTCCAAGACCGACGACCCCGGCAAGGAGGTTGCCGGGTGTGCGGCGTGTCAGGCCTTGGCGGCTGCCGACAAGCCAGAAGGATCCGGCAAGCAGTACTGCAAGATCCACCGTACCAAGGGCCATGATCTCCAAGACTGCCGGCAAGTTGAGGAGCTTGCCGAGAAGCAGCGCGCCGAGTACGAAAGGCGCGACAAGGAAAGAGCCCAAGATGGTGCCGGAGGGTCTGGCAGGAAGCGCGGTCGAGGAGGTCGTCGCGGCAAGCCCAGGCCGCAGCAAGAGAAGCCTGCCCGGGGCCGCGCCAAAGAACAAGGAAATGATGATGACGATGCAGAGGGCGACGAGTCCAGCGAACACGAGTTCCAGAAGGCTACAGAGGCCATGTGCGTCGACGGGGGTGCTTCGTTGCATCCCTCTCACCGCCAGCTCAAGCAGTGGGCGCGTGAGATTAATGCAGCAGAGCCATCCCTCGATGCCCGGAAGCCACTGAAGTGGTCCCTCACGCCTATCATTTTTGACGCCGAGGATCACCCTGATCGCACAACTGCGGTCGGGTGCTTGCCGTTGTTGGTTTCACCAACGATTCGCAACCTCCAGGTGACGAAAATGTTAGTTGACGGTGGGGCCGGCCTGAACCTGATCTCGCCCGATGTGATCAAGAGGTTGCAAATTCCCGACGAAGATCTCGAGGAGACAGGTTCTTTCCAAGGGGTCAATCCGGGAAGGAACCAGCCGAAAGGCAAGATTACGCTGTCGGTAACTTTCGGCAGCGAGCTGAACTTCAGGACGGAGAAGGTCGTCTTCGACGTCGCCAGGATTCCATTGCCATACAATGGAATCCTTGGCCGCCCAGCGCTGGCTAAGTTCATGGCGGCCTCGCACTACGCCTACAACGTCTTGAAGATGCCCGGTCCAATGAGCGTCATCACTGTCCACTCCGACAAGAAAGACGCGCTCATTTGCACCGACAAGCTCTACCGGGAAGCAGTTGCAGCGTCCGCCGCCAAGGCGCATGCTCCTGCCGCTCAAGATCCCGGCAAGAAGAAGCAGCCCGGCAAGACCTCTGGTACAAACTCCGGCAAGCGCGCCTCTCCAGAGTGCTGCGCTGCCGTCGAGGGTGCCCTAGAGAGCTCTGCCGGCCAGATCAAGAAATCCAAGGCTGCTCCGCCTGAGACCAAGAAGGTGCCCGCCAAGGAGGACGGGACGGGGGGAACCTTCACCATAAGCTCCACCCTTGATGACAAATAGGAAGGCGCGCTCGTTGCCTTCCTGCGGGCGAATGTCGATGTGTTTGCATGGCAACCATCTGACATCCCCGGTGTTCCCAGGGAGGTAATTGAGCACCACCTAGCTGTCTGTCCCCACGCGCGGCCCGTCAAGCAGAAGGTGCGGAAGCAAGCCTTGGAGCGGCAAGAGTTTATTGCGGAAGAGATTAGGAAGCTTGAGGCGGCAGGCCTGGTTAGAGGAGTCCTCCATCCTACATGGTTGGCCAACCCAGTTGTTGTGCGCAAGGCGAATGGTAAATGGAGGCTATGTATTAACTTTACAGATATCAATAAAGCCTGTCCAAAAGATCCCTTTCCCTTGCCGCGCATCGACCAGATTGTGGATTCCACTGCCGGCTGCGATTTGCTGTCATTTCTTGACGCATACTCAGGCTATCACCAGATCTTCATGGCGAAAGAAGACGAAGAGAAGACCGCATTTATCACCCCGTGTGGCACATATTGCTTCTTGAGTATGCCTTTCGGGTTGAAAAGTGCTGGTTCGACCTTCGCTAGAGCTGTCCAGATTGGTTTCGGGGCCCAGCTACATAGAAATATGGAGGCTTACATGGATGACATAGTGGTCAAAACCAAGGACAAGGCAACGCTCATTCAAGATCTGGAGGAGACATTTGCAAATCTGCGCAGGATCAACCTGAAGCTCAATCCCGAGAAGTGCGTGTTTGGCGTCCCATCCGGCAAGCTTCTCGGGTTCTTTGTATCTCAGCGTGGAATTGAAGCCAATCCCGACAAGATCAAGGCAATTGAGCAGATAGAAGCGCCAAGACGAGTTAAGGATGTGCGCCGCCTTGCCGGCTGCGTCGCTGCTTTGAGTAGGTTCATCTCAAAGTCTGCTGAGCGCGCCCTGCCGTTTTTCAAAATTTTGAAGAAGGCAGGTCCAATGAAATGGACTCCAGAAGCGGAGGCAGCGCTGCAGGATTTGAAGAAGTACCTCTCCTCTTCGCCAGTACTAGTCGCGCCTAGACCACAAGAGCCGTTGCTGCTATATCTGGCGGCAACGAATCAAGTGGTTAGTGCTGCGCTGGTGGCAGAGAGAAAAGCAGAGGAAGATGCAGCGGCAACGGCAGGCCTGCCAAGCGACTTGCCGGGGCCAGCCCCAGCAAAGTCTGGTGCCGACAAGGAAAGACCCGCGCAGTCAAGTCAGGCAGTGCAGAAGAAGAAGATGGTGCAGCGCCCAGTCTATTTCGTCAGCTCCCTGTTGCAGGGGGCTAGGTCGAGGTATTCTGGTGTGCAGAAGTTGCTCTTCGGCCTTCTCATGGCCTCGAGGAAGCTGCGCCATTACTTCCAAGCACATGAGATCACCGTCGTCACTCGCTTTCCGCTACAACGGATTCTCCGGAACCCAGAAGCAACCGGCAGGATCGTGGAGTGGGCGTTGGAGCTGTCATGCTTTGGTCTCAAGTTTGAAAGTTCTTCAACTATCCAGAGCAGGGCCTTGGCAGAATTCATTGCAGAATGGACCCCAACGCCAGACGACGAAGTTCAAGAATCAGCGATTCCCGGCAAGGAAACAGATCGCGAATGGATCATGTACTTTGATGGAGCCTTTTCGCTGCAGGGCGCCGGTGCCGGCATGCTGCTTGTCGCACCCACCGGAGAGCACCTCAAGTACGTCATCCAAATGCATTTTCCCCGGGAGAGATCGACCAACAACACGGCAGAGTATGAAGGACTGCTTGCCGGTCTCAGGATCGCGGCAGACCTTGGGATCAGGAAGCTCATCGTCAGGGGTGACTCCCAGCTCGTCGTGAGGCAGGTCAACAAAGATTATCAAAGCCCGCTGATGGAAGCATACGTCGATGAAGTGAGGAAGCTGGAGGAGCGCTTTGACGGTCTTCAGACAGAGCATGTTCCTCGATCAGAGAACAGCATTGCCGACGACTTGTCGAAGCGTGCCGCACTCAAGCTACCTGTGGAACCAGGGACTTTTGTGCTCCGCTTGACTCAACCATCCGTGTTGCCATCGACAAGGCCTGATAAGAGAAGAAAGTTAAGTACCGGCGAGCACTTCCCGGCAAGGCTTCCCGAAGCCCCCGGCAAGGATCTTGCCGGGAACGACACGGTTGCCGGTGAGCAGCGGCTTCGCGCAGAACCTCTGGTTCTTGCCGCCGAAGCAAGCGCCCTGGCTGCCAAAGAAATACCAGTTGCCGGTGAGCAGCTGCTCCGCCAAGAGCCTCAGGTTCTTGCCGTAGAAGCAAATGCTCCCGCAGGTGAAGAGTTGCCTTTAGTCCTTGTCGTCGAGCCACAGGCTCCGGCATGGGCACAGCAAATAGTCCATTTCCTTCAGACAGGAGAACTCCCTGAGGAGCAGGAAGAAGCTGAGAAAGTAGCCCGTCAGTCAAGTATGTACCTGTTCGTCGACGACGTCCTGTACAGAAAGAGACCCAACGGTGTGAAATTGAAGTGCATCCCTCGGGAGGACGGACTAGAGCTGTTGGCAGAGATTCATGGGGGCGTATGTGGATCCCACATAGGTTCAAGAGCCCTTGTCGGCAAGGCATTCCGGCAAGGATTCTTCTGGCCTACTGCCCTCCAGGATGCAACGGCACTAGTAACCAAGTGTGAAGCGTGCCAGTTTCATTCGAAGCAACTTCATCAGCCAGCTCAAGCTCTCCAAACGATACCTCTCTCCTGGCCCTTCTCGGTCTGGGGGCTCGACATACTGGGTCCCTTCCCCCGCGCTGCCGGGGGCTTCGAGTACTTGTACGTTGCTATCGACAAGTTCACGAAGTGGCCAGAAGTGGAAGCAGTGAGGAGGGTGACAGCACAGTCAGCAGTCAAGTTCTTCAAGGGGATTGTGTGCCGTTTTGGTGTGCGAACAGGATCATCACTGACAACGGTACACAGTTCACAAGCCGCACCTTCATGCAGTACGTCCAAGACCTTGGCGGCAAGATTTGTTTTGCCTCTGTTGCTCACCCGAGAAGCAATGGCCAAGCGGAGAGGGCAAATGCTGAGGTGCTGCGTGGTCTCCGGACCAGAACTTTCGACAAGCTGCACAAGCATGGAAGACGCTGGATTGATGAGCTGCCGGCGGTTCTTTGGTCGATCAGGACGACGCCAAATCGAGCCACCGGCCAGACGCCCTTCGCTCTGGTCTACGGAGCGGAGGCAGTTCTCCCCACGGAACTCATATACGGGTCACCTCGAGTGCTCGCTTATGATGAGCTTGAGCAAGAGCAGCTGCGGCAAGATGACGCGCTGCTCCTTGAGGAGAACCGTCTTCGGGCTGCTGTGCGAGCCGCTCGCTACCAGCAAGCTTTGCGCCGCTACCATAGCCGCAAGGTTCACGCCCGGAGTCTTGAGGAAGGCGACCTTGTTCTTCGGCGCGTTCAGTCGGCCAAGAATTCCAACAAGTTGACGCCGAAGTGGGAAGGCCCTTACCGGGTAGTGCTAGTCACCAGGCCTGGCGCTGTCCGCCTGGAGACCGAAGAGGGCTTGCCAGTAAGCAACTCCTGGAACATCGAGCACCTTCGCAAGTTCTACCCGTAAGGCGCCGTTGTTCGGGTTTCTTGCTGTGATAGCGATACGGCCAGCAGGCTGCTAACGACTCGAATCCAGCGCTCGCGGCAGCGTAACGCTCCGGCAAGATCCCGGCAACGCCATTCTGTACAAGTGTTGCCGCTGGCATGTAATCCTTTGTACAGAGCAGGCATATCCCTGTGCATATTTTAATGAGATCTGTGTGCTTTACATCTCTTGTTGATTTCATGTCATTCTATATGCATGTATTATCTGACATATGTATCGCACTTGATCCCGGTAAGAGCTAACGAACCGTCAGGGTTCCATACCTTTATTTTCTCTTCTTTCTTTTTCTCAAGAGATAGAAGATTCCCTCGCCCGCAAGTTTGCCGGGGGGGTAGGAGAATGGTGGTATGGAGGCCAGACGACGTTCAAGGTTGGCGCCTTGCCGAAAGAAAAGGAATAGCGACAAAAAGCAGAGCTAAGTTGCTAAACCCCTTAAGCAGATTTTGATTTTTGTAAGGCTGTATTCCCTTGAACGATTTCGGCTTTGTATGGAAAACCTGCACGCGATGGAATCTTGTCGTGATCGGCTGCGCCCCTACTCTGTTTCGAGTCCGCTCAACAGTCTAGGTGGCCGCGCTGAAAGCGTCAAGATTTCTTGCCGTGAGCAGCACTACCCGCAAGCTGCTGACGACCCGAATCCAGCGCTCGCGACAGGGTTATGCTCCGGCAAGTTCCCAGCAAAGCGTAGGATACACGCCATACAGAGAGAAATTGAACAAAGGGAATAGCATGCCATAATTCAAAGAGAGCAAGTTATATTACATCTAGTGCTTGCCGCGTTTCTGACATAAGACGAATAGTCTTTTACATGGAATGCTGGCGGCAAGATGAGGAAGAGATAGGAGGCTACAGTTAATCCCGGCGATCGCCCTCGACCCTCTTCACCTGGCTCACCCGATCGACGATGGGCGCGACAAGCTCCTCGAGAGCCTTGATGTCCGCGTCCTTCGGCAAGCTCTTCAAGGCTTTGGAGAGGTCGACGCCAGGGTTCCTGTACGCCACCTTCATCAACACCTTGCGGAGGACGAGCTGGCAGAGCTTCCGGGATTCGTCGGCCAACTTGCTTGTCTGATTCGCCTGGAGTAGCTTGAGGGCGTCGACGAGCTTGTCGAAGAACATGGTTAGCCTGGCGCTTGAGGATATGTTGTCGTCGACTGAGTATTCGAAGCCCGGCAAGTCCATGGTCTCCAGCTCCGTGCCAAGCTTCTCGGCAACGTCCGCCAGCCTGGCAGTCCAGAGCTTCACGCTTGAAGTGTACTTGTTGTGGGTGGTGGCGGCGTTCTGGAGCAGCTCCTGTTCGTCATGGAGGTCTTTGATAAGAGTCCTCTCGCGAACTCGGGCGGCCTCAAGAGACTCCTCCAGCGTGGATAGCTTTAGCTTCAGATCTTCAATGGAGTCCTTGGCGGAGGAGAGCTGCTGGATCCTCTCGGATGCGGTGGCCTGCGTCTCCATCAGGCTGTGGAGAGCCTTATCTCTCTCGGCCTCGAGTGTTGAGACCTTCTTGCCGTGGTCCTCGAGAGCGACCTCCAGCTGCTTCGTTTTCTCCTCCAGCAAGTTCTTGGCGGTCTCCGCAGCTCCGGCAGCGTCGAGGGCCTCTTTGAGCTTGCCGGCGTGGTCTTCAGTTAGAGCTCTGAGCGTCTTCAAGTGTTTCTGCTCAAGCTCCTGGACCCGCCGCGCGACAAGACTTTCGAGCTCTTCATCATTGTTGCGAAGCTTGGTGGCAAGCGCCGCCTCGCGGGCGGCAAGGTCCTCTTCTTGGGCGTCAAGGCTGATGCGGCGCTGCGTCAAGAGGGCTTCTGCCGCGGCGGCTTGCTGGGCGGCCTCCTCCTGCGCTTTCTCGATGTCTGATTGCTTCAGCAGGAGGACGTTCCGCTCTTCCGCCAGCTGCTCCCGATAAATATTCAGCTCTTGGAGGGCCTCGCCATACCAAGCCTGTGTCTCCGTGACGCGTTGTTGGAAGTCTCCTTCCGCGGCCTCGACGAGCGCTGCCCGGGAGTCCAGTTTCTCCTTCCGGGCGCGATAGAGCGTCTGGAGCTTCTGATAATTGTCATTCATGGCTTGAAGTAGTTGCTCCTCCTTGGGCTCACTGACGGCAGCGACGGTGATTTCCCCGTCAAGATGTTCCCCTTCAACCAGCTCTTCAATGTTTGCCGACCCCGGCATGCTGACAACGTTCTTGCCGGCCCTGATATATTGGCTTGAGGGAGGGGCCTGGAACGACGAGGATTGGTCTTCGGCAGTCGAGGGCCCCGCGGCAGTAGAAGCGCCTGGCGCTCCTGCGGCGGAAGCGCCATCAGTATTGCCGCGGGTCTCCTCGCCGGCCCCCTCAGCGGCCTTGGCGGCCTCAGCGGCAGCGGCCTTGGCGGCCTCGGCGGCAGCGGCCTTGGCGGCCTCAGCGGCAGCAGCCTCGGCGGCAGTAGCTTTGGCAGCCTTGGCGGCGGCATGCTTGGCGGCCTCTTCGGCAGCAACCTTGCCGGCTTCAGTGGCGGCATCCTTGGCGGTCTCTTCAATGACGGCGTCAGTATCCATGAGCTCTGTCAGAAGAAGATTGAAAGCCAAGAACTTGATTAAGATGAAGCTGGGAAGGAAGTCCAAGAAGACAAAAAGAAGAAAAACCAAAGCGACAAGAATTCTTTGGGGCAGGTAACTTTACCTGCGTCAAGGAAGGGGTTGCCGAAGCTTGCGCTTGCCGGCCCCTCCTCATCGTCGCGGTAGAGCTTGCCCGAAGACTCACCCCTGGGCGGTGTGGTCGACGGAGGTGGCATGGCAGAGGCAGCTCCTGCTGTCGCTTCTCGCTGTTGCTCCGCTCCTGCACGCCCGGAGATGTCAGCAGAGAAGATGCACACCCCGGCACGCGCCAGTGGGTAGTGAGTAGAAGACTCACGCTGGGGGCTGCACCGGGGGCTGCGTCGAGGACTGCATCGAGGGTTGCGTTCTGGGCTTGACTCCGAGCTGACGAGAACCGTTTCCGGCGCGCCCGAGGTGCTTGCCGGTGGCTCGACGCTTGTTGAGGTCTTGGCCCTCTTCGCCACCCTCTGTGCCAGAGTCTCCGCATCCCTGAGGAGGCAAAAACAGAGCAAGTTAATCAAGCAAAACTAGAAGGACGAGAATCAAGGCTGTGGCGGGACTCTTACTCGTCTTCTTCTTCCTCAGAGCTGATGGCGGAGAGGTCGAAGCCGACCCTCGCCGCAGTTCCTGACGGAGGAGGAGGAGGATTGGCCCTGGGCCGCTTGGCAGCGGCAGGTTGCGGCGTGGCCTCGCCAGCCACCCCTCTCTCGGAAGCCTCGCTGCTTGAGGGAGGTTGGCAGGCTGGAGCGCCAGTGGCGTTCTTCCGGAGGACGCGCCTCTTTCTGTGTTGAAGAGCTGGGGGCTCTTCCTCCTCCTCTTCTTCCTCTTCGGCGGCGCCTACGGCAGAAGAGCTCCTGGCAGCGGCTCCGCTTGGCTCCCCGGCAGCCTCGTCTCGCCCGGCAAGATCTTCCAGCAGCAAGTCCTCGCCTTCGCTGGACTCAGCGCTGCCGGCTTCTTCGGCAAGGTTCGCCTCTTCCGCCCTGTTGGCGATGTAGGCGAGCTCCTCCTCCGTGGTGGCGCGGACAAGGTTCTCCGCGCGGATGGCCTTCTCCGTCAAGCTGTCAAAGAACGCCAGCGCCTGCTCCGCGGACGGCTCGATCCACCTCTCGTCGATGCTATGGGCATTAAACGCCGGCATCATGGCGATGATGGAGGTCAGTGATGAGTTGTTGCATAGTGGGACGACGCCTGCCGGCAAGTCTCCCACTGATCCAGAATTGAAGAGCTGTTGGCAGAGGGCTGCGTGCCCCATGGCTGTCAGATCATTATCCAGCCCAGGCCGCACCCTCATGACGTCGGCAGCGTTCATGTACTCCCAGGCAGGGCGCCCCTTGTTCTGCAGTGGGGCGATGCGCCGGCGAAGGAAATCTGAAGCAATCATCTCGACCTTCAGCCCGGCAGCCCTGAGGCGCAGTATCCTGGTGGTGGCGACGGTGAGTTTGCTGTCGTCAGGGTCCGCGGCGCCCCAATCCTTGCCGCGGGCCACCTTCTGCTTCCGCACCTCGCAGAACGGTTGGGGCTCCTTTTCCCGGACCCAGCACCACTTGCCGCGCCACTCATCCCATCTATCGCGGTAGAGCCCCTCTGGGTATGTCTCCTTGGTTGCCGTCCTCGGGATCCAAGCGATGCTGCCGGAGAGGGCGTCGCCCCTTTGGATGCGGGGGTAGAAGTAGTGCCGGAAAAGTGCAGTGCTCGGGATGACCCCAACAAAATTCTCGCAAAGGTGCGCGAAGACGGACATACAAGTCACGGCATTCGGCGTGAAATCTAACAGCTGGAAGCCGTAGGTGAGCATGATATCTACGAAGAAATCCGAGTACGGGGGACAGAGGCCGCACCAGAAGTAATCGGCAAAGAAGGGATAGTCTCCTGGCTTTGCCTTGCGAGAAGCTACACTCACTTTGGTGGCTGGATGCGCCGTGGTCTCAGTCGCCCATGCGAACTGGTACCTCTTCTTCAAGGTCTCCGCATCAAGCGTCGAGGGGAAGACGGCGCGTTCCTTCCGCATCTTCACCAGCTTGCTCTCCGCCGCGGCAGCCGCTTCCGCCGCCTTGCCCTTGCTCAGCTTGGGCGGCATGGTGGCTATGGAAGTGGGCGCTGAAGACGTCGAGAGCGCGGTGGAGGCGGGTGGAGGGAGAAAGGCTCTGCTTTGGGCGCGAGGAAGAAGACGATGGCGACGGCTCTGAGATTGAGATTGGAAAGGCGGAGGGGGTAAATGAGCAGTGCCCTCTGCGATTCCCTTTTTATGGGGAAGACGCGAGGCGGGCTCTTTACCGCCCGCTTTTACAGCGGAGTTTCCGCCCACGTCTCTCACGTCGCGCGATTAATGCGCATAGTGGGGGGCGTGGTAAAAGAGATAATGATTACGAGCAGTTATTCCCTGCCACGCGTGCCCGTGCACTGTTTTGGGCCTAGCCCAACAGGCCTGGCACCCGTGTATGGCCTAGGCCCGGGGGCTCCTGTCGGTGTACCAAAGTATAGGTCTTTTTAGTACCCCTTACTTGTGCACGGGCAGTTGTAGCCGTTCCGCGGCAAGCCTTGCCGGGGAATAGCTAGGAGTAATCACGAGACTAAGACGACAAGGAGACATTCAAGTCAACGATCAGACCAGAAAACAGAAGACCAAAGGGTTGCGGAGGCCCGGCAAGACCCTTGCCGGCAAGGCCTCGCGCCAGACAAGACCCGGTCCCGGCAAGCCCCGGCCCGGCAAGGATTCGGTCCCGGCAAGCCCCGGGCCCGGCAAGGATTCGGTCCCGGCAAGCCCCGGGCCCGGCAAGGATTTAGCCCCGGCAAGGATTCAGCCCCGGCAAGGCTCTGCACAGTACAGCGCTATCGCTCCAGTACGGCGGCCAGCCTTGTCGTTTAGGGCTTGTCCTCATGGTGACGTGGCGTAATGCTGGCCACGCGATGCTTAAGCGGTGTTGATGGGATGGCTGCTTTTGCCCATCCCCTGTAAAGCTTTTCCAAGCCCGAGAAGCTAAGGGACACCTCGACGGACACCTCACGGTGCATTTAATGAGTTTGTCCTAAGCCGTCAGGGTTGGGTATGATAATACTGTGGTAACACTGTAGTTACTTTCCACCTCATGCCTTATCTTGTACGTCACTGTGGTAGCCCCTTTGACTAATATAAAAGGAGGCCCGAGACGTACAGGGAGGGGGAGGACACTTCGAAAGCCCATTCCGCATGCGTAGCTGCTACTGTAGCTCCCAGAACTTGGCCAAGAACATCCACAATAATACAATCAAAGCAGGAGTAGGGTTTTACGCATCCGTGCGGCCCGAACCTGGGTAAATCCCCCGCGTGCTGTTCGTTAGTTCTGCTCTTTGTGCAACCCTCTCCCCTTGCCGAACCGTAAGGGATCTCCTTGATCCCATAGGTGTTCGTTTCCCACGACACACTTACTTTCTTGAATCACAAGCATCTTCGTTACCCATTGATGAAGTCAAAACCCTTTTGACCATTTCATCAAAACACGAAGATTCCAACTCCATTTTGCTCTCTTCTGTCCATCGCTGGATCTCTGAAGTTTGCATACTTACTAGCATCCTCTGGACTGAAAAAATACCTTGGACTGTAACACATGCAAGTCCTTGGTTTCATTTCCATCAGATGGAAATCCTTTCGTCATCCTTGTTTCATATCTCATGTTTGAAATATGTATTAATTGCTAGTTCAACCCGAACCGACTTTAAGCATCGCTACGGTGAAGCAACCTCATCGTAGTCAACTCCTTGAACTTGTTATTTCAACAAGTCGAGCTTTATGGATAGAACATTTTTATCCATATCAGTATTTAGTTCCATAAATATTCGTTAGACTCTAAGCCTTCAGAAAGGTGTATCAAGATTTTAATCTTGAAACATTTATATGGAAACTATCTCGGATTGTATTGGCATTTAGCCAATTCTGGAGTCAGGGCCCATCACCGCTTCCTTGTGTATCGTAGGTATACTGTTGTCTAACAACAATATCTCGTATGCGCACCTGAGAGGTTTGCACGAGTTTTTCCTACGTGGTTCAGCTGCAAGTTCGACCGAAGTCCATACATCTCATGTAGAGGCTTCCGTATCAGTTGCAGTAGGAAACTCCGGAATCACTTCCAAGGTTCCTTTCCTTTGACCTGATGACGAAGGTACTGGTTATCTCGTCGAGTTGCACTGTCCTCCCACTCACCTTTTGTAAGAACTATTCTCTTTAAAAGCATACCGTTTTGTGGCAAAATCGTTTGCCTCGGTATAGTGGTGGGGGAATACCCAATGACTTGGGATAACCTACAAAGTAGCACTTGTCTAATTTGGAATAGGTTTGTAACCTTTTACACAAGCCCCATATTCCAAATGTTAAGAAAAGATATAAAATGGTTGGGCGTACCATACCATGGCGTCATTTCAACAGACCTGATGGAGCTCTTTTCAGTGTAAAAGCCGCAGTCTCTAAAGCATCACTCTTTAAAAGGGATAATGGCAAATTTATTTATGTCATCTTTGATCTTACCATGTCATAAATGGTTCGATTACATCTTCACGGACTTTTCACTTGCAGTGGTGTTCCGGGAGGTGCAAGTTATGAAACCCCTTTCACAACTCATCAGACATTCGCTAAACTTGTAAATCAAATATTCCTTTCCGCAATCAATTTGCAGAAACATAATTTTCTTGTTACAATAACTTCTACTTCATTTTTGAAAACCTTATGAATGAATTCAAAAGATCCAGACTTACGTCTCAACAAGTAAATATCCATATATCTACTTGAGTCATTTCTGAAGATAGATAAATCCACTACTTGCAACAACATTTATTGGACTACACACATCATAATGTATGATCACCAATATGTTCTTTGCTCGTTCCTTATGGCCTGTGAACGGTATTTCAGTCACTTCACTTTTCAGAGGAAAGTTGCAAGTGTCAGATGATTCAAAATCAAACGACTTCAAAATCCATCATAATGGAATTTTCCATGCGGGTTTCTCCAATATGACCAAATGCAGTGCCACACTTGTGTGGTATTCTTTTAGTCTTGCGACATTTAGCGTTAGTGTTATGGATGTATCATATTTCAATCAATATTCATAACATACATCCCATCTAGGATGGAAGCATGGTCCTTCATGTTATTCATAATACTGAACAACAATTGTTGTTTTTATGAACAACTCTTTTGCAACAAACATTGTGCAATGGGCTAGAGTGTATGAAACTCTAAAATGAATTATGAAAGTAAACCCAGAGGTAATGTATTATTATCAATATTCATAACATACATCTCATTCATAATGAAAGTATGGCCCTGATGTTTATTGATAACACCGAACATCAAAAGTTCTCTTATGAACAACCTTCTTGCAAGATACCTTATGCAAGGGGCTAGAGTGTGTAAAGCTCTAAAATGAATTATGAAAGAAAACACATAGGTAATACACCGATGGAAGGTATAGTAACTTTTACTATGTTCCCAGCGTGTATCAAGACCTCATTCCTGGCTAGTCTTTCAGGCCATAGTAGTTCTTGCATCGGGTCGCAACAGAATGCAATCGAGCGGGTATCTTTGTGATCAACTCACAATACCCAAAAATTAGTGATTAACATGTTTAACCATAATTCCCAAGAACTATATCTTTGACCAGCCTTCTATACATCAAAAACTTGTATGACATTCATACATGAGCTGGATATTCCAGTCTTCTTTCTTTCTGCCTTCATACTTCTAACAGTTTAACTTTCAGTATTTCTCCTACTCTCAGAAGAAGCACCCAACTTAAGAGTGACGTTAGCCCCGGACTTCCTAGGCGTGAAAAGTTTCACTAACACCCTTCGGACACTTCCTTTCTCTTTAAGTTGTTGTTTTATTCACCTTCATATCATATGACAGGCGTTCTTCTGGATCCCTTTTTTATCAGTCCAATGTATAGTAAACACTTTGCTAATGTTTTGCAAACAAACATTGCTTTGGATATCTCATATCTTTTAGCCTTTGTCTGTCTCTGAAAATGATTTTCAGATTCCATGAATATCACATAACTATCCAAACTTTCGAAGCTCGGGTCTCATGGAAGCAAACATATTTCACTTGACCGTAACGGAATTTTAGCTTTTGGATCGAAGGATGAGAGTCATATCATCCATAGCATTAGCGGGAGAATACCAAAAGTATGCGATAGGACAAAGTCCTTCTTGGCACTCTTGAGGACAATCCTCATATTACGTTACCAACCGTAAAGTTTTAACCAGATATTTAACAGCTATTCAATTTTAATAGGGAAGGTGGAAACGCGAGCCATTATTCTACAACTATTATGCAAACCACACTTAGACAAAGTTCATAATTAATTGCACTGAGAATTAAACAAGGAAATTCTACAGTGCGCTCCCACTCAAATCATTATCTCTCATAATTGATTGTGAGCGATTCAAGATCCAAATTACAATTCAACGCCAAGGATGTATCCATCTCAAGTGACGAGAATTGCAATCGGTAGGCCAACTTGCCAATCACATCTCTATGTGACTCTTGTTCATCTTTCGATGGGCGTGTTCCGAGCTCAGGACTTTCAAGCTAGAACGTCAAGACAACCAAGTGATCTCGCTGCGAGGTCTCAACTCACCCGCCTCACACATCCCTAATCGTTCGTACCCATGTATCCATGGCGCACCCCGAAAAGTTAGGTGCCGTGACGGTGCTACACTTGGGAGAACACTAACTACTTGATATTTTTGTGAGAGATCACCCTAATAAAAGCGACTACCGCGCAATCAAAAGGGTGCATCATAAGGGATAAACATCTCAGGCAATTCATAATAGCATGATATGGTATAGCCCTTTCTAACGGAGAAGTCTTGTATTTCTTCGTCTTCGGCATTCGCGTCGGTGTTTACCTTCGCGAAGATTGCCACCACCTTGTCGATGCACCAGATAATATTGCTATCTCTATAGCTAATTGAAAGGATCGATATGGTTGACTAGAGGGGGGGTGAATAGGCAACTAACAATTTTTAACTTTTCTTTAACAATTTAGGCTTAGCAACAAATAGGTTGGCTAGATGTGCAACTAGGTGAGCAACCTATATGATGCTAATCACAACAACAAGATAAGCAAGCAAGATATAACAATATAAGTAGCTTGCACAAAGTAAAGGTAAGAAGTAACCACAAGAGGAACCGATGGAGACGAGGATGTGTTCCCGAAGTTCCTTCCCGGTGAGGGGAAGTACGTCTCCGTTGGAGCGGTGTGGAGGCACAATGCTCCCCAAGAAGCCACTAGGGCCACCGTATTCTCCTCAATCCCTCACACAATGCAAGGTGCCGTGATTCCACTAGTGGTGCTCTTGAAGGCGGCAACCGGACCTTTACAAACAAGGTTGGGGCTCTCTCCGCAACTTAATTGGAGGCTCCCAACGAAACCACGAAGCCTCACCACAATGGATTATGACTTCGAGGTGACCTCTTCCGTCTAGGGTGCTCAAACACCCAAGAGTAACAAAATCCACACAAGAAACTATGGGGGAATCAATTTTCCTTTGGTGGAAGTGTAGATCTAGGTCTCCTCCTTCAATCCCTAGCAAGACAACAAGTTTGGGTGGCTAGAGAGAGAGATCGGGCAAGATAGCTCAAGGGCATCAATGGTGGAGAGAGAGAGGTAAGAGATAAGTGGGAGGTGGAAGAAGCACCTCTATATATAGGCCCTCCCATTTCCAACCGTTACAGCCAGATCCACAAGGGAGCGGTACAACCGGAGAGGTGAGCGGTACAACCGGTATAACCGGTACAACCGGTCAACCACTGCTCAACCACAGGACCAAAACAGAAAGTTGGCCCGGATGAAGCAGACAGGCCTGAGCCCCGGACCTGGCAAAGTCCTAAGCGGTACAACCGCTCGGGACCCCAGTTGTACCGGGCTATATGAATATAGCGGTACAACCGGTCCAGTACCGCCCAACAACCGTTACACAACAGAAACTTGTCCGGTTGTAGCCCGGTGCTGGGCCGGTTTAACCGCCCAGAGCTGCCACCCTGGGTCACCCAGCCTTTGGCGGTACAACCGCCCGGGGGCAGCGGTACAACCGCTGGGGACCACTTTGGCAGCACCCCCAGGGTATCACCCCTAGAGTGGTGGTCGAACCGGAGGCTAAAAGCCAGCTGTGCATTTAGGTCGACACCGCGGATTACCTGGCAAGTAACTAAGGAAAGAGGGGCCTCTCTCTCTCTATGATGTGGAGAAGAGAATTGGGTGAAGATGGATGTGATAAGGAACTGATTCACCCAAGACTTTCCAATGTGGATTCCCTCTTAATAGTACGGGATCCCTACGACCAAAGAGAATAAACACGTAGAGAAACCCGTCTTCAGTCTTTTCCGTTTGGAGGGTCCACCTAACCATCTTGTGTACCACATACAATCCCTGTATAACTTGACACACGGTTAGATCATAGTGGGTTGTCATCATCACCAAAACACCAAGGTAAGAGAATGCCCTTTCAATCTCCCCCTTTTTGGTGGATGATGACAACAACACGATTTGCATTGATGATATATAAAATAAAAGTGGAGCTCCCCCTCAATGTGTGCAACAGATAAGACCTGTGCAAGAATTGAAGCTCCCCCTTGATTTTATAGACCAACCAATGGGGACAAATATAAGATGAAACAATAAGGAGCAATATGAACGAGGTAATAAGTAGAGCTTTTAATAGTAAGGGTACGATAAGTCTTAGACTCTACTTAAACTCACATAGTCTTCACACAAACCGATAAAAAGCAAATAAGAGTTCAAATGGAAGACGCAACAAAGAGTCCAATAAACAACCATGCAACACCCATGCAAATCCCATTATAAGGTACTTTCTCCCCCTTTGGCATCAAGACACCAAAAAGGAAAAGAGTGATGCAAGCGCCCCAGAACTCAGTAGATCTCCTCGTTGGTGTCATATTCCTCAGAATCATCATCTCCAGAGCCATCCCCATCATCATCATCACAAGTATCATCAGCTGCATCAGCAGCGGCAGCAGCAGAGGAGGTGGCAGCAGGCTGAGTCGGGATCTCATCATCAGTCCAAGTGCTATGCTCATAGATCCACTGAGCCTCAGGAGTGATGGTCTTTTCAGAACCACTGGCGGCCTCAAGATTGAGAGCCCGCATAATATGAATCTGTCTGTGGCGGGCATGCTTCTCGTTGACATGGGCTTCATATAGCTTCTTCTGAACATGAGCCTGGAGGCAGAAGGTCTTCTTAATCTTGTCAGAGAGCTTGGAGGCCCAAGATGGCTTGGCACCTGCTGGAAGCTCAAAGTCACTGTCACTGGAAGAAGCAAAGACATCCTGAGGGTTGGCATCAAGGAAGCGAGGAGCGGGATGTTTCTTCTTCCGGAGTTGCTTGACCTCATGCACAATAAGGTTGTTTCGGGAGGTGAGAAGCTCGCCTGGCCGACGAATTGCCCACATAGAGTTGAGGAAACTCATAATATAAGGAGCATAGGTGGGAACCTTCCGGTAGACGACCGTGGCGTAAAACTCCTCCCACATCCATTTGGAAATATCAAATGTAGCTCCAGAGCCAGCTTTAGTCTTCATGGCAACGAGCAGATCAACAAAGTACCCATGAATCTCATCCTGATTTCCAACTTTGGGCAGAAGAACATTCCGGAACACACGGTGTAAAATGTCATAGACCTGCTGCAGGTCCTTAGTAGCTCCCATAACCCCCCGCCCGGGAATGTATAGGGGGGCTAACCTGTTCTTATCCATAGATTGAGCCCGATCATGAGGACGAATGCTGCCATTCCCAGTGAGCCCAGTATCATCATAGCCAAGGACATTGCAGAAGGCGCGCCACGGAACATGGAGGAATTCATCACGATACATGAAGGAAAGATGACGCTCTGCATCAGTGCCAAAGTGGACCGTGGCGTAGAACTGGTGAATGTGCTGCACATCAAAGGCACAGTTGAAGGTCATGAGCTTGATCAGGTCAAATTCTTCGCACAGTGCCAAAGCATCGCCAAAGTAATCCATGTTGTTCCTCCAGTGCTCGATGTCAATCATCCATTGCTTGGCATACTTGTTCTTGTGATGGTCATAGAGCTCATGCACGATCCGAAACTAAAACTCATTCCGGAACTGAGGAGTGGTCCACCTAGGAGCAACTGGAACCACATACGGATTTTGAAGACGGACCCGCTCCCAATCAGGTTGCTTCCAGGCATGCACGGGCTTGGCAGTTTTCTTGGTAGCCAGGGACTTCTCACGGCGAGAGGGATTGGTGGGGATCACAACTTCCTCATTCTCAGACTCTTCAACAATCATGCACCTGCGAGCACGCTTCTTGATATTCTTCCGAGGAGCAGAACGAGAGCTAGAGCCACCTGCAGACAAGCACACGAGAAACACAGAGTGGAAGCCCAGAAAAAAATGAGATGATTGTACGCAAAAGAAGGAATAAATTAGGTGCGTGGATAAGAAATAAAAAACAGGGGGCAGGAATCAAATGAGGCCGGTTGAACCGGTTGCCCTTGCGGTTGTACCGCACCAGCGGTTGTACCGCTCACTAGAGCGGTTGTACCGCTGCTGGGAAACCAGTGGATCCAGATTCAGAGAAATGCCCCCTCTTTGATGTTTCTAATCACCACAGCTAATTGGAACTTTGATATATGATCTTATCATGTCAATAGTTTTGCGTAAAAACGCGGGAACCAAGCAATGCCCTAACAATGGAGGATTCGAAGGGAATCCAAGAGCAAGGAGGGGAAAAAAGGCATTACCGGCATCCATGGGAGAAGATCGGGGAAGGAAGGGCCTCCACGGAGCAGATCCGGGAGGAGGCCACGAATCCGGGGCGCCGGGGGCACTCCGGGGCGGTGGTGGCGGCGGCCGGCGACAGGGGGCACCAGGAGGAGTCGGGCACGAAGGGGATAACTGAATACCCCTTCGGCCCGGCCTCCAGATCTAAGTACCGGGTCGCGACCGGTTGTACCGCGCCAGAGGAGCGGTTGTACCGGTCCAAGTACCGGGCCAGGGTATTAGCGGTAGAACCGCAGTCATCCCCGGTTGTACCGCTGGGACGGGACAACCGGTGAATTAGCGGTAGAACCACTTCTACCACCTGTTGTACCGCCTGGCCACAGGCACCACCACTAGATGATCAAAGCGTACAATCTATTTATTTATTTTTTTAAATATGGTGGGGAAAAACTCCATGGTTGGAAGAAAAACAAAACGCCAATAAAGAGCCATGGACAATGCCCACACCTAGGACTCCAAGCAAACACGAACACAAATGACAGACTCACAATAGGGGGGCGGCGGCCAAGGCCACCTATGTATGAGTCAATTGGTATGGCACCGCGAAGAATTATCCTTGGGCCCATGACCAAAACTCGTCTTTGAAGCACAAGAGCCATCAAAAATGGCGAATGTGAAAAAGTTTGATTAGTTTATGCATAATAGGAGGAGGAATAGTTCATTGAGAGAACTAGACTCCCCCTAAATCCATGCCTACATCTAAACAAGACATAATGATAAGTGTGGTGGGGTGTGCACTAAGTCAAGCCACATTGCTCGAATCGATGATATTTAGCTCATGCCTTAACTCGCGAAATCTTGCTTCATCTAATGGCTTCGTGAAAATATCTGCAAGCTATTCTTTGGTATAGAGATGAATAAGATCAATTTCTCCACGCTTGATGTGATCCCGGATGAAGTGATGACGAATCTCAATATGCTTCGTCTTGCAGTGTTGAACCGGGTTGTTGGAGATCTTGATTGTGCTTTCATTGTCGCAGTAAAGAGGCACTTTGTCACAGTTGACACCATAATCCTTTAAAGTTTGCCTCATCCAAAGAATCTGAGCACAACAGCTAGCGGCGGCTACATACTCGGCCTCGGTGGACGAGAGAGAAACACAGTTTTGTTTCTTGGAAGACCAACTTACCAGAGAGCGACCAAGAAATTGGCAACCTTCAGAAGTGGACTTCCTCTCCACACGGTCTCCCGCCCAATCCGAGTCAGTATATCCAATGAGATCAAATGAAGCACCTTTGGGGTACCATAAGCCAAAGTTTGGGGTATGAGCCAAATATCGAAAGATTCGCTTGACAGCCACATAGTGACTATCCTTAGGTGCGGATTGAAATCGTGCACAAATTCCCACACTCGACATGATATCCGGTCTAGATGCACAAAGGTAAAGCAGAGATCCAATCATGGAGCGATATACCTTCTGATCCACAGCTTTACCATTGGGATCACTGTCAAGTTGGCATTTGAGTTGCATCGGAGTGTTGGCCTTCGGAGGATTTAGCTCATCCAACTTGAACCTCTTGAGCATGTCTTGAGTGTATTTGGCTTGGTTGATGAAGGTTCCTTGGCTTCATTGCTTGACTTCGAATCCAAGGAAGAACTTCAACTCTCCCATCATTGACATCTCAAACTCTTTGGTCATTAGTGCGGCGAACTCATCATTAAAAGCTTTGTTAGAAGAACCAAAGATAATATCATCTACATATAGTTGGCATACGAACAAGTTCCCGTTAACCCTCTTAGTAAAAAGAGTGGGGTCGATTTTCCCAATTTCAAACCCACGATCTTGCAACATCTCGGTAAGGTGCTCATACCACGCACGTGGGGCTTGTTTAAGGCCATAGAGTGCCTCATCGAGAATGTATACATGATTGGGGAACTTGGGGTCCTCAAACCCTGGGGGTTGCTTGACATACACCAACTCCTTAAGTGGACCATTAAGAAAAGCACTCTTCACATCCATTTGATATAATATGAAATCATGATGAGAAGCATAAGCAAGCAACATGCGAATAGATTCAAGGCGAGCAACAGGGGCAAAGGTTTCACCGTAGTCGATACCCTCGACTTGGGAGTAGCCTTGAGCCACCAGTCTTGCCTTGTTGCGAATAATGATACCATGTGCATCTTGCTTGTTCTTAAAGATCCATTTGGTTCCAATGACATTGTGATTCTCTTTTGGTCTTGGCACCAATCGCCACACTTTGTTGCGCTCGAAGTTGTTGATTTCATCATGCATGGCTTCAAGCCAATCCTCGTCTTCGAGTGCATCTTGTACCTTGAGGGGTTCAAAGCAAGCAACAAACGCATGATGTGCACAAAAGTTTGTTAATTGACGACGAGTAGTTACCCCTATTTTCAAGCTTCCGTAAACGTTCTCTAGGAGGTGTTGCTTTTTCTGAAGCTTGGCAGCATTCTTGGCAGCTCGTCTTTCAAGAATTTCCTCCATGGAAAGTTGAGGCTTGGTAACTTGACGAGCTTCAGTACTAGCACCGGCTTGCTCATGATCTTGAGCATGATCTTGATCTTTAGCTTCACCTTGATCTTGAAGTAGATCTTGTTCCTAAGCTTCATCTTGATCTTGAGCTTGCACGGGGGTGTGAACAAGATCTTGAGCATCATGTGAAGTAGAAACATCACTATCGAGTTGATCTTGCCCTTGATCTTGATCACGGGGTTGAGGGCCTCCACCGCGTTCTTCGGAAGCGTGTGGGTCGTGCGTCGGTGATGGTTTCACTTGAGTAGAACATTGTCCTTCTCCTTCAGCCACAAGGGGTTCCTCAACGGGTAGGAAGTATCCCACACCCATTCTTCTTATGGCTTGGGGAGGAATTTCATCACCTACATCACAAAGACGACTTTGCTCCACTTGGGAGCCATTATTTTCATCAAACTCTACGTTACTCGTCTCCTCAATGAGTCCCGTGGACTTGTTGAGGACACGGTAAGCATGAGAGTTTGCAGCATAACCAACAAATATGCCCTCATGGGCTCTAGATTCAAATTTAGACAAACGAACACCTTTCTTGAGAATGAAACACTTACAACCGAACACCTGGAAGTATTTGAGGTTGGGCTTGTTCCCGGTAAGAATCTCATAAGGAGTCTTGTTCAAGCCTTTCCGGAGATAGAGCCGATTTGATGCATGACATGCTGTGTTGATGGCTTCGGCCCAAAAGTTGTACGGAGATTTAAACTCCGCCATCATGGTTCTTGCCACATCCATCAACGTCCGGTTTTTCCTCTCCGCAACACCGTTTTGTTGAGGGGTGTAAGGTGTGGAATATTGGTGCTTTATCCCCTCAGCACTGAGAAACTCATTTAGGGTGTAGTTCTTGAAATCAGTGCCGTTGTCACTTTTGATCATCAAAATCTTTGCTTCATGTTGACGTTGGACTTCATTTGCAAAGTCGATGACGGTCTATTGGGTCTCACTCTTCCTCTTGAAGAAATATACCCATGTGTATCTCGAGTAATCATCCACAATCACCAAGCAATATTTTCTTCCTCCAAGGCAGTCAAAAGATGGAGGCCCGAAGAGATCCATGTGAAGGAGCTCTAAGGTCCTCTTTGAGTAGATTGTTGTAGTTGGACGATGAGCTTTTTCATGTAGCTTTCCTTCGATACAGGCACTGCAAGCACGATCTCTGGCAAAACTCACATTTGTCAGTCCAAGAATGTGATCCCCGTTGAGGAGACTTTGCAAAGATCTCATATTGACATGGGCTAGTCGGCGATGCCAAAGCCATCCCACATCAACTTTAGCCATTAGACATGTCGCGGTCTTAGTGGGTCGCTCCGAGAAGTTAATCACATAGAGACCGTTTTCGACATGTCCAACAAAGGCTACTTTAAGAGTCTTGCTCCACAAAAGGGTCACGGTATCAATGCCAAAGAAAGTACTAAAACCCATGATTGCAAGTTGACGAACGGAAAGTAAATTGTATGCAAGGGTCTCAACAAGCATGACTCTCTCAATAGTTAAGGTCGGAGAGATAACCACCTTGCCAAGACCCAATACCTTTGAGATTGCATCATATCCAAATGAGACTTGGTTGGCCACGGATGCATCGGGTTGAACGTCCACCACCAAGTCCTTGCTTCCGGTCATATGATTTGTTGCTCCGCTATCGAGCAACCATGAGACTCCCCCGGAAGCAAAGTCCTACAATAGATCAATGCTTGGATTTAGGTACCCATTCTTGAATGGGTCCTTTCATGTTAGTGACAAGGGTCTTAGGAACCCAAATAGACCACTCAATATACTCATACGAAGAACCAACAAATTTGGCATAAACATGCCCATCACTAGCACGGCACAAAACATAAGAGGGGTTAAAATCGCCGGCCTTGTTGGAGGGAGTGATCTTGCCCTTCTTGGCACCATCACTCACAACCTTGTCATTCTTCTTCTTATGAGTAATGCTCCCTGCTTTGACAAATGTTTCCTTGAGCGGAGGAGCCTTCGTGGTCTTCTTCTTCTTCTTCTTTTTGGATTTGGGTGCAAACCCAACTCCTTCCTTTGCAATCACTTCCTTTTGATTGCTCAAAAGGTCATTGAGATTCTTCTCACCTTGTACACATGTCACAAGGCCTTTCTCAAGCTGCTCTTTTAGCTTAGCATTTTCCTCCACAAGATGTGCATGCTCACAACACGGGTTAGTAGCAGAGGCATTATCAATTAAGACAAAGGGAGGACACATGGCAATTTCTTTAGTGAGTTTCACTTGGAGTTGATCATGTGACTCTTTAAGAGAAGCATGAATGCTCTTCAATGCCTTATGAGCATTGTCAAGAGAGACAAACTCATCCTAGAGTCGAGCATGGTCAACCCCAAGTGCAACCTTTTCAGATTTAAGAACACGGTTAAGAACAATAGCATGATCATAATCTTTACGTAATTTAGCGAAGTCGTCATTGTGTGACTCCTTAAAAGTCAAATAAAGACCTCGCTCTTCCTCTAGAGAAATAGAAAGATCTGCTATCTCGTCGGCATAATCACGAATATGGCCTCTCATCTCCTCAAGAGATTCTTCTTGAGAATCAATCGTGTCATTGGCCTCACCAAGTTGTTCCAAGAGAGCAACGAAGTGCTTCTTGGACTCTCCCTTGAGTTTACTCAAGAACTTGTCAAACTCATTCTCACCCTCTATCGCCTCCTCAAGTTCATCCACACAATCTAACAAAGACGGAGTGGAAGAAACAAAAGTCTTAATGTTAGAGGTTTTGGCGTTGGAGGTTACCTTGGTGATACCTTTTGCCATGAGGCACCTAGCGATGTGGTTCTCATTGGGGGCGTCGAAGAGTGACACCTTTGTTGGGGTGGAGGATGCAATTGCCACAGATGTCATTGCCATTCCTTCACCACTTGTGTCTCCGTCATCACAATCATCATCCGATGCATACTCTTCTTGTGCCACCAACACTTTGTGTGGAGTCTTCTTGGTGAAGTTGGTCTTGTTGGGGAACGACTTGGCCTTATCTTTGCGGATGAGCTTGCCACCATTGTCTTCCCTCTTCTCGTATGGACAATCCACCACAAAGTGACTCACATTACCACAGTTCTAGCAGGTCCTCACACGTTGCTTGCCCTTTGACCCGTTTGAGTTGTTCTTGGAGAAGTTGGGCCTTGTGTTTCTCTTGTTGCCCCAAAATTGCCTGGACGCAAGAGCCATGTGCTCATGATAGGCATATTTGGTGTCCTCGGGGCAACCCTCTTCCTCTTCTTCTTCTTCTTCCTCTTGATAGACCTTGGCCTTCAAAGCAAGGTTGGGGGATGATTTCTTTGACCGTTGCATGCGAGCGAGAGCATTGTCAGCTGTTGTGTTCAAGATGTTCATTGCAATAAATTCATCCAACACATCACCAGAAGACAAGGTGTGAAAGTCCGGTCTTTGACGGATGACAGCGGACATGGCCTTGTTGTAGGGCATGATGGCCTTCAGAAACTTACGCTTGACCCACGTATCATCCACATCCTTGCTACCATGATCTTTGAGGGCAACAGCGAGGGCAGTCACCCTTCTATAGAGCTCATGCGGTTCCTCATCCTCCACCATTACAAACTCATCTGACTGATCAAGGACAACTTCATAGTTTGACCGTTGAATGCTTGAGCTGCCCTTGTACATGGAGATAATGTGTTCCCAACACTCTTTAGCAACGGTGAAAGGTCGCAGGTGAGGTAGATCTTCAGTAGGAACAGCAGCTTGGAGTATGAACAAGGCGGAGGAATTTAGCTGTTTATCCGCTTCTTCCCTTGGAGTGAGGTTGCGTGGATCACGAGGGTAGTATCCTTCTTCAATGACTCGCATGAGTTGAATTGAGCTGTGATCCAAATGAGACTTGATACAGAAAAGCCAATTAGCGAAATCATTTTTAACAAGCTTAGGAGGAGGACTGTGGTTAACTATATGAGGTGGGTGCACCGGTCCTTCATAGACCAAGGGAGGGGGAACTGAGGCAAACGTCCCCGACCCATTAATTCCTTGAGAACGATTATCTTTATCAGTACTAGCCCCCTCCTTACCGGAGTTGACATCCGATGCCGAGTTAGTGGGATTAACCACTTGAACCGCATCGGTGGAAAGTTTAAGTGTGTCAAGGAATTCTTTAAACATGGATTTGACCTCGGTCGTCATGGAGGATTTAAGCGAGGACATGGCCTCATTTAAATCATCGCGAGAGACCATGTTCACACCCACGGCCTCGGGGAGTTCAACCGCCCGGTCCCCATCGTCAACCATACTCTTCGGATGGTGAAACCCTTAATAAAGAGACGAGGCTCTGATACCAATTGAAAGGATCGATATGGTTGACTAGAGGGGGGGTGAATAGGCAACTAACAATTTTTAACTTTTCTTTAACAATTTAGGCTTAGCAACAAATAGGTTGGCTAGATGTGCAACTAGGTGAGCAACCTATATGATTCTAATCACAACAACAAGATAAGCAAGCAAGATATAACAATATAAGTAGCTTGCACAAAGTAAAGGTAAGAAGTAACCACAAGAGGAACCGATGGAGACGAGGATGTGTTCCCAAAGTTCCTTCCTGGTGAGGGGAAGTACGTCTCCGTTGGAGCGGTGTGGAGGCACAATGCTCCCCAAGAAGCCACTAGGGCCACCGTATTCTCCTCACGCCCTCACACAATGCGAGGTGCCGTGATTCCACTAGTGGTGCTCTTGAAGGCGGCAACCGGACCTTTACAAACAAGGTTGGGGCTCTCTCCACAACTTAATTGGAGGCTCCCAACAAAACCACGAAGCTTCACCACAATGGACTATGACTTCGAGGTGACCTCTTCCGTCTAGGGTGCTCAAACACCCAAGAGTAACAAAATCCACACAAGAAACTATGGGGGAATCAATTTTCCTTTGGTGGAAGTGTAGATCTAGGTCTCCTCCTTCAATCCGTAGCAAGACAACAAGTTTGGGTGGCTAGAGAGAGAGATCGGGCAAGATAGCTCAAGGGCATCAATGGTGGAAAGAGAGAGGTAAGAGATAAGTGAGAGGTGGAAGAAGCACCTCTATATATAGGCCCTCCCATTTCCAACCGTTACAGCCAGATCCACAAGGGAGCGGTACAACCAGAGAGGTGAGCAGTACAACCGGTATAACCGGTACAACCGGTCAACCACCGCTCAACCACCGGACCAAAACAGAAAGTTGGCCCGGATGAAGCAGCCAGGCCTGAGCCCCGGACCTGGCAAAGTCCTAAGCGGTACAACCGCTCGGGACCCCGGTTGTACCGGGCTATATGAATATAGCGGTACAACCGGTCCAGTACCGCCCAACAACCGGTACACAACAGAAACTTGTCCGGTTGTAGCCCGGTGCTGGGCCGGTTTAACCGCCCAGAGCTGCCACCCTGGGTCACCCAGCCTTTGGCGGTACAACTGCTGGGGACCACTTTGGCAGCACCCCCAGGGTATCACCCCTAGAGTGGTGGTCGAACCGGAGGCTAAAAGCCAGCTGTGCATTTAGGTCGACACCGCGGATTACCTGGCAAGTAACTAAGGAAAGAGGGGCCTCTCTCTCTATGATGCGGAGAAGAGAATTGGGTGAAGATGGATGTGAGAAGGAACTGATTCACCCAAGACTTTCCAATGTGGATTCCCTCTTAATAGTACGGGATCCCTACGACCAAAGAGAATAAACATGTAGAGAAACCCGTCTTCAGTCTTTTCCGTTTGGAGGGTCCACCTAACCGTCTTGTGTACCACATACAATCCCTGTATAACTTGACACACGGTTAGATCATAGTGGGTTGTCATCATCGCCAAAACACCAAGGTAAGAGAATGCCCTTTCACTAATAAAATAAGTGCATTACTTATGGTTGACACGCAGGTCATTAAAGTGACAATCATATGGCTCCAGCCATCATGCCGAATCATGACACGCAGGTCATGTTAATATTGCATCATATAGTCATCTCATACATAATCAAATTAATATGAGCACTGCTATACCACATCATATGCACATGCAAACCATCCTGCAAAACCAAGTTAGACGCCTCTAATCGGTTCATGCAAAAACTTGTTTTTCGTGGCTTCTATGGTTTCGAAACAAACCGAAGCTACCAACGTCCATCATCAAGCATGATAATCCAAGTCGCTAGATTAACATTGCGGGGTGTATGAAACACGAGATAATAAAATCTCGAGCCCCATACTAAACTTCGTCATACGCATGACCCCCGTGCAGATCATATCTGCATTGCCCTTTCGTCTGTGAAATTTCATCTTTCTTTTTAACTACGGTGGAATTCAATGAACTGTTAGCATTTCGTTGATCAATCAGGATCGCGGATTGCCAGAACATTGAAACTCCACCATGTTGTTATCAAGATCAGAAATATGCAAATTCCAAGGAAGCAACAAGAACATCGGGTAAAAGATTTCATCTGCTACCTGCACAAATAATTTTCAATAATAGAACTCATCTACTACCTAATTATATTGTGCAACACCCATACATCTCTATGTATTCTAGATCGCAACCTGCATCTACGCATAGCACGGCTCATGATGCCACTGTAGGGTAACGCAGCAGAAAACAAAAATTTCGACCTACGCACCAGCCCAGGACCACTATGGAGACTGCATACAAGGTTTGATCTTTTTCGTTACCGACTCGTAGCGCAGCGGAAGTAGAGTCGATGACGATCGGCGGTGCAGATCCCCGCAGCTAGGATTTACAACCTCCCAACCGCGAGGATGTATACCCTCATCTGCCCCTCGGACAGCACTCCGAGAGGCGGTCGGACAGTCCCCCGGACGGTGTTGTGGACAGCCCTTCGGTAGGACCATCGAAACTCGGACAGTCACTCAGACAGCCCTTCGGGAGGACCTTCAAAACTCGGACAGTCACTCGGACAGCCCTTCGGGAGGCACTCTCGAACTAAGACCGAAACTACAATCTCTCTACAGAGTTGCACACATACGGTGTCATCTATCCGGCAGGGCTTCGCCGTCCAGAACTAGTTCCCACCGGAACCCAGACAGCCTTTCGGCTCTACGAAACTATTTCGCTGGGAGGGAGAGAGAAAGCCAGATCATGCATGGCACTTGTATGTGAGAAAGAGTAAGTCTTTAGGCAGCCCACTCCACCCCTATTTATAGGCCAAGCCCAAGGGTGGCTTCTCCAAGAAGCCAAGGGGGAAAATACCAAAGGGCCCTCAAGGTGGCTTCTCCAAGAAGCCACCCAAAAAGCACTTTCACTATTCACGACGACATTTTTCAGCGTCCGTTCGAACCGAAAATATTTATGCGGGCTTAGAACATTTCCAGTACCCACTAAAATAATTTTCGACGCGTTCCGAAACAATTCCGGATTAGTGATTTTCATCCGCGAAAAGCAAACAAAGCGGTTCCGGCAGCTCCGGAACATTTCCGGTTTTTCTTCCGGAAAATTCCCAGAAGTTTCCAGAATGATTCTGGCACCCTCCAAGAATTATCAGGCATGTGCCGAAACCAATTTGACTTAATGGTGTACTCCGAAACAACTTTTCGGTTTAGTGATTTTCATCTGTGAAAAGCAACTAAAGCGGTTCCGGCAGTCCGAAACATTTCCGGTTTTTGTCTCTGAAAAATCTCAGAAGTTACCGGAACAATTCTGGTACCCTCCAATAATTTCCAGGCATGTGCCGAAACCAATTTGACTTAATGGTACACTCCGAAACAACTTTTCGGTTTTACCGAAACTCTTCCGGTGTTCTCTCTCCGGAACTCTTCCGTTGTCTCCGAAACTTTTTTGGTGAATTTCTCTCAGACTCCCTGTCTAGTATTCAGCAGATAGATGACCCTTAAGCATGTGACCCTATAGGTTCGGTGAAGTATAGACATGACCTGGAACCCCTTCCGATCAATGATCAATATCGGAGCCGTGGACACCCATATTGACCCCTATACCCACACGAATGAATATTCGAGTGAACCTCCAGTTGTCGTGTGCTATTCATGTTGCTTCGCGATATGTTACAAATACCCGAGGTGAGACATGTTGGCATCCCCATGGATCAACAACTTGTCCACTATGCCAGTTACCTCGTTACCGGTATTGTTCTCTTTTCTCGTTCCCGTGTTCCGGCATCCCCGTGATCAAATCACAAAGTGTCTGGCCAGACGATGATGGATACCGTAACACCGAGAGGGCCCAGAGATATCTCTCCATCGTCGGAGGAGCAAATCCCAATCTTGAGCTATCAAGTTACTTGACATACTTTCCCATGAAGCCGTAAGCCGTCGTAATAGCCATCCAGTAACGGATGACGTTTAACAAACCCCAAAGTTCATGAATCAAGCATGAAGAAACTCGATACTCTCATGGTCTGAGGAATCATGCAAACGTTAACCATCTCTGTGTTATAAACCATTTAACTAGTGACGAATGAATCTCATAGCATAACATCAATTCAGGTCGATTCAACACAAATGTTCTTCTAACATTGTGCCCTCAAAATTTCCGGCATAGCCATGCCCATGATCAGGAAAACAGGATCATCATGCAATACTTGAGCCAGTCTTAGAGGCCAGACTAGGAATACATTTTACTGTTTATTATTCCACACGTGCATATGAGTCTTCCTCCGAGCCTCGTGGTTATTGCAGACTCGAGAACCATAGCAGTTATAGCATGGAACATAAACCTAATTATGAACAGGGAGATAATCAATAACATTTATTATTGCCTCTAGGGCATATCTCCTACATCTACTTGGCACAAACACTAAATAAAACATAAAAACACAATCATAACAGAGGCATAATTGTGTCAACACTCAAAACAGAAAGGAAAAAGCAAAAAAAAAATCATTGGGTTGCCTCCCAACAAGCGCTATCGTTTTACGCCCCTAGATAGGCATACCACATAGTTTCAAGTATTGTCATCTTTAGTTTTAAACTCGTCAATCACACAACTAGAATTTTTCAAGGATTTAGCATGCATGCTCTCAATAACAACACTTCTAGGAAAAAGACCAAAGAATTCATTTTTATAAATAGGGTCTCTTACTATTTCAACAAAGTCGGGATGAATACTAATCATTTTAAGATCTCCCTTGTGGCCACTAGGTGAAGCAGCTTTGTTCTTAGTGATTTGCAAGGTTTTGCAAATTTTTATGGGAGTTTTTTCAATAGTTTTGACAGAAGAAAAAGCCGAACCCAAGTTACTTAAAATCTCTTCCAACTTATCAATCCGTTAAGGACTCTCTTCTACCCTTGCGTTAACTACGGTTTCTTTTTCCTTTAACAATTTAAAGGCATCTCCCGCCTTAGCCCCAATTTTATTAGAAAGATTATGCATTTTCTTATCCAAATCTTCAAGATGTTCTTTGGTAATCATCTTCTTTTCAATAGCATCTAATCTCTTCATAACATGTTCAAGAGTTAAAGTTGTTTCATTGATCATAAGAGGTGGTGATCCCACTAAACTTCCCAAAGTACTAAAACCATCCAAAGATGGACACATCAAGAAATTCCCACCGGTAATCGTATCAAGGACGAATCTATACCAAGTGGTGATGCCCACATAAAAACTGCGAAGAAGAACAACGGTGGATTGCTTATGGATAGATCTATTATGAGCATTGCAAATCCTATACCAAGCATCTTTTAGGTTCTCCCCTCCCCTTTGCTTAAAATTAAGAACCTCATTATCGGGAGAACACACAATAAAGGAAGAACTAGCCATAATGACAAGGCAAGAGATCTGAAGAGAAAAAGGCAAACGAAAAAGAGGGCGAATAAAACGGCAAATTGGTGAAGTGGGGGAGAGGAAAACGAGAGGCAAATGGCAAATAATGTAATTGCAAGGAGATGAGATTTGTGATTAGGAACCTGGTAGATGATGATGTTGTCTCCTCGGCGCCATAGATAGGCACGTAGAAGAGACCGCTTCCTCCCCGGCAACGGCGCCAGAAATTCCTTTGACGTGGCTTGAGACTGCGTCGGTATTTCCCCAAAGAGGAAGGGATGATGCAGCATAGGGACGGTAAGTATTTCCCTCAGTTATGAAACCAAGGTATCGAACCAGTAGGAGGATCACCACCACCTAATAAGCAGCACCTGCACACAAATAACAAATACTTGCAACCCGACGCATAACAGAGGTTGTCAATCTATCTATGGTAAAAAGATAGATTAGGTAATGATAGATAGGACAGATAGATCTCTCAAGAACACAAAATAAAGAGGGCAAATAAAAAGTGCAGCAATATATTTTTGGGTTTTTGGTTTAGTAGATCTAAAAACAAAGAGGCAAAAAGATAGATCGGAAAGCAATATGTTGGAAAAGTAGACCCGGGGGGCCGTACGTTTCACTAGTGGCTTCTCTCATGAGTATAGCACACGATGGGTGAACAAATTACTGTTGGGCAATTGATAGAAGATCAAATAATCATGACGATATCCAAGGCGATGATCATTATATAGGCATCACGTCCAAGATAAGTAGACCGACTCCTGCCTCCATCTACCACTATTACTCCACACATCGACCGCAATCCAGCATGCATCTAGTGTATTAAGTTCATGGAAAAACGGAGTAATGCAATAAGAACGATGACATGATGTAGACAAGATCTATTCATGTAGGAATAAACCCCATCTTTTTATCCTTAATAGCAACGATACATGAGTGCCTTGCTGCCCCTTCTGTCACTGGGAAAGGACACCGCAAGATCGAACCCATCACAAAGCACCTCTTCCCATGGCAAGAAAAATCGATCTAGTCGGCCTAACTAAACCAAATATTCGAAGAAGAAATACGAGGCTATAAGTAATCATGCATATAAGAGATCAAAGAAGACTCAAATAATATTCATGGATAGAAACTGATCATGAACTCAAAATTCATCGGATCCCAACAAACACACCGCAAAAGTTTACATCAAATAGATCTCCAAGAGACCATTGTATTGAGAATCAAAAGAGAGATAGAGAGAGGAATCCATCTAGCTACTGCCTACGGACCCGTAGGTCTATGGTGGAGTACTCACGCATCATCGGAGAGGCACCTATGAAGAAGATGAACCCCTCTGTGATGGTGTTAGATTGGATCTTGAGGCTCTGGAACTTGCGGCGGCTGGATGTGTTCTTCGTCGACTCCCCTAGGGTTTTCTGAATATTTGGGTATTTATAGGCATCAGAGGCGGTGGAGGAGGGCCCCGTGGAGGGCACAACCCATCAGGGTGCGCCGGGGGGCCCCTAGCGTGCCCTGGTGGGTTGTGGCCTCCACAGCCCATCTCTCTGGCACTTCTTTGGCCCACTGGGTGTCTTCTGGTACAAAAAAAATCTCCAAATATTTCGTCGCGATTGGACTCCGTTTGGTACTGATATTCTACGAAGTAAAAAAATAAGCAAAAACAGCAACTGGCACTTTGGCACTATGTCAATAGGTTAGTCCCAAAAAAATGATATAAAATTGCTATAAAGTGATTGTAAAACATCCAAGAATGATAATATAACAGCATGGAACAAGCAAAAATTATAGATACGTTGGAGACGTATCAATCACCAAAGCATACTTTGACTTTCTGAGTGACACAATTAATTTTAGCATTAACAGTATTTAAGAAAGGTCTACCAAATATGATGGGACAAAAACTATCTTGTTGTGAACCAAGTACTAAGAAATCCGTAGGGTAACTTTATTTTTCCACACAAGAACTCAACATCTCTAACAATCCCAAGGGGTGAAATGGTGTCTCTGTTTGCAAGTTTAATAGTGACATCAATATCTTCAATCTCAGAGGGTGCTATGTCATTCATAATTTCTAGATATAAGGTAAAAGGTATAGCACTAACACTAGGACCAATGTCACATAAGCCATGATAACAATGATATCCAATTTTAACAGAAACAACGGGCATGCCAGTAACAGGTTTGTTTTTATCTAACTCATCCCGATTATTTCTAATAGGTTTTCCAATTCTAGTAGCTTCGTCATAGAAATAAATAACCTGTCCATCAACATTATCAGCTAGGAGATCTTTAACCATATCAATATTAGGCTCAACATTTATTTGTTCAGAGGGTTTAGGTGTTCTAATATAACTTTTATTAACCACAGTTGCAGCTTTAGCATGTTCCTTAATCCTAACAGGAAAAGGAAGTTTTTTAGTGTAAGAAGTAGGCATAACTGGATCAACATGATAAACAATTGTTTCCTCTTTAACCTTAACAGGTTCCTATAATGATTTTTCAATAGGTGGATGATATTTAAACCACTTCTCCTTAGGGAGATCAACATGAGTAGCAAATGATTCACAGAAAGAAGCTACTATCTCGGAGTCAAGCCCATATTTATTGCTAAACTCATGGAAAGTATCGGTTTTCACAAAAGATTTAACACAATCAAACTTAAGCTTTATACCTAACTCTTTACCTTTGTCGAATTCCCAATCTTCAGACTTGCATTTAATTCTTTCCATAAGATCCCATTTGAATTCAATAGTCCTCTTCATGTAGGAATCAGTAGAAGAAGAATCAAGTAATAATTTTTCATCATGAGAAAGCCGAACATAAAAAAATTGTATAATCATTTCTCTTGAGAGATCATGGTTGGGGAAAGTGTGCATCATAGATTTAAGCCTCCCCCAAGCTTGAGCGAAGCTTTCTACTTCACGGGGCCAACAATTATATATAAAGTTCCGATCACGATGGACTAGATGCATAGGATAAAACTTCTGATGAAATTCCAGCTTTAAGTGATTCCAGTCCCATGATCCAATATCATCCAATAGCCTGTACCAAATTAATGATTTTCCCTCCAAATATAAAGGGAAAACCTTCTTCTTAACTTTGTCTCCAGATAAACCTACAAGTTTAAACAATCCACAAATCTCATCTACATATATCAAGTGGTAATCAGGATGAGTTGTACCGTCATAAGGATTAGCTAGCAGTTTCTCTACCATACCCGAAGGAATCTCATAATAAATATTTTTAGTAGGTTCAGTAGGTTGAGATGCAACCTTTTCCACTTCCGCTCGAGGCGAAGATGCCCCGAACAAGACACTCAAAGGGTGACCGTCCATAGTAACAAGCAATAGTAAATTTCAGCACGTATCGAAAATGTTTCCTTACAAGTTCCACTTATTAGAGGCGCCAGAAAAGAGTCTTGATGACCCACTAGGATCAATCGTAGTGCTTTTGATAAGTAAGAGTGTTGAACCCAACAAGGAGCAGAAGGAAATGATAAGCAGTTTTCAGCAAGGTATTCTCTGCAAGTGTTGTGACTAACAGTGATAGATAGTTTGGCAGCAAGATAATTCGTAACAAGTGACAAGTAGCAATAGTAAAAAAGGTGCAGCAAGGTAGCCCAATCCTTTTTATAGCAAAGGACGGGCCTGAAAGTACTCTTATATTAAGCAAGAGCTCCCGAGGACACATGGTGTCATGGTTTTGTCAACCCGGCAGATGTCCTCGTAACAGGACTTAGGTGTGAGGCCATCGTCGCTTGGTGGCAACTCGAAGGGGTTAAGCGAGAGAAAGAGTCGGGTTTACCCAGGTTCAGCCCCTCCTATGGAGGTAACAGCCTACGTCCTGCTTTTCGTGTATTGGATGAGTAGATCTCGATTACAAGGGTGCGGAATCGCTAACCTAGCTATCGAGAGGTTGTGACTTGAAAGTTTCGGTCCTAGGAGCCTGCCTTTATATACAGGTCAAGCCCTAGGTTTTACAACAGAGTCCGGGTCATATTATGACCCGTGACTTACTACATCTATAACTTATCTTGCTCCTTAAGGAAACTTAAACCGCCGTCCGTAGCTCCATGGGCTTTGAGCCGCCGTCCTCAGGTTGTGGGTCCCCCGGCGTCTTGATCAGGCGCCACTTTACTTAGTTTGCACTTGGGACACGGCCCAGTCTGAACAGAGTCAAACGGCTGTTGACATGTTGACCCGGCCCAGTAGGGCGGGTTACACCGTGGAGTTATATCCCCGACATTAGGCCCCAGATTGATTTGAATTTATTCATATCAATAGATTTTTCTTTCCTGTGGCAGCTCATCTTCTCCTACGGCGACTTATCTTTGAGCTGGTATCTTCGGTAGATTTCACAACATTGGCTTGTTCTGCTTCTACACTTGTCATTTTTCCGCTGCTTATTTATCATGACGTCACATGTCGTCAATCTGAAAAACAATGATGACATCTTGGCGGATCTGGTCATATCCGCTTATCCCGAAAATTGAGGCGTTTTCGTCTCCCGAAATTTACTGTGCCCCCTCGATTGTCGCGCCTGTCAGTTGCCTCTTCGGGCTCCCTTCCTTTAAATATTCACCGAAGGGCCCCGGATTTTCTTTCCACTTCCCTTTCCTGCTTCTTCTTCTTCCTCGAATCCGGGAGCTCCTCGCGCCACTACTACAACTTCCTCATCTCGTCGAGCTTCCTTGCGGTTGTCGCGCCGTTCCTTCTCTAGTTGATTCTTCGCATGCTTTCTCCATCATCGACCGACTGCTTCGAGTAAGTTATCATTCTTCCAACTAGATCCATTAGAGCACCTCAAGGTCCTTCGAGTTCCTGGACAACTTTCCTCCGGTTCATCACCATTGCTAGCTCTGTAGACAGATTCCAAGAACATGTTCATCAAAGTAGAACAATAGAAATGCCAACTCCGCTTTGCATATGACATGTCTTAAACCTTCCTTGTATTAGATGAACCGTAGTGTCATTACTTCCATGCCCCCCTGCTAGGGTTAGAAAATATTTTTGCCTTTTTGAACCATTTTTAGATCCGAAATTGTTGTTGCTTCAGGAGAAACTTGTTCGTCTCATACTTAGTAAAAATTTCCCAGAACCCATTGCCTTAACAAGCCGCCTTTACTGTTGTCGGCTCAGTATTTGTAACCCGCCACACAGTTTAGGCCATTGTAGAGATTCTGGTCTTTTACCAAACTCGTCCTTTTTATTGCCAATACTTAGATCACTTTACTTGAACCATTTAGTTAAGCCAACTTGTTTTTACTTTTATCCAGGTGACTCATTATGTCGGAGTCAAAAGCCTGCAACTGGGCGGCGACTCAAGTTTCTTATATCCATTTAAAGGATTATGAGGATCATGGGTTTCTGCCACCTCAATATGTAGTAGGCTGGCGAGTCGTCCTCGGAGAGGAGATCCCACACCCCCAGGAGGGAGAAGTGGTGATATTTTTGGATCACCTACAGAGGGGGTTTTCACCTCCTGGGTCAAAATTCTTCCAAAACGTCTTGCATTTCTTTGGCCTTCATCCTCAAGATCTTGCCCCTAATTCCATATCGAACCTCTACCAGTTCCAAGTATTTTGTGAGGTGTATCTGCAAACAGAGCCCACCGTTTCCCTCTTTAGGGAATTCTTCTATTTGAACCGGCAGACAGAGTGCGCAGATGGTCCCGGCTTAGAACTTGGCGGGGTTTCAATTCAAAGGCGGAAAGACGTCCTCTTCCCTGCTGCCACCTTACCAAGCCACCCTAAAGGGTGGAGCAAAACTTGGTTTTACTGCCGAAACACTGCTCCTACTGAGGAAAACCCTTTGCCAGGTTATAGGCCCAACCGCCTTCCTATGGATCTTGAGCTTCCGGGTTGGGCCTCCCCAGAAGAGCGTTCCCAACACGCCCATGTTTATCCAAAGTTAAGAGCTCTTCTGGCCAATGGGTTGATGGGGATTGATCTGACCTGGTGTTGGGTATCCTGGAGGATTCTTCCATTAAGCCCGTGCAGTGGCTTAATGTGCACCTATTCTGGCGACTTGAATGATCCTCTAAGGTATAGCAACTCCTCCTTGGAGGCCAATGAAACAAATCGGATCGTGAAGAAACTACTGGGTGAAAGCCTGGAGACTTGCAGCAAAGATGGATTGAAACCCTTCTACGCCCTCAACCCGGTTCCTCCGGTATAAAGCTTAAGATATTGACCCGGTTTTCAAACGCACTTTGAGCTTTTACCTTCTTAGTCTTAAGTATTTGATTTCGCAGGACATCTCTTCTTTATGGAATCAGAGACGCCTCAAGGCAATGGCTAACAAGCCTAAAGCCGCCCCAAGCAAGAAGAAAAGCAAGGCTGCTGCAGAAGGTCCATCTCAAATGGACGAAACAACCGCTACTGATACCAGATCAGAGGTAAAATTAACCTTTTGCTTATATTTCCTTGAACTCATTTGACGCCTTTTCCTTCTTAGGGTGATGTTGAAACAAGCCGTGCAGGAGATGTTGAGGTAATTTCCATATCTTCCGACTCAGATCCTCTGCCTCCATTGAAAACAAGGCGGGTTGTTCGGAAGGTAGGCTTTTCCCACCCGGACGCTCATCTGGATACTTGCTTTATTTTGAAGAAAACTCAGCACCAATCTAGGCATCAAACCCGAAGTGGGAGTGGCGATCTTGTTGAAGGTACTCAGCCCGATAAATCAATCGCCAGGAAGCGATCAACTAAGGTACTCAAAATTCCAAACTTTTTCAAAGAAAACTCCGGCTTGATATGTCAATATTTTGACTCTTATGCCTTTGTTAATCAGGAGACGCCACCTTCGTCGGACGACTCAACTGCGTCCAAACTGGTGCCCTTTGTCATTAATCAAGGGCAACTTCCTCATTAATTCATCCATTTGAGTAAGCTATTGCTTTTTCCATTTTTCATATCATAATTTTATAACCTGGCAGGGCCAAAGCCAAGAAGAGGAAGACTGACGGGTCTTCTGCTAACCTTGAGACTCCTGAGCCGGAACTTCCTGATTCGGTGGCTCATGAAGTTCATGTTGATCATCCTGAAGACCTTCAGGATATCCAAGATAATTTGCCTCCTTCATCTGAACCAATCAATACTGATGCCGTAACTGTTGAAGCCACATCAACAGTTAACCTTGACCCGCCAAATCCTCCAGCAACAAACAGAAATGCCCCAGAAGTTGTCATTACTGGGACGTCTTATGCTGCTCCCGAGATTTCCAGGGTGTTGACAAAAGTTGTTGCTAAAGATGAGGCGGTACTGCAAGAAAAAGGGAAGGCCAAGTTGGAGCTTCCAAATTATGAGAGCTTTAGTGTTGAAGATCTTCATGCTGCCTGCTCGGACCGCTTGGCTACAAGCCGTGAAATGGAAATCGGACTTGTAAGGATGATGAAAAATAAATATGAGGTATGTTCTCCTTCTGCCATTATCTTGCATACCATCATTAGCTTCCAAAAACCAGCTTGTTATAATAAGTCGGTTTTATAAAACAACTAAAAGCCTGTAATATCCATGTAGCCCCCAAGGGACGGCTCATCTTCTTGAGATGAGTCGGGTCTTTGTATTAATTGTAAAGAACTTTCGACCTATAGCCCCCAAGGGCCGGCTCATCTTCTTGAGATGAGTCGGGTCTTTGTAATAACTTTAAAGAACTTTTGACCTGTAGCCCCCAAGGGCCGGCTCATCTTCTTGAGATGAGTCGGTTCTTTGTAATAACTTTAAAGAACTTTCGACCTATAGCCCCCAAGGGCCGGCTCATCTTCTTGATATGAGTCGGGTCTTTGTAATAACTTTGATGTTAGAAAAGAGCTGAGATACATTAGCCCCCAAGTGCGAAATACATTGCTTTGCAATTTGTTTTGGACTTGATGTAAATTTCATTCATGATGTAGGAAGCTCTGAAGACAGCCGAATCTAGCGGCCAATTTAAAAAGGACCTGGAAAAAAGGCAGACTTCCCAGGCAGAAGTTGAAGAGAAACTTCGCCTTTCTTTGATTGAGCTAGAAAACACCAAGGCGGGTTTCTTAAAAGAGAAAAAAATCCTTTGAAGATGAGAAGACAACTTTGGTTAAACGTGTCGAGGATGTTGAGAGCCGGCTCAAACCCATTACCGAAGAATTATCCGGGTTAAAGCGACAGATTGCCCAGATGTCTCAAGCTGTTTTTGTAAGTGTACATACATATCATCCTGTCCTCTTTGGAACATATATATAATGTGCTTGGCGACTCATATATTGATTCTATCATGTAGGTCCCCGGACTAGCAGTTTTTACGATAACAGTCTGCTCATGCTCAAGGTTGTGTACTCGCTGACGGAGCAGCTATACACTGGGAGTCATCTCGCCATTAAGGCAACACTGGGGGAGAAGCAGCCCTTAAAATATATCAAGAATGTATTGGAAAATCTCTCCATCATCCCGCAGCATATTCCAGAACTGAAAAGATCAGTCACCCGATCGGGCGCCATATATGCCTTGAGTCAGGCTTTGGCTTACGGAGAAGAGCTTGACCCGTCTGAGCTAGCAAAAGGCTTTTCCGAATTTAAAAATGACGGGTCAGAATTCTCCCAAGAAGATTACGCGGCTTGTGTCAAGGATGCTCAAATTCTGTCGACTCAGCTAGTCTCTGAGATGAAGCTGAGGAGCTACCAGGCGGCTTATGGTGCGAACCATACTCGGATTCCACCACCTGATCTGATAACGAAAAATCTGGCTCCTCAATGGCATGAGCACATTTCTGCCCCTGTAGTCGACCCGTCTTCAATTCTTAACGACGAAGCTGTGTTCCAGGCTTTAACTCATTGCAACTGGGATGCAGATAATCTTCAAATTCAAGAACCAGAAGACCAGTCGATGGACAACCCGGAGGCATCTCATGCGCGAGATTAACTGCTACTGGCCCAGATCCTGTGGTCGGTGATTTGAGCTTCCCGAACTGTCAACTTAAGCTCCCATGTATGGGCAGGAAAAACAATTTGGGGCCTCATGTAATAGGGATAGTTGAACATTTGTCGTGCCATCATGCATGTTTTGCACCTTTGATGCTAGACACTTTATCTGATGCTTTTTTACTCCGTCTATGCAATCCTTCCATTGACGAGCCTTTTGATAAGATATAGCTGGGCAAAATGACCCGGTCTTCAATTTTGATTTTAACAACTTTTTCCTCTTTCAACAATGTTGAATTTGTAGGATAGTTCGTCAATTGGTTGCTCACGCAAACTCAATTATTTTAACCCGGTCTTTGGAAACAGGGGCGGGTAACAACTTTTGTACCTGAAACTTTGTTGTAATAAACAAGCCAAACAAAATTTGGTAAGCCGATTCAATGAATCTTGGCTAAAAAATTGATGTCAAACTTGAGGTCCTATGATGGCCTCTTCAAGCAACAACATAATTGTCGTTGTCATGCAGCCGGTAACCCGGTTATTTCATATAGGGTCACGCCGAAAGTATTTTCATCGGATAGCTATTCATGTTGGGGGTTTTTTCCCGAAGGTTAGAAAAAATAAAATAGCACCCCTTGAAGGTACTCTTAGTGGTCCTTAGCCTTAGGGGACACATAATTATGACGCCGGCTTTCGAGGCTCGACAGAAAGAGACCGGCTTTCGAGCCTCGGTTCTCGCTTCAATGAAGCGGGTATGATAACCCATGGTTTATCCTAGCTTGCCATATGCCGGCTCTCACATGAGTCAAACCTGTGTTTTAACCTTAACAAGTTCAGGGTCTACAAAGGGATTGACTTGTAAGAGTTCACGGGGTCATCTGATCAGAGTCGCATCAAGCATACAGGCAGGTTTAACCATACATGGCGTTTATTTTTGCCGGGTCAAGAGGGTGAGAAAGCTAAGCCCGATGGGCTGGAAGCCCCCAAATGCCCTTAATTAGGTGGCATTGATATGCCGGGTCACAAGGGTGAGAAAGCTGGACTCGATGAGTCAGAAGCCCCCAAGCGCCCATTGTTCCAGAAAATAAAGACTCAAACTCATCTTGTAATTTGAAACGACAAAATACGCCGGCTTTATTCATAACTGAAACATAAAGAAGTATATACAGAATTCTGCAAGGGGGGAGGAAATTACAAACAGTGAGCCGGCGGAGCTAGATTTTGATAAGGCCACTGGTGTCCCAAGGCCGACTTATTTCCCTTCTTGGGGGCATGATATTTCTTCTCTGTTACTCTCCAGAATTATAAATTTCATCCAGGGTTTCGAGGGCTAGTTATACTGACCGTTATTCAGCTGTTTGGGATTACTTTGAAATCCCCCTTGGTTATTATGCTGATTGCCTTGGCCAGGATGTTGCCCATTACCATGACTTCCTTGATGTTGAAACCCAGCTCCTGGGCCACCTTGTGACCCGCCGGATCCATGTTGACCTGGATGTCCTCCACCATTGCCTCCTGGATTATTCTGGAAAGCCTGGCTACGGAATTCTTGCATGATATAACAATTCTCCCAAGAGTGACTAGCCGTCTTATCTAGGGTGCTATGTTTTGGACAAGGTCCTTTAAGCGCCTCCTCATAATTGTGAGGTTTATTCCCATTGTAAGCTCCTCTGGGTCGACCATTCCGGCGCTGGTTCTTGAAGTCTGTATTGGTGTTGGCCACGAAATCGGACCCACCATCCGGCTGCTTGCGCTTATTGCTATTCTGAGCCCCCTGGTTGCCTCCATGGCCGTGCTAGCCTTTTCCTCCTTTAGCTTTTTTGCCCTTGGAGGTTTTGTCCTCGTCTGACCCGGGGTCCTTCATGCTATCTGACTCTGCATATCTGGTGAGGACGTCCATCAAGTCGCCCATGTCTTGCACCTTTCGCTTGAGCCGCCCGAGCTTCTGGACCAAAGGCTGAAAGTGACAGTTCTTTTCCAGTATCAGGACTGCCTGAGCCGCCGTGATGCTATCTGATGAGTGGATGATTTCTGCGACCCGGCGCATCCAATGGTGTGCCGACTCATCCACTCGTTGAATGCAATGTTGTAGATCCACTATCGTCATAGGCTTCTTGCAGGTCCCTTGGCAATTCTTGATGAATCGCTCTTTCAGCTCGGTCCATGTGTTGATGGAGTTAGGCGGCAAATTTTTCAACCATGTCCGAGCCGGGCCTTCCAACATCATGGTTAAATATTTAGCACACACAGCATCGCTGACATCCAGCATGTCCATTGCCAACTCGTAACTCTCAATCCAAGACGCCGGCTCAAGATCTGCCGTGTAGTTTGGTACCTTACGAGGTCCCTTGAAATCCTTGGGCATGCGCTCAGCGCATAGCGTCGAGGATAAGCATGGTATGCCAATCGTTCTATTGTTGGACCCAGCCCCCAAACTTGCCGGTTGATGGTGAAGCTGTTGGATCGCCCGTGTTGCCGCTTCTGCCTCTGCCTGTCGCGCACCTCTCTCCGCGTCAACAACTGCCTGGGCGTCTGATGGCAGGGGACGAGTCGGAGAAACCTGACGCTGCTGCCTTCGCCCACTGCTACAGACGGCCGGGGATTCCACATGATGGCCCTTGCTTGCATAGGGGGTGGAATGCATCCGATCCCGACTATACGAATACTGTGCTTGTTGTACCACAGCAGTTTTCAGCATTTCGATGGCATTTTTGGCTTCAACCTCAAGCGGCGAGTTTCCATTAATGCGCAATGCTTCCGAATTCCGGGTTGCAACCAACATATTATCAACATGATTTGAAAATTGGCCTCGCGGCGTCTGAAATCGCTAAGGGGGAAGTTGAGTCGGTGGGGGTTGAGCTGGTTCCTCCTGCCGATTCCCAGGTTGCTGAACAATTCCTGGCGTCTGATGTGGGGTATTAAAGAGTTGTTGAGGCTCAAGGTTCAGGGGAAGCCCTCGGTGAAGTCTCCTCTCGTAAACCGCCTCCGATGCTTCTCTCTGGACCCCTAACCGCCATGCCTCAGCCTTAAGACGTTCTGTCTCCTGATGTATGCGCATCTGTAGATCCGCCATCCGTGCATTTTCAGCATCTATCTCTTTTTGCACCTCAATCATTTGAGCACGCAATTTAGCTAGCTCCACATTGCGCTCCTCTTGGTTTTCCGTAGTGACTGGGGTATCCATGAGTTTTGCCATCTTGGCCATAAGTTCGGTCATGGCCTGAGCCGGTGTTTTGGTTGACCCGCCAGAACCTCCAGCTGCGGCTGGATCTGGAACCGCCGTAGCTCCCGCCATGTAAATAGCGACTTGTCGTGGCAACTCATTGTTTTCCTCAGGGGCTTCGACTTCCAAGGTGTCCCTAAGTCCGCCATCGTAAAGGGGGCAGATTGACTCTGTTTCTCCCGTAGATGACGTGTCGTCCGAATTAACAAGGACGTCTCCACTGGAGACCGGCTCGTCCGAAAGGCTGACCCCTTGGGTGAAGCCAACGAACACGCGACGAAGACCGTCTTGACGTAGATTGGATCGAGCGTTCCGAGCCGCCTCGTCAATGTCGATGTAGATGTCCGGCTTGGAGGTCTCTGATCCGATCTCTCCCACGGGATCTCGGGACCTACGTCCGGTTGGGTCGGTATTGACGCCCCAAACCGGACCGTAGATCCTGTCATGGCTGCTCTTGATCATCTGGTTGACCGCAAACTTCCCAAATCCTGGCTGGATCCCCTCCAAAAACTCAACTCCACCGGGCAAGAGCCCCACGGTGGGCGCCAACTGTCGTGGTTTTGTCAACCCGGCAGATGTCCTCGTAACAGGACTTAGGTGTGAGGCCATCGCCGCTTGGTGGCGACTCGAAGGGGTTAAGCGAGAGAAAGAGTCGGGTTTACCCAGGTTCAGCCCCTCCTATGGAGGTAACAACCTACGTCCTGCTTTTCGTGTATTGGATGAGTAGATCTTGATTACAAGGGTGCGAAATCGCTAACCTAGCTATCGAGAGGTTGTGACTTGAAAGTTTCGGTCCTAGGAGCCTGCCTTTATATACAGGTCAAGCCCTAGGTTTTACAACAGAGTCCGGGTCATATTATGACCCGTGACTTACTACATCTCTAACTTATCTTGATCCTTAAGGAAACTTAAACCGCCGTCCGTAGCTCCATGGGCTTTGAGCCGCCGTCCTCAGGTTGTGGGCCCCCCGGCGTCTCAATCAGGCGCCACTTTACTTAGTTTGCACTTGGGACACGGCCCACTTTGAACAGAGTCAAACGGCTGTTGACATGTTGACCCGGCCCAGTAGGTCGGGTTACACCGTGGAGTTATATCCCCGACACATGGGAATTTTTGTCTAGTCATGTTCATCATGTTAAGTTGATTCACGTTCGTTTGATAATTTGATATGTGGGTGGACCAGTGCTAAGGTGTTGTTCTTATTTGAACAAACAACCTACTTATGATTACCCCCTCCCGCAAGCATCCGCAACTACGAAATAAGAATTAAGATAAATCTAACCATAGCATGAAACGTGTGGATCTAAATCAGCCTCTTATGAAGTAACGCATAAACTGGGGTTTAAGCTTCTATCACTCTCGCAACCCATTGTCTACTTGTTACTCCACAATGCCTTCCCTTAGGCCCATAACATGGTGTGTCATGTAGTCGACGTTCACACGACACCACTAAGAGAAGCAACAACATACATATCATCAAAATATCGAACGAATACCAACTTCACATGATTACTTATAACAAGACTTCTCTCATGTCCTCGGGAACAAAAGTAACTACTCACACATCATCAACATGTTCAAGATCATAGGTGTAATAATGGACATCAAGGATCTAAACATAATATCTTCCACCAAGTAAACCAACAAGCATCAACTACGAGATGTAATCAACACTACTAGTAACCCACATGTACCAATCTGAGGTTTTGAGACAAAGATTGAATACAAGAGATGAACTAGGGTTTGAGGTGAGATGGTGTTGGTGAAGATGTTGATGAAGATTAGCCCTCCCACGAAGGAGGAAGCGTTGGTGATCACGATGGCTTCGATTTCCCCCTCTCGGAGGGAATTTTCCCCGGCAGAATCTCTCTGTCGGAGAGCAAAAGGGCCTCTGCCCAGGTTTTCGCCTCGAGACGGCGGTGCTTCGTCCTGAAAGTTCCTTCTTGATTTTTTTTCTAGGATAAAACACACCATATAGGAGAAGAGGGGGTCGGGAGACCTACTGCCCCCCCCCCACACACACACAAGGCAACAGGGCGCTCCTATGGGGGTGGGTGTGCCCTGCTTGTGGCAAGCAGGTGGCCCCCCCTTTGGTATATTTTTGGTCCAATAATTCTTATATATTCCATAAAAACTCTCCATGAAGTTTCAGGTCATTCGGAGTCCAGTGAATTTTCAGCCATTTTCTTGGTTTCCAGGTCCAGAATTCCAGTTTCCAGTGATTTCCCTCTTTGTGATGTACCTTGCATATTCAGAGAGAAAAAGTATAAGAATTGTATCATAATGAGGAATAATGGACAAGAATAACATAAATATCAATAAGAATTCATGATGCAAAATGGACGTATCAATATGCAACTAGGTGGACAAACTATATGACCAGCATAACAACAAGATAAAAACTTGCACAAAGTAAAGGTAAGAAGTAACCACAAGTGGAGACGAGGATGTGTTTTTGAAGTTCCCTCCTTTGGGGGAGTTACGTCTCAGTTGGAGAGGTGTGGAGGCACGATGCTCCCCAAATAACTGCAATAGCATACCGCATTCTCCTCACGCCCTCGCACGATGCAAGGTGTTGTGAATACACTAGCGATGCTCTTGAAGGCGGCAAGAGAGACCTTTACAAACAAGGTTGGGGCATTCTCCACAACTAAATTGGAGGCTCCCAACACCACGACAAAACTTCACCACAATGGAATGTGACTCAGCGGTGACCTCTTCCATCTAGGGTGCCCAAACACCCAAGAGTAACAAGTTGAAGAAGATGAATGAGTCGACGGAAAAAAAATCTGTTTGGTACGAATGTAGATCAGGTGACTCCTCTATTGCCACATGTATTAGAGAGTTTGGCTGGACGGGGTGGAGATATCGAGCTTTTTGTGTTTGGGAATGGTGAGGAAAGCTTGAGACAAGATTGGAGTTGGAAGGTGGAAGAAGTGGTATTTATACCCCTCAAGTGAAAGAGAGTTGTTGCACAACCACATCTGCGGGCATCCGGACTAAAGGGGCCCTGTTACCCAGACAATACAAAGTACCCACGGCATGTCACGGGTAGCCGGAGGTCAGAGACCCCGGGCACCCGGACAAATTAGTCGGGCCAGCACGCACAGGACCGGGCACCCGAGAGTCTAGGACCTGGGGCACCCGGGGGGTCAGAGATCTAGGCACCTGTACAAATTGGTCATACAAGCACACAGAGGACCGGGCATCCGGACTGTCCAGGGCCGGGACACTTGCTCCGAGCACCTAGGGTCTAGGGACCCAGGCATCCGAACAAGGTTGAGGCAAAGGCCAACCTCTCTGGTGCCTCCGGGCACCCAGGCCACTGGGAGGAGCCCTATTTCTTCTTTAGAAACCCTTGTGATAATCATTGGAATTTGTGGAGAAACATTGAATATGAAATTTGATTGAGTTCCCCAACTCCCTAATCTAATCAACCCATCTTAATAGTACGGATGTTCCTACGAGTCAAAAAATAACTGAAAAACTTTTTGAGCCATGAAGAACACTGTCTTTTGCCCTTTTTGAATTGATGGGGTTACCGATGTCCGTAGACCAAATACATAAACCGATGTCCTGAACTTGACAACTGATATTAGTTTTCGCAAATCATATTGTAATCAACACCAAAATCGTAATTGGGTGACAAATGCATTTTCAATAGGTCTCGGCGAGATCCGCCATGCAAAACTGTTTCATCCGCCTCCAATCGCTTGGGCCCCGTCGGCCCTGGTCGGCCTAGTGCTACTCGCTCCAGCTAACGTCCACAACCACCATGTCAGCCCAACCATAGCATCCGCGTAGCAGCAGGCCCCCTAGATCCTATTTGGCACTTAAGGTATTGGTTACTTCGCTATTCGTGCGTGCCGCACACCTACTTCGAGCAAATGGCCGGCCCATAAACGTAAACGACGTTACCTTCTCTTCGGTTTTGGGAACCTTCTAGAAGCTTTTCAACCAGTTTTTTTTTTCATTTTTATTTTGTGTTTTGTGCTTTCTCTTTCTTCTTTCTTTCCTCTTATTTTTTCTTTCATTTATTTTTTTATTTTGTATTTTCTTTCCATGTATAGCTTTTCATTTATTGATTTTTAGTTTGCTCGTTTCCCTTCAATTGCGTGAACTTTTTTGCAAATTCAATTTTTTTTCTCAATGATTGTGAAGTTTTTTTTATTTTACAAACTTTTTCAAATGCGTGAAGTTTTTTATAGATTGGTGACATTTTTTCAAATCCATGAAATATTTCAAATCCATGAAATTTTTCTCAAATTCATGAACTTTTTTCAAATCCATGAATTGTTTTCGAATGCATGAACTTTTCAAAATGGATGAACTTTTAAAATTTTGGTGAACATTTTTCAAATCACGAAGATTGTCAAATTCATGAACTTTTCAAAGTGTGAACTATTTTCAAACCCATGATTTTTTCTCAAATTCAGAAACTTTATTGAAGTCCTTATACTTTTTTTTTCGAATTGTCTGAAGATTACTCGAATATGTGTACATTTTTTCAAATTCGCATTTTTTTTCAAATTGGTGAAAAAAAATTAAACTCACAACTTTTTTGAATTGCTGATATTTTTTCTAAATCATAACTTTTCTTTGATTCCGCAATATTTTTTAAAATTCAAACTTTTCTAGAAAAGCAAATGGTCTGGGTCAACGTTAAATTGTGGTTCACAGTCACTTTTTTAAGGCAAGTCAGCGATCGTTTGTTTTTTTAGCAGTAGTGATTATACCTGGACAAGGGTCGGGCCAGGCTTCGGGCCGGGCCGGACCAAGCCCAAAGCAGTAAACTCAGGCCTGGGCCCGGACGCCGGGCCTAAAAAACTGGCCCAAGCACGGCCCGAAAGTGCAAAAGCCCGCCAGGCCTCGGGCCTTGGGTCGGGCCTCTTCAGTAAAATGCAAAAACAACGGGCCCGGGCCCGGCCGGGCATGACCATCGGGCTGAAAATCTAGGCCTAAGCCCGGCCCGTGGGCAAGGTCGGGCCAGGCCGGGTCGGGCTGACCGAGTCGGGTTTCCCGTGGCCAGATATAGTAGTGATCATATGATTTTATGTCTTTTAAGAATTATTAGCAGCAACCATTTGGTAAATGACCGACCGCGTGCGCTGGTGGGCCAGCCCACATGAGCGACTTCATGGTCGTTGGTCAGCTAGCCAACGCCACAAGCTTGCGTAATAGCACCCCGACAGGCCCACAGGAGTCGCAAGCCAGATATATGTTGCCCTCGCCTGAAAGTCGCGAGGGCTTTGTCACAAGGGATTGGATCCCTAGTCTGAAAGACGCGACATACTTGAGGCCAACAAGCTAGTGTCCAGTTTGTGATATAGTAATAGGACGCGACCTACTTGAGGCAAAAACGAGCCAGATTTCCACTGATTTTCCCGGTTTCTCAAATTTACTGTTTTTTTTCTTTTTTCTTTTTTCTTTGTTTTTTGGTTTTCTCTGTTCTTTCCTTTTTTTTTCTTTTTTGGTTTTTTTTCCTATATTTTCTCCGGTTTTTTGTGTTTTTATTTTGGTTTTTCTTTGTGTCTTTCATGGGTTTTTTTCCTACACATTTACATCTTCTTTTTCTTTGCTTTTATTTTCTTTCTTGGTTTTCAACACTTTTTCTTATTCTTTGTCTCTTTACAGTTTTTTTCATTCTTATTATGTTTGTTTCTTTGGTTTTATTTTTATTATCTTATTTTATTTCATTTATATTTTGATTTTCATTGTTTTTATTTCTTTCTTTTAATTTTCATACTGCATTTTTTATATATGTCAAGAATTTTTTTCAAATAGACGTTTCAAATTTTTGAACTACTTGTTTAACATTTTTTTAAGACATGGTCAACATTGTTTCTGTACACACTTTCAAAAAAATTCAAATGCTTAATTGATATATTTCAAATGCTTAATTAATATTTTTCAAATTCTTAATTAATATCTTTCAAATGCTTAATTAATATTTTTCAAATGCTTGGTTAACATTTTCCAAATACGAGATTAGCTATTTTTTTCAAACTTTTTCTTTCTTCCTTTCTTTTAATTCTCATTCTAAGTTTCTCGTATATGTCAAGAACATTTTCAAATACACGTTTAATATTTTTCAAGATGAGTTTAACAATTTTTAATACATGCTCAACATTTATCTATACAAATTTTCAACATTTTTCAAATGCTTGTTTAACATTATTCAAAATACAAGATTAGCATGTTTAAATACATCGCCAATATTTTTTCTATACTCATTTTACACATTTCCGAAATAAAAATTAACATTTTATAACATAGGGTTAATATTTTTCTATGCAGATGTAAAAAAATTTAATGCTCGATTAAGATTTTCTAATGTATTATTAATATTTCTTTAATACATGGTCAATATGTTTTCTATACACAATTAACATTTCCCATATGCATAATTAAAAAATTTAAATACTTGTTCAACATTTTTTTAAATGCTTGATTAACATTTTCATATATAAGAAAAAGAGTTTGTAGCCTCCCATGCTCCTGGGTCGGCCCATCTCGGTCTCCTCTTCAGTAAGGGTTCCTCCCCTCTTGTTGAAGGCGAGATTTAGGAGCAGCCTAGGTGCTCCTGCGTGACGCTTTTTGCGTCAATAAGTTGACGCTTCACACAAGGCGTAGCTCACCTAGGCTGGCCCATTTTGCGCTCGCGAGGTGGAAAAACACGAAAAAAACTGCGCTAGCACTGGGATTCGATTCCTGACTTCGTAGAGACGCGCAAGATGGGCAAGCCGCTGCGACAGATTAGCGTTTTGTGCTAAAGTTGTAGTGCAAAGCTAAAAGAACTAAACTACAATGGTAAAATTTTAAACGTTCGCAATAAATCCCAGAAACTTGAAAGTGCTCTTTTGATCCCGAGCTCACATGCTCCCGCATGAACAATAAAATTAAAAAATAGTACAAAAATTAAAAAACAATATGAACTTTTTGTGTGGTGAACCTAGATGAATATTCTAAGTGCGTACAAAATTTTAGGTCGAAATGACATTCGTGGAGGTCAGAACAAAAATAACAAAATCGATGTTCCAAAATGCTTTCAGCAATAGTCTTTTTGGACCATCGATTTTAATATTTTTGTCCAGACCTCCACGAATGTCATTTTGATCCAAAAAATTTCATGTACTTAGAACATTTATCAATGTTCATCACAAAAAAAAATTCAATTTTTTTGGAAATGTTTTATTATTTTTGGGGGTTTTACTGTTCATGTGGGAGCATGTGAGCTCAGGATCAAATACTCCGTGTACAAAAGTACAAGTGAGGGATTGAACAGAGGACGTCCTACTACTGAACCGGGCCACTAGTGACCTTAATTTCAAGGAATCTGTGTCTAAAACCTCAAACATTTTACGAAAATTTGACTATTTTTGGGGATTCTCCACCATTTTCTAAAAAATAAACAAAATTGAAAACAATATCATTGTATGAAATCACGAATTTTTTTTAAAAAAGTTTTCTGAAAAACAGGAACAAAATTCGAAATGACAATTTTATTAAAAAATAAGAACACAATTTTCAAAGTATGATAATTTTTAAAATTTCCTAAACATTTTTTGCATTCGCGAACAAAATTTGGAACCATGACATTTTTGAAATTTGTGAAGAAATTTGGAAGGCTGGAACATTTTCGGAAATTCTTGAACATTTTAATTTGTGAACAAAAAAGGAAAATGAGAAACTTTTTGAAATTCATCAAACATTATTTGAATTTGGGAATAAAATTTCAAAAATGAACATTTTTAAATTTGTGATTTTTTTTAAAGTGGGAACGTTTTTAAAATTTCTCAACATTATTTTGATTTCTAGACAAGTTTTCAAGACAAGAATATTTTTTGAATTTTCAAAGTGGGAACATTATTTGAAATTCCCGATTTTTTTTCGAAATTCTTGAAAATTCTCGAATAGTTTTCTGAATATTTTCTGAGATCATGAACAGATTTTATGTTCTGAACAAAAAAGGGAAACATGAACATTTTTTTAATTCAGAACAGAAAAGTTAAAACATCACATTTTTTGTATTCTATGCTTTTTTGGAAATGCGAACAAAATTTGAAACATGGGAATACTTTTTGAACGGCAAACAAATTGATGAAACCCCGAACATTTTTTAAACATGAACATTTTTTTCAAACAGCGAACAAATTTCGAAAACGAAAACAATTTTTGAATTTCCTGAACATATTTTGAACACCGACATTTTTCCAAAATTATGATTTTTTATGAACATTTTTTTTCTGAAATCCTTGAATTTTTTTTGCAACACGAACAAATTTAAAAACAAGAAAAAAATTCGAAATTTTGAAAAAAAATTGGAATACGAGAATTGTTTTTGAAATTACAGAAGATTTATTCAGATATGAACATTTTAAAAATAATGAACACAAATTTAAAACGAGATTTTTTTAAACACATTTGAAAAATATTTGAAATTTCCGAACAGAGGAAGAAAAAAAGGAAAGAGGAAAGAAAAATATGCAAAAAAACATAAACAGAAAAAGAAAAGAAAAATAAAAAAGTAACAAAGAAAAAAACGAAACCCAGTTCAGGAACCTTCTAGAAGGTTCCCAAAACCGATAACACTGTGTGTGAATCTCTGGAAGGTTCCTGACGAACGAACCAGCCTCTGCGGATATCTTTGCTTCGAAACAAAACCCTGCAATCAAATAGGTTGTCCCAAGGGCTCCATATTCTAGGACCGCCACCGTTCATCGTGAGCCAGGATCAAACTCTCCATGATGCTATGGTACACGTTAACGGGCCGGCCCATCTTCCTCGCTTGATCACCAGGCTGTGCGAAAGCTCGACAGTTTGATGCTCAATGCGTCAAATAGGATATTCCCTGAAAGCTCCTCAATCCGCCAGCCCAGTTTTGTTTCATTCGATCTTGTTTCTACGTGTTTTTCTGTTTTTCTATTCTTATTTCAGTTTTCTTTTGTTTCTTCAACAATTCCTCTTTTCTTTTTTGTTTTGCTTTGCTGTTAACCGATATTCTTCATTTTTTTCCTCAGTTTCTATGGTTTTTCTATTCTTTCTTTTTCTCTTCAGTTGTTTTTAGTTATTTTCTTGGCTTTTATTTTATTTCTTATTTTTCTCCTTTTTTCTCTGTTTTTAGTTTCGTTCTTTGTTTTAACGGGCGTTTTTATATTTATTTATGTATCCATTTTCACAATTCTCCACTCTTTTTGCACTTGTTTATGTGGCTTTCTTTTTTTCTTTCTTGACTCTTTGGTTTCTTTTGTTTCTTTTTCCGGTTTTTCTTTTTGATTTCGTTCTACATTTTTCGTGTGCGTCAATCATATTTTTCTAATACACATTTAGCATTTTTCAAATGCAAGTTTAATACTTTTTCATACATGGTAATTTTTTTTGTATGCTCAAATTTAAAATTTTGAAAATGCTTCATTAACATTTTTCTAATACAAGATTAACATTTTTTGAATACATGGTCACCATATTTTTCTATACACATTTTAACATTTTCAAATACCTGATTAAAAAAATCAATACAAGGTTGAATTTTTTAATACATGGTCAACATTCTTTTATACACATTTAACATTTTTCAAATGCTTGATTTAGTTTTTTTCAAATACTTGTTTAACATGATTTCAAATGCTTGATTTAAAATCTTTTGTATCTTGGCAGAGTGTTGAGTGATTGTCGTGTGGTTGGATTGTTTATATCTCTAGTTTTATGCACCTGCTTGATAATTCTCTTGAAATCTGCAAAAGAAACTCGCTTCACTTGTGTAACTGCGAGGTATGCTCTTCGCCTCTTGTATTTGTTTTGTTTAGCGTGGTATAACACTGTTATACCTTGCAGGTTCGGAGGTATGCGTTGGAATGCTGAATGATGATTTGCGTCATGAGCTTACATGTGTACCTTCCATGGTAATTACCGCTTAGCAACATCTCATTTGATGGTTGTTTTAGCGATGATAGTTGCATTCCTGGTCCCAACATTAGCCTGTTGACCTCATGGATTTGATATTTAATTGTTTACTTTTTTGCGTTGGGAGTCTACAAAACCTTGTTTTAAAGATTTATTTGGCATTGTCAACAATAAAAACTTTATTTTGGATATCATATTTAGTTATTTGCTAGTTTTTTCTTTTGGTATTGGAGTCTTTTTTTTCGAGTCGCTTTGCGGATATATGACTGGAAAAAAAATGATTGTCCCAGTAGGAAATTTTGTCTGCAAGCTTCATTTTGGTTTAAGAGAGCCTCATGGACTAAATCACAAGATATCATCCACGGCCTTCGACTAAATCTTTCAAGCGGCAGATGATTCTCCACAAGTTTGTTCAAGTGCAATGTACCTATTAGTGCTGGTTTTCACAGAATGATGTGGGCCGACGCTAATCGTGCATCGTTTTGCAACTCTTAGCTCAGGTCTATGCACAGGCGGTGTGAAGATGTAAATTTGGTATGGTTATGCTTGTTGTGAGGTTACCAAGACCTTGTAATTATAAAACTGTACATGTAATCTCCAATCAGCCTAACACAACTGCCGTTGCATTTTAGAAAGTATCCAATCTTAATGCCTTGTTTTTTGTATGGGAAATGTTTGTGCCATTTTTGTCCTGACCAATGTTTGGTGACCTGCAGTAACAAAAGATTGTATTTTGTCAACTTTATTTGGTTGCCTTTTTTGTTTTCATAAATTTCTTTTAAAGTTATGAAGGACTTTCCAAAAGGGACATGGAATATGTGGGCCTGAGCTCACATGAGATCAAGTGAACAGTAAATTCTGAAAAATATTTTTTGGTAAAAAAAATCTGATTTTTGGAAAGAAACATTGATGTTTTTTTCTACACTCATGCAAGTTTTTGCGATGAAATCACATTTGTGGAGGTGTGGGAAAAAACTAAATCGATGCTCCAAAAAGTGTGTTTTTCAAAGTATTTTGGATCACTAATTCACGTGTGTAGAAAAAAACATCAATGTTTCTCCAAAAAAAATCTGAATTGCTTCGAAATATTTTTACTAGTTTTGGAAATTTAATGTACATCTGAGCTCATGTGTGGTCGAGCTCACAATAGCACTTTAGTACCAAAAGTTACTAGAAATACTTTATGAGGTTAGACAACGAATAGTGCTTGCCTTTAGCCTTGTTCTCTTGGTTTTAATAAGAAATGACTTTTGTGAAGAGATGAAGCAAAATTGTTCGACCAACGAAAGGCAGATCAATGCCTCTGTGGAAAGAACCAACATTTCACTCAGTGTATGTAGGGTAACGCAGCAGAAAACAAAAATTTCCGACCTACGCACCAGCCTAGGATCACTATGGAGACTGCATACAAGGTTTGATCTGTTTCGTTACCGACTCGTAGCGCAGCGGAAGTAGAGTCGATGACGATCGGCGGTGCAGATCCCCGCAGCTAGGATTTACAACCTCCCAACCGCGAGGATGTACTCCCACATCTGCCCCGCGGACAGCCCTCCGGGAGGCGGTCGGACAGTCCCTCGGACGGTGTCGCGGACAGCCCTTTGGGAGGACCTTCGAAACTCGAACGGTCACTCGGACAGCCCTTCGGGAGGACCCTCGAAACTAAGACGATCACTTGGACAACCCTTCGGGAGGCACTCTCGAACTAAGACTGAAACTACGATCTCTCTACAGAGTTGCACACATACGGTGTCATCTATCCGGCAGGGCTTCGCCGTCCAGAACTAGTTCCCACCGGAACCCAGACAGCCTTTCGGCTCTACGAAACTATTTCGCTGGGAGGGAGAGAGAAGCCAGACAAGTCAATGGCATGTGTATGAGAGCAAGCATGAGCTGATTTTGGAGAGCTCTCTCCACCTCTATTTATAGGAGGAGCAAGGGGTAGAGGAAAGACCAAAAGGACCTTCCTAGGATCTTTCCACCACATGCCACATAAGGGTGTGTAGAAGATATCCACCATGAGGTGGAAGGACACCTCAAGGAGGGCCCCCCCATGCCATGGCCAAAATTTGCAGCCCCCTTGGGGAGCTCCACCTCCCTTTCACACACCAAAAGTGGTTTTCTTCTAGAAGAAAAACCCCATTTGCAAATCAGCCCAAAAAGTGCTTTTCACTATTCACGAACACATTTTTCTGCGTCCGTTAAAACCCAAATTATTTCTGTGTGCCTAGAATAATTCTAGCACCCACCAAAATAATTTTGAACGCATTCCGAAACAATTTCGGAACAATGTTTCTTCAGCAAAAAGCAACCAAAGCGGTTCCGGCTGCTCCGGAACATTTCCGGTTTTTGTCCCGGAAAATTCCCAGAAGTTTCCAGAACACTTCTGGCATCCTCCAAGAATTTCCAGGCGTGTGCCAGAACCAATTTGACTTAATGGAATACCCTGAAACAACTTTTCAGTTTCACCGGAACTATTCCGATATCCTCTCCGGAACGTTTCCGTTTTGTCCGAAACTTTTTCGATGATTTTCTCTCAGACTCCCCGTCTAGTATTCAGCAGATAGATGACCCTTAAGCGTGTGACCCTATAGGTTCGGTGAAGTATAGACATGACCCGGAACCCCTTCCGATCAATGATCAACATCGGAGCCGTGGACACCCATATTGACCCCTATACCCACACGAATGAATATTCGAGTGAACCTCCAGTTGCCGTGTGCTATTCCTGTTGCTTCGCGATATGTTACAAATACCCGAGGTGAGAAACATCGGCATCCTCGTGGATCAACACTTGTCCACAATGCCAGTTACCTCGCTGCCGGTTTTTGTTCTCTTTTCTCGTTTCTGTGTTCCGGTATCCCTGTGATCAAATCACACTTGTGTCTGGCCAGACGATGATGGATACCGTAACACCGAGAGGGCCCAGAGATATCTCTCCATCATCGGAGGAGCAAATCCCAATCTTGAGCTATCAAGTTACTTGACACACTTTTCCATGAACCCGTAAGCCGCCGTAATAGCCACCCATTTACGGATGACGTTTAACAAACCCCAAAGTTCATGAAGCAAGCATGAAGAAACTCGATACTCTCATGGTCTAAGGAATTATGCAAACGTTAACCATCTCTGTGTTATTAACCATTAACTTATGACGAATGAATCTCATAGCATAACATCAATTCGGGTCGATTCAACACAAATGTTCTTCTAACATTGTGCCCTCAAAATTGCCGGCATAGCCATGCCCATGATCAAGAAAACAGGATCATCATGCAATACTTGAGCCAGTCTTAGAGGCCAGACTAGGAATACATTTTACCATTTATTATTCCACACGTGCATATGAGTCTTCCTTCGAGCCTCGTGGTTATTGTAGACTCGAGAACCATAGCAGTTATAGCATGGAACATAAACCTAATTATGAACAGGGAGATAATCAATAACATTTATTATTGCCTCTAGGGCATATCTCCTACAATCTCCCACTTGCACTAGAGTCAATAATCTAGTCAATGCTAATGCACTTTACACCTATGGCATACTGGTGTAAAATATGCTTCGCATGTGGTATAGCCTGATGTCCAACGGATCTGACAACTTCAGCTCCGTGTGTAACTTTGCATATCCTTGCGTTTTCACGCTTTCACAAAATTCATATTTTGTGTGGATTTGGCTTTGTATATATGTGAATCACAGGTCAAAACCTTGATTCCTCAGACTGAGCTATGGAGCAACTATCTGCAATAGTGTCCCATCGACCAAAGCCATCTTGGAACCATACTAAGTTCATGAATGAACTATATGATTCAACATCTTCTTTGTCGCTTCTAAAGCGTCAACATACTTAGCCTTTGTTATAGAATTCGCCACAGTATCATGTTTGGAACAATTTCCAACTACCGTGCCACCATGTTGTGTATTACAAAACCCTCAATTTAAATCGAAAATCGCATGGGGCATTGATGAAGACTGTATCGATGTAACCTTTTACAACGAACTCTTCATGATCTCCGCTTGCGAGAAACCATGTCATCAGTACTGCTCTAGTACTCAATGACATCTTTCACTGTTGTCCCATAATCAGTACTTTGATCACTATGGTATCTATACTCGCAACAACTTTGGAGTATTGGACATATCTGGTTGTTTTACATACCATGGAATACATGATTAATCCAAACACAAGAGTGTGTGGAATCTCCATTATGTATTTTACTCATCAGTGTTTTGGGACACCGAGTCTCGCAAAAACTCTTTCCATGTGACTTCGGCAAGAATCACTCCTTGGCGTTTTAAATGCTAAAAGGTTTTAGCATCTTGTCAATATGTATTCATTGCTTAGCCCCATTAGGTAAATCTATCTCCATAGATCATCATGCCTAATATTGAGGCTATTTAGCCTAAGCACTTCATCGAAAAACTATTTTCAAATGAAGTCCTAATTCGTGTCAAGAAATTTATTTCCAATTAACAATGTGTCAAGTACACAAGGTTTTTAGAAATATTGTTATGCTCCCACTTACTTTCTTGAATCACAAGCATCTTCGATACCCATTTGATGAAGTCAAACCCCTTTGACCATTCCATCAAAAACGAAGATTCCAACTCCACTTTGCTTTCTTCTGTCCATCGCTGGAACTCTGAAGTTTGCATACTTACTAGCATCCTCTGGATCGACAAATTACTTTGGACTGTATCACATACAAGTCCTAGGTTTCATTTCCATCAGATGGAAATCCTTTTGTCATCCATGTTTCATATCTCATGATTGAAATATGTATTAATTGCTAGTTCAACCCGAACCGACTTCAAGCATCGCTACGGTGAGACAATCTCATCGTAGTCAACTCCTTGAACTTGTTATGGCAACAAGTCGAGCTTTATGGATAAAACATTTTATCCGTATCAGTTTTTAGTTCCATAAATATTCGTTAGACTCTAAGTCTTCCGAAAGATGTATCAAGATTTTAATCTCGAATCACTTATATGGAAACTATCTCGGATTGTATTGGCATTTAGCCAATTCCGGAGTCAGGGCCCATCAACGCTTCCTTGTGTATTGTAGGTATATTGTTGTCTAACAACAATATCTCGTTTGCGCACCTGATAGGTTTGCACGAGCTTTGCCTACGTGGTTCAGCTGCAAGTTCGACCGAAGTCCATACATTTTATTGTAGAGACTTCCGTATCAGTCGCAGTAGGAAACTCCGGAATCACTTCCAAGGTTTCTTTCCTTTGAGCTGATGACGAAGATACTGGTTATCTCGTCGAGTTGCACTGTCCTCCCACTCACCTTTTGAAAGAACTATTCTCTTTAAAAGCATACCGTTTTGCGGCAAAACCCTTTGCCTCGGTATAGTGGTGGGGGAATACCCAATGACTTGGGATAACCTTACAAAGTAGCACTTGTTTGATTTGGAATAGGTTTGTAACCTTTTACACAAGCCCCATATTCCAAATGTTAAGAAAAGATATGACATGGTTGGGCGTACCACACCATGGCGTCATTTCAACAGACCTGATGGAGCTCTTTTCAGTGTAAAAGCCGCAGTCTCTAAAGCACCACTCTATAAAAGGGATAATGGCAAATTTATTTATGTCATCTTTGATCTTACCATGTCATAAATGTTTCGATTACATCTTCACGAACTTTTCACTTGCAGTGGTGTTCCGGGAGGTGCAAGTTATGAAACCCCTTTCATAACTCATCAGACATTCGCTAAACTTGTAACTCAAATATTCCTTTCTGCAATCGAATTGTAGAAACATAATTTTCTTGTTACAATAACTTCTACTTCATTTTTGAAAACCTTATGAATGAATTCAAAAGATCCAGACTTACGTCTCAACAAGTAAATATCCATATATCTACTTGAGTCATTTCTGAAGATAGACAAATCCACTACTTGCAACAACATTTATTGGACTACACACATCATAATGTATGATCACCAATATGTTCTTTGCTCGTTCCTTATGGCCTGTGAACGGTATTTCAGTCACTTCACTTTTCTGAGGAAAGTTGCAAGTGTCAGATGATTCAAAATCAAACGACTTCAAAATCCATCATAATGGAATTTTCATGCGGGTTTCTCCAATGTGACCAAATGCAGTGCCACACTTGTGTGGTATTCTTTTAGCCTTGCGACATTTAGCGTCAGTGTTATGGATGTATCATATTTCCATCAATATTCATAACATACATCCCATCTAGGATGGAAGCATGTCCCCTCATGTTATTCATAATACTGAACAACAATTGTTGTTTTTATGAACAACTCTTTTGCAACAAACATTGTGCAATGGGCTAGAGTGTATGAAACTCTAAAATGAATAATGAAAGTAAGCACAGAGGTAATATATTAATATCATTATTCATAACATACATCTCATTCATAATGAAAGTATGGCCCTTATGTTATTCATAACACCGAACATCAAAAGTTCTCTTATGAACAACCTTCTTGCAAGATACCTTATGCAAAGGGCTGGAGCGTGAAACTCCAAAAGAATTATGAAAATAAATACATAGGTAATACACCGATGGAAGGTATAGTAACATTTACTATGTTCCATGTGTGTATCTTAACCTCATTCCTGGCTAATCTTTCAGGCCATAGTAGTTCTTACATCAAGTTGCAACAGAATGCAATCAAGCGGGTATCTTTGTGATCAACTCACAATACCCAAGAATTAGTGATCAACATGTTTAACCATAATTCGCAAGAACTATATCTTTGACCAGCCTTCTATACATCAAAAACTTGTATGACATTCATACATGAGCTGGATATTCCAGTCTTCTTTCTTTCTGCCTTCATACTTCTAACAGTTTAACTTTCAGTATTTCTCCTACTCTCAGAAGAAGCACCCAACTTAAGAGTGGCGTTAGCCCCGGACTTCCTAGGCGTGAAATTCTTACTAACACCCTTCGGACACTTCCTTTCTCTTTAAGTTGTTGTTTTATTCACCTTTCATCATATGACAGGCGTTCTCCTGGATGCCTCTCTTATCAGTCTAATGCATAGTAAACTCCTTTACTACTAGTTTGCAAACAAACATTGCTTTGGATATCTCATATCTTTTAGCCTTTGTCTTTCTCTGAAAATGATTTTCAGATTCCATGAATATCACATAACTATCCAAACTTTTGAAGTTCGGGTCTCATGGAAGCAAACGTATTGCACTTGACTGAAACAGAATTCTAGCTTTTGGATCGAAGGACGAGAGTTACATGATCCATAGCATTAGCGGGAGAATACCGAAAGTATGCGATAGGACAAAGTCCTTCTCGGCACTATTGAAGACAATCCTCACATTACGTTACCAACCATAAAGTTTTAACCAGATATTTAACAGCTATTCAATTTTAATAGGGAAGGTGGAAACGCGAGCCATTATTCTACAACTTTTATGCAAATCACACTTAGACAGTGTTCAGAATTAATTGCACCGAGAATTAAACAAGTTAATTCTTCAGTGCGCTCCCACTCAAATCAATATCTCTCATAATTGATTGTGAGTGATACAAGATCCACATTTCAATTCAACGCCATTGATGGTGAGCATCATTGATGACGAGAATTTCAATCGGTAGGCCAACATGCCGATCACATCTCTATGCGACTCTTGTTCATCTTTCGATGGGCGTGTTCCGAGCTCAGGACTTTCAAGCTAGAACGTCAAGACAACCAAGTGATCTCGCTGCGAGGTCTGACCTCACCCGCCTCACACATCCCTAATCGTTCGTACCCATGTTAGCATGGCGCACCCCGAAAAGTTAGGTGCCGTGACGGTGCTACACTTGGGAGAACACTAACTACTTGATATTTTTGTGAGAGATCACCCTAATAAAAAGCGACTACCGCGCAATCAAGAAGGGTGCATCATAAGGGATAAACATCTCAGGCAATTCATAATAGCATGATATGGTACAGCCCTTTCTGACGGAGAAGTCTTGTATTTCTTCGTCTTCGGCATTCGCGTTGGTGTTTACCTTCGCGAAGATTGCCACCACCTTGTCGATGCACCAGATAATATTGCTATCTCTATAGCTTAATAAAATAAGTGCATTACATAAGGTTGACACGCAGGTCATTAAAGTGCAATCATATGGCTCCAGCCATCATGCCGAATCATGACACGCAGGTCATGTTAATCAAATTACATCATATAGTCATCTCATACATAATCAAATTATTATGAGCACTGCTATACCACATCATATGCACATGCAAACCATCCTGCAAAACCAAGTTAGACGCCTCTAATCGGTTCATGCAAAATTTTATTTTTTCGTGGCTTCTAAGGTTTCGAAACAAACCGAAGCTACCAACGTCCATCATCAAGTATGATAATTCAAGTTGCTAGATTAACTTTCCAGGGTGTATGAAACACGAGATAATAAAATCTCGAGCCCCATACTAAACTTCGTCATACGCGTGACCCCCGTGCAGATCATATCTGCATTGCCCTTTCGTCTGCGAAACATCCATCTTTCTTTAACTATGGTGGAACCCAAAGAACGGTTAGCACTTCGTTGATCTGTCAATCAGCATACTCAGGAGCAGCATGAAAGGATCGCGGATTGCCAGAACTTTGTGAGATTCCACCATGCTGTCAAGATCAGGACTACGCAAATTCAAGGGAAGCAACAAGAACATCGGGTAACAGATTTCATCTGCTACCCGCACAAATAATTTTCAGCAATAGATCTCATCTACTACCTATATATATTGTGCAACACCCATACATCTCTATGTATTCTAGATCGCAACCTGCATCTACGCATAGCACGGCTCTTGATGCCACTGTAGGGTAACGCAGCAGAAAACAAAAATTTCCGACCTACGCACCAGCCCAGGATCACTATGGAGACTGCATACAAGGTTTGATCTGTTTCGTTACCGACTCGTAGCGCAGCAGAAGTAGAGTCGATGACGATCGGCGGTGCAGATCCCAGCAGCTAGGATTTACAACCTCCCAACCGCGAGGATGTACTCCCACATCTGCCCCGCGGACAGCCCTCCGGGAGGCGGTCGGATAGTCCCTCGGACGGTGTCGCGGACAGCCCTTCGGGAGGACCTTCGAAACTCGAACGGTCACTCGGACAGCCCTTCGGGAGGACCCTCGAAACTAAGACGATCACTTGGACAGCCCTTCGGGAGGCACTCTCGAACTAAGACCAAAACTACGATCTCTCTACAGAGTTGCACACATACGGTGTCATCTATCCGGCAGGGCTTCGCCGTCCAGAACTAGTTCCCACCGGAACCCAGACAGCCTTTCGGCTCTACGAAACTATTTCGCTGGGAGGGAGAGAGAAGCCAGACAAGTCAATGGCATGTGTATGAGAGCAAGCATGAGCTGATTTTGGAGAGCTCTCTCCACCTCTATTTATAGGAGGAGCAAGGGGTAGAGGAAAGACCAAAAGGACCTTCCTAGGATCTTTCCACCACATGCCACATAAGGGTGTGTAGAAGATATCCACCATGAGGTGGAAGGACACCTCAAGGAGGGCCCCCCCATGCCATGGCCGAAATTTGCAGCCCCCTTGGGGAGCTCCACCTCCCTTTCACACACCAAAAGTGGTTTTCTTCTAGAAGAAAACCCCCATTTGCAAATCAGCCCAAAAAGTGCTTTTCACTATTCACGAACACATTTTTCTGCGTCCGTTAAAACCCAAATTATTTCTGTGTGCCTAGAATAATTCTAGCACCCACCAAAATAATTTTGAACGCATTCCGAAACAATTTCGAAACAATGTTTCTTCAGCGAAAAGCAACCAAAGCGGTTCCGGCTGCTCCGGAACATTTCCGGTTTTTGTCCCGGAAAATTCCCAGAAGTTTCCAGAACACTTCTGGCATCCTCCAAGAATTTCCAGGCGTGTGCCAGAACCAATTTGACTTAATGGAATACCCTGAAACAACTTTTCAGTTTCACCGGAACTATTCCGATATCCTCTCCGGAACGTTTCCGTTTTGTCCGAAACTTTTTCGGTGATTTTCTCTCAGACTCCCCGTCTAGTATTAAGCAGATAGATGACCCTTAAGCGTGTGACCCTATAGGTTCGGTGAAGTATAGACATGACCCGGAACCCCTTCCGATCAATGATCAACATCGGAGCCGTGGACACCCATATTGACCCCTATACCCACACGAATGAATATTCGAGTGAACCTCCAGTTGCCGTGTGCTATTCCTGTTGCTTCGCGATATGTTACAAATACCCGAGGTGAGAAACATCGGCATCCTCGTGGATCAACACTTGTCCACAATTCCAGTTACCTCGTTGCCGGTTTTTGTTCTCTTTTCTCGTTTCTGTGTTCCGGTATCCCTGTGATCAAATCACACTTGTGTCTGGCCAGACGATGATGGATACCGTAACACCGAGAGGGCCCAGAGATATCTCTCCATCGTCGGAGGAGCAAATCCCAATCTTGAGCTATCAAGTTACTTGACACACTTTTCCATGAACCCGTAAGCCGCCGTAATAGCCACCCATTTACGGATGACGTTTAACAAACCCCAAAGTTCATGAAGCAAGCATGAAGAAACTCGATACTCTCATGGTCTAAGGAATTATGCAAACGTTAACCATCTCTGTGTTATTAACCATTAACTTATGACGAATGAATCTCATAGCATAACATCAATTCGGGTCGATTCAACACAAATGTTCTTCTAACATTGTGCCCTCAAAATTGCCGGCATAGCCATGCCCATGATCAGGAAAACAGGATCATCATGCAATACTTGAGCCAGTCTTAGAGGCCAGACTAGGAATACATTTTACCGTTTATTATTCCACACGTGCATATGAGTCTTCCTTCGAGCCTCGTGGTTATTGTAGACTCGAGAACCATAGCAGTTATAGCATGGAACAGAAACCTAATTATGAACAGGGAGATAATCAATAACATTTATTATTGCCTCTAGGGCATATCTCCTACAGTGTAAACCAGGAACCAACATTTCACTCATTGTAAATGAGAAGTAAAAAAATGATAAAAATATTTGGTAATTGCTTGGTAATCATGTCAGAGTGTTCAAAATAATTTCAGAGGCACAATTTTGAAATATCTACATGAACAAGGATCTTATAGGCTGCCCCATTGCTGCTCATAAGATCCTTGTTTATGGGGTGTACATATTTGTAAACTGTAAATGAGAAGTAAAAAAATTGAGACAAATATTTGATGATTGCTTGGTAATCATGGCAGTGTTCAAAATAACTTTAGAGGCACAATTTCAAAATATGTACAATCCATAAACAAGGATATTATGGGCTGCTTCATTGCTTCTCATAAGGTCCTTGTTTATGGTTTGTACATATTCAGAATTTGTAAACAAGAAGTAAAAATGAGAAAAATATTTGGTGATTGCTTGGTAATCATGACAGAGCGTTCAAAATAATGTTAGAGGCATAGTTTCAAAAAATGTACAAACCATAAACAAGGATCTTATGGGTTGCTTCATTGCTGCTCATAAGATCATTGTTTATGGGTTGTACATATTTGGAAACGGTAAATGAGAAGTTAAAAAATTGAGCCAAATATTTGGCGATTGGTTGGTAATCATGGCAGGGCGTTCAAAATAATATTAGAGGCACAATTTCAAAATATGTACAATCCATAAACAAGGATCTTATGGGTTGCTTCATTGCTGCTCATAAGATCCTTGTTTATGGGTTGTACATATTTGGAAATTGTAAATGTGAAGTAAACATATTGAGTCAAATATTTGGTGATTGCTTGATAATCATGGCTGAGTGTTTAAACTAATTTTAGAGGCACAATTTCAAAATATGTACAACCCATAAACAAGGATCTTATGAGCAACAATGAAGCAGGTCCTAACTATTAGCAAATCAAAAGGTATCCTATGGAATAACGATGAAATTTCAATAAATACGCCAAATGTCAAACTTTTCCAAGTTCCAAACACATCTTACATATGCACAATACATAACCATTCTTCTGTGTAATATGCACAGTAGATAACCATCCATGCCACATTAACCGAAAAACGATCCCTTACAAGGGAAATTTCATATATTGTCATTACTACTTTAGCGAAATCGCGTATTCACCCTTCCTTTGAAGGCAGGGCATCATCAACATTGCTACCCAAGGTCTTTTCATTTCCCAACATCACCTTTGCTGGTTGTACCCGAACTCTTCATGAATTCTTCATTTTTGGCACTCATGGGAACATCACCCAAAGGACCAGTTACCTCTTGAACTTCATATGGCAAGAAGTATCCATGTTTGTAGACCATGCTGGTACATTCTGAAGCAACTTCTTCATATGGTGGAACCCTGACAATAAGGACAAATATTCAGTGGATAATTTTAAAGATTATAAGTTATAACAGAAAGCAGAAAGTTATTGTTATCTGTGATAGAACATCACAACTAAAATTTATTAACCAATTTGATGACACAAGGTGATAACTTCGTTTTGTTGGTTGCCTTTTCTGACAACTAGTTAGTGTTCGCACATAGTATGAAGTACTACACAAATAAACTGCAGTGATGAGATATTGACATCTAGCTAGCTAGTACTGGAGACCATATAACATTTCTTAAATTGGATAACATGGTGATTGAACTTTGATACGATGCTCATAATGTGCACATCATAACATGACATACTAGTCTGTAACTAGCTAGTACTTGAGACACATATAACATTTCCCAACTAGCTAGTGTCAAGTATTTTTCCCAAGTATTGCTATAACATCCTAAACCTTACTAATCCTCGTCTTCAAAACTACAAGAGCCAAAGGCTCAGAGCAACATGGGACATGTTACAACAATAACAAAACTAAACGAGCACTGAACTAGTTGCTAGTTATTTTCCACACAAATTATCATTGTCCCACTTCAACGGGGCTAGCAGCTTTCGGGAAGAGAACCCTAACCCGTTCTCTATGAAATCACAAACACATTCGATGGAGTTGAAAAAAAAAACCTCGGTAACATTGGACCCTATGTTGATCAATTGTCGTGCCTGATGTATTGTTTTCTCCTTCCCCGCTCCATCCTCAGAACCTGCATCCTCACTAGGCTTTAATGATCAATCCTTGTGATCACCTCGAGTCACATGACTGTAGAAGCTCACAATGGGAATCAAATTAGAAAATCCATGATCATTACACACCTTCCTCGTCCCCTCTGATTGTAGTTAAATCCTAAAGAGTACGGCTATCGTGCTCACGAAAATGACATTTGCTCCCTCGGCAAAGCCCAGAACTTGCACTCTAGTCTCTACATCCACGAGAGCACCAATTAGGAGCAAATTGCCCGGGTAAATAACCCGGTTCAAAACCCATCGTGAATTAGTGATATCACTTGCCTCCCTATCCCACAATCTGAGATGAGATTCATGACTTCGTTAACACCCAGTCCACCATCCTCCGCCAACATGATGTTATGTCGGTCGTCATAGTTCGACTGATTGTTTGGTGGGTTAAACATAGTCAAGTTGTGCCATGCCAAATCATACTTGAGGCTAAAAAAATGATGCCTTTCCTATTTAGTCTGAAAATTATTATCTTCCCCATTTAAAACCGGGCCTAAATTCATACCCAATATGACACTATCGTCCATATTTCTAGCCATCAGTATTAATGGGCACATAAAAAGTAACTTTTATCCCTCGTATGTATAATACATTTTTGGCCAAAACACCAAATCCAAAGTGGGCCCACATATCAGTCACAGTGCAGGTTCTCCAACAAACAAAGCAAGTGATAAAAATCCTAGGTTCCTCTTGTGCAACCCCCACATCCCTTCGATCATCCGTGCTTTCATACAACCCGTACGAGCTTGGTCACCTCATGTCTATGCTCGAGATCGCCCCCCTAGGAATCCGACCACTAGTGCTTTAGAGCATCTACAACCAGGCATAACTAATTTGGCCCCTCAAATGCCCGCGGACACGCCCGGACAGTGGCCACATATTTTCTGCCAAATAACCATACCCATTAAATAGTGCTCCTTATTTCTTCAGGCATTTCGACAAGCACATTGTGTGCAACCTCACAGAGCACGCACGCGGCCAGCGATTGACTAGCGAGCACGGTGTGGCCAGCGGTGGCTAGCTGCTAGCTAGCTAGCACGCGGCGGCCAGCAAGCCCACAAATGGCTGCTGCTGCTGCTAGCACGCAAGCCAGCGGCAGCCCGCCCGCACGCGACTTCAGCGGCCCGCACACACGGCTGCGAGTGCATGCGAGCATGGCAGCCAACACCAGCGCAGCAGACCGTATGCACGGTTGTGTGAGCACGGGAGCGCACATGCGAGCACGGCGGCAACACGCACAACCGTGTGAACACGCGAGCATGGCAGCCAGAACGCGGCGACCAGCGCGAGCAGCGGGCACAGCGGCCACGGCGTGGTGCGAGCACAATAACACGCACGGGTGCGCCCAAATGGTGGCTAGCACGCACAGGGCTAGGCGGAGGCGGCGGTCGGGACGCACGCAACGACGGCTAGCACACACAGGGCTGGGTGGACGTGGCGGTCGGGACGCACACAACAAAGTCTAGCACGCATGCAGCATCGGGCACACATGCTGCAACCAGGACGCGGCGACTAGGGCATGGGCTGCATGGACGCGCCGGCCGACGCACACACGGCGGCCGGTCAACTCACTGTAGCCATCACGCTGGCAACGGTGAGCATGTGGCGACTGCACGCTCACGGCGGCCAGCATCAGGCGCGTATGCGCGAGGGCGCCTCGTCCGCACCTACGAGCGCTCCTTCCCAGCGTTAGCGTCTACCGTGAGGCGCTGCCTCCTTCACTCGAGTAATGCTACAGCGACGGAGTGTTACGGGGTTTTACGGGATGAGTTTCATCTGGCAAATCCTGATTGGATTAAGGGGGATGAGTTTCAGGCAGCCCCACCCACCTGAAAATCAGGGGGGGTCATGTTTAGTTGGTTAGGAAGGAGCCTGTAGAAGCCTATAAGACCTCGTACGTCTAGCATTTTTGCCTTCCTTCACTGTCGCCTTGGCCGACAAAGGCAGTCGGGTGAGCATCGCAAAGAGACGAGAGACAGAGATGGGGATTGGGTGACTGTATGTGGGGTCGAGTGAAGGTGCCTGGGCATGACCGGGCAGCCTCATATTGCCTCCAGATTTGAGACGGGTTTGAGATACGCCGGTCAGTCCAGACGTTTTGGAAGAAAGTGAGGATCCAGCTGGGTCATTTTCTTTTGACCGGACACCGACGGAACAGACGTCTTGGATGTTTAGGAGGGGAAATAGGGGGTCCGGCTGTAGATGCTCTTATCCGCGCTGAAGTTATGTTGCCCTCATACACGCTCCATCGATATTGTCGGTTGTGCGAGCGCCGCTGCCGCCGGCTCTCTCGCCACCCATGCAAACTTGAGGTCGTCATTGTGTCTGCACTTGAGGTCTCGCCAAGAGAGAAACTCTCATGGCTAGGCCAGCCTATGCCCGTTTTTAGTTTTCATGGCCAGTTTTTTTATTATCAAATATGCATTATTTAACTATTTATTTGAACTACCCTACTGATTTCTTTTCGAAATGCCACTTTTTGTCCTTGTATGTGTATTTTCATGCGAAACAAGAATTTGTAAATGAAAAAATCGAGCTAATCCAAGATGAAGTTTTCCGTCAAAAGAGGGCATGTGCCAAGAGGCTAACGGGTGTCTGATACTTCTCCATCGCACCTATAATTTTTTGTATGTTTTACACCTATTATCCTTCAGTTGTGCAACATTTTAAAAGCTTTATCAGGAACTAATCTATTAATTAAAGTGCTTAGTGAGATTTTGTGTTTTCTGCAAAAAATTTATTTCAAGAAAATAAAATGTCATCGGGCACCAAAAAAATTAAAAGGATGTGAGGATACCTGAAGAGTCATTCTAGCAGGATGAGAGGGACAGTGGGGCCAGAGCCCCTAGGACCCTCATAGGCGCCTAAGGGGGCGCCTACACATTTTAGGGCACCCCTGGTGCCCTTGACGTGGAGGCTTTATATACCCGGCCTGCCCACCGCCATATTTATCGAGCACTTTTTTTGCCACAACCGCTTCGTGTTTCGAGACAATCTTCGTTTTAACCATGATCTGGTACTCTAGCCAACCATCTCCATATGTTATCACCAGGAGACCAATGTCTTGATATAAACTTGAAAAGTGACATTAGTCCCTCTAATCATATCGCCATCAACACCAATATACAATCAAGGTCTAGATGTACTTTCAACCTTTCCATTTTTGGTTCATTGATGACAATATGATTAGACACATGGAAAGATAGATATTCAAAAAATGGTGCAATGCAAAAACAATCGATATAAGACGAGCTCCCCCTTGATGTGTGCATTTATCCAAATATGCTTGGAATACAAGCACACACAACAAACAAGTTCCCTTATATAAATAGTCAAGTGTAATGGATTGAAATATGGGGTAGGATTTAGGCCCATCTAACAATTAAAGTAAAATCTCCAAGGGCCCTTGTAGGTGTCATGACAAGGGATGGTGGGAAGTTTTAGTCTCACCCCGCTAGTGGAGAAGGAGTTGGACCTCCTTATAAGGATTCCCTTCCACATGATATTGGAGCTTGAGAACAGAAGTGGCCCTCACACGCACTCCTCCTCCGTTGCCCGCCTCGTCACGAGGCGACGTGGGTTGCAGGATTGAGCCAAGCCCATACCTATGCACTTATTTCTGCCGGTCAGGAACAGTCCGTAACAGACACGCCACGACCTGAGACGTCGGATCGTGCGTTGTTGCCGACTCGGACGTGGGTCCAACCCACGTCTCTCCACCAGGACGCGCATATATATGTGAGGCATGGGCCAACCCTAGCCGCCACAAAATGATCACATCTGCTCCACGTGTATCGCCCCTGTCGTTCCTTTGCTGCTGCTGCCGCCGGGAGAGCAGGCCTCCGAAACCCCGCCTCTCCGGATCCTATACGGGAGAGGGGCGATTAGGTCTTTGGGGAGCGTCTCCTACACGACTGCTCACCTCCGTTCATCTGCTTCCACTACGTCCATGTCGCCTTTGTCATCATGTCTCAGCCATCCGAAGCCGACCGTCTCGCCGCCAAGAACTCGAAGCCGACAAGAAGGCGGCCAAGGAGGTTGTCGTCGCCACTACCGCGGCTACAGCCAACTAGCCTATTGGAGGGTATAACACGTTTACCCCGTTCCTGTTTATTTCTGTTTTAGCGGTACTAGCTATGTGTGTAGATGTTTCTACTATATGCATAGTACATGCTTATCTGGATCATAATCAGACTGTTATTAGTTATATCAATGCCATGCTCATATTTTACTCGTGGATTAATTTAATCAGAAAATTGCCTATTTACTCAGCACAATGATACCAGTGAAGTATATATCCTCTCATATGACAAAAAGAGTAAGTGAAGCGGTGAAAATGTCATATGCTAGAGGTGTGGTGTGAGAGTATAATATGTATAAAACAATGTGCAAAGCATGTCATCATATGAGCAATTAGATTCTTTATATTTTTTTAACACAGTACAGATGCACGCGCTCATATAAACGCGCATACACTCACCCCTATGAACGCATACTCGCACACCCTACCCCTATGAGCACCTCCGAGAGACTGAGCCGCCATGTCATCTTGATTTACGAAGTCACCGTAGGTGCCTCGTCGTCGACGGGAACGTCTCCTCCCACTGAATGCGTATCGTCGTAAATCCTAAATTAATTTCAGGGATAATGCTAGTACCAATGGTGGGCAGGGGATTCCACTATCCCTCTAACCATCCAACCACAGGTTGGTTCGCATGAGTAATTAGATAAGTAGATAAATGTTGACGATTAGTCAAATCACATGCGGGCTGGCCCTCATTGCCGCTCTATTGTAAGGGAGATTCGGGAAAAGATGGAATAGGAAGACGTGTTTCCAGAACGAACAAGATATGGGTAGAGAAGGGAAAGTTAGCAAAGTTAGACAAGATTGGAATGGACATAGGAACATGTATTGATGTACCAGATCGGCTAAGAAAGAAAAAGTAGCTCCGCAGCTCGCCCAGAAGAAGAAAGACCCACCGCTAACGATTTGGAAATTCAAATTCATTGGTTTAGCCATTCCAATAACAATTAGTTCCATACCTTGGTCTCTTCCCTTGGTCCATAATAGTCAAATGAATGATTTATCATGCAGATCCCCTATCGGCAATTCTCTAATTTACAAATAGGCCTCTGAATCGATTCACAAACATCTGATCATTGATACCAACATCAGCTACTGATATCTATACTTGGTGCAATCTAATCGATTATTGGGAATTGGAAGTAGTAGCTCTAGCTGAAACCCCAAAACCTAAAGGAAAGATATCAACATGGAAATCATAACCTACTTGAAATACAAGAACGTTAACTGAATTCGAGAAGGACTTCCAAGGCAGACACCTCTCCAACCTCAGTATAAGACGAACAAGACACACCAAGGAGTGGGCCTCTTCCTAGTGCCGAAGATGAAGTCCCGGCGAGTTTGTTCAAGTCCAGTGTACTGATCTATTGCTGGTTTCTAGATATTACAATGTTGCATTGTGGGGGGACAACATTAATCGTGGTGCGGTGTGAAGGTGTAAATTTGGCACGGCCATCGCTAATGTCAAGTTACCACAACCATGTAATTACAAAACTGCACATGTAATCCCCAATCAGCTTAAAAGAACCACTGTTGTATTTTAGAAACCTTTCAGTCCTAATAATCTTTTTAAACGCGAAATGCTTTATACTGTTTCGCCTGACCGATGCCAGTGATTTTCAGTAACAAATATTTGTATTGTGTTAGCACGATATTCTGTTGCCTTGTTTGTTTCCTTACTTATTGCTTAAACTTTCCTCAAAAGTTATTACTTATTGCTGAAACTTTCCTCGAAATTGCAGTCGCCGGTTGTAGCATCCCCGATCGCCGGTTCTAGTTTTTCTGATTTCCAGTCGCCGGTCACCGCCGTGAATGGTGGTAACAATTACTGTCTCTGGTAGTACCAAAAATTCACTAGTGTTTGCACAGATTATTAAATACGATAAAACAAACTACAGAGTGATGGAGAGGCATATGACATTCCCCAAATAGGACATCATGGTAACTGTATTCTGATACAATGCTGACCAGAATGCACAGATCATAACAGAATATACTAGACTCTAATTCCAAGTATTGCTACCGAGTACCGATCGACCAACACCTCAAACAGCAACACTCATAGCTGAGCAATCACATTACCGCAGAACATCTTAAACCATACCAATCCTCATCTTCCAAATTACACAAGTCCAAGACTGAGAGCAAATTAGGACATCTTCAAACAACATGAGATCTAAAAGAACACTTCACTAATTGCAAGTTATTTTCTGCGGAATCCATACATTGGCACGCCTCAGCGGGGCTAGTGGCTTTTGGAAGAGAATCCTAACCTGTTCTCAAGGGCGTGGCTAACGCATTCGAAGGGGTTGACGGAGTCCCCCTCCCTGGTAACAATGGATCCATTGTTGATCAACTGTTGTGCTTGATCTATTGTTTTCCCCTCTTCTCCTCCCTCCTCACCACGTGCATCCTCACTAGGCTCTAACGAAGGATCCTTGTGCTCAACTCGGGGCACAGGTGTGTAGAAGCGGACAACTGGAATCAAATTACAGAAGCCATGATCAGCACACACCTTCTTCACCCGCTCGGATTGTAGCTCAATCATGAAGATGCCAGAAGCTGTGGTCACAAAAACGGCAGTTGCTCCCTCAGCATAGCCCAACACATGCACTGAACTTGCTGCATCCATAAGAGCACCATTTGGGAGCAAATTTTCCAGGTAGATGACCCGAGTGAGTACCCATTTTGCATCAGTGCCATCACACGTCTCCCTTGACCACAATTTGAGATGTGGATCCATTGCTTCGATGAGTCCCAGTCAACGCTCCCCGCCACCATGAGGTTAAATCTCTTCGCGTAGCCGAACTCAAAGCCTGGTGTGTCGATCACAATCATGTCATGCCTTGCCAAGTCATACTCCAGAGTCAACTCACTATCGGACATGAAGTAGAGCAGAGAAATTCCAGGGAGAAGTCGTCGTACATTGATGTGAGCTTACCCCAGTCGCAAGTATCCGACGAGTATACGCAAGCCGACGTGACATAGTCCACGGGGCCCCACGACTCGGTGTCTTCCACGGCGACGAAGATGAAGACCACGTAGAAAGGACCCCCCAAAGCAGTCGTGGTGGTTGCACCTGTCCGCTGTGCAAAGCGCGGTTGGGAAGTTGCTCCCAAACGACACGGGCACCAGTATGCGCTGGTGGGCACCTGTGGTTGGCTCCCACAGGAGGAGTACCTGAGTATCCAGGCCCTGGGAGAGGAAGAGGGCACGGCCATGGCGGCAGTGAAGGGCCCGCCAGAACCGGCGGTCAGGAGGGGCGACGGGCAAGGACAACACAGTGGTGGAGATGAAGTGGGGTACATGCTCTTCTTCCCAGTCGTGGAAGAAGGCGAGCACCGGGGGTGCCCGGTGCCGGTGGAACTCGTGGAGGCGGCGGCGGAAGCTGGTGTGGGAGACGGCGCGGCCCCAGGTCTTACAGACAGTGGAGGCGCGGAGGAGGCAGGCTGGGTCGTCGGGCGGGATGCGGAGAAGGAACTCTTCGTAGAGCTCGTCCAGGAGCGCCGGCGCTGCTGCTGCCATGGTGGCCGTGGCCTCGTGTGTCCGAGGCTCTGAGTGACCGAGAGGTGGAGTGTAATGGTTCGGCTCAATCAGTATTTTTTTTACAGGTACGGCTCAATCAGTTTGAGGAGCCTGCGTGCATTCATCAATATAAATTTGTGATATGGCTCGGCTCAATCAGTGTGTGTAGGTGGAGTGGAATCATGCGGACTGCGTGGATGCGTCAATATAAATTTGTTACAAGCTGGTTAATAAAAGAAGTCAAGGAATATAACTATATGCTTTTGTGAAGCTCATGGACAATCTACCAAACCATCCCAAGATGACACAAGTTACATTTCTGGCCGCAGAAAGTTCGCAAATCATATTGCATCAACTTATACAAAGAAATTAAACCATGAACATATTTCAATATTCTCATAGGTCCTGACTTTGCAAACACGCGTACTATAGGAATCAACATCCTAATCTTCTATATCCAAATAGCAGCCCCACTAACTTATTTTTCTCAACATGCAAGCATGACACTTCATCATGCAATATGCATGGCATAAGACCCATCTCAGTCAGTGGCGGAGCGTGACGAGCAACCAAGGGGGGGTCAATTTCGAACTAAAAGCAAAATATCCACAAAACAGATGCGACTTAGAGCATTTCCAACGGCGACCCGCAAATTAACTCCAGTATCTGTCCGCGGACACTGATGTCGAAGGACGTTATCCAACGCTATCAGGTATATGTCCGCCATAAAGGGTAATTTGAAATTCAAATTTAGTCCGATCCACACAACGCACAGAAGAAATGAGAGGGTGGGCGAAAAGGGCAGGAATTGGGTGGAGAGTGACGGAGGATGGAAGGAGGGAGTGGAGGATTTTGACAAAGAAACAATGTTGGTTGCTATAAAAGTGCGGGCTCCGCCCTCATTTTGGGTGGGCCAGGGAGGGTCAGAGTCCGACGTTTTTGTGTCCGGACTCCCGCAAAATCCCACATTTGGTTTCAGTTTACGTGAAAATAATGGTCCGGACCGTCCGGCGGACCGATACAAGCCCGTGTTGGATGGCTTCCGCGGTCCAGACCGCGCGGTCCAGATGAATGCAGTCGGTATGAGGGTCGGCGTGGGAGATGCCCTTACAGTCTCGAGCATAAACTGGAACAAAAGATACATGTTTACATGTTTTATAAATATATGTATCCACCAATATACATCTTATAAACATCGGATGGTCTGAATCATGTTCGTGTGCTAAGCATAGGAGAGCTTTCTGACAAGTTGGGAGAAGTCGGTAGATGTGCTATGCTCTGCGTTCATGTGCAGGAGATAGATAATCTATTAATTGTGTTTGGACAGTGGGGGGGATCTTGGGCTGGGCGATAAGGGCCTGGCCAATGCATAGCCTCAGGGTGATGCCTCGTATGCCATATAGGATCGGATGCCAGAAAAAGTAGATTCGGATGAGGAAGTGGGATCCTTTGCAGGAGGCGGGTGCTTGGAAAGAAAAAGTGTGGTCTGGTGTAAAAAGCTGAAAAAGTTAGAGTGGAAAATAGAAATGCATGTGTGTTAAAGTCTTTATTTTTTATTCTTTGACGAGGTCACTAGTGGTAGCTTGCATTGGGGAGAAAAAATCAATATGAATGCCTGAATCTACTTTATGTCATGGGGCATCTGTATCCATATGTCACCATTGTACATGCCCTAAGCATAGTAGTAAAAGGAAATGTTCACGTTTGGAAGGGGGGGGGGTGGGGGGGGGGGGGGGGAGTCTTGGCCCTCGTGAGGCTCCGCCGGTGATCTCAGTAATGCGACCATGCATAGAAAAAAGCCACCTCAACATGGAAACATGCATGATAATTTCCACTGCCAATTTTGATTACATAACACATTTTGGTTTCTGGAATTAAATTAGGTTCTAAATTGGTGTATGAAGAAAAAGGTATGGATACGCCATCGAGCAAGTCATATCAAATGCAGGCACATTATTAACCATAAAATGAACGATAGTCGATTGCGCATACATATGTGTAGATCGTATATTTCTCTCCTGGCAGGTATATCAGGTACTATTTCTGTGTATTGTGCAAACAGGTATTTTGTTGCCTTGTTTGCTTGCCGAACTTATTGCTTAAATTTTCCTTGAAAGTTGGTAAGAATTTTTCAAAAATATTAAGAAACAGTTACAAGGTTCGGCAGTGATCGAGCTTGCCTTTGGCATTGTTCTCTCAGCATCAAGGGGGAATATTGTTTGACAACCAAAAGCAAGTTCAATGTTTCTTTGGGAAGAACCGACAGACTGTTCACTCACTGTAACTGTAGTCTGTAGACATAGCTGGACTTCACATCCTTTGCTTTGCCAAAAATGTCACAACAAGAGAAAATAAAAAGCTAAAGAGGGGCAAGATTGAAGGTTATTTGGTAACTGACATATGGCACCAGAGGCACAGGTTCAAAGTATTTTTCTGAGAGGCACAGGTTCAAAGTATTTTATTTCTGAGAGTCACGGGTTCAAAGTATTTTGTCTGAGAGGCACAACCAATGAACAAGCTAGCAATGAAGCAGGTCTATATGCTTTCTGCAAGATTTCCCCACACAGTACTGACAAAGTACGGTATATAACACTTTATTCAGAATCACCTTTCTCTGAAGGTGGAGCATCCAACATTGCTACCATCCACCTCATGAGTTCCCAGCTTCATCTTTGCTGATTTAGCCGAACTCTTCACCGATTCTTCATTCATGCAGTCTTGGGAACATCACCCAAAGGATCAGTCACCTCTCGAGCTTCGTATAGCGCCACACCCATGTCTGTAGACTCCGGAGCAACTTCCCTGTTTGGTGGAATCCTGACAATAAAGGATCAGTCTATAATTGCAAAGGTTATAACATACTCTGATCTATGATAGAACAGTACATCTACAATTACTGCCAAATGCCAACCAGTTCGATGACACATTTTCCAACAACTCGAAGTGTTTGCACATATTGTTAACTACTAATACAAATAAACTGCAGAGTGATGGGATATTTGCAATTAGCTAGTACATGGATTTTGGGAAGAGCATCCTAACCTGTTCTCAAGGTCATGGCTGATGTAATCGAAGACGTCCACATAGCCCCCCAGTTTGATAATGCTGGACCCATTGCTAAACAACTGATGTGCCTGACCTACTGTTTTCTCCTCCTCCCCTCCTCCCCCCTCACCACATGCATCCTCACTAGGCTCCAATGATGGATCCTTGTGCTCAACTCGGGGAACAGGAGTGTAGAAGCCGACAATTGGAATCAAATTACAAAAGCCATGATCATCACACACCCTCCTCACATGTTCCTCCAATGCTACCGCATCACATGTTTGTCACCCGCCGGTCATCCACACTTCAGCACGGCCAGTACAAGCTATGCCGCCTCCTGCCCACGAGCTCGTTGCGCACTCTGCATCCAACTATTGACCCCCGTCCATGCCCGATCGCCATGAACTTTTTACAAAGTCGTGAAGCTTTTTTCAAAACCCGTGAACTTTTTTCAAATCCGCCATTTAAAAAAAACATGTACAATTTTTTAACACGCGAACTTTTTTCAAATTTGAGGAGGATTTTCAAATGCGCAGACTTTTTTCCAATTCATGAACTTTTTTCTGAATCCAAAAAAATCATGAACCTTTTTTCATGTCTGGCCTTCAAGAAACTAGAAAAATTGTGATAACCCACTTCACTATGCTAACTATCTTTTGAACAGGACTGCTACTTAACGGCTAAAACGCCCTACCGCGACTTGCTCACTCGTTTGAACGACTAATGAAAACACGTCGAACTAGCTAAAAGGACGTAAGTTAGCAGTAAAACTCAAACAAAAACGGATGTGGACTCCAATACTGCAAACTTTTTTCAAATTTGCAAAAAAAGCAGGTCCACAAACTTTTTTCAGAAAAGTCAACTGGCCAACGGTCAACTGATAAATAGTCAACCGAGCTAAGAAGGGACGACCGAGCGAGCACGAGGGACGCGTGGGCGCTGGGTTGCTAGCCGGCGCAACAGGCGCTGACTAGGAGCTCTCGTCTCCAAGGGCATTTTTGAAGCAGGCCACATAGCTGGGTGGGGATGGGGTGGGAAAGGCAGGCCACGGCAAAGGTCCATTTGCTACCTATAATCTTTCCTAGCTGTTGTCCTCCAACATGGAATGAATATAACAGAATGGATCATAGCATTATTCTCACCAAAAGCAATAAAGTTCACCCCCTCCTTTTTTCATGACCAAACCAGGAAGAGCATCATCATTTCATTTAAATCACAAATGAACACACCACCAAACAACCATTTCTAGAACAACAAATATAATCTGGTCTTGAGTGTCTCGCAGCACCATGCCACATCCAGCTGAACCATCACCACCCACATTCAACTTAGCCGCTTTTTTTTTTACGGCGCTATGGCGGGCTTACGCCGGCCTGAACCATTTCATTAATAATGAGCAGAGTACATATACAAAGCATAGAGTGGGATGAGGGGAAGGAGATTACAATAGCAAGTTTACAATCTCATAGATAGATGGAACAACATGGTACTCCAATCTCGAAGAAGATACATTGGTTGCTCTTTGGAGCATCTATTGGACCATAACATGAGGTCGTCGGCAGCCAAGCGGGCGATGAGGTTGATCGGTTGAAGCTCATTCCGAAAAACTTTTGCGTTTCTTCTTTTCCAAATGTTCCACAGAATAGCAATGATAACCGTGGAGCGAGGCTTATTGGTGAGTTCATGTCCCCAGAGATTGCAGAGGTCGGCCGGAGTAGTGGCTGCAATTGAATTTAGCTCACCCTAAAGTGGACGCAGATGGTGGCAATGCAGTAGGAGGTGAGTTATTGACTCTGTAGCTGGGCAAAACGGGCAGACGGCAGAGTCTGTTAACCCCCGGTTGAAACGGCGATCATTGGTGAAAAGCCGGTTTTTGTTTGCCAACCAAAGAAAAATTCTGCATTTATTGGGAGCATAGTTCTTCCAGATTGTCGTTGCAAGGTTGCCAATTGGCTTGTTGATCCACACAGCCTTGTAAGCGGAGTTGCAAGTCAGAGGCTTGCCATCAAAACGTCCAGTTCTTTTGTCCATTACCTGAAGATTCAAGGAAACAGTTGCTAGCAAAGCGTGTAGGGTGGCCAGCTCTTGCTCGGCAGCATGAGAGAGGTGAGGAGCCAGGTCAAGGTTGAGAGTAGGGGAGACGAGCACCCGAGCGACAGAGGCCGATGGCCTAAGAGAATGTGAAAAAAGAGCGGGGAAACTTGTTGCAAGATTTTCAGTGTGGCCGTTAACCCAAAGGTCTAGCCAGAAAGCGGTTGTCGAAGCATTACCAATGTTGACCTTGGTAATAGATCGGAAAAAGCCTAGCCCTTTAGAGATATCATGCCAAATGTTTGACTCAAAAGGATGTTGAGAATCAAGATCACGAGAGTCCGTCCATCCATACTTATCAGTAAGGCGAGAAGCACCCAAAGTGCCAAAAGAGGAGTGAAGCTTATTAAGATGAGAAAGAAGAAGGCAAGAGTTTAAGTGATGAAGAGAAGAGAATCCTAGACCCCCATGAGAGAAAGGCGCAAAGACAAATTCCCAAGCCACTTTACACTGCCCCCCCGAAACTTTTTCCTGACCCGCCCAAAAAAAAGACCTGCAACGTTTATCAATGTCCTGGACAACGCCCATCGGAAGCCGAAGAGCAGTCATGGCGTAGATCGGTAAGGCCCTGAGAACCGCGCGAACCAAAATGGCATGGCCGGCAATCGACGGAAGAACCCCTCGCCACCCTGCTAGACGACGATCTACTTTATCTATGAGAAAAAAGAAGTCTTTGAGATTTAGCTTGTGAGTGGATAGAGGTAACCCAAGATAAGATTGAGGGAAGGATGCACGTTGCAACCCAAAATATCAGCTAGATGAACCGCTAGCTCCGTTTCCACATGAATCGGCGCAAAAGTGCTTTTTTGAAAATTGATGTGTAAGCCAGTGGCCTCCGAAAATTGAAGAAGAATATATTTAAGAGTGAGCAGTTGATCATGGTCCGCTTTAATGATGATTAGAGTGTCGTCCTCATATTGGAGCACGGGGCAGGAGATGGAAGAGTCGATCGGGTGAGAAAGCATACCATTGGAGGATGCTTGCAATATTAGACGTTGAAGGACATCTGCAACAATGATCAAAAGGTAAGGGGATATCGAATCCCCTTGACGAAGACCATGCTTGCAGTTGATCCATGGCCTAGGCTTACCATTAAGAATCACAGCCGACTGACTGGTCATGTTCAAGTTATTGATCCAGGCACACCATTTCGACGGGAACCCCTTAGCATGCAAGATGGAGGACAAGGCCGTCCAGGAAACAGAGTCGAAAGCCTTTCTAAAGTCCAACTTTAGGACAATAGCCGGCTTTCTACGTTTGAAACAAGTTTGAACGATATCCGCGGCGTATGTAAAATCATCAGCAGTACCACGCCCTTTAATAAAGCCGGATTGGTCTTGGTGAATGATAGAGGGGATGAGAGGTTGGGCTCTGAAGGCAAGACATTTAGAGCTGATCTTGATGAGGCAATTTTGCACGGACACGGGCTGGAAATTGTCCGGAGTCGTGGCGCCTACTTTTTTGGGTAAGAGAACAATGAAAGCCTTGTTGATCCTATTTAGCTCAGCAGAACCGCCGTGGAAATCGTTCATGAGATCCAGCAAATCAAATTTTAGAAGATCCCGATTTTTTTATAAAAGGCCGGGCCAAAGCCGTCGGGCCCTGGACTTGCGTTGCCGTTCATGCTAAGAACTGCATGGCGAATTTCGTCCAAGGAAAAAGGCCTGGTGAGCGAGTTAGCTTGCGAAGAGGTCAGTTTGGAGCCGATCATAAGGTCATCAAGATTGAAAGAGATGGCAGAGGAAGCTTGAGTCCCAAGTAAACTTGAGAAGTAGGCATGCAAAATAGATTCTTTTCCGTTATGTGAAGTTACGTCCGTCCCATTCACATGTAGCAAGGGGATTTTACTTTTACGAAATCTGACAGAGGCACACACATGCATGTAAGAAGAATTTTCATCCCCAAGAGTACATTCTCTGATTTTTGCACGTTGGCGCCAGTAGGCAGCAAGCAGCTTGTTATGACGGTGGAGAGCAACTTTAACCGCAATACGCAAGGTAAGTTCAAGGGTAGAAAGCGGTCGGACCTCTTCAAGTTTGTCGAGAAAGGAAATAGTTTTGGTGCAGTTCGTAGCCTGATGCCTGGGGGCTTTGGCGTTAACAACCCACTTTTTAGCCATATTGCGAGTGCGTTTCAGCTTAAGGCAAAGGCGGCCCGCGGAATTCATGTAGCGATGGTTTGGTCCAACGATAGTCCAATTTTAGGCGACTTGCTGAAGAAAAGACGGATTTGAAAGCAAGCAATTGTTGAGCCTGAAAATCGAGGGCTTGGGGATAGATGTAGTGGCAGTCATAACAATGGGCACGTGATTAGAAGTAGTACGAATGAGAGATGATAGGGTAGAGTCTGGAAACAGGAAGGACCGGTCCAAGTTAACAAAAACTCTGTCCAAACGAACCAGAGTCGGGTTATCTTGTTGATTGGACCAAGTAAATAGCCTATCCAACAGAGGAATTTCCTGGAGATTGAGAGAGTTGATTGCAGAGGAGAATTGATGCGCTTCGTTGGAGTTGAAATTCGTCGAAGATTTGTCAGAGGGGCGCAAAACAAGGTTAAAGTCTCCCATAATAGTCCAAGGGCAATTAATAATATTTGAAATAGGAGTTAGGGAGGCGAGGAAGATGGGTTTTGAAGCATGGTCGCAGGGGCCATAAACGTTAGTAACAGCAAATGACTGACCATTTGCACGAAATGAAAACCAATAGGTCAGAGCAAATCTATCTAGTTGCACATTAGTGCATTCTAGGTTCGCATCGTCCCAAGCTGTGAGAATCCCACCAGAAGCTCCAATGGCAGGGAGAAAATGGAAGGATCTAGTGCCTAGAGGAAGGAAAGAGCTAGCTTTGAATGAAGTAATAGATTGCAACTTAGCCGCATTTGCCTCCAGCTCCAGGGGGCACCTCCAGAGCATTGCCTGGCTCGATGCACGGGTCAGACAGTAGGTGCTCAGTGGCGGAGCTAAGGCTGGGCCAAACCAGGCCATAGCCCGCCCAGCCAGAAAGGATTTCTGTCAAGATTAATGCATAATCTGGACCATAAGAACAAAATTTCAATGGTATTTCTTAGCCTGATCTGTTTTGGCCTGCCCAGATAAATGAATGTAGCTCCGCCATTGCGGGTGCTGTCTCAAAATGAGTAAGGACTCAGACGTTGCTCTCGAGGAAGTGACGTTGGAGTGGTATTTCGTTGCTGGTTTTTTGCCAATGGTTTTGTTTGATTTTTTCCTCAAAAGTTATGAATGGCTTTTGGAAACTTAAAAAAGGGGACTATCTAATCTTCAGTCGACTAATTTTCATTTCGGTTCAAGCCGGATTTTTTAGCCTATGGTATGCTGACACATGTCTTGAGTCATTTTTCTGTTCCCCTAACGGGCCTGATTCCAACCCGCTGCACCGCAAAAAAGACAGACCCAACCATTCAGTTTGTTAGGCAGAGACACCGGAGGGGCAAGCTCGTCCTAAATTTGGTAGATGGTTCACCAGCTAACTAACCTAACAAACGAAATTGAAGAAATTGTAACTAAAACTACTGACGAAACTGAAGAAATTGACACCTAAAACTGGAGCTACTGACAAAACTGATGAAAATGAAACCTAACAGTTAAACTACTGAAACTGAAGAAGCAAATCACCATTCGAGCAACAATCAAACTAAGAAGGGTACTAAAAAAACTTGAGACTGAGAAGAAGACTGAAAGGAAAATTGAATTGGACTGACATAATGATGACACAAACTGAAAACATTCAAAAGAAATAAACAAAAACGGGGAAACCTGGTTATCCCTTTAAAGAAGTGCTAATCAGTCCACACTGGGAGGAGCGATGATCTCCTGCAAAAAATACATTCAAAAGAAATAAGAGGATCCGCAGGGCCTACTCCGTTGTATATGAAAACTAAAGCTGGTAGAGCATTGCGAAAAAACTCAAAATAAAGAGAGACAGAGCAAAACGTTGTCCGCAATTGAACTGAACTGAATGCCCAACAATTGATCTAACCTTCAAGCCCAAAAAGCTCCGTCTTGAGACCCCGCCCCACAAACAAGGCAGCTCCTTCTTGGCTGCTACAATCACTGGGAGCGACGCGGATGTCAGCAGGCTTGTTGCACAGACCTGCAAAAATGATTTTGCTGTGAGTTGCATCTCTGACTTTCAAGCATGTATCTGACTATGGTAGGATTCAACAACACTGACACCCTCATTCAATGCATTTCTAGCGTGTATCTAATCTGAAAATTGAAGAAATAATAACTGGGAAAAGAAGGACTAAAAAGGAAAATCATTGTGACGAAATAAAATGAAGACTAAAGTAGTTAAATGAGAGATGTAGATAGTAAAACAATTGTCTAAAAACTTGCTAAAGTAGCTAATTAACCTAACTATGTGGTCACTCGCACAATTGAAGAAAATGACACCTAACACTGAAACAAACTGAAGAAAATGACACCGAACACTGAAACTACTGAGTGTTAAGACTACCATGTTGTGCATATCCCACACGATCTGCAATTAGTAGTTGCTGTGTATAGGAAAATCACACGGGTTGTCATATCAATCAGTAATTAATCTGATTGATACTAATTGATTGTAATACTTGTTGTACAAGTCTAGCTGCATATAAATAGAAGATAGGCCGGTGGGTGATCACCACGGCAATCAATCCAAAATCCTAGCATCTTTCACATGGTAACAAGAGCCTGATCGATCCACCACGCCATGACTTCCGCTGCAACCTCACCATCCACCAATTCCCTTGCCCTCACCCAGCTCAACGCCGGCATGCTAGGTACCGGCGGCTCTGTGTTTGCCGGCTCCACCTCATCGGGACTCGTCTCCATCTCTGCAATGGGACAGATGGTCACCGTGAAGCTCAGCCGCGACAACCACCTGCTATGGAAGGCGCAGGTCGTCCCAATCCTTCGCGGCCATCAGGTGCTGGGCTACGTCGATGGATCGAATCCGGCGCCGCCGAAAACAGTCCGTCAATCAGACGCGGACGGCGCCCCGATGGTTGACAACGTGGCATACACCACGTGGTACGCTCAGGATCAGCTGATCCTCTCTGCGCTGCTATCGACGCTCTCGCCTGAGGTTCTAGCACGAACACTCGGGTTGGCCTCCTCCGCTGCGGTCTGGTCCGCGGTCGAGAAGATGTTCTCGTCGCACTCGCTGACGAGAGTCACACACATCCGACGTCAGTTGGCGTTGATCCAGAAGAAGGATATGAGCATGGCTGATTATTATGGCCGTGTGAAGGCTCTCGGAGATCAGCTTGCAGCCATCGGCAAGCCCCTCGGTGATGACGAGATGATCACCTACCTGATGACCGGGCTCGACCAATCGTACGAGTCATTCACCACCTCCATCAACCTGCAAGGCGGCAACATGCCGCTGGACGAGCTCTACTCCCACATGCTCGACTACGAGGCGGTCCGGGAGGCGGTCAACACCAGCTACCAGATCACCGCCAACGCTGCTAGTCGCGGCAACGGCGGAGCAAACCGTGGCCGAGGCCGTGGTAACGCGGCCGTGGCGGCGGCTACGCTAATCAAGGGGGACGAGGTGGCCCTCCTAATGGAGGCAATGGAGGCCATGGTGCACGCAGGAACGCACCAACCAACAGGCCAACATGTCAAATTTGCGGCAAGCTCGGTCATTCAGCATATAAATGTTACAACAGATTTGATGCAAGCTACCAGGGAGAAGAGCCACGTCAAGCCAACCACGTCAACACCGGCCACCAGGCATTTGACCCTGCTTGGTACGTGGACTCAGGGGCGACGGACCACATCACTGGAGACCTAGAGAAGCTCAGCATTCGGGACACCTGCAATGGAAAGGATCAAGTCCACACGGCCAATGGATCTGGTATGAAAATCTCTCACATTGGTAATTCTCAAATTCATATGCTGCACAATCGATCTTTAGCCTTAAATGATGTTCTTCTTGTTCCACAAACACAAAAAAATCTCCTCTCCGCTCATCGTCTTACCAATGATAATAATGTCTCTGTTGAACTTTTCCCCAATGCTTTTTCTGTTAAGGATCTGGCTTCGTCAAGCCAAGTTACTCTCGATGGCACTATCGCTTGGGCCATCCGTCGTCCGTCGTCGTCGATCACGTCATCAACCGCTTTGGTCTCCCTTATGGAGATAAGAAAAATAAAACGTCAGTTTGTGACGCATGCCAACAAGGGAAAAGCCATCAGCTACCCTTTCCTCGTTCAAATAGAGTGTCTTCAGTCCCTTTAGAACTCGTTTTCTTTGATGTTTGGGGGCCTGCGTGCCTCTCATCAGGAGGTTTCAAATATTATGTTAGTTTTGTCGACGACTTTAGTAAGTTTACTTGGCTGTTTTGTCTTCGGAATAGAAAAGATGTTGAACAAGTTTTTCTTCAGTGGCAAACTCATGTTGAACGATTATTGAATCGCAAAATTCTGCATGTCCAATCCGACTCGGGTGGTGAATACCAAAAGGTTCATCCTTTCTTCCAGAAAATAGGTATCGCACATCATGTCTCATGTCCACACACACACCAACATAACGGATCAGCAGAACGAAAGCATCGCCACGTAGTCGAAACCGGCCTCACACTTTTAGCGGGTCAATAGCTCCTGTGCGACACCTTTGAGGTGAATTGGAAAGAATGCGACGTAGTTGACGAAAATGGCTCTCGCGAGACGTTTCAGAAGCCCAAATAGCCAAGGCCCACTCGGGCGATTTAAATGGTCGTCAACGGGAGTGAGGTTATGTTTAAGACATACGGGCCCTACTTGGCAGTGCATCTAGTTACGGGCCCCACTTGTCAGTGCATCAGGTGAAACGTGTCCCCGTGCCTGTCCGAACGGGTACCCCTGTCTGAACCTGTGTTGCTCCCTCCTCTTCGTTCCCAGCGGTGGCGGAGCTTTTGTTCTGGGTGACAGCAGCGGCGAAGCTTTCGTTCTCGGCGACGGCAGCGGCTGTGGTGAGTGAATCCGGAACCCTGTCCTGTTCTCCTCCGTGTCGAGTTAGATCTCACCGCATCGCCTCTGTTTCCCTCTGTTTTTGGTCGATTTGATCTAGATTTGGGTGGGGGGGAGGGGGGGCTGACCGCGATGGAGCCGCCAGAGACAACAACATCCTTTCCAACCTATGCGATTTGTGCCTCGTCTGCTTCCGCTAGCTCACCTCACACTGCCCCGCCATTGACAAACAGGGGTGGTGGTGCTCGGACATTCGAATTCACTGTGGAATTTCTTCCTTCTAAGGCGAAGCTAGGTGATGGTAGCATGCGGGACATAGAGAGAGATACAATTGTGAAGTGGGAGATTGATTTTGTAGAGATTGATCCACAAGACCTACAGAGCATGGAAGAGAAGGCCGTGAAGAATGTGGTGGAAAAAATTGGGGAGAGCATTTTTTGGGGTCCAGAGCAAGAGGTAGCATTGTTACGGTTTGATAATTGGAAAGGAGAGTATGTGAGAATTGAGGATGGTGAAGAGATGGTTGATGAAATCGATCGACAAGATGGCTGGACAACCAAACAGACTATGTTTCATGCAGAGCTTGTTGATCTGAAATCAGATTCTAAGGTTGGATATGTGCCCTCAAAGTTAGCTTCACAGATGGTAGATGATGATTGGGCTTCATGTGTACAGGTGAAGTGACAGTATTACCTGAGGAGGTTGATGCAGAAGAGGGCTGTGATGGTGTTGCAAGGGTTGTTTCTGTTGATTGGAATTCAGTAGAATTAAATGACCCAACTGATTTAGTCATTGCACCAATGGATGACACTGAGATGGCCAAATTTTTTGGCATTCCAGTAGCTGATGAAGATAAGGAGGAGAAGGATGGTGAATCTAGTATGCCTACTGATACTGATGCTACCAGAGATAGAACTAAAGATGTGGATGGACAGCTGATGGAAGATGCTGCAGATGATGTAGATGATGCACATGATGATGAGTTGGTAAATGTGTATGACAAGGAAAACCATGTTATTTCAGTGGGAAAGTTGTTCCCAAACATGGATGAGTTTAGGATGTGTTTCAAGACTTATGCAGTCAAACATGAGTTTGATGCCAAGACTAAGTGGACTGATAGAAAGAAGTTTTATGCAAGATGTAGAGGTTTTGATGGAAGTGTCAAGCCTTGCAAGTGGTACATATCTGCTAGACGCCAACCTGATGGAAGTACCATTAGGGTGAATCAAATCCCACACCAACATACTTGTATTACAAGTTCATAGAGAGTATCAACCATGACATCACAGCTTTGGATTGCAGAAAAGATCACTCCTATTTTAGCCAAGAAACCAAACACTACTGCAAAGAAACTTAAAGTAGACTTGGAAAAGCAATACCCCATTAAGGTGAAGTATAACACGGTGTGGAAGGCAAAACAAAGGGCAATGAAACAATTATATGGTGACTGGGCAAATACTTTTAGGATGCTTTATAATTTCAAAGCAGAGGTGGAGAAGAGGTCACCTGGCAGTGTTGTGGAGATAGATACCGAGGTAACAGAGGATGGAAGAGTCCTTTTCTCTAAGTTTTTTATGGCTTTAAAGCCTTGCATTGATGGCTTCAAGGCAGGTTGTCGTCCATATTTGAGCATAGACTCATCATTTTTGACTGGCAAGTGGAATGGTCAATTGGCAGCTTGCAATGCTTTGGATGGACACAAATGGATGTTCCCTGTTGCTATTGGCTTGTTTCAGTCAGAGACAGAGGTCTCGTGGACATGGTTCATGATGCAGTTGAAAAGATGCATAGGGCCAGTGTCACCTTTGGCAGTCCACACAGATGCATGCAAAGGGCTAGAAAACGCAGTGAAGAATGTTTTCCCCCATTGTGAGCAGAGGGAGTGCTTCGGCCATATGTGGATGAATTTGATCAAAAAATTCAGAGGTGAAGAATTTGGTCGCATGTGGCCAGCAGCAAGATCTTACACTAAACAGACACATTCATATCATCTTGGTAAGATAATGACAGCATGCCCTGAGTTTGGTCCATGGGTGAACACCTACCATTCTCTATTATGGTATAGGTCAGGATTTAACACTGCCATCAAGTGTGATCATATCAACAACAACTTGGCAGAAAGTTTTAACAACAAGGTGAAGCAGTTAAAAAATTTGCCTGTGCATGACATGGTTGACCAAATCAGGATCAGGATCTTGCGCTTGTGGGAATTGAGAAGAAGGATTGGGGATTGTCTACAAGGGGATAAGCTTCCTGCGGTGGTACAACAGGTGGTCAACAGGAGCAGAAATCTTACGCATTTATCTGTTGAAAAATCTTCTGTTTGGGGTGCTGAAGTTAGAGATACCAAAACTGGTAGAAGGCATGTTGTTAACACTGAAATGCATGATTGCACTTGTTTGGAGTGGCAACACACTGGGAAACCATGTGATCATGCCATACTTTTCTTGGCCTCCCGACCGAAGATAAACATGCACCCATATTTGCACGAATATTACTCAGTAGCAAGATTCAAGGCTGCATATGCAACTCAAATTCCAGCACTTACAGATCAGTCTCAGTGGCCTGAAGTGGAAATTGAATTTTCCATGATTCCTCCCCTAACAAAAAGAAAGGCTGGCAGGCCTAAAGAGAGTAGATTCAAGGCATGGTTTGAGAAAGGTGGGAGTAGTAAAAAGGGCAAGGGAAAGAAGGATGGAAAGCCAAAAAGGTCCCAAAAAGGTAACAAAAATAGATGCAAGTTGTGCCAGGAACTTGGGCACCGAAAAGGATCTCCAAAATGTTGTTACACTCCTGAAAGGCTAAAGTATGTGGGCATATGTTTGCCATGTTTACTATTTTGTTGCATTTTTCAGTTACTAACCAGTTGACATGCTTTATCTTTTTAGGAGGAAACGTGCAGGTGAGCCCCTTGTTGTTGAAGATTGCTGGCCAAAGAAAAAGGCAAGAGGCAATGGCTGTAGAAAAAAGAGAAGTTCTGGTGAAACAATACACATTCAACCAGACTTGGATGGTGTGGTGCAAAATGAGCAAGACTTGGATGGTGTGGTGCAAAATGAGCAAGACTTGGATGTGCTGCTGCAAGATGAGCAAGATTTTGATGTTCTGGTGTCAACTGAAGATATGGCTACCTCTGAAGATATTCCAGCTGATGTTGTGCAAGCTGAGCCTATGTTGGAAGTTGAGTTGCCAACTGAAGATATTCCATCTAATGTGGTGCCAACTGAGCCTATATTGGAAGTTGTGTTGCCAACCCCTGATGATATTGGGTCCGATGATACTGCAACTGTTGTGGTGCGAAATAAAGTTGCTGTTCCAGGCAGTCCAGTGAAGAAAATCAAGAGCTTGAGTGAACTGGGTGTTGTACAATCAAAAACAAGCATTGGTAAAAAGAAGAAGAAATTGAGTGGTAGGAGGAAGCAGAAGTGAAAATTTGTTGAAACTTGTGTATTGCTACTATGCTGTTGAAATTTGTTGAAAATTTGTTAAAACTTGTGTATTACTTTGATATGATATGTATTTGTGTAATACTATTCAAGTTTGAGACAAAATTCAAATTTGAGCCAAAATTCAAATTTGAGACAAAATTCAAATTTGAGACGAAATTCAAATTTGAGCCGAAATTCAAATTTGGTATGTGCTATTGGTGTTACAATGATTTCTGGACTATTATTCATGTTAGTTCATTAATCGGAGCAATTTTATTATGTGAAACTCTGGACATAAAAAATGTGCTCCACATGAGCTCCAAACCCCTCCAAAGCTAGGGAAAACAGACCCATTTGTAAGCAAGTTTTTTTTCGACCTTCTCTAAATGAGCCAAAAAAGGAAACTTGACATCTAGTGTGTGTATATAAGAGTCCTTCCTGAGATTGGATCGTTTCTATAAATTATGACATGTTTAACACTTAACCCTAGCTCACTTCTCTTGAATACTCCACAACCTCGTTCTTGGTAGCCATCTTTTGTGAAGGTTTTTTCATGAAAAAATCCGTAGTTCAAGTTTCTTATTTTTCCTAGATACTTAGTCACATAGAACGATGATCGGCACAAGTTTTATATTTTTTTGATTTTTTTTGAATTAGTTATGCTCAACCCTAACCGTTGAAAACCCCTCAAAACCCCGCACCCCTATGGGCCATTGGATCGCTGTGAATGGACGGTCTGGATCAGGCACTAGGGCTACGTCAGCGATCCGCGGGCTGCTCTCTGATTGGCACTAAGACTACCATGTTGTGCATATCCCACACGATCTGCAATTAGTAGTTGCTGTGTATAGGAAGATCACACGGGTTGTCATATTAATCAGTAATTAATCTGATTGATACTAATTGATTGTAATACTTGTTGTACAAGTCTAGCTGCATATAAATAGAAGATAGGCCGGTGGGTGATCACCACGGCAATCAATCCAAAATCCTAGCATCTTTCACACTGAGGAAACCGTTGAAAATGACACCTAACACTGAAACTATTGACGAAACCGAAGAAGCAAATCATCATGTTAGGAACAGTAATAATGGTAAAGTTGTGGCAATGTTATCTAAAAGGGGAAAATCGGAACAATCCTATATAGTGACAGAACGTTGAAAAACTCAACGAACACTGAAAAAAACTTTGCCCAAACCTGGCCTGAACGCATGGTCTTGATGTTCAATGAATCCTGAAGATGACCAAGAAGGTAGGAATGAAAGACTAGACAATGAGAAAGACCGCAGAATGAGTGATTTTAAAATTTAAGGGCAAAATACAGAAATCTGAAAACTAAAGAAAACTGAGAGCATGTATACTAAAGGACTAGAATAAATACTACCTTCTTGGTTTTGGACGGTTTTGGATTCATGCATCGCACACAGTTTCGTCGAAGGGTCTCTTATACATATGTCGTCTTAGAACCTTCCTGCAGTAGTGATGGGTGCTCGTACGTACGTATTTGCCGAGAGGAAGAAGAAGAAAAAGTCGTGTAGCACGAGCACGAGGGAGAGAGAGAAAAGAATGGAAGGACATTCGGCGCTCATACTTTGTAATGCCCAAGATGCGGTCCTATCCCTATTAAGGCACGAAGGCATCGACGGGGATAGAAGCGCATTTAGTCGTTTCACAAGTACAAGTAAAAATTGCATACATGTAGGAAGAGATGAGTATATGAGTTGGCTTACACTCGTCACAAGCTATCTTACAAGTCCACACAATTATTCATACATTCATCTAGAAGACAGGGTCCGGCTACGGACGAAATCAAACGATAAAAGAAGCAATGAAAACTGTCTTGCTATCACAGGATCACCACCGCGAAGCTCCCTACTCATCAGGATACGTAACGTACATACGCCTACGTTCTTCATCGTACTCCCATTGGAGCTGAGACACATCATCTGGCACGTACTCGTCAACACATATACCTGTATTGTTGTAATCTATGAGCCACAGGGACTCAGCAATCTCATAACCCGGGTACCAAAACTATGTAAGCCAATAGGTGGGGAAGGGTTAAGTGGTGAGGCTGCAGCAAGCACTAAGCATGTATTTGGTGGCTAACCTACGAGAACATGAATGTAAAATATGGTGGCCTACGCATAACGATCGTGAACTAGCATGATCACTAAGTGATCCTGAACACCTACTTACGTCAAACATAACCCCACCGTGTTCTTTCTCGGTTCATGTTCACGAGGGGAGACTGTCACGGTTACGCACACAGTTGGTGTATATTATTTGAGTTTACTTCAAGTTTACTATAACCGGGTGTTAAACAAATTTCCAAGTTGCCACATAACCGCGGGCATGGCTTTCCTAAAGATTTAACCCTGCAGGGGTGCTCCAACTCATCCATCACAAACTAACCACACGCCGCGGGAATAACCCCGACCACGGATCCCGTGATCTCCTAGGCAATTCCGTTGGAAAACTTCAACCTTGAGATAACCCAAAGTATCCTCGGAATTCCTCGCGCAAGACATTCGAGAAAGGTAAAACAAGTCCAGCAAGACCGCCGGCGTGTCAACGAACCCGATAGGAGCCGCGTATCTCGTTCTCAGGACACGACGGATAAGCGACGCGTACGGTGGCCTGATAGAAATCACCCAAGTTGCCCTGGGGTGGCCCCGCACAGTGCTCTAGGTTGGACCAACACTCATGAGGAGCACTGGCCCGGGGGATGATTAATTATCCACGGGGTAGCTATGCCCTATGCAATTTTATTAAGTTCTTTAGCAAATGTAGTACCAAAGTTGGGTCTTGCCAGACAAGTTTTAATCTAAAACGAATGGTCAAGGGGGTCCCCATAACAACCCCGAGCATGTTAGAAGCGCAAAATATGGAACATAACACCGGTACTCGGAACTAGTGCGACAAAAGTGGAACAAAACACCGGGCAAAAGGCCAAGCCTTCCACCGTTGCCAGATATATATGTGCATTAATTTAAATAAATGTAAATAAGGTGATAGCTCCCAATATCCATGTTAGCACATGGAACAGTTTGCACCTGCAACTAGCAACGCTATTAGATAAGGGCTGAGCAGCGGTAACATAGCCAATCAATGTTTCGGTAGGAAGTGGAGGGGTTAGAGGCTTTCATGACAATTTAGGAGGCTGACAGTTTAATTGGTAGGTAACAAAACAAAACAGTAGAAGCGAGACATCTAGCATAGCAAAAATAGTGTCGGGATCCGGGTATGATCATCTTGCCTGTTGGGTCTTCAGAGGGACAAAGAGCTGGGTCCTCGTAGTTGTACTCTCCGGGATCCTCGTACTCAGGCTCGACACTCGCGTCCACCCAAGAGAAACAGCACCAAATAAACATACAAGCAAAGTGCAATGCGCAAACAAGATGATGCAAGACCAAGTTGAAGTATTTAACGTGGCAACCCTATGCTATTTCTCATGCCATTATTAAGTTCTTTAGTATTCTGGACAGAACCTCAATATTAGTTATTTGAACATGCATGATCATGGCAAATATGAATGCTTCATGCAAAAATGATGCAAATGTATATGTAGAACGTTGCAAACGGAGTAACGTAGCTCACGGTACACTCACGGCAAGGTACGAACGTTAACGGAGACAAAAACAAAGATGAGGGAGGCCATGGGCTATTCCTTGGTATTCCAAGGATGCCACTGGATTGCAAATGAAAATCTAGCAAGAATAGAGCTAAAGAACAAGCAAAACAATGGAGTATAGCTCCCACAAGTCGCAAAACATTCAATCACACAATCTGTCCACAAACAGCAACATGTCATCTTGTAACACACATATCTAGAGCTACAGAAAGTTTTAAATCACAACCAAGGCATGGGCATGAAGTATACAGCATGCACAACAATTCACCTATCTACGGCAACATGAAAGGAAGCATGGATCAATGGCAATGAAGCTCACAAGATGGCATGTTATAACAGATTTTAGGGACTTAGTGAAAATTCCAGTTTTACATAATCTGAGTTAACATGGTAGCATTTTGACAGCAACTTTCATATATGCTACAGGAACTTTCATGGCATGAACATTAACAGGGTGGTAGAGGGCAACATGTACTTCAATTAATTACTTTATGGCAACATCAAAATATGCATGTATCAATGGCTACCATCCTTACAATGTGACATATTGAAAATAGCAGATTCACAGACTTGGTGAAATTTACAAGAGGTAAACATGGCACTTGTTAACAGAATAGCATGTTGGCAGCAAGTTTTATATATGATGCAATAGCTTAATCCACAAGATCTTGGCACACATCTACAGAGGATGACAAGCACAACAATGCATACCATTGTGCCAACTCCAAAGGAGCAACATATACATGGGAATCATCTAGGTAACATGGCAACAAAATAACAGTTTTCAACACTTCGAAATATTTGGGCATGTGAAAACAGAATTTTAGTGGCATGTTGACATCAAGAATGCCACCCATATAATGATCTATCATGGCATGCAAAAATACCAGGGGCTAGCACATACACAAATGAGCATATTTCATGTTGACAAGTTTATCATATATTGCAAGGACTAATTCATGTGAAAAAGACAATATGGCACAATATCACAAAATAACATTTCTGCAAACATATCCAAATGACAAAACCAACCACACCATTGGATTCACTGAATTTTCCTACCCCAAAATCACATATCACATGCCTATCTTGCTGTTGATAAAACTCACAATATGGCATTCACAAAATCACTTATTCACTTATAGCCATTCATATGCGAGATTTGGCATGTCCTAGGAATTAGACAGATTAGGAAAAAGACAAAACTGGAATATTTCACAGAAAATCACAGAAACGATAAAAACAAAAATGTAAAAAAAAGGGGGCCTACTTGGCAGTGAGCCAGGGACCCTGTGGGTATGACATGTGGGCCATGGGCCCACTGTCAGTGGCTGGCTAAAAAATGGAAAAAGGGAGCCGATCGGATTCAAACCCGGGTCTCCTGGGTGCTGGCGTGGGGGTTCGACCGCTGGGCTAGGAGGGGACATTCGATCTAAAGGGGGGCTGACTCCTATTGAACAGGCCAGGGCGATGGTTTTCCTCTAGAGAAGCGACAACGGCAGGCAGCTCATAGCCGAGAGCTCAGCGAGCTGGGATGGCAGATGCGGGCGTGCGTGAGGTATGCAGCAACACATTGATGCGGCGGGGAGGCACGGACACGACGGATCTATAACACACTCAACCAACAACCACAAAGACGCAAGCTTGACCGGAGCACCGAGAACGCGATCTTGGCACGAACGGATCTACGCGTACGGGGCACTTGATCACGAGGGTTTTGGGTAGACAGGGAGAGGGGTATACCTAGTTTACCTAGGACACGACGAGGAGGTCGGGGACGTGCCGGAGACGACGCGAGGTTCACGGAATTCCGGTGCGCCTCGGATCCGAATGCAGGGAAGAAGATGGCGACAGTGAGGGAGCTCCGGGCTTGCTGGCATCGCGTGCGTAGATGTAGGAGACGGAAGGAACTCCAGGGTGTCGATCCACGCTGCCGGGAAGGGAGAAGTCGACGCAGGAGAGCTACCCCGAGCACGAGCTGAAGCTCGGCCGGAGCATGGCGAGCACGGCGATGACGCGGCGACGGGAGAGACTTACCGGCAGCGAGGAAGGAAGGAGGAGGGAGGAATGGATAGAGGAGAGGCCGGGGTAGGGTTTGGACATGATTTATAGGCTCAAGGAAGGTTCTCCGGCCGTCAAATCGACGGTGAAGTCGACGTGGTACCGGTGGATGTGCTGTCGACAGCTGAACGACGAACGCGTCGCTAGAGGCCGGCTGGGCTGCGGGGAAGCGCTAGCTGGGCCCTTGCGGGGAGGCAAGGCCCAACTAGGCTCTGCTCAGTCTCTCCCTCTCAGATAAATCGTTTTCCTTTTATTTAACTAGAGAAAAGCAAAACAAACACACAGAAAAGAGAGAGATGTTTGGGAGAGAAATAAAAATACTTTTGAACTCACAGAAATATGCTATATTTATAAAAAATGGATTGGGCATTTTTAGGGCAATTAAATAATTCACTTATTTTTTTAATTGGAACCTGTTTGCAAAGAATTAAAAAAATAAAATGTATAAAACAAGGCTGAGAGATACTCAATAATCCTAAACAGAATATATTGAAGAAGTGCAACATTTTTATTGGAATTAAGAAGCAAGTCAAAAATCACATGTTGCATTAATTTGAAAAGAGAGAGAGGTGGCATAGTTTTTAAGAGAAGGTTGAGGAGAGGGATATCACAAAGAGTATCACTAGGTTGCAAGCACTCATACCACACCAAACACTCATAACAACATCACCACATAAGATAGCATGAGGCAAAACATGAATGATGACATGATGATTATGATGCCATGATGCATGAGGAATGATATGTAGCAAAAATTATATTACTCAACACAAGGGCACAACATGAAGGTCCACATGGAATATTACAAGATGGCAAGGATGCACTTGGGCTGTTACAACTCTCCCCCACTACATAAGGATCTCGTCCCGAGATCTACGAACGGAAGAATTCGGGAATTTCGGAACGGAGATGGTCCTCTCGTTCCCAAGTGGCTTCTTTGTCGGAGTGATGTGACCACTTCACCTTTAGAAACTTGATTGACTTGTTGCGAGTCTTACGCTTAGTTTCTTCAAGGATAGCAACTGGATGCTCATGATAGGATAGGTCTGCTTGGAGATCAATGTCTTGGAGATCAACGGTGCGCTCAAGAGTCTTGTAACACTTCCGGAGCTGAGAGACGTGAAACACATCATGCACATTTGAGAAATTTGGAGGAAGCTCGAGTTGGTAGGCAAGGTCACCGCTCTTGCCCATAATCTTGAAAGGACCCACAAAGCGTGGAGCAAGCTTTCCTTTCATGCCAAAGCGCTGAGTGCCCTTCATGGGAGGCACTGATACGTCTCCAACGTATCTATAATTTTTGCTTGTTCCATGCTGTTATATTATCATTCTTGGATGTTTTACAATCATTTTATAACAACTTTATATCATTTTTTGGGGACTAACCTATTGACATAATGCCAAAGTGCCAGTTGCTGTTTTTGCTTGTTTTTTACTTCGCAGAAAATCAATACCAAACGGAGTCCAATCGCGACGAAACTTTTTGGAGATTTTTTCTGGACCAGAAGACACCCAGTGGGCCAAACAAGTGCCGGGGGAGTGGGCCGAGGAGACCACAACCCACCAGGGCGCACCAGGGGGGGGGCGGCTCGCCCTGATGGGTTGTGCCCTCCTTGGGGCCCCTCTCCACCGCCTCTGATGCCTATAAATTCCCAAATATTCCAAAAACCCTAGGGGAGTCGACGAAACACAAACCAGCCGCCGCAAGTTCCAAAACCTCGAGATCCAATCTAAACACCATCACGGAGGCGTTCATCTTCCTCATAGGTGCCTCTCCGATGATGCGTGAGTAGTCCACCATAGACCTACAGGTCCGTAGGCAGTAGCTAGATGGCTTTCTCTCTCTCTCTCTCTTATGATTCTCAATACAATGGTCTCTTGGAGATCTATTTGATGTAAACTTTTGCGGTGTGTTTGTTGGGATCCGACGAATTTTGAGTTCATGATCAGTTTCTATCCATGAATATTAATTGAGTCTTCTTTGATCTCTTATATGCATGATTACTTATAGCCTCGTATTTCTTCTCCGAATCTTTGGTTTAGTTAGGCCGACTAGATCGATTTTTCTTGCCATGGGAAGAGGTGCTTTGTGATGGGTTCGATGACTTCGATCTTGCGGTGTTCTTTCCCAGTGACAGAAGGGGCAGCAAGACACGCATGTATCATTGCTATTAAGGATAACAAGATGGCGTCTATTCCTACATGAATAGATCTTGTCTACGTCATGTCATCATTCTTATTGCATTACTCCGTTTTTCCATGAACTTAATACACTAGATGCATGCTGGATAGCGGTCGATGTGTGGAGTAATAGAGGTAGATGCAGGCAGGAGTTGGTCTACCTATCTTGGACGTGATGCCTATATAATGATCATCGCCTTGGATATCGTCATGACTATTCGATTTTCTATCAATTGCCGAACAGTAATTTGTTCACCCACCGTGCGCTATACTCATGAGAGAAGCCACTAGTGAACCCTACGGCCCCCGGGTCTACTTTTCCAACATATTGCTTTCCGATCTACGTTTTTGTAATCTTTGTTTTCAGATCTACAAAACCAAAAACCCAAAAACATATTGCTGCATATTTTATTTGCCCTTTTTATTTTGTGTTCTTGAGAGATCTATCTCTCCTATCTATCACTACCTAATCTATCTTTTTACCGTAGAGAGATTGACAACCTCTCTTTCGCGTCGGGTTGCAAGTATTTGTTGTTTGTGTGCAGGTGCTGCTTATTGGGTGGTGGTGATCCTCCTACTGGTTCGATAACCTTGATTTCATAACTGAGGGAAATACTTACCGTCGTTGTGCTGCATCATCCCTTCCTCTTTGGGGAAATACCGACGCAGTCTCAAGCCACGTCAAAGGAATTTCTGGCGCTGTTGCCGGTGAGGAAGCGGTCTCTTCTACGTGCCTATCGTAGGCGCCGAGGGGACTCCATCATCATCTACCAGGTTCCTAATCACAAATCTCATCTCCTTGCAATTAAATTATTTGCCATTTGCCTCTCGTTTTCCGCTCCCCCACTTCACCAATTTGTCGTTTTATTCGCCCTCTTTTTCGTTTGCCTTTTTCTCGCCGAATCTCTTTTTGTTTGCTTGTGTTGCCATGTGCCTTCTATTTGCTTGCATCTTCGCTTGCTAAAAAATCTATTACTGTGGATCCTCATCCACTTGATAATCTTTTCAAAAGACCAAATTCTGATGAACCAATTGCTAGTGAGTTGAGTGCACTTGATTATCTCCATGAAGTTCTGTTTGAAAATCATGAATCTGAAATTTTTGATGAAGTGTTGAAAGAAGAAATTTATAAGGTGATTCATGATAGCTCCTTGATTGAAAAGCATGATTGCAATGTTGCTAGTATGAATTCTCTAAATATCCATGATGCTAATGGTATGCAAAGCCACAAGCTTGGGGATGCTATATTTGATGAATATGATATTTTTAGTCCCCCAAGTTTTGATGAGCAAATTTATTGTGATGATTGCATGCCTCCTATTTATGATCATGGTGATGACACGTATGCTATAATGAGTAATGATAACCATGAAACTTATCACCATGATTTTAATTTGCCATGTGGTTATGTCAATCAAGTTTCTCATGATAGTTATTTTGTTGAGTTTGCTCCCACTACCATGGATGAAAAGGAATTTGGTTATGTGGAGAGTAATGAAAATTCTATATTTGTGCATCATGAAAAGAATGATTTATGTGATAGTTATATTGTTGAATTCCTTCATGATGCTACTGAAATTTATTATGAGGGAGGAACATATGCTTGTAGGAATTGCAATAATATCAAGTTTCCTCTATGTGTTCAAAGTTTTGAAGTTATGCTTGTTTTGCCTTCCTATGCTAGTTGATTCTTGTTCCCATAAATTGTTTGCTCACAAAATACCTATGCATAGGAAGTGGGTTAGACTTAAATGTGCTTGTCATGAGATTCATGATGCTCTCTTGCATATTTCAATTACTACTTTTTATGTGAGCATCATTGAAATCATTATGCCTAGCTAGGGGCGTAAAACGATAGCGTTTGTTGGGAGGCAACCCAATGAATAAATTTATTTTCCACTTTTTATTTCTGTTTTTTTTTGTTGACACAATTATGCCTCGGTTATGATTGTGTTTTTATGGTTTATTTAGTGTTTTTGCCAAGTAAAGCCTTTAGGATGATTCATAGGATGAGTAGAAGCGATGCTGAATCTAAAACAGAAACTTTGCGTCCAGTATATGATTTTTCATTTTTTTTCTGGAACGTGATCTTGAGCTGACATTTTAACACAGTGTTGTTATACAAATTCCTTACGTTGTCCTAATTTTTCAGAATTTTTAGAGTTACAAAAGTATGGTTAGAGTACAGATTACTACAGACTGTTCTGTTTAAGACAGATTCTGTTTTCGTTGCATTGTGTGCTTGTTTTGATGAATCTATGGGTTATATTGAAGGGTATGAGCCATGGTAAAGTTAAAATACAGTAGGTATAATGAAATAAAATAATATTAATAGGTTTTCAACGGCACCTAAAGTAGTGATTTGCTTTATTATACTAACGGATCTCACGAAGATTTTGTTGAGTTTTGTGTGATTGAAGTTTTCAAGTTTTGGGTGAAATCACGATGGATGAAGGAATAAGGAGTGATAAAATCCTAAGCTTGGGGATGCTACCACACCCCCAAGATATATCCAAAGAGAAACAAGCAACTAAGCTTGGGGATGCCCCCGAGTGGCATCCCCTCTTTCTTCTAACGACCATCGGTATTTTACTTGGAGCTATATTTTTATTCGTCACATATCATGAGTTTTGCTTGGAGCGTCTTGTATCTTTGCTTGCTTTGTTTGTTAGTTTTCCCTTTATATCCTTGCTAGACACACCTATTTGAGACAGCCAAAATCATGCTATGATTTGTTAGAATTGCTCTATGTGCTTCACTTAAACCTTTTGAGCTATAGAATTCCTGTAGTGCTTCACTTATATCTTTTTGAGCACGGTGTGCTTGGAGATTTTTGTAGAAATACTCTCATGCTTCACTTAGATTAATTTGAGAGTAGGTAAATTTTCAAGAAATCCTCTCATGCTTCACTTATACCTTTTTGAGAGATGAAATCTTTATGCTCTTGTGCTTCACTAAAATTTGTTTGAGCTTGCCAAAAAGCAATGGCAATATATTAAACTAGTCCCAAAGTGATGGATATCCAAGGAGGATATAATAAAAACTTTCATGAAGATCATTGGACAAATTAAACTTGATTCCTTGTAATAGTTTTGAAACATGATGATAGTAATATGTGAGTCATGCTAGTGAGTAATTATGCTTAGTAGGAATATTCGTGTTAAGGTTTGTGATTCCCTATGCATGCACGAAAGTCAATAGTTATGCAATGAAATTATATCCTACTTGTGGTGCATTATTCGGTGTTAGTTATGCTCAATGCTCGCTTATGTGAATTTTTGTTTCTTGGTTTGGTTGCTTCCCAATCTATTTGCTAGCCTCCATTTGTACTAAGTAGAAATACTACTTGTGCATCCAAAATCCTTAAACCAAGTTTTGCCTTATGAGTCCACCATACCTACCTATATGCGGTATTTCCATGCCGTTCCAAGCAAATTTGCATGTGCTATCTCTAAATTTTCAAAATAAATTTTCTCTTTTGTGTGCTCGTACCGCTCATGAAACGGTGGGGAGTGTCCAATATTTTTCCATGCTAGATGTGTTATTCTCAAGATGAGTGTTTATTCACTTGTCATTGCACGAGAGTGCGGCGGTAATAGGGATGCCCATTCCCGAAATGAAAAAGAAAAAATATTTACTTTATGTTGTCAAATAATAAATTCCTTGGAAAGTGTTGGTATGGAAGGCAACCGTGGATACGGCCCGCCATGGAAAGTGAAAGTTTGGTGAAAAAAGGAATAAACTTTATTTTCTGTTTGGGAACCGCCTATGATATATCTAGCATGGAAAGTATTGTGAGCTACTTTGTCGTTTTCGTTTACAGGAAAAGCATGCCACCCAAAATATTTTTCTCTCTCAATTTAAAAACTTTGAGCTCTGGCACCTCTACAAATCCCTACTTCCCTCTGCGAAGGGCCTATCTATTTACTTTATGCATTTTTTTTACTTTGAGTCACCATCTTCTCTTATAAGCACCAACAAGGGGGCACTACGATCGTACTTGAGCATTGGGCATAGTTAATATTTGAGTGTGTTTCATGAATGGATCAATGATTGAGCATGATGGGCTAGGGATAACTTTCTTTAGTGTTGATATTTTGAAAGACATGGTTGCTTGTTGACATGCTTGAGTATTGAAGTCATTATGTTAGAACTAGACTATTGCTTTGAATCATCTATAAGTCCAAATGTCCATGCTATACAAAAGAAAAGAATGTGATGAACATGTTAGGCAGCATTCCACATCAAAAATTCTGTTTTTATCATTTACCTACTCGAGGACGAGTAGGAATTAAGCTTGGGGATGCTGATACGTCTCCAACGTATCTATAATTTTTGCTTGTTCCATGCTGTTATATTATCATTCTTGGATGTTTTGCAATCATTTTATAACAACTTTATATCATTTTTTTGGGACTAACCTATTGACATAGTGCCAAAGTGCCAGTTGCTGTTTTTGCTTGTTTTTTACTTCGCAGAAAATCAATACCAAACGGAGTCCAATCGTGACGAAACTTTTTGGAGATTTTTTCTGGACCAGAAGACACCCAGTGGGCCAAAGAAGTGTCGGGGGAGTGGGCCGAGGAGACCACAACCCACCAGGGCGCACCAGGGGGGGGCGGCTCGCCCTGATGGGTTGTGCCCTCCTTGGGGCCCCTCTCCACCGCCTCTGATGCCTATAAATTCCCAAATATTCCAAAAACCCTAGGGGAGTCGACGAAACACAAACCAGCCGCCGCAAGTTTCAAAACCTCGAGATCCAATCTAAACACCATCACGGAGGCGTTCATCTTCCTCATAGGTGCCTCTCCGATGATGCGTGAGTAGTCCACCATAGACCTACAGGTCCGTAGGCAGTAGCTAGATGGCTTTCTCTCTCTCTCTCTCTCTTATGATTCTCAATACAATGGTCTCTTGGAGATCTATTTGATGTAAACTTTTGCGGTGTGTTTGTTGGGATCCGACGAATTTTGAGTTCATGATCAGTTTCTATCCATGAATATTATTTGAGTCTTCTTTGATCTCGTATATGCATGATTACTTACAGCCTCGTATTTCTTCTCCGAATCTTTGGTTTAGTTAGGCCGACTAGATAGATTTTTCTTGCCATGGGAAGAGGTGCTTTGTGATGGGTTCGATCTTGCGGTGTTCTTTCCCAGTGACAGAAGGGGCAGCAAGACACGCATGTATCGTTGCTATTAAGGATAAAAGATGGGGTCTATTCCTACATGAATAGATCTTGTCTACGTCATGTCATCGTTCTTATTGCATTACTCCGTTTTTTCATGAACTTAATACACTAGATGCATGCTGGATAGCGGTCGATGTGTGGAGTAATAGAGGCAGATGCAAGCAGGAGTCGGTCTACCTATCTTGGACGTGATGCCTATATAATGATCATCGCCTTGGATATCGTCATGACTCTTCGATTTTCTATCAATTACCCAACAGTAATTTCTTCACCCACCGTGCGCTATACTCATGAGAGAAGCCACTAGTGAACCCTACGGCCCCCGGGTCTACTTTTCCAACATATTGCTTTCCGATCTACGTTTTTGCAATCTTTGTTTTCAGATCTACAAAACCAAAAACCCAAAAACATATTGCTACATATTTTATTTGCCCTTTTTATTTTGTGTTCTTGAGAGATCTATCTCTCCTATCTATCACTACCTAATCTATCTTTTTACCGTAGAGAGATTGACAACCTCTCTTTCGCATCGGGTTGCAAGTATTTGTTGTTTGTGTGCAGGTGCTGCTTATTGGGTGGTGGTGATCCTCCTACTGGTTTGATAACCTTGGTTTCATAACTGAGGGAAATACTTACCGTCGCTGTGCTGCATCATCCCTTCCTCTTTGGGGAAATACCGACGCAGTCTCAAGCTATGTCACGCACTCTGAGATAGACAAAATCATCAATCTGGCAGGTCATGTCACGATGCTTGCTATCATAATAGCTCTTCTGACGAGATTGAGCTGCCTTGAGATTTTCACGAATGACGCGGCACATTTCTTCTGCTTCAGTGATCATGTCATTACCAAGGATTTGAGGCTCGCCGGTTTCAGACCAATTGAGCGGGGTGCGGCACTTTCTGCCATAGAGAATCTCGAAAGGAGCTTTGCCGGGACTTGATTGAAAACTATTGTTGTATGAGAACTCAACAAACGGGAGACAATCTTCCCACTTCATGCCAAAAGAAATCACACAAGCTCTGAGCATATCTTCAAGGATTCGATTGACTCTCTCAACTTGACCACTAGTCTAAGGATGGAAAGTTGTGCTGAAACGGAGATTGGTCCCCATTGCAGTCTGGAAGGAATCCCAAAACTTGGAAGTGAAGATGCTTCCACAATTTGAGGATATGAGCTGAGGAATACCGTGCAAAGAAACTATCCTTGACGTGTACAGCTCTGCTAGCTGAGCTGCCGAGATAGATTCTTTGACCGAAAGGAAGTGGGCAACTTTGGTGAGCTTGTCGATGACCACGAAGATGGCATCGTTTCCTCTCTTGGACTTAGGAAACTCAGTGACGAAATCCATTTCAACATGATCGAATTTCCACTCTGGGATGGGCAAAGGCTGAAGGAGGCCTGCTGGACGTTGATGTTTCGCCTTCACTCTGTGATAAACATCACACTCGTTCACAAACTGAGCAATCTCACGTTTCATACGAGTCCACCAGAAGGTTTGCTTGAGGTCCTGATACATTTTGGAACTTCCTGGATGAATTGAGAGGAGGGAATTATGTGCCTCATCCATGACAACTTTCCTTAGTTCGCCTTTCGGAACCACCAGACGGTCCTCGAAGAACAAGGTATCTTTTTCATCAACACGGAAGCACTTATACTTTGGAATGCTCTTGGCCACACCTTTCTCCACTTTCTTCACCATAGCATCAAGAAGCTGAGCTTGGTGAATCTGATCTTCCAAGGTCGGAAAGACTTGGAGATTGGCAACAAATCCTTGAGGAACCACTTGGATATTGAGCTTGCGGAAGGCTTCACAAAGCTCGGATTGGAGAGGCTTGAGAATGAGACTGTTGCAGTACGCCTTTCTGCTTAGCGCGACTGCAATGACATTTGCTTTTCCAGGAGTATACTTAATGCTTGGGTTGTACTCCTCGATCATTTCCACCCAACGAGTTTGCCGAAGATTGAGATTGGGTTGAGTGAAAATGTACTTCAAGCTCTTGTGGTCAGTGAACACCTCAACTGGTCTTCCCAACAATAGATGTCTCCAGGTCATCAAAGCATGAACAACTGCCGCCAACTCAAGATCATGGGTGGGGTAGTTCTTCTCGCTAGGCTTCAGCTGCCGCGAGGTATAAGCCACAACCTTCTTATCTTGCATGAGAACACCACCAAGACCTTGACGGGAAGCATCACAGAACACTTGGAAAGGCTTGGATTCATCTGGAGGAGTGAGAACTGGAGCTGAAGTCAGCTTTTCCTTGAGTGTATTGAACGCCACATCACACTCAGGAGTCCACACATACTTGACACTCTTCTGAAGGAGGTTAGATAGAGGCTTAGCAATTTGAGAGAAGTTCTCGACGAATCTTTTGCAATAACTTGCAAGCCCGAGGAAGCTTCGAAGCTGCTTGACATTCTGAGGAGGCTCCCACTTCACAATTGCCTCAACTTTCTCAGGGTGCACTTTAAAGCCCTCGACTGAGATGACATGCCCAAGGTACACCATTTCATTGAGCCAAAACTCACACTTGGAGAACTTAGCATAGAACCGATGCTCTCTTAACTTGTCCAGCACAAGTCGGAGATGCTCTGCATGCTCTTCTTCGGTCTCCGAGAAAATAAGAATGTCATCCAAATACACCAAGACGAACTCATTCTTGAAAGGAGAGAATATGAAGTTCATCATTCTGGAGAAAGTCGGAGGCGCATTTGCGAGACCAAAGGACATGACGGTGTACTCATAAGAGCCAAAACTCGTCTTGAAAGCAGTCTTTGGAATATCTTCTTCACGAATACGGAATTGATGATAGCCCATACAGAAATCTAACTTCGAGAAAACCTTGGCACCTTTCAATTGCTCAAACAACTCATTGATGTTGGGAAGTGGATACTTGTTCCTGATTGTCTTCTTATTCAATGGACGGTAATCGACACACAGTCGGTCCGTGCCATCCTTCTTCTTGACAAAAAGAACACCACAACCCCAAGGTGAAGAACTTGGTCTGATCAGACCCAGACGCTCTTGTTCATCTAGCTGCTTTTTCAATTCTTTCAGCTCTTCGGGGCCAAGCTTATAAGGACGCTTACACACCGGTTCAGTTCCAGGCTCGAGTTCAATCACAAACTTCACTGGCCGGTGAGGAGGCATTCTTGGCAATTCTTCTGGAAAGACATCTTCATACTCAGAAACGACAGGGATTTGAGAGATGGCAGAAATTTCACCCTTCTCGTTGAGAGAAAATAGACGAATCGTGTCATCGCGAGCAGCGAAAATGATCACAACTTCACAACGATGAGTCAATTTGACTTCTTTAGCTTTGCAATCAACATAAGCCTTGTTCATCGCCAGGAAATCCATGCCAAGAATAAGATCAATATCGGAATTGCCGAGCACAATTGGAGAGGCTAGAAAGGAATAATTGCCCATCTTGATAGAAACATCCGGAACGACCTTGTTAGCGCTCATGAGAGTGTCGGGAGAAACAACACGCAATGCTTCACTCAAATATTCAGAATCGAAGTCATGCTTGGAGAAGAATGTTTTTGACATGAATGAATGCGATGCACCAGTGTCAAACAAAACTTTTGCAGGAATAGAATTAACCAAGAGATTACCCATTATCACTTGAGAAGAATCCTCTGCTTCATCTGCATTGACCATGTTCACTCTTGCTGACTTGGGATTGTGCTTCACCATAGCACTGCCTGGGGGCCTGATAGGAGGAGGAGGCGGAAGACGCCGCTGGTTGGTGCACTTGTTGGAGTAGTGGCCCTTCTGACCACACTTGTGACACGTAACCTCTGAGAGCGGACGGAAGTTGCCTGGAGGAGGAGCATTTGCTGACTTGGGATCCTGAGGCCCCTGCTAAAAACCTGGGTTGGGTGGGTGGGAAGGTCCACGACCACCGTGCTACTTCTGCTGCTGAGGAGGACAAAACGGAGGAGGAGGAGGAACCCAATACTGCTGCTGCTTAGGAACAATCTGAGAGCTGGACGAAGAAGAGTTGGAGTCTCTGAACCGCTTCTTGGAATTCTCAAGCTTGAGCTGAACTGCCTCGAACTTTAGAGCCAAGTAGTAGAACTGATCAAACACAAGAGGCTCGTGAAGGACGAGAGCAAGCTGAAGATCTTCTCTGAGGCCACCTCTGAACTGATAAATCTTGGACTTCTCATCAGGAACATCTTGCTTAGCATAGCGGGCCAGATTCTGAAACTCAGAGTTGTACTGATAGACAGACATACTCCCCTGCTTCAGGTTCCTGAACTTCTCACGCATACCCTCGACAAAGCTCGTCGGGATATGATGGGCTCTAAAGTCATGGCAGAAATCATCCCAAGAGACTGCACGGCCACCTCTGGAATCCTTGTACTGCTGCCACCAATCTGCTGCCTGACCCTTGAGCTGAAAAGTCGCGAACTTGACATAGTCATCTGGCCTGACATTGCTGCACTCAAAATGCTTGTTCATGTCACGGAGCCAATCGTCTGCATCGGGAGTCTGATCACAACAAGTGAAGGACTTGGGTTGATTTGTGAGGAACTGGTTCAGAGTTGTAAACTGCGGCTGATTCTGAAAATTCCCTTGATGACCTTGTTGTCCCTGCTCCCTTTCCTGCAGCAACCTGAGCAACATCTGAGTGTTGGCGTTGGTTGCGGCCATCATAGCTTGCCAAGCTTTTGGAGGTGGAGGTGGGGGTGGTGGAGGATCAGACTGCTCTCCATCACGACCCTGATTCCCACGAGTTGCTGGAGCCATCCTGAAGATGGACAAGAAAATCAGCACACCATTGACAAGGATGATTGAAATAAGCTGAATCAAATGGCTTGAAAGAAATTTGCAACGAATATCATCAATTGCATTCAAACTGCAAATAGTAAGAACGCTTTCTGCAGGATCGTGATAACACCATTAGATCATGAAGCCACTTGAAATAACACAACAAGTATTGAGCAAAGGTTGCTCGGAACAAATGTATAAACCATCATACATCTGTCGGAAGATGATCCTAGGAAACTACTGGAAATCCAACCTAGGAACTTCCGAAATCTTGGTTATGCAATCGGGTACACGGATTCACGAAGTTTTTATCCATCACTCAACTCCTAGCAGTAATACTACTCTCCAGTGTATCACATCCCTCAACACACAACCAAAGGTCTCAGAAACTCATCTACCTCAGACACTCATAATCACAACGATACTAAAGATGACAGAACATGTGACCTCGCTCCCCAGTACTGGGTGCCACCACACTCTTCGCACCACGAATAGTATTGAAGCAATTTCGAACATCCGCATTCTTAAGTACTAAGGAAACTGAACGATAACGATGTGTCAAGAATCCCCTGGAGCTCTACTCCCCGGGTCCAATCCATACGTACGGGAGGCACCAAGAACAGAATTCCCGTCACATCGGTATCATAGAGGCTCCAAAATACTCGCATGATCCTAAAAAAATTTGAGCGAGAAGAGGAGTAGAATTAAAATTCCTAAGTCGTAATTCCTCACCAGAGTATAGAAGAGGAGCAGAAGAATTCTACTCTTCGATATAACTAGACTCAAAATAGTTTTTCACTAGACTCGACTCGGCCAAGTTCGATCAAGCAAGGGGCTCCTATGGTCGGTATGGCTCTGATTACCAACTTGTAACGCCCAAGATGCGGTCCTATCCCTATTAAGGTACGAAGGCATCGATGGGGATAGAAGCGCATCTAGTCGTTTCGCAAGTACAAGTAAACATTGCATACATGTAGGAAGAGATGAGTATATGAGTTTGCTTACACTCGCCACAAGCTATCTTACAAGTCCACACAATTATTCATACATTCATCCAGAAGACAGGGTCCGGCTACGGATGAAATCAAATGATAAAAGAAGCAACAAAAACTGTCTTGCTATCCCAGGATCACCACCACAAAGCTCCCTACTCATCAGGATACGTAACGACATACGCCTACGTTCTTCATCGTACTCCCACTGGAGCTGAGATACATCATCTGGCACGTACTCGTCAACACCTGTACCTGTATTGTTGTAATCTGTGAGCCACAGGGACTCAACAATCTCATAACCCGGGTACCGAAACTATGTAAGCCAATAGGTGGGGAAGGGTTAAGTGGTGAGGCTGCAGCAAGCACTAAGCATGTATTTGGTGGCTAACCTACGAGAACATGAATGTAAAATATGGTGGCCTACACATAACGGTCGTGAACTAGCATGATCACTAAGCGATCCTGAACACCTACTTACGTCAAACATAACCCCACCGTGTTCTCTCTCGGTTCATGTTCACGAGCGGAGACTGTCACGGTTACGCACATAGTTGGTGTATTTTATTTGAGTTTACTTCAAGTTTACTATAACCGGGTGTTAAACAAATTTCCAAGTTGCCACATAATCGCGGGCATGGCTTTCCGAAAGATTTAACCCTGCAGGGGTGCTCCAACTCATCCATCACAAACTAACCACAAGCCGCAGGAATAACCTCGACCACGGATCCCGTGATCTCCTAGGCAATTCCGTTGGAAAACCTCAACCTTGAGATAACCCAAAGTATCCTCGGAATTCCTCGCGCAAGACATTCGAGAAAGGTAAAACAAGTCCAGCAATACCGCCCGACGTGTCAATGAACCCGATAGGAGCCGCGAATCTCGTTCTCAGGACACGGCGGATAAGCGACGCGTACGGTGGCCTGATAGAAATCAAGTTGCCCTGGGGTGGCCCCGCATAGTGCTCTAGGTTGGACCAACACTCATGAGGAGCAGTGGCCCAGGGGATGATTAATTATCCACGGGGTAGCTATGCCCTATGCAATTTTATTAAGTTGTTTAGCAAATGTAGTACCAAAGTTGGGTCTTGCCAAACAAGTTTTAATCTAAAACGAATGGTCAAGGGGGTCCCCATAACAACCCCGAGCATGTTAGGAGCGCAAAATATGGAACATAACACCGGTACTTGAAACTAGTGCGGCAAAAGTGGAACAAAACACCGGGCAAAAGACCAACCCTTCCACCGTTGCCAGATATATATGTGCATTAATTTAAATAACTGTAAATAAGGTGATAGCTCCCAATATCCATGTTAGCACATGGAACAGTTTGCACCTGCAACTAGCAACGCTATAAGATAAGGGCTGAGCAGTGGTAACATAGCCAATCAATGTTTCGCTAGGAAGTGGAGAGGTTAGAGGCTTTCATGGCAATTTAGGAGGCTGACAGTTTAAGTGGTAGGTAACGAAACAAAACGGTAGAGCGAGACATCTAGCATAGCAAAAATAGTGTCGGGATCCGGGTATGATCATCTTGCCTGTTGGGTCTTCAGAGGGACAAAGAGCTGGGTCCTCGTAGTTGTACTCTCCGGGATCCTCGTACTCAGGATCGACACTCGCGTCCACCCAAGAGAAACAGCACCAAATAAACATACAAGCAAAGTGCAATGCTCAAACAAGATGATGCATGACCAAGTTGAAGTATTTAACGTGGCAACCCTATGCTATTTCTCATGCCATTATTAAGTTCTTTAGTATTCTGGACAGAACCTCAATATTAGTTATTTGAACATGCATGATCATGGCAAATATGAATGCTTCATGCAAAAATGATGCAAATGTATATGTAGAACGTTGCAAACAGAGTAACGTAGGTCACGGTACACTCACGGCAAGGTACGAACGTTAACGGAGACAAAAACAAAGATGAGGGAGGCCATGGGCTATTCCTTGGTATTCCAAGGATGCCACTGGATTGCAAATGAAAATCTAGCAAGAATAGAGCTAAAGAACAAGCAAAACAATGGAGTATAGCTCCCACAAGTCGCAAAACATTCAATCACACAATCTGTCCACAAACAGCAACATGTCATCTTGTAACACACATATCCAGAGCTACAGAAAGTTTTAAATCACAACCAAGGCATGGGCATGAAGTATACAGCATGCACAACAATTCACCTATCTACGGCAACATGAAAGGAAGCATGGATCAATGGCAATGAAGCTCACAAGATGGCATGTTATAACAGATTTCAGGGACTTAGTGAAAATTCCAGTTTTACATAATCTGAGTTAACATGGTAGCATTTTGACAGCAACTTTCATATATGCTACAGGAACTTTCATGGCATGAACATTAACAGGGTGGTAGAGGGCAACATGTACTTCAATTAATTACTTTATGGCAACATCAAAATATGCATGTATCAATGGCTACCATCCTTACAATATGACATATTGAAAATAGCAGATTCACAGACTTGATGAAATTTACAAGAGGTAAACATGGCACTTGTTAACAGAATAGCATGTTGGCAGCAAGTTTTATACATGATGCAATAGCTTAATCCACAAGATCTTGGCACACATCTACAGAGGATGACAAGCACAACAATGCATACCGTTGTGCCAACTCCAAAGGAGCAACATATACATGGGAATCATCTAGGTAACATGGCAACAAAATAACAGTTTTCAACACTTCGAAATATTTGGGCATGTGAAAACAGAATTTTAGTGGCATGTTGACATCAAGAATGCCACCCATATAATGATCTATCATGGCATGCAAAAATACCAGGGGCTAGCACATACACAAATGAGCATATTTCATGTTGACAAGTTTATCATATATTGCAAGGACTAATTCATGTGAAAAAGACAATATGGCACAATATCACAAAATAACATTTCTGCAAACATGTCCAAATGACAAAACCAACCACACCATTGGATTCACTGAATTTTCCTACCCCAAAATCACATATCACATGCCTATCTTGCTGTTGATAAAACTCACAATATGGCATTCACAAAATCACTTATTCACTTATAGCCATTCATATGCGAGATTTGGCATGTCCTAGAAATTAGACAGATTAGGAAAAAGACAAAACTGGAATATTTCACAGAAAATCACAGAAACGATAAAAACAAAAATGTAAAAAAAAAGGGGGCCTACCTGGCAGTGAGCCAGGGACCCTGTGGGTATGACATGTGGGCCATGGGCCCACTGTCAGTGGCTGGCTAAAAAATGGAAAAAGGGAGCCGATCGGATTCGAACCCGGGTCTCCTGGGTGCTGGCGTGGGGGTTCGACCGCTGGGCTAGGAGGGGGCATTCGATCTAAAGGGGGGCTAACTCCTATTGAACAGGCCAGGGGCGATGGTTTTCTTCTACCTCCAGACAGCGGAGAAGAGCTCGTCGCCGGCGAGTGGGACGACGATGGCGGCGACCAAGGGTTGCCGGCGGGGGTGCGAGATCCCTAGGGGGTCCCGTTCCCGGGGCTACCGCGGGAGGGAAGGGAGGCAAGGCGGGGTCGAGCTTCTCCGATCATAGAGAAGCGACGACGGCAGGCAGCTCGTATCCGAGAGCTCAGCGAGCTGGGTTGGCAGATGCGGACGTGTGTGAGGTATGCAGCAACACATTCATGCGGCGGGGAGGCACGGGCACGACGGATCTACAACACACTCAACCAACAACCACAAAGACGCAAGCTTGACCGGAGCACCGAGAACACGATCTTGGCACGAACAGATCTACGTGTACGGGGCACTAGAGCGCGAGGGTTTTGGGTAGGTAGGGAGAGGGGTATACCTAGTTTACCTATGTGAGGAATAAAAATATAGCTCTGAGTAAGATATACCGATAATGCTGAAGACGAAAGAGAGGATGCCTTCCGGGGCATCCCCATACTTCCCTGTCTCTTAAAATTCTGAACAATTAGGACAACCTTAAAAATTTGTATATAAATACTTTGTAAAAAACTCAGATCATTACCACACTCCAGTAAAAAATGAAAATTCCTATACTGGAGTCAAAAGTTTCTGTTTTGGTTCAACATCAATTCTACTCATCTTGTGAGTCATCCAAAGGCTTTACTTGGCACTTTATTGATATAAAAGACACAAAACATGACTACTAAAGTAGATTAATCATGTGAACACACAAAAACAGAAAGGAAAAGTGTTGGGTTGTCACCCAACAAGCGCTTTTCTTTAATGCCTTTTAGCTAGGCATGATGATTTCAATGATGCTCACATAGGAATAGTATTTGAAACATGCAAGGGAGCATCATGAAACACATGACAAGCACATTTAAGTCTAACCCACTTCCTATGCATAGGGATTTTGTGAGCAAACAATTTATGGGAGCAAGAATCAACTAGCATAAGAAGGCAAAACAAGCACAACTTTAAAACTTTGAACACATAGAGAGGAAACTTGATATTATTGCAATTCCTACAAGCATATGTTCCTCCCTCATAATAAATTTCAGTAGCATCATGAAGGAATTCAACAATATAACTATCACATAAATCATTCTTTTCATGATGCACAAGCATAGAATTTTCATTACTCTCCACATAAGTAAATTCATTTTCATCCATGGTAGTGGGAGCAAACTCAACAAAACAACTATCATGAGACACTTGATTGACATAACCACATTCAATATTAAAATCATGAAGACAAGTTTCATGGTTACTATCACTCTTTATAGCGTACATGTCATCATCATAATCATCATAGATAGGAGGCATGCCATCATCATAATAAATTTGCTCATCAAAACTTAGGGGACTAAAACTATCATCTTCATCAAACATAGCATCCCCAAGCTTGTGGCTTTGCATATCATTAGCATCATGGATATTCAGAGAATTCATACTAGCAATATTGCAATCATGCTCATCATTCAAGTTATTCTCATTAAGTAATTTCATAAACTCTTCCTCTATCAATTGAGCACAATTTTCCGAACCATCATTTTCACGGAAGACATTAAAAATACGAAGCAATTGATGCTACCTAAACTCCATTTTTTTGTAGTTCTATTTTATAAAACCAAACTAGTGATAAAACAAGAAACTAAAAGATTCAATTGCAAGATCTAAAGATATACCTTCAAGCACTCACCTCCCCGGCAACGGCGCCAGAAAAGAGTTTGATGTCTACTACGCAACTTTATTCTTGTAGACTTTGTTGGGCCTCCAAGCACAGAGTTTTGTAGGATAGTAGCAATTTTCCCTCAAGTGGATGACCTAAGGTTTATCAATCCGTGGGAGGTGTAGGATGAAGATGGTCTCTCTCAAACAACCCTGCAATCAAATACAAGAAATCTCTTGTGTCCCCAACACACCCAATACAATGGCAAATTGTATAGGTGCACTAGTTCGGCGAAGAGATGGTGATACAAGTGCAATATGGAAGGTAGATATAGTTTTTTTGTAATCTGAAAATATAAAAACAGCAAGGTAGCAAGTAACAAAAGTGAGCACAAATGGTATTGCAATGCCTGAAAACAAGGCCTAGGGTCCATACTTTCGCTAGTGCAATCTCTCAACAGTGCTAATATAATTGGATCACATAACTATCCCTCAATGTGCAACGAAGAATCACTCCAAAGTTCTTATCTAGCGGAGAACATAAGAAGAAATTGTTTGTAGGGTACGAAACCACCTTAAAGTTATCCTTTCCGATCGATCTATCCAAGAGTTCATACTAAAATAACACCGAGTTATCCTTTCCGATCGATCTATCTGAGAGTTCGTACTAGAATAACATCATATGATACGCATCAACCAACTCTAATGTCACCTAGATACTCCAATGTCACCACAAGTATCCATGAATTAATTATACGATACGCATCAAACAATTTCAGATTCATAATACTCAATCCAACACAAAGAACCTCAAAGAGTGCCCCAAGATTTCTATCGGAGAACAAGGCATGAAAACGTGCAATCAACCCCTATGCATAGATCCCCAAGGTCATCGGAATCCGCAAGTTGACGCCATAACATATATCAAGTGAATCACTTGAATACCCCAATGTCACTATGGGTATCCGCATGCAGGACATACATCAAGTGCTCTCAAATCCATAAAAGTATTCAATACGATAATAACAAAATCTCAAAGGGAAAACTCAATTCATCACAACAAGATAGAGAGGGGAAAACACCATATGATCCAACTATATTAACAAAGCCCGTGATACATCAAGATCGTGCCATCTCAAGAACACGAGAGAGAGATTAAACACATAGCTATCGGTACAAACCCTCAGCCCCAAGGTGGATTACTCACACATTATCATGGTGAGAAAGAGAGAGTTGTTGATGGAGAGGTGCAGCCCGAAAGAGATGGAGGCGATGGCGGCCATGGCGCTGGCGACGGGCGGCGGCGGTGGCGACGGGCGGCGGCCCCTTGCCCCCCCCTTCTTCCTTGGTCTTGGTGCTGCAATGGAGGAGCCTCTCCCCTTCTTGGCGGCTGCCAAGGGAGAGGCAAATTCGTGGCTTTTGGTGGCTCTCCCAAAATTAGGGTTTTTCTCTTCTTATATGTGCCTCTGTGGTGCTCTATGGCCCTCCGATGGATGGACCCTTGATCCAATGACTCTTGGGCACCTCTAGAACCTTCCTAGGGACTCCTCGCAGCCCTCATGAGTCCTCAAAGTTGTGGCTTGGCCGAATACATCAGATATGGTAAGAGTTGGACTCAATCATATCATCAATTCTCGTAATCCCGTAATCATATATTTTCCTCCAGTAAAACGGGTCTACAGGTCGCAGTCGAACTCCGTTTTGGACGAATTTGGAGTCCAAAATCAATGCCATAAAATTCTCCACACTTTCGTAGTTTTAGCTTTTTCCATTTGACGCCGTCTTCGGGGTCAAACTAACGATCTCTAAAAACTGTTCGTGGACAGATTTCAGGAAAGTCAGAGTCCTCCTCCAACAAGGATCCTTTTGTGTTTTTTCGACAATTTTCAATTAATTCCTGCACATCAAAGTGTGAAATAAGAACTTGTGCACTTTTGCAACCATTAATAGGTTAGTCCCAATAAATCATAAAACCATAGTAAAAACATAGACAAATATAACATGAATACTTCATAAATTATCGATACGTTGGAGACGTATCAGATGGTGATGCTGACAAAGGTGGGGGCGGTGGTAACGGGGATGCTAGTGGTGAGAGCATGGATAGTGGCATGAACAGTGGTTCTAGCAACGATGGAGAGAACCTAGGATATGATGAGGCAGTTGACAACAGCTCGGAAAGTGATGAGAACTCGTCAATGCAGTACTGGATTGAGAAGAAGAAAAACAGTCAAGAACCTGAAATACCAGGAACTCTTTCGCTAATGGATATTGTCAACCTAGATATCAGGAAGAATAGCACTATTCCTGAAATTCCGCTCCTTGAGGTTGGTTATGTTTCAGACGGTGTCTCACTTGAGTGGGAAAAGAACAAGATTTGTCATGAGCTAGTTGAAAGTCTGGAGCTTAAAGAATTGTGGGACTTCAGGTTGGAAGATTTTTGCCCTCGCAAGATACGCATTTAACTGATGAAGAAAGTATGTGGTTTGAACTCTGTTGACATGCCACTAGCAGATGTACCTAAAGTAGTTGTAGCACCAGCAAAAACCAAACCACCACAGCCCCCAAAGAAACAAAGAGAGGTGACCTTCACAGAACAACTAACTGTAGTAACTTGTGATGCATTGGATGAGTTAGCTGCTGTGAACAGAAGACAGATTGAAGCAAAGGCTGGAAGCATGCAAATGCCAACAACCAGTCAGACAACCACATCTGCAAATGAAGTATTTGCCAGAAACAAGAAGGCAACTCCAGGTTTTGCGAAGCCATGCTTGCTAACAAAGTCAGGGGGTTCGCATTTCGAGCAGACCCGAAGTGCAGCTACTGTGGAAGCAGCAGTATGTGCAAGCAAAATAGTGACCCCTATCACTGATCCAGCTGAAAACTTTTTGAAGGCATCAAATATTGAAAATGCGGCAACTCGGGCTAAGAGTGATGCAACTTTGTCCTTGCAACAGTCAAGTCTACCAACAAACCCAGTTGCACCACGCACACTTGGTAGTCACCATACAACAAAGCAAACAAACAACCATATGCAGGCAACTATACATCCAACTGTACCAAGTGAGGCCAAGTTAAATGCAACTTATGAGCAAAAGCAGCCAAGGTTACCACCAATGCAAGCTTCTCCTCTTACATTTGTGAAGGAGACAAATACCACAGGGCTCCATCAAGGAATGGCACAAAGGAGGCAAACACTTGGTGATCTTAATGGTCGACACAAACATGCTTTGCAAATTAATGAAGGAGTTACGGCTGAAACAGATGTGAGCCTTTCAGCAAAGAGAATTGGAAGAGCAACATCAAACAAGGAAAACCAGCCAGCAGAAATGCCTAAAGCCTATCCGAGTGTGGCAGCAAATATCGACAATCTTATTGCAAGGTGTGTGCCCCCAAGCACCAAGTTCGATGAAAGCAAGTTATGTATAGGTCAACAATCAGAATTGCCTCCTACATCATCACTTTTTGATGAAAGTCATCAAATACAAGTGCAACAGCTAGCGGGACTTCATGACGACTATTGCCCAGCTCCTAGTTTTGACATAGGCCTCGATGAAATTTTTGAAACAAGCAGTGCAGCAACATGCAACGACCTTGCCCCACCCTATCAGGTCAAGTTTGCACCTGATGAGGAGGTTCTGGAAGTGATTTTGTCTCAGCAAGTCAACATGATATACAGTAGCACTGACGACATGTGCCATTGATATGTATCCAACGTATCTATAATTTTTGCTTGTTCCATGTTGTTATATTATCATTCTTGGATGTTTTACAATCATTTTATAACAACTTTATATCATTTTTTGGGACTAACCTATTGACATAGTGCCAAAGTGCTAGTTGCTGTTTTTGCTTGTTTTTTTCTTCGCACAATATAAATACCAAACGGAGTCCAATCGCGACGAAACTTTTTGGAGATTTTTTAAATCTCCAAAAAGTTTCGTCGCGATTGGACTCCGTTTGGTATTGATTTTCAGCGAAGTAAAAAACAAGCAAAAACAGCAACTGGCACTTTCGCACTATGTCAATAGGTTAGTCCCAAAAAATGATATAAAGTTGTTATAAAATGATTGTAAAACATCCAAGAATGATAATATAACAGCATGGAACAAGCAAAAATTATAGATACGTTGGAGACGTATCACATTACTCCATTTTTCCAAGAACTTAATACACTAGATGCATGCTGGATAGCGGTCGATGTGTGGAGTAATAGTGGTAGATGCAGGCAGGAGTCGGTCTACTTATCTTGGACGTGATGCCTATATAATGATCATCGCCTTGGATATCGTCATGATTATTTGATCTTCTATCAATTGCCCAACAGTAATTTGTTCACCCACCGTGTGCTATACTCATGAGAGAAGCCACTAGTGAATCCTACGGCCCCCGGGTCTACTTTTCCAACATATTGCTTTCCGATCTATCTTTTTGCCTCTTTGTTTTTAGATCTACAAAACCAAAAACCCAAAAACATATTGCTGCATATTTTATTTGCTCTTTTTATTTTGTGTTCTTCAGAGATCTATCTCTCCTATCTATCACTACCTAATCTATCTTTTTACCGTAGAGAGATTGACAACCTCTCTTTCGCGTCGGGTTGCAAGTATTTGTTGTTTGTGTGCAGGTGCTGCTTATTGGGTGGTGGTGATCCTCCTACTAGTTCGATAACCTTGGTTTCACAACTGAGGGAAATACTTACCGTCGCTGTGCTGCATCATCCCTTCCTCTTTGGCCATCTTTGGACATTTTGCAGCACTCACACTGGTACTCTTCAGCATCAACTTCTATTGTCACAAAATAGCTTCTAGGACCATAATTAGCAACCCAACCTTCTCTGTTTGGATATAGCTCATAGATGTGACTGCCATGAGGACGCACGTTGTACTTTCCAATCAACTCAAACTCGGCACGAAATTTCTGGTAGATGTCTCTAGTGCATGCAACATACGCTTGCTTCTCAATTGGGTAATTGGACCACAGCTCAGCCTAAAGGTGGTATGTCCTGTAGTCATTCCCACCCTCTCGCACTAGCACATGTGTCTGAATCTTCTCGTATTGCTTCACAAAATTTAACACAGAGTTGTGTGGGTTAACATAATGCTTGAGAACAGCATTAAATCCTTCACTGCGTTGCGTTGACTGCAAGAAAGGAAAAAACCTATGTTTGAAGTAACACGGCACAAACATTGCCCTGTACTCATATAGCTTATCAAAGTGCGTGCCAGCAACAACCGGCCACTTCAGTACAAAAGCAGCCCACTTTTCCTCAAACTCTTCAGGAGTAAAGCTAAAGTCAATGCAATCATTCAAATCAGCTGACATTCCTGGGTTTCTTCCTATCAAGCCACCAAGTTTTTCTTGAGCTTTTTTCATTATATGCCAGCGACATCGACGGTGCACAGTAGTGGGGAAGATGTTTTGAATTGATGGTGCCATCGCACCATCTTGGTCAGTGATAATGTTGTCGGGCGCTTGACCATGCATTGCTTCAAGGAATGTAGAAAAGAGCCAATCGAAACTAGTTTCCAACTCTTGCCGAACAAAGCCACACCCCAACATGAATGACTGTCCATGACGATTGATTCCAATAAATGGAGCAAACGGCATGTTATACATGTTAGTCATGTATGTCGTGTCAAAGCATATACAATCATGATAAGCTTCATTGTAGGCCTTCCGTGCGGGGCCATCAACCCAGAAAAGGTTCTCCACCCTATCCTCTGCATCATATTTTACCTTATAAAAGAAGTCGGAATTTGTCTTCTGCATCTCTTTGAAGTAGGCAACTGTCTCAATCAAATCACCTTCCTTTGTTGCATCTCTGTTCAAGCTTGACTTGAGGTTTGTAATGTTCTTAGTAGTGTAAGGAACAATCAACTCTGTTCCGTAGTACTCTGATATGATATGCATCATTCGTCTTGAGAGAGAAAAAATTAGAACGTTACTAGGCAGTGAAAACTGAATATAGCAAGTCCACAGACAACTTCAGGCAAGTACACAGTACATGCAAGCAACTGCCACCCTTTTTTAAGGCAATTTGTTCTGCTATTTTTTACCAGAACACACAGTGTAGTACTTGTGAGTGAATGGCAGTATGTAAACCAAGTTCAAGCAACTGCACACTCGATGTGGAAGCAAACTCAAAATATTACTGAAATTCAACAGGTCACTAAGGTTACAAAAGCTTACAAAGCAAACAATTACACACAGTAGATTCAAGCAACACAATCCATAGGCTTTTTTGTTGCTCACATACCTGCAGTCAAGTTGCAATTATGAAGGTTTGTCAGGAACAACCTCTCTTCTTGGGGGATGCCTTGGTGTGACCGCAAGTATTTAGACAAAGACGGCTTGTCAACCAGTGGATGGTTATGCTCAGCAATGAAATACGTCACCTCCCATCGCCCATCAATCAATTTAACTATCATCTTGGCTTTGCACCCTGTCTGAATTATTTTCTCTCTTTTCCGTTTCTTCATCTTCTTCTTTTGTTCAGCAGCATCGTCAGCAAATATAATGACATCATCATCATCTGCATGTTCAGAAGCATCTCCATCTGAATGAACTATAGGTGCAGTCTTAGCAACTTGGTCATTGTTTTTTGGGTTCCTAAACTTGTTGCACACAAATTGGTACTTCTCCATTTCTCCAGTAATATCAGACCTTCTTGACATGTGCATCTTGATTGAAAAGCCCTTCTGCAAAGAATAAGCATTGTAGTGCTCCCTTGCGCCTTGCAAAGTGTCAAATCTCATACCCAATGAAGGCTCTTTTGGCTGAGACCATGCTTCATCATCATTAACAGCAACCTCCGCAGCACCCTCATTGCCAATAGTACCTCCTGTTCCACCAATAGTATTTGTATCATCAAGTGTGTGCTCTTCTGTCTGGAATGCTTCAACTGCAGGGGCAGCAACATTGTGTGTGGCAGTAGGGTTGGTAGATTCAGCGACAAACTCAACGTTTGTTGCCTCGAACCCACGGGTAGTTGGTTGCATGTAGAACATGGGATCACCATTCTCGACTTGAACACTAGGTTGCAATTCATCAATAAGGCCATCCGGTAATTCATTAAGATCAATCATCTCCCCCTGCATATGTTGGTTAAAAGACATATAAAGACATGAATGTCATTTTCAACCTCGAACTTTGGCATTTTTGTTTTTGGTGCAATATACAGGAACTGCTAAATGATTATGTAGCAACAATGCAGTAAAATTACGCAACAAAAGAAACCTTTACTGTCCTTACATTTTTATTTTTTCCACAAAGGCATAATATATTTTTATACTTGCTGTTTTACAGGGGGTGGACCTGGAAGAAGAGAAACAAAATGCCTGATGCAGCTTCTTTTGCATTAAAAATTCAGGCAGTAATAAGGCGGGATGACTATAGATATTTGGTTTATTCCACATGGTTTTGGAATGTTCAAAGACATGTTTGCTGCCTTTTGTGTAATACGGTTCAGTGCTAAACAAGACATGTTTTCGCGCCTTTTGAATGCTTTTGAATGCTCCATGGACAACTCCATCATGTTTAGTGTCCATCATATGTTCTTTCTGTGCATTTTCTCCAAAAGTTTTTTCAGGAGCCAAAAGGATAGACTCATCTACGAAAGAAGTTGTCAGAAATCTCAACCACTTTTTGCTTGTATATACTTGTCTTTCACCAAAACTATCCTGAATCATTTTTTCCATGTTGTTCCCACTCTTTTTTTTTCATTTTTACAGGGTATACCAAGGAAGTATCTAGGATTAATTTGGCAGAAACCAACCACTACCAATAAAGGTAGTGGTTTAACAGTCCTTTTTACACAAGTCTTTTTTCTTTATTCGTTGTACTATAGTTGCATGTGCAATTGTACTTTCTTTTGTTACTATTTTTATTGCCACAAACACAGTTGCCTAATCAGATATTCACAGAGAACTATCTTTAGGATTATGGTAAATCAGGAATTTTTGATCTTAAAAAGTTGCTTTTGCTGTCACATAGTCAGTTTGCTTTGCAAGTATTTTAACAACAGCTGCTGCAAACTTTTACAGTTTTACATATCAACATAAATTAAAAATCAATAGTTGCTTACCATCAGAACAAATTTTTGCTTAAAATCAAGTATAAACCAAGTTTGGAATTTATTTAGTTGTTATGTTTGTGCTGAAGTTGTTCTGTTTCTTAGTGCATACTTCTATGCTCACTAAACTGCCTAACCATTGCACTACAGTTGCATACAAGCCTGACAGTAATTGCTACAAAGCATCCACAGTTTGACAGCATCCACCTGTAGCAAAAATAGTTGATCACCAGCATAGAAGTATCACAGCTTCTATGCACACTAATTTGCTTAACTGTTTGCACTATAGTTGCCTACAAGTTTGACAGTAATTGCTATAAAACTTTCACAGTTGAGCAGCAGACATTTTTTACTACTTTGTGCACTACTTTTGCTCAAGTTTTGTACTACTTTTGCAAAATAGTTGACAGGAATTTGCTTAACATTTGCACTATTTTTGCCTAAGATTTGTACTACACTTGCCTAAAAATTTTTAAAAAGTTGTTTCTACTACTTTTTTGTCTGACTATTGCACCACAGTTGCCTACCCCTGCTACTTTTTTTGCATAAGTTTTGCACTACAGTTCTTAATTGTCTTTTTTACAGGTAAAAGGTGCACCAGATCCATACAATCTTGGAAATTAAGTTAGCAGATCTCAGGGGTGGGGGTGGGGGATGCACAATGAACAAAATGAGGCTGAGGGGTAAAAAATCGCACCTCCCTCTTGTGGAGAGCAGCAGCTCTTCCCCTTGGTTTTAGAAGCAATTTTTTGGAGCTCTAGTGGTCCAGATCCATGGCGATCTGGTCTCTCACGGCTAAAACTTGGGGGAGAAGAAGATGTGACAGGGACAAGGGGCAGGTGGAGAGAGGGGGAGGGGACGGGCAGGGTCACGGGGGTTGGGGGGAGGGAGAACGTGATTTATGGGGACCAGCTCAGCCTCCCAGTCGTGGCGCGAGGGACGCGCTGTGGTTGATCGTGCGCGGGCCTCCTTTCCTTTTCTGTTCGCATGGACCAGTACTTACCTAATCTGGCTGATTGCTTGATATACCTAACCAGCACTCAGTTGCTGCCTAGTCGCGTCCATTTTCAAAATAATCATATCTTTGAAATCCTAAGTCCAATTTCACCATGTTATATATGAAATTTGATTTTAAAAATGTGTAGAATCTAAATATGATGTTATTTTTATTTGTTAACTATTATAAGAAAATCTATTTAGGGTGCAACCTAAATCAATGACGCATGATCCGTCATTCCTTGGTACCAACGTCGATTCGTATTGCAAATGAACATGCGACACACATTGCTATGTGCTGCTAGGCAAGGAGAGAGTGTGGGAAATGATTACAATGAATCAACTACAATCCATAGGCATGATGTACTTCCACCAGCTTCTCTCTTTGTACATATCCCATGATCGAAGACCCTACGTACATTCTTTTTACGAAACCCGCACACGTACTTACCAACGGACCACACAATTCTTTTCTATAGTGAATGCACAAATAATTTTTATAGCATATCACTAGAAGAAAATAGGGCTTTGAAACGGGCCAGAATATTGCATTAGTCCCGGTCGTGTTACGAACCGGGACTAATGGGTGCATCAGTCCCGGTTCATGAGGCCAGGGTGCCGGCCGGGCCTCGGCAGGAACCAGTCCCGGTTCGTCTGACCCCTTTAGTCCTGGTTCCAGACATGAACCGGGACTAAAGGGCCTCGCTCCTGGCCCAGCCCCTTTAGTCCCCGTTGGTGGTTGGAACCGGGACTAAAGATATGCCTATATATATGCTTGCCCCTGCCCGCTCACTCTGTTTTTATGGTCGGCCGGCGCGTGTGAGGTGTGTGCTGCTCTGCTCTCACCTCCTATGCACATGAGGTGTTCAATGAAATGCCAGAGCCATGCTTAATCTTTCTCCTCTCCAAGCTCGACCTCCAAGCTCCATTTTTCTCAAGATTTGTCTAGGTTTGGCGGTCCGTCACGTCCCATCCCCGTCCTCACCGACGTCGATCATCCGCGCCGATCTCGTCGCCGGCACCACCGTGGTGAGCCTCTTGTTCTTATCTTCTTTTTAAAAGAAAAAAGTTCTTATTTGTATGACTTACATAGATACTTGTATAAATTTCTTACTTTTATTATTGTTTGTTATTATATAGGTCCATGGTTATGGTATCCGCCCACGTCGGCCCTCGTCCGGTCTATGATTCGGATGGGGTATATTATCTTTTATAACTATTTGTTTCATTTAGTGTTTATGACAATTATGCCCACCAACGTGACATAGATGTGTTTATTCTAGGAGGTATGTGAACCGGAAATTCCAACCGACCCTCTTGTCGAGAGGTTAAATTTAGTTGAAAAAAGAAAATGAGGATTTGAAAGAAAAATTGAAAAGAATTGAGGAGAAGAAGATGAAATTGGAGTTGCATGTTGCCGATGTCGTCCATGACCACAAGATCAAGATGGATGCAATGCGCTTGAAGATTAGAAAGATAAGAAAATATGCCATTGATAATGAGGCTTGGTATCATTATGTTGTTGGATCAATTGCTACCTTAGTTGCGATTATGATCGCATTTGTTGTTGTATTTAAATGTTTTAAATAGTTGTATGTTAGTTTCAATTTATGTTTTAATTAGATGCTCTAGAGACCTATATGTTGTTCTATGAGAACTATGTATGAACTTTATGTATTTATTTTTTCCTCTATAACTTTTGATCACTACTGTATTTTGGTTTTAATGTGATGATGAACTTGTATTAATTTGGTCACTTCTCTATTCATGATGTTCTGTAATGGTTTTTGATACATTAGCACATGCTATGTGGGTGAAATTATGATACCATGCCAATTTTCAACCATTTCAGAGTTCATTTGCAGTGCTTTTCAATTTCAGGGTCATTTTAGCTCAAAATAAATCATGAAATGCATGAAAAATAGCAAATGAAGTCAGAAAAGGGTTGAAAAGTGATGATGTGGTTTTGAATGGTGCATATTGAATGCAGAAAAAGTCTTGAGTTAAATATGTTTAAAAATATGAAATCCCTTTGTAATAGACGAGTTTTCGTTCGAAACCTTGGTACTTCGAAGGAGATTGTCCAGTTTGTACACGAAGTGCATCCAGTTTTTCCCGTAACCCTCACAACTTTTTAGCACATGCTATGTGGGTGAAATTATGATACCATGCCAATTTTCAACCATTTCAGAGTTCATTTCCAGTGCTTTTCAATTTCAGGGTCATCTTAGCTCAAAATAAATCATGAAATGCATGAAAAATAGCAAATGAAGTCGGAAAAGAGTTGAAAAGTGATGATGTGGTTTTGAATGGTGCATATTGAATGCAGAAAAAGTCTTGAGTTAAAATATGTTTAAAAATATGAAATCCCTTTGTAATAGACGAGTTTTCGTCCGAAACCCTCATACTTCGAAGGAGACTGTCCAGTTTGTACACGAAGTGCATCCAGTTTTTCCCGTAACCCTCACAATTTTTTAGCACATGCTATGTGGGTGAAATTATGATACCATGCCAATTTTCAACCATTTCAGAGTTCATTTGCAGTGCTTTTCAATTTCAGGGTCATCTTAGCTCAAAATAAATCATGAAATGCATGAAAAATAGCAAATGAAGTCAGAAAAGGGTTGAAAAGTGATGATGTGGCTTTGAATGGTGCATATTGAATGCAGAAAAAGTCTTGAGTTAAAATATGTTTAAAAATATGAAATCCCTTTGTAATAGACGAGTTTTCGTCCGAAACCCTAATACTTCGAAGGAGATTGTCCAGTTTGTACACGAAGTGCATCCAGTTTTTCCCGTAACCCTCACAACTTTTTAGCACATGGTACGTGGGTGAAATTATGATACCATGCCAATTTTCAACCATTTCAGAGTTCATTTGCAGTGCTTTTCAATTTCAGGGTCATCTTAGCTCAAAATAAATCATGAAATTCATGAAAAATAGCAAATGAAGTTAGAAAAGGGTTGAAAATTGACGATGTGGTTTTGAATGGTGCAAATTGAATGTAGAAAAAGTCTTGAGTTAAAATATGTTTAAAAATATGAAATCCCTTTGTAATAGACGAGTTTTCGTCCGAAACCGTGATACTTCGAAGGAAATTGTCCAGTTTGTACACGAAGTGCATCCAGTTTTTCCCGTAACCCTCTCAACTTTTTAGCACATGCTATGTGGGTGAAATTATGATACCCTGCCAATTTTCAACCATTTCAGAGTTCATTTGCAGTGCTTTTCAATTTCAGGGTCATCTTAGCTCAAAATAAATCATGAAATGCATGAAAAATAGCAAATGAAGTCAGAAAAGGGTTGAAAAGTGATGATGTGGCTTTGAATGGTGCATATTAAATACAGAAAAAATCTTGTGTTAAAATATGTTTAAAAAAATGCAGAAAAAGTCTTTTATAAAATTGTAATAGCACAAAGAATGAACTAAAGAGAATGAATTAAATATAATATTCTTCATTAGCAAAAAGAATAAAAATAATATTAACTAAAATTATCAAAGTATTTATTTGTTAAAAACTTTAATAGTAAAATGAATTTTCATAAATTATATTTTGTTACAAGCTTTAATAGAAACTAAAAAGCTTTTATAAAACTCTAATAGCAAAAGGAATCGACTAAAAAGAATCGATAAAAAATAAAACTTATGCAACTATAATTATATAAAATTTATACAACTAAAATTATATAACTAAAAATAACATATGCAAAAAATAACATTAAAAATCATAATATATGCAAAAAAAAGGCCCGCCTACTAGGCACGACGGCCTGCATACGACTAGAAACCCTACAAATGGGCCAGGATGCAGGCCCGTAGTGCTAGCAAGCCCAATAGGGCGTCAAATAGGCATGTACTGCCTGCATTAGAGAGGAGCTCGAGAGGGCTGCGGCAGCAGCGCTTATAAACCACTCCGAGCCCCTCTCGACTAGCGAGGTGGGACTAAACTTTTGGTACGGGAAGCACAACCCTTTAGTCCCGATTGGTGCCACCAACCGGGATTAATGCCCCCCCCCCTTTAGTCCCGGTTGGTGCCACCAACCGGGACTAAAGGTCTCTGCTTCCCGCCCTTTGGGCTGCTGGAAATTGACCTTTAGTCTCGGTTGGTGGCACCAACCGGGACTAAAGGGGGGTATTAGTCCCTGTTGGTGGCACCAACCGGGACTAAAGGTCTCTGTATATAAGCGGGAGTTGGGAAAATTTGCCAAAAGACATCTGCATTTCCCCCGACGACGCCGGCGACCACCTCGACGCCGGCAGGCTGCCCGAGCTCGCCGTCGCCTCTGAGCCATCCCCGAGCCCGCTCCTCGTCGCCGGACCTCCCCGCCGTCCTCGTCGCCGGACCTCCTCGTCCTCCTTCCCGAACCTGCTCCTCGTCGCCGCCCCAACGCCGTCCCCGAGCCCTTCCCGACGCCGTCGCCTCGCCGTCGCCCCCGACGCCGTCCTCCTCCCGACGCCTCGCCGTCGCCCCCGACGCCGTCACCTCGTCGCCGTCCCCGAGCCCTGCCCGACGCCGTCGCCTCGTCGTCGCCCCCAACGCCGTCCTCCTCCCGACGCCTCGCCGTCGCCCCCGATGCCGTCGCCTCGTCTCCGCCCCCGACGCCGACCCCAAGCCCTGCCCGACGCCGTCGCCTCGCCGTCGCCCCTGACGCCGTGGGTACTGTCAAAAGAATTGGGGACAATATAGCTCCTTTTTGCAAATCAAAGAACAATTTTTTGCATTAGAGTTCATTTTGTCTTTGCTATGTTTCTGCCATGCCATGCTATGTTTGTTGCATCAAATATGTATGAGATGTTAGATGGATAGATAGATATGTTTAGATGGATGGATGACCATTTTGTCTTTAGAGTTTATTTAGAGTTCATTTTGATGTTCATTGAAGAACTTTTTGTTGTGGCAAAGTTATGAAATTTAGAGCTTTTGACCTTAATTATATCGCAAAGTTGTGGCAAACTTTAGGAATGTTGTGGCATATACTCTACTCTGCTCAAGATCGATGGATGGATGGATGTATATATATAGAAAATGTTGATATGATGAATTTTTTTTGTTCATAGATTTTTTTTGTCCATGTATGTATGTATGTATAGATGGATGGATTGATGTATATAGAAAATGTTGTGATTAAGTCTATGTTTGCCACTAATCCATCTCTCATGGTTGTATATTGCCACGTTGTAATATTTGCAGAAACTATGGACAGAGACTTAGAAAAAGAAGAGTTGTTGGGGGATATAATCCGCGACGGAGGTGATATCGATCTCAACTGCTTGTTGTTTCTCAACGAGACCGATGGTGAGGAAATAGAGGATGGCGGCTCCAGTGAGGAGGAAGGAGATCATGACGGCTCTGGTGATCGAATTGAGGACGAAGGAGATCATGACGGCTCCGGTGATCGAATGGAGAAGGGAGCCATAACTGCTTCAAAGTCCGGCGAGGTATATATTAATTAATCCTCTGCTGACTAGATGCATTAATTTTTTTGTATGTACATATATTAACGCTTCTTTCTTCTTTTAATTAGCCATCCGGATTGAGCTCCACTTCGGTAAGGAGACGAGGCCCGCTGAGAAGGTTGGACTCGGAAGAAAGGTTCACGATCGAAGAAGTCTCTCTAGAAGGCCAACCGATTGCTCCCTACCAGACCAAGAACAAATTTATACATCAGTGCGGAGTTATTGTTAGGGACATCCTCCCGATCAGCTGCCAAGAATGGAATAAGAAGAAGGACCCTCAAGTTCCTTATGTCAACGATAGACTGAAAGATGATCTTTGGACCAATCTGATGACAAATTTCAGCCTACCGCCAGAGGAGGATCCAAATAACCCAGTTATACAGCGAAAGGTCAAGGCGTTTGCTCTTAAGAAGATGGCAGAACTATTCAAGAACTGGAAGAAAGAATTGAACAGGAAGTTTGTCGAGAAAGACAAGACTCCAGAATTCAAAGGTCAATATGAGAAGATGAAAGATCACTAGCCCGCATTTGTGGCCTACAAGAAATCGGAGAAGGCTAAGAACAGGCCACTTACAAATAAGAAAAATGCCGCAAGGAAGGAGTATCACCATGTTACGGGGTCAGGTGGCTATAACAAAGCCCGGCCTACGTGGGACAAAGCTGAGCAAGACCTGCTTGCTAAAGATGTCCAACCAGCGACATTGCACTGGCCAGATCGGGCAAGGACTTGGTTCTTCGGGGTTGGGGGAACTTTGGACCCAGAAACAGGGAAGTGTGTCTGGACGAAAGCTCAACTTGAAATACCCATCACAAAGCTTGAGAAAGCAATCAAGGAAGCGCTGGAAGGGAAGTTCATTCCCGACAGAGAAAAGGACGAGCTGTCAAAGGCCCTCGGGAATCCTGAACACCCTGGACGAACACGAGGCACATCAGGCTCCGTTCCGTGGAAGGTTGGGTTTCCCGACAGCACTGGTTACAGAAGCCGACAGAGAAAGAAGAAAGAGGAAGCAAGCGAAATGCAGAAGATGAATGAAAGATTAGCGAAACTACAGGCACTTGAGAGCCAGCGAGCTACTGGCCAACCATCTCAGCGGCACGAAGATCCTTCATTGGAGACTACCCACGATGCTACCCCACCATCTTGGTGGAGAAGGAGCGTGGCTTCCACTGAGCTCGTTCATCCTGATAGCACGGCTCCTCGCTACCCCGTGGATGGTATCACGAATAATGAACATTGTGTGCTAATGGTGAAATGTCATAACCTGACCTTGAAGGCGGCGATCGGCTATGTCTTACCTCCTCGACCTGATGCAACTTTCCATTGCACTCCGGTTCCAGCTGGCTTTGCTATTGTCGGGGTGGATGAAATAATGGACGGATTTGATGGGCTGGAGCTTGAGTACGCTACAGGTGAAGGGGAGCTTCTTCTTCGATATGCCTTAAGGACTACCTGTCTATGGAGAAAGGAACACATCGTGCTTCCATACTGGACGCCGCCTCAGTAGACTCAGGCGGAGGAGGCCCCGGTACCTGAGTCGTCTCCGGTGCGTCAGCCGTCTCCGGTGCGTCAACCGTCTCCGGTGCGTCAGCCGTCTCCGCTGCCTGTGTCGTCTCCGGCACGTCAGTCGTCTCCGACGCGTCAGCCGTCTCCGCCGCCTCATCGGACTTCGACGAAGGAGGCCCCTCAGCAGAATCCTCCTCCGCCTCAGCTGTCTCCGCCACGTCATCGGACTCCACCTCCTCCGCCGCCTCAGCAACATCGGAAGAGAGCCGCCGCCACTCCGGCGGCTAGCAGCAGTACAAAACAGAGGACATTCAGATCAGGCCCAAGCCTCAAGGCTCCTCCCAAGTTACCCTACGAGAGGTCTGAGGAGGAACTCAACGAGATCGTGGATGCCGAAGTGAAACGTCAGCTTGCACCGAAACGCCCACCTCAAGAGGAGAAAATAGATCCGGTGAAAGCGAAGTGAACTCTGGAGGCCCTTAGGCGACCACCACCGCCTCCGCCGCAATCAAACTATGACCGATGTATTCAAAAGACACATGATCAAGCGAGGCGGTCGGGAAGCTTAGGTAGCAGTGGCGCAAGAAGTGGGAAAACAATTCCCCAGCTCGGCAACCAAGGACTGCAATCGTGCCCTCCGCTCAAGGTGGTTACCGATATCGCTAATGATACAGAGAAAGCGGCCACTGGTCTTGCTATCACTGCTGCTGATTACTTACCCGACTCGGTACAGTTTGAAAAGGCTGAGGTAGTACAAACCTTAAAATACGCGAACGGGAAGCCTCTCGTCACACGTGAGGAGCTCGACCGTCTACCAACGATGATGCGACGATTGCATGAATGGTACTTGAAAGCCTGCAAGGACGGGACCGACAATATCTTCGTGGGAATTAAAGATGAGAACTTCTTCAATGGAGAGCAGGTGTTGTTCGTTGAATTTGAAGAAATATTTCAGTTATACAATCAAAAGGAACTCGACAAAACTATCGTCAGTTCCTATTGTCTGTAAGTATTTTTTCTGTAATTAAGTCTCTAGCTCACCTCGTTCATTGCATGTATTAATTATCCTCACACTATATTATGCAGATTGAAGATCCTCGAATGCAAACAACAACAAATCTATGACATTGGGTTCATTGACCCAAATTTCATAAATGAACATACGTTAGAAAAATTTCCTGCCGATACAGAGAAAAACTTGCTAAAGGCGTTACCTGGACAACAAACCAGAAAGGAAATACTATTTCCTTACAACTTCAAGTAAGTGTTACTATCTTGTGCACATTCTGTTTCGCTTACTCGAGGTTAAGTGCAATTAACGAGTTATGCGTGCGCAGTTTCCACTTTATTCTGCTAGACATTCAGCTTGAAGAGGGAAAAGTAACTGTCTTGGACTCGAGACGTAAAGACCCTAAGGAGTGGACGAACATGAGGCAAATGCTTCAGAAGTAAGTTCAATCATTATCGCACCATATAGGCAACTTTCGTTCATTTTCTGATATCAAGTAATCATTTTCTTTGCCGGGCAGGGTTTGGAAAAAGTTCACCAAAAAGGTTAAGGGTGTCAGCTGGAAACTGGAGCTGCAATTTGTACACCCCAAAGTAAGTACTACTCTAGTACCGCGCATCTCTCATTGATGCTAGTTTCAATACCATTATCATGCTTGGTTATCATTTTGATTGAACTCTATTCTCGTAAAATGCTTGTTGCACGCAGCCGGGACTAATTTATGTGCATACTATGTTTGCGAGTTCATTCGCCACTCGACCTCTGAGCGGGGCCGGGGCATATCTTTACAACAATTTGAAGTACGTAAACAATATTCACATTTTTATTTTATTACCATCAATTGTGTTGAGTTTCATTCATATATTGACCCCCTTCTTGAAATTAGATGTGGCAGAAGCGGGACGAACTCCTAACAACTGATCGCATACGAGCAATTCAAGAGGAATTGGCGGGATTCTTTGTTGATCATGTCATACCTAAACATGGAGAATACCATAAGGAGATGCTATTCGATGTTGGCAATTAGATATTAAGATCGTAAGAGATGTTATATTGTATATATTATATGTAATAGCGTCGAATAGATTTACGAAAACTTGTTGCATTGTTCGACTAAGCACAGAGAAAGAGAGGTCACTTCTTCTCTTTATATATTGATCATGACGATGTTGTGTAATGGCGTTCTTTCATTGCTATATGTAGTAGCCAGCATCGAGTTGAATGAAAAGCATAAAATAAAAATGGTAAACACAAAAATAAAAGGGGGAAACACAATATGAAAACCCCTAAACCCTCCAAAACCCCTAAACCCCTCCTTTCAAAAAAAAAACCCAGCGCCTGGCAGCTGCTGACGCGTGGCTGTCTTTTAGTCCCGGTCGGTGTTACCAAGCGGGACTAAAGGTCCTCCTGCCAGGCACCCCACGGCGGCCACATGGAGCTCCTTTAGTCCCGGTTCATAGGCCAACCGGGACTAAAAGTGACGGGCATTAGTCCCGATCGTTTTGTCCCGGTTGTAGAACCGGGACTAAAGGCCCTCTGGAACCGGGACTGTAGCCCTGTTTTCTACTAGTGTATACATACACTCATAAATTCTTGAACATCATAAGTACATGAAGATTTATTTTAAAAATATCCAAACAATTCTTCTGATAGTAATGAACGTTAATATTGAAACCGATACATAAGATCTTTATTTGTGTTTTATCCGCCGCATGTGACGGTGACACATATAAACTTTCTTAAATAGACTTAATTTATAGACCCCGACCTCCTTAGTGTCGAACGACACCGGCCGGTTGCTATATGAATCTGGCTGTAGGTGAATCAAAATTGAATTGGAATGAGAACAGTGGCTCGAATAAAAAATACTTACTCTCCCGTTACAACGCACGTGCATGTTTGCTAGTAACTTAAAAAGAGGGGAGGGGTCTCTTTGAAATGTAGGGTTTGTTGCATTTCCCTAGAGAAAACAACATAAAAATTGTAAAATTGGCCCTTTGGATCTTTAGATGCTTCAGATTACAAAGTAATAAGGGCATCTCCAACGCCGGCCCGCAAATTCCTCCGGTATATGTTTGTTTTTTGTGTCCAGACGTGATCCGCGGATGATAAGAAATGGAACCATCCAACGCTAATTACAAAGTATCCGGCTGGGAGGAGAAAAAGTAGGTGAGAACCATGCATGGGTGGGATATTTGTGGTTTAGTGCCCGCTCGGGAGGAGAGAGAGAAGAGGGGGACCATGCATGTGCAGATGGGAGGAGCGAGAGAAGAGAGGGACATGCATGTGATTGGTCAAGTGCATGTCCGGACTCCCGCAAAGCTCTCCCGCATTTGTCTCCGATTTGCCGGGAAACGGACGTCCGAACCACTTCGTGGACCGATGCATGACCGCGTTGGATTGCAAAAGTGTCCGATCGAACATATACTGGAGTTTTGCGGGTCTCCTTGGAGATGCCCTAAAGCATCTACAGTCGGACTTTGCAAATCCGGCCCCTCAAACGCCCGCGGACGCACCCGGGAACGTCATCGTCCGGCTACTCCATCACTACTAACATGCCATCGGACTACCAAAATTTGGTTGTTTGACTATGGTGGAGATCATCCACGTCCGTTGAGCCGACGCTATGGAGTCGCACCAGACAGATCCTGCCCTCAGCTTGGCACTGTCCTCGCGGGGAGCGGCGGAGTGTAATGCAGACCGCCATTGCCTCCTCTAACCCGCAGGGGATGACACCCCAATCGATGAATTCGGACTAATCAGAGTCAGATCCGCTGCCCGCCATGCCGGAAAAGGCCGGAGATCGCCGGAGATGAGCTTGGGTGACGGATGGGAGTGGAGGGAAGTGTAATGAAGTGACTAGGGTTTGGTCCAGCGAGCAGATGGGGACGAATATATGGGGTCGACGCGGGCTAGGCCGACGTGACGGTCATGCCTGGGCGCCCCATATCCGCCCCATATTTGAGCTGGATATGAGTGGTGCCAGTCAGCCCGAATGTTTGAGGCCCATTTAATGCACCCGACTGGGTCAAAATTTCGTGACCGGTCGGCGATCCGCCCGGATGTTTGAGGAGGGTTTGGGACGCCCGACTGTAGTTGCTCTAAGAACGTAAAGAAAAGAGGAGGCTTGTGGGGACACGTAAAAGTTTCTCTTTGATGTCCAAAATTAAGATCGTGTTAGGATTATTTCAAAATTCATATGATCTCTATAATTTCATCTCTTTTTTTTTTGAGCTGATAATTTCATCTCTTTGATGTCTATCCCCTAAAAAAAAAATCTCTTTGATGTCTATACAGGGAAAAGTCATGTGTCAGTTTCTTTTTCCGCACAAGGAAAACAATCTCGTTTCACTTTCACCCTCTGATGAAGTCTGAAGCTGGTCGTGGTTGAGCCCAACCACTTCACCCTCTTCCCCTATCCAGATCCACACCAAACAGGCGAGACCACCACCGCCATGGCAGCGCCGCCACAGCCGCCGCCACCGCCACGCCGCCGCACCTCGTCGCCGGTGCTCCCGTACGATCTCGTCGAAGATATCCTCCTCCGCCTCCCACACGACGACCCAGCCTGCCTCCTCCGCGCCTCCTTCGCCTGCAAGGCCTTGGGCCGCGCCGTCTCCGAGCCCCACTTCCGCGGCCGCTTCATGGAGGAGCATCAGCATCGGGCGCCGCCCTTGATCGGTTTCCTCCACAACTGGAAGAACGAGAGCGTCCCCCGCTTCCTCTCCACCACCGCCTCGCCCTTCTCCCTCCCCGCCCCAGACCGCGCCTCCTGGCTCGCCCTCGACTGCCGCCACGGCCGCGCCCTCTTCCTCTCCCAGCCCGAGGGATCTGGCGCTCAGGAACTCCTTGTGTGGGATCTAAGCACAGGCATACGGCGGCGCATACCAGTGCCCCCGCTGCGCAGCAGCTACGAGTGGCCGACCGCGGCCGTGCTCTGCGCAGCGGACGGATGCGACCACCGCGACTGCAACGGGGGTCCCTTCCGCGTGGTCTTCGTCTTCACCGTCTTCCGAGTTCAGATGCTGTGGCCCGGTCTCACGTCGGTGTGCGTCTACTCATCAGAGACTGGCACCTGGTCCGGTGAACTGAGCAGGGTTAGTCACATGTGCCGCTCGTTGACGTTTAGGTGTCATTCCAGCCTGCTCCTCGGGAGGTCTCTGCTCTACTTCTTGTCCGACAGTGGGACGATGCTGTGCTATAACTTGGCCAGCGACGTCCTAACTGGGTTCGACACGCCCTACAGGAGCATTGGCGGGGAGCCGCTATTTAACCTCATGGTGGCGGAGGATGGTGGAATTGGACTTAGTGAGGCCTTTGATTCGCAACTCAAATTATGGTCAAGGGAGGAGAGTGATGCACAATGGGTACTTAGCCGGGTCATCGACCTGGAAGATTTGCTCCCAGCTGGTGTTCTCGTGGATGCAGAGACACAAGTGATGGTATTGGGATTTGCCGAGACAGTGAATGTCATTTTCGTTAACACGGTTGCTGGACTCTTCACAATCGAGCTACAATCCGAGCAGGTGAAGAGGGTGTGTGATAATCATGGCTTCTGTAATTTGATTCCAGTTGTGAGCTTCTACACTCCTGTGGACCGCCTCGAATACCAGGATCTTCTGCCGTCGGTTCCTAGAGTGGAGGTAGGCGATGAGGAGAGAACAGTAGATGAGGCACAGCAGCTGCTTAACAAGGGGTCCAATACTATCAAGGAGGGTGGTTTTGTCAACTCCTTTGTCAGCGATGACCGCAATATCATGTGAGTGACCTACACTCCCAAAATGCCTCCCCTGTTCTGAGCTATGCAATGCTGAAACATGTGTATGCAGGGCCCTGTGTGTATGGATTTGATTGTGGGAAAAATACTTCCCATTAGTTCGGTACTCTTTAGGATCAGTTGTTGGTTGTTTCCATGTGCCCTTAGTTACTTTGGGACTTTGTGTCTTTCAGTTTGGAAGATGAGTTTACAAAGGTTTTAGATGTTCTGCGACAAAATGGTTGCCAAGCAATGTTTTTCTTTCTTTTGATCGACAGCGACCCCAACTGCGTTTGAGCGATTCTGTGGGTCGAACTAGCCTTAGTGTTTTGATGGCAGTACTTGAGAGTTAGGACCTGACATCTTTTGTTATGATTTATGCATTGCCACGAATATCAAATCAAAGTGTATATATTGGAGGGATATGTATTATCCTTTTTGAGAAGAGTTCTATACCTCTGCTCCTGGCTAGTCTCTTGTTATAAACATCAGTGAACAGAGCATAGTTACCACCTCGTGTCATCAACATGGTTGATGGAATAATTTTAGCTGTGCTATTCTACCTCAGATTGCAGTAACTTTCATGTCCTTGTATTGTCTATAAACTTAACAATTATAGACTAATAAAAATGTATGCCTTTGTTTTCACCTAGGGTTTGGACATACAAAGCTCGAGAGGTGAATGATTCTGAGGACTCAAAGACCTCTGATAGCAATGGTGAGGATGCTGCTCCATCTTCGGAGTACTGTATTATCATTGTCCCTTTCTTTGGACCAGCAGTGCTGCCAGTGCGGCACAACTGCATGGTGAAATACTTTATTTTCTTTGAAGTTTGCATTGCTCTCCCAAGATTTCGCGTGAAATTTAACTTCTATGGAAGAGTTCCACAAGTAATTTTTGGGATCAACAGGACCCACAATTTTAAAGAGGCACTGCCACTGCCCCCAATTAGTCATATACTCCCACAGAAAAAATAGCCATGTAATCCTGCGTATGCAAACTACTAGTAGTCTTGCTTGGGACTTGGAAGGAGGAGCTGTTTGCTATTTATACTTATCTCTTGAATTCTCGTCGACGTTCCATAGAAGACCGTTTAATCAGTGCAGTTTTGCTAATAGATAGTAGATGATGTTTCTGAAAGCAGAAAATGCTTTCATTTCTCAAAAAAACTTGTGCCATGGGTTGACCATATCTTGGACTTGTGTCTGGTGCAACATTTCAGCCATTTGCATTTATATACAACAACAACAACAACGAAGCCTTTAGTCCCAAACAAGTTGGGGTAGGCTAATTTGCATTTATATACGTATGTTTTATTACCTTTCTTACCTATACACTTGGAATAGCAATGCCAGTTTGAACATCTATGCATCTATCTAAATAGTGTACTCGCAGAAGGTAGATTTACTACATAAGATCTCCTCTTTTAAATCGTGCCTTACATAAGTTATGCAATAATGTGATTAGTTGGTGTTAAACAAACCAATCTATTATCATCATCATGCTATAATGATTAAGTTGGACCATTTGTATGGATCTATTCCTGGTGAGTTTTCAATCGTTTAATCGAATTGATGGTCATGCATCAATATGTTTTCTACCTCTTAGAGTAAATATGGGTAATAGTCGTTTTTAACAGGAACATTGATATAGTCAGTACTAGGGGAAACTCAAATGGTAACAACACAAACCTAGACGTACTGTAAATAACCTTGGGGTCTGTTGACAATCTGTTACAATCTGCTGAACCTGTCTGTAAAAAAAGAGACTAGCAACAGATTGTCTAGGCTTGACTTCAAATGGTAACCACACAAGTCAGGTCTCTGCTGAACCTGTCTGTAAAAAAGGAGACTAGCAACAGATTGTTCACTGTCTGTAAAATGTGGTTCAGCCAGATATTAATTTCTGAAATTGCCAAGATATGCCCGAGACACGGCATTAGATGTTGCAACTGCATGTTTCATGTTGCCTCGGTAGTCAATACTCAATACACTCATCTGTTGATGTGTATACAAGTAGGTAGATAACTGTTGTTGTCATTCAGCATTTGATCTGTTTTTTTTTTTTTACCAATGCTATTGCAATGTTTGCCATGTTCAGTACGCGGTTGCAATGTTTGCCATGCTCTGAAAAGGCTGCCATTGTTCTGCTCTTTTCTGTGATGCGACATTCTTTGCATCAGTCTTGGAGGGTTGTATAAACCATTTTGCATGTTCCTGTGCATGTGTGAAATGTTGCTTTTTATGTAAAATTCATATGTATTATAACCTGCCTGACTCAATTTATTCTGCTAGCATTACATGCCTCTTACAGGAGTTTTGCTTTCTATGTATATATCAGCTGTACTAACATCTCAATCTGTTGCTATGTGCTAGGGTGATGGTCAGGCTGGATGTTTCATCAGTCATCAGCGCCTTGAGTAGGATCCTTTTCTTCTCCGTCACATTTTTTCCTGGACCGGAGTCACGCACGAGTCATACGTCGTAACTCGTAAGCCACAGCCCAATTTATTTAACCTCTCCCCTCACCTACCCCGCATATGCATTTCCCCCTTCCGTGATCCCTTCATCTCACACTGTTCTTGCTTGAATTCAGGAGACAAATACCAGCCGGAGGTCACAACGCCAGAGCCCGGCCAGCTGAAAAACCTCTAGTGTTCATTCAAATTTTGAACGCATGAGGATTTCAAAAAAATAAAAATAAAAACTGTACGCGTGAAGAACCGCACCTGACCAAAAATAGACACACATGTCAGGATCCATAGCGAGAGCACAACACCATGTTTACACTGCATTCGTACTGCCCTGCTGCAGAACATCGACTGCAGCAAGGTGAGCAAAAACTGATTAAATGACCAAAAAGGAAAATAGGGCTGCGCAGCTAACACGGAATAGCCTAAGACCAACGTCTCTTTTCTTTCTGGCCCTAACAATTCAACCACTAAAACGAATTGCATGATTTGAACATGCTCTAGAGGCAGTGTCTGCAGCGTTCGGACTTCGGAGACAGAGCAAAAAAAATGGATAATCACACATAGGAACATGAGCTCTTCCCAGGCAGGTGATGAATCCAGGTCAAAGACGTTTTACCAGAAAACTGACAGTTCTAGCTACCAATTCCATTCCTCGATGATGAATTAGACAATTAGTCGTTAACTCTATCATTTAGAAGAACCTAAACAGAGCAAGCCGGCACAGGAGGGATTTGTATCTAAGCAGGACCAAGATTTCAATCACAAGAACATTACCTCTTAATCCACCGAGGAGGACCAAGGTCAAGGTACGAAGCATCTTCTGTTCCAGCGGTCCAGATCGTCAACTGCACCCTGTTTGCACTTGCCCCCACCACCCTGCCACTTCCGTAGCCCGTGCAGTCTACGCGCGTATGCGGCCGTATCATACGGGTACTCTAGGCTCCCAAGGAATACATCACTTTTGGGAGCTCGCAAAGAAAACAATAAATGCGCTGCTACCTTGCTAGATCTGGTTGTTGGATGGTCTAGATAATGTGACTATATGGTAGTATGACCCATATCATCACTCTATCGAGGGAGAGTCTTTTTGGGACTTTTTCCAACAGCTGCCCCTTATCCCTTTGCCCGACTCGCTGCTTCCCGCCTCCACATGATCTTTACTAGGGGTAACATGCTCTTTTAGCATGTTATTTAATAACCTCTAGTCCATGTTTAGTCCCTGGAACCAAACAGGTAGGGACTAGGGACTTTTTAGTTGGGACTAAAAAAAGTCCTAGGACTTTTTAACCAAACAGGGCCTTACTCCACCACTCGAGAGCACACGGATTAATGGTTATACTCTGTGTAACAAAAAAATGACTTCACATGCTAAAAAATTTAATCCACTGCTAGACATCAATTCTAATACTTATTATTGCCTATATTATAATTTGTTCAGCAAACAAGTCAGATTGACACTAAGATTAATATGTAATGATGTATGTAAGATCTCACATCCATAAATATCCAAATGATTTGTGTGCATCCATAATCTACCAACATTATGAAAGATGAGCAATTCTAGTTGAGCGTTCATAACCCGAGTGCTTGTATTTGAATGTAAGTTATCAGTGCACAAGGAGATTACCACCAAACCGAAGTCTGAATTTTGACAACACTGAAAGAGAAATTAGTGGCTACACTCACCATGTAGATGACAATGTCACATCGTGGTACCCTCTATGATCACAAGTAAAGCTACAACACACATGGTTGAATATTAAGGTTCCAACTTTATTTGACCACAATGGTTACGACTAATAAGTAACGAATTTAAGAAAGATTATCAGAATCATTGCATCATGGACATGCCATACACGGATGAGCCATGGAATAAAATAGTACTCAAAGACATGTACGTAAGAATTTCTTAAAGCTTGACCATTGCATCGTCAAAATGACATTGCAAGAGCTAACCTTCTCTAGTCCGACAAGAGAGTCAAAGCAAGAAGCTTTAGCTATTTGGTTTGTGCATGACACCTCACCGACTTTGACCGACACAAACTACTTGCATGTTGGTGCCGCCACCCAGTGTCCAAGCTCGTTGTCTTCCCCTTTGCTCTATTGATGCCACCTCCCAATCAAATCAACAACTGGGTCGATTACCCATCCATCCACTTCTCTGTTTCCTGTCAAGCAACCATGGATGCCGTGTTGGAAATACATCATAGAACATGCCAGCATCAGATCTCTAGCATATACCTTACAATTCAAAATTTAAGCATGAAAATACATCACATGCTGTTAGAAAGATTTCAAAAATAAAAATTCTAAAATTCATAATAAAAAGGAATGGTCGACCGGTTTTAATATTGCACCAACACTCCAATGCACTACCATGTATGCATGTGATTAAAGTACATGAGAGAAATATCTCTTTGGGCTCAAAACATAGCCTTATATAGAACATTCCATGGTAGATGACTGATAAAAAGGAACAAACAAACCAACCAACTCTGATCTGATGAGAAGGAACAAACAAACAAACAAACAAACAACCAAACATTTCTAAATCTTAAAAGAAAGTAACACTCCCCTTCCACGTGGCTAGTTAAATTTGAACTCCGATGACTCGTGCTCCACGCTCTTAGACCAACCGAAGCACGAAAAACACACCTACACGACTACATAACTAAGGAAATGTATCCTTAATCAAAAGAAGAATGTAATAAAAATTGTAATGGTGCTAATATCCAAATGATGGATGGTTAGATTGTCAAAATACAGATTATATGCATGACAAAATAGTTCTCCGCTGACATCATAATTCTAGAGATAAGGACACAACAACATAACAAATCTGATTGGTTTTATCTTTTCCTACTTCAAACCGCACAAGTAAATGCTCATGTTGTATGCCTTATTTCAGACACACTTAATTATGTTGTCCATTAGGGTGGAACACATTGTGCTGTCCAATCCCCATGTGTCGGTACAAGTTATCTAGTACAAATACAAATTATTGTCATAGTTTGCCCTTACGCAAAGAATACAACCGCTTAGAAGGAAAACAACACATAACTTTTAGATGTTCTAAAATTAACTCCTGACAGAAGTTCTGTAGGAACCAAATAAGCACTTCATGATTAAAGAATCATCAAACAACACAATGAAGCCACTACATGGTGATCGACCTATGATCTTTTAATAGTAACAAAACCGTTGAAAGTGCCAATAAAACATCATGTCTATTGGATCCCAACCTATAACAAGAACATACGAATTGCCTTTCCAAACAATAAGCATTTCTAGGGTAAAGCACGTCATTAATTTATTAAATGGATTCTTTATTCAGCGATGCTGCCCATCAGCTGACCAAACTGCCTTTTCCATTCGCCGAGTTATAGTTGTGTTACCAATGGATGATATCTGATAAAACATTCTAAGAAGTAAAGAGAATAATAGGAACGAAGCATGACATAGATATGTATGTATTGATGATTCCCTTCGATGAAAAAGTTTTGGAGGCTTCGTAGGACTAAACAGTGTGTAGCTGACCGGGTTCTGGAAGGAAGGCCTTCTCCTTCTGATCCTTGCAATGCCCCCTTACAATAGAGAGTGAGTCAATGTAGACAAGAAAATCACAATTCATTTTTGCTAACTAATTGCCAAAGTATACTTCTAATTGTTTTTATAATTTTGAGGTTCTAAAGAAATTAAAAGGCTTGAGAAAAAAACTAACATAACAAATAAAAAGAGGAACAAATATAATAGAATAAAGTAGTCAAAGAATACCTTCGCTCCAATGGATTAATTGACTTGATGGGCCAACCATTCATACAATCTCATCTACAACCATCACATCTCCTCTTCTGAGGCAAAGACTGGATAATAAAGATTAAAATAGAACGCCAAAGAGTTGCTTACTACTTCCCCGGTGAAAAAAGACAGTAAGCTTTGAGGGAACTTAAGCACATTTGAAATACATCATTTTGCATGCACGTGAAACTTAGAGCAATTTGAGGTGGTGCCTAACCTCATCACAACTCCTGATCAGTCGCGGCGCCAGCCTCAGAAATCTTTGGGGTCAATGGAATATTTTATATTTTTTTCTTCACGGTGAACAGTAAAGGAACAATAATTCTAGGATGTTTTCCAAAAAAGTTGTGGGGTCGGCTGACCCCCACAGCTTACACGTATGTTCGTCGTTGCTCCTGGTGATAGTGCAATAAGCAACTCATTGAGAAGTAACACACAAGAAAGATCATATTAACACGGGTGATGTTCAAACATAACACATGAAGCAAAAGCAACGGGGGATACCTTGGAAGCGAACCTGTGACAGCTCACTGCCCGTCTATGACTCAGCGTCCTCGTCCATTTTGCGGTGGCGGCGAGCTTCTCCTAGCGAGCATCGAGGTGGAGGTAGTGGCATAGTGCAGCTAGTGGAGCCATGATGTGTAGCTTTATATCATTGAGGGAACTAAATTTGAGAAAAAATCAATTCACATGACTCGCTTAAATTAATGCTCCCATGCTCCCATAGAGAACACCGGGGTACGAGGGGTCCGTCGGTAGATGCTAAGTGTGCATTTATTTTCAGAAGTTTTTGTTACATGGATGGGTTGCACCGAGAGCGCACAGCACCACCGTAGGCCTCCGGTTCACTCCCACCCCTCCGCACCGCTCGGCTGCACCCCCACGCCACGCTCAGGTTCGGCAAAAAACACATATTTGACCTAAGTGGCAAACTAATTCACAAACTGACCTGAGTTTGAAATTTTTTCACAAAATGACCGTTTTGGGTGGCGCCTTACATCAGGGCGCTGCACTACACTGTGCAGCGCCTTCGGATTAGGCGCTGCATCCCCGGCCAGCGTGGCAGCGCGGGGCCAGGCGCGGCCAGCGTGGCAGCCGTGTAGCGCCTAAGATCTAGGCGCCACACAGTGCAATGTGCAGCGCCTAGCTCTTAGGCGCTGCACTGCAACTTAGTAACCGCAGCCCCTGGCCCTCCCCACCCCCCCACCCCATTCGAAATTTCTTCCAGAGAAGAAACAGAGAGGGCGCGGCGGCGGCTCCCTCCTCTCCCCCTCTCAATCCCCTCTCCAAAAACTTGCTGATCTGGTGTTTCCCTCCGTGGATTCCTTCTCCAATCCCTCCTAGAAGGTAATCTCCTCCGATCCCCTTCGTTCTACCCTTAAAATCTCATCCTTTCTCAGATTTGTTCTAGTTTTGGATTTGCAATGAGTTCCCCTATGTTGTTGGATTTGCAATGATTATTGTTAGTGAAACCCTAGATTGTTGTTTAGTTCACAATGCATGAGTTCACAATGCATATGACATAGGAGATAATTATTGTTAGTGAAACCCTAGATTGTTTAGTTCACAATGCATGAGTTCACATTGTTAGTGAAACCCTAGATTATTGATTACTACCCTAGTATTGTTGATTAGTTCACAATGCATGATTATTGTTAGTGAAACCCTAGGAGATATATAAGAGTATTTTTCAAAAGAGTATTGCAAATCATGAGTTTTGTAGATAATTATGAGATGTTGAGTTGTTTTTAGATATATATGAGATGTTGAGTTTATTTGAAATATGTGATGTTGAGATGAACACATATGACATAGGAGATATATAAGAGTATTTTTCAAAAGAGTATTGCAAATCATTTATTCATTGTGTGAGAAGGAGATGTTGAGATTCTTGTAGATGAACTCATATAGTTTATACCGATATTTGAGATGAACTCATATAGGTTTATTGTTTGAACTTTGTAGGATGGTTTGGCTTCTGGACGATGTCTATGACACGCAACACCGGTCCTACATGATGCGCGAAAGGGGGATGGTAATAATGAGTGTTCTTAATATTTTGCAAATTTGCCTTTGGTTGAAATTGACATGCCCTAATATTTCTCATGACTTGTGTTTTTGCAGAAGCTTGAGCCTCTGAAGATTCGGTATCACGGGGTCTCTGGTGCTGCCATGCCCTACGATGAGCGGTACACACCGTACATCCAGCAGGCTGGACTCCTCCCGTGGATTCAGCTGGTCAGCCGGTCGACACCGAACCTGAACGCTCCACTGGTGTCCTCTCTTGCTGATCGGTGGAGGCCGGAGACGCACAGTTTCCATCTTCGGACTGGCGAGATGACCGTGACGCTCCAGGATGTCTCCTTGATCACCGGTCTTCCTATCGACGGGAGGCCTCTCTGTATGAGCACCGATTCTGATGGGTGGCGCGCGCAGATGACGGCTCTTATCGGTATGGCTCCTACCGAGGCTGAGGACGAGGCTGATGAAGAGGAGGGACAAGAGAGGAAGAAGAAGGAAAGGAAAGCAGCCGGAGCCCCTTTCACGTGGATTCAAAATAACTTTGCGCATTGCCCTGCGGATGCCACTGATGATGTGGTCCAGACACATGCTCGTGCGTATATGTGGTACGTTGTCTCGAGGACTTTGTTTCCTGACGCCACAGGCAAGAACGCTCCATGGATGTGGCTGAAGGCGTTGACCGTCTTCGAGAGCAGATGGAGCTGGGGTTCAGCGGCTCTTGCCTACTTGTACCGACAGGTAGTTGGTTTGTTTTGTTATTAATTCATTTCTTCATTAGCAATGCAACCTTGCTGTCAAGTTAACATTGTTTTCTTGCCCTATGCAGCTGGACGAAGCGTGTTGCAGGACCACGGCCAAGGCATGTATTGGTGGTAATCTGCTTCTACTGACTGTATGGAGCTGGGAGCGTCTGCCTGTTGACGCTTCACGGCTCCCCACTTGGGCTTACAAGTGGGACGTGGTATCCGATGAGATCCAAGATGTCAACCTCATGTACCAAAAGTACATCGCCGAGTTGGACACGATTACACCTGAGCAGGTAACGAGGACATTACATCAGTCATTTCTCATGCTTGCCTGAAAACTAGTTATCAATGTTGCGCTGCTGTTCTATTTGATAGGTGGAATGGCAGCCATACGGCGCCAATGACGCATTAGGGGTCACCCCCGAGTTTGTCCTCAACCCGATGTGCTTGCGGGATCGGGATCTTTGGCTTATGCGGTGCCCACTGATATGCAACTGGGCGGTTGAGTTTCATTTGCCACATCGCGTTCATCGTCAGTTTGGTCTGTTCCAGCCTCACCCGCCGGAATGGAAGGACACGGACAAAGCACTTCATAGGTAAGAGAGTATGAACCGTATTGACTTAGCATCACCACTCCTTTTTGATGGTGCTAATGTTTGGTTTTGTACCATGCAGGTTGGACAGGAAAAAGCAACGAAAGATAAAGGACTGGGACAAGCATCATCACTCGTATGTTACCCAGTTCCATCTTAGTGTGGAGGAAGCTCGTCGAAGTGCAGGCACCCATCTTCGTGAGCATGACCCACTTGCTTTCGATAACTACCTACGATGGTTTCTACAAAATACTCGAGTTGAGGTATGCCCTCCGGCATACAATGAGGATATTCTTGAAGACCCCGCAAACTTCGAGGATCTATCGAAGCAGCAGTACAACAAACAAGTCAGGGAAGGGTTAGGAGTCCCTACTGCTCCGATCATTAACTATGTGGTAAAGTGTTCCCTTCTTTACTTTCTCGTTGGCTGTATTGCACATGTTTGAATGGCTAACGAGTTACTTCGTTCTCATCCACAGCGCAACCAGATCAAGACAGCAGCTGACGAAAGTTTGCACAAAAGTGCCTCATGCACCATCGATGGTGCAACTTAGAATGTCCGGGAATATCAACCACCACCGCATTTAGAATTCCTGGATGGCGATCCGATATGACACAAATTTCCCTTTCAGCAGATAATACCCTTGTTCTCAATTGACGCAAGAACCACTCCCAGTTATCATTGTTCTCCACCTCAACCAAAGCGAAAGCCAAAGGCAACACCCGATTGTTGGCATCACTTGCTATTGCAACCAAAAGAGTGCCCTTATATTGTCCGGTCAAGAACGTGCCATCAATGGCGATGACCGGCCGACAATGCTCAAAAGCCCTCACGCATTGCTCAAAAGCCCAAAATGCACGGCCAAATACTCGTACGGTCCTCCCGTTATGAATCAATGTTTGGTGCCCATGAGGCTCGACCACGTGAAGCATGCCTGGGTTTGTGGCGGCCATAGCTCCCAACAACCTAGGGATTCGGTTGTATGCTTCCTCCCAATTGCCATACAACATCTTGAATGCGGCTTGCTTCGCCTTCCATGCCTTGCCGTACTTCACCGGGTAATGAAAGATGGCTTTCACAAGGTCAATGACACTCTTAATGCTCATTGTTGGAAGTGTGGATATTTGGTTGGAAAACCTGTAAGCGATGAACTCCGACGTGAGTTGTCTGTGTTCTTGGGACACAAGCTTGCCCTCTGCATTCTTTTGTCGGCACATGTGACTTGGTACACAACTCACTATGCGCCAAGTGGGACCTCCTTTCCATGGCCTTGCACGCACAATCCATGGACATTTTGGCACTTCACATTTAACCGTGTAACGCACATTGACGTCCGAGTTGGCCACTCTATGTGGACGATAATGCGTAACCGAGTAGTTGTCTAGCCACATCTTCAATTCCAAGAATGATCCAAACTCACAACCGGGATATATCCCGTTCTTGCCGTCTTCCAAGTCACGGTGAGAACTTGGCCTAGCTCCAAGAGATATACATTTGCCACCATCTACAACGGCTTCATCCGCGAGACTAAGATCCTTGAACAATGGTGTCTTGTGATCCCGCCGGAATGCCTTCTTAAATGCTTCGGCCTCCTTCGCCGTGAACCCCTCCTCATCAACTTCTTCATCGGGACCATCGTCATCCGACTCCGATGCATATGCACGGGAAAAAGGGATGGATTGGTCCATTGTCTCTTGCACATGATATTGGTCGAGATCACCCACATTGTTGTCATGGAGATCAACTTCGTTGTCATCCTCCTCGTAATCATCATGATCCTCTTGAAAAGCTTCGTTTTGGTTGTTTGAAATCGGGCTCAATGTTGGCCAAACTTGTTGCGTCAAATGAGGTTCACTCATTTGATCTTCGTTCATGGGTGGGGGAGTACTAGCAACCAACGGGGAGGGGTTCCGGTTCAAGTCCAAATGCAAACTAGACTCAACCTTCTTGGAGGCAAATAACTCAAGAGCCTTGTCTAGAGATTCGGCAACCGTCTCCTTGTATGCAAGCCAACGTTGCTCGGAGTTCACACGCATTGTCTTCCAACGGATGTGCATTCCAAAACCAACATTATGCCTTCCCTCCAACTCAACAATGTCACTTGGGTCCATCCAATTCAAATCCTTCCTCACTTGTTCCAAGACATCAGCATAGCTAGGACTACTCTCAAACACCATGTCAAGCTCATCCGGGTCCGGCTCAACATTGCCTTTCAAAAAGGCCTCTTTATCCACGTGATGAACATAAACACATGTTCTTCCCATCCCTACAACAATCAAAAACAAACATATATCAAATAAGTACTCAACCGAATATTTGCACAAAATACATAAGCCCCAACATAGTTATGAAACAATATCCCTAACCCCCACTTAACAATAACCACAACCCTAACACTAGCATAACCCTAACACTAACCCCAACATAACAACACACATAACCCTAACCCTACCATAGTAGAAAGCCTAACCCTAGCCAAAACTAGGGTTTCCCCACATATATACACACAAATTTCCAAATCCAAGCAAAAACTAGGGTTTCCTCAAACTAGCTAATGTGAGCAAATGTGACAATTCATATGGATGAAAACGAGTGGATCGGAGGAGATTACCTTAAGGGAGGGGTTGGCTTCGAAATCCACGGACAAAAACTCCAGATTTTCTAGATTTTACAAGGATTTGAGAGGGGGAGAGAGGGGGGGCGCTGAGATTGTGTTTGGGTGGGGTGGGGCCAGCCTAAGTGTTTAAGTCAATGTGCAGCGCCTAAGAGCTAGGCGCTGCACATTGCGCTGTGTGGCGCCTAGACCTTAGGCGCTGCACGGCTGCCACGCTGACAGCGCCTGGCCCCGCGCTGCCACGCTGGCCGGGGTTGCAGCGCCTAATAATCAGGCGCTGCACAGTGTAGTGCAGCGCCCGTCTGTAGGGCGCCACCTAAAACGGTCATTTTGTGAAATTTTTTCAAACTAAGTTCACTTTGTGAATTAGTTTGCCACTTATGTCAAATATGTGTTTTTTGCCCTCAGGTTCCAATCTCCCTCGCTCGCTCTACAGAGGAAAACTCGGCCTCCAAAATCCCCAATCCCCTCCCCCATTCCACTTCACTCCACCCCTCCGCTGCACAACCCACGCCCTAGATCTAGCCAGTAGCGACCGCCATGGCAGCAGCGATCCCGGACGAGCTCGTGGAGGATATCCTCCTCCGCCTCCCGCCCGACGAACCCGCATGCCTCCTCCGCGCCTCCATCGTCTGCAAGGACTGGGCCGGCATCGTCTCTCGCCCGGCCTTCCGCCGTCGCCTCCACGAGCTCCACCGGACACCCCCCGTCCTCGGTTTCCTCCACTGGGAGGGGTACGTACCCGCCGCCGCCTCGTCCTTCTCTCCCGCCGCCCCGGACCACCGCTCCTGGGATGCCCTTGACTGCCGCCACGGCCGCGCCCTCTTAGTCCAGCGGGGCCAGGAGAGATATGCTCGGGAACTCCTTGTGTGGGAGCCAACCACGGGCGCCCAGCAGCGCGTACCGTGGCCCGCCGCGTTTCCGTCCCGCTACCTGACTGTGGCGGCCGTGTTCTGCGCAGCAGACGGGTGTGACCATCGCGACTGCCTCGGTGGTCCTTTCCACGTGCTTATCAACGTCGAAATCGACGATGAAGACAGCGACGACGACGTGTTCTACTACGTGTCTGACACACCGGTGTGCGTATACTCGTCGGAGACCGGCGCCTGGGGCGAGCTGACCTCCATACCGGAGTTCTCCTTAATAAACCAATCATACATTTCCAGCGTGCTCGTTGGGAGGTCTCTGCTATACTTCCTGTTCTACAACTCCTACGACGACGATTACAGCGATCCGTCGATCCTGGAGTATGACTTGTCAAGGCACGCCCTGACTGTGGTTAGCTTTGGCCCACCAGACAACAACCACTCCAATTGCCGCCTCATGCTGGCTGAGGATGGTGGACTGGGTGTGATCCAAAACTTGGATCCGCATCTCAAATTGTGGACAAGAGAGCCGAGTGATGGCACTGATGCACGATGGGTGTTGGGTCGGGTCATTGACCTCGGCAATTTGCTACCAACTAGTGTTCGATTGTATGATAGTGTGCGCGTGATGGGCTTTGTTGAGGGAGCAAATGCCATTTTCGTCAACACAGTTGATGGCGTCTTCACAATTGAGCTACAATCAGAGCATGTGAGGAATGTGTGCGATTATGGCTTTGGTGATTTGATCCCAGTTGTCAGCTTCTACACTCCTGTACCCCGAGGCAAGCCTAGTGAGGAGCCTAACGAGGAGGCGGGTGGTGAGGAGGGTGGAGAGGAGGAGAAAACAGTAGATTGGGCACAACCGCTCTTGAGCAAGGGATCCAATGCTATCAAGGAAGGGGACTTTGTCAACACCTTCGAATGCGTCAGCAACGACCACAATATCAGGTGAGGGCTTCAGTCCCAAACGCCTCCCCTATTTTGTGCAACACATCATTTGTATTGATGGCATTGTCAAAGGAAACTTCCCTTTAGTTCGGTACTCTTTAGGATCAGCCTTTGGTTTCCCTGTGTCCTTAGTTGCTTTAGGCCTTTTAAGTTTTGTAGTTTGGGAGATGAGTTTAGAGTGGTATTAGATGTTCTATCACGAGTGGTTGCCAAGCGGTATTTATCTTTCTTTTTTGTTCGGCAGCGAGCACGACCGCATGTGTTGGCATTTCAGGGGTTCAATGAGTTGGCGTTGTTGTTATTCTGTAGCAATACTTGTGAGTTAGGACTTGGCATCTTCTGTGATGATGTGTGATGTGATGAGCATTTAATCAATGCGCAATTATTGGAGGGATAGATGTTATCCTATTTGAGAAGAGTTCTATGCAGCTGGTGCTGGCTAGTTGTAAATATCTCATCGATGTGCCGTTTATTGGTATGGTATCTCATAGTTGTACTTCATAATCTGTGCAAACACTAGCCAGTTCTTAGAAATGGAACTCAGCAGAACATAGTTAGCACCTAGGGTTATTAAAATGGACGATAGAATAATTGTAGCAGCTGTATAAAACTTTCATGGTCATGTTTTTTGTAACCTTAACAGTTATAGACTGAAAAATTTCTCCTTTGTTTTCACCTAGGGTTCCTTGTTATGGAAAAGGTGTTCTCGAGGGTGCTAGCACACTCAACAAACATGGATGTGCCCTGCTACTGAATGGTTCTTTGGGTGATGTTCCCAAGAGTGCACCAAATGAAGAATCCGTGAAGGGTACAACCAGCAAAGATGATGCCGGGAACTCGACGACCTCTGATAGTAATGTTGAGGGTGCTCCAACTTCAGAGAAAGGTGAGTCTGAATAATGTACTGTATCACATTGTTCCTTCCTCGAGACCATTGTCGGTGGCAGGGCTGCACCTTTGTGTGGTGAAATGCCTGCTTGATTTCCCTGAGGTTTGCATTGTTCTCTAGGCGTTGTATGGCATATGGAATGATTGCTCAAAGAAGTTGCAGAATTAATTGAACCCACAATTCTAACATGGCATTGCAATCCCCCCTATACAGTCATATAACCCTCATAAAACAATGGTCATGTACTCCTGCATGTGCAAAGTAATAGTCTTGTTTGGGATTTGTAACTGAATATAAATTATCTCTTGAATTTACACCATCATTCTGTAAGGGACCATTTAGCTTCTACTACTGGTTGTTACTCAATTCTGTAGTATAGATAGTAGATGGCATTGTAAAAATCAATATGCTTTTGGTTTTATAGTATGCTTGTTTTAATGGTTAGACCATATTTTCTAAATAGTGTACTTGTATCGGGTAGGTTTTGCTGCATAAAAGTAACTTTTTTTTTTTGCAATCGTGTACTACAAATTTACGCGGTAGAGTGAATATCCAATGGTTATCAGTGTTAGGAAGGTTACTTGTGTATTCCATCGTACTCCCTCCGTTCCGATTTATATGTCGTTGAAGGGATTCACGTACAAATCTGCGCACGTAGCGAAACTTTTGGACTTTCCAAAAATACCCTCCCACCGCTTTTTTTTTAAACTATGACGTTTTTTATAGCAAGTTCGGAAACTATACCACCTAATTCTAAAAAATCAAAACTATGACCCCGTCGGCCGCGGGTTGGCCGAAGAGAGCCTTTTCGGCCAACCATTGGCCGAAGACCTCTCTTTGGTCAACCGTTGGCCGAAGAGTCCCCAGCTGGGCCGAAGTTACTACTTTTTGGTCAACCGTTGGCCGAAGAATAGTAACTTCGGCCTACCGTTGGCCGAAGAGTGCTGAAGTGTTTTTTATATATTAGGCTGAAGTGTTATTTTATATTTAAAAGTGGCTTACAAATCCTGTACAACCATTGCCGTCTTATACATGAAAAAAAATGTACTTTCCCGCAATCTTTTTCCCTCCATTTTCTTTCCCGCCGTTCTTTCCCGCAATTTCTCCCCCCATTTTCTTTCCCGCCATTTTCTTTCCCGCCATTCTCTCCCGCCATTTTCTTTCCCGCCATTCTCTCCCGCCATTTTCTTTCCCGCCATTCTCTCCCGCCATTTTCTCCCTCCATTCTTTCCCGCCATTCTCTCCCGGCATTCTCTGCCGCCATTCTCTCCCTCCATTCTCTCCCGCCATTTTCTCCCTCCATTCTCTCCCGTCATTCTCTCCCGCCATTTTTTCCCGCCATTCTCTCCCGCCATTTTCTTTCCCGCAATTCTCTTCCGCCATCTTCTTTCCCGCCATCTTCTCTTCTCAACCTATAAAACCCCCTCCACACTAAGGAGGGTAAGCAGGCCAGTGTAGTCTCGTCAAGATGTCCGGTTATCCTTTCGATCGTAATTGTTTTCACCCTAGTATGTCGAAATGTCTTCTGAGGTTAGCCGCCAATTTTGAGATAGACAATAGGATAGTTCCATGGGACGAACTCTTCAGTAGTGACACCTTACTGAATGAGTTGGCTCATGCATTAGCTAGGAGTGGGTGGCCTCCTATGACATTTGAGGAGATACGGAAAGAACTTCTCAGGTTGCATGGAAGATGGCAGAAGCAACTGCATAAGAGTGAATCTTACCTGAAGCTTGCAGCAGAACATACACACTGGTGGACAGACGACATCGAGGATGAAGACGACATCTTCATGCCGAGCACCAAGGCCAAGACCACTGCATCGTCGAAGGGGAAGAGCTCTGTATCGACGAAGGGCAAGAGCTCTGCATCGTCGAAGGGCAAGAGTACCGCATCATCGAAGGGCAAGAGTACCGCATCATCGAAGGGCAAGAGTGCTGCATCGACGGAGGATGACGATGATGCATTCATGTAGTTTGTAAGCTGTATTTTTTAAGTTCAGCCGTACCGTTTAATTTAGATGTACTTGTATCTTAATTATCTGTTGCAGTTTCTTTGGAAATGTAACTGGAATAACAATGCGAATTAATAGTAATATGTGTCTCGCATACATAGGTAGATATATGTCTCCTGATCAGATAGAAGCAAGTGCGATAGTAACACATACATGAAGCATGTCCCCTACATAGCAGTCAGGATTTGCCCTTTGTACTGACCAGTCAGGAATGTACCATCCACAAACATCACAGGAGGACAATGCTGGAAAGCTTCGATGCACATAGCGAAACAGAAGAATACTCGTTTCAAAACCTTGAAATCTGGTATACTCTCCAACCTCGTGTGTTGTACGTTAACATAAGTGCCGGGATTCCTCTCCTTCAGTATGTCAAGGAGACGGACAACATTATCATATGAGTCGAAGAACGTCCCAAACCTTTCCTCCATAGCCTTCTGCTTAGCCCTCCAAGCCTTCCCATAAGGAATGTCATAATTCCATCTGACCTTGACTGCTGTCTGGATATGTTTTGCTTCCATATCTTTCTTCTGCACTATCTCAGTATACATGAGTTGCGCAATGAGAGTTGAAGTCAGGTTTGGATGATTCACCAGAAGGTTTTTCCTCACACAATTATGTGGGACGACATCGGTCACAACCCAGTGGATGTTATACTTCGGCACGTGCCCGTGGACCTTCCCAGGACAACCTGTTTCAACACATTTCACGGTATAGTTTGTTGGACTTGAAATGTGTGTCCGGAAAACCCTCTGCGTAGACATAGCCCACTTGATCACTGCATACTTCATTTTTTTCTTTGTATCAAACATAGCCCCTATCTGGACTTGGTTCAGGTTATACTGCCATGGAACTTCATGGCCATCGTTGACCGTAAGACCGGTGGATATGTCCTGATTCCATGCAGAAGGAATCGGTACCTCCACTTCATCCCCGGAATTTTCAGAATCCAGATCCTCCGCCAATCCATCCTCGTCCTCTTCCTCCATCACCCTCAGCATTTCCTCCTCTTCCTCATCAGCAAAACCTGAACCAGCTAATATTATCGACTGAATACTCTGCCTAGTATCATGACCACACACATTGTGTGCCACGTAGTCTGACTCTTTCTCGGGTTGGCTACCATCCACATCCAGTGGTTGTGACCCGGATAAACAAATATCGGTAGCCACTTGACTGCCCTGGCCGGGTTCATACCCCCCGTCGACTTGTACGGTATTCTCCTCCTTCGCCACAGGTTGCACTAGGGCATATGGGTGGATTCTTCGGTCTCGGCAACGACTTAACAGCGTCAACCAATGCTGGCTCCTATCTATCGGCATCAACTCCCACTTGACATTTTTACAGGATTTGGTCCACAATGCATGAATATTGACGGAACATACTTCAGGATCCAGCCCAAAACTAGTAGTCAACCAGTACTTCAACTGTCTAATGTCCAGTCTGTCCGGGTCTGGCAGTGTCATGACGCCATTTTTATACTCACTAAGATCAACCCCCAACTCATTGTATCGAACATTACCAGGGCCGTAGTAAACAGTCAAATTTACTGATTCAGACATTTTCACCTGTCAGACATTTTCATCTTCTCATTAATCACAACAAACAAAATTATTACCCGCTACACTAACTAACCACTAAAATGACACCACAGACAAATTAACACTAACTAACCGCTGTACAACTTAGAGAAAAAAATATGACGACATTGTTATACCTTCGACTCCCCTTCTTCTTGCACCGGCCACCTCGCGGACTACTTGCACCACCGGACAACACCACCACCTCCTCCCAGGCGCACCTCCTCCTCACCACCACTGCCTCCACAGCCGCACCTACTCCACCCCACCACCTCCTCACCAGCCACACCTCCTCCACCCCACCATGGCTCCTCCTCACGCACAAAAAACTAGCCCATAGCAAAAAAAATTACCGTAGGCCGGCGGAGAATGCTATGATCTATTGTTTCTGCGGATTGGATATGAAAACGGGTGGACAAGAGAAGAGATCGGCGCGGGGTGGCGAGGAACAGAGAGCTACGAGAGAGAGAGCAAGAACGAGCGAGCAGAGGAAGAAGAAAGCCGTCGCGGTGGCCTTATCCACGCTTTTCGGCCGATGGGTGGCCGAAGAGCCTTTTCGGCCGACGGGGTCATAGTTTTGATTTTTATGCATTAGGGTGTATACTTTCCGAATTTGCTATAAAAATCATCATACTTTTAAAAAAAAATCTTCACTCGCTTCCTCTGTCGTTCCACTCGCTCCACTCTCTCGTTCGACTCCCAGATCCCTTCCTCTCGGCTGCCTCTCCTCTCCTTGTCGTCGCCGGCCTCTCCTCTCCCCCCCCACCGCGTGCTTCCTCCCTTTATTCCCACCACCGCGCCATCCCGTTTTCTCCCACGGCGTGCGCCAGAAATCCAGCACCCCGAGGTCAAAAGATTAACTTTTTAGGCTCCGGCGACGGGCTTTTGGGCGTCGGAGGTGCTGGATCGGCGTGCGCCGACGCCGGCGACTAAGCGACATGGATCCGTGCGGGATGCTGCTGGAGGATTTCGGGCAGCAGGTGGACCTGACGCGGCGCATTCGCAAGGTGCTGGCCAACTACCCGGAGGGCACCACCGCGTCGCGGGAGCTCATCCAGGACGCCGACGACGCCGGGGCCTCGCGGGCTACAAAGCACGGACACGGCAGGAATTGCCGATCTGCCGTTCTGATACGGCGGGATACGGGGACACGGCGGGATACGGCGGGATACGCGTATCCCCCGGTATCCCCTGATTTTCGATTAAAACAAAAGAAAAAAATGCAGGGATACGGCAGGATACGTGCGTGACACGGTTGGGATACGGCCCGGCCCAAAAACAGCCTTGGCCCAAATCGAAACCCTGTCTTTTGCATGAGTCGCACGCACCTCTCCACACAAAAACGAGGTGCTCCCATGTCGCAGCCTCTCCTGGATCGAAGCTGCCACCTCCTGGATCGAAGCCGCCACCGCTGCCTGGACTGACGCCGCCGCCGGCGGCGACGCCTGGACTCGACCGATGACCGCTACCCCAGCACCAGCAGGCAGCAGCCTCTCCTCCGGACGGCAGGTAACCCTCCCCAATCCCGCCTCTCCTAAACTTCTTCATCTCCTTTATTCTGATTTCTTCCATTAAGCTACCAGATGGTGTGCTTGCTGCTCTTTCAATGCTTGTAGTAGTCATACTGCTCTTTCAATGCTTGTGCTGCTGGCTTGCTGTTGCTGCTTCTGACCTGTTGTTGCCTGTTGCTACCCATGTCATGTTTGCTAGTTGCTAGTTGCCTGTTGAACATGAATGGTGATTGACGAATGCTTGGTGCTTGCTGTTAGGTAGCATGCATGGGGCGACGAGGATCAATCAAGCGCTTGATAGAAGAGACACCAAATGGGGCAATATTCTCTATTCTGATCTCTTTCTCATTGGTTTTCTGTTTTAACTCTATATTCCATGACATATTTTTATTTTATTTTATATATACTTGCCGTATCCCCGAATGGCTGTTTTTGGAAAATGCCGTATCCCGTGTCCCCGTATGCGTATCCCCGTCTTTCCGTCCCCGTGTCCGTGCTTTTTAGCTCGCGGGTCCGCCTCTGCCTAGACCGCTGCGCCCACGGTGCCTCCTCGCTGCTCGCCCCGGCGCTCGCGCAGTGCCAGGGCCCCGCCCTGCACGCCACAACGACGATGACTTTGCCAGTATCCCCGCATCGGCAGCAGCAAGAAGGCCTCCCAGGCCTGGAAGACCGGACGCTTCGGGTATGTGCGCTAGCTACGCTTCTGGTTTTGTTCTTCTAGCAGTCGCTGCCACCTGCATTCTGAGCTCCCCGCGCAGTGGAGTATGAATGATGCCGCTGTTCCATGTTATGATCACTGTTACTCCACTATGAGGGAATTTGTAAGGGAATGTACCAATATGCTTAGCAAGATAGAGTGTTCCTCTGTTCTGTGAATAGGTTCAGTTTGAGTTCTGCACTTGTTACTCATTCTGCTACTCCGCTGTTTTATTATCCGTTGCATTTGTGTGAATTTTGCTTGGAGTAAAATTTGATATGTGGGGTAGCAGCAGTAAGGTAGATCCTCCTGCAGAAATTTGCTTGGAGTAAAATTTGATTGACAGCAATAGATTTAACTTGTCAACATTTAACAGTATTTTTCAGTAAGTATTCTGAACATGCTTCTGAATATTTCAGATTTTGCAGTAAAATTTGCTTGGAGTAACAGCAGTAGTTGTTGTTAGAGTAGTTGCTGTTAGAGTAGCAGTGCATCGATTAGGTTAATTAAAACTTGATGCAGTACCTTGAATCAATTCTGTTCAGAATACGCGTTTTATTAGCTTCCCAAATAACCCTGGAAGATTTATTAGTCCATGAAGGGTCGATATGCTCCAACTTGATTGGCTTAGAGCAACCTGATAGACTGATATGCACCAAATTTATTAGCTTCCCAAATGATCCTGGAAGATTTGTTAGTCGACAGCAGGCTGACAGATCAATATGCAGCAAATTTATTAAATTCCCAATTGATTCTTGCAGAGAAACTAGTCCAGACCAGCTTGACAATTTGAGATACCCCAGTTGCCTCAGTTGACAGATAGACTCCGGTAGCTTCTGCATAGAGCTCTCATGCAATTCCAAGACACGCAGGCACCTAGCAAATGAAAAAGAATATCGCTGATCTTCATTTTGCTACAGCCTAAACAACACAGCGCCCTTGTCTTTTGATCTCAGAATATTAACTTCAGTGACTTATTGTTACAATCGAAGACCAATGCAGTAGCTTGAAAATTCTGTTTGGTTGGCGTGAAAATTCTGTGCATCGATTTTGGAGTACATCTGGTTAGCTTTAACTGTAACATTTTTCTGTTAATTAAGATAAACTGAAACCTTTTCCTTTAATTAACTTAAAACTTTTTCAGTTAATTAAAATTAACTGAAACCATTTGTGTTAATTAAAATTATCTGAAACATTTTTTTTGTTAATGTACTGAAACCATTTGTGCTAATTTTACCATGCCCTTTCTTAATTTATCAGTCTTCAAATGTCAGGGTCTAGAAGTTAGGTCTCTTATCTTAAGATCTGCTGGGAGATATGCTTAAATTCAGTCAATTAACTGAAAAATGAGATCATTTGAACTTCTCCTCTCTTCCTGTAAATTGAGTACATTTACACAATTTACACATGAGATCTGCTGAGAGATATGACTAAATTCAGTCAATTACAGTACATTTACATGTTTTTCATGTCTTCTGATGTGCAGGAAATTCACCTGTGCGGCGGTGGCGTAGAAGGAGCAGCAATGGCGGCCCTGGCTGTTCATGGCGAGCAGCAGCAAAGAGGAGGCAGCAACAGCGAAGAGAAGGAGGCATCAACAGCAAAGAAAAGGGCAGCAGAGAGGCAGCAACAGCAAAAAGAAGGGCAGCAGCAGTTCAGGGAAGAAGCAGAGAAACCCCAACAGCAGCAGGGGATGGGGAAACAACAGCAGCAACAGGGGATGGAGGCGCTTGTCTTGCTAGAGGTGGGGTTGGATGGAGGCGCTGGTGGCCTGGCCGTGGATGGAGAGGTGGGTGGGGGGCGGGGGGCGGAGGGAGAGGTGTGTGTGGTGGGGGGGGGGGGGGGGGGGGGGGGAGGCGCTGCCCTGGCCATGGCTGAGGAGGCGGGGGGCGGAGGAAGATGAGGCGCTGGTGGCCTGTCCGTGCCTGAGGCCTGAGGAGGTGGAGGGCAGAGGGAGAGGTGGAGGCGGGGGCGGAGGCGGAGGCGGGGGTGGAAGGAGATGATTCAAAGCAAGGGTAATCTGGACATTTCCCTCCATTTTCACCTGGTCCGAAAAATCCCCCAACGACTTATATTTCGGTACAGAGGGAGTAATAGCTACGTGCATGAGTATCATCTGTGGAGATACTTCCTTTGATTGTGTTCTCATATATATCTAGCAAACTGCCAAATGCTCACTGAAGGCTGAACTGTCTATCAGATTGCTGTCCATAAGTTAAAATTACCTCATTCGCTTGTTCTTCAGATTTGGAACAGAAGATATTAAAACAACAGCAAGAGGATGAGGAGAGGAAGCTTCAACACAAATTAAAGAAGAATGCAAAGAAGGTAAAGTGCAACCATTTCTTTATATCATCGCATGCTTTTACAATCAGTTTTCAATCAACATGAGATTTACCGTCAATAGTCCAGTGGGCTGTTGAAAATCAGTAGAACTCATAATGACTGGATATAAATTGGTTCCAGAAAGAGCAGGAGATTTTGGAGTCAAAGTGAATGCTGCTCCAGGTGGTATCTTTTGGTCGGCGTGTGGCTGCCGAAGACATGAGTGCTACACACAACTATATGATGCCAAGCTGTGTGGTGGAGATTTTGAAAAGAAAATGTTTGTAACGCGTGGGAACTTATTATTGTAGCGACCAGACATGAACATGTTAACTTGTCGTACACGGTGATTATCTGAGAAGCATTCCAGCTTTGAGAAATATGATAACTATCTGCCAGTTAAGGTACTCTGTTTTTCCTCTGTTTCTCAAGACCCGGTTCTTCTACTCTTTCTGGTTCTATGTCTGAATTGTTTTCTAGGAAGGATTTCATTTCAGAGCAAGTAAATAGCATATGCATTGTAGCTAATTCTGAGATGCAGCGCAGGCCATTGGGTGAAGGATATGTTTCAAGGCAGGTAGTGTGTTCTTATTCCTAAATCAACATTTGTTCCTGGCACATAGTAACAACAGCAGAGTGCTATGCAACAATTGAACAATATGTAGGTAAAATCATTTTAATTTGTTTGGCAAGCATAGCTGGTATGTATGTCCGTTTGCTGGGTGTCATCATCAGCAAGGAGCTCTCCCATTTTAATTTGTTTGGCAAGCATAGCTGGTACCTCGTCTTCAAGCTCACTTTCCGGCCGCAGCTCCATGGGGTACCGTCTGCGACCTTGGCGAGCATGAGATGGAGGACACCGTGGTGCTTTGCTTCAGTGTGCGCTGTCTGCCCCTCACGGTGGCGCTGCCGACATTGGTGGCGGCAGAGAGAAGTAGGTGGCCCGCAAAAAACCGAACCAGTCAGCACGGAGGCGTGGGTTCAAGCAGTCAGACCGGGGAAACATTTAAATGAGTTATATTTCATATTTGTGGCGCACGTTTACTTAAATGAGGTAAAAATGTGAAAAATCTGCCAAATGGGTTAGTTTCTATCACAATCTTGAAACTTGGAGTATATTGTGTTTATAGAAAACTAGACGAAGCTTCTGCTTGTTGAGTGTGGATGTCTAGGAAAGATGAAGCCATTGAAGCGTCAGGCCCCACTTGGCAGGAATGCGCCGAGCTGGTAGATGTGTGATGTGTCACAGAGGAGCTCCGTGAGTGCATGAAAATTTGAAAGGAAATCACGGAGGATGCATTAGGATTTCCCCATGATGTTCAAAATCATGTTAGAGATCCTCTAAATTCATATGAATCGAGTTATTTTGTGGGGATCTCATATATATGATCTCTACCAAACTATCCCTTTCCTCAAGAGGTCATCTACAAGGAGAGAACACATACGGATTGTAAAGTCAGAATGGAAGTTCGTTCAACTGAACAAAAAAAGGGAATTTCGTTTTAAAAAGTACAGTAAATTGCAGATCCAAAGCAATCTCGTTTCACCTGGTTGAGCCCAACCACTTCATCCTTGCCCCCCGTTGATCCGAGCCAGACCCACACCGAGACCCATTGCAATTCTAGATATGAAGTTCTGAAATTGCCAAGTTATGCCTGAGACATGGTATTAGATGTTTCTACTGCATGTTCTGTTCCTCAGTGGTCACTGACTCATCTGTTGATCTGTATACAAGTAACCAGATAAAAGTCAGTGTCATTCAGCATATGATCTGTTATTTTTTTTTGTCATTGCTATTTCAGTGCGTGGCATGTTCAATATCGAATTCCAATGTTTGTCATGCTATGAAAAGCTCTTCGCTGTGATGCGACAGTCTTTTCACTAGTCTTGGAGGGCTGTACAGTCCATTTCGAACGTTTTTGTGCATGTTATGAGATGTTGCTTTTAAGAAAAATTTCATGTGTTACATTGTCTCACTCAATTCGTTCTGCTACCATTACATGCCCCTCACAAGAGTTCAGTTTTCTGTGTATACCAGCTGTACTAACATCTAAGCCTGCGGACATGTGTTGCTACTGCTAGTGCTACGCTGATGGTCAGGCAGGCCTGATCTTTGGTCGGTCATCAGCGCCTTCAGTAGGATCCTTTTCTGCTCCGCAGTTGGGTAACACTTTTTCATGGTATTCCATACTAAACTTTGACAAGAATCAAGGCACCAAAACTGGAGGCTTTGGTATCTCGAATAATGTTTCTGTCATTTGAGAAACATTTCATCTCTAAGAAATAGGATAAACGTCATCGACATATTTCATCATCTACTTTTTTTTTCCTTCTCTGTGTGAATCAGTTCTTTTTACTCTTGCCGGCAGTTCTCTGTTTGTGTTTGAAACATACGGAGTATTTGTGAGGGTTTCAATGTAACTGGTTACTAGCATGTCATTTGGATGGGCCGGTGGGCCATCCAGGATCGGGAGTAAGTATTTATCTTCAAAATGACATACCAAATTAGCTTTGCTGAAAACAATTGAGCTGCTAGCTGCAGTGTGTCGTGGATCATCAGAAAAATATGGACCAGTAAGATGGTGTTGTGCGTATAGTACTATCTAAAGCGCCTCCTGTCTGTGTATATGGTATAGATCTACAACTTTTCTGATGTTTCTACTTTTATAACCTTGCCCTCAAGATGGATTCCAGCTTGGTTGTTTAGGAGTAGTAATTTTCACAAGTTTCATGTTGATCTGAATGGCGAATGCTTTCCCTTTTTTTCTTGATCTTGATCACACACAGAAAAGGAAAATCACGTTATTCGACAATTTTGAGTGATGGAGAGAGAGAGAGAGATTTCTTTTTACCTTCAGTTCGTGTTATACATAGGGTGTTTTGAATGTGGAGTTTGCAAAGTTTCGCTGAACGCAGAACCCTTTTTTTGTTAACTAGCGCTTGATTAAAAACTTTCCAATACCATGATTCAAAGGAAGTTTGTGAAAATGCTTTCATAAGCTCATAATCACCCCGCGTATAGAAACAAACGGGCATGGAATGATGGAAGGTCAACGTTTTCGAAGCTAGAAAAATGATAAGGTACATCTTGGACGTCCTTACGGATGTGCTAGCTTTGACTTGATTGGGCTCTTGGCCCGGTCAGCACCGGCTTGAATCCCGTCGACGATATGTTGGTTGTTTTTGTTAATTTCATAGGTTCGGACGACGTGTCTTATGTCTTTCCGATAATTACAAAACCACAGGGGGCTCCTCCATTTTTTGGTCTATTTTTTTAATTGCCTAACACCCTTTTTATCCATGCTCCGCATGGCAAGATGCAAGATGATGGCATTGATTAGAGGTAGTTGGTGGCACCAAGAGGCAAAGCTCAATGCAAACAAGAGCCATTGCATGGCACATAAGCGATGACGTCGTTGGAGATGATATGAACTAGAGCCTATGACGACACCTCGCTGATAGCACGGACCACCGTCAGACAAACACTGCACTAGCAAAGCCGCAATCCCTAAACCCCAAGCACCATTGAATCCAAGTTTATTAACGCTTGAAAGTTTCTGCATTCCCTATCCATGTCATGATTTGCATGCCATATTGTACCTCCTTTCATTGAAATATTGACTGAGATGACATAATGCACCGTTGATTTCTTCCTACATGGAGAAGAAATAAAATCTACTCCATAGTTAGGACAGAGAAAAACAAGTAAGGGCGCGTTTGGTTGCCTAAAGTGAATAGTGCTTGCATTTCAGAAAAATCTCACTAGAGCCAGTTTGAGCAAAAACAGGCAAGAAACCAACATCTGCATGTTGGTTGGTTGCCTACATTGCATCAAAGGCCACTTTAGGGCCGATTGTTTGGTTGCCCGCATTTGTGCTTAAGGGTGAGCAGATGCAAACCACAGTTGTTTGGCTGCATACACGTCTGTGTTCTGCTCATCCGATTCAAATGTGGTGGCATTACCACCACATTGTGCACAACAGCATGGACAACACTAACAATAGCTAAACAAAGCAGATTCACAGCAGCAAACAACACAAAACAAGCAGATAAACAGAACATAAACCATACTGCTCACTAGCCAGCATCAACAAAAACAAGTTTTCAGATAGCAAGGGCATCCCATGCCCCTTGCTTCCACACAGGGTACTGAACCCTGGCAAAATATGAACAAGTTCACAGCAATGTCTCACACCACCACCTACTAACTACAAGTTCAGAGGGTCAAGATCAGAGGGCGAAAGCAACGTCACCGATGCAGCTGTGCCTGTTGCAGCACACCCTGCACCCGATGGAGCTGTCGTGGTTGTAGACTTGCACCTTGAGGCCTAGGCCGGAGATGCGCAGCACGACGAGGTCGTCGGGGACGATCTTGTGGCGGCGGCAGAAGTAGTCCCAACCCCTGCCAAGGACCATCCGACCATCGAAGTTCTGGACATGAACCCAGAACTCGCGCCACTTGTTGGCCGAGAGCCTCACCACGCGCGGGAGCTTCACCGTCAGCCACTCCTTCATCACCTCCACGAACTTGGGAGGGGTGATGAGCATGGCGAGGTCCTCCTCATCCCTGGTTTGCACGTAGAAGCGCAGAGGCTCTCGGGCCCCCTCCTCGTGGCCGGTCCGAGGAGCTCGTCCCCTTGAACGCGGCTGCCTCATGTAGGCGACCCTGCCAGGTAGGTTCACCACCTTGAGCCAGCGGTTCGTGGAGATGAAGTCCACGGCGGCCTCGACGCCGGTGATGACATGGGCTCCTCCTCCGGCCCTGTCCCAGTCGGTCTTCATCACCTTGTCAGGTAAGAAGACATCCATTAGTAACATGGGCATTGGTTCTTCCTAAAGTAGCAAACACCTTGGTCCTACCTAACATGAATTCCATGCACGTAGCGAACACAGCAAGAACCCTAAGCATCAAACACAACTACAACATGAACATCAAGCACAACTACAACATGAACATCAAACACAACTACAACATGAACCATAGGCATCATCAACATGAACATCAAGTACTAAAGCAATAAGCACTACGCAAGTACCCTAAGCATCAAACACAACTACAACATAAACATCAAACACAGCAAGAACCCTAAGCATCGTCAACATGAACATCAAACACAATAAGCATGAACAATGGAACACACGGCAAGAACACTATCCTGCCTATGAACAGTACCAAGCAAAAGGGATCGAATCCTATCGACTCGATTCGATTGGAACCGAACTGAATCGAATCGAATCCAATACAATGCATGCTAATGATGGAAACCCTAATATACACATGTACGAGCAGAGATGGGGTTTCGTTCTTAACGGAGCGGCTGGAGCGTACGCCGGCCGGGGAGAAAACCCCGGCGGGAAGAGGATGGCCGATGAAGAGGAGGATGAGGAGTTGCCGCCAATGCCGGTCTCATGGCCACGCACGAGGTCAAGGAGGAGGGCGCCGGCGTCCATGGAACAAACCCTCGGATGGGGGTGGAACCCCCCCACCACCACCAACAGGGGGTCCGACCAACGGAGAGGACGTCGTCCCCTCCGTCGACGCCACCGAACCCAGGACCACGAGGTCCGAAATCGGTGGAGGAGCCGGAGCGGCCGGCATCGCATTTGCCGGACGTGGCGGCCTGATGCACAGCGGAGACGTCGCCCGCATCAGATCCACCCCGGAGTTCGCCAAGCCGGCAACCCACCGCTCGTGGATGCGGTTCTGGCCGGCGCTGATGGGGGTCAGCGGACGGCGCGGCGGCGGGCGACTCATCGGAGCGGAGGAGAGGAGAGCAAGGGGCGGTGAGAGGAGCGAGAGGGAGTAGTGTGAATGGAGTAGTGTGCGGTGACAGGAAAGCGAGAGGGAGTTATGAGATGTCCCGTCCGTCTCCCGCGCTCCCCGAGGCGTGCAGCCAAGAGCCACGTGTGGCCTCGCTCCGCCTGGGTGCAAAGAAACTGCCGATTCGGCAGTAGCTCTCGGGCCAGGCCTGGGGGTGCTTTAATCTTCGCGCTATCCAGGCCCAATAATGAATGCAGGCAACCAAATAATCCGTTTTCGTCCCGCGCGGGCCTGCTTGAGCCTAATGCAGGCAACCAAACATGCCCTAAGTTACAACGGCAAGGATGAAAGCAAGATGGTGAATACAGTGGGCATAAGGTAGAGTGAGTGTTGATAAACCACACAAAAATGCCACATGAGTTAGTGACAGAGAATAAAAACCACACCATTTTTTTTATCGCGTAGCAATATATGGGTAACTTATATAATCATCCCCAGTGTGTTAGGCTTGGGCTAGGACGAATTTCCTCCTCTAGGATTAGAAAAGGAAATTAATTTCGACCCAATCGAAAAAAAGGAAGAAAATCGAACAGTGGAAAAAGGAGCGGGCCGAGTCCAACCCTAAGCCGCCGAACCATTCTCCACTTTCTCCCGCACACACACTCTCACCCAGACCTAGACCTAGGGTCGGCCACCATGAAAGCACCGCCGCCGCGCCGCCGCGACTCGCCGCCGGCGATCCCGGACGAGCTCTTCGAGGAGTTCCTCCTCCGCCTCCCACCCGACGACCCCGCCTGCCTCCTCCGCGCCTCCCTCGTCTGCAAGGCCTGGAGCCACACCGTCTCCAGCCCCAGATTCCGACGCCGCCTCCACGAGCTCCACGGCACACCCCCCGTGCTCGGCTTCCTCCACAACTGGGAGGACGATCTCATCCCCCGATTCATCTCCACCACCGCATCGTCCTTCCCCCTCGCCGCCCCGGACCGCCGCACCTGGCGCTGGCGGGCCCTCGACTGCCGCCACGGACGCGCCCTCTTCTTGCCCCAGGAGCCAATCTCGGGATTTGCTGGTCTGGAACTGCTCCTGTGGGAGCCAATCACGGGTGCCCAGCAGCACATACCGCTGCCCGCGGAGTTCCAGAGCCACTACCCGACCGCGGCCGTGTTCTGCGCAGCGGACGGGTGCGACCACCGCGACTGCCTCGGAGGTCCTTTCCGCGTGGTCGTCTTCCTCTTCTCCGTCCTTGCAGACGACGAGGAGACGTATGTCACGTCGGCCAGCGTGTACTCGTCAGAGACTGGCGCCTGGGGCGAGCTCACCTCGGTTCCCTGCACCACCTCCATGGAATTCACAGAAAGGTACAACCTGCTCGTCGACAGGTCTGTGCTCTATTTCATGTCCAACTGTGACTCGTCTACCGAGGCGGTCGCGGAGTATGACCTGGCAAGCCATAACCTGACTGTGTTGGGCCTGCCGGACATGTACTACAAGCGTGCATATAGCCTCGTGCTGGTGGAGGACGGTAGAATCGGATTAATCCAATACTTGGATACGCGTCTCAAATTGTGGAGAAGAGAGCCGAGTGCTGAAGCAGGATGGGTGCTGAACCGGGTCATGTGCTTGGAGAATTTCCTCCCAATGGATGCTCTCTTGCATGCACAAGATAGAATGCAAGTGCTGGGCTTTGCTGAGGAAGCAAATGTCATTTTTGTTAACACGGTTGTCGGGCTCTTCACAATAGAGCTACGATCAGGGCATGCCAGGAAGGTGTGCAGTGATCGAGGCTCCTGTAGTTTGATCCCAGTTGTCAGCTTCTACACTCCTGTACCCCGAGCCGATCACCAGAATCTGCCGGCGTCGAAGCCTAGTGCGGAGGCAGGTGGTGAGGAGGGGGGAGATCAGGAGGAAAAAACAGTGGATCTGGCACAGCAATTGTTGAACAAGGGGTCCAATGCTACCAAGGAAGTTGACTTTATCAACACCTTTGAATACGTCAGCCATAACCTCGAGACCAGGTTAGGGCTCTACTCCTGAACTACTCACCTATTTCGAGCCATGCTCAAATATTTGTATGGATGACATTGTCGATAGAAACTTCTATCTAGTTCAGTACTCTTTACGGACCAACTGTTGGTTTTCATTTTGTCCTTAGTTGCTTTGGGTCTTTGAGTTTTGTAGTTTGGGAGATGTGTGTAGAATGGTATTACATGTTCTACAATGAGGTGGTTGCCAAGTGATGTTTATCTTTCTTTTGGTTGGCACGAGCCCTACTGTGCTGGAGTTTGTGCGGCTAAGTGAGTCGAGTTAGCATTAGTGTTATTCAATAGCAATACTCTAGAGTGAGGACTTGCATCTTTTGTCAGGATATATGTGTATTGTGCCGTGCATTTAATCAAAGTACAATTATTGGAGTGATAGATGTTATCCTATTTGAGGAGAGTTATATGCCTCTGGTGCTGGCTTATTGTAAATATCCCATCGATGTGCCATTTATTTTTATGGTATGTACTTGATAATTCTGTGCAAAAACTGACCAGTTGTTATAAACGGAACTCAACAGAACATATAGCAACTTGGGTCATTAAAACAGATGATGGAATAATGGTAGTTGCCCTACAAAACTTTGATGGCCTTTTGTTATTTGTAACCTTAACAATTACAGACTGAAAATTTATGCCTTTGTTTTCACCTAGGGTTCCATGTTATGGAGAAGGTGCCCTGGAGGGTGATGGCATGCTCAACAAACCTGGATGTGCCTTGCTAACCAAAGATTCTTCAGGTGATGTTCCCAAGAGTGCACCAAATTTATGCCTGTGTTTTCACCCAGGGTTCCCAGGAGTTTGTGAATGTACAACCAGGAGAGATGATGCCAGGAACTCGACGACCTCTGAAAGCAATGTTGATGATGCTCCACGTTTGGAGAAAGGTGAGTCTGAATATTGTACTGTATCTCATTGTTCCTTCCTCGGGACCATTGTCGGTACCAGGGCTGCACCATTGTGTGGTGAAATGCATGATTTCCGCTGAGGTTTACATTGTTCTCTAGGCTTGATTTCTCAAAGAAGTTGTCAAATTAACTGAACCTACAATTTTAACGTGGCATTGCGATTCATTACCCTCATAAAACAATGGTCATAATCATATACTCCTGCATGTGTGTTTAGACTTGGAACTCAATAGAACATATCTCTTGAATTTACACCATTATTCTGTAAGGATCATTTGACTTTCGCTAGTGAAGTTATTCAGTTTTGTAATATATATATAGTAGATTATGTTGGAGAAAACAATAGACTTAGTAATATGCTTGTTTTATTAGTTGGATCATATTTTCAACGTGTGTGCCAGCTACTTGCCTTATAAGTTTATATATACTTATTTAGTTACTTTTATCTTTCTTACCATTGGCGGCTTCATTATTTTTTGTTTCTTGTAGTTAACTGCCTAAACTGTGTACTTGTATCGGGTAAATTTTGCTGCATAAAAGTTACTTTTGTAGCAATCATGTGGTACAAATTTACGCAATAATATGAATATCCAATGGTTGTCCGTTGTGTGCAAAGTTAAGGAGAGGCTCTCACCTCTCAGTCAAGATAGAAGAGCTATTCTTCTAGTTCTTGCTTGCTTTATTCCTCACAAGGGGTCCTCTTTATATAGGGGGTCTAACAATCTGATCTAAGTAGCAAATCGTGGATATCCCTAATTTGTCTAGGGCTCAAGCAAAAAGATATATTTCTAATTTTAAATTTTAAATGATGAACTGTCTATCAGATTGTGTGCTTGGTGGGCCAACCAGACATACATAACATTATCAGTGCTACAAAGGCAACTTGTGTATTCCATGTACATGCATAACAATGAGATGATGCATACAAAATCTTTGTTACACTGAACTGTCTATCAGATTTGTGTTCTCATATATGCCTAGCAAACGATAAGGAGTATATCCCAAATTCTCACTGAAGACTGAACTGTCTATCAGATTGCTGTCTGCAAGTTAACATGGCCTCCTTCGCTTGTTCTTCAGAACAACAGCAGGTTGAAGAGGAGACGAAACGTTAATACAAAGAAAAGTGAAGAGGTAAATGCAACAGTTTGTGTATATTACTGCCTGGTTTTACCATCAGTTTTCCGTTGCACATGAGACTTACTGACAACAGTATTTAAATGGTTACAGAAAGTGCAGGGTGGCCAGAATGAACCTGAGGACATTGACCCTGGTGTTGTTGCTATGATGGGTTTCGGATGTCGAAGAAGTGAATGCTTTCAGGTGGTGTGTCTTTTCTTCGAAGAAGACATGGTCGTCGGTTGGTTGCTATATGCTCCTGGATCTCATTATGATGCAAAGCTTGGTATTGGAACGATGAAACTCTGTAAAGGACGGCGACTTTGTGCTGTAACTTGGCGATCATCTGAGAAACATTTCATCTTTGAGAGATGTGATAACTATAGGCCGCAAGAAAACAATTAGCAGTTCAAGTACTCTGTTGTTAATCTATTTCTCAAGACTCTCTTCCTGTACTGTCACTGGTTATTTGTTTGAAGAATCTTTGAAATTATTTCATTTTTATAGTGTATGCATTATCTTATAGTTGCCGAGTGGGGATTAATCTCCTACGACTTGAAAAACCATATGCATTATCTCGAATGGTTAGCTGCTCGGAAAATTATATGTTTGCCTGTTTGGAGACATGTAGTGGTATTCATCTTTCCAAATCAACATTTGTAGTTTGTAATTTGTATCTTGCTTAATTCTGCAACGTAACAACTAACACGATGTTTCAGTGTTGACATTTCCTTTCGGCACTTGCTGAAAATCAATGTTGCAAACAAGCTACAATGAACGCAGATTCGTCTTTGTTAGTCAAGTCTTAAAATGCTGCTACACGCCCCTTTTTAAGTGGTAGATGAGCAATCACATCTCAACCTGTTTGCATCACATGAATTATGGAATGTGAATAAAAGAGCACAAAATTAAGATGTCACCTGCACAATAGACAAACATTAAGACTTTGGAGGAAGGAAAACATAATAGAGATGGATAGAAAGAAAGTGCATATCATAAATTGCAAGAGATTAAGAAGTAAAGTTTAAGCTCGCGTCGAGATTACTAAGAATTTGGGGGCATAGGATGCATTTCATAGTTTTTTTGTGTGGTCAGATCAATATGATTTAAAGGGCTTTTGTTGTTAAAAAATCATAAGAATTGGAGTCTTCTCCTGTGAAAATTATACAGTCCATTTGGTCACTCAACCATTGGTAGCAAATCAGACGATTGGTGCTTATTAAACGGACCATCACCACAACTGATTTGTCTATACAAATAGGATATAAGGGGAAAGACGCTATAGGTCGAAGAACCATTTTGTCAAGAAAATAAATTGACATAGCGCCCAGTAATATATGTGCCAACAAATTTTTTTGAAGATCTTACCACAGTAAATATGACGACGATATAAATTATTACGGCCCCTTTGGTTCAAATAATTTCATAGAAACTTTGGAGGATTCCATTCCTTAGGAATTTTTCTTATAAAGCTTGTTTGATTTGTAGGATTGGAAGCCATGAGATTATATGGACTACGTCACATGTAATCCGAAAGAACAATTTCCATTGGCTCTATCCTCAATAGAATTTTCTATGACAGATATGTGAAGCACCAAATCCTTAAACAAAGTTTACGTGTTCTTCCTAGCGAGCTACCAAACAACTTGCATTATACAATTTCGTGTTTTCAAGTCATGTAGGATTAGTATGGCATGAAATGTCACTACATCTTCCATACTCCAGCATTTATAGTCTTGCGAACAAAATTGGCCCAAGAACACTCGATTAACAACTATTGTACGTTCTTCATATAAGGCCAAAATAACAAGAAATCTTGCAAATGAAAAAAAATATATCGAACAAAGCTCCCACTTGTTTGGTGTCTAGGTGAAATGAGGAAACCAATGAAGCGTCCATCCCCGTTTGGCGTGCACGTGATGTGCGGGCTGGTGTGTGATGTCTCAAATAGGGGAGTTGACCATTAGTGAGTGTGCCCTCTTTCAAGTATTTTTTGCAAATTTTATTCGTTCGATCAATGGTAACTGAGAATTGATGAACATGTTTACTTTTCGATCATCAAATTATCAGGACAATTTACATAGATAAAGGTCTGAGTTGGGGTAGGCCATTCACCTTCGTCGAGATTACCTCAAGTTATTAGAAATTTATCACACTTTGCCATGCATTGATGTAACTAATTTTTAGGTAACATTCACATTTTGCAGAAAGTGGGACTATGATGGCACATACATTTGCAAAGTAAGAGCAATTAGCTAGTTTCTAGAAAACATGTAATCTATTCATGGTGGCACAATGAGAGAGATTGCTACATAACTACTACTATAAACCTGTAGTTCAGGGGGTAAAGTACTCACACCTCATCGGAGGAGGATCGTGGTGATGATCATAAGTGATGGAGAACTCCCCCTCCACGATAGTGTCCTGGAGGAGCAATTTGTCTTATGGTTTCACCTCTGTTTTGCGAATATCTCAAGATGATGCCACCTAATATTTATGGACTACGACCGAAGGGCAACCTGGGCGGGTGCCCCTAGGTGAGTACATTGTGCGGCACCTGGCAACGAATCCCTTATTATGGGCCCCACTTCCCCCCTTTATTCATGACTTCATGATTTCCTTTCAAAATTTCGCCCAATTTTTCCAATATTTTTATCTTTTCGGAAAGTTTCCTAAAATTAAATCAATCATGTAGGAATACATCCTTATGACATATAATTAGTATGTTAGTCTATAGAATAAATTAATGATCAATTAAACAATTAAAAATATGTAGCTAAACTTAACAAGAATTGATAAGTTTGCAACATATCATACTAAGTGTGAGCATTCTCTTGTATTTTTGGGCACTGGTTCTTTGTGTGGACAAAGGCATGCTAGTTATGTTCCGAAACCTCCGAGTGTTCGTGTCCGGTACCTCTGGCATTACGTGATTCCTGGGGTATGTTTGGACAGCTCGGTAACTACGGGTGCCGTTGCAAACTTTTAAGAATGTTGTTTTCCCTCCCGATCACTCAAAATTTTGAACATGTTTGAATTTTTGGGTGTTCTTGCAAAAACTTCCAGGCACATTGCTTTTCATTCAACCGCTAGATTTTCGCTCTTTGAGAGGGAAGATTCTTTAGAGGTTTGAGGGACTCCTTGCTATGTGAGACCTTATATGGCTTGTGCCTTCTCCCTCTTACCCCTATCCCATTGTGTGTGTGTGTGTGTGTGTGTGTGTGTGTGTGAGAGAGAGAGAGAGAGAGAGAGAGAGAGAGAGAGTTCCTTGAAAATCTTTGCAAGGGTTCATACCAAGCGACGGTGTCCGAAACCCTAGAAAGCAAACCCTCCTGCAACAACGAGTTTAGAGAAGCAAGTTCTGCGATATCAGTAGAGGTTAGCCGATTACGAAAAGCAAGTTCGATCCCATCCTGCATTATAGTGAAAACCAAGGCATTTGGGTTTGTGTGGTGGGAATATAAAGCAGGGTATACTAAAGCCAGAGGCTCCGGCTTTAGCCAACGATCTAGCCAAAAAGGGTGGAGCAACCATCTCCAACAGTGCATTGTGAAATCTCTCTCAAACTCTATAAATGTTTAAAAATGGTTTTGGCAAGGAAGGAGTTGTTCTTCCCATGCCCAATGTGAAGAGGCGAGTGATGTAAGACCCAATCCTTTTAGGGAAGGTTAGTGGAGTGTAAAAATTTGTAAGCAAAAGTTTTGTACGCGAAGGTTTTTGACACCCAGACCACCTGCATCTCTAGGAGAACATACTTTATCCGAACCAACCAAGCATTTAGCCCCGAAGCAGGTATCATCGTTGGACCAGAAAAAGGTACGTATACGCTTATCAATAGCCTCAATAACCTTTATAGGGAGGGGGAAACATAGCATAAAGTAAGTGAGAAGATTGTCCAAGACAGCCGAGAGAAGAACTAGTTTGCCTCCACGGGAAAGGAGAAGCGCACACCAGCCAACAAGATAGATATCACAGCGGTCAATAACAGGTTGGAAGGCCGACGTTGGGAGTTTGTGAGGGGAGAGCGGGATTCCTAGGTACATTTGAGGGAACGAACAGATATTGGTGGAAAGATACGAGGCCATATTGGAAGCATCGTCGGGGTCAACATTAAGGGGAATGAAGGTGGTCTTCGTGAAGTTGATCTGGAGGCCGGTGGCATAGTGAAGCCGTCCAGGATAGCCTTTAAATGTTTGGCAGCATCAGGAGTGGCTTTAACTATGATAAGCGTGTCATCAGCGTACTGAAGTACATAGGGCACCGGGGGTGTAGAATTACCATCATGGTAGGAGTGTTTGCTTTCTCAGGTTCCGGACACCCGTCGCTTGCTCAATGGTGCCTCCTTCTCCACTCGTGGCGCGTATGCTGCTCTCACGGATCAGCTTGAAGAGCCAATGCTTGCTGAAATTTGGGACTCAAAGGTGCCAAAAAAGGTTATGATTTTTGGTTGGTTGTTCTACCTTGACCGCCTCAACACAAGGCATAACTTGCACAAGAAAAACATCCTGGACACCGAAGTCTGCCCAAGATGTAGCCACTTGGTAGAAGACCGCGACCATCTCTTCTTTTCCTGTCCAGCAGCCTGAAGGATTTGGCGTGCAACTGGCATACACCCTATGGCCACGCCTATTGGTGATCTCTTCAATACAACTCTACTCGCATAGCTGCCCACTTCGGTTCGACCCTTCATGCTACTTCTCATCCTTTGGAAAATTTGGGATGCAAGAAACAAGAAAGTTTTCCAAGGGCTTGACATTGATGCTTCTGTTTCTGTTAGAGCTATCATGGATGACTTGGTTATTTGGTCTCATCGGCTTATGTCTGATACTTAAAAGGGCCACGCCGGCTTGTGGCGTGAGTTCCTCTCCTCACAACACTTGTGACCCTTGTAACATTTGCTGACTTTGAAATATATTCAGGTGGGGAGTCTTTCTCCCAGTGACCATTTTTTTAAAAGGTACAATGCTTGCTGCTTTAGGAGGGGGTCCTCCTAATGGAAGGAGCCTAGAAATTTTTGAAGGCCACAAGATCGTCTAGTTTATGTGAAGATCTACCCCTCGTGATTGACCATGGACCTTTATGTCCTATGTCAAAGAGGAATATAGGCGTTGCTGGCTGAGTCCTTTGCAGTCTTATAACTTTGCATCCCAACCTCCTCCAACAAGGTTGTTCGTGACATCAATCTAAACCTTGGGATAAATCTTGAGTTTCAGTCCCCTTTCACAACTCCTTTACTTTGTTATACATTTCATCTCTGCACCTACTTTTGGTAGACTTGCATGCTATCTAGGTGTTCAATTGCTAAAATTTGGCAAACGAAAATTGAATTGTCTATTCATCCATTCTATATGTAACGTTGGGTGTTTTAAAATGGTTCATGCCGTCTTACATTTGCTGTAGTTCATCTAAAAAGACAGTAAGTCATAGTGGAGGAGAGAGTTGTGAGGAAAGGAGCAGACAAATTGTGCCTATTTCTTCGTATTAGCTTAGAGGAAAAAAAGTGAATACTCGTTGAAAGGACGTGGATGTCGCCTAGAGGGGGGGGGGGTGAATAGGCGCTTTAAAATAATTACGGTTTAGGCTTGAACAAATGCGGAATAAAACTAACGTTTAATAAGTCAAGCACAAAACCTAAAACAACTAGGCTCACCTATGTGCACCAACAACTTATGCTAAGTAAGATAAACAACTAAGTGATAGCAAGATATATAGCAAGAAACAATATGGCTATCACAAAGTAAAGTGCATAAGTAAAGGGCTCGGGTAAGAGATAACCGAGGCACGCGGAGACGACGATGTATCCCGAAGTTCACACCCTTGCGGATGCTAATCTCCGTTCGGAGCGGTGTGGAGGCACAATGCTCCCCAAGATGCCACTAAGACCACCGTAATCTCCTCACGCCCTCGCACAATGCAAGATGCCGTGATTCCACTAAGGGACCCTTGAGGGCGGTCACCGAACCCGTACAAACTAGGTTGGGGCAATCTCCACAACTTAATTGGAGGCTCCCAACGACACCATGAAGCTTCACCACAACGGACTGTGGCTCCGAGGTGACCTCAAATGCTCGGGGCAATCTCCACAACCTAATTGGAGACCCCGGCGCTTGCCCGGAGCTTTGCACCACAATGATTGAGCTCCGAGGCAACACAAGCCTTCTAGGGCGCCAAGGCACCCAAGAGGAACAAGCTCTAGGGTGCTCAAACACCCAAGAGTAATAAGCTTCTCAAACTTCACTTCCACGTATCACCGTGGAGAACTCAAACCTATGCACCAAATGCAATGGCAAGGGCACACGGAGTGCCCAAGTCCTTCTCTCCCAAATCCCTCCACAACAACTAATGCTATGGAAGAAGATGAGAGGAAGAACGAAGAAGAACATGAAGAACTCCAAGATCTAGATCCAAGGGGTTCCCCTCACATAGAGGAGAAAGTGATTGGTGGAAATGTGGATCTAGATCTCCTCTCTCTTTTCCCTCAAGAACTAGCAAGAATCATTGGAGGGATTGAGAGTTAGCAAGCTCGAAGAAGGTCAACAATGGGGGGCAAACTCGAGCTCAAGAGATAAGGTTCAATGGGGAAGAAGACCCCCTTTTATAGGTGGGGAAAAATCCAACCGTTATGCTCACAGCCCGCACAGAGCGGTACTACCGCTCATGGGAGCGGTACTACCACTAGGGCGGTGGAAGCCCTTTGAAAAACAACAGCGAGGAGGCGAAAGGCCAGTAGAACCGCCGGAGCGGTACTACCGCTCGTCCTCACGGTACTACCACTAGGGATAGCGGTACTACCACTAAGGGTAGCGGTACTACTGCTTGCGAGCGGTACTAAAAAAATACATCCGTGCCTACCACCGCTGGACTTAACACGAGATTTTGGTCCAGAGCGGAAGTAGCCATGGTAGTAGCCGCGGTAGTACCGCTCTGGAGCAGTAGTAAAAAATTACATCCGCTCCAAGCGGTAGTAGCCGCGGTAGTACCGCTGCAGCCTTTTAAGAACACCAAAACTGCCACAACTTCTGCAAACGGACTCCAAATTCAATGAAACCAAGTTTGTTGGAAAGCTAACGACATGGGCTAACACAATCTTGATAGAAATATCAATAAGAAGCAAATGAGAAAAGGCCCATAAGAAAATGGTGAGAACCCTTCCTCGAATAAGACCGGTAAAACCTCCAACACCGAAAACGCAATAGAAGAAGCATATGAAATCCGTTTTCGATGTACTAGAGCTTGTCACGAAGATAACCACAAGCTCTAAAACCTCAAAAAGAGAAAATGCAAATAAGAATGAAGAAAGATGATGCAAGGATGCAATGGTTTGAGCTCTCGACGAACGATACGATCAAGCTACTCACTTGAGAGCCCCCCTTGATAGTACGGCTATCGATCCTATAACCCGGTCTCCAAACTATCACCATGAGACCGGTAAAATAGAAAACCTATCAAGGGCAAACCTTTGCCTTGCACGAAGTCCACTTGAGCTAGATGATGACGATCTTGACTCCCTCAAGCTGGACCACCTTTCGTGATTGCGCTGGCTCGATGAAGGCTAGTTGATTGCTCCCCCATACTCCACTATGGGTGAGTCACTCTTCGGCACACCTTCACAAGTCCATTGTCACCACAATGGACGGCAAGCTACAAGCATGATTTCTTCGTGATGCTCCACTTGAACTTGCACAACACAACCTTGAGTTGATGTCATCCTCCATGGGTTGTATGTGATCTTCCTCTTGACGCAAGCCCATGGAAGCAAACCTAACCCCACATAGAACTCTCACAACGACCATGGGTTAGTACACAAAGCGCAATGGACAATGCTTACCAAACCGTGAGATCACTTGATCCCACTCAATGTATCTTCTACGCTTTGTGTGAAATCTTCTCTCTTCATAAAGATGATGTCTTGAAGATACACATGAATGTTCACACAATCTTCTTCTTCAAGACATGCTAGCAATTAGCTCAACACTCACTAGACCAATCTTTGGATAGATCCTTGGATACCACCTTGGTCAACACATACACTCCTTGAAACCAACAAATGGACTTCAAGAAAAGCCTATGGACAAATTCTACGAATATAACTCAACGCAACCATTAGTCCATAGAGATTGTCATCAATTACCAAAACCAAACATGGGGGCACCGCATGTTCTTTCACTCGTGAGACGGAAAAGTGTAGCAGTTGTTAGAATTAGGTCAGTAGATGCAAACCGATTATGCACCCAACTATTTGCAGAGTAGGTTAATTTATTACTATTGCTTTTTTCTCCGAGAGTTTAAACTTGACCGTTTTAAGTCAAGATACGGCCTAGGATATTTATTGAACTTGAAATAATTGTATGCATATAGATAAACACACACACAAGGATATTTACAGTTTTGAGATTTTTGTGACTTTAATAAGGATGTAAAAATGGATTCCATGGGCAAAACGTGATTTAATATCTATATATGTGGCCTGTTAAAAAAAATAACCCAAGGGTTCACTATAGGGAACTAATTTCCAAACAGATTTTTTTTTTTACTGAAGAGTCGATCGTGGTCAGCGTCCGGGCTGGTTGAGCCGAACCATTCCCCACCCGCACCCGCACCCAAACCCAGCCAACGGCCACCATGGCAGCACCGCCGCCGCCGCCGCCGGCGCTCCCGGACGACGTCATCGAAGAGATCCTCCTCCGCCTCCCACCCGACGACCCAGGCTGCCTCCTCCGCGCCTCCCGCGTCTGCAAGGCCTGGAGGAGCGTCGCCATGCATCCCCACTTCCGCCGCCGCTTCATCGGGCTCCACCCCCACCGGGCACCCCCCGTGCTCGGCTTCCTCCACGACTGGGAAGACGAGCGCATCCCAGACTTCGTCCCCACCACCGCCTCGCCCTTCTCCCTCGCCGCTCCAGACCGCCGGTTCTGGCGCCCCCTCGACTGCCGCCACGGCCGCGCCCTCTTCCTCTCCGACCGCCGCCAGGAAGCTCAGGAACTCCTCCTGTGGGAGCCAATCACGGGAGCCCATCAGCGCATACCGGTGCCCGCGGCGTTCAGGTGCGGGTGGCCGACCGCGGCAGTGTTCTGCACAGCGGACGGGTGCGACCACCGCGACTGTGCGGGGGGTCCCTTCGGCGTGGTCTTCGTCTTCGCCGTCGACGGCAGTGAAGACGACGAAGACTGGCACGTTGTCACATCGGCGTGCTTGTACTCGTCGGAGACTGGCACGTGGGGCAAGCCAAACTCGAGGCAAGACGAGTTCACCATGGAATTTGAGTATCATTCCAGCGTGCTGGTTGGGAGATCTCTACTCTACTTCCTGTCCGACGGTGGGGTGATCCTGGAGTACAATTTGGACAGTGGTGAACTGGCTGTGTTGGACACACCACCTGACGATTACGGCAGTGACAACGAAAGGTTTAACCTCGTGCTGGTGGACGACGGTGGGCTGGGGGTTGCCGAAGCCATTGATCTGGAGCTCATATTGTGGAAATGGGAGGCGAGTGATGGCACTGATGCACGATGGGTGCTGAGCCGCATTGTCGACCTGTTCGATGTGATCCCAATTCCAATTGGTGCCGATTCAACATATCTTTCTCCAGTGTTGGGCTTTGCGGAGGGAGCAAACGTTATTTTCGTGAGAACTGATGATAGTCTCTTCATGATCGACCTGCAGTCGGAGCAGGGGGAAAATGTGTGTGATAATCATGGCTTCTGTAATTTGATTCCAGTTGTCAGCTTCTACACTCCACATTCTAGGCTCCAAGTGCCAGGGGGTGAACACCATGGCCCAGCGGAGCCGCCGCTGAACCTACTGAGGAGTGGTGGTCAGCAAGGGGCATGGGAGGAGAAATCACTAGAATGGGCGCAGGTGCTGTTTGATAAGGGGTGCAAGGCTGTCAATGAGAAGGACTTTGCCAACGCGGCAAACTGCTTCAGACATGCTCTCAAGATCAGGTTTGGGTTCTACTCCCAAATTCCACTTGTTCTCCTAGCTAGACATGCTGATGTAACGTAACATATTGATAGTTTGCGGGAAAGAAAACTTCCAGTTAGTTCATTGTTCTTTTCATGTGCATAGTGGCTCTAAGCCTTTTGACGTTTGTAGCTAGTTAAGAGTAGGATTTAACATGTTCTATGACAATGTTGTTACCGAGTGTGTGGTGTTTTGGTTTCATGTGTTTGACAGTGAGCATGATGGTGTGGGTGTTTGATGGTTTAGTGAGTCCAGTTAGCCAGTATGACCTGATAACAACACCTGGGAGTATAGCATATTTTGTTGTGATGTCTGTAATGCGGTGAGAATTAAATCAAAGTCCAAGTGCTTGAGGGATAGGTGTTATCCTATTTGATCGCTGTGCAGTTCATTTATATGGTTCCTCTTCCTCAGATTTGTACTTCATAATCTATGAAAGCAATAGTAACTATGAAAGACAGTCGACAGAACATAGTTAACACCTTGTGTCAATAAATGGTTTTGTTCTACTTCAGATATGTTTATGTTATAACCTTGACGATGATGCATCAGCAAATTTACACATTGTTGTTGTCATGTAGGGTTCAACATTATGGAGGCCTTGCTCCTGAGTGTGCTAGCACGTTTTACAGTTATGGACGTGCCTTGTTAGGCAAAGCTCGGGAGGCGATCAATCCTTCAGGTAGTGGTTCAAAGCGTGCACCAAATGAAGAATCAATCACACCCACAACAAGCAAAGATGATACACTGAAAGACATTATTATCCTTTTTTAATCTATATACTCTAGTTGATAACACAACTGGTTGCAAAAAGTTGTCATCGTCTGTTCATGCCTAATGAAGAGTATACCTGATAAACTTCTAATCAGTATTTTGCCAATGCTAATGCAAAGTACTAATAGTTTGGGACTTGAAATGTTTTTACTAATATTATATGATCACAGTATACTAAGTAAGTTGGATCTTGTACGCATTTGTATGCATCTCATTGCTGTTTGTTTCTTCTTGGGCTGTGTGCATCCTCGATTCAGAGGCCGGGAATAATAAAACTCTTCCATTTTCTAAAGAAAAAAAATATATTTTCTTCTTTCAATGGTAAATGCTGATAGAGTTGTTGGTTAGGGGTAAACTTGCATGGCAAAGATCAGAAGGATGGGAACATGACAGGCGATGGAGATGATTCCGATTTGGATTTGGCCTGGAAAATGTTGAATACTGCAAGGGTGATAGTTGCCAAGACTCCAGACAAGACAATGGAGAAGGTTAATATATTGAATTCTCTGGCTGAAATCTCCATGAGAAGAGGTAATCTCAGCTATCTCAGTTACTAGTGTGCTAGACTGGTGAATGGTCATTCAAGGCCTCACATTTGATTTTCACTTTTGTAGAGGACGGAGACAGCTCAATCGGTTACTACTTCGAAGCTTTAGCGATCTTGGAACATTTGGTTAGGCCTGACCATTATCGAATTTTCCGGCAGTATCCTCCTTGTGGTGATAATAGTGTCAATCACTCTGGTGTATAAATCAGCATATTAGTGTATGGTTTCAAATAATTTGAGTTAACCCAAATCTTGCATGGGTGCCTTCACTGCTGAAATCCACATGTAAGTGTACATTTAGGGAGGAACTGTGATCACCAGAGAAAAATGTCAGGTAGATAATGCTGGTCTATTGTAATACTTTGGTCTTTGAGTTTGATTTAATCCTTTGTGATTACCTTAATTCAGTTCTAGAAACTACTGCATATGTTTGGCCTTTGAGTTAGCATCCAAGGTTGGGGATGCAATCCCATACTGTGCAAAGGCTATTTCAGTAGGCAAGTGGCTTATGCATAATCTGATAAATGCCAAGGAAGCTTTGTTGTCTGATAAAGGACGCTCAGGGAAGTTGACTCTAGAAGATGAGATATCTTACCTTGCTAGAATGTTGCCTCGAGTCCAGAAGAAGGTGAGCAGACTGAATTTTATTCATGTTACCAATTTGGTTCTGCTCATGAATCTAGTAGTGCTCTATGAACGAAGAAGACCTTTTTCTTTACTTGTGAGGAACAATAATAGCATCTCTCTTAATTGTTTTGGTTCAGCTTGAAGAACTGGAGCAAGCAATGTCAACCCGAAGCGATGTCATAGATCATAATAAGAAGAGGGTGGTCTCACAGGCAAGTCATGAGAAGAATGTTAGCCGTGCTGTGGCGAGAACTGCATCTTTGACTTCTTCACAGATGGTTGGATCAAACAACAGCTTCCATTCCCCAACTATGTCGACGGCAGCAGCAACAAGAAGCACTGGAAGTAGTTTAACTGACCTTGTGATTGTTGGCAGAGACATGAAGCGAGCTAATGACAAGCCGATCTCTGACGAACCTTCTCCAAAGAGACTTGCAGCAGATGATTCACCATCCGTGAATGAAATGTGATAGCAGCTAGTTAGGAGATCTGAAACTGCCTGGAATGTCCTAACAGGATGTTTACTACTCTGTTCATGGTCAATGCTTATCTGTTGAATTGTATGCAAGTAGGGAGATACAAGTTGCTGTCATTCAGTATTTGATCTGGTCACTAGATATTCCTAGCATTAGCACACAATAACCGACGGATCACCAGTGGCTCTCTGCATTGCTATACTAATCCCTTGTTTCCTAGTTGTTTTGCATTGTATATCCGACTGCAATTTTTGCCGTGCTCTAGTAAACCTTCCATCGTTTGCTCTTTACTGTCCACATATGTTTGGCCTCCGCCCCGAATTTAGTGTTAGATACATCCGTATCTAGACAAATATAAGACAATTAATTTGTGACGGAGGTAATACTTCTTAATCAAAACTCATATTAATTTATTATATGTTTTGCCTTGCTTAATTGACCAGCTAGCATTATTTGACTTTAAGAGGAGTTGGCATATCATCTTCTGCTAATAATGTGCAGCAAGCAACTATGAACCTGGTAGTTTTTTCAAGTTAGTGATCATTTGAGAAACATGTTGCATCGGTTGGAATAAAACATTGGATTTTATTCTTGCTAATTCTGTGAGGCAGGCAGGCTAGTAGTGACAATGAGTATTTTTCTTTCCGAATGGATATTAATACTGTATGTACATTTCTTTTGAAACATAAGCAATCAGTTATTATTATAAAATGGGAATTTCCTTTGCACGCGAGAATGTTGTATCAGAAAACTAGAATGTTGCAAATAGATGTACAACAATGATGAACCATACGTTTACAGATTACACATTACATTTCTTGCAAACGAGCTCAGATCCCTAACATTAATTGGCAGACTGAGCAAACAAATGCACAGCAAAACTAGAATTTGTACTAACTTAGTGTTAAATGTGCGACACTTATTTTGGGACGGAGGGAGTACTACAGGCCTGATAAGATAAGACGAGCAGAACACCCCTGTGTTTCCTGTATCAGACGAGCAGACCATCCAGCCGAGTGTTGAACGTCAAAGATATAGGACATAATCGACAAGTTCGCGCCTCCTGTCCGCCTGGCGCGACCGAGCCAGCGCTCGCGCCAGCCGGACGCACTCGCCTGACGCGACCGAACCAACGTGGAGGGTAGGGGTTTCGTTGCGTGGCTCAATGTTCTTTTTAAGGACGTACAAAATGTACCTTAACATTTTTTTTAGTTTCCTAAACGTTAGACCGTGCATGTTCGTGTTTTTATACTCAAGGTGGTTATGATCCACTTCCTTTAATTTATACTACTTGTCACTCAAACGGATATATTTAGACGTATTTTAGTGCTAGTTACCATATGAGCCACAAATAATATGGATCGGATAGAGCAGTGCATTTTGGCAAACTTCCTTTGAATCACTGGCGGAGCGCTCCGTTGGGCGAGGTATGGCACCCGCCAGAACTTGATTCTGGGCCAAATTTTTTTATACCTATGCATCCTCTGAGCGCAGCGACGGCGGCGGCTGGCCAGGTCGCGACGGCGACGGCTGACCAGGCGGGCGGCCGAGAGGGCAGCCAGCGGCGGCGGCAGCGACAACAAGCGGCGGCGGTAGCAAGCCACAACGGCGGCAGCAAGCGGCGGCAGTAGCAAGCCTCTACTGTTGGCACTTCTGGCTGTTGGGGATTGTGTAAGCACAAATTTTTGTTTTTAGATGATTATACTCCGCAAGTCTGCATACAAGCTAATAAGATGCCCAACCAATTCAGTTTTGTACATAATGTTAGAAGATGGAAAAAAAGGAGAAGGGACTAGCAAATCAAAAGAAAAAGGGAAGAGGTAGTTTTTCATTTTTCTGAAATTTGAAGTTGTTGGTAGTGGCAGTAGATTGTATTGATATATTAATGTTGTGATTGCAGATTTAAAAAAGTATTTTGAAGTGCTTGGTAGTGGCAGCAGCTCAAAATCGAATCCAAGCACCCGCGAAAGTGTCAATATTTCAGCACATGACACTCATCAAGATCAACTGATTTCTGTGGAAGTGGAGCATGAAAATTTGATGCCAACCGAACAAGTGGAAGAACAAACTACAGATTCCGTTGAAGCTATAGTGGAAGAGAATGTTGAAGTTCACGGTGTTGAAGGTATAACTATTTTTAGTGAAGATTACATAAATGGTGATCCAGGACTTCGCATTCCACTTGATAGTTTTGCCCCCAACATTAGAGATGATGTTAGATTTGCTTATATACGAATGGGTGCAGCTCAACCAACTAGTTACCCTTCCCCCCAAATAGAGATGGAAGATGCTTCCGACCACAATGGTATAAGGACTTTGATTGGTTGGAATATAGTATAACAAAGCATAAGGCTTATTGCTTCTGTTGTTATGTTTTTAAGCATGACCGAATGGATGATAAATTTGGGCATGATGTCTTCTCCAAATTTGGCTTTGACTGTTGGAAAAATGCGTTTGCAGCATTTCGTAAACATGTTGGTGGGCCATGTGGCATCCACAATATTTCGAAAACAACATGTGATGATTTCAAAAATCAAGGGGCAAGTGTGAAAAGTAAAGTTACAATTTATAGTCAAGTATGAAACTCGTGTCGATACATCTTTGGGCATTGTAAGTTATCTAGCATTGCAAGGTGAACCATTTCGTGGACACGATGAATCCGGTTCTTCTTTGAACAAGGGGAATTTTTTAGAGTTGCTTGATTGGGTCAAAGAAAGAATTCTAGATGAAGGTTGCATTTGATGAGTTATGTCCTAAAAATGCCAAAATGACTTCCGTGACAATTCAAAAAGACCTTGTAAAACATTGTGCAAATGCAGTCACCAAAGTAATCAAAGAAGAGATGGGTGACTGCCTTTTCTCTGTTCTTATTGATGAGTGTCGTGATATATCGATGAAAGAACAAATGGTCGTGGTTATCAGGTACATATTGAAGAATGTTAAGTGTCTATGTGTTTTTTTTCCTTCTGTTATATGTAGAGTAGGTTAACTAATTTTATGATTGTCTACTTCTACAGGTATTTGAGCAAAAAAGGAGAGACCGTTGAAAGATTTTTAGCTATTAAGCATGTTCCAGACACAACATCTGCTTCTTTGAAGAAGGCATTGTTGGAGGTTTTTGCTAAACATGGTTTAGTTGTTGCAAGACTAAGAGGGCAAGGATATGATGGGGCATCTAACATGAGAGGAGAATTGGACTTCAGAAGTTAATTCAAGATGAGAACTGTAGGGATCGAAACTAGGTCTAGAGGGGGGGGGGGTGATTAGACTACTTGACCGAATAAAAACCTAACATTTTCCCAAGTTAATTGGTTGGCAGATTTTAGCAATTCTAGCATATCAAGTTCACCCTACACATGCATGTCTACGAGTATTGCAGCGGAAAGTAAAGACAAGCATATGTAAGAGGATAAGGGTAGGAAGATCAAACGCAATTTGGAGACACGAAGATTTTTCCCGTGGTTCCGATAGGTGGTGCTATCATACGCCCATGTTTATGGAGTCTTCAACCCACGGAGGGTAGCGGTCGCGAGAGTCCACAGAGGGCTCCACCCATAAGGGTCCACGAAGTAGCAACCTCGACTATTCCATAACGGCTTCCGTCCACTAAGGACTAGCCTCACTATGGGTAGATCTTCACGAAGTAGGCGATCTCCTTGCCCTTACAAACTTCTTGGTTCAACTTCACAACACGAAGTAGGAGGCTCCCAAGCGACACCTAACCAATCTAGGAGGCACCACCCTCCAAAAGGTAATAGATGCGATAGTAACGATGAACTCCTTGCTCTTGTGTTTCAAATGATAGTCTCCTCAACACTCAATCACTCTCTCACAGATTTGGCTTGGGTAGAAGAGATTGATTGGATGGAAAGCAACTTAGGGAGGCTAGAAATCAAGATCCATATGGTTGGAGTGAATGATCTTGACCTCAACACAAGGATAGGTGGTTCTCTCTCAGAAATTTGGATATGGGAAGTGTGGTATGTTCTGAGTGCTTCTGTTGCGAGTGGGATGTGGTGGAGGGGTATATATAGGCATCTCCAAAAATCCAACCGTTACAACATTATTGCCCAACTTGGTGAAACCGAAGTGAAAACTCAGTTGCACCGACTAGTGCAAAATGTGGCAACTTTGGCGTTTTCGGTGAGACCGATATAGAATTCTCGATGGTACCGATATGAGTGGTCGAGGGCAGTTACACAACTCGGTGAGACCGATTCACAATTCTCGGAAATTCCGATTCTTGTGAATGAGGCAACATGAAGTTGGTCACTGAAACTCGGTTGCACTGATATGAGACTTGGTAGTGCCGAGAAGTAGGTTTTGGCTAGGGTTTCTGTCTAGGGTTTTGACTCGGTGTAGCCGATAGGATATTGTTGGTGGCACCGATTTTGAGTGGTAGGGTCTAAGACAGAATATTTGTGGGAGAGCTTGTGAGTGTTTTTGGTGGCTAACACTTGATTATTTTGAGCATTTCATTCACCATTATTACCTCACCCCCTTTTGATAGTATTGGCTTTCCTATGGACTCAAAGTGATTTCTCACAAAGTAAAATGTAGAGTCTTCATGCTTGTAGCTTGGCCAATTCTATTCCTTGCATCTTGGGGTCTCCTCACAATCCTTTGCCAATCCAACATTGAACTTTTTCCTAAAATATACTTAGTGGAAACATTAGTCCAATGAAATATATGTTGTTATTAATTACCAAAACCACCTAGGGAGAAGTTGTGCTTTAAATCTCCCCCTTTTTGGTAATTGATGACAACATATAGATCAAAGCTTCGATAGAGATATAATCAATGAATAGCATCGTCGCTTTGAGAGGTATGTGATAAGCAAGAGCTCCCCCTAAATTTGTGCATTAGTTTAAGTTTGCGTTTGAATGCAAATGCACAATCGATTAGGATCATGGGTCCCTCTTCCATGTCACATACAACTTGGTGGTGCGCAAAAATTAATATGAGTGAATTACATAAAGCACATCCCACCAATCATCAAGTGAATGATTATCATATAGACATCTCAACGATAGGCAATAGTAGCATCACACAAGAGTGTATGATCAAACACCGACAAGGTTTGCAACACCAAACGATAAACCAAATGTTTTTGAATATCAGAGAGATCAAAATGCAACACACACACACACACTCTCTCTCTCTCTCAACCCTATGATCTATAACCTCTCCCCCCTTTGGCAACAAGTTACCAAAAAGTTCAAAGTTATAGAGCTAATCGTCGCTCTGGGCATGATCTTCTCCATGAGACGATGAAGCTGCTCCGGTGGCTGTCGATGGAGTCGAGAGAAGAGAATCCGCGAAGGCTTCAGCTGAAGTCCTCTGAGGTGGTGGAGTAGACACTGGAGCTGATGGAGCTGCGGCAGGTGCTGAAGAAGAAGGCCTCAACTCTGGAGCAGGCACTGTAGGAGTTCTGGCTTGAGTCTTGAACTGAGTGCTGGTCCTGAGAGGTGGACTTCCATCATCATCATCAGAATCTGAAGAGTGGGGAATGGGAGCTTCATCCACTTCCTTCTTAAGTTCATCCTCAGTTTTAGTCAGCCCATCCACTTTGTTGTTTAGCGTGGAAAACTTATCCTCCATGATCCTCACAAGACTCCCCTGATTACGCAGGATGGTCTTGATGTCCTTCTGCATGCCCTGAACTGTGCTAAGTAGAAGATCCATTTGCTCACTCCTGGTCCTAGGCACCTGAGCACTAGCGGCTCTGCCTGCTTCAGCCTCTGCCTGTGCAGTAGATGAAGTGGGATGACTGGGATCCATCACCACGACATTATCCTCGAAATCTGACTGGAGTGGCAAATGTGGGTGATCAAGTGCATATACATTCTTCTCTAACTTAGAGTTGATGAGCATCTGAATGTATGGTGCATATCCACAAGATCTCTTCTGATCTGCAGTTGTCCTCTTCATTGTCTCAACTATCATATCCATCACCCTAAACCTGGTGTGGGTGTCAATGTGGTGCAGTATATTGATGGAGTAGCCTCAGATCATCTTGTCATCTCTTGACTTGGGCATCAAGGTGTACCTCAAGATAGGGTTGGTAGTAGGCAATCCTGCTTACAGATAGTAAACTGAACCAAACTTATGTGAATGCACATAATCAACAGGGATCTCCTTGTGCATATTTGCCATACAGTTGTGACTCATCTTGGCCTCAGTGTACACATCTAAGTCACCTTCTTGTACCTGTGGGACTCCTAAGATGGTAGCCCACTCATCAACAGTGGATTGGTACACAGTGGATTGGTACCTAACACCTTCAATCATCCATATGATCCTGCCATTAGGATAGAAGTGAGCAGTAGAGGAGAACTGCATGATCATTTCATCGTTTCAAGATGTGAACTCTCTTCCAACAAAATTTTCAATATCAATGCACTGGAAGTTGTCTTGCACACTTGGAAAATAATCTTATTTTCCTTGATATATGCCCAGTCAACGTATCTCATGTCACTGACTGCTAGGCTCTTGTCCAATAGGACAGTCTCATAAAAGTCCTTCTGTTCCTTGGTGTGAAATCTGGTATCCACAGCAGTCCTTCTCCTGGAGGCATAGGGGTCATTTGCTCTCCACAACCTCAGTCCTGAGTCCTTCCTCTTCTTCATATCCTCAGCTATAGGATGAGCATCATCATGAGCTGGTAAATGGGGCCTGAGTTTCCTCAACACAGTGAAATCTTCCTCATCATCTCTGGAAGTTGAAGTTTTGTTCTTGGTAGCAAGAGGAATGTCCTTAGTAGTCTTCTTGGACTTTGGAGCAACTGGCTTCTTTGGTGCAGATTTCTTGCTTGAGGAAGCTTGCTTTGTCATAGCATCAGCAAGGAGCTTCTTCTTCTTGGCAGGAGGAGCTTGGGCAGCTGACTCTTCCTCCTCTTCCTCCTCTTCAGCAACAGTTGGATCTTCATACATGGAAGTGGACCTTCCAATGACTTTGACTATCCTCTTTTGGGCTCTTTTGTTATCACCTGCCTTCTTAGGCATGGAACTCTTTGCTGGCTCAACAGAAACAGAAGTGTTGGCCTTGGCACTATCAGGTGCCCTCATAGCATCAACACTGGCATAGACCTTCTTGACTGGCCTCTTAGAAGAAGTAGCCTCTGTAGCTGTGCTCTTGGCAGCCTTCTCTTTCTGCCTCTTGGCTATCTCTTCCTCTGGCACAAAATCAGAATCCTCTTCATCAGAATTCAGCTTCTTCCTTGCCCTGGTGGCAGCCTTGGGCAAATCAGGTGAACTGGGGTTGTCATAAGAAGAAGATGAGCTAGCTTCAGGGCTAGTGCCTGAACTCATGTCCACATCTCTCTCTTTGAAGTTGTTCTGTCTGTCATCAGATCCTGACATGCTGATCCTGTGAATAGAGCATAGAAGAGCGGAGAGGTTGAGCATCACAAAACACAGATGATTTTTCAAAATTTGAACTTAGAATCTTAGTTTTGAACTTCTGCAAATGGAATGTCGGTTGCACCGAGTTCAATTTTTGGAGCCACCGAGATTGACAACTTGCCTTAACAGAGACTTGGCAGCCTTTTCGGTTTCACCGAAAAGATCTGCTCAGTCTCACCGAAGCTGTTCTCGGTAACCCTAAAAACGACATCGGTAGAACCGATTTTTACAACTCGGTGTCACCGAGATGCGATTTGCGGAAAGTCAGACCTAAGAATTCCTCGTTCTCTAATCTAATTGAGTTTTTTGTGGATTAGATTGATTTCAAACTGTGGCTTATAGATGGAGCAACCCTAATGCGCAAGGAATTGATAAGGGAGCGCAAGAAGGGGTCGAAACCATACCCTAATGCGGCGTTTTTGGTGGCTAACACTTGATCATTTTGAGCATTTGTGGGGGAGCTTGTGAGTGTTTTTGGTGGCTAACACTTGATCATTTTGAGCATTTCATTCACCATTATTACCTCACCCCTTTTTGATAGTATTGGCTTTCCTATGGACTCAAGGTGATTTCTCACAAAGTAAAATGTAGAGTCTTCATGCTTGTAGCTTGGCCAATCCTATTCCTTGCATCTTGGGGTCTCCTCACAATCCTTTGCCAATCCAACATTGAACTTTTTCCTGAAATATACTTAGTGGAAACATTAGTCCAATGAAATATATGTTGTTATTAATTACCAAAACCACCTAGGGAGAAGTTGTGCTTTCAAGAATCCATATGCTTTCTATATCCACTGCTTTGCCCACCAACTGCAGTTGGTAGTTGTTGCTGTTTCGAGATGCTGCAAGGGTGTTGAGGATTTTTTTGAATATGTGACCATGATTGCCAATCTCAGTACTTCATCTTGCAAGAGGAAGGATAAATTGCTTGACAAGCAAAAATAAGTCCTTTTGGATAAGATCGAGAGAGGTGATATGACCACAGGAAGAGGGAGAAATCAGGAAACATCCTTGGTCAGACTTGGAGACACAAGATGGGGATCTCATTGCACAGCCTTATCTCGCATTGAATCAATGTGGGATGCAGTCATAGAAGTTTTGGGCATTGTTGAGGATGATGCGCGTGTTCCATGTAGGGCAGGAGGTTTGGTTCATCAAATGGAGACTTTTAGCTTTGTGTTCATCCTGAAGATGATGTTAAAAATCCTTCGTATCACAAATGATTTATCTCTTCTATTGCAAAAGAAGGATCAAAATGTTGTTCAGGTATGTGATGGATCTTGTTAGATGTATCTAGTATGGTTAATATATTTAGTTCATGTAAGCATACATGCATCTAAAATTGTAATTATCTCATTTCAAGCAATGTCATTGGTTACGGATGTGAGAACACGTTTGATCAACTGGAGAAATGATGGTTGGGAGCCACTCTTGGAAGATGTCAAAGACTTTTGCACCAAAAACGACATTCCAATACCAAGTATTGATGACATCTTTACAAAGTGGGGTAAATCAAGAAAAGGTGGACGAAACAATGTCACGGCTGATAAATTTTTTCGCGTGGACACCTTCTATGCTGCTATAGACTCCATCACCATAGAGTTTGATCATCGTTCTAATGAGGTATCTTCAGAGCTGCTCCTGAACTTCTCTTGTCTTGACCCAAGAAACTCCTTTTCTAGGTTCAACCTGAATAAGCTTGCTAGGCTCACAGAGATTTACCATGATGATTTCTCTGATTATGAACGTGAACATATAGAAGATAACCTTGATCTATTAATTATCCATATGAGAAGAATTGAAGACTTTAGATCTTGTCATGATATTGCAAGCCTAGCTAAAATGATGGTTGAACTTGAAAGGCACGTCATGTTTCCTATTGTTTATCGCCTCATTGAGTTGGCATTGCTACTACCGATGGTGACAGCAACAGTTGAAAGGGCCTTCTCATCAATGAAAATCATCAAGACTGAGTTGCGCAGCAAGATGACAGATGGTTGGCTTAATGACTTGATGGTTTGTTATATTGAGCGGGAGATCTTCAAAAGTATTGATCTTGGTAAAATTAAGGAAGATTTTCAGAATGAGGGTAGGGCATTGCCATTGCCTGGGTCTTCTAGACGTCATTGAAAGCTTCATTATGGGTATGTTTTAGGTTGTTTTCCTATTGAAACATGTCTATATTTTCATTGTATTTGTTTTTTCATTTGTAATGTGTATTGACTCTTTCGATTTGCATCAAAATAATTCTTTCCTTAAGACTTCGCCACACCATAATTTTTTTTCGTCCTCCGCCTCTACTTTGAATCATGGTATTGGAAAGTTTATAAGCGCTAGTTAAGAACCAAAAAGGTTTCAGCGTCAGGGAAGCTTGCAACTCCGTTTTTTTTTCCACATCCAACACACCCAATGAATATCACGAACTCAAGATGAAAAGAAATCTCCTACCGCATGTCGAAGTTGAATAAGATAGCTCTCACTGAAATTTGTTAATTTGTCGAATAACATGATTTTCATTTTCTCGGTGTGATGAAGAAATTCATATCAAAAATAAATAAATTTGATGAAGCTCCTTTATCATCCCCGCGAAAAAAGCTCCTTTATCTTCTGGTTGAGAGAAACAAGGAAAAAAAAAACAATATCTATAGTAGTACAATATTTTATCCTACTTATCAAAGATAAAATGTTTTTCCCTCGTTTCAGAAGATGACGAAATGTTTCTAACCGAGGAGAAAAAAGATGAATCACTTGCTTAAATGTTTATATGTTGATTGATAGCAATGCCTCAATTGTTTTCTGACCCATGACACACATGCTCGAATGTTTTCAGCAAAACTAATTTAGTATGTTGATCTGAAGTAGTATATACTATACATGTTAGTACCCTGTAACGTTGAAACCGTCACAAATACGTTCTAAACACAAACAGAGAACTACCGCCAAGAGTATAAAAAACGGATTCATATGGATATATAAAACAGAGTTCAGAAACTGATGAAATATGTCGATGATGTTTATCGTATGTCTCAAAAATGAAATGTTTCTCAAAAGATCAAAATATCGTTGTACAGAACAACAAAACACACTCTGAACTGTTTCAATGTCTTCAGACCAAGTCTGAACACCATTCGTATTTGACTTCTTCAGGGTGCCTTAATTCTTGTCAAAGTTTAGTCTCATGAAAAAAAAGTGTTTCCCAACTGCACAGAAAAAAACGATCCAACTGAAGGCATTGACAACCGATGCAAATCTGGCCTGGCCATCAGCATAGCACTAGCAGCACATAGCAACAGATTAAGATGTTAGTACGTCAGATATATATATATGGAAAACTGAACTCCTTCAAAAGGCATGTCATGCTAGCAGAATGAATAGAGTCAGACAGAATATGCTCGATATGAATGTTACATAAATAGCAACATTTAACACATGCACGGGGACATGCAAAATGGTTTATACAACCCTCCAAGACTGATGCAAAGACTGTCGCATAACAGCAAAGAGCAGAACAATGGCAATCTTTTCAGAGCATGGCAAACACTGCAACTTTATATTGAACATGCCAAACATTGCAACAGCATTGGCAAAAAATGAAAAACAGAGAGAGATCAAATGCTAAATGACAACACTTATCTAGCAACTTGTATACACATCAACAGATGAGTATTGACCATTGAAGCAACATGAACATGCAGTAGGAACATCTAATACCATGTCTCAAGCATATCTTGGCAATTTCAAAACTTTATATCTAGCTGAACCACATTTCACAGACGGTGAACAATCTGTTGCAAGCCACTTTTAGAGAAGCTTCAGCAGAGACCTGACATTACCCCATCTGAAGCCTTTGCCTGCAACCCCAAGATTATTTGTAGTACTTCTAGGCTTCTGTTGTTGCCATTTGAGTTGCCCCCTAACCAACGACTATGTCAGTGTTCTTGTTAGGAAAAAAGAAATAGCAACAGGAAGAGATGCATACAAATACTTAAATGATCAAACTTAATCATTATAGCATGATCATGAAAATAGACTGATTCATTTAACAGCAACTACTCACATTATTGCATAATTTATGTTGATTTGGAAACAAGAAAACTAGTCTCCAAACAGGCGAACATTTCGTAACCGAATAGGCGAATAAGCTGGCATATACTATAGAATTAAATATACTTCTTTTTATGGAGAGCCGGCAAGAATAAAAAAAACAAATATTGAGAAATGCAGTTATCTATAGAAGGCTAATTCCTCTAAGAGGCATGTAATGCTAGCTGATAAATTAAGTAAAGCAGAACTTAATAAATAGTACATATGAGTTGCGCTTAAGAAGCACCTCTTGCACATGAACAAGAACATCCAAAATGGCTTCTACAAACCTCCAAGATAAAAGCAAATACGACTCTGATATCAAACAGTAAAGAGCAAACAATGGAAAAAAATCAAACCACAACAAACAATGCAGTTGGATAGTGGTGGGAAGGTATTACTGAGAAACACCTAGAAACAATGGATGAGTAGATAGAAGTAGGTGAAACGAACTTATAGCGTGCTGATGATAAAAATACTAAAAGACGTCAAGTTCCAGCCTTCCATTCAACAGATAAGTACCAAGCATTGAGGGAACATGACCGGGGAGTAATAAAATCATGTTACAAAGTTCCATCCTTACACGCATATCTTGGCAAATTCTGAACTTCCATCTAGCTGCTAGCACATTTCACGGATGGCGAATCATCTGCCGCAGGTCTCTTTGGAGAAGGTTCAGCAGAGATCGCCTGAGTTGGGTTCAGCCGCGACGGTGGGTCATGGTGTTGGCCCCACGAGTGCGTTGTGTCTAGCATGCGGAGTGTAGAAGCTGGCAACTGGAATCAGATTACAGAAGCCATGATGACCGCACACCTTCCTCACCCGCTTGGATTGCAGTTCAATTGAGAAGAGGCCAGCAATTGTCGTCACGAAAGTGACATTTGCTTCCTCAGCAAAGCCCAGCACTTGCACTGAACTTGTTGCATCCACGAGAGCATCATTTGGAAGCAAAATTTTCAAGTCGATGACCTGGCTAAGTACCCACATTGCATCAGTGTCATAACTTGGCTGTTTTGTCCACAGTTTGAGACACTGACCCAGTTCCTCACTAACCCCCAGTTCACCTCCCTCCGCCAGCATTAGGTCAAATCTATAGTCCAACGCACCATCATCAGACATGTAGTCGGGCTGGCAGTCAGGTAAGTCGAACACAGTCAGGCCGTGCCTCACTAAATCATACTCCAGGATCAAATTACTGTCGGACAAGAAGTAAAGCAGAGACCTCCCAACGAGCACGCTGGAACAATATTCAAAGTACATGACGAACTGACCGTGCATCGAGGTCGGCTCGCCCCACGTACCGGTCTCCGACGAGTAGACGCCGACTGACGTGAGATACGGATCTTGCCCAGTGTCTTCTTCGTCGACACAGAAGACCAAGACCACGCGAAAAGGGCCCCCGAAGCAATCGCGGTGGTCGCACCCGTCCACTGCGCAGAACACGGCAGCCGTCGGGAAGTCGCCCTGGAACGCCGCGGGCACCGGCACGCGCTGCTGGGCGCCCGTGATTGGCTCCCACACAAGGAGCTCCTCGGCGACCTGGCCCTTGGAGAGGAAGAGGGCGCGGCCGTGGCGGCAGTCCAGGGCCCGCCAGGAGCGAGAGTCCGGAGCGGCGAGGGAGAAGGGCGATGCGGTGGTGGGGATGAATCGGGGGATGGTATCTTTCTCCCAGTTGTGGAGGACGCCGAGCACGGGGGGTGTGCGGTGGAGCTTGTGGAGGCGGCGTCGGAATCCGGGGCTGGAGACGGTGTGGCTCCAGGCCTCGCAGACGAGGGAGGCGCGGAGGAGGCAGGCGGGGTCGTCGGGTGGGAGGCGGAGGAGGATCTCTTCGAATAGCTCGTCAGGGATTGCCGGCGGCGAGGCGCGGCGGCGCGGTGGCGATGCTGCCATGGTGGTGGTGGCTAGGTCTGGATGTGTGATGTGTGTGCGGGAGAGGGTGGAATGGTTCGTCTTTTGTTGTTGTTGTTGAGGCAACTGTCCTGAGCTCCTAATTGGCGCTCTTTGCGCCTGTTAACGAGCCTACGCTCACGCCGTCACACTGCCGTGGGCCGGCCCAACACGCGAGCTGATTGCTCGCTCAATCCCTGGCTCCTTGGATCGGTTCGACGGTTGACTGGTCACTGTTGACCAGTTGATTATGTGACCATTGCGGTGACTTTCGAGAAAAAAAATATGTAGTTTTGAAAAAAGTTCGTGAATTTAGAAAAGATGTTTGTGTGTTTGAAAACAGAGTTCGTGCATTTGAAAAAATGTTTTCCATTTTGAAAAAAGTTTGGGATTTAAAAAAAACACCATGGTATGAAAAGTTCACTAATTCAAAAAAAAATTGTTTATTTGGAAAAAAACTTAATGGTTTTAAAAAGGTTCATGGATTTGAAAAAGTTTACAGATTTGAAAAAGTTTCATGAATGGTCCGGCTTAATCAGGGTGGACTCGGAGAACGATGCAATCCTTTTCCCTATTAGTATTTTTTTTCTATTTTGGCTAAAACTATGTTCCTTGTCCAATCCCTATAGAAAGAAATTCATGTTTCTTTTTCTTAACAGAAAGAAAGAAATGCTAGAGCGTGATGTCGGAGCGATCAACCAGGCCCAAGCCTAGCACAATTAGAATGATTTAGCGACTCGACACGTTTTTCACACATTGAGTATTTTTTTCTCGCTTGTATTGTGGACGTTTATCGTCATTTGTTTGTTGGGATGTTTGGCGTCGTTTGTTCGTTTCTCAATGAGCAGCAACAAATCGAAAGGCTGACCGAGACCCTCCCCTGATCAACGGTCGTCAAACGCTTGAACACAATCTTTCCTCGATAGAGCAAGACGGACGAATCTGATCGTGACTAATGGCAAGACAAAAATCAGCTGACCCAACTCCAATGTTGTCGGAAGCCATGCTCCTCCAGCCAAGTGCCCTTGCAACACCATCAAGGACTCAAGGAAAGAGGAACAGTGGCAGCCCCTCAATCTAATCCCTAAATAACTTCCATTTGCTCCTCTGCTCTGGATCCGGGGACTCCGCCTCCATCATCGCCCACAGAAATCACCCCCATAGCCAGCTACGGGTGGTAGCCATGGAAACAACGAAGCATCTCGTCGTCGCGCATCTTCCCCCGGGCCAAATAGGGCGCATCGTTGAGCTGTTCCTTGCGCGGGAACCAACGATCGATCTCTCAGAGTCGCCCCAGCTTCTCCTCGTCGCCGCCCGCCAACGCCACGATCTGATCCTCTCTCCTCAACATCTCGCCCCGCTCGATCTGTCACTGGATCTGGTGGAGTTTTTTTGCGGGTGGAGCAGGGGAGGCGAGTGGAACGGGGGAGGCGAATGAAACTGACTAGGCGAGAGGTGGGCTCTAAGTGGTAGTAGTGGGCTCGCGCACTCGTCGCCATTGATGACCTCGGGGCACGCAACGTGTTGGTCGTGGCCCTTCGCCCTAACACGAGCCACGTGACACGGGAAGCGTACAACCTCTCCCTAGCGTAGCACCGTATCCTCGCGCCAAGTGTGTGCGTCCACCGTGACCTCGTCGGCGTCCCGGAGAAGGAGCTCCTCTCCTCACTGGAGCACGCGCCCTGGTCGGAGCCCGGGAATCTCCGGCGCCCATAGGTCTAGTGCGAACACACAAGGAAACCCTAGGTCCATCACCTAAGCAATCCAATGTCTATTCTGGATGCAGATGAGATGCCAAACTTCTTTGCCTTGGCCCTGATTGCTTTGGTCGCACTAGTGGAAAACGGGGCTTTAGTCCCGGTTGGCAACGGCCTTTAGTCCCGGTTCACCAACCGGGACAACGAAACTGGGACTAAAGGCCCCCACCCTTTAGTCCCGGTTGGCCACAGCCTGGGACTAAAAGTCCCTCCGCGTGGCCGCGAGCGTGCGCTGGGGGCTGGAGGACTTTAGTCCCGGTTGGTAACACCAACCGGGACTAAGTATTTTGTGTTTTTTATGTTGGGGTTTAGGGTTTTAGTGTTTATGGTTTATTTTTCCTTTTTATTTGTGTTTTTCATTCAATTCTTTTTCATTTCAAACATATTTTACGCTACTACATATTGTACACACGTGGATGCATATATAATATAATTTCTCATACGACCATATATATATATATATATATATATATATATATATATATATATACAATTTCTCCTACAATTTGAAGATCATTATATGCAGGCATTAGCGGCAATGGTATTCTCAGCTTTCAGATATGACCTTCGTAAGCAAAAATCCTGCAATTTCCTCTTGAATTGCTCGTAGGCGGTTCTCTGGTAGGAGCTTCTCCCGCATGTCTTCCATTTTTAAAGAAGGCGATCAATATGAATATATTAGTTGTGTGTATATATATTAGATCGTCATAAAAAAATTATGAATAGTGTTTACGTACTTGAAGTTGTCTTGCATCTCCGCGCCATTCGGTCGCCATGCTAATGTTCTCGCAAACGTAGTATGCACATAAATTAGTCCCCTGTTTCTGCCTCATGCACTTTGCGAGAATAGAATTCAATCAAATAATAATCAAGCATGATAATGGTATTGAAACTAGAATTAAAGAGATGCGCGGACCTAGCTAGTACTACTTAATTACCTTGGTCCGTCGCCAATGCGGCGCCGGTTCCCATTCACCGACAACATCATTGATGAACCATTTCCAAACCCTGCCCGGCAAAGAAAATGAATAAAAGAGTTATTAATTACTTGATATCAGGAAATGAACGAAAGAGGCTGATATAGTGCGATAATGATTGAAATTACTTGTCGAGCATCAAAACCACGCTGGAGTATTCTCGAGGGTCTTTACCTAGTGAGTCCAGGGTTTCAACAGTTCCAGAGTCAACTTTAATGATTAGCAGGATCCAGTGGTACCTGCGCACGTTTATATAAGCAGGCATGCATAACTCATCAACTACACTTAAAATCGAGTAAGCAAAATAAAATTTGTAGTACAAGACAGTAACACCCACTTGAAGTTGTAAGGAAATAGTATTTCTGTTCTGGTATTTCGTGCCTTTAAAAACCTTAGCAAGTTATCCTCTGAGTCTTTGGGGTGGTCTTGTATCATTTTTCATTAGCGATATATGGGTCAACGAACCCAAAGTCATAGATTCTGTCTCTTTTGCATTCAAGAATCTTCATTCTGCATAATAGTGTACAAATGAATATAGTGAGGATAATTACAAGCAATGAACGAGCTGAGCTAGAGACTTAAACTACATAAATAAATCACTTACAGACAATAGAAACTGACGATAGATTTGTCGAGTGAGTGTTGATTGTATAACTGAAAAATTTCTGGTAACTCAATGCATATCTCGTTTTCATAGAAGTAATGCTCTTCCTTAACTTTCACCATGGGCCACACTCGCCCGTTCTTTATTTCTTTCATGTACCACTCATGCAATCTTCGCATTTGTGTTGCTGGATGCCGGACCTGCTCAGGTCTGACCAGAGTTTTCCCGGGGGCATATTGCCATGGTACATCAGCCACGGGGACTTCCTCGGTGCCTAGGAGTTGATCAACACTGATACCAATGTTTCTAGCAGCGCCGTTTACCTTATCGGTAATCACCTTGAGCGGGGGGGGGGGGGGGGGGGGGTAGATTGCATTGCCTGTTCTCTGAGCTGGGGAATTGTTTTCCCGCTTTTATTACTACTTCTACGTCTCGACTGCTGCATTTGTTCCTTATATGACTTCCTAATAGAGCGGTCATAGTCTGATGGCCTATTCTCCACATGTGCCGGGGGTCGCTCAAGAAATTCCACAAAGTGCTCTACGGTTTTCGTAGGTATTATCTCCTTTGGCGGCGGGGGCGGTTTCGGTGCAAAATGGGACTTTACTTCGGAAACCACAACCGTTTTGGTTTCCTCATCAGTCATATCGTAAGCTAACTTCTTTTTGGCAGGAGGCTCGTCGTTGGCTTTCTTCTTTGTAGCTTTCTTCCGAATAGGACTAGTCAACGGAGCGGTGGTCTTCCGCTTTTGGCACTACTGGGACATAGGGCGTGGAGTCGGCTGACGCGGCGGAGATCGATATGGACTCGCCCTGGGCTCCCTCTCGAGGTGGGGTGGACTTAGAGGTGTATTGCTACTCGGAGGAGTCGGTGGCCTTGGCGCCGAGTTTGGAAACACGATGCATTCCTTTCTCCATACAATGACACAATGTATGACTTCTCCCAGTGTCTGCTCCCCTTCACCTCCAGGAATGTCAAGCTCTAGTGAGTCATATCCCGGCAGAACTTCATCCACCCCGACATGAGCATAACCAGCTGGAATCGGATTGCCATGGATGGTTGCTTCAGGTGCATTCGGTAAAGCAACGCCGGCCGCCACCTTCATGGATATGTTCTTCATTTTTTGGTGTAGCTCACAATTTGTCCTCTCTTTGATATCATCCAGAGGTATCGAGCCAGTAGTGCATCATCGTCCCGGACCCTCGTGGAACCCACGCTGCTTTTCCGCATAGATGGGACGGTAGTATCCAATGCTGGATCTGCTTGCTCCTGCCACGAAGATGCCCTTTGCTGGCTAATTGTGTCCATTTGCTCCTGCTGTCGCTTTAAGATGCGTTCCAACTCCTCGTTCTTTGTTTCTATCTTCTGAAGCCGGTCTGCATCCTGCTTCTTTTTTCTCTGACGGCTTCTATAAGTGTCGTTCCACTCCGAAAAGCCCTCAACCCACGGAACAACGCCTTTGCCTCGTGTTCGTCCTCTGTGTTCAGGATTCTTGAGGGCGCGTGTAAGCTCGTCGCGCTGGAACAACCCCTTTCGAGCATCTTCTATTACTTGAAGCAAAGCGCCCGGCGTTGTTTTAAGATCTGCCTTTACAATAATCTGCCCTGTGGCTGGGTCCAACTTTCCCCCATGCGCATAAAACCGATTCTTGGACCTCTGGGGCCAATCCGATGTAGCTGGAATGACCCCTTCTGCAAGCATCTTGGCCTCAACTGCTTCCCACTTAGGCACGACTCTCTTGTAGCCACCTGTCTCCAAAACATGGTGATACTTCTTTTTCTCAACATTTATCTTATTTTTTCTCGACATTTCCAGAGCTTCAGCCGAGTCCTTGTACTCCACAAAATGCGTCCCAGTGATCTTTTATCTCTACCCCTATAGTGCATCAGATTTAAATTTGGATTTACCACCTCGGCTCCAGTCTTTCCCGCCGGAGGGAGATGAAATCAATTCCAGCCGTCGATTTCCTCCTTTGTATCAACATCCACCCTCCATCACATGCTAATATGTCAAATCTGACGGTCCATCTTAGCTGGATTCGCTCACCTCTTCCCACATGTGTGGAGTTTTCTCGGACATTCCTGATGCTCCTCACATGACTCCCTTTGTTTGAAAAAATCAAAGCCACCCCACGCGCGAAACCCATCCTGGGAAACAGCACGAGCCAGCGCGCCAAACATCAGCTTCTTCGTCACCCTCCACACCCCACCGTCACCTGCACCTGCTGTCTACTGTGATTTTGTTCCATCTTCTTGGAATACTTTTGAATGCTTTCAACCTGTGGGATCTAGGTTGGGAGGAGCGGAAGTGCCGTAACCTACAGCCTACAGGTGAGTCCATTGTATAGTATTTCTCTTTTTTCCCTTGATTCTGATTTTCTGATTTTCTTGAGCGGAAGTGCAAGTTGATGTTTCTTGCAAAGAACTATCTATTCTCTCCATGTTACAAATCAACGCGAAATGATGTCATTTTCTGTCCATTGTGGAGGATATGCATTTTTGTGCACACAAGGTGTTTGTGTATTTGCCCAAACTGTTATGAAGAGATAGAGACGAGTGGAAGGGAAAGGATTAATGTGCGGTTGTGAAGTTGCATACCATAATCGGATGTATAAGTGGAATGGTCATAGTCATACTTTTGTATTCTTGTTAGCTGGTTCTTGGTTCCTTATATAATGTTTTGATATGGTCAGAAGTTATACTCATTTGATAAATTTACGTATGATCCCCACAGGTGATAACTGAAATGTTATATGGAATAAGAATGTCGTAAGTTTTTTCTTTTTCTTTTGTGGGGTATATTATCTTTATTTATTGATGATATTAGAGACTAAAAAACTGCAGCTCCATAATTTCATCAGAGCTGAACTGAACTACAGTTCAGTCAGTACATGTCCCATAACTTTGTATGTCTACATGAGAGTATATATTGTCAGTCAAAGCATTAAATTTGTGAACTTCATGCTCTTAGTTTTAATTGATCTAATAACCTATTGTGTTGATCAAACTTGTCCTGCAGATTTGAGTTGGCAACTTCGAACGATCAACCTCGCCGGCCCGCATGACTCTGTGTCGGCATTCTGTTGCAAATACCAGCCCATTTGCTTCTCCTTCATTAGTCCCAGGTACATAAGTTTTCCCCTAACATAGAGATACACAATATGTAATCATGTGGTTTCCTGTTCTAAACAGACAATATAAATACCTTTGTGATCTCCTCAGATGTATAAAAAAAGAATAGTATAAACAGGGTTAATCATATGAAGGATACAAACAATTATGTATGCTCATCATATGAATGCAGATAACTATGGAGAACGATGCATGCAGTTGGAAGCACGGACTCCTTTTAAAAACATTACGAATGTCCCAGTGGTTAATTCGACGGCATCAGAAGCGAAACAAGGTTCTACATCTTTGCACTCAAATCATGTTCCTGAAGATTGATTAAGATTTATATTTACTTTGTATACGACGTATCTTTTGGTTACTAAATTTTTAGCGCTAAATAATTATTTTGTTGAACAAATAGATGTATCAATGAATCCTGTACACCGTAAGCGTTTTCGTGATCGGAATAGATACTTGCAAATGACTCCTGTTCAAAGAGAAGCTTATTTACAGAGGAATCGCGAGTACAAACGGGCTAAGAGAGAAAACAATGCAAGTAGCAGTAGTGCGCAGTCCATAACTGGGCAGAGAAATATGAGCTGCAGTGACCACATACACAAGCTTATGGACTCTTCTCATGTGGCAGAAGGTACTTTATTGTGGTTTATAATAAATATAATTTAGTTACCACTATGTGTGCTTACTGAATGAATTTATATCTTTTCTTTTCAGGTTGCTGCATGGACAGTTCAGTGGTCTATCAGCATGGTTGCTCATCAAAGATGAAGCAAGGTTTGTTAAAAACAACTGTATTTACCATCGGAATCTATTGTTTAGATGTATTACTACTAATAATTTAAATCTATTTTTTGTGTATTTATCATGTCGCAGTGGCCACATTTGGTATTTTTGGGATATCTAAATTGGGTAAAGACATATCTGAATTGGACCAACACCCTATTCTTCAGTCAAATATGTGCCGCCAAGATCATGGAACTCGACTAACGGTCAGTCCATCTGGAGTATATACATCTTCTCTTTCTCTTAAAGATCAAGCTGCAGATAATGCATTGACAAACAGTAGTCGACGTAAGCGGCAACGTGGCACTAAGTGGTATTCAAACTTGGCACCTGAACAAAAAGAAGCATACTTACAAAGGAATCGTGACTATAAGAAAAGAAGAAATTCTCATGGAGCGGGTTGTAGTAATGCACATGATACAACTGACCAGGCAAGTTGTAATACACAAAACGTAACTGGACAAAGTGGCAACTTGTTTCATCAACACATGCCTATGGAAATTCAAGAGCATATCGATCATGAATCTGAAGACACAATCTACATGCCAACTGATTTTCCTCCTGCTATCCAAGGTAGTTTCAGCATCTGATGGTAATGATTTTCTAATTAACTTATCCTCAGAAATATTAATTATGACAAATAATTTACTAAGTTGATTTAATACTCAACAGATAATATTGGGGAAACTGGAGATGATATAATAGGTGAATATGGGAAAACCCAATATATGCTTGAAGGTTATGATGAAGATTCTGATAGCTATTTATTCGGTGAAGGAGGTAAGTATTTTAGTATATGTGTTGTAAAATGGAGGAAAATATATATATTGGCATCGAGATAACTATTACATACAATTTTCTCACTGCCAAATAATAATAGACAGGTTTTGAATATGAATCATATCAAGAACCAGACCATGCTGTTTGTGAAACACAAGTTGATCCGTATGATCACATATATCAAAATTTACCAAGTGGTCATCATGTTTTGGAGGCAGTACCCAATTGCAGACATTGCACCGCAAAAAGGTTTCAATATGAGAAACCAACTTTTTGTTGCATGGGTGGCAAGGTCAAGATAGTAACTCCACTCGTTCCTGAAGAACTGCATCGATTGTACACAAGTCAAGATCCAGAAGCAAGGTATTTCCAAGATAACATAAGGTACTTCAATTCACACTTTTTTTACCTCTCTTGGGGTTATGCTGGATCAACGATATTGCAATAAAAGGTCTGGAGTTTACACTTTCCGTGCACAAGGTCAGATTTACCACTGGATTGACCAATTGGTTCCAACATGGGATGGCCCCAAGCATCTACAATTGTACTTTTATGACACAGATGTTGATTTGCAACATAGATTCCGATACTCTCCTAATCTTGATAAAGTTCTCATCCGGAAATTGACGCACATACTTTCACATAATCCTTATGCCCAGATATTTCGAAGCCTTGGTTCAGTGCCAAAACTTGATGAATATCAGATTGAGCTGAACACAGACATTTGTTTAGAAGAACGAGTATATAATATGCCTACTACGTCCCAAGTAGCAGCGATTTGGGTAGAGGGAAATAATCCTCAAGGTCACTTCAACAGGAGTATAATCGTATATGGTAAATCAGATAAGCCACAATACATAAAAGCATACCAAGGCTGTTATGATCCACTATCATGCCCACTTTTCTTTCCGCGCGGAGAAGTTGGATGGAACTTGAATATACCGAAAGTGGGAACAAATGCTAATATTTGGGTTAGTAGACATCAAATAAATGACCTCAAGGAAGAAGGTTAGTTCTGTCATATTTTGACTGTCATTTGTAATTGTTTTATTGTATATTTGTATCTAAATCAATTTTCGTTGTATAGGTCAAGAGTACAACTCTGGTTCTTGTGTTTCACCAAGGGAATATTATTGTTTCAAACTGCAAATTCGAGCCAAAGAATTTATTGTGTTACTTTTTGGAAAACGACTCACTCAACAATATATTGTCGATATGTACATAAAGATTGAATCGATAAGATTGGAATTCTACTTAAAACCAACAAATCAAATTCTCATACGAGCAGATCTATATCAAGGGCTGGTTGATAGTGTTATTGCTGGTGAGACACGTGCGTGCATGATTGGCAAGCGCATTGTGCTCCCTCCCTCTTTCATTGGAGGTCCAAGGGACATGTGTAGAAGGTATCTAGATGCTATGGCTTTGGTCCAACGGTTTGGGAAGCCAGATTTATTTCTAACAATGACATGCAACCCAAGTTGGGAAGAGATAATGAAAGAACTTGCACCAGGCCAATCAGCACAAGATCGACCAGACTTGGTAGCACGGGTCTTTAAGGCAAAATTAGAGGATTTGAAAAAGCTTATATTCAAGAAGAAATTCTTTGGCGAAGTTGCTGCTTATGTCTATGTGATTGAATTTCAAAAAAGAGGACTGCCCCATGCACATTTCTTGATAATCCTAAAGTCAAATTACAAAATAAACAACCCTGACCAGTATCACCATATTATATCTGTTGAAATTCCTGATAAGGGTAAGTACCCAGTGCTGCATGATTTAGTTATTAAACACATGATGCATGGTCCATGTGGTGTTCTCAGTAGTAGAAATTCATGCATGCAAGACGGAAATTGTAAATACCACTATCCCCGCCCGTTCTCAGAGGTTACGTTGCAAGGAGAGGACTCATATCTGATCTATAGACGCAGGGATGATGGTCGCCAAGTGCGCATTAGGGGAGCTATTTTGGATAACAGATGGGTTGTGCCATACAATCCATACTTACTTATGAGATACAATTGTCATATCAATATTGAAGTTTGCTCCAGCATTAAGGCTGTTAAGTATTTATTCAAGTACATATACAAAGGTCATGATCGTACCTCTTTTATCCTAGAAGCCGCGGGAGATAAAGTTATTGATGAAATTCGTGAATATAGAGATGCCAGGTTTATATCACCTCCGGAGGCAATATGGAGGATTTATTCTTTTAATCTCAGCGAGATGTCTCCTCCTATTCTACAATTACAAGTTCACTTGCCAAATATGCATATTGTGCACTATAAAAATTCTGATAATTTGGGGAATGTGATAAATAGAGATTCATCTTCCAAGACAATGCTAACTGAGTATTTCAAAATGAACTCCATTGACAGTTATGCCAGAAATTTTTTATATAAGGAATTTCCTGAATTTTATGTATGGCAAAGAAACCACAAAACATGGAGGCGTCGTACGCAGAGGATTCAAATAGGTAGACTTGTGGCTGCTCACCCTGTAGAGGGTGAGAGATATTACTTGAGAGTATTGCTAAACCATGTCAGGGGGGCTACATCTTTTGAGGATTTACGTACCGTTGAAGGCATAGTCTGTTCCACTTTTAGAGAGGCTACAGAGAGAAGGGGTCTCATTGAAGAGGACAATAGTATTTCTGATTGTCTCACGGAAGCTGCAACATTTCAAATGCATTATGCTCTTAGGAGGCTTTTTGCTACAGTTTTGGCCTTATGTGAGGTAACACATGTTCGTGCGTTGTGGGACAAGCACTTTGAAGCCATGTCTGATGATTTTCGTAGGGAGGGCATAAGTAATGAAGCAGTTGAGCAGAGGGTGCTTAGAGATATTGGAGATTTGCTATACTCCATGGGTAAGGACATCCGAAGCTTTGGTCTTCCTGATCTATTGGACACCGGTGATTTGCAAAGCTTAGAGCAGAGAGAATTAACTGAAGAGATATCTATTTTAGTTGATAAAGAAGACCTACAATTGTGTGAAACTTTAAACACTGAACAACAGCTTGCTTTTGATGACATAATGAACCATGTTATACAAAAGAAGGGTAAGGTCTTCTTCGTTGATGGTCCAGGAGGCACATGGAAGACATACCTTTACAAAGCCTTGTTGGCTAAAGTGCGGTCCATGGGATTAATAGCCATCGCAACAGCAACATCAGGCATTGCGGCTTCTATTATGCCAGGTGGTAGGACTGCCCATTCCAGATTTAAAATACCAATAAATATTCAAGAAGACACTATGTGCAACTTCAGTAAGCAGAGTGGAACAGCAGAATTACTTCGAAGATCATCTTTGATAATTTGGGATGAAGTTGCCATGACAAAACGACAAGCTGTCGAGGCACTTGATAGAACACTGCAAGATATTACAGGCTGTAGATCACCATTTGGAGGAAAGATAATAGTGTTTGGGGGTGATTTCAGGCAAGTCCTCCCTGTGGTGAGGCGTGTCACTAGAGCACAAATTGTGAATGCCACTCTTAAAAAATCTTATCTCTGGGAGGATATGATACGAATAAAACTCAAACAAAATATGAGAGCAAAATCTGATTCATGGTTCTCGGATTTTCTTTTGAGAATTGGAAATGGTACCGAAGAATCAATTGGTGAAGACTATGTGCGGCTACGAGAAGAGATAGTCATAGGTTACACAAATTCAAAAGCTGTTGTTACTAAGTTGATCAATGATGTCTTTCCATCACTTAATGAGAATGGTAGATCATCATCTTACATAAGTTCCCGTACCATTCTTTCCACAAAAAATGAATATGTGGACGAAATAAATGCAATGCTTATAGACCAATTTCCTGGAGAAGAAAAGATATACTACATTTTTGACTCAGCAGTGGATGATACACACAATCACTACCCACTTGAATACCTAAATTCTCTCACACCTAATGGCCTGCCTCCACATGTTCTTCGGTTGAAGGTCAATTGTCCGGTTATCTTGCTTCGAAATTTAGATCCATCTAATGGTCTATGCAATGGCACGAGACTTATTATTTGGGCATTTCAAGGTAATGTTATTGATGCAGAGATTATTGGAGGACAATGAGAATCCCCAAGTGCAAGGAAGCATCGTAGCAATTTCCAAAGGTGGAAGTGATAAGTATGGAGTGTCGAATCCACAAGGAGCTAAAGGTAAGATCAATATTCTCTCAAGTCCTATCTGCCATTGATACGACTCTACGCACGCCGAACGTTTGCTTCCAACTAGAAACGAGAAATAAAACTACGTTGTGGGCATGAAGGGAATAGCTTTGCATGAAATCGGAGAACTAAAATATAAAAATAGGTGCTGTTATCATAAAGTTAGAATATATTACAATATATTACAAATATCGAGTGTGGAATAATGATGGGTCGGTGTGCGGAATTGTCCTAGGCAATTGTTAACAAGATCAGTAATCATTATTGCAATTTTATATGAGGGAGAGGCATAAGCTAACATACTTTCTCTACTTGGATCATATGCACTTATGATTGGAACTCTAGCAAGCATCCGCAACTACTAAAGATCATTAAGGTAAAACCCAACCATAGCATTAAAGCATCAAGTCCCCTTTATCCCATACGCAACAACCCACCTACTCGGGTTTATGCTTCTGTCACTCAAGCAACCCACTATAAGCGAATCATGAACGTATTGCAACACCCTACAGCGGGAATCCTTCACGTGTGCGCGGCACGGAAGGCACAATAAGACAGCACCAAAATAAACATACAACTCAAACCAATCTAGATCATCAATCAAACCATAAGACAAAAGAAATCTACTCAAAACATCACAGGATGGCAACACATCATTGGATCATAATATGTGGCATAAAGTACCATGTTCAAGTAGGGGATTACAGTGGGATGCGGGAGAGTGGACCGCTGAAAAGACATGAGGACGGTGATGAAGAAGGTGATGTTGATGAAGACAATCACCGCGGTGATGGTTCCCCCGGTGGCACTCCGGCACCACCGGGAGAGAGGGGGAGAGGGTCTCCCCCTTGTGCTTCCTCCTCCATGGCCTCCCCCCTGAGTAGGGAGAGGTTCTCCCTCTGGTCCTTGGCCTCCATGGCGATGATGGACCCTCCGTCCACCTCCTCAATGCTCTCCGGTGATGGTGACACCCTCCGGCAGGGTGCCAGAGAGGGCCAAGATTGATCTTTCGTGGCTCTGGAGACTTGCGGTGGCGGAACTTCCGATCTAGGTTTCTTTTCGGCGGTTTGGGTATTTATAGGAGTATATGGCGTTGGTCCCACGTCCAGAAGGTTCCCGAGGAAGTCACAAGCCAGGGGGGCGCGCCCTAGGGGGGGCGCGCCCCCCACCCTTGTGACTTCCCCGGCCTTCCTCTCCGGTGACTTTTCGCTCCAGTATTTTTTATATTTTCCAAAAATATTCTCCGTAAATTTTCAGCTCATTCCGAGAACTTTTATTTCTGCACAAAAACAACACCACGGTAGTTCTGCTGGAAACAACGTCAGTCCGGGTTAGTTCTAATAAAATCATACCAAAATCATATAGAATTATTGTAAACATGGCATGAATACTTCATAAATTATAGATACGTTGGAGACGTATCAGCATCCCCAAGCTTAATTCCTGCTCGTCCTCGAGTAGGTAAATGATAAAAGAAATAATTTATGAAGTGTGAATGCTAGCAAGTGCACAAGTTTGATCAATGATAATTCCAATCACTTTTTCTAGCATCGATATAGACCATAAACAGTAGCTCTTCTCATAAAACTTCTCATGATCAAGTAACGAGCTATTCACATGTCAAAGTATAGACCAAAAAGTTTCTTGAAAACTAACAAACCATATTCCTAGTCATCGAACAATTGCAATTCATCTTATTTTCAGGAAGGGTCTATGTAAGAGCTTTGATTTAGCAAATTCCACATACTCAACTATCATATAGTCTTCCATGATTATTGAAACTCAAAGCATATTTTTAGAACAAATAGCATCCATTGAACACAGAGAAAGATAGGGGCTTAATGTTTCGCCTCCCAACTTATTTATCATATAGATAATTGTCAACAATAATAATTCATGATCAAATATATTTGTATGGATATATATGTCTAGATCATTCCCCAACACATGACGCTTGCCAAGAGAAAAAGGCGAAATATAGGAAGTGGTGAAGATCACCATGACTCTTGCATAAAGGTAAGTACTAAAAAGTAAAAGATAGGCCCTTCGCAGAGGGAAGCAGAGGTTGTCATGCGCTTTTTGTTTTTTTGGATGTGCAACCCTTAATGCAAAGGAACGTCACGTTGTATTGCCCTTTGTGATAGCAACCTTTATTATGCAGTCCGTCGCTTTTATTTCTTTACCATCACAAGTTCGTACAACGCTTATTTTCCCTTACAATAAAAGATCATACATATTTAGGAGCAATTTTTATTGCTTTTTGCACCGATGACAACTTACTTGAAGGATCTTACTCAATCCATAGGTAGGTATAGTGGACTCTCATGGCAAAACTGGTTTAAGGGTGTTTGGATGCACAAGTAGTATTTCTACTTGGTGCGGAAGTTTTGGCTAGTATGAGGTGGAAGCAAGCACCACATGTTGGAGGATCCATAACAATATAACTTCTATACAAATATACCCAAACATAACTCATTAAGTTGTCTTCCTTGTCCAATTTCAACTAATTTGCTCGAGTTTGAAAATAATTAACGAGCTCACTATCATAAAAGATGTCCAAGATAGTATATTTATATGTGGAATCTCTCTTCCTTCAATATTCTTTCATGAATTGTTCAAGTGACCAATGCGGTGTTTGCTAACTTTCAATAAATTTTACCACCTATACTTATTATGTGTAAAGTCATTACTCCCCATGGGATAAGCATATGAAGCATATTTAATTTCATATTTATGATATTCAATTCATTTAACCATTTACTCATAGGATATAAGTGAAGCACGAGATTGAATGACAAACTACTCCAAAAAGATATAAGTGAAGATCAATGCGTAGTCAAGTAGTTAAATAACCATGTGAGGACTCTCTTTCATTCAAAATTTCAGATCCAATGATTTTATTCAAACAGCAAGCAAAAGAAAAATAGCACTCCAAGAATAGCACGCATCATGTGAACGAATAAAAATTTAGGCTCAACATAGGCTAACCGATAGTTGATGAAGAGAGGTGAGATGCGTAGCATCCCCAAGCTTAGATGCTTGAGAGTTCTTGAAATATTTACTTGGGGTGCCTTGGGCATCCCCAATCTTGAGCTTTTGTATCTTATTCAATCCTCTCATATCCCGGTTTCACCTATTCTCAAAAACATCTTCCACACAAAACTTGAAAAGGACTCGTGAGATAGGTTAGTACACATAATAATAAATCAACTCTTTATGTACTGCCAAGACAAGTTGCATAATAATTTTCAAACATAAGGTACTGTATACTATCATCTCCACAATTTATATCTACCAATATAGGCTATGGAAACTATAGGATAAGTGGATAACAAAACTATGACAGCAATCTGTCCAAACAGAACAGTCTGTAGCAATTTATGAAAACAGCGTACTTGCATAACTTAAACAATTATGAAAATTTAGGAAACGCTAAGGAATTTATATGAAAATACTGTGTAAAAATTTCAGAAACTTTCCCCATTCCAGTAAAATATGAAAATTCAAATACTACAGAAAAAGTTTCTGTTTTTTACACAGCACACATCAAACATGAAATGCAAGCATCCTAAGGAAATTCTTGGAACTTTTTATTGAAAAACAAGATTATAAATAACACCTAACAGAGAACAAGAAAATAAAATGACACTCCAAGCAAAGCACACATTATGTGACGAATAAAAATATAGCTCCAAGTAAGATATACCGATAGTGTTGAAGACGAAAGAGGGGATGCCTTCCGGGGCATCCCCAAGCTTAGGCACTTGAGTCTTCCTTGGATATTACCTTGGGGGTGCCTTGGGCATCCCCAAGCTTAGGTTCTTTTCACTCCTTATTCTCCTCATATCGGTGTCTCACCCAAAACTTGAAAACTTCAATCACATAAAACTTAACGGAACTTCGTGAGAAGGGTTAGTGTAATAAAGATAAATCATTCACTTAGGTGCTGTCAAGATAAGATTTATGATTGTTACCACATGATACCTACTGTATTATACCATTCCCATAATTTATACCACTAAATATAAGCTATGGAAACACTAAAACAAGCAGACTATGCATGCAACACAGAATCTGTCAAAAACAGAACAGTCTGTGAAGATCTGTAGTGTAACCATACTTCCCTGTCTCTAAAAATTCTGAAAAACTAGGAAAATCTAGTAAATTTGTATATAAATCATGTGTAAAAATTTCAGATTAAAAGCACGTTCCAGTGAATTTACAAAATTCCTGGACTGAGAGCAAAAGTTTCTGTTTTTGCACAGAATCAAGTCAACTATCATCCACACTATCCCAAAGGCTTTACTTGGCACTTTATTGAAACAAAAGCTATAAAACATGATTATACAGTAGCCTAATCATGTGGACACACAAAAACAGAAAGTGAAAGTGTTGGGTTGTCTCCCAACAAGCGCTTTTCTTTAATGCCTTTCTAGCTAGGCATGACATTGATACACTTCCAAGCCTAATTCCGATAGAAATTTTATTCATACTCTAAAAGATATAAGTGAAGTTCATAGAGCATTCTACAATTAATAAGGATTAACCAATACCCAAACTCAAAATATTTAAGTGAAGCACACGAAGCATTCTACAAAGCCATACTCAAAAGATTTAAGTGAAGCACAAAGAGCATTCTACAAATCAATGAAGGAGTATCTCATACTAGAAGGGTGCATAAAAGGAAAAGAAAAACACTAAAGACGCATATCATGTGAACAAAACAAAAACCAAGGTATACCGATAATTGTTGAAGAATAAGGATGGGATGCCTTCCGGGGCATCCTCAAGCTTAGATGCTTGAGTCTCCTTGAAATATTTACTTGGGGTGCCTTGTGCATCCCCAAGCTTGAACTCTTGTCTCTCCGTATTCTTCTTATATCGATACCTCCTCGATCTTCGAACACTTCATTCACCCGAAACTTAACAAAACCCTCGTGAGATCCGTTAGTATAATAAAGCAAAATACTACTTTAAGTACTGTTGTGAACTCATTCCAAATTCATATTAGCATTATATCTACTGTAGTCCAACTTCACCATGGTTCATACCCCCGATACTACCCATAGATTCATCAAAATAAGAGAACAATGCATAGAAAACAGAATCTGTCAAAAACAGGACAGTCTGTAGCAATCTGGAAACTTCGTATACTTCTGTAATTAAAAAAATTCTGACATTTAGGACAAATTAAATAATTTTTATAGCAGTAGTGTGTAAAAATTTCAGAAACTTTTGACGTTCCAGTAAGAAATGTAAATTCATGCACTACAGTCAAAGTTTCTGTTTTTGCACCGCACATAGCAAACAAGCAATCTAATCATCCTAAAAGAAAATCTTGGCACATTATTTTTATAATACAATGGATATATACAAGGGGATAATTATTTTTGAGAAGCTTCCATGAAAAATTCTACATTGCTTCCATGAGCTTCAACACAAGTGTTCAAGGTCGACCCTCACTTCTCCAATGCACAACCTTCCAATCACTTCTCTTTTTGAAAAACTTCTTAGGCAAGAGGCAAGTAATTCTTTTTGTATTTTTCATTATTTAATTTTTTGTTTGTTTCACCCACAACTAAAGAAAGCAAAAAGGGAAAACAAAATCTACTTAGTGAAGAAAGCAAACAAGCACACACGAGAATATCAACCCCACGCTATTGCTCCCCGGCAACGGCGCCAGAAAAGAGCTTGATAATCCCCAAGTGCAAGGAATCAAAGTAGCAATTTCCAAAGGTGGAAGTGATAAGTATGGAGTGTCGAACCCACAAGGAGCTAAAGGTAAGATCAATATTCTCTCAAGTCCTATCTGCCACTGATACGACTCTACGCATGCCGAACGTTTGCTTCCAACTAGGAACGTGAAATAAAACTACGTTGTGGGCATGAAGGGAATAGCTTTGCATGAAATCGGAGAACTAAAATATAAAAAAAGGTGCTGTTACCATAAAGTTAGAATATATTACAATATATTACAAATAGCGAGTGTGGAATAATGATGGGTCGGTGTGCGGAATTGTCCTAGGCAATTGTTAACAAGATCGGTAATCATTATTGCAATTTTATATGAGGGAGAGGCATAAGCTAACATACTTTCTCTACTTGGATCATATGCACTTATGATTGGAACTCTAGCAAGCATCCGCAACTACTAAAGATCATTAAGGTAAAACCCAACCATAGCATTAAGGTATCAAGCCCCCTTTATCCCATACGCAACAACCCACCTACTCGGGTTTATGCTTCTGTCACTCAAGCAACCCACTATAAGCGAATCATGAACATATTGCAACACCCTACAACGGGAATCCTTCACGTGTGCGCGGGACGGAAGGCACAATAGGACAGCACCAAAATAAACATACAACTCAAACCAATCTAGATCATCAATCAAACCATAATACAAAAGAAATCTACTCAAAACATCACAGGATGGTAACACATCATTGGATCATAATATGTGGCATAAAGCACCATGTTCAAGTAGGGGATTACAGCGGGATGCGGGAGAGTGGACCGCTGAAAAGACATGAGGACAGTGATGAAGAAGGTGATGTTGATGAAGACGATCACCGCGGCGATGGTTCCCCCGGTGGCACTCTGGCACCACTGGGAGAGAGGGGGAGAGGGTCTCACCCTTGTGCTTCCTCCTCCATGGCCTCCCCCCTGAGTAGGGAGAGGTTCTCCCTCTGGTCCTTGGCCTCCATGGCGATGATGGCCCCTCCGTCCACCTCCTCCATGCTCTCCGGTGATGGTGATCCCCTCCGGCAGGGTGCCGGAGAGGGCCAAGATTGATCTTTCGTGGCTCTGGAGACTTGCGGCGGCGGAACTTTCGATCTAGGTTTCTTTTCGGGGGTTTGGGTATTTATAGGAGTATATGGCGTTGGTCCCACGTCCAGAAGGTTCCCGAGGAAGTCACAAGCCAGGGGGGCGCGCCCTACGGGGGGCGCCCCCCACCCTTGTGACTTCCTCGGCCTTCCTCTCCGGTGACTTTTCGCTCCAGTATTTTTTATATTTTCCAAAAATATTCTCCGTAAATTTTCAGTTCATTCCGAGAACTTTTATTTCTGCACAAAAATAACACCACGGTAGTTCTGCTAAAAACAGCGTCAGTCCGGGTTAGTTCTAATAAAATCATACCAAAATCATATAGAATTATTGTAAACATGGCATGAATACTTCATAAATTATAGATACGTTGGAGACGTATCAGACAACATTCTGGAAAACAAGTTTTCCTTCCACGAATTCCTATGTACCCTTCTGATGATGACGTGCTTCCATTTAAATTCACAAAAAAGCAATTTCCTATTCGTCTTAGCTTTGCAATGACAATCAATAAAGCTTAGGGTCAAACAATTCCAAATGTTGGCATCTATCTTCCGGAACCTGTATTCTCTCATGGTCAACTTTATGTTGCTTTGTCTAGAGGGATATCAAGGGAAACGACAAGAATACTTGCCAAGCCAAACAAGGATATCGACCCATCAGGGAAAAGTACTAAAAATATTGTCTATAAGGATATTTTGATGTGATAAATGTAACACAGATGTACTGTTGTGCTACAATGACCAACATAGGTAATAACTCATTACTCTTTTTGAATCATTTGAATAACACCATGCCTTTTCTGCTCCTTTATATGGTTGTAATATTATGATATCAAAGTAGCATAATTAAGCCTATCTGTTGCATGTACCAGTTGAGCACCTTGTTTGCTTAATGCAAAATCATGAGTTTGCTTACCTTTTGCTATGCTAATAACTTTTGCTATCCATCAAAGATCCTGACACCCATGTCAAAGTTGCATTCTGGTCATACTTTAATACGTTATTTTTCTATTGCCACCAAATGCATGTACTCTGATCATAAGAAGAGTGGCTTTGCTTTAGTTTTTGTCCATGCTTTGCTTTACCTTTTATTTGACAAAGTCGAATTTGTTTTCCTTAACCTTGCCATGAACAGAACCTTCCTATCTCACATATATTATTTATATTTTGTTTGAGACTATGATTATGTCGATGCCCTGTAATTTATTTAGATATTAGTCAATACTTTCCAGCAAGTAGTCCATTTGGTACTTATAATGTGTATTCCCGCATGTTTTCTACAGGAAGAGTCCAAAGCTGCACTATTTCCGTCTGTGTGGATTCAAGTGCCCTCATTCTGACAATCTCCAGGAATAGGAGGGATCTCTCCTCCTTGTGTTTCCTGTTCTACAAAGTAAAAGAACTTGCTTCTCTGCGTAGTTTCAAGATTTCTGTCAAGGGTATATATATATGGTGTAATCATGCAGTCCATAGTTTAGCTATGCAGGTGTTATTCATTTCTAGTTAGATGACATCTCTAATGACACGAAGCGGCCTATCTTGGAATATATTGTAACATGTTTTAACAGTATGTTGCAATAAAGCTTTATCTTTTTCATGTAAAAGAAAATGTCAGCTGTGTACTCTTATGATCTGCGTGGTAATGCCAAGCTGGTCAAACGGTATGTGAGAGTGAAATGTGAACTGGGCAAACTGCTTTATGTCATGTTCCACTGAATATTCACCATACATCGCATTACAAGTTTGACAAAATACTGGCATTTCATTCCTAAGATTCGGACCATCCCCACAACCACACTTTGCAAAGAATTACCATTTTCATTGCATATATTCAGTAATTCTTGGCATGGCAACACACACAGAAGAAACTCTAAAATTCATCTACAAGGAGTACTTTTCTCCTGTTCCCCCTATATGCTTTGCCATCTTCGAGACCCTTGCTCCCTAATAGATCATCAGGCGGCACAGGTTCACCCGATCTCCACGCCCAAGGTGCTTGGGTAGGAGCAAGAGGTATTCCTCCACAATGTTGTGCTTGACCTCCCAGGGATGGCCGGAACGCGAGTTGGAATGTGGCGCAGTAGTGAGAGAGGCGAACCCTGCACTTTGACAAACTGAAATTTCAGAATGTTAGCTTAATTTCAGAAAATACCTGGCTTCACACAGAGAGGTTGAGACCGGCTGCTGGTATCGCATGGCCCTTGGTCGTCGTTGTAGTTCTCAGGAGGGGGTGCCGGCATCTACAATTGCCGACCGACGGGCGAGCAGCGGCTTCTCGCTAAGAGGTAGAAACCGACGACATGACATGGTCCAGACATAGCATCACAACCTGAGAGGTAGGATGCTCGAGTGGAGGGTGGCGCAAGTTAGCCGATGATGGGAGGGCGATGAGCCGGCGCTGAGTATTGCTTATTACTGTGGCCGGATTTAAGTGCGGAGGACTTTGGGCATCGATATGAGAGAGAAAGAGAGAGGGCAACGAGAGCTAGAGAAAAGGGGATCGGTTGAGGAGCAGCGGGGAAGAACAGGGGATTAGCCTATTTTCAGGGGAACCAGAGGAGTAGCCGAGTAGAGGTGCGGTGCGTGTGTTGTAGTATTAGGCTAGGCTTGTTGGGCTAGACCGATGGGTTCATGTGTATGTGTACACGGACAACTAATTAGTATAAAGGAAAAGTGAACCTTACTTATGTGTATATATACGTTTTGTCGTTTCTAAAAAAAATGAGTATACGTTTTGTCTCAACAAAAAATTACATGTTTTTTCTATTTGTTTTTTTCTATTTTTTTCTAAAAGAAAAAAAGCCCCCCTAAAAAGGAAAAAAAGACACGTATATACATGTGCATATGTCGTTTCCTTTGATTTTTTTATAATAAACCAACTAAAAGATGAACTGGCACAAAAGTGTAAAATGCGAGCAAATTCGAACTCCTTTTATTTTTGAGGGAAAGCAAATTCAAACTCCTTGGTTGTGTTAATTTGTATTTCTTATATCTATCACTATGACTTAATTTGATGGTTAATAAATAAAAATCACTGTTTTGGACTAAGAAGCCACCACTTTAGTATTAGTACATCTTTTATTTGTACTCATGTACATGAAGGCGCCACTTTTACTAGTCTTTTCTAGTGCTCAGGTGAATTATGGAGTCTTCTTTTTTGCCTTGATGTAGTCGTTGTATAATCATTCGTTAATATATATGTACAAATCAATTAATACATCTAATGATCACCAGAGGCTTATATATATACCTCGTTAGACTTTGTTAATTGTCTAACATTTTCTTCGCCATCATTGTTTGTTTGCCCTTCGTCTCTTGGTTCTTTCTCAAGTCCCTCATCGGAGTCGTTTAGAAATTGTGAGACGTCATCTTGTTCATTTTCTTGGTTTTGGGAGGAGCGTATGATGTCGAAGATGTCCTCTTCATGGTATCTGCCGCTATCGTCCATAGCTTAACTAATCCAGATGAAAGATAAAACAATTTAGTATTTAAATTAGAATGACTTCAATAAGCAAAAACAATCATTCAATAAACCCACATATAATTAAGGACTTGTAGCTGTACTTTTCCAATTTAGGACCATTAATCTACAAAGAACTTTTGCAATTAGACTGCTTGTTTGTATCCCGGATCTTTGGCTATTACCGGACAGATGATCCTGACGCAAAATGTCCATGTTCGTCATGCTAGAGGCATGTGACAGATGAACGGACAGCGTATTCGGATTTGTGAGATTTTTCCGAGCAACTTTCATATATAATTTATTTTCATCTGACTTATAGATTATTTTATATGATTTTTCAAAATTTTATTAATATTCTGAAATCCTGAAATTTATATTAACTCGAAAATAAAAGGGAGAAATGCTGGGTGCACCGGGTCCAGTGCACCCAACAGTATAACAGGGTTGACAAGGGGGGCATAGTTGACTGGTCAACCAACCAGTCAGCAGAGGCTGACTGGTGGGCCCCCCTACTGAGTTAGCAAGCTGACTGGGCCGGCCCCGGGCCCACTTGGCAGCGAGCCGGCCGGTGCCAGGGCGCGCCCGCGCCTGCGACGAGGCCTGACGTGGCAGCGACAGACGGAATCTCGCCGGAGTTGCGTTTTCCGCGTCGGGAGCCGGCGCCGAGGGTCCCTATGCGTAGTGGGGCTCGTGTGGTTCGAGTGGTGGCCATGGGGCGGACGGAGGGGCGCCGCAGCGGCATCGGCAGTGAGCGTGTTGGCAATCGGCTCGCGCGGTTGCGACGCAGGGCTGGCGATGCGGCGCGGCGGAGGCATGCAGGCGGCAGCGGGTGAGGCGCTCGGGCGTGCGCCGGTAGCAGCAACGGGGGCAGCGGCGGGCGGCGGGACATCGCGACCGTGGCGGGGGCGAGCGGCGGGGCACGACGGGGACAGAGGAGGCCGGGCCTCATCGGTGTTGGAGGGAAGAGGGGCGGCGAGGCTTGAGGGAGCCGTTGGGGAGGAGGCCGGAGACGACAGAGCGGCGACAACGGGGCGGTCCAACGACGGGGCTGTTGAAATCCGGCAGCCTGGCGGCGTCTGTTCCTTCTCCCGGGCGATGGCTGGTGCCTGATACGTCCATTTTGCATCATGATTTCCTACTATTATTTATTATGTTTTTTTGAATAATAATGCTTTAGGGAGTGATTCTAATGCCTTTTTCTCTCATAATATGCAAGGTTTACACAAAGAGGGAGAATACCGGCAGCTGGAATTCTGGACCTGAAAAAGCACATCAGAGATACCTATTATGCACAACTCCAAAGAAGCTAAAACTTTACGGAGAATATTTTTGGAATATATGAAAAATATTGGAGCAAAAAACTATCGGAGGGGCCCACCCTGGTGGTCACAAGACACCAGGGCGCGCCAGGCACCCCAGGCACGCCCTGGTGGGTTGTGCCCTCCTCGGCCCACCTCCGGTGCCCATCTTCTGGTATATAGGGTATCTTGACCTAAAAAAATTTTGGGATGACTTTCAGGATGGAACGCTGCCGTCTCGAGGCGGAACTTGGGCAGGAGCACTTTTGCCCTCCGATGGAGCGATTCCGCCGGGGGAACTTCCCTCCCGGAGGGGGAAATCGAAGCCATCGTCATCACCAACACCTCTCTCATCTTTGGGAGTCCAATCTTCATCAACATCTTCAATAGCACCATCTCCTCTCAAACCCTAGTTCATCTCTTGTGTTCAATCTTTGTACCGGAACCACAGATTGGTACCTGTGGGTGACTAGTAGTGTTGATTACATCTTGTAGTCGATTACTATATGGTTTATTTGGTGGAAGATTATATGTTCAGATCCATTATGCTCTTCAATACACCTATGATCTTGAGCATGAATATTATTTGTGAGTAGTTACCTTTATTCTTGAGGTCACGGGAGAAGTCATGTTGCAAGTAATCATGTGAATTTGAGATGTGTTCGATATTTTGATGATATGTATGTTGTGATTCCCTTAGTGGTGTCATGTGAACGTCGACAACATGACACTTCACCATCCTTGGGCCTAAGGGAATGCATTGTGGAGTAGTTATTGGATGATTGGTTGCTAGAGTGACAGAAGCTTAAACCCTAGTTTATGAGCTACTTCGTAAGGGGCTGATTTGAATCCAAACGTTTAATGCTATGGTTAGATTTTATCTTAATACTTTTCTCTTAGTTGCGGATGCTTGCGAGGGGGTTAATCATAAGTGTGAGGTTGTTCAAGTAAGAACAGCACCCAAGCACCGGTCCACCCACATATCAAATTATCAAAGTAGCGAACACGAATCAAGCCAACATGATAAAAGTGACTGGATGAATTCCCGTGTACCCTCAAGAACACTTTGCCTATTAGTAGAGACTGTTCTGGCCTGTCCTTTGCCACAAAAGGATTGGGCTACCTTGCTGCACTTTATTTACCGTTACCGTTACTTGCTCGTCACCAATTATCTTGCTATCAAACTATCTGTTACCTACAATTTCAGTGCTTGCAGAAATTACCTTGCTGAAAACCGCTTGTCATTTCCTTCTGCTCCTCGTTGGGTTCGACACTCTTACTTATCGAATGGACTACGATTGATCCCCTATACTTGTGGGTCATCAAGACTCTTTTCTGGTGCCGTTTCCGAGGAGTGAAGCGCTCTTGGTAAGTGGAAATCAGTAAGGAAAAACTTATACTACGTGCCGACATTTATTGTTACTTGCTACTATGGAAAACAATCCTTTGAGGGGTTTGTTCGGGGTATCTTCACCTCGACCGGAACCACAATTAGTTGCCCCTCAATTGCACCTACTGAAAGTATTGGTTATGAAATTCCTTCGGGTATGGTAGAACAACTGCTTGCTAAACCTTATGCATGAGATGGAACTAAACATCCTGATATGCACCTCTTATATGTGAACAAAATTTGTGGATTGTTTAAGCTTGCAGGTCTACCCGGTGATGAAGCTAAGAAGAAGGTTTTCCCTTTATCTTTGAAGGGAAAAGCATCGACATGGTATAGGCTATGTAATGATATTGGATCATGGAACTGGAATCGATTGCAATTCGAATTCCATCAAAAGTTTTATCCCATGCATCTAGTTCATCGTGATCGGAATTATATATATATATAATTTTTGGCCTCGTGAAGGAGAAAGCATCGTTCTAGCTTGGGGGAGGCTTAAGTCAATGTTATATTCATGCCCCAATCATGACATCCCGAGAGAAGTTATTATTCAGATTTTTTATGCTTGGCTTTCCCATAATGATCAATCCATGCTCGATACTTCTTGTGCTGGTTCTTTTATGAAGAAGACTATTGAATTCAAGTGGGATCTCTTGGAAAGAATTAAACGCAACTCTGAAGATTGGGAACTCGACGAAGGTAATGATTCAGGTATAAAGCTTAAGTTTGATTGTGTTAAATCTTTTATGCATACCGATGCTTTTCACAAGTTTAGCACTAAATATGGACTTGACTCTGAGATAGTAGCCTCTTTCTGTGAAGCATTTGCTACTCATGTTGATCTCCCTAAATAGAAGTGGTTTAAATATCATCCCCCTATTAAATAAGAAATTAAAGAACCAGTCATAGCTAAAGATGAAACCATCCTTTACAATGTTGATCCAATTGTGCCTACCGCTTATATTGAAAAACCACCTTTCCCTGTTAGGATAAAGGAACATGCTAAGGTATCAACTGTGGTTCGCAAGAGTAATATTAGAGCACCTAAGCCCCCTGAGCAAATTAAAGTAGAACCTAGTGTTGCTATGGTTAAAGATCTCTTGATAGAAAATATTGATGGGCATGTTATCTACTTCTGTGATGAAGCTGCTAGAATTGCCAAACCTGATGAAAAAGATAAACATAGACCCGTAGTGGGCATGCCTGTTGTCTCAGTCAAAATAGGAGATCATTGCTATCATGGTTTATGTGACTTGGGTGCTATTGTTAGTGCTATTCCTTTTACCTTATACCAGGAAATTATGAATGAAATAGCACCCGCTGAAATAGAAGACATTGATGTTACTATTAAACTTGCTAATAGAGACACCATCACACCACTTGGGATTGTTAGAGATGTTGAAGTCTTGTGTGGGAAAGTAAAATATCCTACTGATTTTCTAGTTCTTGGTTCCCCACAAGATGACTTTTATCCCATTATCTTTGGTAGACCTTTCTTGAGCACCGTTAATGCTAAGATAGATTGTGAAAAACAAACTGTCGGTGTCAGTTTTGGTGATGTGTCTCATGAGTTTAATTTTTCCAAGTTTAGTAGACAACTCCGTGATAGAGAATTATGTAGTAAGGATGAAATAATTGGTCTTGCTTCTGTTGCCGTGCCTCCTACTGATCCATTAGAACAATATTTGCTTGACCATGAAAATGATATGCACTTGCGTGAAAGAAATGAAATAGATAAAATTTTCTTTGAACAACAACCTCTCCTATAACACAATTTGCCTATTGAAACTCTTGGAGGTCCTCCTCCACCTAAAGGTGATCCTGTGTTTGAATTAAAGCAACTGCTTGATACTTTGAAGTATGCTTATCTTGATGAGAAAAATATATATCATGTTATTATTAGTGCTAAACTTTCAGAACATGAAGAAGAAAGATTATTAAAAATTCCGAAGAAGCACCGGGCTGCTATTGGATATACTCTTGATGATCTTAAGGGCATTAGTCCCACTCTATGTCAGCACAAGATTAATATGGAACCTGATGCTAAACCCGTTGTTGATCACCAACGGCGATTGAATCCTAAGATGAAAGAAGTGGTAAGAACTGAAATATTAAAGCTTCTAGAAGCAGGTATAATCTATCCCGTAGCTGATAGTAGATGGGTAAGTCCCGTTCATTGTGTCCCTAAGAAAGGAGGTATTACCGTTGTTCCTAATGATACAAATGAACTCGTTCCACAAAGAATTGTCACTAGCTATAGAATGGTAATTGATTTTAAAAAATTAAATAAAGCTACTAGAAAAGATCATTACCCTCTGCCTTTCATTGATCAGATGTTAGAAAGATTATCTAAGCACACACACTTTTGTTTTCTGGACGGATATTCTGGTTTCTCTCAAATACCTGTGTCACAATCTGATCAAGAGAAAACCACTTTTACTTGCCCTTTTGGAACCTATGCTTATAGACGTATGCCTTTTGGTTTATGCAATGCACCTGCTACCTTGCAAAGATGTATGGCTTCTATATTCTCTGACTTTTGTGAAAAGATTGCGTAGGTTTTCATGGATGATTTTTCCGTTTACGGGACTTCTTTTGATGATTGCTTAAGCAACCTTGATCGAGTTTTGCAGAGATGTGAACAAACTAATCTTGTCTTGGATTGGGAGAAGTGCCACTTTATGGTTAATGAAGGTATTGTCTTGGGGCATAAAATATCCGAACGAGGTATTGAGGTGGATAAAGCTAAAGTTGATGCAATCGAGAAAATGCCATGTCCTAAAGATATTAAAGGTATTCGAAGTTTCCTTGGTCATGCTGGTTTCTATAGGAGGTTCATTAAAGACTTTTCTAAAATTTCTAGGCCTCTTACTAATCTTTTGCAAAAGGATATCCCTTTTGTTTTTGATGATCATTGTGTGGAAGCCTTTGAAACACTCAAGAAAGCCTTAACTTCTGCATCTATCGTTCAACCACCTGATTGGAACTTGCCTTTTGAAATTATGTGTGATGCTAGTGATTATGCTGTTGGCGCTGTTCTAGGACAAAGAGTTGATAAGAAATTGAACGTTATCCATTATGCTAGCAAAACTCTAGACAGTGCCCAACGAAATTACGCTACTACTGAAAAAGAATTTTTAGCAGTTGTGTTTGCTTTTGATAAATTTAGATCCTACATTGTTGATTCCAAAGTCAATGTTCACACCGATCATGCTGCTATAAAATATCTTATGGAAAAGAAAGATGCTAAACCTAGACTCATTAGATGGGTTCTCTAGGTTCAAGAATTTGACTTACATATCGTTGATAGGAAGGGAGCTGAGAACCCCGTAGCTGATAACTTGTCTACGTTAGTAAATATTCTTGATGACCCACTACCTATTGATGATAGCTTTCCTGATGAACAGTTAGCCAGAATAAATGTTTCTCAAAACACTCCTTGGTATGCTGATTATGCTAACTATATTGTCGCTAAATATATACCGCCTAGCTTCACATACCAACAAAAGAAAAAAATTCTTCTATGATTTAAGACATTACTTTTGGGATGACCCACAACTCTATAAAGAAGGAGTAGATGGTATTATTAGACGTTGTGTGCCTGAGCATGAACAGGAACAAATCCTACGGAAATGTCATTCCGAAGCTTATGGAGGACATCATGCGGGAGACATAACTGCTCATAAGGTATTGCAATATGGTTTTTATTGGCCTACTCTCTTCAAGGATGCCCGTAAGTTTGTCTTGTCTTGTGATGAATCTCAAAGGATTGGTAATATCGGTAAGCGTCAGGAAATGCCTATGAATTATTCACTTGTTGTCGAACCATTTGATGTTTGGGGTTTTGATTATATGGGACCTATTCCTTCCTCTAACGGGTACACTCATATTTTTGGTTGCCGTTGATTATGTCACTAAGTGGGTAGAAGCTATTCCAACTAGTAGCGATGATCACAACACCTCTATTAAAATGCTTAAAGAAGTTATCTTCCCGAGGTTTAGAGTCCCTAGATACTTAATGACTGATGGTGGTTCACACTTTATCCATGGTGCTTTCCGTAAGATACTTGCTAAATATGATGTTAACCATAGAATTGCATCACCCTATCATCCTTAATCTAGTGGTCAAGTTGAACTTAGTAATGGAGAAATAAAATTGATATTACAAAAAACTGTCAATAGGTCTCGAAAGAATTGGTCTAAGAAACTAGATGACGCACTTTGGGCCTATAGAACAGCTTATAAAAATCCTATGGGTATGTCTCCATACAAAATGGTATATGGAAAAGCTTGTCATTTGCCTCTAGAGTTAGAACATAAAGCATTTTGGGCAATTAAAGAACTCAATTATGATTTCAAACTTGCCGGCGAGAAGAGGCTATTTGATATAAACTCACTAGATGAATGGAGAACCCAAGCGTATGAAAATGCCAAACTATTCAAAGAAAAAGTAAAAAGATGGCATGACAAAAGAATCCAAAAGCGGGAATTGAAAATAGGAGACTATGTTCTTTTGTTCAACTCTCGTTTAAGATTTTTTGCAGGTAAGCTTCTCTCCAAATGGGAAGGACCTTATATTATCGAAGAGGTTTATCGTTCTGGCGCTATCAAGATTAATAATGCCTAAGGTACTAACCCAAAGGTGGTCAATGGGCAAAGAATTAAGCACTATATCTCAGGTACGCCTATTAACATTGAAAGCAATGTTATCCAAAGCATGACACCGGAGGAACACATAAAAGAAACCTTCCGGAACACTCCAAAATTCTGAAAAATAGGAGGTACGTGATACGGTAAGTAAACGGACTCCGAAAAATCCGCAAATTTTTATTTTGTCAGTTTTGGAATATTAGAAAATTTTGGAAAATAAGAAATAAACTAGAAGACAACCGAGGTGAGCACGATACACCAGGGCGCGCGAGCCCTGCCAGGCGCGCCTTGGTGGGTTGTGCCCACCTCGGACACCTTCCCGACTCCGTTTTCCTTCCATATGCTTGCTTTTCAAGAATAAAAATTCTCTCTATATACCCCCAACTGTTTTGACCACCGCATCGCAGAAAAATCCTCTCTTCTTGTTTCGTGCTATTTTCCTGGCAAATCTAAAAATATGTCGTCTCAAGATTTGGAGGGAGAGAGCTATGTTGCTGACTATATTGCAAACCCCAAGATCTATGGAGAAGTGGATCATTATGGATGGACCTCAGATGAGGAGGAAGACACTGCCATGAAGGAAACAAAGGATGATAGCTCTGAGGAAGAGGATGACCTGCTACCTCAACCCGGAGACATGCATGTGGAATTCAAGAAGTCAAGCCTCCCTAGAGGATACAAACCCGAGGTTCAATTTATTTCAACTCGTTTTCTGCAGGAGAGCAAGGCGGCGTTATGCAAAAAGATATTAAAGCTCGAGTTGGAGAATTATGATCTAAGGGAGGAAAATTTTATGCTCAAATATAAGTTGAAGAAGAAGGCCACATCATCACCATCACCTTCTTCTTCACCACCACCAAAGGAGACTTGAGCACACGGGTATGGGCACTCCCCTTGGCTTGAGCCAAGCTTGGGGGAGGTGCCCCGGTATCGTATCACCATCACTTTTATTCACCTTTACCTATTTTAGTTCCATCTTTATTTTCTTTTTGATTTAGTTGGATAAAAGTTTAGCATGATCTATTTTCGTGTGTTAGTTTCGTGGTCTATCTATCTATGTAATCGAGTGAGAGTTATATAATAAAGTTTGGTTTGAGCTTTTGTCTCTCTACTTTCTTGTTGCAATCAAAATAAAAGGAAAGAGAAATAAATGAATATGATCATATGCTAATCTTATGGTAAGTAATGACATCACATAAGGAAAAGTATAAGTAGTAAAATTTATTGGAGATTGACAAACATAGCATTGGTCAATGATGCAATTCATGAAAGAATTAATAAAGGAAGAGAAGATTCACATGCAAATACACTATCTTGGACATCTTTTATGATTGTGAGCCCCCATTAAATATTATATGTCAAAATTGTTGACGTTGGACAAGGAAGACAATGTAATGATTTATGTTTGTTCATATCCATATAGAAGTTATATTGTCATAGATCCTTCAACATGTGGTGCTTGCTCAATATCTTTGCTAGCCAAAAATTCCGCACTAAGTAGAGATCTTACTTGTGCATCCAAAAACCCAAAACCCAAATTCATGCTTTGAGAGTCCACTATACCTACCTACGGATCGAGTAAGATCCTTCAAGTAAGTTGTCATCGGTGCAATAAGGTAATAAAAATTGCTTCTAAATGTGTTTTGATCAATTAGTGTAAGAGAAAATTGAGCGCTATATGAACTTATGATGGCAAAGTAATAAAAGTGACGGACTGCATAATAAAGGTTGCTATCATAGGGGGCAATATAGCGTGACGTTCTTTTACATTAAGTGATTGGGCATACAAACCAAAAGCGCATGACAACCTCTGCTTCCCTCTGCGAAGGGACTATCTTTTACTTTTATGTATTTACTCTTATGCAAGAGTCAAAGTATTCTTCCCTATTCCTTTTTTACTTTTTCTTTTTCAGGCATCATGTGGTGAAGAAAGATCTACGCACATATATCCAGTTGGATGTGAGTGAACATGAGTTATTATTGTTGACATCACCCTTGAGGTTAATGCGTTGGGAGGCGAAACTATAAGCCCCCATCTTTCTATGTGTCCGGTTGAAACTTTTTGCTCATGGGTATGCTGTGAGTGTTAGCAATCATAGAAGACTAAATGATGGTTGAGTGTGTGGACTTGCCAAAAGGCTTCGACATGAGACCCTTCCTGAAAATATGATGAATTGTAGTTGCAAAGTTGACCGAGAACATAGTTTGTTGGTTTTCAATAAGGTTTATGCTTTATACTTCTTTGTGTGATGAATTATTACTTGTTCATGAGAGGTTATATGACAAAAGTTATATGAATAAGTTTTATGATAGAGTTTGTTGTTGTTATGATAATAAGCATGATGCTACTATGTCTGTATTTTGTTTTTATCGACACCTCTCTCTCAAACCATGTGGACATGCTTTTTCAATATCGGCTTTTCGCTTGAGGACAAGCAAGGTCTAAGCTTGGGGGAATTGGTACGTCCATTTTGCATCATGATTTCCTACTGTTATTTATTATGTTTTGTTGAATAATAATGCTTTAGGTCTCTCATAATATGCAAGGTTTACACAAAGAGGGAGAATACCGGCAGCTGGAATTCTGGACCTGAAAAAGCACATCAGAGATACCTATTCTGCACTACTCCAAAGAAGCTGAAACTTTACGGAGAATATTTTGGAATATATGAAAAATACTGGAGCAAAAAACTACCAGAGGGGGCCACCCTGGTGGGCACAAGACACCAGGGCGCGCCAGGCCCCCCAGGCTCTAGCCATGAACCGGAACTAAAGGCCGACCTTTTCGGCTGTCAAAATTCCGCGCGGAAGCTGAAACCTTTACTCCCGGCTGATGGTTGCAACCGGGACTAAAGGTGTCTTTCAATTAATTTTCATTTTGAAGAAATTATTTGATAGATTCAATTTTACAGATTGAAATTAATTCTTGTAAAATGCATAACAATTTGAAAACTAAACCAAATGAGTTGATTCAAATTTTTGTGGATTCATCTTGAAGATTTCTATCAACTATTATCATTTTGACAGGAAGTTGCATAATTAATTTTGCACTTATTAATTAAATACAATAATTGAACATTATTTTAAACTTTAAAAATTCATATCTCCAGTTCTGTTAAGCCAAATGGAGCAAATAAGATGTCAAATTGTTAAAAAGATTCCAGAGTGGGACTTTCCAGCAAATAAGATGTCAAATTGTTACAAAGATTCCGGAAAGTCACTAGAGAGAAAGTGATGACGGTGTTACACCCAAAATACATATATACCCTAATTCTTACAAAGATTCCCTCCGGTTTGTCCGAAGTGGTACTTTCCAGCTATAAGTCCGGAAACTCACTAGAGAGAGTGTGATAACGGTGAAGCCGGTCACATCCCAGAGTGGGATCTTGGGCTATAAAACTTTTTCTTTGCGTATGTCCCTCGCTTATGATTGCGCCGTAACCATGGAGAATCTTGTGATCATCGACGACATCGGCAACATACAACTCCAATTTCATCTTCTCTTCTTCAAGTCTTTTCAATTTTTATTTTAAATAATCGTTTTCTTTTTCAACTAAATTTAACTTCTCGACAAGAGGGTCGGTTGCAATTTCCAGTTCACATACCTCCTAGATAAAAAAAAATCTATGCCAACTTGATGGGCATAATTGTCATAAACACAAAATGAAACAAATAGTTATAAAAGATAATATACCACATCCGAATCATAAACCGGACGAGGGCCGATGGGGACGTATATCAAAACCATGGCACTATATATAACAAACAATCATACAAGTAAGAATTTATACAAGTAACTATCTAAATCATACAAATAAGTTTTTTGTTTTACAAAAAGGATAAGAACAAGAGGCTCACCAAGGTGGTGCCGGCGATGGGACGGCGCGGGCGATCGACGGTGGTGAGGACGGGAACGGGAAGGCACTAAGTAAACTACACCTACACATATGCAAACTAAGAAGTTAATTTGAGCTCAGATTACATATAAATCAAATAAACTCCGACATAATTACTCCCAAACTAAAACCCACAAATCACTATACTTATAGAGCATGAAACGAGCTAAACTAGCAATGAGAGATGAAATGATGAAGTTGCTAACCTTTTAGAACCCTTGGATAGATGGGGTGCCGCCAATCTTGACAAATCTTGGCAAAAATGGAGGATGAACTCGATCTTGGAAAAGGAAACAGAGAGGAGAGAAAGCTTGGACTCGGGCTGGACGAAGCAACTTTATATAGAGAAGACTTTAGTCCCGGTTCAACCGGGACTCATGAAGGTGTTGACCTAGCCAACGCACATACAGAAAAGGAATTGATCATTGAGATGGATTGTTAGGAGGCAGTGGACCAGTTGAACGCCAGTGGCACAAATCGCTCACCCGTGGCTGGCCTGGTGGAGGAAGTGAAGGGCCTCCTGCATGGGAATCAACGGCATAGTTTTGTGCATGCTGGGAGAGCATGTAACGAGGCTGCACATTTTATGGCTCAAATGGGACGCTCTAGCCAGCGCACTGCTATTTGGTTTGGTTCTGGACCAAACGAGTTCTGTAAGATTTGTGAAAACGAGTGTAAACCCTTTCATTAATTAATATATACTCGTTTCATCCGCAAAAAAAACCCGGGACTAAAGGTCTATATTTAGTCCCGGTGGGTGATACCAACCGGGACTAAAGGGGCTCGCAGGGGGCCCAGCCTGCGGCAACCCCTTTAGTCCGATTGGTATCACCAACCGGGACTAGAGCTCCCATTTGAACCGGGACTAATCCTGGCCGTCCTCCCGTTCGCTCCTAGCCGTTGGAATCGGAACTAATGCTCACATTAGTCCCGGGTCCAAACCCGGCCGGGACTAGTGCTAAGGATGAAAGGTCAGTTTTCTACTAGTGTCGTCATGTCAACGAAGGCAGGTCCTTCAATAGATGTATTCTGCACTTGTGCTTGTGTGGTTCAATTATTTTTGATCGGTTTGATAAGCTATAATAGATGCATGATAAGCCATATAATCGAAAAGGACGAAATACTTGCCTATCTGAAATAACTACTCCTACTACTGTAGATGTCAAACCGGAGGTGTTTCGGATTGTAACCGCGCGCTATCATCATCTGAAAAAATTGCTTACTGGTCAAGCTAGTTGTTAAACGACGTACGAAGGTGTTTCGGACACGGAAAACCGAGCTCGTGACAGTGTGACATGCATGTATTACACTACAGGAATCATGGTCTATACCTACGGTTTAAACCGTAGGCAAAGAGACTAAAACCGTAGGCATAGGCTATGCCTACGGTCCCCGTAGGCATATAACCGTAGGCATAAATAGCGTCGGCAAACCTACACCACCCGTAGGTGTAGAAAAACCATCGGCATACCTTATCTATGCCTACGGTTACTGTAGGCATATATACCCGTCGGCAAAAATACTTGACGGCGCGTCCGTCAAGTGCCGTACGCACACGCGCATACCTCAGATGCTGACACGTGTTGACTGTATACCTACGGTTCCCCCATAGGCATACATACATCATATGCCTATGGTTCCCCCGTAGGCATAGGTGGCACGTGTCACGACCTGGTGGTCCGAGCTTGGGTATATGCCTACGGTTAAACCGTAGGCATAGTTTTGGCTAAATTTTGTTTTTGCTGTTTTTTTCATTTGCACAGCAAATAAAATAGGTACAGCAGCAAAACCAATATATATATCAGCATTTGCATCACACAACTATATAGCATTATCAAATCATCTATTGAAACAAAATATAGAGCATCCACTACATAGCATCAAACATAGAGTATCCACTACATAGCATCAATATAGCATGAACATCAAACATAGAGCATCCACTACATATCATCAATGTAGCATGAACAACAAACATAGAGCATCATATTGTCCAGCATAGCATCATATCGAAGTCCTAGCCGAAGACCGTCGGCCGACAAGCAACGCCCATCGCCAGAACCCGAAGTCCACCTCCAAATAGCATCATCACTACAAAATGAATAATCACAACCATTTAGGATGATGGCATTTTGTCTAGTTCTAAGTTTGCGGCTTTCGAAATGTTATAACTATGAAAAATGCATCTTGGGAGTAGGGGACATACAAAAAGAGGTGATCCACGGCTCGAGGTAGAACCACCACAACCTGGGTTATGAACTGGGGTCACCGGGCTCCGTGAAGCAGGAGTACCATCACCAGGAGTGTTTGATGCTTGGCCGGATCCCTACATTGTGTTCGAAAGTGACATTAAGAGATCTCAAGCTATTTGTTGAAAAAAATGATAGGTAATGCTTGACGTGTTTGGCAATGTACTAACCGGAGTCTCGTCGTCACCACGTGTCAAGAATTCCTCGATCGTTAGCATTACTGGGGTTGGCCCAGGATTGGGTGGTGCCGGTCCCATTGGTGCAGCCCGAGTGCCATGTTCCATCCAAATATACATATTCTGCATGTTAGTTAACAAAGCGAAGACGGAAGTCAAAAATAGTGAAAGCACAAAATTTAGCTAGCTTGGCTCTAAGCGGTGAAAACTAACTAACCTGCAACTGTTGGGCGCGGTACTCCTCGAGCCGAGCCCGTTTGGCTTCGTGTTCAGCGAACTCTTGACGATAAGCTCTGAGATAAATAGAATATTCCTACAATTTTACACAATGAATCTAAGCAGCCTAACCATGCACAAAAGAAATGTGTGAACGAGGATGAAAAGGAGAGATGCTTACTTCTTCCTCTCTGGAACGACTAGGATGTGCCCGGGACGGTTTAGCCGCACTCGCGCCAGTGCTCGAAGCCCGGAGCTGGACGTAACTGATGGTGGGCTGGAACACGCTGCCAAGAACCCCCGAGCGGCCATGTGGCCTGCCGTGTGCAGACATAACCACGACCATCTCGTCGGTCTCTGACACTATGGGATCAGCACCAGGAGGGTTCCTCTCACTAAACGATGCCTTATAGTTTGTCAGATGCTCCTCTGACCTGCCATAGTAAGGGCTCTCCCCCTCCTTAGGATCTTTCCGCACACGGCCAAGCGACCACGCCTTAATATGTGAGATGGACCTCTTCAACACGGCCTCCTGCAATGGCAAAAAGATGTTACGCATCCATACCAACATGACAGGAAATGAAAGCAATGATGTTTCATATATATATACCTTGGCTTCTTGAAGCGATGGTGGCTCCGGTTTCCTTGAATGTGTGTTCTGTCAGATCCCCGGTTTTTCGTGTTGATTGTGCTCGTGGCCGCAAACGATTCATCTTCCCCGAGCCACCTATCCACCAACGCCGACCATCCATCAGCCTTTCCATCGCACCAACCCAGAATCACCTAAACAAGGAAAGCATGGAATTTCAAGATCAAACAATCAAATTTAGCACAAACGTGAGAACAAGAAGGATGTTCTACTTACGTCCATGTACTGCTCCTTGGTCATAGCGGGGCGTTCCGCCCTCGCTTTCGTCTGGGTCATCTTCTGGTGCAGAATAGTGTGGTAGAACTGTATGATGGCCACCCAGCGCGCCTCGTATGGCATCTGACGGAGCTTCAAAGCCGCAGCCGCCTCGAAGACCTGGCCGGCTCTGGCCTTGTGCTCCTCTGGAACTCTATAGAACTCCTAGAGTCATGCATATAACCAGGATGAAACAAGTCATGAGTTAAATGATTAAATATGAACGATATGGACGCAATATTTGATGGGAGAACTTGTGAAAAAACTTACCCAAAAACGATCCCTCACGGCCTTAGCATGAGTCCCGTAGTCCGCAAGCCTGGCATCTTCATAGTGATGCCAGCGTACTGCTAACACCCGCTCCTCGCACGGCGGGTCCGCGTCAGGGCGTGGGTTGAACAGGCCCGGCCAATATTTCCTCAGCAGAATAGTAATCACGCTGTTTGGAATCCGACCCTTCCCAACAATCTCCCAATTGCTGCAGAAGAATCAAAATATTATTATGTGTGGATTTATTAGAATCAAAAAACTGAAGAAAATAAAATAAAATTGAAGAAACAAAATAAAACTTACTCTATCCCTTTGGGAATAATGAGGGTCTTCTCTGCCTCGGTAGCAGGACGTCGAGGGAGGGTAGTGATGGGGATATGTACCTAGGGTAGGGTCATAGGCCTGACCTACATGCCCTATCTAAGGACACTGCCCCAGAAATCTTAAGTGCTACAAGGAAGTCTCCGACTGAAATCGCCAAGACATACAAGTCACTCGACAATATACACTTGGAGGTACCTTTCACTCGACACTTACCTTTCACTCGGAAGGACCAGAAGACAGTCGACCACAGAAGCCCAGAAGTCACCCCAGGGAGGCTAACGGGCAGGCATTCATCAAGATCATTAATAGCATTAATGGTGTACGTTACCAGTAACGTACGTCTTTATAGCCACGATCTAACCCTTAGATGCCAGACACTTATGAGGGGCAGCGCACTCTATATAAGCCACCCCTCCCCTCTGGCACAAGGGTTCGCACCCCCCTGTAGCGATACTCCTATTACACTCGACAAAGAGCTCCCGAGCACCTGAGACGTAGGGCTATTACCTCCACGAGAGGGGCCTGAACTCATACATCTGTGTGTACACCCTCGCCGTAGCTAGGACTCTGCCCTCTCCTCACGTACCCCTACCTTCTACTGTCAGACTCGTTCCCACGACAGTTGGCGCCCACCGTGGGGTAGGCGTCTAAGCGACTTCCGGCGAGGTTGCATTTGTTTTCCTTTGTCATGTCATCCGGCGGTGATTTGTTCCTGGGCCACAAGATCCGTCTCGAAGCGCTCACCTTCATCGCCGACGATTCGGCATGGCTCCGGGAGGCGCCTCTGGACGTTGAGGCGCTCCCGAGTCGTGGGGCGACGCACTTTTGCGCAAGCTCCTGCGGTGTTCTTCTCCTTCAGCCGTCGACTCCGTACGTGTCGGCCCTCCATGCTGTTCATCGCCGCAAGCGATCCGGTCGTTCGCGGCTACAACGTTGGGTGCGACATGCGGCGGCCCGCCAGGCTTCGTCCCCGTAGATTGCGGCCATCGAGCCTGCCGAGTCACTTCTCGGAGTGTTCGACTCGGCGTCAGATCGGTCTGATGTTCCCTCCGAGTGCGAGAGCTGCGATCCTGTGGCTGAAGTTCTTATGGCTGGCTCTCATCAGAGTCCGCCACCTGGCTTCAACCATGCCAGGCGCGAGATTGGTGGAACGTCGAATGATTAGCAGCGCCGGGATGAGGATGTTCTCCATACTCCCATCGTCGGCACGACTGCTGAGGCCCAGGCCATGGAGGCTACTCGCCTTCGACTCCTAGAGATGCAGGAAGCACTCGACGAGCGCGCCCGACAGCGTCCACCGCGTCCCAATCAACATCAGCGACAGTTGTTTCCGAGTGGATCGCGGAATAACGTCGAGGTATTCCGTACTCCAGTGTTGAATGTTGCAGCTGCTGCTAGGATTGCAGATTCTATACAGCCGTCACGATTGGAAGCTGGTAGAGGTTTGCAACAGATCAGAACGTTGCTCGAGGCAGCGCAGCAGCAGAATGCGGCTGTTTCTCAGTCACAGAATAGATTACATAGCAATTCGCCCGGGGCGGAGACAGTTCAGTCGGCCCACAGCCCTGGGTCACCTCTGCGCCACAGAGGCGGAGGTTACCATGAAGATCGGTACAGAGATCAAGGGCGAGATCAGTTTGCTCCTCGTTTTCACCGCGATGACCGCCGTCAGGTGCTTTCTCCTCTGCGGAGTGGTTCATATGTGCCCCGGCACAATGATGATAGGCGCCCGTTCGGCGATGAGCGGAATCCTGGATTTGACGCAAGGGATGTCCTCGCTCAAAGACGGGTCGATAGAGGCAGAGCCCACAGAGATGGTTATAACGGAGACTATCCGAGTGGAAGTGGAGCTGTTGTGTCTGGTCCCGAGTGTTTTAGCAGAGCCATTCGCTCTGCAGAGATTCCCCCCAACTTCAGGTTGGCGGCTGGAATTGGCAAGTTTTCTGGCGAGTCGAAGCTCGAGACATGGTTAGATGATTACCGAGTGGCTGTGCAGATTGGTGGAGGAAACGACAACATAGCCATGAAGCATTTGTCCCTGATGTTAGATGGTTCGGCCAGAGCTTGGTTGAATCGTTTGGCTCCCTATAGCATCTATTGCTGGGAGGACTTGGCCCGAGTGTTTATCAGAACCTTTGAAGGCACCTGTAAACGTCCGGCTGGTTTGATTGATTTGCATTATTATGTCCAGAAGCCCAATGAGACCTTGCGAGACTACATTCAGCGCTGGTCCACCCGGCATCACACGGTGGAGAATGTTTCCGAACACCAGGCTGTGTGTGCTTTCAAGGCTGGTGTTAGATACAGAGAGCTCTATCTGAAATTTGGTCGCACTGGTGATATTTCTCTGAGCAAGATGATGGAGATTGCCACTCGGTACGCCAATGGTGAAGAAGAGGACCGCCTCCGAAGCGGTAAAGGAAAAGCAGTCGACAATGATGCAAGCGGAAATTCCAATCGGAAGCAGAAGCACAAGGCTGATCCCCCTGCTCCGGCAGAAGCGGCCGCTCTGGCGGCACAGGCCAAAAATAAAGGTAAATTCCAATCGGGTACAGATGTTATGGATTTACCGTGTGCAATCCACACGAGGAAAGATGAAGAGGGCAATTTAATATTGCCAAAGCATACCACCCGACAGTGCCGTTTGCTGATCGAACAGTTCAAAGAGAGCCAGTCGAGTGAAAAAGACCCTGAAAAGGGAGATGAAGAAGATAAAGAAGAGTTTCCTGAGATCAATGCCACTCTGTTGATTTTTGCTGATGTTGAGAGCAAGAGTCGACTGAAAGTTATCAACAGGGAGGTTAACATGGCGGTTCCCTCTACCCCCACATATCTCAAGTGGTCTCAGACTGCTATCACGTTTGATCAGTCAGATCACCCTGCGCATATTGCTACCCCCGGGCGGCAAGCGCTGGTGGTGGACCCAGTTGTGGGGGGCACTCGACTCCGCAAGGTTTTGATGGACGGTGGAAGCGGTCTGAACATCCTATATGCAGATACCCTCAAGGGGATGGGCATTCCAATGTCCCGACTCAGTGAAAGCAACATGCAGCTCCATGGCGTCATCCCTGGGAAAAAGGCCCGTTCACTCGGTCAAATAGCATTGGATGTTGTGTTTGGTGATAATAAGCATTTTCGCAAGGAAAAATTGACATTTGAAGTGGTGGACTTCCAGAGTGCATACCACGCCATCCTTGGTCGTCCGGCTTATGCCCGTTTCATGGCCCGTCCATGTTACGTGTATCTCAAGCTGAAGATGCCCGGACCCAAGGGTGTGATCACAGTCACTGGCAATCGACAGAGGGCTGAGGAGTGCCTTCAGCAGGGCTCCAAGATCACCGATCATCAGATGGCTATGGTCGAATTGGAAGAATACAAGAAAAACGCTGATCCTTCCAACCTGTTGCGCGCTAAGAAGCCCGCTTCTGAGTCAGCTTTTCAGTCGGTAGGAGAAGTGAAGAAAGTGAACATTCACCCGACAGATCCAACAGCTGCCCCGACCAACATCTCGACGACACTCGACAGCAAATAGGAAGCAGAGCTCATCCAGTTCCTCCGTGAGAACTGGGACTTCTTCGCATGGAAGCCTGCTGACATGCCTAGTGTACCTAGGGAACTGGCTGAGCACCGGTTGAGAGTTGAACCGAAGGCCAAGCCTGTGAAGGAGCATTTGCGTCGGTCGGCAACGGAGAAGCGAAAAGCAATCGGCGAGGAGGTGGCTCGTCTCTTGGCGGCTAAGTTCATACGTGAGATTTACCACTCCGAGTGGTTATCGAACGTCGTTATGGTCCCTAAGAAGGACAAGTCACTCCGCATGTGTATTGATTTCAAACATATCAATCGGGTCTGCCCGAAAGATCATTTCCACTCCCCCGCATTGATCAGATTGTCGACTCAACTGCGGGGTGTGAGCGTCTATCTTTTCTGGATGCTTACTATGGTTACCATCAGATCCGTCTGTTTGGTCCGGATGAAATAAAGACGGCCTTCGTCACCCCTTTCGGGTGTTTCTGTTATATCACCATGCCTTTTGGTTTGAAGAACGCCGGCGCTACTTTCATGCGCATGATTCAAAAATGTTTACTCGATCAGATTCCTCGGAATGTTGAGGCCTACATGGATGACATTGTCGTCAAGTCTCGCAAAGGTTCCGACCTGTTGTCTGACTTAGCTGAAACATTCGCCAATCTGAGGAGATATGATATCAAGCTAAATCCGACTAAGTGCACTTTCGGTGTTCCTGGCGGCAAATTACTCGGTTTTCTCGTTTCTGAAAAGGGAATCGACGTTAATCCTGAAAAGATCGATGCCATCACCCGAATGAAAAGCCCTGAGCGTGTGCACGATGTCCAGAAGCTCACAGGTTGCTTGGCAGCATTGAGTCGATTCATTTCTCGTCTCGGTGAAAAGGCATTGCCTTTATACCGACTGATGAAGAAGTCTGATACATTCGAGTGGACTTCTGAAGCTGAAGCAGCGTTTGTCGAGCTCAAAGCTCTGCTTTCCACCCAGCCGGTGCTCGCTGCTCCGCGCAGTAAGGAGCCATTGCTATTGTACATAGCGGCTACTAATCAGGTCGTCAGTACAGTTCTCACTGTCGAGAGGGAAGAGGAAGGTAAAGCTTACAAAGTCCAGCGTCCTGTTTATTACGTCTCTGAAGTGTTGACTCCTTCAAAGCAAAGATATCCACATTACCAGAAGCTCGTGTACGGTATATATCTGTCAGCTAAGAAGGTGGCACATTATTTTCAAGATCACTCAATTTCAGTCGTCAGTGATGCTCCATTGTCTGAAATTCTCCACAATCGAGATGCGTCTGGTCGAGTGGCCAAATGGGCTATTGAGCTCCTCTATTTTGACATCAAGTTTGAAGCAAAGAAAGCAATCAAGTCTCAAGCCCTCGCTGATTTCCTGGCCGAGTGGACTAAACAGCAGCAACCGATCCAAGTTTAGTCGGTACACTGGACCATGTTCTTTGATGGCTCAAAGATGCTGAATGGGTCTGGTGCTGGCGTAGTACTGGTGTCCCCAAAAGGCGACAAACTCAGTTATGTCTTGCAGATTCACTTTGATTCCTCCAACAATGAAGCTGAATATGAAGCACTCTTGTATGGGTTGCGTATGGCCATTTCACTCGGCGTCCGGCGCCTGATGGTATATGGCGACTCTGATTTGGTGGTCAATCAAGTGATGAAAGAGTGGGATGCCAGGAACCCCGCTATGACAGGATACTGCAATGCAGTAAGGAAACTTGAGAAGAAATTCGAAGGCTTGGAACTCCATCATGTTCCCCGAGTGAAGAATCAAGCAGCTGATGAGCTGGCAAAGATTGGATCCACTCGGAAACCTGTCCCCAGCAATGTATTTCTCGAGCACCTTCATTCTCCTTCGGTACAGGAAGATCCTTTCACTGAAGAGCCCTCGCAAGCAAAGAGCGACTCAGATCCGACTGAAGTCGACGTCCCAGCAGTTATTGATCTGGTTATGGAGGTTTTAGTGATCATCCCCGACTGGACTGTTCCTTATATTGCGTATATTCTGAGGCGAGAACTCCGAGATGATGAAGATGAAGCTCGACAGATAGTCCGTAGATCCAAGGCTTTTACTGTTATGGATGGACAACTCTATAGAGAAAGTGTGACTGGCGTGATTCAGCGGTGTATTTCTCCTGAAGAAGGTCGACTGATTTTGGAGGAGATTCACTCGGGAACTTGTGGTCATCATGCGTCCTCTAGGACAATTGTTGCCAAAGCTTACCGAGCAGGTTTCTTTTGGCCACGCGCCAATGAGATGGCCAAAGATATAGTCGATCACTGCGAAGGATGCCAGTTTTATTCGAACCTGTCACACAAACCTGCGTCTGCCTTGAAGACTATTCCACTCGTCTGGCCGTTTGCTGTATGGGGCTTGGATATGGTTGGACCCCTTAGAACAGGCCAGAGTGGATTCACTCACTTACTGGTTGCAGTCGACAAGTTCACTAAGTGGATTGAAGCTAAACCCATCAAGAAGCTCAACGCCCGCACTACTATCAAATTCATGAAAGAAATAACCTTCAGATATGGAGTCCCCCACAGTATCATTACAGACAATGGCTCTAACTTTGACTCGGAAGAGTTCAGATACTTTTGCTCCTCTCAAGGCACTTGGGTGGACTACGCATCCGTTGCGCACCCCTAGTCTAACGGTCAAGCTGAGCGAGCGAATGGCCTTATCCTCCAAGGACTGAAGCCTCGGCTCATGCGAGATCTTGATCATGCTGCTGGAGCTTGGGTCACTGAATTACCGTCTGTTCTGTGGGGCTTGAGGACGACTCCTAACCGGTCGACTGGACGCACTCCTTTCTTCCTTGTGTATGGAGCTGAAGCCGTTCTGCCAAGTGACGTCCTTCACAATTCCCCCCGAGTGGATCTATACTTTGAAGACGAAGCTGAGAAAGCTAGACAAGATGGTGTGGATCTCCTAGAGGAAGAACGAGAGATGGCCCTGATCCGGTCGACTGTATATCAACAAGACCTTCGCCGCTTCCATGCGAGACATGTCAAAAGCCGTTCATTCCACGAAGGTGATCTGGTGCTCCGAGTGGATCAGCAGCGGCCCCACAAGTTGGCCCCAGTGTGGGAAGGCCCATTCGTCGTCACCAAGGTGCTGAACAACGGGGCGTACCATCTTTTCAACTTGAAGAAGAATATTGATGAGCCATGCGCCTGGAACGCGGATTTGCTTCGACGCTTTTATACTTGACGACTGAGTTGTTTTGATGTAATAAGAGTGCTCCAGACGATGTCGTTTGTTAAGTTATGACTTCCGCAGTCTATTGTCGATTCCGATCGCACAATTTCACATTCAAAGATTTCTCCGAGTGAAGAGCAACCCTCTCTCTCGGAGACTTAGCCGCGAACCAGTCTTCGCCTAAGTTCAAAAACTTCTCCGAGTGAAGAGCAACCCTCTCTCTCGGGGACTTAGCCGCGAACCAGTCTTCGCCTAAGTTCAAAAACTTCTCCGAGTGAAGAGCAACCCTCTCTCTCGGGAGCTTAGCTGCGGACCCGTTTCGCCTAATTTCAAAAACCCTTCCAAGTGTATAACATTCAATACACTCGGAGACTTAGCCGCGAACCAGTCTTCGCCTAAGTTCAAAAACTTCTCCGAGTGAAGAGCAACCCTCTCTCTCGAGGACTTAGCCGCGAACCAGTCTTCGCCTAAGTTCAAAAACTTCTCCGAGTGAAGAGCAACCCTCTCTCTCGGGGGCTTAGCTGCGGACCCATTTCGCCTAAGTTAAAAACCCTTCCGAGTGTATAACATTCAATACACTCGGAGACTTAGCCGCGAACCAGTCTTTGCCTAAGTTCAAAAACTTCTCCGAGTGAAGAGCAACCCTCTCTCTCGGAGACTTAGCCGCGAACCAGTCTTCGCCTAAGTTCAAAAACTTCTTCGAGTGAAGAGCAACACTCTCTCTCGGGGACTTAGCCGCGAACCAGTCTTCGCCTAAGTTCAAAAACTTCTCCGAGTGAAGAGCAACCCTCTCTCTCGGGGGCTTAGCTGCGGACCCGTTTTGCCTAAGTTAAAAACCCTTCCAAGTGTATAACATTCAATACACTCGGAGACTTAGCCGCGAACCAGTCTTCGCCTAAGTTCAAAAACTTCTCCGAGTGAAGAGCAACCCTCTCTCTCGGGGGCTTAGCTGCGAACCCGTTTCGCCTAAGTTAAAAACCCTTCCGAGTGTATAACATTCAATACACTCGGAGACTTAGCCGCGAACCAGTCTTCGCCTAAGTTCAAAAACTTCTCCGAGTGAAGAGCAACCCTCTTGCTCGGAGGCTTAGCTGCGAATCCGTTTTGCCTAAGTTAAAAACCCTTCCGAGTGTATAACATTCAATACACTCGGAGACTTAGCCGCGAACCAGTCTTCGCCTAAGTTCAGTAAACTTCTCCGAGTGAAGAGCAATCCTCTTGCTCGGGGGCTTAGCTGTGAACCAGTTTTCACCTAAGTTAAAAAATCCCGCCAAGTGTAAGGTATTCCTAACACTCGGAACTTAGCTGCGAACCAGTCTTCGCCTAAGTCATAAATTCAACCAAGCAAAAATGCGAGTAAGACTAGAATCTCTAGCGCAGCAAAAACTTGTTCGCGCAAAGGGAAGTTCTCAGGCTTAAGGCCTGAATGAAGTTTTAATCGGTTACACCATTACTCGGCATACCGAGGCAAATAAAGTTTTAACTGAAAGCAAAGCACTTGTTCAAGCTCCAGTAATGCTTGAGGGCTCGACAAAGGTGTCCAGGTCAATTCCGTCGACGATCCGAGTGGCTGCTTTGATGAAAGTCTCCATGAAATCTTCAAACTGCAGTTTCTTTGTGTTGATCACTCGGAGAGCCTTCAGTTTGTCCTCCCTGGCCTCCTTGCAATGAACCTTGACGAGTGAAAGTGCCACATTAGCACCACAACGAGCAGTGGATTTCTTCCATGCCTGCACTCGACTGGGAATTTCGTTGAGGCGAGTCATCATAGACTCGAGGTCAGTCTGGAGAGAATCTTCAGGCCACAACTCCTTGTCGACCTTCTCGAATGCAGCCTTCAGCCGAGTGACATATCCTTGGACACTCTTAAGACGAGCTTCGAGTCGAAACATATCCATGGCGACGGCGTCTCCGACGAGTGACTTCGTGGGGTCCAGATTGGGCTCGATTTCTTCGGTTTCCTTCTCAAAGTCTTGACAGAATTCTGTGTGAAGAGAAAGGGAAAAGGTGATCACAATGCCATTCTGAGGAAATCAAGGAAATTCATTCGACAGAAGAAAGTCACCTTCAAGCATGTTGAACATTTTCTTCGCAAAGTCTCCTAAGTGTTTTTCCAGAGCACTCTTTCCCTTGGTCTGCACTTCAAGTTTTTTGATCCAGTCGGATCGTTCCTGCTTGAGTTTGGCGTTCTCTTCTTCCAGTTTACTGGCTGCAGCAAGTTTCTTCTCAGCAACTTCAGTTTTCTCCTTCGCTTCCTTCTGAGCATCAGCAAGTGATTTGTCCTTGTCCTCGAGCGCCTTTTTCATGGTATCTAAAGAAATAACATTGTTGAGTCGCGCTCGGAGACGACGGTTCTCATCACGTACGTCTGTTCGAGTGGATTCGCTCGGTTCAAAGGACGGAAGATGAAAATGATAATGCAATTGGTTGTCAAGGATTACCTCCCAAAGTCTTCAATTCTGTCTGTGCACGGTCCAGGTTATTGTTCGTCAGCTCCAGATCCAGCAGAAGTCGATTCTTCTCCTTCTCTAGCTCGACGTACTTGGTCCCGAGCCCACAGGCTTTCTGAAATCAGCAAAGAAGGGGTTCGGTCGACATGGATATTTCTCTACTCCCGAGTGGAAAAGTACAAGTGCAGTCGACTGAAAGGCGACCCGCCGCCCCACCCCACAACCCTATACAGCGTCATATCATGGTTGATGGAAATGATGTCCATGAAACCTGGAGAATGGTTCTTAAGACTACTGCCCATCGTCAACGATCGACAGTAGTCTCGGGGACTACACCCAGTGGGTGCACTCAGCGTGCCCCCACCGGACCTACTATCACTCGACCAAGCCCGTCCTGTCGAGTGACAAGTAACTTTCAAATCAACTCTAAGACCCCTACCGATGCCTTCGTCATTCGACAGCGGTCTCGGGGACTACACCCAGTGGGTGCACTCAGCGTGCCCCCACTGGACCAGAAACTACCTGATCTACTTGCGAAGAAAACACCCACTGGGTGTAAAATCAAGATGGACAAGAATTCAAGCGGAAATGAACTTACAATAGCACTTACTCGGACGTTGGCTTGAAGCGCTGAGCTGGCATCATAGGCTAACTTGCTGGCTTCATACGCCTCCTTTGTTCGCAGCATCATCTGCCCAGCCTGAATCATGGCTTCCTTGGTAGCTCGAGTTTGGTCCTCCGGGACGTGATACAAAGGGTATGCGGGCGTCGAATGAGTTGGTGCTGTAACTGAGGCAGCAGGAGGTGCTTCAGATTGTCCAATAGGTGCTGAAGCCACCAGAATTGAAGTGGCTGGCGGAGCACTCGGCAGCGGAGCCACAAGGGCTGGAGGCGTCGCAGCAGTCGACCCATGGGGCGTCTGTCCTGACGATGTTCTCCGTGTGCGTACGTGTGGAGCCTCCAGAGGCACAGCTTCATCTTGCATTCCTCGCTGCAGCTCCTCGTCATCTTCCAGTTCGATGACTTCGTCAGCTATCAATCGACAATTTTAATCAAGTCACTCGACGATTATTCTTCAAAAAACAGAGTAGAGTGTGGGTTTGTTATACCTCGTTGGGAGGTGGCCGCGTCAGGAGTGTCCACTTCCATATGGTCCCCATCATTTCGCTGGGGCTACGTCACAGAGGTAGCAGCTCTGGCGGATAAACTCTACTCGGTCAGCAGTGACATGAAGTGCCACAATCACAATTGCGGGAAAATAAACACTCACGTTGAGGCAACAGGCACATCAATCTTGATACGAGGCAGGGCCTTCCGAGGTTTTGGCGCGTCCGGCTTGAGTTGTTTCGCAGCTTTTTCAGTCGACCCTGATGTTGCGGTACGGTCACGCTTTGGGTTCCTTGTGCTCGACGCCACAGTTTTGCTCGGAGTAAACTCTGGGTCTTCTTGCTGCTTGGTGCGACGCCCGGCGCGCAGAGGGACCTGAGCTTCCACCCCGCCTTCCTCCAGGTCGTCATCGCTGCTCTCACTGTCGTTGGCATAATCGTCGAATGCGCTGTCATCTATGCTCCCTTCTTCTTCGTCAGACTGTTCTCCGTTTGGCACGGGCGAGTACATGTTTGTAAATTCCTGCAAGATACAAGCTTCAAAGTCAGTCAACTGAAGATCCAGTTACTCGACAGATATTAAAACAATCGACGGAGGTATAACTCACAAGATTCTTTGGTGGGTTCAAAGCAGAAAAGGGCGGAATTCGCTTCGCTCCCTCGGGATTGTCACAGGCTCCGGTGATGCTCCTGAGCCACTGGGAGACGGTCTCGTCGGAAACTTCTTCAGGATGAGTCCGAGTGGTATCCTCAGGGCCCGAGTAGTGCCACATGGTGTGATCCCGGGCCTGGAGAGGCTGGATCCGTCGACTGAGAAACGTTTCAAGGAGATCCAAGCCAGTCACTCCGCCACGGATGAGATCAGATACAGCGTTCACTAGGATCCCTACCTGAATTTTCTCTACCTTTGTCACGTACAGTGGTTTGGGAGTGGTAGGTCGATCCAAGGTGAAAGGAGGAAGTCCAGTCGACATATTTGGTGATGCAACATCCTTGCAATAGAACCATGTCGACTGCCAACCCCGGACAGAATCAGGAAAGGTCATAGAGGGAAATGCACTCCTACCTCTCTTTTGGATCCCTAAGCCACCACACAGTTGGATTACATTGGTTTTGCTATCACTGGGATTGGCTTTCTTGACGGATTGAGATCTAATAGAGAATATGTGTTTAAACAAACCCCAATGCGGAGGACAGCCCAAGAAGCATTCGCACAGGGTTATGAAACAGGAAAGATAGGCAATCGCATTCGGAGGAAAATGGTGGAGCTGCGCCCCGAAATAGTTCAGGAAACTACGGATGAATGGGTGGGGTGGCATGGAGAAACCTCGTTCGATGTGAGTGAGAAGCAGAACTCGCTCGCCGTCGCGTGGCTCTGGTTCGGTCTCCCCCTTCGGCAATCTCCAGGACTCCGCAGCTATCAACCCGTCAACGACGAGATTTTGCACATCCTCCGCCGTGACCGTCGATTGGAGGAAATCCCCCTGGATCCACCCCGGCGGCACCGTCGACCGGGCGCCCGACGGCTTCTTCGCCTTGGCTCCTCCCTTCTTGGCGCGCTCGAGCTTCTCCGTCTTGCCCTTCGTCATGGCGGAGGCGGTCGTCGGAGCGGAGCTGAGCAGAGGAAGAGGAGGAGAAGAGCAGATTTGGGGGAAGAATACTGTACCAGCACCGGCGTCGTCGCCCCTTATATCCGCCCGTGTGGGTCACTGACCTACGGGCCCGTCAGATCTCTGGGTATCCCGAATCCAGAGGAGGCGCGGTACGTGGCGATTTTGGCGGCGCGGTAATCGAGGCATCGTGCCCTCACCTGCCTTTGCGGTTGCGTCATCCCCGCTCGGCGCGCGTTTATCCAATTTTCGAATCCCGTAAAATCCGGACCCGACGGAGCGAACCGTCACATCCGAAGGCTCTGCAGACCACTCGAACCTGATTTCGAGCTCAGTTTCACTCGGATATACTTCAAGACAGAATCGATCAGGGCGAACGATAAAGGTTCCAATCGACGCAGATTTCTAAGAAGCCTCAAAATGCACTCGGAATTTTTGTGTCTTGTCAGAACCTGCATTGACACTTTTTACACTCGAACCCCGATCCATTCGGGGGCTAATGATGGGGATATGTACCTAGGGTAGGGTCATAGGCCTGACCTACATGCCCTATCTAAGGACACTGCCCCAGAAAGCTTAAGAGCTACAAGGAAGTCTCCGACTGAAATCGCCAAGACATACAAGTCACTCGACAATATACACTCGGAGGTACCTTTCACTCGACACTTACCTTTCACTCGGAAGGACCAGAAGACAGTCGACCACAGAAGCCCAGAAGTCACCCCAGGGAGGCTAACGGGCAGGCATTCATCAAGATCATTAATAGCATTAATGGTGTACGTTACCAGTAACGTACGTCTTTATAGCCACGATCTAACCCTTAGATGCCAGACACTTATGAGGGGCAGCGCACTCTATATAAGCCACCCTTCCCCTCTGGCACAAGGGTTCGCACCCCCCTGTAGCGATACTCCTATTACACTCAACAAAGAGCTCCCGAGCACCTGAGACGTAGGGCTATTACCTCCACGAGAGGGGCCTGAACTCATACATCTGTGTGTACACCCTCGCCGTAGCTAGGACTCTGCCCTCTTCTCACGTACCCCTACCTTCTACTGTCAGACTCGTTCCCACGATAGGTAGCCACTCCACGCAGCCACCCCTCCTGGCCCGTACCTTCCTCCTCCCCCTCCTCCCCCTCCACCCTCTCCTCACCCTCCCCCTCCGCCCTCTCCTCACCCTCAACCTCCTCCCTATTCTCGGTTGCCCCCTCCTCACCCTGAACTTCCTCACTCTCCGAGTCCTCCCCTTCCTGCTCATACTCCTCGTCCTCGCCCGCGGTGCCACTGGCAGAGGGCACCTCACTAGAGGACGTCCGAGGCCGGCCCCCTATGTCCGAGATGGAGCGCAGTTTCTGGACACGCGTTCCGTCTATAGAGGAGCATCCCCCTCCTCGTCCTTCCCCTCGTCGCTTGCCCCCTGCTCCTCTAGGGGGTCTTTCCCCGTCAGAGTCACGTAGTCGAGAGGGAACGGTGCTAGCTCTTCCTCTTCGAGTCAGCTTATCGCGAAGTGTGTCAACCAAGCCGCTGGAACTAGCCTTGCCCATGGTTCAATCACCTGCATTGTCAAAGAATAATCAATTGGTAAGTATAATAGGAACTTTATGCAAAGAAAGGAAGCATATTAATAATCCTACATGCAAAAAGAAGCATATTAATAAACCATACAAAAAAGACATAAAACGTACATTTGCTAGAACCCATACGAATCATCACTGTTGTAATCCATTCCTCGACCGGTCTCATCATCACTATCACGCATATCATCATCATTGTCTGAGAGGGGTGGAGGTTCATCTATGTCGTCATCGTCGTCATGTAACTTCTCAAGCATGTCTATGTCCTTTATATTGACAACTACCTCACCATCACACCGTGCATCGTCATCATCTTGGTCCACATCATCATCACCCAAGCGTACGTTTTCTTGAACGTTTGGGTTCACCTCATCATGTTGCTCTTGATAGAACACTCCCTCGTATGTGATAGGGTTTAAGTTGTCGTAGTCGTCATCGTTTGGGTCGGGTAGCTTACAATGTGGCGATACTTTGAACACAACTTCCCAGCCCATTAGGTACTTTTTCTGGCATGGATAGGGCAGATAATAAACTTGTGTGGCCTGGTGAGCCACAATAAAGAGATCAGCTCCGACATATACAGTTGATGGTTTAACTTCGACTAAACCAATGGACGGCGTATGTTTCAGCCCCTTATCTGGGTCGAACCATCGGCATTTGAACACAACGAGATTGAGATCTTCACGCCCAAGACCGAATGTAAGCTCGTATATTTTTTTAACCCTTCCGTAGTAATCAACTTTATTATCTCCTTCGGTAAACACTCCTGTGTTTATAGTTTTTGGATCAGGCCGACTGTTCTGGTGCTCCTCTGTATGAAAGCGATACCCATTCACTTCATATTTTTCACATTTCATTACCCGACGACCAAAACCCATTGAAACCCATCTCAGTTCGTCATCCATGGGTGTGTTGGGATCTTTTCCCTACAAGTTTAATTGGAATAGTTGGGTTTATTAGTTCCGTGTAATAGAAATGATAAATGTTAAACTAGGTAATAGGAGCAAGTTAGAAATTACTTTCTCCATGAACCAAGCAACAAATTTTTTTCTTCCGGGGGCACCCTTTCGGAGAAGAGTATCCACCTCCTTGCCATTAGGAGGCATCATTCCTCACCACTCTTGAAGCACGAATTCACTAAAATAAGAAAAAGGGGTATTAGAAGGAAACAAAGTGACTGGTTGCAAAGAAATGTGTTCATCCTTTACCTCATCCACACATCGTGAACTTCTTTAATGTTGTCCAAGACATAGAACATGACGTCCTCCCACTCAGAGTTTGACATTTTATAGGGTTTGGAGCCCCCAGCCTTTCCACCTTGCCCATTGAAAAGGAGGAGTTTGGGTTTATACTTGGGCTCTTCTACATTGTATCGCCCCAACTTATTATGCAGAGTGGGAACATCGTTCGGATAGTATGTTGTCCTGATGTTTGACACCTCTTCCAGGATAACTGCCTCAGCTATGGATGCTTCAATCTTAGCTTTGTTTCCGCATTTGTATCGAAGATGCTTGTTCTGCCTCTCAGGCCCGTACTGCCAACGATTCTGCACAGGGCCCCCCAACAATGCCTCGTTTGCGAGGTGCAACATGAGATGTGCCATTGGAGTAAAGAAGCCCGGCGGAAAGATCATCTTTAGCTTGCATATTAACTCTGGTGCCTTCTTATGCAATTGTTCCATCATCTTCGGACATATTTCTTTAGCACAGAGCGTGCGGAAGAAATGTCTAACCTCTACAAGCACTCTCCAGACACGCTCGGGGAGATAGCCTCGAACCATCACTGGCATTAACCGCTCAATCCATACGTGATAGTCATGACTCTTGAGTCCAGTGACTTTCCCGTTTGAGAGATTGACTCCCTTACTCATATTCGATGCATAACCATCAGTGAACTTGACGATGTGTTTGAGCCACTTCAATGCCTCCATATTTTGTGGCTTTGTAAGGACGAAGTCAGCATCTGGCTTGAACCAAGTTTTCCGACTGATAGTGGGAGGCTGCATGTTTAGCTTTTTTCTATCACAAATCTTCTCTTGATCGGCTCTAGCCTTAACGTTATCCTTTGTCTTATCAGGAAAGTTGAGGATCGTGCGGACTCTGCGACATTCTTTTCAGTGTGCATCACATCGATGTTATATGGAAGTTTGAGGTCCTTGAAATAGGGAAGCTTCGTGAAGCCAGCAATGTGAGTCCAGTTATGCGTCTCGCCATAGCCCTGAAAACCTTTACCCCCTTTGCCTTTGCCTTTGCTTTTAGGTTTGAGAGCATTTAGCTGAGCAAGAACATCTTCACCCGAAAACTTTGGAATCTGCTTTACTTCATGGACAACCCGACCTTTCGGGAAGTTCTTTTTGTCTTCCCTCTATTCATGGTCGGCTGGGAGAAACTGTCGATGCATGTCAAAGGCAGAATACTTGCCACCCTTTTTCAGCCAAATGAAACGTAGAGCCTGCATGCACACTGGACATGGCATCTTCCCACTTGTACACCATCCACAGAATAGGGCATAGCCGGGAAGGTCATGCATGCAATACATCAACCAAACTTTCATCAAAAAGTTTCTTTGCAAATGTCGGTCGTATGTCAACCTCGGGAAGTACCAAGAATGGTGCAAATCGTCCACCAACGGCTGCAAGAACACATTCAAATTCTTCCCCGGGTATTCAGGCCCCGGAATAATCAGCGACAGGAACATGGTCTTGCGTTGCATTAGGACGCCAGGAGGGAGATTAAGCGGAATAACAAACACAGGCCAACAGCTGTATGAATTAGACGACATACCATATGGATTGAACACATCGCCTGATAGCGCAATTCTTGGATTCCCAGCCTCAGCAGCTTCATCGGGGTATTCTCTATCGAATGCCTTCCATGCCTCACCCTCCGACGGATGTACTATTTTATTTGGATGGTACCTTTTTCCATCCTTGTGCCACTTCATCATCTTGGTAGACTCCTCGGTGATGAAAAGACGTTGCAATCTTTCTATGAAATGGAGATACCGAAGAACCTTTACGGGGATGGCTAGCTGCATCTTCTGACCATCATCCCTGTCCACCTCAATATACCTAGAGGAACCGCACTCCCTACAGTACTTGTCATTTGCATACTCGTTTCTAAACAGAAGGCAATTCTTTGGACAAACATGTATCTTCTCATAATCCATAGACAGTGCCTTCATGATTTTCTTCGTCTCGTACATGCTTTTAGGAAGTTCATGATCCTCAGGGAGGCTGTTACCCCATACTCCCAGAAATGCTTCAAAGCAAGCTCGGCTACAGCCGTACTCGGCCTTGATTGCCACCAATTGCGAGATGGCATCCAGCTGAGAAAGTTTAGCTCCCTTGTAAAGAGGTTTCTTTGACGAGGCCAACATCCGCATGAACTCCTTTGCGGTTTCCTCTGGTTCCTCCAGCTCATTCTCTGAAGGTGTGGAATGTGGCATCTCTGCAGCACGAATATCATCGACCAAGTTTCTAACCCCATCGTTCTCATGATCATCGATGCGTTGTCGCATCACCTCCTCTCTAACATGCCCCTCCTCGGCAAAGTTTACCGGCATGGTAAAGTTTTTCATATACCCAAACTTTCAAAGGTGTTTTGTCATCTTGGACTTTTGTAGGCGATGACGGTTCTCGCACCGGGCACAAGGGCAATGTGGGGGAGCTCTCTTTGGACCACCGTGAACCTCCTTCAAGAACACATTGGTTTTCGCAGCCCACTCTTCGGTTGTTCTATTCGGACCGATATGACCACTGTACATCCACTCATTATCAGCCATCCTCTGCTTTGTTGGGAGCCACACAACAAAATTAACATTTCATTCAAATTAATCTTATCAAATTAATAGCATCACTTCTTTATTTTCTAGCGGGTTTACGAGATACGGCAACGAATCCACCTACTTCTCTAATAGGTAAAGAGGGTCCTAATCCCACCCGAGGATGTGTAGATTGAGTACGTTCTCCATGCTCTACCCCGCTCCGAGACAAAATTTCGGCAGCACCTCCCCGCTGTTCTCCAGATACACGTCTCGGCAAAAAGCCGAGAGAATGTGCATCCGGAGAACAACGGGGAGGCGCTGTCGAAATCCTGTCTCGAAACGAGGTAGAGCATGGAAAACGTACCCAATCTACACATCCTCGGGCTGTCCGTGGAAAACTCTGGACAATCCGAAAGAGTTACGGTGATAAATATGCAATCGAATGCATATTTATCGAAGTAACTCTTCCGGACGGGAGACGCCTAGGTTACGCGACTTGACGCGAAAATAAAATCTAGTGACATGATTAAAAGAGCGTAGGAGGAGGAGGTGTATTCATAGCTCACCCTCGGCTATAGAGGAAGTAGTCGAACAACGGTGGGATGATCAGCGACCAACGCTTCCGATGACGACGACTCCAAAGATATGCAACACCACAATGCCTGAAAATTCCATATAGAGAAAATTTTATACCATCACATCAATTTGATGTAACCCTGACGCACGGGTCACAGAATGCATCAATTTGATGTAAGAAATTGATGCAGCAAAAAAAATCATGGCGGTCACCGCCGTCGTCGCCCACCAGCGTTGGGGCGACCATGAAGGAACATGCAGTATTGCAAAAGATTGTATGTTCTTAGGAACAAATATTCATGCTCGGTTCCACTAATACCGTGCCTAGGGGTGGGCACTTTCAAACCAAAACCCGAACACCGAATGCTGTCGAGCTACTATAAAATGCTACTTCTTGTTATATTTTACACCGTTCTAAAAATTATGCTACCGGGTAGTATAATCAAAGCAACAATTACAATCGATAATTATCAATATCTAAAATGTATGTACACCCAATGTGCATGTACATAGCGGCAACACAACACAAAATTGGGGGAGAGGGAGGGGCCTCACCGGCGGGGGTCGGGTCGGTGAGGAGCAGGGCGGGGGCCGGGCGGGGCGGGGCAGGACGACGGCCAGGGCGGAGCAGGCAGGGCCGGGGCGGGGCAGAGCAGACCGGCGGGGCAGAGCAGACCAGCCAGGGGAGGAGCTGGGGCGGGGCGGCGGCCGGGGGCGGGGTGGAGCGGGCGGCGACTGGGGGAGGAGCTGGGGCGGGCGGCGGCCGGGGGCGGGGCGGCGAGGGAGGAGCTAGGGTGGGGCGGCGGCGGGAGGAGCTGGGGCGGGCGGCGGCGAGGGAGGAGCTGGAGCGGGCGGCGGCGAGGGGAGCTGGGGCGGGCGGCGGCGAGGGAGGAGCTAGGGCGGGGCGGCGGCGAGGGAGGAGCTGGAGCGGCAGCGGCGAGGGAGGAGCTAGGGCGGGGCGGCGGCGGGAGGAGCTGGGGCGGACGGCGGCGGCGGGAGGAGCTGGAGCGGGCGGCGGCGAGGGAGGAGCTGGGGCGGGCGGCGGCGAGGGAGGTGCTAGGGCGGGGCGGCGGCGGGAGGAGCTGGGGCGGGCGGCGGCCGGGGGCGGGGCGGCGAGGGAGGAGCTAGGGCGGGGCGGCGGCTGCGTGCACGGGTCGGGCGCGGGGGGGGGGGTTGGAGCTAAGGAATGAGAGGTGGAGGTGGACGGTGAGTGGATAAGGTACCAGAAAAAAAAAGTGGATAAGAAACTATGCCTACGGTTTAACCGTAGGCATATATTAATATACCTACGGTTTAACCGTAGGCATATGTAGGCACTTCTCTTTTTTAAATGGGCAAGCATATATAGGTCTACATTCCTAACATGAACATTTTTTAAAATTATTTGAACATCTTCTCTAAAACTGTGAAAATTTTTAAAAATAAGAAGAAGAAGAAGTCCGACGGAGGAACCGAAGAAGGAGAAAGCGCCGATGACGTCGTCGAAGCCGGCGGAGGCAAGCAAAAGAAGAAGTGGAGCAACGGGAAGCAAAAGGAGAAGGTGATTTCTAACCTCCGAAGACCCCCACCACACGTTTAGACATGCGAAGGGGAAGTCCCGGTGGCGTCGTTGAAGCCGGCAAAGTACAAACGTTACATCGATGTTATCGCCGTCCGTGAAGGGGGTCACACTGCGAAGCTGCATGCTGGGTGTCTGAACCTACCGCTACACTTGAAGACATGTAGGAGAACCCAGTGTGGTGTATTTGTGGCATTGCTACCCCCCGAAGGCCCCCCAATGAAACTATAACAACAAAAATGCCGAACATTACTTCGGTGTTATCGCCGTCCGTGAAGGGGGTCACACTCCGGAGCTGTGCATTGCCTCTTTAAACATCCCACCACACTCTCAGACATTTATGAGGGTACAACAAAAGTTTTGATGGCATAGCTACCCCTCTCTGGCCCCGGATCGGCCTAACTCTAGCCTGATAGACCCGGAAAGCTTCCCCCTTTGACTTTCACCAGACGGCCTTTGACCAATGGACTTTTCTACCTAGTTTTGATAGGTCAGCACCTGGGAACATTTTAAAACCAAGTTTGGTCCCAACCAAGCACAAGATTCCCTCCGGGTTGAACCTCCGTTGCAGTTTCCCCCTTCAAGTGTTGACGGTAGTGCCGTCCGTGAAGGCGGTCACACTCTGGAGCTGCGTGTTGGGTGTTTGAACCTATCACCACACTTTTAGACTTGTATGAGGACCCAGTGCAAGTTTTGGTGGGATTGCCAGCCCCCGAGCGGCCTAACCCTAGGCCGGTTGACAGGGAAATCTAGGGGGTAGCTTTCTCTATTGCAGCAAAGCATCAAAGTAATAATTAAACATTTCAAAATGAACACACGATTTTTAGTTGCTATCCAGTGATATAAACATTAAACAAACATACATGAGCAACCAATGCAACTATAACAGCAAAATTGTCGAACGTTACTTCGGTGTTATCGCCGTCCGTGAAGGGGGTCACACTCCGGAGCTGTGTATTGCCTCTTTAAACATCCCACCACACTCTTAGACATTTATGAGGGCACAACGCAAGTTTTGATGGTATAGCTACCCCTCTCTGGCCCCGGACCGGCCTAACCCTAGCCTGATTGACCCGGAAAGCTACCCCCTTTGACTTTCACTGGACGGCCTTTGACCAATGGACTTTTCTACCTAGTTGTGATAGGTCAGCCCCTGGGAACATTTTAAAACCAAGTTTGGGCCCAACCAACCACAAGATTCCCTCCGGGTCGAACCTCCGTCGTAGTTTCCCCCTCTAAGTGTTGACGGTAGTGTCGTCCGTGAAGGGGGTCACACTCCGGAGCTGCGTGTTGGGTGTTTGAACCTATCACCACACTTTTAGACATGTATGAGGACCCAATGCAAGTTTTGGTGGGATTGCCAACCCCCGAGGCCCCCGAGTGACCTAACCCTAAGCCGGTTGACAGGGAAATTTGGGGGGGGGGGTAGCTTTCTCTATTGCAGCAAAACACCAAAGTAATAATTAAACATTTCAAACTGAACACTTGATTTTTAATTGCTATCCAGTGAAATAAACATTAAACAAACATACATGAGCAACCAATGCAACTATAACGGCAAAAATGCCGAATGTTACTTCGGTATTATCTCCGTCCGTGAAGGGGGTCACACTCCGAAGCTGCGCATTGCCTCTTTAAACATCCCACCACACTCTCAGACATTTATGAGGGCACAACGCAAGTTTTGATGGCATAGGTACCCCTCTCTGGCCCCGGACCGGCCTAACCCTAGCCTGATTGACCCGGAAAGCTACCCCCTTTGACTTTCACTGGACGGCCTTTGACCAATGGACTTTTCTACCTAGTTGTGATAGGTCAGCCCCTGGGAACATTTTAAAACCAAGTTTGGGCCCAACCAACCACAAGATTCCCTCCGGGTCGAACCTCCGTCGCAGTTTCCCCCTCTAAGTGTTGACGGTAGTGTCGTCCGTGCAGGGGGTCACACTCCGGAGCTGCGTTTTGGGTGTTTGAACCTATCACCACACTTTTAGACATGTATGAGGACCCAATGCAAGTTTTGGTGGGATTGCCAGCCCCCGAGGCCCCCGAGTGACCTAACCCTAGGCCGGTTGACAGGGAAATTTGGGGGGGGGGGGGTAGCTTTCTCTATTGCAGCAAAACACCAAAGTAATAATTAAACATTTCAAACTGAGCACTTAATAATTAAACACCAATGCAACTATGCCAGCAAAACTGCCGAACGTTACTTCGGTGTTATCGCCATCCGTGAAGGGGGTCACACTCCGGTGTTATCGCCATCCGTGAAGGGGGTCACACTCCGGTGTTATTTGACACGTGACGACATATGGTGCGTGCAATTGTCCTATATATGCCTATAGGCCTACATATGATCTATGTCTACGGTTTAAACGTAGGCATATGTAGGACACGTGGCAGAATATGCCTACGGTTTAACCGTAGGCATAGAAACAATCTATGCCTACGGGACCCGTAGGCATATGTAGGACACGTGGCGGTATCTGGAGCCTCCAGTGACATGTCTACGGGGCCCGTCGGCATAGCTTTAACGGAGGCAGCCTCCCGTCAGCCTCTGGGTTGTATGACGACGGCCCGGTATATGCCTACGGGGCCCGTCGGTTTAGGTGTGCGATTTGCCGACGGTTATGGATGCCTACGGGTCCCGTAGGCATATGTAGGACGTTGCCGACGGCGAAAATTTGCCGACGGTTTTGGTTAACCCGTCGGCTTAGCTAACAGTCTGCCTACGGGCACCGTAGGCATAATTTTGGCCGTAGGCATATTCGATGATTCCTGTAGTGTTTTGCCAATATATAGGAGGGGGGCGCCTCACCACGTACCCGGCTGGGGGTAGCTAGTTAGCTCTACATCCGAACAAGGGAAGCCGCTCGCCGCGCCGGGACCCCAATCTAGACGCGCGATGACGACGTCTCGCCGTGATCTAGTGGTCGCACCAGGCTTCACCTTCTGCCCGCGGCCTAAAGACCTCACCGACGTGTACCTGCGCCGCAAGATCGCCGGCGAGCCCCTCCCGGGCGCCACCGGCCGCTTCATCCATGACATCGACATCTACTCCGCCGAGCCGGAGCAGCTGGCCCGCGCGTACGACAAGGCTCCTGGCACCGCAAAGGCGACAAGCAGCCGGTGTGGTACTTCTTCTCCCCCGTGCGCCGCAAGAAGAACGCGCGCGGCGGCGCAGCAGCCAGGAGGTCGCGCACCATAGAAAACGTGGCCGGCAAGCACTGGCACTCGGAGTCTCAGGCCAAGCCGGTGGCGGGCGGAAGCGCCGTCGGCGGCTACATGCACTTCTTCTCCTACAAGGTCAGGGACGGAGAGTCGGGCAAGGACGTGCGGGGCGGGTGGATCATGTACGAGTACGGCATCTCCGAGGAGCACAAAGGCGGGGACCTCGTGCTCTGCGAGATCCACCCCTCCCCTTACAAAGGGAAACAGGTGGCGGCGGCGATGGCGATGGCGACGGCGACGGCCGTTCCCGTGTCCGATACAACAATCAACTCCAAGAAGAGGAAGGCGGCGGCCGGCGGCCACCCCGAGGATACTACGGCGAGCACGCGGCAGCGGCACACGGTTGACCAAGACCAACATCCAACGATGGTTGACCCAGACACTGTTGGGAACAAACCCGAACCAGCTCACCGCTCATCTCCTCTCACTCGCTCGGACGAAGGTGGAAGAAGGAGCACACTGGATTTTTCCGGCGCACAAACGCCCCGCCGCACGAACGGCGCCTCGGCCGCACACACAGCCTCTTCTATTTTCTACAGCTCGAACTGCTGGCTCGGCACATACTGGAGCAATCTTTACATCAGTACATGGGAGTGCTTTTATACCAGGCTTGTGCACACACACACTACACGCACGCACGCATGACCTGGCCACCACACGGCCACTAACCCATGCATGCACGCATCACACCCGGGCACTAACTAACCAACTAACAAACTCCATGCAGCTCCAGCCACGCGCACGACGCGACTGCCTCCAACAGACTCCAACGGCCGCTACTAACATGTAGTTCGTCCACGCTACACACGTACGCACATACATGATCGTGACCCAGCTCGCGGACCCGACCAGGCGCACCGACGCCGGTCACACCGCCACGGACCCGACCTGGCGCACCGACGCCGATCGCACCGTGCTCCGTCACGACTTATTCCCGACAATCACCTCCTAAGCCATGACCTCGCCGCGCGGCCTGCCGGCAGGAGCCCTAGCTCGTCGTCATCGTCTCTTCCGCCTGATGCCACCGAGCGCCTCCGTGCCCGCTGCGACGTGCTGTGTGCTCGTCGCGCCCGCGCCGTGGTTCCCGCATCGCTCGACGTCGAAGCCGTGTGCCACCACCGCATCCGGACTCGCCGAGCGTCGTCGTCGCCATGCGCTCGCCGCGCACCGCAGCCGTGCCGCCACGGCCTCCATGTCCGCCGCGCTCGGCGCGAACTCACCGTGCGCCGCCTCCGTGTCCGCCATGACCGCCGCAGCGCCGCGCACCTCCATAGGCCGACACACGGCCCGGAGCTCCGCGCAGCCACCGACGAGCGCCGCCACCGCCGGCACGCCTCCGGCACGGCGAACCACGCCCAAGACAACCAAGCTCTGATACCTAATGTTGGGAACAAACCCGAACCAGCTCACCGCTCATCTCCTCTCACTCGCTCGGACGAAGGTGGAAGAAGGAGCACACTGGATTTTTCCGGCGCACAAACGCCCCGCCGCACGAACGGCGCCTCGGCCGCACACACAGCCTCTTCTATTTTCTGCAGCTCGAACTGCTGGCTCGGCACATACCGGAGCAATCTTTACATCAGTACATGGGAGTGCTTTTATACCAGGCTTGTGCACACACACACTACACGCACGCACGCATGACCCGGCCACCACACGGCCACTAACCCATGCATGCACGCATCACACCCGGGCACTAACTAACCCACTAACAAACTCCATGCAGCTCCAGCCACGCGCACGACGCGGCTGCCTCCAACAGACTCCAACGGCCGCTACTAACATGTAGTTCGTCCACGTTACACACGTACGCACATACATGATCGTGACCCAGCTCGCAGACCCGACCAGGCGCACCGACGCCGGTCGCACCGCCACGGACCCGACCTGGCGCACCGACGCCGATCGCACCGTGCTCCGTCACGACTTATTCCCGACAGACACGGCGGCAGCTCAAGTGCAAGAGATGGACGATAACTTGTTCGACAACGTGAACGTGGATGGCTATCTGGCCGCGCCGCCGGCAGCTCAGCCGCAAGTGCGAGAGATGGACGGCAACTTCTTCAACAACATGGATGGCTTATATCAGAACAACATTGTCATGGCTGGGCCAAGAGGTGATCTGGCCATGGAGCCGGAGGGGAAAGCGATGGACGACGATGGTCCGTCACCTAACAACTTCTTCCACAATCTGATGGTCGAGGAAGACGTGGACTGACACGAAGTTGGAGGCAACTGCTACTCGGATGAACACCTACAGCTGGATGCGGCTCCAGCAGAGGACAACACCGACTACCACCACAACATGGAACAAGATACCCCTAGCTTACATCACAACGACGACGATCCGGCCGCGCCACCAGAAGCTCATCCAGAGGTGGAAGAGGAAGCCGCCGGGCTCGAGAAGAGCATCGCCGCAGACGGGAACGACGAACACAACCAGCGGATGGAGGAGAGAACGCAGCCAGAGCGTGAAGAGCCGGCGGCCGACGAGCCCATCTACGGCTTGCCTTGTCCAGACTTCTCACCTGAGATGATCCGGTTGTGCAGCAGGATGCCGTGGCCCTCGCCTACATCCTTGGCCGCCATCTTGTCGGGCCTCTAGTACATCCCATCACCTTAATTCATTCTAGTTTTGTTGTGCATTTGTTTGCTCAGTCTGCCAATTAACGTTAGAGATCTTATCTCGCTTGCAACAAATGTAATGTGTAATCTGTAAACGTATTTGTTTTCTGATCCAAGATGCTGGCGTGAAAAGGAAATTCCCTTAATTATAGATTTTTTGTCCAAAAGGACCCTCTGCGGAAAACATTTGCTAGAAAGGACCACCTGCGGAATAAAATGTCAAAAAAGACCCCTTCGCAGCTAGCGGCAGGCGCGAGGCGGCCGGCACCTGCCGCAACGGCCCGAGGCGGCCGGCCGGGATCCCGTTTCTGCCACTGCTCCGCGACGGAACGGACAGAGACAGTGGGCCCTGCCGCCACTGACCTAGGCGGCAGCCCTGTGCACCGCGCGCGCCGAAAGCTGCATCTGACGGCGCTCATTCCGAGACATGACGGCGCTGATTCCAAGGCTGCCAGTGCGCATTATTCCGCTGTGTGATTCCCGCCTAAAACTTCCTCTGTTCGAGCCCTATTTTCCCGCCTTCACGTCCGTCTGAGCCTATAAAACATCTCTACGTCCATCGTCCAGCCACCCTGAAAACACCAGCGTGCTAAGTGTGTCACACTTTTTGTAGTCAGTATGAGTTTGCCTTGCTCGGATCAAAGCATTAGGCCTAGGAAAAATGAAAAGTGCGAGTTTGCCTCCAGGGGTGGAAGTCCTGCGATGTTGGTGCGGCGATCTTTGCAAGGTCAAGGAGGTGACGGATTTTTTGGATTGGTTGGGCATGAAAATTTTCATGTGCGCTAATTATGAGGAAGATCCACCCGTAGCTAGTTCACCGTATGACAAGCCTCCGGTATGCTTCAGCCATCAAAAATATACACATTGTTGGTATTATTGTTGATTTTATATTTATATTTATATTTTTGTTGTAGTCCCCTCCACCTCTGTGCATGTACTATCGTTGGATTGACACGCAGATGCCGACTTGGGCGGTGACTGAGATTCGTGAAAGAGGTCGTCGTGCATGGGCAAGTTTGCACGCGGAAGAACGCCGCGAAAAGGCGGCAGCAGAGGAGAAAGCAGAGCAAGAAAGAGAGTTAAAAGAGTACTATGCGGAGCACAGATGTTTCTATGATGAGATGCTGAAGAAAAACCTGGAAGAGGGACGTCGCTTGGAGGAGGCGCAATGGCGGCGACAGGAGGCCCGTGAGGCGGAGAGGCGGAGAAAGAAAGAAAGGGCTCGTGCGGCCAAGGAAGCAGAAGAAGCTGCTGATGAAAAAGGAAAATATCCATGTTGGACTCAATAGATTTATGTGATTGTATCTTAAAATTCGCAACAAGTTGTATCTTAATTTCAGCATGTTAATTTTAGTTGAAAAAAAATTAGCCTCGAAATAAAATGTGACCTTTTGTTCCAGCTTGTTTTCCGCGCCATAAAAATTTTCCCGCCTACTTTTTCGCCAATTTTCCCGCCATATTTTCCCGCTTCCGAGTTCCCGCCTATTCTGCTCTTCGAAACCTATAAAAACCCCTCCACACTAAAGTGGGTAAGCATTCCAGTGTAGAATCGTACTCTCGTCAAGATGTCCCATTATCCTTTTGATCGTAGTTTTCACCCTAGTATGTCCCAATGTCTTCTGCGTTTAGCTAGCCATTTCAAGAGAGACAATAGAATAGTTTCATGGGACGAACTCATCAGTAGTGACACCATACTGAATGAGCGGGTGGCCTCCAACGACCTTTGAGGAGATACGGAAAGAACTTCTCAGGTTGCATGGAAGATGGCAGAAGCAAATGCATAAGAGTGAATCTTACCCGAAGCTTGTAGCAGAACATACACATTGGTGGACAGACGACAGCGAGGACGAAGACGACATCTTTATGCCGAGCACCAAGGCCAAGACTACGACATCATCGAAGGGGAAGAGCTCTGCATCAACAAAGGGCAAGAGCTCTGCATCATCGAAGGGCAAGAGCTCTGCATCGACGGCGGATGACGACGACTTTATGTAGTTTTTATATGAAGATGCATCAGCATTGTGTTGTATTATGCGTAACAGAAGTATTTCTTTGAGGAGACTGCGGTCTAGTGTATGACAAGTTGTATCTTAATTTCAACAGTTTAATGTAGCTTAATTTATGTATGTTATTTTAAGATGCATTTTCTTCCCGCCTGCTTTTTCGCACCATAAGTTATTTTCAGATGCATTTTTATTTCCTCATATTACATAGATGTCCCTTACATACATCTGAAAAATTCAAACTAACACAGATAGATAGAAAAGTTCGCACACATACATAGACGAATCACCCTACTCGACGACGGCCGGCTGGCCTTTCCCGACGACCGGAAGGCGACAAGCGATTAGGTGGTCGGTGTTCACGAAGACCACGGCCATACTGCCCGACGTCTTCATGTGTCTGCGACTCTTGCATAGGTGGTGGAGTCTGCAATCCATATTGAGATGCTGGTGCGAAATTATAGGTGTTTGGTTGTGACTCTGGAGGGATATAAGATGGGCCAATAACGTTCTGCTGGAAGAAGTCTGTAATTATTCCCGTGTATGGAGGATCAACGAAATCTCTGAGGACGGTTGGGTTTAGGCCAGCACGCTGGGTTTCTTCATTGTGTCATGTTGGATCAGCACTTTCCTGCACAGAAAAACCGTATGTAAATAAAAGTCATGAAAATGTTGTATGCTTGTAGTTGCTTATTATGGTTGAACATACTTGAGCGTTGTTGTAGCTTTGTGATCCCTCGCCTCTAGTGTATGGCCATTGTTCGTCGTACTCGAAATAAACCGTGTGAGCGTAATATATCTTTGTAAAAACAGTAAAAATGCAGACATGAGTACCTATTGAGACCCATCGCCTCCAATGTACTGATTTATCTCTGGCAAACGAGTCTCCTCGGGCATCGAGATCCCTCGCGTGGAGGGATACGGATGAGATCCCTCGCCTTGGGTGTCTGCGCCATATCCTGTGTATGCATTTGGGTCCACGAAATGAGTCTGCTCGGGGACCGAATCCAAGGCCGCACCAAGTTTGTTGGTTGTCTGCCCGTGACGAAGCTGCACCGAAGGAGAGCGATGTATTGGGAGAGATGAGTCATGCCGTGGCAATGTCGTTGTAGCGCTCGGACCCTCCTCCCACCGTCTGGATGACGGCGCCGCACTCACTCTGGCTGAACTCGGTTCCGGCATGTTGTACGCTCCGGTGACAACGTCGTCGCCTCTACCGCATCTCATCTTTGTGGTGACGAAGTCTCGAATTTTCTGGAAGGCTCCCCTTGACTGAGCGACACCCCGGGCCTGCATGTCTTCCGTCGCCATCATCCCTACTTGGTTGCAAATATCAACCTGTACAAAATTTGGTTGTTGTTAGATTGAACTGTTCATGAAATAATGGACCTGAATAATTTAATTTGTATTACCGTGGAGTCACGAGAGTAAGCTGATGACGTGTGTGTGAGATGTGTTGGCCTCGAAGGTGGTTGACCGGTTAGGCGAGTACGTGTGCTCATGCAATACCACTCGTTATACGCCTGAGTTCTAGTTGCATCGTATGGTCTGCATAATTAAATAATTACATCAACATGTGTATGTAGATAAAATACCATAAATAAAATTTACCTAGGTTGATGCACTATATTTAGTAATGCTTCATTATTCCACTGGTCTACCCATTGAATGTTTTGTACCCTCCAATCGTAACTAGTTTTTCCTATATTACTCATCCTGAAATTATGTAACAAAGTGTGAGTTTTGTAAATTTAAAAGACATTGACTATTTAGTGAGGTCTCATCTTACTTACGAGTTTTTTCGTCGATACATCTCGGAAGAGGTGGTGGAATATGTTGATATAGACCAAACTGTCTCATAACACGCTCAGGATTGTACGGTTCAAGAAACCACAGATATAATAAATTGCAGCGAGTCAGCCAGAAGCCACTATCTCTCACGCATTCGACTGGGATGCGTTGCGAACCAAATACCATGTTAATGTGAAGCTCAGTCCACGGGTTCCATGTGATTTGTGACTCATCAAGAAGCTCAAACTGATCATGGTATATGGGGTAACAACTTTTCGGGATTTTTGGAGACCATTTTTTCTGAGCGAGTGTCCACCGGCTGGACATAGTTACAATGCCCTCACCACAGTCGTATGGGTTTACAGGATTTACTATCTGGGGTCATCCAACAGGTAGGTATTCCCATGACCACAACTGTAGAAACTCGTACGAGACACAAAGTAATGGAGCTTTTGTCCCGAACGAAGATTTTTGTGTGGCATCACACAACCGTCTATATGTATGAGAAAGGATAGCAGAACCAAAGCTGTATTTTGGATCCGCAGGTAATGGTTCGTCCACTATCTTCTTGGCAAAGTAGATGAGACCAGGTAGAACTACCTCACCGTGAGAATTCGGAAACATCAGACCAAATAGCCACAACAAAAATGCAAACAAGTGTCTCTTCCTCGTCTCAGGATCAGCGTAGCTAGATAAATCTTCAAAGTTATTAAATAGCCAGCTGAGTGGGACACCCCGAGGCGGACCGGTACGATCTGATACGGGCATTGTAAGCCCAAGACGGATCGAGACAGTGTCTGGCCAAGATTCATTAACTCGTGGAGGGACCAATGGCTCACCTCTAATTGGTAGAGCTGTGATCATTGACACATCTTTGAGCGTAGGTGCAAGCTCTCCACAGCAAAAGTGAAATGTGTGGGTCTCAGGTCTCCATCGGTCAACGAGGGATGTCAAAAGAGATGGGTCTGAAGTGAAAGTACCTGGACGAGTTGCGAGGTTAGCACAACCAAGTAGTCCATAAGCCTCAAGGTGTTCAAGTAAACAATTTTGTATTCTCCATTTGTTCTTTACGGTTCGAAGCCTGAAGGTCTGAGGAGGACTTTCATGATTTGGGTTTAAGAAAAGGTGGCAGCGGTGGTGGGCATCGTGGTGCCCCTGCAAAAGGAGTGGCACTTCGGCCATAACTTGCAGTCACGATTACAAATATAAGTTAACAAATATAACAACATGACGATTAAATACCTTAAGATTACATCACGATTAAATTAAATTAAATATCTAAAGATTACATCATGATTAAATTAAATATCTAAAGATTACATCACGATTACAAATATAAGAACATCATGCGGTGTTGTTGTTGCGATATGGGCATTCCCTACGCGAGTGCGCAGGGCACCTGCAAACGCGACATCGCCTTGCTTCTCCCACCTGGCTATGGTCCATGTCATTGCGATGACGCCTAGACTGACGTCGTCCCTTGGCGGTTCTCTTCAATGCGGCATTAGGAACCCATTTGGCCCCGTCTGGCCACAACAGCTTGTAGTGCATATCAATACCCCATGGCCAGAACTCACCGTTCCAGGTGTTGTATAAATTGTACATGTTGAAGTAAGGCGACACGTATGGTTCGACACTGATTTTTTGATCTGCAGCTGCTTGGAGGACGTGACTGCAAGGGTATCCCAGAAGCTTGGGCTTGCTACAAGTGCACTCACACGACTATGGGCCGAGGGTCACAGCTTGTTTTTTTATCCTCTGTGGTGACCCTTAACGTACTTGGCTTGCACGTTGACTTCCCATTTATTCGTAAGTGCATCTACTTTCCTACAACCATGGCTTTGCGACTTCTTTGCTTTCTCATCCAGATGTCTTTGCATCTTCTCAGACCAGGGCTTGTTCAATTCAACTAGTGCCTTGGCGACGGTGACTCTGTCTGCAAAGTATGACACGGTTCGGTTCCAAGTTTCATCGATTAGGGTTGTGATAGGTAGGGCTCGCACCCCTTTAAGAACACCATTGTACACCTTTGACATGTTGCTGGTCATTATAACGTACCAAGCCCCGGTGTCGTGAGACTGCGCCCACTTGTACAAATGAGGGCAATTCTCGCTGATCCACTGGCTCAAATTTATTGCCGTCCGACGACCCCTCCGGTCTTCTCTCTCCGACACGGATGTGCGCTCGATCTCACCATTGATACCTGCCCAGAGAGCATTCATTTTGGCTTCAGTTTTCTGCATGCACATCCTCTTGAAAAGCTTGAACCAATCTTTGTTTTTGAATTTGGAGTAAAAATTAGCTGCCAAATGCCTCATGCACCACCTTGTCTCTAGATCGGGCCACCCCCATCCTAGATCTTCTGAAGCCTTAATTATGTCGAGCGCGCTTGATAGCCCGGTGTTGCGATCAGAGATGATGCAAACGCCTTCACGATCTTTCACTATCCTCATCTTCAGGCAACTCAGGAACCACAGCCAGCTCTCTTTGTTCTCGCTCTCGACTAGTGCATATGCAATAGGAAGAAGTTGATTATTTGCATCTGCTGCAATTGCCACCAAGAGTGTGCCCTTGTACTTTCCAGTGAGAAATGTACCATCAATTGATAATACCAGGCGACAGTGGGTGAATGCTTGTATAGTCTGGGCGAATGCCCAGAATAAGCGGTCCAGGATTAGCTCGGCCGGGTTCATTGGGTTTTTACGTTCTTTCCGCCAAACTTGAGTCCCCCTGTTAGCAATTGCTATCTGATGCAACATTCTGGGGGCAAAAGAATAGGCCTCCTCATAGGTTCCATACGACCTCTGGAATATCTTTTCCTTCGCACGCCTAGCCTTGATGTAGCTGACAGGAAAGCCAATCTGATCAGCTGCAGTTTCCTGCAAAGACCTAATACTAATATTAAGACTTTGCTGCATACTCGTTTGCATACTCTGTGACACATATTCTGCAGTCACATTGCAGTGATCTGAAAGAGTCCCAGTTTGCTCACAGCCATGTTCCACTATTTTTGTGATATGCCATGGCTGACATACCCCGAGCTTCCGGCGAGCAATAACTCTTCCGCGGCAACCCTCTTCGCGATGGATGCATATGACCTTCAACTCCTTTTTATCAAACTGCTTCACTCTATGATGGCGGTGTATGGAGATTGCATAGCTATTGATTGCCTGGTAAGCAGATTTCTTATCAGGGAAAATATGCCCAACAGCCAGACTTCCCGCTTCTAGGCCAGAAACAGAGTAAAATTCATTGGTGATGCTCATAACCTGTAAAAACTCTGGGTTAATTGGTGCAGCGACCGCCCTCTCAGGAGGAACAACTTCTTCATCATCTGAGTCCGAAGAGGCAGAAGAATCACCTAATCGTCATCATCTAGCGCCTCCGGAAATCCCTCCACGTGTTCGCTGATGTCAACGACCGCAGACCATTACCCTGTGTCATACACTTCTTGGCCTCCTGTCGGTTCCGATGGGCCGGCGCTGGGGGCTACAGTGATGGCCAACACGTCCTCACCGCCCCCGCTACTGCACCCGGCGACATCAGTGAAAGAAATGAACTCCACATACACAATGGGCTGTCCAAACATACAGTTCTTTGGATTGCTTGCAAACCCCATGTACGAACCCCACGATCTTTCACCAGTACCCGGCCGTAGACCCCAATGGGGAATTGTTCCATCATTTCCTCCGGCAACCACGAAAACCTCCATGGTCATCTTTTTTCCATCCATCGCTGACCCAAACACCGCTCGGATGCACCTTCTAACTGCCGCATACCCTACATTGACCATGTCTCTCACTACAACCGTAGTCGTCCCGCACCTAGACACATCCACACCAGAAGGAGTGTCGCGTACGATGTCCCCATAGAACACTAACAAATTTTCCATAGTACCTAACGAGCAGCCATATTTACATCGTTAGTCGATTAAAACTATAAACAAATAATAAAACGACATCCATAATTACATTGTTAATCGATTTACAAATAATAATAATTTATTCGTAAATAATCGTTTATTTACTAATAATAATTCGACAAATATTCACAACACAACAGTAACATCATTCACAACAGTACATCAACATAAAAAAATATTCGAAAAATTACATGACATCATTTATACCTCTGGTTCAATAAGGATATCCTTCCGAATAAAAAATATCCGTCAGCATGAACATATCACCAGTAATATATCAACGGAGTCGACCTATTATCACATGAACAAAAATATTAGACACACAATTTTTTTCTGCTGCCAAGTTTCAAAATAGCAGTTGCATGCATGTGGTCATCACCTCAAAAGTGACATCGAAGACCGAAAAACAATTTCTTCAATCACGTCATCTCCTCCTTGTTTGCTACTCAAACGATATTTTCTTTACCTAATTACATACATCATCAATGATATTAGCACTTATGTTGCATCTTAAAGGCATAACGATGATCTACAATACAGTCAATATTTGTTGTCCAAATTCCGGCTCTAACTCTACCTAAACGTTTAACAGAAGTCCTAATTATGACTTAATGACAAAAAAACATCTTGCATGTCAAAAAAAAAAGTAGTAATGGACACAGCTAACATTGATCTATAACATCTTCAACATACTATTCAGACAAATATTATTATAAATGCAAAATATCTCATATGAAAACGTTTATAACTTCCAAGAAGTAAACATCGCATAGCTAATGACGGGCTACAAAGCTAATTAATTTCCAACGTTGCATGTACAAAAAATATCATGTAGTGCAAAGATTATACCTTGATCTTCAACTTAGTAGTTCACTTCACACGGCAAATCGTACTCCTGAAGCTCCAAATTACTTCACAAAGTGATGAAATACTGCCTACAACAACAGATAATACACAGTTAGAAACTAATCAAACAGATGAAAAACGTCATGCATGCGAATACAACCAACAAAAATGGACATCTCTTACCTTGATCTATCGTTTCGTCAACTACAACATCTTCAAAATCCAACTCTAAACCGTCCAAAATCGCGGTCTATTGAGCTATTCTGTCTCCGTGTTCTTTACACTCAGAAAGAGAAGAGAGCAGGAGAGGCACAGAGAGCGAGAGAGCAGGCAGAGTGTGTGCGCGATAGAGCCGTGGCATCACGTATAAAAAGAACAAGAGCACTGTAGTGTCGGCACAACACGTTAAAATTGGCTGTCGCGTCCGCCACACCAACAGCACCGCTGCCTGCCTCGCGCGCAGCAGCAACATCTAATTAACCTGGGAATCAGCTCCGTCTCGCGTGGAAAAAAGCACCTCACAGCGTAGCTCGGCGCGCGTGCATGCACAGTACCTGCCGCCTGACACGATGGCGGCGGGGCCCGCCACACTGTAGTCGTTCCGTCGCGGGAGCAGGCGGGAACGGAATCCCGGGCGACCGCCTGGAAGCGTGGCGGCAGGTGCCCACCGTCAAGCGCAGTGGCGGCAGGTGACACGTGTCACCTGGCGCGCTTGCCGCCAGCTGAGAGGGGTCCTTTCTAGCAATTTGTCCCGCAGGTGGTCCTTTTTGACAAATCCGTTCGGCAAAGGGTCCTTTTGGACAAAAATTCTTAATTATAATAACTAAATGTTTATGTTTCAAAAGAGATGTACGTATTAATCTCCATTCGGAAAGAAAAATACCAATCGTCACTGGTAGCCTGCCTCTCAGAACTAACAAGAATAGAAAATCGTCACTACTAGTCCAAGACTTTATTTCCCACCTCCTTGTAAACAACATGACTATTATATGAGGAATGATTTTAAACCAATAAAAAAAAGGGCAGCCCGGTGCATGTAGCTCCCGCTTGCGCAGGATCCAATGTTTTAAATAGCGGGCTATGCCATTTAGCGGCGGCTCGGTCAGAAGCTATGAAAGGCTATAGCGGAGCTAAGCCTCATTTAGCGTTTCTCTTAAATCATGAAAAATTGAAAGAATAAGTATATAATCAAGCATCATGTATGATATATTGCATATATTTTACGTATACACATGTTCGCGCATCAAAACGCGAGTACCAAGCAGACATCCTAATTCAATAACCAAGTTTCACATCAATGCATCATATATATTATAAACAATAACAAAAGATAATGCAGAAGTATGGTTTTGTATAGCGGCTTAGCGGGCTAAATGAGTCCAAATTTAGCGCTATAGCGGGAAATAGCGGGCTATTAGCGTCATTTTCAATTTAACACTAAAAGTGCATAGCTTTAGCGAGAGAGCTCTCAAAGGCTATAGCGGGACTATAGCCGGCTATTTAAAACATTGATTACAGCTGGCCAAATAAGAGATGATTGGAAGGGACTTGCTTACTAGAAGATTTTGCTATTACATTGCTTAAACTGAAAGATAGCTTTCACACCCTTCCTACAGGAATTGATTTTTAAATGCATATCTAAAATAAATATGTACTCTAGTGCAGATAAATGGAAACTACTAATCTAAAGGAAACAAGTAGCCTAATGTGCAGATAATGGACATCCTGCTGGCTTGCTGCTGGCAGTACTAATGGTAATATTTTACATGTTTTATAGTGGACAAAGGGGTTTTACCATGTCATGTAACATCAAAAGCAATGATGATTTCTGCGCAGCTACAATGGTAGTACCTATTTTACTACAGAAGGGTGTCCTCAGGACAAACTGCATAGACTGTTTAGACCGCACAAATGTCGCGCAGTTTGCATATGGATTAGCTGCTTTAGGGCGTCAACTTCAAGTGTTGAAGGTCACTGAAGAACCTAAAATTGTACTGCATGCTCCTTTGGACGATGATCTGATGGATTTTTATGAAAGGATGGGTGATACATTAACCATCTAGTATGGTGGTTCTGCTGCTCACAGCAAGGTTAGCATCTTGTTATATCTGTGACTCCTGAGTAACATAATCCGCATAACACAAATCTTGAAATGGCGCCTTTTTGAACTAAAACTTAGTATGCGTACTCTGGAAGGTGCGCAGTTGTGAACTATTTTAATGTATTCTTTGCATAATAGAAAAAACATTCAACCAACCAAAAGAGTTTTCTTTTGAAGTGGATAAGTCCAACAGATCGAAAATATTTTTTTTCTTCGAGAGAACAAACTTAATGGCGTGCCAACCGTAAAAAATTGGCATGTCTATAAGAGAACCACACCCAAACTCTATGCTTGCTTTCCTACTTCAAACTGTACAATCGAGTACAGCAAACCGCCACCAGACTTGCAAAATTTGTGTCCAACGTATGTTACTCAATGTTTTGCATACGTGACAGATCAAGATCACCGCGGGGACGCGGAGGTCATGGTGGCCCTCACGCTCCGCCCGGGCTGGGGCGCATGGCTGGTGGGGCCATGAATCTGGCCAATATGCTGACACTGCCCCTGGGTTGTCGCATTGGCCCCGGGCAGAGGTCGCCGGAAGGGCTTCGAACTTATGATCTGGCAGCAATGGTGATGACGGTCGGTGATCAATCAAACGGCCGTGCGGAGCAATCGATGGCTCCTTTGTTGGTTGGCAGGGCCCTAGTTATTTTTGTGTTGGATTGTTATCTGCGTCGGCAAGGCCGATGCACGACATCGTTCATGTGCTTCCCTTCAGTATAATCTGCTGCAACATGCGAGGACTATGGAGCTAGTGGCAGTGTGTGGTGGTGTTGTCTCGTAGATTATCCACCGCTGCCACTGCCCACTTGTGAGGACGGTGCGAGACTTTGGAACGTCCTGAACATGGGATTTCGGCAGTACCGGTGTTCTTCCTCCCTGTCAAAGATATCGTCATGTTGTGGGAACCGGCTCTTGTTGGGGCTTGTCAGCCGGCTCCTGCGGGCATGGCCATCTCTCGCTGTCAGCCCCGTGCGCGTCTGTAGTTGTTGGGATCGTGGAAAGTGGAGGAGACAACATCGGTTACTTCAATTGGATGGTGCTTCTCGAGTACCCAGTCTCAAGCTTTGGGGTGAAAACCCTAGGCCTGACCCTAGTTGGCTATACCTAGCAATGGCGGCGTTCTTTACGTCATTACCTTGATGAAAGCATTGCTCAGAATTTACTCGAACTTTTTTTACAATGTGAAAACCCTTGATCCAACCTTCAGTAGTTGGATCAGACGACGGCGTCACTTCAATGACGTTCCCTTCCTGAAGGCGTCGCTTTTGGAGATCCTTTCTCGGAGTCCTTATGTTGTTGAGAGATGTTTTTTCCGATGATCACTATTGTATATCGTCGCTTTGGTAATTTATTTCTTCATCCGTCTACGCATAGCTTCGGTCTTCTATAACTTTGCATTTTGCTGGCGCGATCTCAAGCGTGCGTGCATGCGTGCGTGTGAGTGTGTGTTCTAGTTATGAAGAGGTCGGGTGTGTATTCATTATGATTGTATCCCTCAATACTACATTATGATTCAATAAAAAGTGCTCTTTATCTAAAAAAAGTCCTGTTGAAGCACGTGAAGTAAATTATGTAGAAGAAAAATAGCTGCTCATGTTGAACTAGCATGTGAGCTTTCTTTCTTGAGTTATTTGTTGCAGGGCTTCTCATTATGGACGCAACCAGCAGACTCTTGAAAGTTACTGGATGGGTCGAGCTTCACAACACAGGGCACCTACGCCGCTATTTCCTCACAGCTGGCTAACCTAATCTTTAGATCATCTGGGACTCTAGGGTCTCCCAACCAAGGTGAAACTTTGTGGATGGCTCCTGCACCTGAACCGCCTCAACACGAAAACAAACCTCCGGCAGACTTTCTGCTAATACCTGTTTGGATCTCTTGAGCTTTGGTTATGTAGAATGAAAATCTCTGAGCTAAAAAGTCACACCGGATTGTGGCAACACCCTTGACCATCTTGAGTCGCGTCCTCACCGCCTTCTTCACCCCATGTGCCCTCGCCGACTAGCCGAGGAGGAGGTGGGTGAGGTTCTTGTTGGGGGCATAGTCGTGCAGGAGGAGCTTCTCTTCCTTATAGTAGTAGTAGTAGGAGGTGAGCGAGACAAACCAGCTGTTGTATGCGCTCAATGAAATCCTCCATGCCCAGAGGATTAATCTCCTTAATTTGGTTAGCAACAATAGACTGCCCACCAATGAGGATGGGGTTGTGGTACACGCTAAGGTTTGAGTTGGCGTAGCCACCGAGCACCCCCACCACCACCTTGAGCAGGTCCTGAACCTGGGTCCAAACAAATCTGGGGCTGAACACGCTGGTTTATGAACAAACCAGAGTAAAGTGTAACCACCTTAAAATTTCTTTGGCGTAGTCAAACACCGCACCGGTTAAAATGTAGAAGAAATGGTGGCAATGAATGCGGCTGAGAGAAACCTTTTGTCCAAGTCCATGTCTGAGGCTTTTCACAAGATGATCGACGAATTGCTGAAAAGACACCGGTGAAGATGCAGTTACCGTCGAGCTTTGGATGGTGTTTAAATTGATCGGCAGTCTTTGTACGACACTAGAACTAGACGTTTGTAATCTGAACTTTTCTCGGGTCCACATCCAATTCCATCCCTTAGCATTTATCTTCCATTGTTAATCCCATTATAGTTTGCAAGAACATGAGTGAATTACATAAAATCACCACATTGAAGCATAGGGTTGCAGAAAGCACTCTTCTACAAATTTGTGGCAGAAAACACTGATTCTGGGCTTAATCATTTGCCAAAAACACTGGCGCATCTGTTTAGGAATTTTAACCTTGATTATGACAACCAGGCCCCACTTGTCATAATCGAGATTAAAATGGGGCCCATCTGTCATAATCGAGGTTAAAATGCCTAAACAGACGGATCAGTGCTTTCTAGAAATGATTAATCACAAAATAAGTGTTTTCTACCAGAAATTTGTAGAAGAGTGTTTTCTACAACCCTACACTTCAATGTGGTGGTTTTTTGCAATTCACTCCAAGAACAGGCATCATCTATACAGCTAAAGATGTCACATTTTAGTACAACAATACAATACCAGCTACCTTCATTAACAACACGGGACAAATGCAACTGAAAAGAGAGGCTAATAGTTTGTGCTATCTTCTCAGATGGCAAATAGTTATCCAGGTATAGTTTGTAATGAACAGACACCATGCATACAGCTAATTGTGACACATTGTACAACATATAGTACCGGCCATGTGTGTAGGCATGTAATTCTTGCCCGCGTATCGCTAAGAGGGTTACTCCCCCAACAATTTTCTTTGATTTTAATCACCATAAGAGTGGCCGAGTTTTGAATTTGACTCGCCAAACCTATCAAAACCCTCCTCCTTTTACCCGGGCTAGGAACCAGCTATGTTGGGACAACATAGACGGAGTTATAAGCCCTACTTTGAATAATTTAATAAATAAAGTTGTGTTCACAGGCCGGGGGTCAAGCCTCCTTTTTGAAAAAGAATTTTGTGTCATGCATATGTCCTTGATCGGAAGAAACAGTAATAAAGAAAAAAAATACTCCACCAATAAAAAATGATTTAATTTACAGTGGATCAATTCTAAAAGATCTAATGTACTTTGAAATTTAATGGCCTTTCAGCGATACCAAATGATATGCCTATAAGAGAGTCACAAACTCGGTGCTTGCTCACCTACTTCAAGTTGTAGAGTCAAGTAAAGCACACAAACACTTGCAAATTTTCTGTCCAGCGTCTGCCCTTCAATGTTTTGTGTATGTGACAGATCAAGATCAGCATAGGTCTGTGAGACATCAGGAGTTCTTAATATCTTAGGGGAAAGAAGAGGTTTCTCGTGTAGACTATTCTGCGTAAGATCAAGAACTGGTCGGTACAACTATTCAAGGGTAGTGTCATGATGGTTGAAGATGCTCTTGCTCCATTTGTTCGATGAAATCATTACCATACTTCACAGATTGAGATGACTGGCCATCATAGAGTTGTGTCTGAAAGCATCATTCACATCTTCGAGGTGACGAGCTCTCTAAAACTCATCATGGCAGCAACCTTAGGGTCAACGTCCTCGGGTCCATTCTGGTCAATGTCAACCGTGAACTTGCTCTTCCTAAAACCATTTGGTATCCAGTGATTATGAAATCAACCACGGTTGTCATTAGCTTCTTCTTTCTTTTCCCTTATGTTGGTGCTTCATATCCTCCTCATCTTGTTGTTTCCATATTCTCTCAGTCTCATCCAGATCTAAAGAACAGGCCGCACAGGTAAATTTAACTTTTCATACAACAATCTGATAGAAATACAGTCTTCACTGGGCCTTGGAGATATAGTACCCCTTATACTTCTCTACGAATAAGTGTACGAGCCTTACATGTGATTCATATATTAGCAAATAGTGAAAGGAAGTATCTCCACAAATGATACTAATGCCTGCCAAACTGGCTGTCTCAGTCATCTCCTGCAACTAGTTGCCTTCACAAGACACATAACCATTGGATATTTCTGGCAACTAGTAAGCCTAACTGGTTGATTCGTGGTCACCTACATCGATGCCGTGACCATTTGCAACAGGTTAATTAACGTAACATGTTTCTTTGATCATGACTGATTCACATAAGATTCTAAACAACACATCTCAAAGAACATGAAAGGGTGGAAACAGAGAAACAGGAGGAAGAAAAACAGAGTATTTGCAGTACAATAGTTGATCAGAAATGTTTTAGAAAAAGATGGAATGTTTTTCAAATGATTACTTGCCTCCAGCAGAGATAAATGTTTCGGCTTACAACGGTCACCAATCATATGCTATTTAGTTACTACGAAATGATTTACTTCCAACCGGCAAGAGTAGAATAAATGAGTCTTTTGAAATTGAGGAGCAGCATAGTACTTTAACCGTCATTTGTTTCATTGGGAGTTGATGCAACATGTGGGCAACAATTATACAAATTTCTCAGAGATGAAGTGTTTCTCAGATGTTCGCAACTTTACAACAAGGTAACCATTCAGTTTTCGTCCAATATTAAGTTTCCTTGCCTTACAGGAGTCATTTTGCTTTCAAAATCCTCACTCTGCAGCATGCATCATAGAGTTTCCCCTGGCACCATCTTGAGCTCCAGGTGCGTATATCAAAGGGTCAACCACCATGTCTTTGGCAGCCACATTCCGGTAAAAAGATCCCACCTAAAGAAGCATTCACTTCTTCCACATGTCTGAAAACAAGCGAAGGAGGTAATTTTAATTTGCGGATAATAATCTGAGAGACAGTTCAGTCTTCAGTGAGCAATAGGGATATACTCCTCATTGTTTCCTATGTATATATGAGAACACAGTCAAAGGAAGTATCTCCATATATGATACACATGCATGCCCGTAACAAAGCCTGGTTGTCTATATCATTAGTTACTCCCCCAACAATTTTCTTTGAGTTTAATCTTCATGAGAGTAACTGAGTTTTGATGGTGGCTCGCCAAACCTAGGCAGAGTTATGAGTCATACTTCACCCGGCCCTGGAACCAACTATGTTGAGACGTAGGCGGGTTTATGACCCGTACTATTGGTAATTTAATCAATATAATTGTGTGCATCGTATTGATGCAGAGGCCAGGGGTCAAGCCTTCTTTTCGAAAAAAGGATTTTGCGCAAAGCCTATGTCCTTGGTTGGTAGAAACGGCAGTATAGAAAAAATACTCCACCAACCAAAAATGTTTTAATTTGCAGTGGATCAATTCCAACAAATCTAATGTACTTTTTTCTCATAAAAGAAAATTAATGGCCTTGCAACTACCACAAATAGCATTCCTATAAGAGAGCCACAAACTCAGTGCTTGCTGAGCTACTTCAAGTTGTACAGTCGACTGAAGCACACAAGCACCACTGCACTTGCAAATTATCTGTCCAGCGTCTGCCCTTCAATCTTTTGTGTATGTGGCAGATCAAGGTCAGTGTAGGTGTGTGAGACATCAGGAGTTCTTAATATACCGGGGGCATGGGTAGGTCTCTCGTGTAGACTATTCTGTGTAGGATCAAGAAACTGGTCATGTTGAAGCATGTCATGTGAATTCTTTGTGGTGACCCTTGTCAGTACAACCGGCAAAGGATAGTGTCACGATGAACTCGCCGATCTTGCAAGAAAATGTCCTGCTGTAGTTAGCCCCCATGTACCCTTTTTTTAGGGAAAAGCCCCCATGTACCTTGCCAGTGCACCGAGGCATCTTGGGGGGGAGGTAGAGAGTTCGATTTGATAACCAGTGTTCATGTATTGCTTTCCTGTAGAGACTACAGAAATATTTTTCCTTTTCCTTTACAGTACGAGCCATTAGCAACAACATGAGCCACAGTGTAGAATACAATTGCAGGTGGCTCAGGTCAGATTCAACCAAGTGACTGACTGGACGGGGCAAACAAAATATAGCCAGATTATACAAATGCAAGAGAAAAATTCGCAGAAAAATGACACATTTTAAAGCTATGCAGTATACCAGCTACGTGCATTACAACACCAGACAAATGCAGCTGAAAAGAGAGGCTAATAGTTTGCGCTATCTTCTTAGCCGACAGATAATTACCTGCGATATAGTTTGCAAAGAACAGACGCCATCCATACAGCTAAAGATTTCACATTGTACAGCACACAGTAACAGCTACTTTAATTAACAACACACCATGGTAAAAGAAAAAGAAATTACAATGCCTACCTATTTTATGCATCATGACAACCCAAATGGTCCCCCCAAAAAGGTAAAGAATGGCTATGGCGGCCGTTTGATCTATCATCACATTGCGGGCAGGTTAGAGCATTACTAGTAGAACCCTCAAACCCTCAAACCCTTAAAGCAGTTTTAAGGGTTGAGAAGTGCCAGTTTTTGACACTTTTAAGGGTTGAAAAACAGGGGCAAAGACTAGAACCCTCAAACCCAACCCTTAAACTGCTTTAAGGGTTGGATTTGAGGGTTCTAGTCTTTGCCTCAACCCCATCCTTTAAAACTGTCATTTCATATATCACACATTTCATCACATTTCATCATATGACATATCACAAATTCCATCACATTTGACATAAAACAATAATCATTCTAGTTATTATTACACCACCGAATAAAACAATAATCATTCAAATTATTACAACAATGTTTGAGCAAATTACACTAATTGTTCGAATCAAATAGGACATAGAAAAGTAAAACAAAGATACATCATGGGCCAATGCGCCGCCCATCCAACTGCCAGTGGTGCTCTACTAGATCATCCCGGAGCCGACCATGAGTGGTTGCATCCTCAATCTCACGATGTGCTTGAAGAAAAGCGTGTATGCGAGAAGGGTTTCTTTCCGGTTGCACACGGGTACCAACATTGTCATAGAAACAAGGGAGGTTTAACCCTCTCTCATCCTCTAGGATCATGTTGTGTAGAATCACACAACATTTCATGATGTAGAATCACACAACATCCTAATTAGTGCTACAAAATGAAACAATAAAGGAAATGAAACAAAATGAAAAAAAAAACAAGCACATACCTCACCTCGGAGGAGGCGGCGTCGGCGGCCGGCGGGAGGGCGGCCGGGGCGCGGCCTGGACGGCGGGAGGGCGGCCGGGGCGCGGCCTGGACGGCGGGAGGGCGACCGGGGCGCGGCCTGGACGGCCTGGAACGGCGGGAGGGCGACCGGGGCGCGGCTCGTCGATGCGGGGAGGCGGAGGGGCGGCCGGGCAGGGCGGGGAAGGCGGGAGGGGAGGCGGGAGGGCGGGAGGGCAGGGCGGTGCGCGGCGGCGCGGGGAGGCGGAGGCGCGGCTCCGATGCGGGGCGCTGCGCGGCGAGGCGGTGCGCGGCGGGGCGGGGAGGCGGAGGGGCGGCCGGGGACGCGGCGCGGCGGGAGGGCGGCCGGGGATGGCGGCGGGAGGGCGGCGGCGGCCGGATCCGGGGAGAGAGGAGCTGAAAACTCCCTCCCGCGCTCGGTGACGAGGGGAACGGGTCGGGGAGGGGTTGGGCTGGCCAACCCTTGTTTCTACAGGTTGGGAGGGGGAGTAGGGGTTGAGCCCTTAAAAATTTTTGAGGGTTTGAGGGTTAAGGGGTTCTAATCTTTGGAAATTTTTCGTGTCAACCCGTAAAAAAGCGGTTATTTTTAAGGATTTGAGGGTTTAGGGGTACTACTAGAAATGCTCTTAGGGCCCCTGTTGTTGCTCTCGACAAACAAAATGCACAATACAGAAGGTCAGCGACCATCTCATCAACCAAGGACTCTAGCAACGCTGTTGTTATGTCTTTTGCAGCTTCATGTGACTCCATCTTGAATTCGATCCAACTCCCGTGAGGACCACTTATTTTTCTCTACACGAGTTCATCCACCATCCATTCCTCGGAACCATGAGACTGTTCATCTCTTTGTAGATTTCTTCCAGCAAGAGCTTCTACAGAACTGCCATCCCCATAAACCATGATCTGTATCCAGCATTGAAGTAGTACGCGCATTTCGCGCTTACTATTTCATTTGTGCAGTCAAAGAGCAGCGTCCAAATCAACTTTATACTCACTCACCATTTGCATTTGCATTTGTACGGCTCTCCGCAGAGCTGCAGGTTTCTGTTGAAACTTGAAAGAGAAGCTTCCCGTATAGAATGGGGGCTTGAGTGAAGATGCTCTAACTCCACTTGATCGATGAGATCATTTTTTTATTGAAACGGAGGCAAAAGCTTTGCCTCATCCATTAAATAAGAGAGAATCATACTTCACAGATTGAGATGACTGGCCATCATATAGTTGTTTCTGAAGCTATCTTGAGACCCAGGCGCTTATAGAAACGAGCCGCGACCATGTCTTCACCAGCCACAGGCCGACGAAAAGATACCACCTGAAAGCAGCATTCACACCTTCGAGGTGCCGAAACCTCCAAAACTCATCATGGCAGCAACATTAGGGTCAATGTCCTCAGGTCCATTATGGCCAACCTGCTATTCCTGAAACCATTGGGCATCCAGTGACTATGAAATCAAACAGCCAAGCCAATATACATATAATTGCACTTACCTTCTTCCCTTCTTTTCGTTTGTGTTGACGCTTTCTCTCCTCCTTATCTTGTTATTCCAATATTCTGTCAGTTTCACCCAAATCTAAAGAACAAGCCAAGCATGCAAAATTTAACTTTTCAAACAACGATATGATAGACAATAGAGTCTCCACTGGGCCTTGGAAATACAGTACGAGTCATGTACATGATGTACGTAGTACATATGAGCAAACAATCAAACGAAGTACCTCCACAAATGATACTGATGTCTGCCAAACTGTTTGTCCCCGTCATCTCCTGCAACTAGTTGCAAACCATTTGGATATTTCTGGCAACTAGTAATCCTAACTGGTTGAGTCGCGGTATCAGGCACAGCATGATGCCGTGACCGTCGTCACCTACATCCATGGCCATGTTGTTGGGCATTTAGTTTTGGTGTGCATTTTTTGCATCTCCACCTACATCCATGGCCATGGTAGGACAAGAATTTGCTCGCTTATTATATCGCAACTGAACACGGGCAAGGAGGGAGCGCAGCCAAAGCCTAATAAGCCTGACGCGGGACTTCTCAAGATCATTTACAACAGGTTAATTAAGTTAACATGTTTCTTTAATCATGAATGGTTCACTGCATGAGTTTAAATCACAAAATTCTAAACAACACTTCTCAAATAACAGAGAAACAGAAGGGGAAAAACAGAGTATTTGCAGTACAATAGTTGACCAGAAACGTTTCAGAAAAAAGATGAAATGATTGCTTGCCCGGACATTACCAGAGAGGAAATGTTTCGGCTTACAACAGTCACCAAGCATTGCTTGCCTAGACATTACCACAAGTCCGCAGAATATCTCAGAATTAACTATAATGCATGCTATGCAGTTACTACAAGATGATTTACTTTTAAACAGCAAGAGTAGAATACACGAGTCTTTCGAAATAGAGGAGCAACATAGTACTTTAACCGCCAATTGTTTTATGGCAGCCGATGCAACATGTGGGCTACAGTCATCCAAACTTCTCAAAGATGAAGTGTTTCTCATATGATCGCCAACTTACAACAAATTAACTGTTCAGTTTTTGTTCCAATATTAAGATTCCTTACGTTACCGTCATTTTGTTTTCAAAAACCTCACTCTGCAGCATGCATCATAGAGTTTCCGCTGGCGCTATCTTGAGATCCAGGTGCATATAGCGAAGGGTCAACCGCCATGTCTTCGTCAGCCACATGACGACAAAAAGATCCCACCTAAAGTAGCATTCACTTCTTCCACGTGCCAAACCCTCCGAACCCATCATAGCAAAAACAAGGGTCAATGTCATCACTCCTCAGGTTCACTCATGCTTTCTGAAAACCATTTTATATCCAGTCATTGTGAATTCTACTGATTTTCAACAGCCCACTGTACCGTTGACAGTAAATCTCGTGTGAAACGGAAAACTGATAGTAAGAGCAGGCGGTAATATACCTTCTACACTTTTTTTTTCTTTGTGTTCACGCTTCCTATCCTCCTCCTCTTGCTGTTGTTTCAAAATTCTGTCTTCCAAATCTGAAGAACAAGCAAAGGAGGGTAATTTTAACAGTCACCAACCATTGCTTGCCCAGATATTACCAGAGATCCACAAAATATCTCATAATTAACTATAATGCATATGCCATCTAGTTACTACGAAATGAGTTACTTTCAAACAGCAAGAGTATAAATGTAGAATGAACGAGTCTTTTGAAATTGAGGGGCAACATGGTGCTTTCAAACAGCCAATTGTTTTATGGCAGCTGATGCAACATGTGGGCGACAGTTAGCCAAATTTCTCAAAGATGAAATATTTCTCAGATTTTTTTTTTTTTTTTGAAAAGGAGGAAGACCCCCGGCGTCTGCATCTGGGCGATGCATGCAGCCACTTTATTAATTATTCACAAAAGACCTTACAAAGTAATACAACAGTAAGACTGAAGCCACCGTCTAGGCAACATCTGTCGCTACTCCTATCCAGTTGATGAAGAGATGCTGATAGTCTGGGCCTAATACCAAACAGACCTCGCAGCCAAACCTAACATCTAAGACCTGAGGCCCCAACCAAGCCACCTGCCGGGTATGGGGCACCCACCGGTCCGGCGCACATTCAGAGGCCGCCGCCGCCAACTGCCACCAATCCATCTTCAGAGCTAAACTGACGCACCAACCTTGCCCGGTCTAACTGCCGTCGACGCCACCACGACACCAGACAACGCCGCCATCCTGCGCTCGTCCATCAACACACGCCTAGCTGCGAGACCCCGCTGCTCCATGCCGCTGGGACCCGCCGTTGTCGACGTGTCAGATGCAACGCCGCACCTCCTTCGCGAACACCACCTGCTGCCACTGGTCCCATCCCCTCCACCTGCAGTTGCTCTGCACTCCCAACCGCGCCCCAAGGCCCCTGACGACACCTCCAGGAAGGTTATGACGTGAAGCGCCGCTGCCGCCAAATCCGAAGAGGATTGTAGGTTTTCACCCGGCCGGAGATCGGGGTGGGTAGATTGGGCCCTCAGCTGCACCTTCATGAAGGAAAGCGACGCCCATGGACGACGCTGCCGCTGGGCCGGCCAGACCGGCCAAGGTTTCCCCCGGACCCAAGGTACACCACTAGGGCTCACCATCACCGGAGCCTGCAGCCGCAAACCACCGGGACGACGAGAGAGGCAGCAGGAGGGAGGGGAGCCACCAGATCTGACGCCGCGACACCAAACCGCCGAAGGATCACCGGCCACCCGATCCGATCCCCAGCAGCCCACCTGCCCCGCTGCGCCCAGACGAGGAGGCCAGCCAAGGGGCCGCCGCCCCGGATCCAACACCCTCCGCCCCAGATCAAACAGAGCATCTAGGCTGCCGCCACGGCCGCCCCTTGGAACCGGCCGTCCGCCACGCCGCCGCGCTCATGGAGACCGCCGTGGGCCAGATCGACGCCACTGCCATAGATCGGGGCCTCATCCTCGAGATCGGGGATCCCGCGCATCCCAAGCCCGGAGTGAGAGGGCGATGCCTCCGCCGCCGCCGTCGCACGCGCGGGCTTAGCCCGGCGCCGATCTTTGGCGGCGGCGGAGGGGAGAGCGGGAAGGAGGGGGCCGGCGGCAGAGGGATGGGACCCCCTCGGTCGCCCGCGCGGGGCGACGGAGGGGGAGGGGGAGGGGTCTAAACAAGTATACGGTAACCATTCAGTTTTCATTGCAATATTATAAGCTTCCTTGCGTTACAGTCATTTCATTTCCAAAATCCTCACTCTGCAGCATGTATCATCGAAGCGCTATCTTGAGATCCAGGGGCATATAGCAAAGAGTCAACTGCCATGTCTTTGGCAGCCACATGCCGACAACAAGATAGCATTCAATTCTTCCACCTGCCAAACCCTCCAAAACCTACCATAACAGTAACATCAGGGCCAATGTCCTCACTCCTCAGGTTCACTCTGGCCAGACTGCGCTTTCTGAAAACCAATTTATATCCAGTCATTATGAATTCTACTGATTTTCAAACCGTTGACAGTAAGTCTCATGTGGAACGGAAAACTGATAGTTAGAGCAGGCGGTAATATACACAAACTGTTGCGTTACCTTCTACTTCTTTTCTTTGTGTTCACGCTTCCTATCCTCCTCCTCTTGCTTTTCTTTCGAAATTCTCTCTTTTAAATCTGAAGAACAAGCAAAGGAGGTAATGTTAACTTGCGGACAGTTCAGTCTTCGGTGAGCATTTGAGATATGCTCCTTATCATTTGCTAGGTATGTGTGGAAACACAATCAAAGGAAATATCACCACAGATGATACACATGCATACCCCTAACAAAGACCGGCTATCAGCAACAATTATTATTGCTATGTATGTACATGGAATACACAAGTTGCGTGAGGATTGATATATTTGTATAGTTTGTTTGTTGACTTTGCTTGGGTGCTATATGCAAACATCACAAATTTTAAATCAAGAAAGAGTAAATTAAATATTAGCTAAAGGCGACTTTTTTCCGCTGGAAATCTAATGGCGGCTACAACCACATGGTTATTATTCCCACTTCCCAGCGTCTAGAGTACAAATACGTTTTCTTCACTCCTAACTGAGGTTGTGATGTGTCTAATCATGTAACTGTTTACATTTGGTTTGATATCTCTGTCATACATGCAGACAAGTGAAAGTCATCATCCTCTTCTGACAGGGAAGATCCTCAATACGCAACGGACGTCGGGAGCTCCCCCGTATGTAGGAATGAGGGGATATCTTATACTTTGTGTCTTGTGTGTCTATTATTTTTAATTTTTTTTTGAACACAGTAGAGACGCAAGCACTTATATACACATGCATATATTCATCCCTATGAACGCACATACTAACCATATGAGTATCTCTGAGAGACTGAGCCGACATACCATCTTGAAATTTACGAGGCACCTCGTCGTCGACGGGAACATCTCCTCCCACTAAATGTGCATCGCTAGAAATCTAGAAATAAATGCGAACACCAGGACTTGAACTCTGATGGGCTGGGAATACTATAGTCCCTCTAACCATCCAACCACAAGTTGGTTCGCTTGTGTGTCTAGTATTGAGTGCTAGTACCAACAAATGACCCTTCAGTTATCTGTCCACCACCATCGCTGATGGATAACTAATTTGAAAACTATGTGAATATACTTTTCAAATTTTATTGGTGTAATTTTGAGATGGGGCGTATTTTTTGGCCTATTGCCCTAAACGACTTTGCTCCCTGAAACTTTTCATGTACAAAAGTTCCCTGAGACTTAATAGTACACGGCTTGACCTCTTATCTGTTCAAGCCATCCACGTTGATCTATCGTATTAACACGAAGGGGGTATTGGATGACATGTATTGATCTTTGAGAACCAGAACCAGAACCAGAACTCCCATAATAAATGAAAATAAAAACAAAAAATTATGTTTTGAAGCAGGTAAAATTGTCCAACCACTAGTAGAAAACAGGGCTTTGGTCCAGGCCTGAAATCCCATTAATCCCGGTTGCATTACGAACCGGGACTAATGTGAGCATTAGTCCCGGTTCGAGCGGCTAGGGCACCGGTCGGGCATCAGTCTCGGTTCAAATGGGACCTTTAGTCCCGGTTGGAGACACCAACCGGGACTAAAGGGGCCGATACCCTTTGGTTGGTGTCTTCAACCGGGACTAAAGGCTTCACACCAACCGGGACTAAAGGGGTTCTGAAAGTTTTATTTTTCTGTTTTTACATTTGTTTTCTGTTTTTAGTTTCTGTTTTAAATTGCTTATATCTTTTAGGATATTTGATATTTTTGAGTGATTCTTTTTGCATTAGATTCAAATTTTTGTCTAGTTTCTGTTTGTGCCATTAGTTTTCAAATTTGAATGGTTTAAATTTGAATTTGTTCAAAAATGAAATGCCTTTGTAACAGATGGGTTTTCGTCCGAAACCTTAATACTTCGAAGGAGATGGTCCAGTTTGTACACGAAGTGCATCCAGTTTTTGCCGTAACCCTCTCAACTTGGTTAACCTTAGTTGTGACTCTGGCTGGGACGGTGCTAGCAGATGTAGTCGACGGTATGACTGGATGGACACCAACCCGGACTAAAGGGGTTCTGAAATTTTCAAACTCTACCCTCCCCCCCCCCCCCCCCCCCCCCGTGGACCGCTTTTTTAGTTTTGTAGAAAATAAACAAAAATGATAAAATCTTCAAAAAATAAAATCCTTTGAGATGTAGTTAGGTTTTAGTGTCTAGTTGGTATAGAAATTTTAAAATATAATTTTTGACCGTTTTTGCAAAAAAACGAAAAAAAAATGTAAAACGGCCATAACTTTTGCATACGACGTCGAAAAAAAAGTTTAATATATAAAAAAAAACTAGAGAAAAATTGGGACTCGATTTCACCCGGGTTTACCCGCTGAAGTTTTCTCAGATTCTCAAAATTCCAAAAGTAAAAAAAGTTATTTCAAAAAGAAGATTTTTTCCTACAAAATCAAAAAAAAATTAATAATTTTAAAAATTAATTTTATTTCAAAATAAATAAATGATGTCATATTTGGATTCCTCACAGTTTTTTGATAATAATGGATAAATTATTTGTCGAATTTCGATTTACAGATTTAAAGATATTAATTATGCCATATTAAATGAATAAATGGCAAAAAAATGAATAAAATAATATTATTACTTATTTTATTTTCATTGAAATTCAATATTATTATTACTTATTTTGTTTATTTTAATAATTGTTTGGAATTCAAAAAATTAAATCATGTGACATCAAGACCTAAGGGTTAATAGGATTGATAGCTTACTATTGTCAGGAAAACAACAAGTGCAGACTTGGAAACTAGGGGCGATAGAACCAGGAAGTTAAGCGTGCTGGGGCTGAAGCAGTGAGAGGATGGGTGACCGGCCGGGAAGTTGCTCCACGCCGGAGCAGTGAGGACGGGTGATTAGAGATTAAATTGTCAAATAATTCAAAGATTCGAAAATCGGAATAAAACTTAAAAACAAATCAAAAAAATATTTAAAAAAATTCAAAATTTTTTTCTTCTAAAAATGGCACCAACCGGGACTAAAGGTCCTCCCTCCCCCGCCCCAGGCAGCGCCACGTGGAGGGCCTTTAGTCCCGGTTCGTAATGCAACCGGGACTAAAGGGTCGGGACGCAACCGGGACTAAAGGTTTTGGGCTTTAGTCCCGACCCTTTAGTCCCGGTTCCAGAACCGGGACTAAAGGCCCTCTGGAACCGGGACTGTTGCCCTGTTTTCTACTAGTGAACTGATCAACTTGTGTATATAATTGTCCAAGGTATATATTCATTATGAGAAAGAAGACAAATGTGCTTAGCACTAGTATTAGTATAGTATGTTTATGTTCATACATAGTTGATTTTTGTTAAATCAGATTTGCCTGGGTAAATTGGTCGATTAACCAAGTGATCAGCTTGGTAAGCTATCATAAAAAAAATGGTCGATTAGACAAATAAGCCGTCAACCCACGTGTTCTTGTACTGGATCAGATCCGATAGATTGAATGCACTTGCTGCTGGGACGTTTCAAAAAAAAAAATGCACTTGCTGCTCACCTAGTGTGCTTAATTTGGCTGGTAAGCTTCCATACAGAAGGCGTTCCTATAAGAGAACCAGAAGCTCCACACTCTCACCTAGCTACTTCAAGTTGCACAGTTTAGAGTGAAGCATGCACACAGGGCACACACCACTGCACTCGTAACTAAAATTCTCCCCAGCGAAAAGGAATGATCATTGTTCAATTTTTTCGACCCGAGCCATCGGCGTGGGAGGCATCGGGAGATCTTAATATACAGAGCGGCAGTAACATGGTCTTGCCCAGATTATTAGGTGCAGTCTGACGAGCAAAGGAAGTTAAAGCATGATATGTGAGTTCTGCAACAAGAACAAGTTGAGTGCAAGAAAGATCCAACACCCTGTGGATCAGCCATCAGACCTCTATCGCTGGACGCCGCCCATGCATCTCGTGATGTGTAATCCCGATGCACATTCAGAATTGGTCACTTTCCAGTTAGCTGAATAATTGCACCTGTCCACGTCCGGCTCCTTCTCGTTCTTCTGTTAGTTAGCTGCGCCTGCAAGACCGCTTCATGGAATGGGATGAGCCTCAGGCCTCGTTTGGTTAGCAGGTAAACCACGTGGTTTGCCTGGGATCTCGGCCCGATCCACGTGGGTCGTTTCAGGCCGGGAACTGTTCCACGTGGGTTACATTTCGCTGTTTGGTTTGGGCCACGGCGGGGAAGATCCCGGCCCAAACCACGTCGGTCCGCTTCATTCCACGGGGTCCAGAAGAATCGGCACGAAGGCGTGGAACGAATCCACACGAGACGAGCGCAAGAAACCTAGGGTTGACGAGGCGAAAGTGGCGGCAGCGACGCGTTGTCTCCGGCAACGACAACGAGCGGCGACGCGGTGCCTCCGGCGACCACGACGGGTTCTTTCTCTCCGGTAAGTCCTCTCCTTTTTTCTTGCCCTGGCACGATTCCTACTCTCCCTCCACTTCTGCTGCATCTTAACTCCGCTGCCGCCGACGGACAAGGTCGCCGTGGGCATCGAGTACAACTGGAGGGAGGGGGAGAGAGGGAGTGAGGGAGGCAGGAAGAGTGAGGGACGCCTGACGGTCGCCGCGCTCGGGCTCCGGCTCTTGGTGTCGCAGGACGCGGGGTGTCGTGCTCCCGCTTCTTCTTGTCCCCCCAAAGTGAATAGCTGTTCTTGCTACCACGAGATGGATCACTGTTGTTTTTGTCCCCTGGATGCATGAATACCACGAGATGGATGCGTACTTGTCCACGAGATGGACTGCTGAAGTGCTCATCCACAAATCAGTAGCAATCTAGGTTTAATTAGTCCTTTGTAGCAAAAACGGATTAGCCGTTCTTACTGATCTTCTATGCTTGTGTGGTTTGTGTGTTAATCGGCATGGCACTGCACAAAGTTAGGTGCCTTGCTCATTATTTCGATGTGGCTCACGGGAGGTTAGTAGCAAGTGGACGTTAGGATTAATTAGTAGCAGTAAATTGTACAGGATGATTCAGACATGATAACAATCAATTAGTACTAATACATGAGAGTTTTTGTGCAATTGATGACATTGTACATGATGATTCAGACTGTTTGTAGTAGATTGTGTAGTAGTATTGTACTACTAATGACTCTTATCTAGTAAGATTTTGTCTCTGCTGTGCTCATCTCTTTTTTGTTTTGTAGATCACCTTCTTTGCAGGTCGAGTGGGAGAGGACGAATTACCTCCGTCATGGGATCCAGTTAAGACACCAGATCATCGTCTAGATAAGCGACATAAGCAACAACGTCGAAAAAATCAAGTCAAAAATTCAGGTTTGATGCATCCAACCTTTACCCTTGTCATTGATTTATGTGTGTGCTGCCATATATGATATGCATTGCAATGATGAATTTTATAGTCCTTGATCTAAACAGATTTCTCTGCATGATGCCTTATATGATATGCATTACATTGATGAAAAATTGACATTCTGTCATTTATCGGCAACAGTAGTAATGAAGATGCGGGGAGGAGTGAGGATGTGGAAAGAGTTAGTAATATGAACTCTTTGTTTCTTTCCATAATTGTTAGCATATAATTGTATTCATGACTAGGTTAGATAACAATGTTACTAACATTATTGTGCTCAACAGCTATGATGTTTGGAAGAGGTTCTCCGAAGTTCCTGGCTCCGTCCAAGAAGTTGTCACCAAAAGCTTGTAGTACAAAAAGGAAAGGGACATCTCCAAAAGGTTGTACCTCAAAAAGGAAAGGGGCATCTCCAAAAGGTATTACTACACCTTGTTGTCCTAGGTGTTGTAAAATGTTACATGTTCATTATTTTCGTTATGTTTCTTGCACATTCTTTGTTATCCTAGGTGTTGTAAAATTGTTTCTTTTCTTATTCCAGTACCAGATAAGCCTAGAGCATCATGGACTTTTGGACAAGAGAAGACTCTAGTTGAGTTGCTTCATGAGCATAACAACCCATCATTTAGGGGAGATAATGGATGGTTTAGTGAAGCATGGAACAAGATCACAAGAGAAATGAACGAGAAGCATCCATATGCTTTAATCACAAAGTTGCAAATACAAAATAAGGAAAAGGAGCTCAAAAGGGACTATCGCTTCCTCAAAGAAGCAAGGATGCAAAGCGGAATCTCATGGGATGACTCAAGGAAGATGGTGGTGGCTGAACCTGCATTGTGGGAAAATATTCTCATTGTAAGTTAATTCTATCCTCATCTAGCCGTCTGAGCGATAAATTCTTGTGCGGCAATTCACCATTAATTTTTGCTCTTTTTAGCCATTTCCTAAAGCGAAGAAGTTTCGCTCCAACAGGGCTTCCTTCCCATTGTTTGATGCTTTAGGAGAGCTACATGATGGTGAGCTGAACTGTTTTATATCGAGTTATGCTGGTTGTCACATTTATGTTTAATTGATCTCTTATGTCATTTCCCTTGTGTAGGACAAACAGCTGAAGGAACTTTGAACTTTACGTCATCCGAGCCTTCTCAACATCCTATTCTTACTCAAGTTGATAATGTCGATGAGCCTTCCGAGAGAGAGAACACTTTTCTGGATATTGAAGAGAGAGTGGATGATGACGACGACGACGACGAGATAAGCATCTCTACCCAGCAACCGGAAAAAGCGGCTGGAAAAGATCCTATGGAGGTTCAAGGTACTGTGGGGAAGCGAGTGGAGAAGGAGCCAAAGAAGCGCAAGCAAGCTGATGTTGCAGGGATGATGCAGAGCTATATTGCCATGAAGACCAAGCAAGCTGAAGAGGAAGCTGCGGCAAGGGAGAGAGCCAAGGCTGATGTAGATGAGTTTTCAATCAAGAAATGCATCGCTGTGGCGAATGAAATGGAAGAGCTAACCACTAAAGAAAAAGTAGATGCCTTTGATGTTTTCATGAATGAACAAAAAAGAGAGATTTTCCTCAGCGCCAATCCATCAAGTCGCATCATGTGGTTAAGGAGGCAGCTGGCTAGACTAGCTTGAGTCAGGTATACTATAATATCTTGCATCTAATAAATACTTAAATAGTTGTACTACATATTTGGATACTAGGATACCCAAATAATAATAGTAGGTAATGATGTGCGTAAGGTAACTACCATGCGCAGAAAAGGATGTTGAATATCTTTTGTTGTACAAAATCTGGTGGTAGACCATTAGAAGCTGGTGTGGTAATGATGTACTTTTTCTCTGCTGCGTTTTATTGTCTTTGCAAATTACTTGACTTCATTATTGTTTCTGTTCAAATTGTTTGTGGAGATGTATCCCAATGAAGCATGGATGCTATTAATGGACATGGGTGGGTTTTTTATCTGCTAACACATCTAGTAAGATTAAACATGGGTGACATCTCTCTATGCTTGATGCTTTGCTTTGAATTGAACCAAGAAATTCATTTTTTTAGTTGTGGCACGTACTATAATTTCTCTGCTTGCTTACTTTGGCTCTAGCAGTATAGTCGTAAAACAAAGCTGGACATCTCTTCAGCTTCAAAGTTCATGTTTAATGATGTGACATGTCCTGTAGAAATGATGGGGTCTTTGTTTAATGATGAGTTCATGACCCTTGTTATGCCTTGCTTGAAACAGAAATGCCAGCTGAAGAACATGGATGTCAGTAGGTTCATCGGCAAGAAGTGCGCAATCAAGGAACAAGTCTTGTTTATTTATTTTTTGAATGAATCGCAAAAGTTCAGAGTAGTTTGTACTGAATTATCAAGGATGATATGTAATTTGTGCTGAATTATAACAAAAGTTCTTGCTTATATATGCTAGTGGTGCATTCAAATGCTATGTTGCACACCATTTTTGTATGATTATCAAGGATTTTTGTTTATCTTGTTATATGGTGCACACCATTTTTGTATGATTATCAAGGATGTTTGTTTTTCTTGTTCAAATTGTTGTGTCATTAAACACCATTTTTGTATGATTATCAAGGATGTTTGTTTTTCTTGTTCAAATTGTTGTGTCATTAAACACCATTTTTGTATGATTATCAAGGATGTTTGTTTTTCTTGTTCAAATTGTTGTGTCATTAATAACTGTGAACCAAACCCCCCCCCCCCCCCCCCCCCCCCCCCCCCCCCCCCTCCTTTTTAGTTTGAGAGAACCAAATGAGTCTGAAGGGGAGGGGTTTGACATGGATTGGCATAGCAGTGGATTGGTGACAGGCAGGGATCAACTCGATCCCCTAGTGGATTAGTTCCACTAGGGGATTAGTTCCCCTGGAACCAAATAAGGCCTCAGCGGGATTGACGGGCGGGTGGGGCGGCATAGTGGCTCGCGCATAGGCAGCATCGTGGGATGGCACGGTCAGTAGGTTGGCTGGCCGTGGGTGTTGTTTTCCATGTAAATCGCAGCTCGTTTCAGACTGCTTAAGTAAGAGAAAGTGCAGAAAAGGCTGCAGACAGTTAGCAGCGCAAAACTTTGACAGACTTCATCTTCCTCCTCTGATCACTCTTGGTTCTCGCTCTATCTAGCTCCCTGAGATCAGGAGACAAGTGCATCAAAGCTGCAGGTGTCTGATCCTGCCTTAGTGCCGGCGGTGTACGATATGCCGAGGAGATGCCTGGATCGCACGCAAGGGGCGACGAGAAGGACGACAAGAACAAGACCGGCGGCGGCTACCGAGCTGGTGAAGCCTCTGTCGCGCGGCTCACCACTAAGGAGGGATCGTCGAGCGCGTCGTCCACAACGGCGGCGGCGGCGGGATGCCTCTGATGATGCTCACACGGACCGAAATTTTGGGCTAGGCTCAAGGCGTTCCGAACAGATTGCGGGTGTGACTTCAACTCTAACGAATTCACCTCTACTGTGAAGAGCTAGGCCTCAAGAGGAACACAACCACGCCCTACTGCCCGCAACAAAATTTTGTTGTTGAATGATGGAACCAGTCCGTTATCGAGATGGCACGGAGCCTGATGAAAAGCATGGGCTTGCCGAGCGTGTTCTTAGGCGTGGTGGTGGGGACAACCGTGCACGTCCTTCATCGCTCACCGACGAGGAGCCTGGAAGGCATGCATCATACCATATGAAGCGTGGTGAAAGAAGAAACCGACGGTCGACTACTTCCGCACGTTTGGGTGCATGGCACGTACATGTCAAGATCATCGGACCTGGGGTAACCATTCTCGCAAACCGGTCGCGCGCTGGCTTCTTTCTCGGCTACGAGTCTGACACGAAGGGCTACCGGGTGTACGATCTGATCCCAAATGTCTCTACATCATCCGTGACGTCCACTTTGAAGAGGATTGTCGATACGACAAGAGCGCAGGGGGTGACGGCGGCACACACCATGTTAGAGATACGACAGGAAATCGAAATGACTGCTACTTCTGTAGGAGTTGTTGGATTTTCCCAAAAAGGAAGGGTGATATAGCATAGTAACAGAAAGTATTTTTCTCGGTTAAGAATCAAGGTTTAATCAAACCAGTATGAGTCTTCAAGCTAACAAGATAAGAAGTACCTACGCACAAACTAAATAAATGCATGCACCCAACTTGGCAAGAGGATTGTCAATCCCCTCATCTTGCTAGTTGCAACGTTAAAAGTAAATGGTAGTAGATAGTGATATGGGAAAATGGTAAAAGTAAAAGAGTGATTTGATCAACACAGGTACTGATAGGGAATGGACCCACGGGCCATAGGTTTACTAGCGGCAGCTCTCTCGAAAGTAGATAACGGTATGATAAATAAATTACGGTTGGCCAATTGATAGAAAAGTATCATTTATAAATATGATCACTCATGGCATAATCTTGTATAGACATCACGTATGTGACAAGTAGACTGTAATCCAACTGCATCTACTACTATTACTTCACCAGGAAACTGCTATCCAGCATGCATCTCAATGTACTAAGTTTAATGAAATAAAATAACGCAATAAGCAAGATAACATGATGTAGACAGGAATAAACCTAGCAATAAGATCAATCCCCGTCGTTTCATCCTTAATAGCAACAACACATCATGTGTCTTTTCTCCATTCTATCACTGGGAGATCACTGTGAGGTTGAACCCATTACTATGCACCACTCTATTTGAAGAATTAATCATCTATCTAGGTTAGAGAAGACAAATAACTCGGAAAGCATATATAACTACTCAATTATACAACAAATAAACTTAAAAAGATTCAATTATGTTCAATGAACAACTGATCACAAATCCACAATTCATCGGATCCCAGCAAACACACACTAGTAGAAAACAGGGCACTAGTCCCGGTTCGAGAGGGCCTTTAGTCCCGGTTCTGGAACCGGGACAAACCAAACGGGACTAATGCCCAAAACCTTTAGTCCCGGTTTGCTTACGAACCGGGACCAAAGGGGCTCCACGTGGTTTCTGCGGGGCGCCCAGGCAGGAGGACCTTTAGTCCCGGTTGGTAACACCGACCGGGACTAAAAGGCAGTCACGCGTCAGCACCTGCCAGGTGCTGGGGTTTTTTTTTTTTTTTTTTTTTGAAAGGGGGGGTTTAGGGGTTTTCCTATTGTGTTTCCCCCTTTTATTTTTGTGTTTACCATTTTTATTTTACGCTTTTCATTCAACTCGACGCTAGCTACTACATATAGCAATGAAGGAACCATTACACAACATCGTCATGATCAATATATAGAGAGAAGTGACCTCTCTTTCTCCGTGCTTGGTCGAACAATATGCAACAAGTTTTTGTAAATCTATTCGACGCTATTACATATAGTACATGTTCATGCATATATACAATATAACATCTCTTACGATCCTAACGTCGTCTATTACCAACATCGCATTCGACATCCTTATGGTATTCTCCGTCTTTAGGTATGACATGCTCAACAAAGAATCCCGCCAATTCCTCTTGAATTGCTCGGATGCGATCAGTTGGTAGGAGTTCGTCCCGCTTCCGCCAGATCTAATTTAAAGAAGGGGGTCAATATATGAATGAAACTCAACACACTTGATGGTAATAAAATAAAAATGTGAATATTGTTTACGTACTTCAAATTGTTGTAAAGATATGCCCCGGCCCCGCTCAGAGGTCGAGTGGCGAATGAACTCGCAAACGTAGTAGGCACATAAATTAGTCCCGGATCAAAATGATAACCAAGCATGATAATGGTATTGAAACTAGCATCAATGAGAGATGTGCGGTACTAGAGTAGTACTTACTTTGGGCTGTACAAATTGCAGCTCCGGTTTCCAGCTGACACCCTTAACCTTTTTGGTGAACTTTTTCCAAACCCTGCCCCGCAAAGAAAATGATTACTTGATATCAGAAAATGAACGAAAGTTGCCGATATGGTGCGATAATGATTGAACTTACTTCTGAAGCATTTGCATCATGTTCGTCCACTCCTTAGGGTCTTTACGTCTCGAGTCCAAGACAGTTACTTTTCCCTCTTCAAGCTGAATGTCTAGCAGAATAAAGTGGAAACTGCGCACGCATAACTCGTTAATTGCACTTAACCTCAAGTAAGCGAAACAGAATGTGCACAAGATAGTAACACTCACTTGAAGTTGTAAGGAAATAGTATTTCCTTTCTGGTTTGTTGTCCAAGTAACGCCTTTAGCAAGTTGTTCTCTGTTTCGGCGGGAAAATCTCGTAACGTAGGTTCATTTATGAAATTTGGGTCAATGAACCCAATGTCATAGATTTCTTGTTGTTTGCATTCGAGGATCTTCAATCTGCATAATATAGTGTGAGGATAATTAATACATGCAATGAACGAGCTGAGCTAGAGACTTAATTACAGAAAAAAAATACTTACAGACAATAGGAACTGACGATAGTTTTGTCGAGTTCCTTTTGATTGTATAACTGAAATATTTCTTCAAATTCAACGAACAACACCTGCTCTCCATTGAAGAAGTGCTCATCTTTAATTCCCACAAAGATATTGTCGGCCCCGTCCTTGCAGGCTTTCAAGTACCATTCATGCAATCGTCGCATCATCGTTGGTAGACGGTCGAGCTCCTCACGTGTGACGAGAGGCTTCCCGTTCGCGTATTTTAATGTTTGTACTACCTCAGCCGTTTCAAACTGTACCGAGTCGGGTAAGTAATCATCAGCAGTGATAGCAAGACCAGTGTCCGCTTTCTTTGGTTCATTAGCGATATCGGTAACCACCTTGAGCGGAGGACACGATTGCAGTTCTTGTTTGCCGAGCTGGGGAATTGTTTTCCCACTTCTTGAGCCACTTCTACTTAAGCTTCCCGACCGCCTCGCTTGATCATATTTCTTTTCAATACATCGGTCATAGTTTGATGGCGGCGGACAGGGGCGGCGCCACCATAGGGGCTGGTATGGGCGGCGCCCCGGGTGGCTGGAAAATCTGCATCTAATTTTCATATAGGTTGACTCGTTTAGGTGGCTACGCGTACATTGTTTCGTTCGTCCCAGGCTCTCCCAGCGCACGAGCAAGCAATGAAGAAAACGATTCAATTTACATGGGCCAAGGACTTAAGTGCAAGGCAGGCCCAATAGCTGGCTCGCAACCCAAGCGAGCGCCTCCCATATCGATCGATAGAGCAGGAAAATCCTCAATTCATTTACTCCTCCCATCCGGTTCGTTCCTAACCTAGCCGCCACCAGAGGCCGGAGCTCCTCGTCGCGCCCTCGCTGGACGCCGGTCGCCGGGTTCCATCCTTCAGGCAAATCCGCGAATGGAAGGACAAGGAGATGAAGATCCAAGCGTGGGAGGCAGCGGCAGTAGCACGGCCATGTCATCGAGCTTGCGCAAACGGACAGTCGCAGCTAGCGCAACGACCAGGTACATCACATCCCTGAATCCCTGATTATATCTAGTTCAAATGTTCAATTTCTGGCCATTAGTTAAACCTGATGGTTTTGTAAAACTGCTTGTATGTAGGGAATCTATAAGAAAATGAAGCCAATTTCTCCTTATTTTGGCACTCCACCAATCAATAGTGAATTGAATGACCCTCATATGTCATATGTCTAATGAAGTTTCAGATGGAACATACAAGCTCATACTGTTGAACCTGAAGTGTCTAATGAACAGACTACTAATGAAGGATTTGATGCAAACATTTTAGTCGGGCATGTAGTGCCTAATGAGGGCTCTAATGCTAGCATTTTGCAAGCTCCTCTTGAAGGATTTAGTCGAGCTGATATTGAACCTGATCCGGGACTCCGAAAACAAATCGAAGATTATAGTACCCCTGAAATTAGAGATGCAGTGAGGAGGGAGTATTTAGCGAAAGGTCCATCTCAGCCATATGGGCATGTTTTTCCTCGCAACATTACAACAGATAATAGAGTATTCAGAGAAGATATACATTGATCCAGAAGAACAATATCATTTGGATGGTCAGCTCAAGATATACATTGATATGATGAAAAGGTCTCCTACTTTTTGTGGTTGTGACAGCCTTGCTAATCTTGCTCTCAAGTTGGTTGAAACCAAGGAACATTTACATTTTCCTTTGGTTTACCGTCTCATCAAACTTGCTTTGACATTGCCGGTAGCGACGGCATCGGTTGAAAGAGTTTTCTCAGTAATTAATATCATAAAAACAGATTTGAGAAATAAGATAGGTGATGATTGGTTGACTGATATGATGATATGCTATGTTGACAGAGATATATTTGCTGGAATTGATGACAAGCAAATTATAGTACATTTTCATGGCTTGAGGGATCGTAGAGGCCATCTACCACAACCTCCTCGTATCATTACAACTTAGGGTAAATAATTTTCTTATCTATTGTTTCAAATTATTGGCATGCATGTGTAAGATATACATACTGATATGCAGTTTGTGGATTAATTGGTTGTAGGTGCCAATCAGACTCGGATATTTTGGTCCAGAGAAGGAATGATTCAAGCAGCTAGTCATGTTAGTAGTCCTCATTCACCTGGTTGTATTTTGTGTTTTTTGGTGCCTACATCATCTAGTTGTTGAGAATCTGGAACTACTTTGGATCATTAGCTTGTTTTTAGAGTGCATCTAGCTTCATATTTCTCAAGCCATGTTGATTTTAAGAGTGTGCATGCCTTCGTATCTGTTAAGTTAATTTTTCGCCCCGGGTAACTTGAATTCCTGGATCCGCCACTGGCGGCGGAGGCGGTGGTGGTCGCCTAACGGCATCCAGAGTTCGCTTCGCTTTCACCGGATCTATTTTCTCCTCTTCAGGTGGGCGTTTCGGTGCGAGCTGACGTTTCACATCGGCATCCACGATCTCGTCGAGTTCCTCCTCAGACCTCTCGTAGGGTAACTTGGGAAGAGGCTTGAGGCTTGGGCCGTATCTGAATCTCCTCTGTTTCGTACTGCTGCTAGCCGCCGGAGCGGCGGCGCCTCTCTTCCGCTGTTGCTTAGGCGGCGGAGGAGGCGGAGTTCGATGACGCAGCGGAGACAGCTGAGGCGGAGTAGGATTCTGCTGAGGGGCCTCCTCCGTCGGTGTCCGCTGAGGCGGCGGAGACGGCTGACGCGCTGGAGACGACTCAGGCAGCGGAGACGGCTGACGCACCGGAGACGGTTGACGCACCGGAGACGGCTGACGCACGGGAGACGACTCAGGCACCGGGGCCTCCTCCGCCTGAGTCTACTGAGGCGGCGTCCAGTATGGAAGCACGATGTGTTCCTTTCTCCATAGACAGGTAGTCCTTAAGGCATATCGAATAAGAAGCTCCCCTTCACCTGTAGGGTACTCAAGCTCCAGCCCATCAAATCCGTCCATTATTTCATCCACCCCGACAATAGCAAAGCCAGCTGGAACCGGAGTGCAATGGAAAGTTGCATCAGGTCGAGGAGGTAAGACAGAGCTGGCCGCCGTCTTAAAGGTCAGGTTATGGCATTTTAGCACACAATGTTCATTATGCGTGATACCATCCACGGGGTAGCGAGGAGTCGTGCTATCAGGATGAACGAGCTCAGTGGAAGCCACGCTGCTTCTCCGCTGAGATGGTGGGGTAGCATCGTGGGTAGTCTCCAATGAAGGATCTTCGTGCCGCTGAGATGGTTGGCCGGTAGCTCGCTGGCTCTCAAGTGCCTCTAGTTTCGTTAATCTTTCATTCAACTTCTGCATTTCGCTTGCTTCCTCTTTCTTCTTTCTTTGTCGGCTTCTGTAACCAGCGCTTTCGGGAAACCCAACCTTCCACGGAATGGAGCCTGATGTGCCTCGTGTTCGTCCAGGGTGTTCAGGATTCCCGAGGGCAAATGACAGCTCATCCTTCTCTCTGTCGGGAACGAACGTCCCTTCCAGCGATTTCTTGATTGTTTCCTCAAGCTTTTTGAATGGTATTGCAAGTTGAGCTTTCGTCCAGACACACTTCCCTGTTTCTGGGTCCAAAGTTCCCCCAACCCCGAAGAACCAAGTCCTTGCCCGATCTGGCCAGTGCAATGTCTCTGGTTAGACATCTTTAGCAAGCAGGTCTTGCTCAGCTTTGTCCCACGTAGGCCGGGCTTTTCTATAGCCACCTGACCCCGTAACATGGTGATACTCCTTCCTTGCGGCATTTTTCTTATTTTTAAGTGACATGTTCTTAGCCTTCTCTGATTTCTTGTAGGCCACAAATGCGGGCCAGTGATCTCTCATCTTCTCATATTGACCTCTGAATTCTGGAGTCTTGTCTTTCTCGACAAACTTCTTGTTCAATACTTTCTTCCAGTTCTTGAATAGTTCTGCCATCTTCTTAAGAGCAAACGCCCTGACCTTTCGCTGTATAACTGGGTTATTCGGATCCTCCTCTGGCGGTAGACTGAAATTTCTCATCAAATTGGTCCAAAGATCATCTTTCAGTCTATCGTTGACATAAGGAACTTGAGGGTCCTTCTTCTTATTCCATTATTGGCAGCTGATCGGGACGATGTCCCTAACAACCACTCCGCACTGATGTATAAATTTGTTCTTGGTCCGGTAGGGAGCAATCGGTTGGCCTTCTGGAGAGACTTCTTCGATCGTGAACCTTTCTTGCGCGTCCAACCTTCTCATCGGGCCTCGTCTCCTTACCGAAGTGGAGCTCGATCCAGATGGCTAATTAAAAGAAGAAAGAAGCGTTAATATATGTACATACAAAAAAATTAATGCATCTAGTCAGCAGAGGATTAATTAATATATACCTCACCGGACTTTGAAGCAGTTATGGCTCCCTTCTCCATTCGATCACCGGAGCCGTCATGATCTCCTTCGTCCCCAGTTCGATCACCGGAGCAGTCATGATCTTCTTCCTCCTCACCGGAGCCGCCATCCTCTCTTTCCTCGCCATCGGTCTCGTTGAGAAACGACAAGCAGGTGAGATCGATATCACCTCCCTCTCGTATTATATCCCCCAACAACTGTTCTTTTTCTAAGTCTCTGTCCGCCATAGTTTCTGCAAATATTACAACGTGGCAATATACAACCATGAGAGATGGATTAGTGGCAAACATAGACTTAATCACAACAAGGAATCATATGCATATGAGCAATGGATTAGTGGGAAACATCATGCAAAGTTCACAAGTTTTATAACAGTCGGTTTCAGACGATCGTCGAGGACTCCTCCCCCCTCATGTCTGATGAGTCACCCTATCTTTCGAGAGAGGATACTTTGCGGACCGCCTCTCTCATGGTCGTTTGTAGTGAAGGTTGAATGGCCCAATATGCTTAGCATAGTATTTTGACGGGGATGGTGGGTTTCGGGTTCGGGTATTACTGAAACGGGTTTGAACCCGAGACCGCCTCTCTCATGGTCCTCGAGGATACTTGCGGACCCCCACCCCCCTCATGTCGAAGTTATCATTCTACGAACATATGAAAATTCTCAAGTGCATTATGTTTATATGGTGGGACTGGCAACCTACGAAGCACCGATACAGCGACACTGATACGGTGATACGGGTACGGCGATACAGGATACGACAATTTCTAAAAACAGCAATAAGGCGATACGGTAAACATATATAAGTAATAATAAAATGACATGGACTGTCTCATTTTAAAAATCTCACTGTGGGGGATACAGCATAGTAAACATATATAAGTAATAATAAAATGACATGGACTGGACATTGATACGGTAAACATATACGGTAAACATATATAAGCAATAAGGCGATACGGCAATACGGGATACGACAATTAACAAGAACTCTCAAAAAGCAACAAGCCATCAGCATCAACATGCAAGCCATGTTCAATGGGCTCACTGTGGGGGCAGGGGCCGGTGCGGCCACATCGAGGCCGGCAGGGGCGCGGCGATGGCGACGGGGCAGGGGGAGGCGACGGCGGGGAAGGGCGAGGCGACGGCGACGGCGGGGCAGGGCGAGGCGACGGCGACGGCGACGTAGGGGGCAGGGCGCGGTGACGGCGACGACGACGTAGGGGCAGGGGCGCGACGACGGCGGGGCAGGGCGAGGCGACGGTGACGGCGGGCCAGGCGACGGCGACAGCGGGGCAGGGCGAGGCGACGGCGACGTCGACGTAGGGGCAGGGCGCAGCGACGGCGACGACGACGTAGGGGCAGGGGCGCGACGACGGCGGGGCAGGGCGAGGCGACGGCGATGGCGGGGCAGGGCGCGGCGACGGCGACGGGGAGGAGGGCGCGCGAGGAGGTCCGGCGCCGGCGACGGTCAGCGGGCTCGGGGACGGCAAAATCCGGCAGCCTGGCGGCGTCGATGTCATCGTCGGCGCCGAGGAGAGAAGAAACTGCAATGGATTGGAAAAACTGCTAAGTCCCGCTTATATAGCCGCCCCTTTAGTCCCGGTTGGTGGCTCCAACCGGGACTAATGCCCCCCTTTAGTCCCGGTTGGTGCCACCAACCGGGACTAAAGGTCAATTTTCAGCAGCCCAAAGGGCGGGAAGCAGGGACCTTTAGTCCCGGTTGGTGGCACCAACCGGGACTAAAGGGGGGCATTAGTCCCGGTTGGTGGCACCAACCGGGACTAAAGGGTTGTGCTTCCCGTACCAAAAGTTTAGTCCCACCTCGCTAGTCGAGAGGGGCTCGGAGTGGTTTATAAGTGCTGCTGCCGGTGCCCTCTCGAGCTCCTCTCTAATGCAGGCAATACATGCCTATTTGACGCCCTGTTGGGCCTGCTGGCACTGCGGGCCTGCATCCTGGCCCATTTGTAGGGTTTGTAGTCGTATGCAGGCCGTTGTGCCTAGTATGCGGGCCTTTTTTTGCATATATTATGATTTTTAATGTTATTTTTTGCATATGTTATTTTTAGTTATATAATTTTAGTTGCATAAATTTTATATAATTTTAGTTGCATAAGTTTTATTTTTTATTGGTTCTTTTTAGTTGATTCCTTTTGCTATTAGAGTTTTATAAAAGCTTTTTAGTTTCTATTAAAGCTTGTAACAAAATATACTTTATGAAAATTCATTTTACTATTAAAGTTTTTAACTCAAGATTTTTTCTGCATTCAATATGCACCATTCAAAGCCACATCATCACTTTTCAACCCTTTTCTGACTTCATTTGCTATTTTTCATGCATTTCATGATTTATTTTGAGCTAAGATGACCCTGAGATTGAAAAGCACTGCAAATGAACTCTGAAATGGTTGAAAATTGGCATGGTATCATAATTTCACCCACGTAGCATGTGCTAAAAAGTTGAGGGGGTTACAGCAAAAACTGGATGCACTTCGTGTACGAACTGGACAATCTCTTTCGAAGTGTCAGGGTTTTGGACGAAAACTCTTCTGTTACAAAAGGATTTCAATTTTTTAAACATATTTGAACTCAAGACTTTTTCTGCATTCAATATGCACCATTCAAAGCCACATCATCACTTTTCAAACCTTTTCTGACTTCATTTGCTATTTTTCATGCATTTCATGATTTATTTTGAGCTAAAATGACCCTGAGATTGAAAAGAACTGCAAATGAACTCTGAAATGGTTGAAAATTGGCATGGTATCATAATTTCACCCACGTAGCATGTGCTAAAAAGTTGAGAGGGTTACGGCAAAAACTGGATGCACTTTGTGTACGAACTGGACAATCTCTTTCGAAGTGTCAGGGTTTTGGACAAAAACTCTTCTGTTACAAAAGGATTTCAATTTTTTAAACATATTTGAACTCAAGACTTTTTCTGCATTCAATATGCACCATTCAAAGCCACATCATCACTTTTCAAACCTTTTCTGACTTCATTTGCTATTTTTCATGCATTTTATGATTTATTTTGAGCTAAAATGACCCTGAATTGAAAAGCACTGCAAATGAACTCTGAAATGGTTGAAAATTGGCATGGTATCATAATTTCACCCACGTAGCATGTGCTAAAAAGTTGAGAGGGTTACGGCAAAAACTGGATGCACTTCGTGTACGAACTGGACAATCTCTTTCGAAGTGTCAGGGTTTTGGACAAAAACTCTTCTGTTACAAAAGGATTTCAATTTTTTAAATGTATTTGAACTCAAGACTTTTTCTGCATTCAATATGCACCATTCAAAGCCACATCATCACTTTTCAAACCTTTTCTGACTTCATTTGCTATTTTTCATGCATTTCATGATTTATTTTGAGCTAAAATGACCCTGAATTGAAAAGCACTGCAAATGAACTCTGAAATGGTTGCAAGTTGGCATGGTATCATCATTTCACCCACATAGCATGTGCTAAAAAGTTGAGAGGGTTACGGCAAAAACTGGATGCACTTCGTGTACAAACTGGACAATCTCTTTTGAAGTGTCAGGGTTTCGGATGAAAACTCATCTGTTACAAAAGGATTTCAATTTTTTAGTTCATTCTTTTAAAAAAATAAATACTTTGATAATTTTAGTTAATATTATTTTGATTCTTTGTAGTTCATTCTTTTTAGTTAATGTTTTAGTTGATTCTTTTTAGTTCATTCTTTTTAGTTAATATTTTAGTTGATTATTTTTAGTTCATTCTTTTTAACAAATAAATACTTTGATAATTTGATAAATACTTTGATAAATACATAATAGAGATAAAAGTGTTCGCCATTGCAAACACTACTCCTCGTCCGGATCAGAATACCCCCAAGCAGGAGATACTAGCGGTACGAGGTGACGCTGCCCATAATTGAAGATTCCAATCCTGCGGTACAACTCGTATGCAACGTACCCATCTATTGCTGCATACTCAATGTTGATAGGGTCAAGTGGGGTCTTCTCCCAATGTTGGTGCCCTGACTTGGGGAATTTTGTCTTCATATCAGCGTAGTCCTCGTCGATCAGGGCGGCTGCCATATCAGCCATTGAAGTCTTGTCATGCTCAAGCCTGAACCTGCCCTGAAGATCAATGTGGCATTCAGCTGGTATCTCAATACCCCAGGTGTGCCTCATCTTGATCTTTTCATTCGTTATATCAACGCTAGCAAAATATATGCCGCTGCGAAGGAACTCCATGAGTTTTGGACAGTGCTTGTCACTACTGCAACAACAAAATGGAACAAATGTGTTAAATACTGCTGCAACAAGTATATTTTAGAACAAGTATAATAAGAATCATAACACGTATATTTTAGAACAGGTATAATAAGAATCATAACAAGTATATTTCGGCACAAGTATAATATAAGAATCATAACAAGTATAATAAGAATCATATAATTAACAAGTATAATAAGAATCATAACAAGTATAATAAGAATCATAGCAAGTTTCCTATTCCTATGCATTTCCTATCCTATGAATCAAAAGAAGCCCCTAAACTATGACATGTTCTCCCACGATGGCCAATATGCATCTACAAGGAAAATTCTTATGCAATTTTCCTATCCTATTCCTATCCTCCTATTCCTATTCCTATGCAATTTTCCTAATCCTCCTATTCCTATGCAATTTTCTATTCCTATGCAATTTTCCTATGAATCAAAGAAAAGCCCCAATTTTCCTATGAATCAAAGAAAAGCCCCAATTTTCCTATGCATTTTTCCTATGAATCAAGGAAACTATGACATGTTCTCGACATTCCCAATCCTCATATTCCTATGCAATTTTCCTATCCTATGAATCAAAGAAAAGCCCCAATTAAAACTATGACAAGTTTCGTATTACCTTGCCCACTGGAAGACCATGACATGTTGCTTCAAACAAAGTTGGACGACGGCAACATTGCGACCATCGACCGTGTACTCGAGATCGAGGCCCATGAACTTGTGTTTCTCCTCTTGAAGCCATTCCTCGAACATGGAAAGAAAACCCTCGACTTTGGCGCTATCGTTCATGTAGATGACATGGAGATTGGTCGTGCCATGTGCGAGCACGTTCCCGTAGCGAGTTCGTGGATTTATGGTGGAGGATGGGGAAGAAGAGAGGAGAGGGAGACGAACAGAAATGGAGGCCGGTCGTGTTACTGTAGCGTTTCCGATGTATATGATCTCGCGCGGAACAACTTCCAAGGCGCGGGATTTGAACGGTTGGGACCTTTAGTCCCGGTTTGAGCCACGAACCGAGACTAAAAGGGCTCGCGCCAGGCGAACGGTTGCCACCACCCCTTTAGTCCCGGTTGGTGTCACCAACCGGGACTAAAGGTCCCGTTCGAACCGGGACTGATGCATGACGAACCCCGGCCGGCGTCCTAGCCACTCGAACCGGGACTAATGCTCACATTAGTCCCGGTTCGTAACACGACCGGGACTAAAGCTCTGATCCGGCCTGGACCAAAGACCTGTTTTCTACTAGTGACACCATAAGAATTACATTGGATTTATCCCAGAGGAGATCATTGTAGTGAAGATCCGAACGAGAGAGAGGCCATCTATAGATGACTACTATTACGGACCCATAGGTCCTGAAATAAATACTCACACATAATCATGGATGTAGTAAGGTTGATGAAGCGGCCTCCCGTGGTGGCTTTCCGATCTGGCTGTGCACCGGAACATCATGCTACTTCTTGAGCTTGCGTTGGTTTTCCCTTGAAGAGGAAAGGGTGATGCAGCAAAGTAGATAAGTATTTCCCTCAGTTGTTGAGAACCAAGGTATCAATCCAGTAGGAGATACAAGCAAGTCCCCAATCTTCGCACCTACACAAACAATCAAACTCTTACACCCAACGCTATAAAGGGGTTGTCAATCCCTTCACGGTTATTTGCAAGGATGAGATCTGATAGAGATAGATATAAAAGATTGCTAAAACGAAAAGTAAAACAAAACTAAAAAGATTGCAGCAAAGTATTTTTGGTATTTTTGGTTTATAGATCTGAAAATATAATATGGAAAAATAGACCCGGGGGGCATAGGTTTCACTAGAGGCTTCTCTCATGAAGGAAAATAATACGGTGGGTGAACAAATTACTGTCGAGCAATTGATAGAAAAGCGCATAGTTATGACGATATCCAAGGCAATGATTATGCATATAGGCATCACGTCCGTGTCAAGTAGACCGAAACGATTCTGCATCTACTACTATTACTCCACACATCGACCGACTCCTGCCTGCATCTAGAGTATTAAGTTCATGAAGAACAGAGTAACGCATTAGGTAAGACGACATGATGTAGAGGGATAAACTCAAGCAATATGATGAAAACCCCATCTTTTTATCCTCGATGGCAACAATACAAATACGTGCCTCACTACCCCTACTTTGTCACTGGGCGAGGACACCGCAAGATTGAACCCAAAACTAAGCACTTCTCCCATTGCAAGAATTACCAATCTAGTTGGCCAATCCAAACCAATAACTCGAAGAGACTTGCAAAGATATGAAATCATCAAAGGTCTGCGGTGAACTACTCACGCATCATCGGAGGGGCAATGAAGTTGATGTAGATGCACTCCATGATCGAATCCCCCTCCGGCAGATTACCGGAAAAGGCTCCAAGATGGGATCTCACGGGAACAGAGGCTTCCGGCGGCGGAAAAGTATTTTCGTGGCTCTTTTTGATATTGGGGGAATATTTGGGAATTTATAGGCCGAAGAATAGGGTTAGAGGACCTGCAAGGGGGGCCACAAGCCAGGGGGGTGCCCCCCCTAGGGCGCGCCCTGCAGGCTTTTGATCTCCCGGCAGGTCTCCTGCCTTCATCTCCAAGTCTGGTAGGTTTCTTCTAGTCCAAGAAAAATCATCGCGAAGATTTTATTCCGTTTGGACTCCATTTAATATTCCTTATCTACAATACTCAAAAACAAGGAAAAAACAGAAACTGGCACTAGGCTCTAGATTAATAGGTTAGTCCCAAAAATAATATAAAATAGCATATTAATGCATATAAAACATCCAAAACGGATAATATAATAGCATGGAACAATCAAAAATTATAGATACGTTGGAGACGTATCAAGCATCCCCAAGCTTAATTCCTGCTCGTCCTCGAGTAGGTAAATGATAAAAACAGAATTTTTGATGTGGAATGCTACCTAACATATTTATCCATGTAATATTCTTTATTGTGGCATGAATATTCAGATCCGTAAGATTCAAAACAAAAGTTTAATATTGACATAAAAACAATAATACTTCAAGCATACTAACAAGGCAATTCTGTCCTTTCGAAATAACACGGTCTCAGAAAGCTATCCCTACAAAATCATATGGTCTGGCTATGCTCCATCTTCCCCACACAAAGTATTTAAATCATGCACAACCCTGATGACAAGTCAAGCAATTGTTTCACACCTTTTATGTTCTCAAACCTTTTCAACTCTTACGCAATACATGAGCGTGAGCCATGGATATAGTACTATAGGTGGAATAGAATATGGTGGAGGTTGTGAGGAAAAGGAGAAGATAGTCTCACATCAACTAAGCGTATCAACGGGCTATGGAGATGCCCATCAATAGATATCAATGTGAGTGAGTAGGGATTGCCATGCAACGGATGCACTAGAGCTATAAGTGTATGAAAGCTCGAAAAGAAACTAAGTGGTTGTGCATAATGATGAAAAATGCCACTAGTTATATGAAAGTGACAAAATAGGAGACTCTCTATCATGAAGATCATGGTGCTACTTTGAAGCACAAGTGTGGAAAAAGATAGTAGCATTGTCCCTTCTCTCTTTCTCTCATTTTTTATTATTTTGGTGGGCATCTTTGGCCTCTTTTTTTTGGGCTTCATTGGCCTCTTTTATTATTTGTAAAGTCCGGAGACTCATCCCAACTTGTGAGGGAATCATAGCTTCCATCATCCTTTTCTCTCACGGGACAATGCTCTAATAATGAAGATCATCACACTTTTATTTACTTACAACTCAAGAATTACAACTCGATACCTAGAACAAAATATGACTCTATATGAATGCTTCCGGTGGTGTACCGGGATGTGCAACCATCTAGCCTAGCAAATGACATCAAAAAACGGACAAGCCATGAAAACATCATGCTAGCTATCTTACGATCATGCAAAGCAATATGAAAATGATGGTGCGTGTCATGAAAAACGGAACGGTGGGAGTTGCATGGCAATATATCTCGGAATGGCTATGGAAATGCCATAATAGGTAGGTATGGTGGCTGTTTTGAGGAAGGGTATATGGTGGGTTTAATGCACCGGCGAAAGTTGCGCGGTACTAGAGAGGCTACCAAAGGTGGAAGGGTGAGAGTGCGTATAATCCATGGACTCAACATTAGTCATAAAGAACTCACATACTTATTGCAAAAGTCTATTAGTTATCGAAGCAAAGTAGGGGAGAGGTTGGTAGGAGTTAACCATCGCGCGCTCCCGACCCTCACACAAAGGATGACAATCATTAAACAAATCATGCTCCGACTTCGTTACATAACGGTTCACCATACGTGCATGCTACAGGAATCACAAACTTTAACACAAGTATTTCTACCAATCCACAATTACTCACTAGCATGACTCTCATATCACCATCTTTATATCTCAAAACTATATGCAAGGAATCAAACTTCTCATAGTATTCAATGCACTTTATATGAAAGTTTTTATTATATCCCTCTTGGATGCCCATTATATTAGGACTAAATTCATAACCTAAACCAATTACCATGCTGTTTAAAGACTCTCAAAATAATATAAGTGAGGTACGAGAGTTCAATTATTTCTACAAAATAAAACACCACCGTGCTCTAAAAAAATATAAGTGAAGCACTAGAGCAACATTGCCTAGCTCAAAAGATATAAGTGAAGCACATAGAGTATTCTAATAAATTCACGATTAATGTGTGTCCCCCTCAAAATATGTGTGCAGCAAGGATGATTGTGGCAAACTAAAAAGCAAAGACTCATATCATACAAGACGCTCCAAGCAAAACACATATCATGTGGTGAATAAAAATATAGCCTCAAGTAAATTTACCGATGGATTGAAGACAAAAGAGGGGATGCCTTCCGGGGCATCCCCAAGCTTAGGCTCTTTGGTATCCTTGAATATGGCTTGGGGTGCCTTGTGCATCCCCAAGCTTAGGATCTTGCCACTCCTTATTCCATAGTCCATCAAATCCTTACCCAAAACTTGAAAACTTCACAACACAAAACTCAACAGAAAACTCGTGAGATCCGTTAGTATAAGAAAAATAAACCACCACTTTTAGGTACTGTTGTGAACTCATTATTTATTTATATTGGTGTAATATCTACTGTATTCCAACTTCTCCATGGTTCATACCCCTCGATACAACCCATAGATACATCAAAATAAGCAAACAACACAAAGAAAACAGAATCTGTCTAAAACAGAACAGTCTGTAGCAATCTATAGACTTCGAATACTTCTGTAACTCCAAAAATTCTGAAAAATTAGGAAAATCAGGGAAATTTGTATAGCAATCTTGTGTAAAAATTTCAGACTCATTCGACCCTCTGGTGAATTTATAAAATTCCTGGACTGAGCGCAAAAGTTTCTGTTTTTCAGCAAAATCAAATCAACAATCACCGTAGACCATCCCAAAGGACTTACTTGGCTCAAACACTAATTTAAACAATAAAAAACAATTACTACAGAGTTAATAATGTGTAAAACACAGAATCAAAAACAAACAAAAATAAAAACATAAAATAAAATTGGGTTGCCTCCCAACAAGCGCTATTGTTTAACGCCCCTAGCTAGGCATGATGATTTCAATGATGCTCACATAAAAAGTAGTAATTGAAATATGCAAAAGAGCATCATGAATCTCATGAAAAACACATTTAAGTCTAACACACTTCCTATGCATAGGGATTTTGTTAGCAAACAATTTATGGGAACAAGAATCAACTAGCATAGGAAGGCAAAACAAGCATAACTTCAAAACTTTAAACACATAGAGAGGAAACTTGATATTATTGCAATTCCTACAAGCATATGTTCCCCCCTCATAATGAATTTCAGTAGCATCATTAAGGAATTCAACAATATAACTATCACATAAATCATTCTTTTCATGATGCACAAGCATAGAATTTTCATTACTCTCCACATAAGCAAATTCCTTTTTATCCATAGTAGTGGGAGCAAACTCAACAAAATAACTATCATGAGACACTTGATTGACATAACCAGATTGCAAATTAAAACCATGATGATAAGTTTCACCATCATCATGAATAGGAGGCATGCAAACATCATAATAAATTTGCTCATCAAAACTTGGGGGACTAAAAATATCATCTTCATCAAACATAGCATCCCCAAGCTTGTGGCTTTGCATATCATAAGCATCATGGATATTTAGAGAATTCATACTAGCAACATTGCAATCATGCTCATCATTCAAGGGACTATCATGAATCACCTTATAAATTTCTTCTTTCACCACTTCATCAAAATTTTCAGATTCATGATTTTCAAACAAAACTTCATAGAGATAATAAAGTGCACTCAACTCACTAGCAATTGGTTCATCATAATTTGGCCTTTTGAAAAGATTAGCAATTGGATGAGGATCCATATCAATAGATTTTTAGCAAGCGAAGATGCAAGCAAATAGAAGGCACATGGCAACACAAGCAAACAAAAAGAGATCCGGCGAGAAAAAGGCGAATAAAACGGCAAACTGGTGAAGTGGGGGAGAGGAAAACAAGAGGCAAATGGCAAATAATGTAAATGCAAGAGATGAGTTTGTGATGGGTACTTGGTAGGCTTGATGTAGATCTCCCCGGCAATGGCGCCAGAAATCCTTCTTGCTACTTCTTGAGCTTGCGTTGGTTTTCCCTTGAAGAGGAAAGGGTGATACAGCAAAGTAGTTAAGTATTTCCCTCAGTTGTTGAGAACCAAGGTATCAATCTAGTAGGAGATACAAGCAAGTCCCCAATCTTCGCACCTACACAAACAATCAAACTCTTGCACCCAATGCTATAAAGGGGTTGTCAATCCCTTCACGGTTATTTGCAAGGATGAGATCTGATAGAGATAGATATAAAAGATTGCTAAAACGAAAAGTAAAACAAAAGTAAAACGATTGCAGCAAAGTATTTTTGGTATTTTTGGTTTATAGATCTGAAAATATAATATGGAAAATAGACCCGGGGGTCATAGGTTTCACTAGAGGCTTCTCTCATGAAGGAAAATAATACGGTGGGTGAACAAATTACTGTCGAGCAATTGATAGAAAAGCGCATAGTTATGACGATATCCAAGGCAATGATTATGCATATAGGCATCACGTCTGTGTCAAGTAGACCGAAACGATTCTGCATCTACTACTATTACTCCACACATCGACCGACTCCTGCCTGCATCTAGAGTATTAAGTTCATGAAGAACAGAGTAACGCATTAGGTAAGATGACATGATGTAGAGGGATAAACTCAAGCAATATGATGAAAACCCCATCTTTTTATCCTCGATGGCAACAATACAAATATGTGCCTCGCTACCCCTACTTTGTCACTAGGTGAGGACACCGCAAGATTGAACCCAAAACTAAGCACTTCTCCCATTGCAAGAACTACCAATCTAGTTGGCCAAACCAAACCAATAACTCGAAGAGACTTGCAAAGATATGAAATCATGCATATAAGAATTCAGAGAAGATTCAAATAATATTCATAGATAATCTGATCATAAACCCACAATTCATCGGATCTTGACAAACACACCGCAAAAGAGTATTACATCGGATAGATCTCCATGAAGATCATGAAGAACATGGTATTGAAGAACAAAGAGAGAGAAGAAGCCATCTAGCTACTAGCTATGGACCGGAAGGTCTACGGTGAACTACTCACGCATCATCGGAGGGGCAATGTTATAACCCACAAGTATAGGGGATCGCAACAGTTTTCGAGGGTAGAGTATTCAACCCAAATTTATTGATTCGACACAAGGGGAGCCAAAGAATATTCTCGAGTATAAGCAGCTGAGTTGTCAATTCAACCACACCTGAAAGACTTAGTATCTGCAGCAAAGTATTCAGTAGCAAAGCAGTATGGAAGTAACGGTAACAATGGCAAAGTGACAGTAGCAGTTTTGTAGTGATTGTAACAGTAGCAACGGAAAAGTAACTTAGCAAAGATCAATATGCGAAAAGCTCGTAGGCAATGGATCAGTGATGGATAATTATGTCGGATGGCATTCATCATGCAACGGTTATAACATAGGGTGACACAGAACTAGCTCCAATTCATCAATGTAATGTAGGCATGTATTCCATATATAGTCATACGTGCTTATGGAAAAGAACTTGCATGACATCTTTTGTCCTACCCTCCCGTGGCAGCAGGGTCCTAATGGAAACTAAGGGATATTAAGGCCTCCTTTTAATAGAGAACCGGACCAAAGCATTAGCACTTAGTGAATACATGAACTCCTCAAACTACGGTAATCACCGGAAAGAATCCCAGTTATTGTCACCCTGGGGGATGCGGATCATAACTCGTAATAGGTGTCTACAACTTGCAAGATAGGATCAAGAACACATATATATTCATGAAAACATAATAGGTTCAGATCTGAAATCATGGCACTCGGGCCCTAGTGACAAGCATTAAGCATAGCAAAGTCATAGCAACATCAATCTCAGAACATAATGGATACTAGGGATCAAACCCTAACAAAATTAACTCGATTACATGGTAAATCTCATCCAACCCATCACCTTCCAGCAAGCCTACGATGAGATTACTCACGAACGGCAGAGAGCATCATGAAATTGGTGATGAAGGATGGTTGGTGATGACGACGGCGTCGATTTCCCCTCTCCGGAGCCCAAAACGGACCCCAGATCTGCCCTCCCGAGGAAGAACAGGAGGTGGCGGCGGCTCCGTATCGTAAAACGCGATGAACTCTTCTCTTTGATTTTTTTTCTCCATGGATGTGAATATATAGAGTTGGAATCGAGGTCGGAGGAGCCACAGGGGGGCCACAAGCCACCAGGGCGCGCCCTCCTGGCTTGTGGCCAACAGGTGGACCCCTTGGCTTGATTCTTTTGCCAATATTTTTTATTAATTCCAAAAATATTCTTCGTAAATTTTTAGGTCAATCCGAGAACTTTTATTTCTGCACAAAAATCACACCAAGGCAATTCTGCTGAAAACAGCGTCAGTCCGGGTTAGTTCCATTCAAATCATGCAAATTAGAGTCCAAAACAAGGGCAAAAGAGTTTGGAAAAGTAGATACGATGGAGACGTATCAACTCCCCCAAGCTTAACCCATTGCTTGTCCTCAAGCAATTCAGTTGACAAACTGAAAGTGATAAAGAAAAACTTTTACAAACTCTGTTTGATCTTGTTGTTGTAAATATGTCTAACTGATATTCAGATTTTCAGCAAAGATTATAGACTAACCACATTCACAATAACATTTAGGTCTCACATTTACTCATATCAATGGCATAATCAACTAGCGAGCAATAATAATAAATCTCGGATGACAACAATTTTATCAAAACAATCATGATACAATATGATATAATGGTATCTCGCTAGCCCTTTCTGAGACCGCAAAACATAAATGCAGAGCACCTCTGAAGAACAAGGACTGACTAGACATTGTAATTCATGGTAAAAGAGATCCAGTCACAATCATACTCAATATCAATTAATAACAAAACATATAAATGACGGTGGTGCTCTCTAACTGGTGCTTTTTATAAGAGGAGGATGACTCAACAGTAAAGTAAATAGATAGGCCCTTCGCAGAGGGAAGCAGGGATTTGCAGAGGTGCCAGAGCTCGAGCTTTTAAAACAGAGATGAATATAATTTTGAGCGATATGCTTTCATTGTCAACATAACAACTGAGAGATCTCGGTATGTTCCATGCTAGATACATTATAGGCGGTTCCCAAACAGAATAGTAAAGTTTTTACTCCCCCTCCACCAATCAATCACACTCCACGACGGGCCGAATCCACGGGTACCGTCCATACAAACAACAATCCTGGGGGAGTTTTGTTTCATTATATTTTGATTTGATTTTTGAGCATGGAACTGGGCATCCCGAATACCAGCCACTTTCTCATGAATGATAGTGAATCAACACATATCGTGAGAATAACCCGCCTAGCATGGAAGATGCTGACAGCCCCTAGTCACTACATGAGCGGTTCGGGCATACAAAACAGAATATTATTTGAAGGTTTAGAGTTTGGCAATGTAAATTTACTTGGAACGGCAGGTAAATACCGCATATATGTAAGTATGGTGGACTCATATGGAACAACTTTGGGTTTATGGAAATGGATGCACAAGCAGTATTCCCGCTTAGTACAGGTGAAGGCTAGCAAGAGACTGGGAAGCGACCAACTAGAGAGCGACAACAGTCATAAACATGCATTGAGATTAACCAACATTGAATGCAAGCATGAGTAGGATATAAATTACCATGAACATAAATATCGTGGAGGCTATGTTGATTTTTGTTTCAACTACATGCGTGAACATGTGCCAAGTCAAGCCACTTGAATCATTCAGAGGAGGATACCATTCTATCATACTACATCACAACCATTTTAAAATGCATGTTGGCACTCAAGACAAACCATTATACACTCTTAGCTATTTAAGCATGGCATGAGTAACTATAATCTCTAATTGTCATTGCAAACATGTTTCATCCATAATGAGCTGAATCCAGAACGATGAGCTAATCATATTTACAAAAACAAAATAGGTCGAGTTCATACCAGCTTTTCTCCATCTCAATCACTTCATCATATATCGTCATTATTGCCTTTCACTTGTACGACCGAACGGTGTGAATAATAATAAGAGTGCACATGCATTGGACTAAGCTGGAATCTGCAAACAATAACTCAAAGGAGAAGGCAAGGTAATATGGGCTCTTTGTAAGATAAACAATAATGCATATGAGAGCCACTCATCATTTTCATTGTGGTCTTCTCCTTACGACCCAAAGAAAGAAATTTCAAAACAAGAACGAGAAAAACTATTTACACGGGAAAGCTCCCAACAAGCAAAAGAAGAACGAGAAATCTTTTTGGGTTTTCTTTTAATACTACAACTAAACAAACTAGGAAGTAAAGCTAGAACTAAATTATTTTTTCAAGGTTAATTAAACACACAGGAAGAAAGCGAAAAGAAGAAATAAACTACCATGGATGGTACAATGAAAAAGTATAAGCACCGACTACTAAGATGAGTGTGTGAACATGAATGTAATGTCGGTGAGAAATACGTACTCCCCCAAGCTTAGGCTTTTAGCCTAAGTTGGTCTAGGGCCATGGCTGGCCCGGATAATATCCAAGGTCATAGTTGGGGTTGTACTGGGCTGCGGCAGCTACTGCCTGAGCGGCTGCAGCGCGGAGGCGAGCGGCTTCCGCCTCTCTCTCGTACTCGTTTGCCTCCTCTCTAGTTATAAAGTGTCTCTGTTTTTCCTGAAAGTTAAAGAAGGCAGGAGCAGGAAGGGTAATATGGACAGCACGCTGTCTGTCAAAAATTAGTGGGTGCAGGAGGGATTGTTCGTTCCTCTCAAGAAACTGGTAGCGCACCATAGCCTCATAATCAAGAAAAGCAGGTGGTAACTCAATATCATTCCCCTTTATGGATACCCCAAGATATTTAGCTAAACGGGTGGCATAAATCCCGCCAAAGAAATCTCCTTCTTTGGCGTTCAAATGTAGCCTCCTGGCAATATTGGCCCCCAAATTATAACGTCTATCATTCATTACCGCACACTTGAGGACGCTAAGATCTGATGCACAAATGTGGCTATGATCATGTTTACCATTAATACATCTACCTATAAAGAGAGCGAAGTAATGTAAGGCAGGAAAGCGAATGCTCCCTATGGTAGCCTGTCTGATGTTCCTAGTTTCTCCCACACTGATGCTAGCAAGAAAATCGACATATTCAGTTTTGCGCGGCTTAATATAACTACCCCATTGTGGAATTGTGCATGCATCATTAAAATCTTCTAGGTCCATGGTAAAAGATTTATCATAAAGATCAAACAGGACAGAATGATTATTGCGCTCGGAAACTCAAATCTTCGCACAAATGAATCAGTGAGGTAATGAAACTGCTGACACTTATCTGACACGAAGTCCTCAAGGCCAGCATTTTGTACGTATTCGTCAAATTCTTCCTTGAAACCTGCTTGAACCATGAATTGATCCGACGGCCATTCGCAAGGCCGCACTTGTGCTTCCCTTGGTGGTTCAAAGCCAGGCTCACGTATAGCGATCCTTGGGCCTTGCTTCCTCGAGGGACCTCCTTGGTATGTCTTCCTAAACATTTTCCTTTTTTCTGTAAAATTTCTGAAATTTTTAGTGACTCAAAATAAAGGTGAACAAAACTCAACAAAACTTATAGCAACTACTCCCACAAGTGCCTAGGGACTATATCATGCATCAAAACTACTTGGGACCATACAAATTTGACATGCAAGCTCAAGAACAAGGTCACCACAGCAACAAAAATTTGCAATATATAAAGCACTAGAACAAAAACTAATTGGACCATTGGAGGAGTCACATACCGAAGATCAATCCCCCAAAATAGTTTTGCAAATGGAGCTTTGAGCAAGGAGATCGAAAATGGCAGCAAGCTGAGCTAGGACACGGGTTTGAGCAATGGTGGGATTTTTTCTAGAGGAAGACGAAGTGGATGGGTTCTGGAATAAGTGAGGGGGGCCTACGTGGGCCCCACAAGCCACCAGGGCGCGCCCAGGGGGGTGGGCGCGCCCTGCAGGCTTGTGGCCCATTGGTGCAGCCCCCTGATGTGTTCTCAGTGCCAAAAATTCTTAAATATTCCAGAAAAAATCATACCAAATTTTCAAGGAATTCTCAGAACTTTATTTTCAGGTCACTTTTTTATTGCACGGATAAATCAGAAAACAGAAGAATAATAGCGTTTTCACTTTATTTAATCTAAATAACAGAAAGTAAAAGTTGGGTACAGAAGGTTGTGCTTTCTAAATTCATCCATCTCATGCTCATCAAAAAGAATCCATCAATAAGGTTGATCAAGTCTTATTGACAAACTTTTTTCGAATGACACGGAACCGGAGAATTTTCGAATAACACTAGGTTACCTCAATGGGGATATGCATGTCCCCAACAATAAGTATATCATATTTCTTTTTGGCAGCAGGGAGAGGGAATTCAAAGTCTCCAATAATAATCGTTGAAATTTTTTCAATGGAGTTGATACTATGAACTTGAGGTTGTTTCTTCGGAAAGTGTACCGTATGCTCATTACCATTAACATGAAAAGTGACATTGCCCTTGTTGCAATCAATAACAGCCCTTGCAGTATTCAAAAAGGGTCTACCAAGGATGATCGACATACTGTCGTCCTCGGGAATATCAAGAATAACAAAGTCCGTTAGGATAGTAACATTTGCAACTACGACAGGCACATCCTCACAAATACCGATGGGTAAGGCAGTTGATTTATCAGCCATTTGCAAAGAGATTTCAGTAGGTGTCAACTTATTCAAATCAAGTCTACGATGCAAAGAGAAAGGCATAACACTAACACGAGCTCCAAGGTCACATAAAGCAGTTTTAACATAGTTTCCTTTAATAGAACATGGTATAGTAGGTACTCCGGGATCTCCTAATTTCTTTGGTATTCCACCCTTAAAGGTATAATTAGCAAGCATGGTGGAAATCTCAGCTTCCGGTATCTTTCTTTTATTTGTCACAATATCTTTCATATACTTAGCATAGGGAGACATTTTCAGAATATCAGTCAAGCGCATACGCAAAAAGACAGGTCTAAGCATTTCAACAAATCGCTCAAAATCCTCATCATCCTTTTTCTTGGATGGCTTAGGAGGAAAGGGCATGGGTTTCTGAACCCAAGGTTCTCTTTCTCTACCATGCTTCCTAGCAAAGAAGTCTCCTTTATCATATTTTTTATTCTTAGGTTGTGGGTTATCAAGATCAACAGCAGGTTCAATCTCCACATCATTATCATTACTAGGTTGAGCATCAACATGAACATCATCATTAATATTATCACTAGGCTCATGTTCATTACCAGATTGTGTCTCAGCATCAGAAATGGAAATATCATTTGGGTTTTCATGTGTATCTATAACAGGTTCACTAGTAGCATGCAAAGCCCTATCGTCATTCTTTTTCCTTTTATTACTGGGACGACTAGATGCATCAGTATTAATTCTCTGAGAATCTTGCTCAATTCTCTTAGGATGGCCCTCAGGATACAAAGGTTCCTGAGTCATTTTACCACCTCTAGTCACAACTCTAACAGAATGATCATTGTTCTTACCAATCATCTCATTAAGCAAATCATTTTGTGCCTTAAGTACTTGTTCTACTTGAGTAGTTACCATGGAAGCATGTTTACTAATAAGCTTAAGATCATTAACAGTTCTACTCATATAATCACCTAAGCGATCAAGCATGTAAGCATTATGTTTCAATTGTCTACTAACATAAGCATTGAAATTTTCTTGTTTAACAATAAAGTTATCAAACTCATCCAAGCATTGGCTAGCAGACTTATTATAAGGAATATCACCTTCATCAAATCTACGGAGGGAATTTACCTCTACTACCTATGTCGGGTTATCAAGACCATGTATTTCTTCAATAGGTGGTAGATTCTTAACATCTTCAGCTTTAATACCCCTTTCTTTCATAGATTTCTTTGCCTCTTGCATATCTTCAGGACTGAGAAATAGAATACCTCTTTTCTTCGGAGTTGGCTTTGGAGGTGGTTCGGGAATAGTCCAATCATTATCATTGCTCAATATATTATTCAATAGTAGTTCAGCTTGTTCAACAGTTCGTTCCCTGAAAACACAACCAGCACAACTATCTAGGTGGTCCCTAGAAGCATCGGTTAGTCCATTATAAAAGATATCAAGTATTTCGTTTTTCTTGAGAGGATGATCAGGCAAAGCATTAAGTAATTGGAGAAGCCTCCCCCAAGCTAGTGGGAGACTCTCTTCTTCAATTTGCACAAAGTTAAATATTTCCTGCAAGGCAGCTTGTTTCTTATGGGCAGGAAAATATTTTTCAGAGAAGTAATAAATCATATCCTGGGGACTACGCACACAACCAGGAGCAAGAGAATTAAACCATATCTTAGCATCACCCTTTAATGAGAAAGGAAACAACTTAAGAATATAGTAATAACGAATTTTTTCCTCATGAGTGAATAGGGTGGCTATATCATTCAATTTAGTAAGATGTGCCACAACAGTTTCAGATTCATAGCCATGGAAAGGATCAGATTCAACCAAAGTAATTAACTCATGATTGACAGAGAATTCATAATCCTTATCAGTAACAAAGATAGGTGAAGTAGCAAACTTAGGATCATATTGCATTCTAGCATTCAAAGATTTTTCCTTCCATTTGCATAGCAATTTCTTAAGATCGTCTCTATCCTTACAAGCAAGAAAGTCCCTAGCTACCTCTCCTTCCATAACATAACCCTTAGGTATATTAGGCAATTCATATCTAGGAGAGCTAGGTCTAGCAGGTGTCTCATAGTGTTCAGTTTCAGAAATATCATCAGTTTCAGCATTGACTCTAGCAATTTGTTCATTAAGAAATTCACCCAGTGGCACAGTAGTATCAAGCAAAGTATCATCATAAGCATCATGCATAGCAGAAGTGGAATCATCAACTACTTGCGACATATCAGAATCAATAGCAGGTGGTGGTGTCGCAAGTTTACTCATAACAGAAGGTGAATCAAGTGCAGAGCTAGATGGCAGTTCCTTACCTCCCCTCGTAGTAGAGGCATAGATCTTGGTTTTTGGGTCTTTCAGATTCTTCATAGTGATCAACAGATATAAATCCCAAGTGACTCAGAGAATAGAGCTATGCTCCCCGGCAACGGCGCCAGAAAAAGATCTTGATAACCCACAAGTATAGGGGATAGCAACAGTTTTCGAGGGTAGAGTATTCAACCCAAATTTATTGATTCGACACAAGGGGAGCCAAAGAATATTCTCGAGTATTAGCAACTGAGTTGTCAATTCAACCACACCTAAAAGACTTAGTATCTGCAGCAAGGTATTCAGTAGCAAAGCAGTATGGAAGTAAAGGTAACAATGGCAAAGTGACAGTAGCAGTTTTGTAGTGATTGTAACAGTAGCAACGGAAAAGTAACTTAGCAAAGATCAATATGCGAAAAGCTCGTAGGCAATGGATTAGTGATGGATAATTATGTCGGATGGCATTCATCATGCAACGGTTATAACATAGGGTGACACAGAACTAGCTCCAATTCATCAATGTAATGTAGGCATGTATTCCATATATAGTCATACGTGCTTATGGAAAAGAACTTGCATGACATCTTTTGTCCTACCCTCCCGTGGCAGCGGGGTTCTAATGGAAACTAAGGGATATTAAGGCCTCCTTTTAATAGAGAACCGGACCAAAGCATTAGCACTTAGTGAATACATGAACTCCTCAAACTACGGTAATCACCGGAAAGAATCCCAGTTATTGTCACCCTGGGGGATGCGGATCATAACTCGTAATAGGTGTCTACAACTTGCAAGATAGGATCGAGAACACATATATATTCATGAAAACATAATAGGTTCAGATCTGAAATCATGGCACTCGGGCCCTAGTGACAAGCATTAAGCATAGCAAAGTCATAGCAACATCAATCTCAGAACATAATGGATACTAGGGATCAAACCCTAACAAAACTAACTCGATTACATGGTAAATCTCATCCAACCCATCACCGTCCAACAAGCCTACGATGAGATTACTCACGAACGGCGGAGAGCATCATGAAATTGGTGATGAAGGATGGTTGGTGATGACGACGGCGTCGATTTCCCCTCTCCGGAGCCCAAAACGGACCCCAGATCTGCCCTCCTAAGGAAGAACAGGAGGTGGCGGCGGCTCCGTATCGTAAAACGCGATGAACTCTTCTCCTTGATTTTTTTCTCCACGGATGTGAATATATAGAGTTGGAATCGAGGTCGGAGGAGCCATGGGGGGCCCACAAGCCACCAGGGTGCGCCCTAGGGGGGGCGCCCTCCAGGCTTGTGGCCAACAGGTGGACCCCCCTGGCTTGATTCTTTCGCCAATATTTTTTATTAATTCCAAAAATATTCTCCGTAAATTTTCAGGTCAATCTGAGAACTTGTATTTCTGCACAAAAATAACACCAAGGCAATTCTGCTGAAAACAGCGTCAGTCCAGGTTAGTTCCATTCAAATCATGCAAATTAGAGTCCAAAACAAGGGCAAAAGAGTTTGGAAAAGTAGATACGATGGAGACGTATCACAATGGAGTTGATGTAGATGCCCTCCGTGATCGAATCCCCCTCCGGCAGATTACCGGAAAAGGCTCCAAGATGGGATCTCACGGGAACAGAGGCTTCCGGCGGCGGAAAAGTATTTTCATGGCTCTTTTTGGTATTGGGGGAATATTTGGGAATTTATAGGCCGAAGAATAGGGTTAGAGGACCTGCAGGGGGGCCACAAGCCAGGGGGGCGCCCCCCCTAGGGCGCGCCCTGCAGGCTTGTGATCTCCCGGCAGGTCTCCTGCCTTCATCTCCAAGTCTGGTAGGTTTCTTCTGGTCCAAGAAAAATCATCGCGAAGATTTTATTCCGTTTGGACTCCGTTTAATATTCCTTATCTGCAATACTCAAAAACAAGGAAAAAAACAGAAACTGGCACTAGGCTCTAGATTAATAGGTTAGTCCCAAAAATAATATAAAATAGCATATTAATGCATATAAAACATCCAAAACAGATAATATAATAGCATGGAACAATAAAAAATTATAGATACGTTGGAGACGTATCACATGACTCTAGATGGGATCACTTTGGAACAAAGGCTTGCACGGCGATAAAATTCTCTCCTCTGTCTCTCTGAGGGTTTCGAGAATTATGAAATTTATAGGCGGATGAATTAGGTCAAATAGAGCATCGAGCGGCCCACAAGCCCAGGTGGCACGACCACCCCCCTAGCCGCGCCACCTGCCCTTGTGGATGGCTGGTGGGTCCTCTCGTGGCTTCCCGAACCTTCTAGGGTTTTTCATACTTCAGAAAAAGTCGTCAAAAATTGGCATCGTATTTGGACCTTTCTAGATATGAGTTTTCTTCGAAGTCAAAAACACACATAAAAACAGGAATTTGCACACCAAATTAATAAGTTAGTCCATATAATAACTATAAAATGATGTAGAAAACATATAAACGTGATAATATAATAGCATTAAATAATCAAAAATTATAGATACGTTTGAGACGTATCAACATCCCCAAGATTAATTCCTACTCATCCTCGAGTAGATAAATGATAAACAAAGATACTTTTTTATACGTTACATTCTGCCTAGCATGTTCTATGTCAAATTTTGTAATAATGGTATGAATTTCGGATACAAATGATTCAAGGCAATAGTTTATTAACTTGACAAAGAATAATAATAAATAAGCATGCAAGTAAACAATTATTGACTTTCAAAATAACGATATTAAAGAACGTGATATATATGCTCTTAATCACGATAAGCACCACACGCTTAGTCTTCCTAGCATAAAATATCAAGTCATGAACAACCCCGGCGCCAAATCAAGCATTTAAATTATACTTTTCTCGCTTCCGCTTTTCAACTCTCACGCAATATTTGAGCGTGAGCCATAGTCTTAGCACTTTGGGTGTCATAGAGAATGACGATAGGGGTTTAATGGAGAGGATAAAAAGGTATAAGAAAGTCTCACATCAATGGAGCTTGATCGTTGGGTAATGGTGAGGCCTTACAATCCATGTCAGTGCGAGAAATGGGGATTGCTAGAAATTACATCCAGGTCCAAGGAGTAGCAAGCAACCCCATCTACCAACGCGAGTCAAAGGCGCACCTCCGCCGCCAGTGTCGCTTTGCCCGAAGCTGGACCGGCCTTGTAATTCACGACACCTTCGCGGATGGTTAGTCTCCGATCTCCAGTCCAAGAGGACCGGCACACTAGGAGTAAGGTCACCGCTGTTGGAACCCTGCACGAAATACGGCATCAAAGACGACCACGAGCAACAGAGAATCAACCACACCTCATCCATACGGAGGAGGGAGAAACTTAACTTGCGAGCTCCCTGACATAGTCTTCTCTGGCCAGACATCACCGGACGGGAAGGGAGATGGAGGAGAAAGTCGTATCACCATGCCCCCTCCCCTCGCTAGACGGTGTCGATGATCAGGCTCAGAAACAGGAGCAAACTCCGCATCGTCATTCAAATCCGGCATTATTCAAAACCAATGCCACACTAAGGAGGAGGGAAAGGCGACAAATCCATTATTCAAAACCGGCATCGAAGCCTCCACCACAACGACTCCGCCATGAATAAAATTACCCTATCTACGCCGGGGCCAATGATCGGGATCCCCACCTCCTCCTGCCGCCGGAACGGCGACCGGAGGAGGCTAAGATCCCCGACCTCGCTGGTCAGAGGAGGGGATTTGCGACTTCACTCCCTCGTTGCCTCTCTCTCGCCTCTCGACGGTTTGTTACAATACTTGAAACTTTATTATTTTTGTGTTCAACTTTGTGATTTTTTTTTTTTTTTTGAGGATCACCTTGTGAGTTGTTTGAATGTTCGTTTTGAGATGGACGTAGAAGGGCAAGGCCCAGGAGTTCCCCTCGTATGGGCCTTCTCTGTGTATTATCTGGACCCATTCGTCCGTCTGCTGAGCAGTCCTTTGCTTCTGGTCGTCTACCACCTCGCCCCATCCCCAGCTCCCAAGTCGCAGCTCTTCCGGCCATGGCGGCGGCGGCGCAGAGGCTCCTCGCGGCGAGCACGAAAATCGTCGGGGTCGGGCGCAACTACGTCGCCCACGCCAAGGAGCTCGGCAACCCCGTCCCCAAGGTCCACGCCCCACTTCCTGGCCGACCCCCCTCCGATCCCGAGGCGCCCTTCTTCTTCTTCTTCTTCTTCCCGCGCGGTCTCTGATGCGGCCTGCGCGTTGCGGTTTTCGTTGCAGGAGCCGGTGCTGTTCCTCAAGCCGACCTCGTCGTTCCTCCACGCCGGCGTGGCCGCCGCCGCCATCGAGGTGCCCGAGCCGCTCGAGTCGCTGCACCACGAGGTCGAGCTCGCCGTCGTCATCTCCCGCCGCGCGCGCGACGTGCCCGAGGCCTCCGCCATGGACTTCGTCGGAGGTAACCAGGAGCCGCACTTAGGGGATGCCGCTCCTCTGCCTCTCCCCTACACGATTACCTGCCATTTTCAACAACCGTGTTTCACTCGACAATTGAGCCGAGGAAACTGTCAGATAGGGCAGTAGGGCGAGATTTCGGTTCTGCATTCCATTGTTGGTCAAGGGAATTCACTCTGCTATTGTAATTGCAAAATTTGGTGGCAATTGATATCATTTTTTTTACTGAAAATTAATTAGGATATGCCCCCTTGCTGCAAATGTATTTTGAAGCTTGAATTCGACAATCGCATCAGTTTGGTATATTAAGTGCGCAGAGTGAGGCAATGACTTAGCAATTCCAAATAATTACGCTGTACTAATTCGTCGTATTCGATAAGTCCGGTTGGAAATGCAAATGTGGAGTTTGGAATAGGAAATCTGTTTGGCTTGGTCAACGTGCTTGTTCAATTCCTATTTTGCCGATTGCCATGGTCAGGCAGATGACAGTATCTTATTACCACATTAAATTCCTGATCTAAATCACATTTTCATGTCCTGGATGTATTCTCTTTCTGGAATACAAATACTCAAACACTTATGGATAGTCTTGTTTGGTGTAGTCTTGAGTTTGTTTCTCCCCTTTCTTTTACTCCAGAAAAACAAGTAGGTTGGGGTTCACTCTATCCATGTGTTTCTTGTCAATGTAGAGAGCATGAAATGTTTGAGGCAACGAATTTAGGTTTTTCACCAGTGACATGATAAATTTGACATAATTGCTTCCATCATCTATTTTTCCAGGTTATGCGCTTGCTTTGGACATGACAGCAAGGGACCTTCAGTCTGTAGCTAAGGTGTGCATTGACACTTGTAGTTTCCTTTGGTGTTATTCTAGCTGCTGTTTATTGTTGGTTCGTGCCATCTGCCATTTCCTGGTGGCACTTGAAACTTAAAACTCAAAAGATAGAAAATGCATTCAAACTCGAACTTAAGAAAGAAATTCAGCAAAAAAGTTGCATGATGTTGTCTCAGGAGTTTCTCCTTTTGACTGATCAGGTCAGCTATGCATAAATAAAACCAGCAACAGACTTGCCATTGTAGTCTCAGAAGTTGCATCTTGTGTACCAATTCATAGAGCACAAACCATATATTTTTATTGGGGCTAGTTGCTTGTGTTACATCTTTCTATCTCTTCCACCCAGCAAATCTGACATAATGGTTTGGGTATATTTTGTGCAAACCTGTAGTAAATAATTGATCAACATGACCTTGTAAATAACCTACAGTCCCCTTCATCGCATGAAGAGAAAAGAAGAACAAACGATATAACCTACTGTCTGTTAGTGTAAGATATTTTCTATCTCCAATTGTTTTGGTATTATTACTTAACCAATGAACTCTTAGTCTGCAGGTCTTCCGTGGACTTTGGCTAAAGCACAGGATACCTTTACTCCAATTAGTGCAGTGGTAAGCCAATGTTTCTCTTCCTCCAAAGACTGGCGTAGTAGGTGGCTTGTGAGCTGTTACTTTTTTCTAACCATTTATACATATTTGTGTATGAGAAATACACATAAACAAATTAAAGTTATGCTGAAACTAAGGGAGCTCAAAAACGGGTTGAGATTAACCGTGGAAACTGTAGTTCATTTTTCTTCGTACTAGCTTTGCAATCAACGGAAGAAGTTGCACTAGCCTACTTTCTGCCACTTTTCGTGTGTCCACTCCAAACTGTTTTTGAACACTCCTGTTGAAAGCCTATGGAATATGTACTGATCTAGTTTCTGATCATTCACAGGCTTCCATATAGGAATTTTGTTATCTTTTAAGTTTGTTGGGTACCTCGGATAAGTTTCTGCAAAGGGGATTTTTGTTTGTTCCTGCTCAGGAGATGCTCTCTGACCTAGCTAGATTCATAGATGTTTTTGTGTTGCCGCTCGCCGCCGCCGCCGGAGAAGCTCGGATCTGCGCACGCACGCCTTGGATCCGACGGGAGGAGGAGGCTGGGGAGGAGAGAGGGGTGTGGTGGCTGTCCATTGGGGGCTAGGGTTCGTGCGGGAGGAGGGGATTGGGTGCGAGGCGCGCGGAAGGAGTGGGTTGTGCGTGCGCGGGCAGGGGGGGGGGGGGGGGGGGGGGGAGGGGGGGGAGTGGATTGGGAGGCAGCGCGGCGCGTCGGGTGGTGAAAATACAGTTTGACCCAACAAACTTTCACCCAGCCAATCGGTACATACCCCGAGCCCACCATTCAGGGACCTAAAGAATTAACCACGAAGTGAAAACAGGAGTAGAGATCCAAGGGCTAGGCTGATCGGTTGACCAGATTCAACACGATCTGACGGCCAGGAACATCCCAATGTGGGTGAGCTCTTTGAGCCCTTGGAGGTGGCTTGGCCTTTATAGTTTAAATTTGTGTATGAGAAATACACATAAACCACATTAAATTTAAGCTGAAACTAAGGGAGCTCAAAAACAGGTTGAGATTAACTGTGGAAACTGTAGTTCATTTTTCTTCATACTAGGTTTGCAATCAACGGAAGAAGTTGCACTAGCCTGCTTTCTGCCACTTTTCTTGTGTCCACTCCAAACCGTTTTTGAACACTCTTGGTGAAAGCCTATGGAATGTACTGATCTAGTGTCTGATCATTCACAAGACACTAATAAATCTGGAGCACTAGGAAATAAGTTATAACATGAAAAAGGCTAGAATGCTTGTTTTGACTTGTGAACTTTCAGCCTCCATGCTCTAAATGTTCTGGATTGTATTCTCGCAACTTAAAACGATGTAGGTGATTCCATTATTATGACAATATATTCTCTCACTTTTGTTTGTTTTTTGTCGACGATGATTTGTGCATTTAATAGGTTCCAAAATCAGCTGTCCCTAATCCCGATGATCTAGAACTCTGGCTAAAGGTAATTATACAAATACACAATGAATATACTTATTGCGACCTAAAGTAATTGAAGCTTAGACATCCTCTTAACGAGAATTGGGAACCATATCCAGGTGGACGATGAACTCAGGCAGAAAGGGCCTACAAGTGATATGATATTCAAGGTTCCTTTTCTAATCAGTTATATCAGTTCAATCATGACACTGATGGAGGGTGATGTGATATTAACCGGTAATGACATATCCTTTGTAGACAACTGTTTTAGTGTATCAGTGGATATGTGTTGTGGGTTATTGATTGGGGTCCTCTGCACGCAGGTACTCCTGAGGGTGTAGGCCCTGTCCGAATAGGGCAGAAGATCAAAGCTGGTATAACTGGCCTCATTGAGGCCGAGTTTGATGTTCAGAGGCGCGGTCGGACATTTTCGCCCTGATGTAGCAAGCAAGAAAACCATTGCCTGGTATGAATGCCTTCCTGACCCTTTCTCCTTTACTTGGTTCTACCTAGACACTGTATATTGCTATAGTCTGTCTATCAGAGAATAACAATGAACAATCTGCACTTTCTGCAGAATGCAGTGTTGGATTTATTGCTATAATCTGTCTGTCAGAGAATAACAATGAACAATTTGCACTTTCTGCAGAATGCAGCGTTGGATTTGATCTGATCGTCGAGTACCATTCTGGAGTCTCCTATTATGTGTATTGTTCTTGTAAATTGGAAGTATTTATGGTTGGATGCCCGAGCACACTATACTTCCACAGCTTTGTGTCTTGTGTTTCTGTCAGATTAGCTGTGATCTCCTCTTTCTGCAACATGTTGCTGAAAGCACATTCAGTTTATGTTGAATAAATCGTCGTTTTTCCACCAGCTACGACGAAAATGTACCACGGGTGAGGGAACTTGTAAATGCTACTCCCTCTGTAACTTAATATAAGACATTTTTTGACACTGTCCTGGGCTCTTAAAATGTCTTGTAAAAAGTTATGAAGGGAGTATTCTCTTAATAAAAGAACATACCTACAAGTGTACAACCACGGCTCATGTTATCAACGTGAGCATTTCAGCTCATGAACCAACAGGCTTTGAAGTTTTACAAGTTGCATACATGTCATGGCCACATACTCACATAGAGGTCTGTTGATTGCCTGCATTTTAGAGATAGTTAAGCTAGTAATCAGCACATGACCTCACAATTTTGACAACTTATGTGTCGAATCCGTGTTGAACTTCTTGATGTATTCGTAGATGTGTTCGCTGATCTCCTCTGCTCTCTCCTGCTGGATGAAGTGCCCAGCACCCTTGATCACCACCACCTCGTCGAGCATGGGCACGTCTCTCTTGAGCCCACCCTTGTGTATGTAGTTCTTGACTCCTGGGTGATGGTACGCCAGGTCGCCGTCCCCAACGATGAACTTGGTCGGCACTTGCACTTTTGCTCCGGTCCATGGCGCCATCAGCTCCCAGTTCCTGTGCATATGCATGTTCAGAGGTCACAATATCCCAATGCATGTACGGTGCATTGTGCATAGATGATGCAATCCTCTATGTATTGTGAATGTATGACTGTGACTTGTGAGCGGTAATCTACTAGTGGTATACATAGTCTACAGTGCACATCATCCTGTGAAGGGTTTATGAATCATGGCAAATTGTTTCTGGCCTTGACTAAAGTGAGAAGATTATAATGGTATATCACTAATTGCATTCCATGTAGGTTTTGAGTGCTTATGCTTGGTACAGGAGTAAGATGATGAGGAGAATGATAATAATCATAAAAATATACTGGTACTTGAACATATCTCTACTATTAAAAAAGAATGTAAGGTTCCATGTTTCACTTTTCTTCCCACCACGGCACCACCTCTTGGTCCAACCTTCCCCGTATGATAATCAATCACCTTAGTTTACTTACCTTCTGAAACAATTCCACTTTCATTTCCTTATCAAACTTCTCATCAAAATATAAGGTAAATCACATGCAGTATTTGATAAACATTTATTTACACAATTACATTAATATGGAAAGGTAAATCACAAGATAACGTACTAGAATATTTACATCCCGTTGCAACGCACGGGCATTGTTCTAGTCTACTTAAAAGGCAAACGTAAATGAATTGGTCTATGCTCTTAGTCATGCACTCGTATGCCAGATCCTGGAACACGCAAAAAGTTTTCACCATATTTTCATTATCGGCACGTTACAATCTGTTGTTGTGTGCTGCATCTATCTAGTAGACTGTCTTGACTTGCGAAAACACAGTCCATCTAGAAATAGGCGGTTTAGAAGCTTACTATGCACAGAACGATATAGGATAATGCAACACGTATGAATTTTGCAGATGATGATTTGTTATCTTGCTAACATAATCTTAAAATGAGGAAAGACTTACAGGTCTAAACAGCGGTAGTAATTAAGACCACCAGCGAAGCCAGTTTTTGCATATACACTTGCTAGGTAACTGACATCCTCCTCGGAGAGCCAAGAAGGCAGTGTTATTTGCCTGTTGTTTGCCTGCATTTTCTCGAGGGACATAGCAGAAGAACCTGTGGTTTGAACAGTTATTGCCATTTTGAAGAACCTCTTCAAGTCAAAACTAGCAAATCGTGCCTCATATCCAGGTTCCTGCCAACCAATGCGATAACCTATAAGGCAGGTCCTAGAAACCAGTTGTCTGAAACATGGATTGAAAAGTATGGACTTGAAAAGGAGGAGCCCAAGTTTAAAACGGTGCAGAAATGCAACTAGTCTACATTGAGGTTCGAATAATCAACAGATTCCTCACATGTTGTGATTGTATATACAATATGTTCAGTGCTCGACGCCAATACATTTATGCTAGTAACTCCTTATTTACAAGTGATGAACTGCAACTTGCGCAAAAACTGAGAAGCCGCATCTAGACAGGAAACTGCTATAGCAAGTAAAGAAGGACAGCTTTATAGGCACACACTGAACTAGAACCCTGGAAGATGAATTGCCATGAAAAATTGGCACACCAGCCAGCACATACAGAACTAGACTACAGTGTCTTCTCTTTTCTCCTCATTCCAGATGCCCAATATATGACATTTTCCTATGTGAATCTGTGAAATTACGGTAAGCCCATGCTCTCCTATCCCGAAACGGAGAACAAAAGAACCATACTACTAGTACATAGCAACAACAGAAATCGCAAATCATTTTCAGAATTATGAACCGATTTAAAGGTTCCTAGCTCTGACCCCCGGAGTGCTGATGAGACAGCGGCAGAAGCAATTCCGCACCTGGAATTTGCAGACGTAGTAGTCGTCGCCGTAGGCGCGGCGGAAGTAGTCGAGGGGCTTTGCCGAGGGGTGACGGGGCATGAAGGCGACGCTGAGGTTGACGAGCGCGCGCACCCGGTCCGGCCGCAGCAGGCAGAGGTTCCACGACACGATGGCGCCCCAGTCGTGCCCCACCACGAACACCTTCACCGCCGGCGCGTCAGTCAGTCAGTCAGTCAATCAGTCGGTGGCCGCCGCAGGTGGGTCTCTCGGCTCGGAGATCTGGGGGGGATCGGATACCTGGGGGAGGCGGAGGGCGTCGAGGAGCGCGACGAGGTCCCCGACGACGTGGAAGGCGGTGTAGGAGGCGGGGTCGGGCGGCGCGGAGGTGCCCCCGTAGCCGCGGAGGTCGGGAGCGACGCAGCGGTAGCCCCGCGCCGCCAGGTGCTGCATCTGGTGGCGCCACGAGTACCAGAGCTCCGGGAAGCCGTGCACGAAGAGCACCGCGGGGGCCGCGGCGGAGGCCGGGCCGGCCTCCGCCACGTGCATCGTGATGCCGTTCGCCTCCACCTCCCGGTGCCTTATCTCCGGCGCCGCCGCCGCCGCCGCCATGGTCGGACGAACCGGCTGGACTCTGTCGCTTTGAGTCGACGGCGGCCCTGAGCTGAGACTGAGGCGGGTGGGTGGGGAAATGGGACTTGGGCGTTGCTGCCTTTTGACTACGTGTCGACGGGTCACGCCCAAGTGACGTGGTGTGTTTTTTTTTTCTTTTTTTAGAGAGAAAAAAATGAGATCCATGTCACTGGCACCTAGGACATATTTTTATAGAAAAATCCTATTCGGATGAGGCATCAGAAATTCGCTCCGAACGGGATTTTCGAACCATGGGCGCAGGGTTCACCACTGTGTTTTTTAGAGAGAGATGTGGTGTGTTGTGCTTGCGATGTGATGCGATTTTCGGGGGTCCATGGCCGCAATGTTCTGCCGTCGTATTGCTTGTGCACGCAAACTCGTGCACAAATACCGGTATAGCTTCAGGGTAGACGCGATGCACGCGGGTTTTCTTCATGGAAGCGATTTGCTATGCAGACGGTCTGCATCGACGACTTCAGCCGCTGCTTTTATAAGCTGCTGAGTTTTAACAAGTTCGCTTCGTCGAGGTGAAGGTTCACACGCAGGAGGAAGAAGATTCCAGCACCCTAAAGAAAGGATATATTTTTCAACTTCTATAAGGACGTTGCTACAAATCAGTGGGAATCTAGAAAAAAAATGAAGGGGGTCTGGACTGATTTTTGGAGAAACTAGCCGGGTTGACAGTTGTTCGATCACATGTCCCATATCCGTTGGATCAGTCGACTCATCTTCCCCTCCAGCAATTTGGCACAACACCTAGAATTTCGAGTGATGTCCATGATGGCATCGAGCGCAGCCATGAGGACACCCCCCCCCCCCCCTCATGCCGCCGGCGAAGCTCCATTGCAATCGGCGACGAGAGAAAGCCGCAACACAACACCACTGCCGCCGCCGGCGAAGCTCCATTGCAACCGGCGACGAGAGAAAGCCGCAACACAACACCACTGCCACCGCCGGCGAAGCTCCCTGTAGCATGAACGGCGTTCTAATGCAGCACCGATGGAGCTCCATTGCAGCGCCAGGCGACGCTTCATTGCAGCCCAGGCGCGCGCAATGAAGCACCAACGTCACCCCCGATGAAGCTCCATTCCAACCCCCGACGATCACCGCATCACAGCTCCTGCATCACCGCACCCTGTGCCTCTCATGCAACGACGCGAATGTTGCACTGCAGCGACAGCACGTCGATGAGGGTTGCGTCGCAACGTCGTCGCCAACCCACACCAACGCTGCGTCACCGACGAGTGCTACAACGTAGCACATGCGCATGGGCTTGGGTAGCGTCGCGGTGCAGCTTGGGAAGGCAGCAGCGCGTTGGGAGCTTGGAGGCACCACCGATTTGGAGCTTGGGGCCATCGCGCGTCCATGGCGGCAAGAGCAGAGAGCGAGCGACCAATGTGGAAGAGAAAAGGAAAGGGGATTGATCGAGTTGGAAGAAAGGGACGAGAAGATAAGGTTGGGCGTGGGCGGATCGCGTGGAGTGGTTTTACGCGATCGTGTTTTCATCCAATCAAAAATAAACAATTTCCCTTATATAAGGTGTTTTTATGTACTGCTTAATATATGGTGCCTGCCCTTTTATTGCAAAGAAAAAAAATTGACGTGACTACACATGGGCATACAGTGACCCAAGGTATTTTACTTTCAGTTTCAAAAAAATAAAAATTGCAATGCCAACCAAAATCGCCAAAATTCAGTGATTTTGGTTTGTGTTCGGGCCAAAAGGCCGAAGTACTCACTTCAATTCAATTAAATATTGAAAAAATAATAAAACTGTTTTAAAAAAATATTTGAATTCGTATATACTACTGAAATAGCTGAATTTTTTTGGACGAAAGGTAAATATTTTAATGACTGCTGAAATTATGGGAATTGAGTGAATTTCATCGAAACCTCATTGGAAACCAAGACACAAACACAGCTCCGTCGATCGAGCAGAGCGATTATTATCCACGGCACGGTTGGGTTTTCCTTTCTTCAGAACTTGGCGATGAAGTCGTGGATGTGGTCGCTGACCTCCTGCGCCCGCTCCTGCTGGATGAAGTGGCCGGCGCCGGGGACGACGACCACCTCCTCCAGCAGCGGCACGTCGGCCTTGAAGCCGCCCTTGTGCAGGTAGTCCTGGATCCCGGCGTAGTGGTACGTCAGGTCGCCGTCCCCTACGATGAACTTGGTCGGCACCGCCACCTTGGCGTCCGCCCACGGCGCCGCCAGCTCCCAGTTCCGGTCCATGTTGCGGTAGTAGTTGATGGCGCCCGTGAAGCCCGTCTTCTCGAACGCCGCGGCGAAGTAGTCGATGTCGGCCTCCGTGAGCCACGGCGGGAGCGCCGCCGCCTCGGCGTCGGAGGGCACCGACGTCGTCTCCTTGCCGGCCGCTGCGCGCTCGGTGAAGCGGTCGCTGAGGATCCGCGTCATGAGGTGCCTCGCGTGCGCCGGCGCGAACTCCTTCTCCGCCAGCCCGGGCTCCTGGAAGCGGCAGATGTAGTAGGTTGGGCCATATGCTTGGTTGAAGTAGTCGGTGGTCTTGACGGCGGCGGCGCCGGAGCGGATGAAGACGTGGCGCATGAAGGCGACGCTGGTGTTGACGAGCGCCGTCACCCGGTCCGGCCGGAAGAGGCACAGGTACCACGCGATGATGGCGCCCCAGTCGTGCCCCACCACGAACACCTTCATCCATCATATCAAAATCCTCTTAGAAAATGAATTGTTCACTCTTATCGACTGAATCAACGATGATGATGATGATTGACATGACACAGTTTTGTTCTCTCCTTTTTGCCGGCCGGAATAATAATGGCGAGACCGAATGAATACACGTGCAACGCCGGGACGCAAACAGTATAATACCACTACACTGTGCAACTATACTACTATACGATGCACACAGCACATGCCACTGCATCACTGTGGAAGATGCCTCTGAGTCTGACAGCCTAGTTGTCTACACATTTTGTTTTTCATTGATCGAACGAACGTGGGCTGCCAACGTATACTATAGTCTATACGAACTTCATTTACTCAAACTCTGTGTTATGCATTCGTTCCCTCTCCCAGCAGGATCCACGAGATGCCACGTGACAGATGCATATGGTATCAATATTACCCTTGCTTTGCAACATCTGGCCAGTTATTATGCGCAGGGCAAACACACCACCAGATTTCTCCTTTTGAGTGGGCTTAAGATCAGTTGATCTATATCGCTTAGAGAAAGCTCACCTGATCTATCTTTCTCTTGCTGTGTTCTTTCTTTTTGTACTAGTACATTTTTATTATTATAAATGTTGGGAATATGACTCCTACGTTTTTTACCCGTAAAAAAAAGTTGGCTGTTCTAGCTGGTCTTGTAGTACAAACATAACACCGGCAATTTCGGGACTATAGCACCTTCAAACATTGAAAAAGTAATACTTTCTCCATTCTTTTCGAGATCTAAATTTGATCATACATTTAACCAACAAGACCGATTGCGACGGAGCAAAAATTATACTACTGAATTCGTATTTTATACCACTGAATTTGTATCGAAATACAAATTCAATGATATAATTTTTGTTCCCGTCGTAATCGGTCTCGTTGGTTAAATGTATGATCAAAACTAAATCTCAAAAAAGCGCACACTATATTATGAAACGGAGGGAGTAATAGTTCACATGTGTTGACTCTACTAGAAGGAGAAAACAACGAGGCAACCCTTTTCCATCACGTGACAGATAAGCAGCAGCAGCCACCGCCTTTGCACCAGAAACGAAAGAGAAGGGAAATACTAAAAGAAAGAAGAAGAAAATATTTATATTTGCTTTCAAGCTGATCACACTCGTGAACGTCACATTCTTGGCGGCGGAAAGAAGAAAAAAGGGACATCGATGTCGATAGATGGATGGCCATAACTCGGACCCAACACACAGTTCAGCAAAAAAAAAAGAATACACGGCTTCAATTTAGCACAAAAGATGCACCCCACCTCCTAGATATAGGCGAATAAAGCCCAAGAATCACCTTACCATAGGAAATTTTGCACCTGTTAACGGACAACCAAAAGTGGTAGAAAGATGTCCACCTATTCGTTTCGATTCGATTCAGTTGGTTGGTTTTTAGTTAATTTGATAGTTTTCTCAACGCCGGCCGGCCTTCATCTGCTCAGCTCCTTTGGCCCTTGTGTGACATCACTTTGCTGCCGGATCAAACTTGTTTTGGAGAAAATGTGCTTTGCTGATGGATGATACTACAGAACAACCAGCTATTTTTTCCTGGCAAGCAACTATAGACTACTACTCTCTCAATCCCATAATATAAGAACTTAATAACGAATATAAAATAAGGATGACATAAAGAGTACAATAGTACAGCTGGTACAAGCATGGTGTCACACTTTCACATGGGAAGATGCCAATTTATGGGTTTGTGTCCTCGATGCAAACAGAGTACGTTATGAAACACAAGCAAGGAAGCACTTTCTGCCCTGTATACTACTCCTATCACACTTCACGGGTGTTGACCCTTCGTTTCGGACGCTACCAGCCTAGGCCACCACGGAAACAACATGCCCCATTTTTTTCCAACTAAATCGAACGAAATTCGAGCAATCTCCATCGAAAAGAGAAAACTAAATCGAATTCTACTCTTGTTTTTCGCTCGCTAGCACCCGTGACCGTCCCATTCCCGAGCGGTGACGGGTGGGAAAAAAGCGACGGCGGGATGGGCCAATGGCCAATGGCCAATGGATGGAGAACGGATGGCCATTCCATCCGTGAGATGAGATTGACCTCGACCCGCACCCGACGGAGCGCGACGCGTACCTGACACGGCCATTAGGCTTCTTGCAATGCACAGGTGCTTAGATGAGGTGCTAGCGAGCGGCGTGGGATGCGTACCTTGTGGAGGCCGAGGGCGTCGAGCAGCGCGACGGCGTCGCCGACGACGTGGAAGGCGGTGTAGGACGCGACGTCGGCCGGCGCCTCGGTGCCGCCGTAGCCGCGCAGGTCGGGCGCAACGCACCGGTAGCCCCGCGCGGCGAGGTGCGCCATCTGGTGCCGCCACGAGTACCACAGCTCCGGGAAGCCGTGCAGGAACAGCACCGCCCGCCCGTCCTCCGGCCCCGACTCCGCCACGTGCATCGCGATCCCGTTCGCCTCCACCGTCCGGTGCCTGATCGCCGCCTCCTCCCCCGCCGCCGCCGCCGCGCCGCCCGGAGCCTGAGCTGCCGCCGCCATGTTTCTGCTCCCTCTTTCCGTCCGTGAAGCTAGCTCGGTGTGGGTTGTGTGTGTGTGTGTTGGGCTGTGTTTGTGGTGGACACGGGAGCGGGGCGGCCGGGCGGTATTTATGCCGGTGCTGTGCTGCTCCCGTTCGGCGCCGGAAGGACGAACGTGCACGTGAACGGCTTCGGGTGTGAAGAGACACGAGGCGCCGGAAGTGGGAGGGTCGGACTGAAAATGTACTACGACTACTACTCCTGACGTGCCTCCTGACGCACTCGCTAGCTCACGATCACGAGGCGACGTGGGAACGGTCTGCGGCGCCGCTCGAGCCGGCCGGCGACCGCTGATGGGCTCAGTGCCGCGAGATTCGTCTTGAACAGCTTCCCGGCGAAGGCTAAAAACTTGGATTTCTACGTCTGGTGTGGCATGCTTGGATTGAGTGGGTTTAAGGTTTACGGCCTCTTTGATTCGTAGGATTTTGAAAACTCAGAAATAGGAAAAGTATAGGGTTGGAGTGGCATGTCCATTTGAACCCTATAGGATTAGCAAGGAGTGTTTGATGTCACAGAAAAAACAAAGGAATTGTAAAAAGAGATTGGAGTGGATGTTAGATTTCCAATGAAATGTAGTACAAAAGATTCCATCGGAAAAAATCCTATGGGATCCAATCCTATGAATCAAAGGACCGATGTAGCAAAAATTCCTAAGGATCTCAATCCTTCAAAAATCTTATAGAATTCCTTTGAATCAAAGGAGCCCTTATTTCGTGGGATTTTCCACGGATGCTCCCACGCTCTTCCAACCGATCCAGCCCTGGAGTACGCCCTATATGACGTATATATGATATACAGTTTAAAAATTACAGATTTGCAATATCTTGTGGATGCCCATGTTGATTGTAAGAGATTGTGAAAATAAAAAATACTTTGCAAAAGTTAAAATGCTCCTAATTTTGCGGGGGAAGTTAAGACGCTCCTTAATTTTCTATCTCCGTGGAGTTTTTTTTTTGTTTACGGGGGAAGTTAAGATGCTCCTTACTTTTCTATCATCATGGAGGGTTTTTTTTGTTTTGTTTTTTGCAGGGGAAGATAAGATGCTCCTTAATTTTCTATCTTCACAGATATTTTTTTTTGGGTGGGGTTATTTCTGATTCACAACATTTGAAAAACAGAGGATTGGAATATCAAGCTAATTAGTCTTTTGATATGTCTGGTTACACCATAGAAAAAGAAAAGTACAATTTTTAAAGAGTGGATCCTAAATTTCCTACTAAATGAAATGAAAAGAAATCCATAATAAGAAGGAAAAACTATAAACCAAACGGCTATGTATGAAAAAGTCGGAAGGATTCCAATTCTCCAAAGTTCATATGAAAATCATTTCAATCAAAGAGGCCTTGGTGTAAGTTCGCATGTGATGTATAGTTGTTCGTGGAGGTGGCTTCCAATTGAATAATACGGAGTTTACTCCTGCGCGCCCGAGCGCTAGAACGCTCGATCACAATCTTTTCACCCCCCCCCCCCCCTGATTCCAACGGTGGGGCCCGGGCGCGTAGGACCTTCTCCCCTCAAATACTAAAACAGGAAAGTTTTAACGTTGTCTGAGATCGGCCGCTCCAACGCGCGCACATGAGATAGCCATCCCCGAATAATACTACACCTACGAACTACTTACAAACTCTTAGAGCATCTACAACCGGACGTTTCAAACCCGTCTCAAACGTCCAGACGGACGGCCCGGTCACTGGCCGTCATAAAAATGCGACTGAGACGGGCGTCTCAAACAGGCCTCAAATTAAACGCCCGGACTGACCGGCATCCCTCATATCCAGCCCAAATCTAGGACGGATATGAGGGCACGCGGGTGAGCCCGGGCGAGTCCGCCCAAAAGGCCCATCCCATCACAAAATTGCACCAAATTCATCCCCTCCACCCATTTGCTCTCTTCTTTTCTTGCTTTGCCGTCGTGCGCGCTCCGCATCCGTTCTGAGCATCTGCGCCAACTGCACCGGCACAACACTCCTCTCACCCGTCCTCACAGCCCGGGACGTCGTCACCGGCCTGGACGCCACCGCGATATGCCCGGCAAATCTCGGGCTGCCACTTGCATTCTATGTGTTCGACACATTGTCTGACCCGATTTCTTGCGATTTTTTAAGGGAAAATGATGAATTTCGATGCTTCGTCGGACGAGGAGTATGGACCGACGGAGCTTGATCTATTGATTCAAGATGAGTTCTTCGATTTGTCGGATTCAGACGAAGAAGTGGACATGCTCATGCTCATGAGCATGCAAGAAGAAATGGACCGGCATGTGGAGCATATTCTTAACTTCAAGGGCTCAATCAAAAGAAGAAGACTGATCAACCCGGATAGGATCTCAGACGCACGACTACTGCAAAAGGACTACTTTGCTTCGGACCCAACTTTTTCGGATGATCCATGGTTTCATCGCCGTTTTCGCATGCGAAAAACATTGTTTTTGCGCATTGTGGAGAAAAACATTGTTTTTGCGCATTGTGGAGGGAGTGGATGCTTATGAAGACTACTTCAAGCTCACAAGGGATTGCTGCTGCCAACTTTCTTTCTCTGCTAAGCAGAAATACACCACTGCTCTAAGGATGCTTGAACTTGGTACTGCCGCAGATACCGTTGGTGAGATGGTCCGGATGGGGGAGAGCACATGCATGAAAACAACTGTCAAGCTTGCCCGTGCCGTTGCGCAGGTATTTTGAGCAAAGTATCTGAGAGAACCAAATGTGCAGGACACAAAAAGTTGTTCGCTATTGAAGAGGCCAGAGGGTTTTCAGGAATACTCAGATCAATTGATTGTATGCATTAGCAATGGAAGAACTGCCCGAAGAGGTTGCGAGGCACGTATCAAGGTCACACCAAATAGGCTACCATCATACTGAAAGCAGTAGCATCACCGACCCAAGGGGCCGGATTTGCCAACTCCGGCTGTAGATGCTCTCTCGTAAATTTCCTTCATCACATTCTCTCTCCCTCCTGATTTCTAGGGGGTGGGCACCTGCTTCCCTACTTCCAATCACAATTTCCCAACTGAAGGTTTACGTAAAAGTTAACGTAAGGCTTCATAGGTGTAGCATTGCTCTTTCCGGTTTGTATCCAACTGTTAACTGTTTGGTTATCGATAGTGGGGCATACGAAAGAGGTTTTGTTCCAATATCCTGATGGAAACGGTGACCCTGTGTTGGACTCTTTGGTTATGCAAAAATGATTTGGTTTTCACAATATATGATTCTTCTTCACTTATGCATTCATGTTCACGTTGGCTCTGTACGAGGATGTTGCTTCAGCGTCGAAGCACGTGGAGATTTTTATGCCAGCATGTACACGGTTGTAGCGAGCACATACGAGTCTTATCACCTTAGGTTATCTACTTTGTGTCAAATTATGTAAGCTTTATCTTTTGCATGAACTTGTGTGTTAGCGTGGGGCATCTTGTTAAATACTCCCTTCGTTCCCCAATTGATGTCGCAGAAATTGAGTTAAACAGTCAATGCTTTCCAAGTTTGACCTTAAATACATACCAAGGCAAAAGATGAACAATATCAAATCAATATTAATATATCCATCATTAGATATATTTTCATGTTGTATTTATTCAATATTTACTAAGGCCCATCTTCCCTTCCCTTCACAGACCAGTTTTGTTTTTGTTCTGTGTTTTACTTTTTCCGATTTTTCTCCTTTTTCATCTTGGTTTTTTTCTTCCTCATTTTCGTTTCTCCTTTTCTTGTTTTCTTAAATTCAAGAATACTATTAATTTCAAAAATATTTTGAAAATCACAACTATTTTTTGAATTCGCAAACATTGCTTGATTTTAAGAACATTTGTTGAAGCATGCAAACATTTTTGGAATTTGCGAACAACTTTTGTATCCTAGAAGATTTATTGAATCCATGTTTTTTTTCATTCATTAGCAATTTTTAATTTAATGAAGCATTTCTTGAGAAATCACAACCATTTCTAAAAATTACTATATTTTTAATTTGCGAATCATGAACATATTAAGAATTCAAAAATAATATTGAATTTCCAGATTATGTTTTTGAATTGTGAACAATTCTTTAAATCAAGAATATATTTTGAATTGTCGGATATTTCTGGAAGTCATGAACATTTTTAACTTCACATTTTTCTTGAAATCACGAACAATTTGTGAAATCGTGAACATTTTTGAATTCTCAAACATTTTTGAAACACAAATATTTTACGTACTCATGAACATTTTTCATTACCTGTAGAATCATGAATATGTTTTGAATTAACTAATATTTTTTGAAATTTTATAACATTTTTAAATGCATGAATCTTTTTCAAAATTCATTTTTTTCAAAATATTGAACATGTTTTTTGAAGCAAAAAAGTATACAATAAAGGAAAAAAATGAATGAAAAAATAGCGGTGCACGCCCCTGCATGGGCCATCCAGAAGCTCGTGAGTGGCGTGTGGGGTGCGTGTTTGCACACGTTCCCAACAAATAGTTAGCCTCCCGCAGAAGGGAGAACCCTGACTAGGCCGACCTATGGCGCACGGTAGCTAGGGCTGCAAACGAGTCGATTTTGAATGAGTCAGACTAGCGTCAAATCAAGTTATAGTAAAATTTAAGCGAGCTCATACTAAGCCAACCTCAAGGTCGAACTGTAGAAAGTGGATCACGCTTAACTTGTAATGATTTTGAGTTGACTTTGAGCTAATTTCGAGCTAAATAACATTTATCTTTCTTAATATAAGGCAATTTTGTGAATAAGATAGGCCACAACAGAACATAAGAAATCACTACAAACTATTATTCCAATAAAACGCTGATGATATAAATGTTTTAAAGGTAGTTTGACTTTTTCACTCTGAATTTATTAATAGCAAGACATCGTGGTTGAACTGGCAAGAGAAGAAAACGAATGTGTATCTGTTCTCAAACTTTGGCAAAAAGTTAATACACGTCTCACCATGTAGCGTATAGAGGCCCAAATTTCTCCGTTAACCAGATTTTTTTTACATAACATATATGGTAAAAACAACCCTAATTCCTTTTAATATATGTCAGTATTATTTAATATACTTTTATTATATTGAGTTAAAATAAAGCGAGCCAGTATTGGCTCAAGAGATTTCTCGATCGAGCTACATAAAGTGCTCATACCCACCTCATATCTTTTTGAGCCGATCTCGAGTTGACCCCGAGCTGATGAACCTCGAGATTTCCTTGCATCCCTAACTGTAGTGACTCAGTTGTCGTAGCTAGTCAGGTAGGGTCAATTCTTTTGGTGGCATTTTGGAGCTTCTAGAATAAGTTGCTCCCTACCCAACTTATTCTAGAAGCAAAACCAAAAATAAATTTTTACAAGACTACAAGTCTAGTCTTAAGTAGTATATTTCTAACAAAATAAATTTGGTTGCACTTCTAGAATAAGACGGGTAGTGCGCAGTTTATTCCAGGTTATTTTAGAAGCCAGCAAAAAAACTACAACATATTGTTTTTTTAATTTGTTTGTTTTCATTAAGTTTTTCAAAAGAACATGGAGAAAAATATGTTAGAAAAGTGTGATTTTTTGAACATTTTTGATTATTTTTTGTAAATGCAAAATATTATCCAAATTTATGAATATATAATTTTGTAAACAACGGAAAATTTTGGAACTTTTGTTTTTGAAAAGTGGAAAATTTGTGATTTTTTTTATTATCAACATTTTTGAAATTCCAATTTATTTTTTGAAAAACATGAACAAAATTTTCAAAACAAAATTATTTTGGAAAGACAAACATTCTATAAAACATGATAACATTTTTCGTAAACATGAATATTTTTGCAAAAAATGAGCATGTAAAATAAATTTAAGAGTAATTTTGAAATGTAAAAAAATTTAAAAGAAAATAAAATTTCGAACTAATTTGAAACATTTTTTAAAATTATTAAAGCATATTTTTAAAAGAAAAGGAAAAACTGGTACAGAATAAAAAGTAACACAAAAAAGCAAAGCTAAACTTTCGAGAAGGATCCGAAAACCAGGCTGCTTGCACGTAGAATACGATGAAAGTGGGTCAGCCCATCTATTGTCGTTCTGTCATTCGTTTGTGTGATGCACCGACAATTTTGATGCAATATGTATCAAATAAGGTTTGCCCCCAAATATTTGAGGTTTGCCCTCAAATATCTCACACGATGACCATGAGATCCATATTTTAGGCCCATGAAGAGCATTCGACCCTGTAAGATCAACCATCCCGAGTCTTCAGCATGAGAATCATTTATCTGGGCCGATATCACGAAGATCATCCGGCTAACGTGCGGCACAATGTTCGTCCAACTGAACCAACTATGGGGGCATTGATGACTGGCGTTATCAACGGCACGATCAAATCTAGTTATATCATGACACGATCAAGACAAAGGGTAATGACCATAAATATTGCGCTGTTATTATTATGTTCTTATGCAGCCGTTGTAGTCCTTGTATCGTCACCCATACATAAGGCGAGATAATTGTAGATTCTAAACAAGTTGAGACAGGCGCTAACAAGATACACGAGACAGATAGAAGATTGATGAGATCTCTAGATATCCACGCTGTAACCATCATATTCACACAAGAGAAAAATATCAACATGAGTAGGGTATTACCCCTAGCACAGGAGGCCCGAACCTGGGTGTTACATTGTGTGAAATCCCACCCTAGATCATTAACGTGCTCCTTGCCTTTACAGATTCCCCATATCATGAGTGCGCGCTGGAGTAGTAATCCAAGTGGGACCCTCTTCAACAATTAGTGGCAGGCTCAGACTCAGACAGCTTGTGCGCTTTGGCATGCTGCACTTCATCATCGATGACTTGGCATGTCATCCTTCCCCTGCCACACTCCATGGGGGCATGAAGATCGTCGCCAGGAGCATGTACCTCTTTCCAGCCGCTCCGGCACCATGTACCTCCAGCTCTCGGCTTTCCTCCGACTGATGGGGCCTAACCTAAGGCAATCCCTGGAAGAAATGCAGGCCGACAATTTTGCTTTCGAGCTTGTTATTATGGTTGGTTCCCTCTCCATCTTACTCGCGCCAAACTCCGAGTCTGGTGGGTAGGAGAGTTTGTATAGCTCTTCTTCAATGGCAAAGGTGTACATGGTGAACAACTATGTTGGCGTGACTGCGGTTGATGCAGCAACCCAAGTGACGGTGGATGTACTTCTACAAAACCCAGTTGAAAGCGATTCACTGGATGTGAAGGATGTCGATGTCATCGGGTAAAATTTGAGTGTAAGAGAGGTAGGAAAACGAGGCTTGATCTAATGATACACACATGGATAACACAAGGATTATACATGTTCAGTCCCCTCATTGGTGGAGGTAAAACCATCGTCCTGTTCTCACAGAGGTGATCTTGCGTAAAAGAGATAGAGATAACACGAGAAAAAAAAATCCATTTGACGTGGCAGTATGGAGTACCCGAAAACCGCTGACTCATGGCCGGTTTTCCTCTCTAATCTGGTTTTGGACATAATTTATCTGATTTTGAGACTTGGGAATGAAATTTACCAAACATAAGTTGAAGTGCTTAATGTAGACTTTTCGTAAATTTGAGGAACCAAAACTATACTTTCTCTTCTTTTTATGAACTATGTTTATGGGATTAGATGAAATTCATGTTGCTCATTGTAAAAATCAGGAGGGATTAATGTGAATATGACACCCTCTTTAAGCTAACCTCAAGATTTGCCGGGTCAATCTCATATAAGTGTTTATATGAGTAGGGCGTGCGTGTGTGTTTATAGGTATGCGTTTGCATATATGTGTGATGTGTTTGTACCCTGTTTTTAAAAAAAAACTTTGGTGGTGAGTCGTGACAATTCTATCAGGGTGATGAAATTTATTGGCTTTGATCTGCTCATCAGAAGAAAAAAACATCTACCGTACATTTTATTCATCGCACTGAACTACAACTAGCAAATTTAACGGAGAAATCACTTGATAATGATGAGGATAACGGAGCCGGCGATCATGACGAGCCTCTCGAACTGGCGCGCGCGCTTGACGATGACCTGCATGGCCTCCCCGGTGAAGCTGGCGCAGCTGCCCCAGCACATGCCACACCCCTGGGCCGCGTCGCCCAGCTGCTGCACCGCCACCCTGAGCTCGCCCCGCCTCAGCGCCACCTGCGACGCCTTCAGGTTCTTGACCGCGGCGTCCACGCGCACGGTGCAGTCGCGCACGCACATCCGCAGCCTGGTGCCGCTCGGGGCGCCCGCCACGTTGACCCACCCGAAGGCGGCCAGCCCCGTGCCGGCCTCGATGGCGACGCGGAGCGACGTCTCCGCCAGCCACCGCGTGTCGTTCACCCTCTGCGGGTCCACCACGAAGCCCAGCACGCGCCCGCACAGCTCCGGGAACGGCGTCCGCTTGCACGCCATCTTTATCTCTTCCGGGATCGGGTTGGACCCGTAGCCCGGTTCATCCCACGGCGCGGGCGCCATCGCGGGTGTCAGCACGATCGTTGGCGGCATCGCGATGGGTGGCATCACGGGCTTCGGCGCCCTCGCCGGGGGCGGAAGCACCGGCTTGGTCGGCGTCGCCGGAGGTGGCAGCACGGGCTTGTACGGTGTCGTGGGGGCTGGCATCACTGGCTTGGGCGGCGTGGTGGGAGCTGGCATCACAGGCTTGGGCGGCGTCGTGGGGACTGGCATCACAGGCTTGTACGGTGTCGTGGGGGCTGGCATCACAGGCTTGGGCGGGGTCGTGGGGGCTGGCATCACATACTTGGGTGGCGTGGTGGGGGCTGGCATCACAGGCTTGGGCGGCGTCGTGGGGACTGGCATCACAGGGTTGTACGGCATGGTAGGGGCTGGCATCACTAGCTTGGGCGGCGTCGTTGGGGCTGGCATCACATACTTGGGCGATGTTGTGGGGGCTGGCATCACAGGCTTGGGCGGAGTCGGCGGTGGTGGTGGCAGGGCGCCGGTGAGGAACCGGGAGGGGGCGCAGATCAGGGACAGGAGGAAGACGAGCGTGGCAGGCGAAGCGGCGGCCATGGTTCACCGCAGCGTTGCCAAGAGCTCGATCGAGACACAAACTGAGTCGATCAGCAACTATAAGCCGGGAGCGATATGTATACCCCATACGTGTCAATCCATGCGCGCGGCGCGGGAGCGGAGTTGCGTGTCTGGGGCGGAGATGGTCCGTCGGTCCATGCACTGTCTGAATCTGTAGGCACCAGTGGCTCTCCTGCATGTATGGCCATGGCCATGGCCGGGTCATTGCGAGCTCCGGTTAGTACGCGCGCGTTTGAATATGAATAAGAAAAGGAAAATCGGCGGACCCGGATTTATCCTAACCAGATGTGCGCGCAACTACAATCCCAGCCATCAAACACGCACGGGGATAAGGGCCACGCCCTGAAAAGCTGGTTCACATGCAAGCATGCATTCCCTCTTTCCTCTTCCATGCGATGTCTGGCTATTAAACTAGATTCCCTTGGACCCACCATACTATCACCTCTTCAACGCAAAATCACACAACAAACAAATATGCCACCATAACTTTTAAATAAATTGTGCAAATTTAAATTCAATTATGAATTTGAGTTTCTTGCGGGCAGCTCTACGAAATAAGTCAAATATTGACATATTTCAAATTATAAAATTATTAATGCCAGCCCAAGATAAATAAAATTGTACATGGCTCAACAAGTTCCATGAAGTTTTTTATCAAAGTTCAAACAAGCTGTTTATATAGTTCTTCAGTTTCAAATAGATTTTCTAGCAAAGTTCTTTAATATTTGTAACAAAGTGCAGACCCATTATTCAGAAAGTTCTTCAACTCCTGATTATTTTTATTTAATACCTTACAATTAAAATGAGAAGTTCTTCACTGTTTCTAGCAAAAGTCGACCAATTTGACTATAAAAGTTCTATAGAATTTGAAGTTATAGTTTGTCAGATAAAAAATAATTTGGCAGAAGTGCGTACAAAAACTGTTCTCCTTACAACGGTATTGCAGCACATAGATCATTTTTTATACATAGAGAAAATAAATCTCTCCACAGATAAAAGAAATCAGATCTTCACGGGGTAGGGGTAGAACGCAGGTACCTACTGCGTGTAGGGGCGTACAGGAAAGTACGGGAGGAGATAAAAGAATTTCTGACATGGGCCCTGAGTGGGCCAACCAGCGCGGATCCAGAGGAGAGCGTGCGGAGAGGATTCGAGTTGCGCGCACAACCGGTTAGACATCGCCATATTCGAAAATCGGCGTATCATGTCATGTCGCTCAAGTGTATCTACTCTTGTCGTGGAGCGACAGGTCGGACAGCTCCCGGAACATGCCAAATATTGGTAGTCCGAAGGCAAATTCTGATATAGTAGTCAGACAATGTGTTGCATCGTTTACGTAGTCGCATGAGTTTGTATATGGATCCGGGGGATGCTAATTGAAGTGTCCGGTTGTGAGAAAAAAAATTAAGATGTGACCGGTCAGTGTCCATAGACGCGTCCGCGTGCGTTTGAAGGGCCGAATTTGTCAAATCCGTTTGTAGATCACTAGTACAAAACGGGCCATCAGTCCCGGTTCCAGAGGCCCTTTAGTCCCGGTTCTGCAACCGGGACTAAACGATCGGGACTAATGCCCTCCACTTTTAATCCCGGTCGTGTTATGAACCTGGCCTAAAGGTGCTCCACGTGGCCGCCACGGGGCGCCGAGGCAGGAGGACCTTTAGTCCCGGTTCGTGTGTCACGAACCGGGACAAAAAGGTAGCCACGCGTCAGCACCTGCCAGGCGCTGTGTTTTTTTTTTGAAAGGAGGGGTTATGGGTTTTGGAGGGTTTCGTATTGTGTTTCCCCTTTTCTTATTGTGTTTACTCTTCAATTCTTTTACATTTAGGGTTTCATTTTTATTTTATGTTTTCCATTCAACTTGACGCTAGCTACTACATATAGCAATGAAGGAACCATTAATTACACAACATCGTCATGAATATATATAGAGAGAAGTGTGACATCTTTTTCTCCGTGCTTGGTCTAACAACAAGTTTTCGTATATATATTCGACGCTATTACATATAGTACACGATCATGCATATATACAATATAACATCTCTTACGATCCCTAATATCTAATTACCAAGATCGCATCGGAAATCCGAATGGCATTCTCCGTCTTCAGGTATGACATGCTCAACAAAGAATCCCGCCAACTCCTATTGAATTGCTCGTATGCGATCAGTTGGTAGGGGTTCGTCCCGCTTTCGTCAGATCTAATTTAAAGAAGGGGGTCAATATATATATCAGGAAATGAAACTCAACACAATTGATGGTAATAAAATAAAAATGTGAATATTGTTTACGTACTTCAAATTGTTCTAAAGATATGCCCCGCTCAGAGGTCGAGTGGCGAATGAACTCGCAAACGTAGTATGCACATAAATTAGTCCCGTGTGCCTGCCACAAGCACTTTACGAGAATAGAGTTCAATCAAAATGATAATCAAGCATGATAATGGTATTGAAACTTGAATCAATGAGAGATGCGCGGTACTAGCTAGTAGTACTTGCTTTGGGGTGTAAAAATCGCAGCTCCTTTTTCCAGTCACCAACAACCTGGTTGGTGAACCTTTTCCAAACCCCGCCCGGCAAAGAAAATGATTACTTGATATCAGGAAATGAACAAAAGTTGTCGATATGGTGCGATAATGATTGAACTTACTTCTGAAGCATTTGACTCATGTCCGTCCACTCCTTAGGGTCTTTACGTCTCGAGTCCAACACAATTACTTGTCCCTCGTCAAGCTGAATGGCTAGCAGAATAAAATGGAACCTGCGCATGCATAACTCATTAATTGCACTTAACCTCGAGTAAGCGAAACAGAATGTGCACAAGATAGTAACACTCACTTTAAGTTGTAAGGAAATAGTATTTCCCTTCTGTTTTGTTTTCCAAGTAACGTCTTTAGCAAGTTTTTCTCTGTTTCATCGGGATTTTTTTTAACGTATGTTCATTTATGTTGTTTGGGTTAATGAAGCCAATGTCATAGATTTGTTGTTTTCTGCATTCGAGGATCTTCAATCTGCATAATATAGTGTGAGGATAATTATACATGCAATGAACGAGCTGAGCTAGAGACTTAATTACAGAAAAATACTTACAGACAATAGCAACTAACGATAGTTTTGTCGTGGGCAGCTTGATTGTATAACCGAAAAATTTCTTCAAATTCAACGAACAACGCCTGTTCTCCATTGAGGAAGTGCTCATTTTTTATTCCCATGAAGATATTGGCGGTCCCGTCCTTGCAGGTTTTCAAGTACCATTCATGCAATTGTCGCATCATCGTTGGTAGACGCGGGAGCTCCTCACGTATGACGAGAGGCTTCCCGTGCTCGTATCTTAAGGCTTCTACTACCTCAGCCTTTTCGAACTGTACCGAATCGTCTAAGTAATCAGCAAGAGGGATATTAAGACCACCAGCCGCTATCTCCGGATCATTAGCAATATCGGTAAACACCTTGAGCGGGGGGCACGATTGCTTTTCTTGTTCGCCGAGCTGGGGAATTGTTTCCCCACTTCTTGCACCACTGCTACTTAAGCTTCCCGACCGCTTCACTTGACCAAATGTCTTTTCGATACAGCGGTCATAGTTTGATTGCGGCGGAGGCGGTGGTGGTCGCCTAAGGGCATCCAGACATCGCTTCGCTTTTACCGGATCTACTTTCTCCTTTGGAGGTGGACGTTTCGGTGCAAGCTGGCGTTTCACATCGGCAGCCATGATCTCGTCGGTTTCTTCCTCAGTCCTGTCGTAGGGTAACTTGGGAGGAACCTTCTTGACGCTTGGGCCTGCTCTGGATTTCTTCGTTGTTGTACTGCTGCTAGTCGCCGGAGCGGCGGCGGCTCTCTTCCGCCGTTGCTGAGGCGGCGGATTTAGCTGACGCGGCGGAGTAGTCGGAGTCCGCTGACGCGGCGGAGGAGGCGGAGTCCGCTGACGCGACGGAGACATGAGCTGAGGCGGAGGAGGATTCTGCTGAGGGGCCTCCACCGGTTGAGTCTGCTAAGGGCCTCCTCCGGCTGAGTCTGCTGAGGGGCCTCCTCAGGCTGAGTCTGTTGAGGGGCCTCCTCCGGGTGAGTCTGCTGAGGCTTCGTCCAGTTTGGAAGCACGATGTTTTCCTTTCTCCATAGAATTGTAGTCCTTATGGCATTTATCAGATGAGTCTCCCCTTCACCTGTAGGGTACTCAAGGTCCAGATCCTCAAATCCGTTGGAAACTTCATCCACCCTGACAACAACATAGCCATCTGGAATCGGATTGCAATGGAAAGTTCCATCAGGTGTAGGAGGTAAGACATAGCCGACCGCCACCTTCAAGGTTAGGTTATGGCATTTCGCAATTAGCTCACAATGTTCCCTCTCCGTGATACCATGCATGGGTTAGCGACGAGCCGTGATATCAGGCTGAACGAGCTCCGTGGAAACCACGCAGCTTTTCCGTTGAGATGGTGGGGTAGCTTCGTGGGCAGTATCGAATGAAGGATCTTCGTGCTGCTGAGATGGTGGGCCGGTAATAGCTCGCTGACTTGCCTCTAACAACGCTAATATTTCTTCCATCTTCTGCATCCGGTTTGCTTCCTCTCTCTTCTTTCTCCCTCGACTTCTATAATCAATGCTGTCCGGAAACCCATACTTCCACAGAACGGAGCCTGATGTGCCTCTAGTTCATCCAGGGTGTTCAGGATTCCCGAGGGCCTTTGACAGCACGTCCTTCTCTCTGTCGGGATGGAACCTCCCTTCCTGCACTTCCTTGATTGCTGCGAAAATTATTTTGACGGGTGTCTCAAGTTGAGCTTTCGTGAAAACACACTTCTCTGTTTTTGGGTCCAAAGTTCCCCCATGCCCGAAGAACCAAGTCCTACACCGATCGGGCCAGTTCAATGTCGCTGGTTGGACTTCTTTAGCAAGCAGGTCGTTCTCAGCTTTGTCCCACGTAGGCCGGGCAACATTGTAGCCACCTGACCCCGTAACATGGTGATGCTTCTTCTTTGCAGCATTTATCTTATTTCTCTATGACCTTTTCTTACCTTTCTCTGATTTCTTGTACACCGCAAATGCGGGCCAGTGATGTTTTATATTCATCTATTGACCGGTGAATTCTGGAGTCTCGTCTTTCTCGACAAACTTTTTGTTCAATAGTTTCTTCCAATTCTTGAATAGTTCTGCCATCTTTTTAAGAGCAAACGCCTTGACTTTTCGCTATATAACTGGGTTATTTATATCCTCCTCCAGCGGTAGGCTGAAATTTGTCATAAGCGAGGTCCAAAGGTCATCTTTCTGTCTATCGTCCACATAAGAAACTTCACCGTCCTTCTTCTTTTTCCATTCTTGGATGCTGATCGGGATGCTGTCCCTAACAATAACTCCGCACTGATGTATAAATTTGTCTTTGGTCCGCTTGGGAGCAATCGGATGGCCATCTCGAGCGACTTCTTCGATCGTGAACCTTTCATCCTTATCCAACCTTTTCTTCGGGCCTCGTGTCGTTACAGAAGTTTGTCTCGATCCGGAGGACTATAAGAAGAAATAAACGTTAATATATGTACATACAAAACAATTAATGCATCTAGTCAGTAGAGGCTTAATTAATATATATACCTCACCGGACTTTGCAACAGTTAAGGCTCCAACATTGGCGGAGCCGTCATCTCCTTCCTCCTCCATTCGATCACCGGAGCCGTCATCTCCTCCCTCCTCCATTCAATCATCGGGTCCATCATCCTCTCTTCCATCACCATCGGTGTCGTTGAGAAACGACAAGATATCATCATCACCTCCGTCGCGGATTATATCCCCCAACAACTCTTCTTTTTCTAAGTCTCTGTCCATAGTTTCTGCAAATATCACAACATGGCAATATACAACCATGAGAGATGGATTAGTGGCAAACATAGACCTCATCACAACAAGTAATCATATGCATATCACATCATGCAAAGTTGACAAGTTTTATAACAGTTAGTTTCAGACGATCGTCGAGGACTCCTCCCCCCTCATGTCAGATGAGTCGTCCTATCTTTCGGGAGAGGATACTATGCGGACGATCTTTTGCCTATCTTGATCTTTTGCCTATCGTCTCACGTGCAAATCATGTTTTCATATGCCTTAAAATCAAAGTTATCGGGGTTATGTTTTAACGACCCCCCCTCATGTCGAAGTTATCGGGGTTATGTTTTAACGACCCTCCCCTCATGTCGAAGTTATCGGGGTTATGTTTTAACGACCCACCCCCCTCATGTCGAAGTTATCGGGGTTATGTTTTAACGACCCCCCCTCATGTTGAAGTTATCGGGGTTATGTTTTAACGACCCCCCTCATGTCGAAGTTATCGGGGTTATGTTTTAACGACCCCCCCTCATGTCAAAGTTATCGGGGTTATGTTTTAACGACCCCCCCATGTCGAAGTTATCGGGGTTATGTTTTATTCATACATGTTACAAACTAAGTGTCACACAAAAGATATTGTTACAAACTTCATGTTACAAACTAAGTGTCACACATAACAAACTTCATGCATGTTACAAATTAACTAAGTGTCACGTAGCAAACTTCACATAACAAATTAACTATTTTTCTACCCCAAATTCATATACTAAGCAATCAAAAAAGATGTATGTATATGTAATTTTTTCTGTTTTCTTGATTTTTTTTCCTTTCTAGATGCATCGGGCCGGGGCGGCGGTGGCTCACAGTGGGGGCGGCGAGGGCTCGTGGACGACGACGAGGACGGGCTCTCGGGGGTGCGGCGATGCTCAGGGAGGTCCGGCCGGCGACGAGGAGCTAGCGGGCGGCGTCGGGGCAGGGCACGGGGACGGCGTCGGGGGCGGCAACGGGGGCGGCGACGAGGAGCGGGCTCGGGGAGGTCCGGCCGGTGACGAGGGCGGGCTCGGGGATGACGTCGGGGCAGGCACGGGACGACGTCGGGGCAAGGCACGGGGACAGCGTCGGGGCAGGCACGAGGACGGCGTCGGGGCGGCGTCGGGGCAGGGCACGGGGACGGCGTCGGGGGCGGCAACGGGGGCGGCGACGAGGAGCGGGCTCAAGGAGGTCCGGCCGGCGACGAGGGCGGGCTCGGGGACGGCGTCGGGGCAGGCACGGGGACGGCGTAGCGGGAGGGCAAGGGGACGGCGACGGGGGCGGCGACGAGGAGCGGGCTCGGGGAGGCGACGGCAAGGTCCCGCAGCCTGGCGGCGTTGAGGTGGTCGTCGGCGCCGTCGGGGGAGAGGAGGAGATCGAAAACTGCAGATGGCTTTTGGAAAATTTCCTAAGTCCCGCTTGTATACCCCACCCTTTAGTCCCGGTTAGTGGATACAACCGGGACTAAAGGCCCCCCTTTAGTCCCGGTTGGAGCTACCAACTGGGACTAAAGGTGAATTTCACCAGGCGAAAGGGCGGGAAGTCCAGGCCTGTGGTCCCGGTTGGTGGTTCGGACTGGGACTAAAGGGGGGCCTTTGGTCCCGGTTGTATCCACCAACCGGGACTAAAAGCCTGTTCCTGGCACGGTCGAGGGGCGGTGGAAGTTTATTCCCACCTTGCTTGGCGAGAGGCGCTCGCAGTGGTTTATAAGCCCTGCTGCCGCTGCCCTCTCGAGCTCCTGTCTAATGCAGGCTTTGCAGGCCTAACGTTCCTCTCTCGCCTATTGGGCCTACTTGTCCCGCGGGCTTGCATCCTGGCCCATGTATAGTTGGGTTTCTAGTCGTATACAGGCCATGGTGGCCTAGTAGGCGAGCATTTTTTTTATTTTTTGCAAAATTATATTTTGATCATAACTAGAGGTTTATAAAAGTTTTTTAGTTGATTATTTTTGCTATTGAAGAATATTATAGTTTTGTTTTAGTTGATCATAACAAAATATTATAATTGATTCTTTTTAGTTGATTCCTTTTGCTATTAGAGTTTTATAAAAGCCTTTTAGTTTGCTATTAAAGTTTTTAACAAAAAATACTTTATGAAAATTCTTTTTTGCTATTAAAGTTTTTAACAAAAAATACTTTGATAATTTTAGTTACATAAATTTAATATAATTTTAAGTTAATTTCACCCACAAGTGCTATTTTTCATGCATTTAATGATTTATTTTGAGCTAAACGACCCTGAATTTGAAAAGCACTGCAAATGAACCCTGAAAAGGTTGAAACTTGGCATGGTATCATAATTTCACGCACATAGCATGTGCTAAAAGGTTTAGAGGGTTACGGCAAAAACTGGATGCACTTCGTGTACAAAACTGGACAATCTCTTTCGAAGTATCAGGGATTCGGACGAAAACTCATCTATTACAAAGGGATTTCATTTTTTAACATATTTTAAATCCAGACCTTTTGTGCGTTCAATATGCACCATGCGAAGCCACATCATTAATTTTCAACCCTTTTCCGAATTCATTTGCGATTTTTCATGCATTTAATGATTTATTTTGAGCTAAACGACCCTGAATTTGAAAAGCACTATAAATGAACTCTGAAAAGATTAAAACTTGGCATGGTATCATAATTTCACCCACATAGCATGTGCTAAAAGGTTTAGAGGGTTACGGCAAAAACTGGACGCACTTCGTGTACAAAACTGGACAATCTCTTTCGAAGTATCAGGGTTTCACACGAAAACTTATCTATTACAAATGGATTTCATTTTTTAACATATTTTAAATCCAGACTTTTTGCGCATTCAATATACACCATGCAAAGCCACTTCGTCAATTTTCAACCCTTTTCCGACTTCATTTGCTATTTTTCATGCATTTAATGATTTATTTTGAGCTAAACGACCCCGAATTTGAAAAGCACTGCAAATGAACTCCGAAAAGGTTGAAACTTGGCATGGTATCATAATTTCACCCACATAGCATGTGCTAAATTTTTTAGAGGGTTACGGCAAAAACTGGATGAACTTCGTGTACAAAACTGGACAATCTCTTTCGAAGTATTAGGGTTTCGGACGAAAACTCATCTATTACAAAGGGATTTCATTTTTTTTACATATTTTAAATCCATACTTTTTGTGCATTCAATATGCACCATGCAAAGACACATCATCATTTTCAACCCATTTCCGACTTCATTTGCTATTTTTCATGCATTTAATGATTTATTTTGAGCTAAACGGCCCTGAATTTGAAAAGCACTACAAATGAACATTGTAAAGGTTGAAACTTTGTATGGTATCATAATTTCACCCACATAGCATGTGCTAAAAGGTTTAGAGGGTTACGGCAAAAACTGGATGCACTTCGTGTACAGAACTGGACAATCTCTTTCGAAGTATCATGGTTTTCGACGAAAACTCATCTATTACAAAGGGATTTCATTTTTTAACATATTTTTAATCCAGAATTTGTGTGCGTTCAATATGCACCATGCAAAGCTACATCATTAATTTTCAACCCTTTTCCGACTTCATTTGCTATTTTTCATGCATTTAATGATTTATTTTGAGCTAAACGACCCTGAATTTGAAAAGCACTGTAAATGAACTCTGAAAAGGTTAAAACTTGGCATGGTATCATAATTTCCCCCACATAGCATGTGCTAGAAGGTTTAGAGGGTTACGGCAAAAACTGGATGCACTTCGTGTACAAAACTGGACAATCTCTTTCGAAGTATCAGGGTTTCACACGAAAACTTATCTATTACAAATGGATTTCATTTTTTAACATATTTTAAATCCAGACTTTTTGCGCATTCAATATACACCATGCAAAGCCACTTTGTCAATTTTCAACCCTTTTCCGACTTCATTTGCTATTTTTCATGCATTTCATGATTTATTTTGAGCTAAACGACCCCGAATTTGAAAAGCACTGCAAATGAACTCTGAAAAGGTTGAAACTTGGCATGGTATCATAATTTCACCAACATAGCATGTGCTAAAAATTTTAGAGGGTTACGGCAAAAACTGGATGAACTTCGTGTACAAAACTGGACAATATCTTTCGAAGTATCAGGGTTTCGGACGAAAACTCATCTATTACAAAGGGATTTCATTTTTTTTACATATTTTAAATGCATACTTTTTGTGCATTCAATATGCATCATGCAAAGACACATCATCAATTTTCAACCCTTTTCCGACTTCATTTGCTATTTTTCATGCATTTAATGATTTATTTTGAGCTAAACGGCCCTGAATTTGAAAAGCACTACAAATGAACTCTGTAAAGGTTGAAACTTGGCATGGTATCATAATTTCACCCACATAGCATGTGCTAAAAGGTTTAGAGGCTTACGGCAAAAACTGGATGCACTTCGTGTACAAAACTGGACAATCTTTTTCGAAGTATGAGGGTTTCGGATGAAAACTCATCTATTACAAAGGGATTTCATTTTTTAACATATTTTAAATCCAGACTTTGTGTGCATTCAATATGCACCATGCAAAGCCACATCATCAATTTTCCACCTTTTCCGACTTCATTTGCTATTTTTCATGGTATTTCATGATTTATTTTGAGCTAAATGAATCTGAATTTGAAAAGCACTGCAAATGAACTCTGAAAAGGTTGAAACTTGGCATGTTATCATAATTTCACCCACATAGAATGTGCTAAATTTTTTAGAGGGTTACGGCAAAAACTGGATGAATATCGTGTACAAAACTGGACAATCTCTTTCGAAGTATCAGGGTTTCGGACGAAAACTCATCTATTACAAAGTGATTTCAATTTTTTACATATTTTTAATCCATACTTTTTGTGCGTTCAATATGCACCATGCAAAGCCACATCATCAATTTTCAACCCTTTTCCAACTTCATTTGCTATTTTTCATGCATTTAATGATTTATTTTGAGCTAAACGACCCTGAATTTGAAAAGCACTATAAATGAACTCTGAAAAGATTAAAACTTGGCATGGTATCATAATTTCACCCACATAGCATGTGCTAAAAGGTTTAGAGGGTTACGGCAAAAACTGGATGCACTTCGTGTACAAAACTGGACAATCTCTTTCGAAGTATCAGGGATTCGGACGAAAACTCATCTATTACAAAGGGATTTCATTTTTTAACATATTTTAAATCCAGACCTTTTGTGCGTTCAATATGCACCATGCGAAGCCACATCATTAATTTTCAACCCTTTTCCGAATTCATTTGCGATTTTTCATGCATTTAATGATTTATTTTGAGCTAAACGACCCTGAATTTGAAAAGCACTGCAAATGAACTCTCAAAAGGTTGAAAATTGGCATGGTATCATAATTTCACCCACATAGCATGTGCTAAAATTTTTAGAGGGTTACGGCAAAAACTGGATGAACTTCGTGTACAAAACTGGACAATCTCATGATGTGGGTTAATATTATTTTTCATAGGTACCATACTCATGATGTGGGTTTGTACTCCTGATGTAAGATAATATAAAAGTGCCTGGATACAAGTTCATCTGCGTGCATTATATAATTAAGTATATCAAAAACCATTACAGAACATCATGAATAGAGAAATGACCAAATCAATACAAGTTCATCATCACATTAAAACCAAAGTACAGTAATGACCAAATGTTATTACTGAAAAAATAAATACATAAACTTCATACGTAGTTCTCATAGAACAACATACAGCTCTTTAGAGCATCTAATTAAAACATACATTGAAACTAACATACAACTATGTAAAAAAAATTAAATGCAACAATAAATGCGATCAAAATCGCAACTAAGGTAACAATTGATCCAACAACATAATGATACCAAGCCTCTTTATCAATGGCATATTTTCTAATCTTTCTAATCTTTAAGCGCATTGCATCCATCTGGATCTTGTGTAGATCGACGACATCGGCAACATGCAACTCCAATTTCATCTTCTCTTCTTCAATCCTTTTCAATTTTTCTTTCAAATAATTGTTTTCTTTTTCAACTAAATTTAACCTCTCGACAAGAGGGTCGGTTGGAATTTCCGTTTCACATACCTGCTACATAAAGACATCTATGTCAAGTTGGTCGGCATAATTGTCATAAACACTAAATGAAACAAATAGTTATATAAGATAATATACCACATCCGAGTCATAGACCGGACGAGAGCCGACGGGGGCGGATACCAAAACCATGGCACTATATAATAACAAACAATAATACAAGTAAGAAAATTATACAAGTAGCTATATAAATCATACAAGTAAGAATTTTTTCTTTAAAAAAGATAAGAACAAGAGGCTCACCACGGTGGTGCCGGCGACGAGATCGGCACGGGCGATCGACGGCGGTGAGGACGGGGACGGGGACGGGACGGCACCCTACACATGTGCAAACTAAGAAGTTAATTTGAGCTCAAATTGTGCATCTAAATCAAATAAACTCACACATACACTCCTCCACTAAAACCGACAAACCACACTACGTCTGGAGCATTTGAAATGAGCTAAACTAGCGGTGAGAGATGAAAGGATGAAGTTGCTAACCTTTTTAGAACACTTGGATAGTTGGTGCACCGCCAAACCTAGACAAATCTTGGGGGAAATGGAGCTTGGAGGTCGAGCTTGGAGAGGAGAAAGCTTAAGTGTGGCTCGGGCATTTCATCAAACACCTCATGTGCATAGGAGGTGAGAACAGAGTAGCACACACCTCCCACACCCTTCCACGGCCAAAAAACAGAGCAGATGGGGGGGATATATATAGGCAAAACATTAGTACCGGTTTGTATCTAAAACCGGGACTAAAGGCCTACCCTTTAGTCCCGGTTCCAGACACAAACCGGGACTAAAGGACAGCAACCCCTTTAGTTCCGGTTGGTGGCTGGAACCGGGACTAAAGGTCCCAGCCTAACCGGGACTGATGCCTGCGAGGCCCGGCCGGTGTCCTAGCCTCTCGAACCGGGACTGATGCTCCCATTAGTCCCGGTTCGTAACACGACCAGGACTAATGCTCTGATCTGGCCAGGACCAAAGCCCTGTTTTCTACTAGTGGATGTTTTTAGGAGGGAGAACGACATCAGAGTACCGTCATCGTCGAGGTCAATGTGAGGTCGACCAGGGGTTCCCCCCATTCTAGGATGCTCACCGCCCCATGCTAGGCTGTCAGATCTGGCAGCCCAGAGGAAGCCGCAACCATATCGACGATGGAGGACGACATCATGGGGAAGGAGACCAGGAAGCATATCTAGTGAGGGGTGAGGCCACCGGAGCAACCCGCGACTGCGACGAGCCTCCACCACCCTAGCACCGCCAACGCGGCCATAAGGGAGCTAGTAACCCACTGTTACTGGTCAATGATTCCGCGAGACCATGCCATGTTCAGTTATTTAAGTTAGCTGATCTTTAAGGCCCGATTAAGGATATTATGGTTTGTCAACCAACCCCTCGTCATCACAATGGAGTGTTGGTTTCACTGCAATGATGTAATGAGTTTCAGGGCTCCACCAATGTGTAGAAGACAATTGTTAGTGAATCATGTTGGCTGAGTTTAGTTAACCTAATTTCAACACCAATCAAGATTGATCCTCAACTTTTAATACTACATTTCTCGTGAAAAAACTTAGAATATTGCACAATTGGTCCAAATAAATGTGTGTCATGGAGTGCCATGTGCTAACTCGGGTTCATAATCATGCCACATCAATGGTAATACTGATCCAGGGAGGGACCAAATATGTTTGTTTGAAAATCCAGGGTTCGATTGTCTAGTTTTGTCAAAAAAAGTGTTTATCTAGTTTGGAAGTTGAGGGATAAACCCACACCCCTGTATAGTTGGAGGACAAAATGTGTACTGTTTCCATGTTTTATCAAAATTGTTAGAAAAAACTCATGGATTTCTTAAGTTCTATTCATTATTTGGTGGCACTTCAATCACTTCCTATTTTTGTTATTTATCTCAAGTTAATATTTGTTTTTTTATTTAAAGTTTTTTACTGGTTGCACTCATATTAGTTTGTGCAATTCCACTCTTTTTGCGCAAAGAACTAAAAAACAATTGAGGTATTTACATACTAGTTTGTAACCTACTGGATTACGATTGGTAGTTCTTCTTGATTCTATGAAACCTCAAATATTCCATGCATAAGGCTAGGATGATAGTGTCCATTTCGAATGACGATTGAATTGTCCGTTTTAAGATACTCACTTCATCGCAGATGGAGATACCCCTCTACATTGGCGGAGCTTCACTAGGGCCAAGGGGGGCTATGCCCCCCATACCCTAGAGAAATTATGTGAAATGCCATTAATTGTGGAATGTTATCAAAGTTTTAGCAGAATTAATTCTTTTGGTCCCCTCGACTCTGCTTTGCCCCCTCAACAATCTGTGTCAAGCTCCGCCACTGCCACTCTACTTATTGGGCGGCATCCCTCCTTGTTGTGATACAGAAAATTGTATTCCGAGAAAATGTGCATTAGGATCTTCCTGTCTGGAAATTGAGAATGGTAAGGGCTTGAACTCTTTCTGGAGACACAATGAATATGATGGGCAGCAAGACATATTTTTGAAAGTTGACTTATAGCCTGGTGGAAGAATAAAATCAAATGTTTTTGAGGTGACTCACTTGTTACTCACGCTTTCCGCACAAAAAAAACATGTTGCTCACACACAGGCATCACAATAATAGTGTCGCTCACATATTCAATCACAAGGACGTCAAGGCATGAACAAAAAGCTAGTGTGTGGCTTGAATCAGGTTTTGAGACATAGCTTTATTCATGACAAATTGCAGAAGCTCAGCTGAAAGAACAATTTTTTTAGGGGTGCCAGAACAAGTGTTTAGCAGACAAGAAAGAATAATCCATTTTATTCCTCTCCTTGGCCCGGAGCTGGACTCTCATGAAACGTCTTAGTTACTACTGTCAATTTAACGTGATTTGTGCCAAAATTGTATGAAAAAACGAGTCTCAAAATTTATGTATCAATTTGTGCATTTTGCAGGCTGTGATGACTCATTCAGTATTTCAGATGCATTGAAATGGTATATTATTTTTTGAAATCATGCAGAAGAGGTGCATGTATTATACTCCCTTCGTCCCAAAATAAGTGTCTCAACTTTATACAACTTAGTACAAACTTGTATTAAGGTCAAAATACTTATTTTAGGATGGAGGGAGTATTAAAGATAGAGAGAAAATACAACAGGACCAGTACAACAATCTTCAAGCTCAGCAAAGCAAAGCAACAACAACCAGAAACAAAACAAAAAATGACTCACAAACTCAAAAGGACGACCAACACTACCAACAACTAAAGAAGAATCAGTCATCCAGAAGTAGCCACCTCCCACTCCCTAGCCTCCGCATGATATGATCGATGACACTTTGTAAAGGCATGAATCGATTGTCAAACACCCTTCGGTGTCTCTCACGCCAAATGCTCCACACGATCAGATGCACTAACAAGCTTAGGGACTTCCTCTTAGTTTCTTGTGTTGTCGGCCTTGCGCTGGGCCACCAATCCTTGAGTGATTGGCAGAGACGGTCCTGACATTTTAGGGGCCCGGCCGCCCGGGGCAAGGTAACACAAAGGGGTCCTAAAGCCACATAAACATATGGGTATTTACATTACTATTTCTTGAAGAAAAAACTCCGTACACTATAATATATGTGCCTTGCGATCTAGAGTATCCATAATACGAGATAATGAACATTCATCGTAGAAGTTGTTCGCTCCTGTCCATGGACACTTATATATTCTCTATATTAGGTAAATTAGGTACACTTTCACGCCACCAAAATTATTATCATCCTACCTAAGTTGTTCTTTAACAGCAACTAAAGATAATTCCTTGGAATTCCAAGCAGTTGTATCTATTCTATTAAAAAATGTCAATAGCTCATTTTCTCCTTTTCTTTTCTCATTACTAGTTGGATACTTTCTAGATGGCATCTTGCAAAACTAGGAGCAGTCTTGCTAATTACTGGAACAGTCATGGAAGTAGCTAGCACGCAAACATGTGATAGAAGAAATTAAGAACACTGTGGATTAAATAAAATGCAAAGCAAAGGCATGTAACAAGCACCTGATCACCTGGATGGCTAGAAATCATAAATCACAAGATTTTGTTACTAGTACTTACAAGTCACGAACAAAAATCTGAGTTCATGTTTTCTAATCTAAATCAACACGAGCAATTGAAGCGCGAGACAGAGAGCTGTACGAGGATGAAACTTTCATGAACAAATGAACGATCAGACAAACCTGTATAAGGTGGGACGAGATTTGTATTGCAGAGGGGGTAGTAGATGGGAATCTGGGAAACCACGTTATGTTCTTCCATTAGTCACGCCATTAGCCAAATATAACGGTTAGATGCAGCGGGCGGAGCGCCGTCGACCTTCCTGATTTGTTGCCAATCAGGGAAGAGATCGAGTAGAACCTGAGGAGATTGCACGTGGAGCGTGCGGCAAGGTTAGCCGATCTATCTGTCGGTTATACCTTTCCTTCTCAAGATCATCCATGAGTTATATGGGCTGAACATCAGCCATCGGGGGCCCGGGGCGGCCGCCCCTCCCACCCCCCCTCAGGACCGGGCCTGGTGATTGGATATCCTGGGGCGCAACCTCGTGCAGTCTTGTCCATTGGAGCACCGTGTTCCAAATTATCCACACTGCATCGTATGAAAAGACGATGAACGATTTACTTGGGCATTATACTCCCTTCCTTTTTATTTACTTTGCATATTAGAGTTGATTGAAATCAAACTTTGTAAAATTTGATCAAGTCTATAAAAACAAATATAAATAGTTACCATAACAAATCTATATGATGTGAAAGTACATTCAACAATGAACCTAATGGTATTGATTTGTTATTGTATATGTTAATATTTCTGTCTATAAATTTGTCAAAGTTTAAAAAGCTTGATTTTAATCAAAGTTAATACACAGAGTAAATAAAAACGGAGGGAGTAACAGACACAACATGCATCCTTACGAGGGAAGCCACGTTTCGCGAGGCCGTCATCAGTCCAAACACGACCTCTGATGACGAGCCATAAGAAGAGTTTAATTTTCAGCAGCGCCCAAGACTTCCATATGCTGCAAGCCGTGCTGCACTTAATTGCCGCACAAAAATGTGCATTATAAACCAACTACTAATGAGATTCCATTAGCGAACGTACATTACTACATTTGCACTCGTACTAATGAGATATGAAATCAAAACCAACTACTAATGAGATTCCATTTTATTCCCAACATTTTATGACTACAGTAAAAAAAGAGAGGATCCGTACCAAAAGTAGGAAACAAAACATGAAACTAAACTTTTCTCAAAAAAAGAAAAAAGAACTAAACTATGAAAAACTAAACACACGAAAGAAACTATTTGAAGAACTAAACTGAGGATCAATAGGAAGCTGGGTTTTGTTCCGCGCTGTCTTAGGAATCCCACGTTATTGCGCCGCATCCCTGGTTATTGAGCAGAATCGCTGGTGGCATGCCGGCCGGCGATCTAGGGGCGGCGCACCGGGGGAGGGAGGGGAGGAGCGCGAAGGCCGGGCGGGGTCCTGGCCGCGATCTTGGTGAGGAAGCTGACGGCGATCTTGATCATCTTCTGGAACTCGACGAGGCTGGCCTCGAGGATGAGCCTCACGTCGCCGGTCAGGTTCCTGCAGCTGACCGTGCAGGCCGAGACGTCGACGATGGCCCGGTCGGCGAGCACCTTGGCGACGGCGTGCGCGTGGACCTTCAAGGCGGCGGTGGCGCCGTGGAGCTTCTTCATGGCGGACTTCATGGTGACGCTGCAGTTGCTGAGGCAGACCTTGAAGTCCGGCACGGAGGTGTTGAACCCGGGGAGCTTGCCCTCGAAAATGGTGGTCGCCACCGCGCCGGCCTCCGTGGCCGCCTCCATGGCCACGGCCACGAGGGCCGAGAAGTCCACCGATCCCGGCGCGCCGGCGATGAGCGCGCCCCGCGGCGAGACCGACGCCAGCGCGGTCTGGATGTCGAGGAGGCGCGGGCCCAGCTCCTTGACGCAGTGCGCCGGGAAGGGCGCGTCCGTGCACGCGGACACGAGCAGGCTCGAGCCCGGCGGCCCCGACGGGCCCGGCGGGCCCGCGCCCGGCCGACGCGGCGGCCGGGAGGAGGAGGACGGCCAGGGCGAGCGCCAGCACGGTGGAAGCGGCCATTTCCTTCGGCTTGGAGTTGGATCGAGAACCTCTCTGTGGTTTCTGCCGGGCTGAGCTCTTGGTTTGTGGTGTGCTGGAGCGATGGGAACGCCCGGATATTTATGTGTCCGTGGCGGTTGCTCGCTAGGCCAGGGAGTGGTTCTTGGTGCTCGTCGACGGTGCGGCTGGGAGGTTTTTCCGACGGTGCATGCGCGCGGCCATGACCAGCGGGAGCGCCGGATCTGGTGCTCAGTAAGCGCGACTGTCCCGGGCGTCTGATCAGATTAACTGGTGCATGCGTTTTTGCGCTAGGTTCTAGGGTGACCGTGTCAGGGCATCAAAGGAAGGTACGTACATGCATCGCACCATGCAATTAATCGAAGTCGATCGCGAAGAAGATTTATCCCATTCGGTTTACGTATTTTTTGAGGCATTCTTATATGATTTGAGGTGTGGTTAGAACTTAGTCGACCGAAATAAAACGAAGCCTCAGTTGAGTGAAGTCATACTAGTTGTGGTGCTACGAGCGAGTAGTATAACTCGATGCTACAAACGGCGGCGACAAATATTGCAAGCAGTGTTGCAGGCAACGTCACGGACACTGTAACTGGTGTGATCCCAGGTTTTTATTTTCGTTACCTATTTTATTCGGCTCGGGCAGAAAGACCGGTTTCCGATTTTTTTTGGAATTTTTGAATTTTTCGTCCGAGTTTTTCAAACAAAACTTGAATTCAAAAAAAATTAGCTTCAAAATATATTTTATTTAACTCTGCGTATGCACAAACTACTTCCTAGTACAGTTGGCACCACACCTCTTATTAAGAGGAAATGCGCAGGTTCGATTCCTGCCGAGTGTAGCGCGTTCAATTATTTTTCCTATTTCCTTTGAACTAGGATAAAGAAAATGTAGTCCTGGTGTTATGGGAATCGATTGCGCGATGTCCTGTTTCTAGGATGCGCTTCCTACCACTAGGCCATGAAGACTGTTCTGAACATTTGTGCATACAAGCCGGATTCGATATCGTTCACTTATTTAAATTCAAAACAATTTGAATTTTTCGGAGTTAATTTTTTTGGGGTTGAGTAGAATTAAGACCGTCCGGTTTATGCAAACTCGTTCGAAAAAATAATCCTGGTGTGACTACATGCTACAAACGTCAATGGTGGGTGTTGTGACCAGTGGAACCATGTGCTACAAACCACGATGGTAGATGTTGTGACCGGTGAGATGACATGCTGCAACCAGCAATGACAGATGCTGCAGCAGTTAGGACAACGTGTTACAAACGGTGGTACAAAATGGTACAAGGATTGTTGGACGGTACTCGTTCAGGCATGAATCTCCTTGCAACAATATCAATGGTTGAGCAGCCACTTCGTTAAACCTCGGTCGACTGAATTTTAGAAAACCTGATGACTTTGACCTTTGGTTTGTTTCCCTATGTATGACAATCGATTTCTCATGAATGAAGGTACTCTATTTACTATGACTGTGTTCATATTAGCCTAATTTCAAAGAATTTTTAGCATTTTATTGAACAGTCGCGCGGGGGGCGGGGGGAAGCTTCGCCACTTGAATATATTGCATCAAATACTCATTTTACAGACGACATTACAAGTCGTGGCAAATCATAGCAAATCACCCGACATAGGGAATTCTAGAGGAGAGAAAAGCAAGCCACAACCTAGCATGATCCCTAAGTTCCAGCTTCTTAAAAGCGGCGGCTCCAAAGAGAAAAATCAGCAACAATATTCCTAAGAGTGATGCGAGAGAGACCGTTGCATTCCTTGAGTCCCATAATTTCCTCAGAATGTCTAGAGCCACTGTAGGCCAGATATTGGGGTTTAACCCATCCGGTGGCTGGATGTCTTGAAAGTAGACATGGTAGAGGGAGGAACAAACACCAGAAGCATCAAAACCTGCGTAGCGAACGAGCACCGGCACACAAGATGATTGGCATCCTCACACGTGTCTTGACATATGGGCCAGGCAGCAACATCCACAATGTTTTTGTGTATCGTATTGGCTTTGGTGTTCAGACGGTCACGGAACAAAAGCCATCCGAAGATCTTGACTTTGATGGTGGCGCATGAAGACCAAATGAAGCTATGGTACAAGTCAAAGTTGTCCTACCCATGAGGATGTTGTAGGCATTTTTGGCTGAGAACGGAGAACCATGGATGAGGGAGCGTTCGTCTTGACGGTTGGAGGAGTGAAAGTCCTACAACAAAGAATATTTTTTGGGATGAGCTGAGACCTTGTGGAATACTCCAAAGGATTGAGTTGGACAGGGGCATCCAAATGCTTTATTTTTCATATCCCTTTGATTTGAAAAGCCTACAAACCGAATGAGCTGTTGGTCAGGAGTTCTGGCGGTGTTCCTCCATGTACCTCCCTATTATGCAAACAAGTAACTTGTGGGCACAATCTTCATCTGAGTTGTCTAAGATTTTCTTAAGGTGGTGGTACTAGCCATCCCATCTTCAACCCCCACCCACCTCTATACGAATTTTAATGTGGATACATTGGACAATTTGGAATGTTGATATAAGAAAATCACAACCAAACTAAGTCTAGTAAAAACTGCTTTATATTAAATTGTGTTTATAACTGAGGGTGAAACAAGCATTAAGTATTCCAGAGGTAGACATGCCTGAACAGCCCCCGTGTCGTCCCCGCTAGGGCGACTCGGGCTGTGCCCAAACCCTCGCCACCGGGAGCGCACACTCCCTCCTCACCTCCCTCCGTTGCCGCCAGGCTACGCCCAGGGGCCGACGGCGGTGGCGGGGGACGCCCTCTCTCTGGCGTCTCAGGGGTGGTGCGGAGCCCCTACACGTGTGGAGGTGCATCCGATCTATTGGAGCGGCGGCAATGGCTGAGGCGACGACGGCGGTGGCCAGACCTGCCTCGGGCGATGGCGCCGCAGGCGCGTCGGGCAGCCTGGTCACGGGCGGCGGCGTGCGGTGGCTGGTCTGGTTCGGGCGGCGGCGGCTGGCTATGCTATGGCGGCACACCATCTGGCTTCGGATCGGCGGCGACGTGGATGGCTTGGTGGACTGCTAGGCGGTACCTCCGGTCAGATCTGATCTGGCCGGTTGACGTGGCTTGAGACTGCGTCGGTATTTGCCCAAAGAGGAAGGGATGTGATACGTCTCCAACGTATCTATAATTTTTTGCTTGTTCCATGCTGTTATATTATCATTCTTCGATGTTTTACAATCATTTTATATCAACTTTATATCATTTTTTGGGACTAACCTATTGACATAGTGCCAAAGTGCGAGTTGCTGTTTTTGCTTGTTTTTTACTTCGCAGAATATCGGTACCAAACGGAGTCCAATCGCGACGAAACTTTTTGGAGGATTTTTCTGGACCAGAAGACACCTAGTGGGCCAAAGAAGTGACAGAAAGGTGGGCTGTGGAGACCACAACCCACCAGGGCGCGCTAAGGGGCCCCCGACGCACCATGATGGGTTGTGCCCTCCACGGGCCCCCCTCCACCGCCTCTGATGCCTATAAATTCTCAAATATTCGGAAAAGCCTAAGGGAGTCGACGAAACACAATTCGAACCGCCGCAAGTTCTAGAGCCTCAAGATCCAATCTAACACCATCACGGAGGGGTTCATCTTCTTCATAGGTGCCTCTCCGATGATGAGTGAGTAGTCCACCATAGACCTACGGGTCCGTAGGCAGTAGCTAGATGGCTTCCTCTCTTCTTTTGATTCTCAATACAATGGTCTCTTGGAGATCTATTTGATGTAAACTTTTGCGGTGTGTTTGTTGGGATCCGATGAATTTTGAGTTCATGATCAGTTTCTATCCATGAATATTATTTGAGTCTTTTTTGATCTCTTATATGCATGATTACTTATAGTCTCGTATTTCTTCTTCGAATCTTTGGTTTAGTTAGGCCAACTAAATCGATTTTTCTTGCCATGGGAAGAGGTGCTTTGTGATGGGTTCGATCTTGCGGTGTCCTTTCCCAGTGACAGAAGGGGAAGCTAGACACGCATGTATCATTGCCATTAAGGATAACAAGATGGGGTCTATTCCTACATGAATAGATCTTGTCTACATCATGTCATCGTTCTTATTGCATTACTCCGTTTTTCCATGAACTTAATACACTAGATGGATGCTAGATAGCGGTCGGTGTGTGGAGTAATAGTGGTAGATGCAGGCAGGAGTCGGTCTACTTATCTTGGACGTGATGCCTATATAATGATCATCGCCTTGGATATCGTCATGATTATTTGATCTTCTATCAATTGCCCAACAGTAATTTGTTCACCCACCGTGTGCTATACTCATGAGAGAAGCCACTAGTGAATCCTACGGCCCCCTTGTCGACTTTTCCAACAAATTGCTTTCCGATCTATCTTTTTGCTTCTTTGTTTTCAGATCTACAAAACCAAAAACCCAAAAACATATTGCTGCACTTTTTATTTGCTCTTTTTATTTTGTGTTCTTGAGAGATCTATCTCTCCTATCTATCACTACCTAATCTATCTTTTTACCGTAGAGAGATTGACAACCTCTCTTTCGCGTCGGGTTGCAAGTATTGGTTATTTGTGTGCAGGTGCTGCTTATTGGGTGGTGGTGATCCTCCTACTGGTTCGATAACCTTGGTTTCATAACCGAGGGAAATATTTACCGTCGTTGTGCTGCATCATCCCTTCCTCTTTGGGAAAATACCGACACAGTCTCAAGCCACGTCAAAGGAATTTCTGGCGCCGTTGCCGGGGAGGAAGCGGTCTCTTCTACCTGCCAATCTCCGGCGCCGAGGAGACACCATCATCATCTACCAGGTTCCTAATCACAAATCTCATCTCCTTGCAATTACATTATTTGCCATTTGCCTCTCGTTTTCCTCTCCCCCACTTCACCCAATTTTCCGTTTTATTCGCCTTCTTTCTCGTTGGCCTTTTTCTCGCCGGATCTATTTTTGTTTGCTTGTTTGTTATCTTTGCTTGTGTTGCCATGTGCCTTCTATTTGCTTGCATCTTCGCTTGCTAAAAATCTATTGATATGGATCCTCATCCACTTGCTAATCTTTTCAAAAGACCAAATTATGATGAACCAATTGCTAGTGAGTTGAGTGCACTTGATTATCTCTATGAAGTTTTGCTTGAAAATCATGAATCTGAAAATTTTGATGAAGTGTTGAAAGAAGAAATTTATAAGGTGATTCATGATAGCTCCTTGATTGAAAAGCTGATTGCAATGATGTTACTATAAATTCTATTAATGTCAATTATGCTAATGATATGCAAAGCCACAAGCTTGGGGATGATATGTTTGATGAAGATGATATTTTTAGTCCCCCATGTTTTGATGAGAAAATTTATTATGATGATTGCATGCCTCCTATTCATGATGATGGTGATGACACGTATGCTATAATGAGTAATGATAACCATGAAACTTATCATCATGGTTTTAATTTGCAATGTGGTAATGTCAATCAAGTGTCTCATCATAGTTATTTTGTTGAGTTTGCTCCCACTACCATGGATGAAAAGGAATTTGCTTATGTGGAGAGTAATGTAATTTCTATGCTTGTGCATCATGAAAAGAATGATTTATGTGATAGTTATATTGTTGAATTCCTTCATGATGCTACTGAAATTTATTATGAGGGAGGAACATATACTTGTAGGAATTGCAATAATATCAAGTTTCCTCTCTATGCATGTGTTCAAAGTTTTGAAGTTATGCTTGTTTTGCCTTCCTATGCTAGTTGATTCTTGTTCCTATAAATTGTTTGCTCAAAAAATCCCTATGCATAGGAAGTGGGTTAGACTTAAATGTTCTTGTCATGAGATTCATGATGCTCTCTTGCATTACTACTTTTTATGTGAGCATCATTAAAACCATCATGCCTAGCTAGGGGCGTAAAACGATAGCGCTTGTTGGGAGGCAACCCAATGAATAAATTTATTTTCAGATTTTTTCTTTCTGTTTTTGAGTGTTGACACAATTATGCCTCTGTCATGATTGTGTTTTTATGGTTTATTTAGTGTTTGTGCCAAGTAGAGCGTTTAGGATGATTCATAAGATGAGTAGAAACGATCCTGAATCTGAAACAGAAACTTTGCGTCCAGTATTTCAATTTTCATTTTTTGCTGGAACGTGATATTGACCTGAAATTTTAACACAGTGTTTATATACAAATTCTTTATGTTGTACTAATTTTGCAGAATTTTTAGAGTTACAAAAGTATGGTTAGAGTACATATTACTACAGACTGTTCTGTTTAAGACAGATTCTGTTTTCGTTGCATTGTGTGCTTGTTTTGATGAATCTATGGGTTATATTGAAGGGTATGAGCCATGGTAAAGTTAAAATACAGTAGGTATAATGCAATAACAAAATATGAATGGGTTTTCAACAGCACCTAAAGTAGTGACTTGCTTTATCATACTAACGGATCTCACGAAGATTTTGTTGAGTTTTGTGTGATTGAAGTTTTCAAGTTTTGGGTGAGATCACGATGGATGAAGGAATAAGGAGTGAAAAGAGCCTAAGATTGGGGATGCTACAGCACCCCTAATATATATCCAAAGAGAAACAAGCAACTAATCTTGGGGATGCCCCCGAGTGGCATCCCCTCTTTCTTCTAACGACCATCGGTATTTTACTTGGAGCTATATTTTTATTCGTCACATATCATGAGTTTTGCTTGGAGCGTCTTGTATCTTTGCTTACTTTGCTTGTTAGTTTTTCCTTTGTATCCTTGCTGTACACACCTATGTGGGAGAGCCAAAATTATGCTATGATTTGTTAGAATTGCTCTCTATGCTTCACTTAAACTTTTTGAGCTATAGAATTGCTCTAGTGCTTCACTTATATCTTTTTGAGCACGGTGTGCTCTGAAATTTTTGTAGAAATACTCTCATACTTCACTTAGATTAATTTGAGAGTTAGTAAACTTTGAAGAAATCCTCTCATGCTTCACGTATACCTTTTTGAGAGATGAAATCTTTATGCTCATGTGCTTCACTTAGATTTGTTTGAGCTTGTCAAAAAAGCAATGGCAATATATGGAACTAGTCCCAAAGTGATACATATCCAAGGAGGATATAATAAAAACTTTCATGAAGATCATTGGACAAATTAAACTTGATTCTTTGTAATAGTTATGAAACATGATGATAGTAATATGTGAGTCATGTTAGTGAGTAATTATGCTTTAGTAGGAATATTGGTGTTAAGGTTTGTGATTCCCTATGCAAGTACAAAAGTCAATAGTTATGCAATGAAATTACATCCTACTTGTGGTGCATTATTCGGTGTTAGTTATGCTCAATGCTCACTCATGTGAACTTTCGTTTCTTGGTTTGGTTGCTTCTCAATCTATTTGCTAGCCTCCATTTGTACTAAGTAGAAATACTACTTGTGCATCCAAAATCCTTAAACCAAGTTTTGCCTTATGAGTCCACCATACCTACCTATGTGAGGTATTTCCATGCCATTCCAAGCAAATTTGTATGTGCCATCTCTAAAATTTCAAAATAAATTTTCTCTTTTGTGTGCTCGTACTGCTCATGAAACGGTGGGGAGTGTCCAATATTTTTCCATGCTAGATGTGTTATTCTCAAGATGAGTGTTTATTCACTTGTCATTGCATGGGAGTGCGGCGGTAATAGGGATGCCCATTCCCGAAATGAAAAAGAAAAAAAATATTTACTTTATGTTGTCAAATAATAAATTCCTTGGAAAGTGCTGGTATGAAAGGCAACCGTGGAGACGGCCCGCCATGGAATGTGAAAGTTTGGTGGAAAAAGGAATAAACTTTATTTTCTGTTTGGGAACCGCCTGTGATATATCTAGCATGGAAAGTATTGTGAGCTACTTTGTCGTTTTCGTTGACAGGAAAAGCATGCCACCCAAAATATTTTTCTCACTCAATTTAAAACTTTGAGCTCTGACACCTCTACAAATCCCTACTTCCCTCTGCGAAGGGCCTATCTATTTACTTTATGCAATTTTTATTTTGAGTCTCCATCTTCTCTTATAAAGCACCAACTAGGGGGCACTATGATCGTACTTGAGCATTGGGTATAGCTAATATTTGAGTGTGTTTCATGAATGGATCAATGATTGAGCATGATGGGCTAGGGATAACTTTCTTTAGTGTTGATATTTTGAAAGACATGGTTGCTTGTTGGCATGCTTGAGTATTGAAGTCATTATGTTAAAACTAGACTATTGCTTTGAATCATCTACAAGTCCAAATGTCCATGCTATAAAAAAGAAAAGAATAGGAGATGAACATGTTAGGCAGCATTCCACATCAAATATTCTGTTTTTATCATTTACCTACTCGAGGACGAGTATGAATTAAGCTTGGGGATGCTGATACATCTCCAACGTATCTATAATTTTTGCTTTTTCCATGCTGTTATATTATCATTCTTGGATGTTTTACAAGCATTTTATATCAACTTTATATCATTTTTTGGGACTAACCTATTGACATAGTGCCAAAGTGCCAGTTGCTGTTTTTGCTTGATTTTTTACTTCGCAGAATATCAGTACCAAACGGAGTCCAATCGCGACGAAACTTTTTGGAGATTTTTTCTGGACCAGAAGACACCCAGTGGGCCAAAGAAGTGCCAGGAAGGTGGGCTGTGGAGACCACAACCCACCAAGGCGCGCCAGGGGGCCCCCGGCGCGCCCTGATGGGTTGTGTCCTCCACGGGGCCCCCCTCCACCGCCTCTGATGCCTATAAATTCTCAAATATTCGGAAAAGCCTAAGGGAGTCGACGAAACACAATTCGAGCCGCCGCAAGTTCTAGAGCCTCAAGATCCAATCTAACACCATCACGGAGGGGTTCATCTTCTTCATAGGTGCCTCTCCGATGATGCGTGAGTAGTCCACCATAGACCTACGGGTCCGTAGGCAGTAGCTAGATGGCTTCCTCTCTCTCTTTTGATTCTCAATACAATGGTCTCTTGGAGATCTATTTGATATAAACTTTTGCGGTGTGTTTGTCGGGATCCGATGAATTTTGAGTTCATGATCAGTTTCTATCCATGAATATTATTTGAGTCTTCTTTGATCTCTTATATGCATGATTACTTATAGCCTCGTATTTCTTCTTCGAATCTTTGGTTAAGTTAGGCCAACTAGATCGATTTTTCTTGCCATGGGAAGAGGTGCTTTGTGATGGGTTCGATCTTGCGGTGTCCTTTCCCAGTGACAGAAGGGGCAGCAAGGCACGCATGTATCGTTGCCATTAAGGATAACAAGATGGGGTCTATTCCTACATGAACAGATCTTGTCTGCATCATGTCATCGTTCTTATTGCATTACTCCATTTTCCCATGAACTTAATACACTAGATGCATGCTGGATAGTGGTCGATGTGTGGAGTAATAGTGGTAGATGCAGGCAGGAGTCGGTCTACTTATCCTGGACGTGATGCCTATATAATGATAATTGCCTTGGATATCGTCATGATTATTTGATCTGCTATCAATTGCCAAACAATAATTTGTTCACCCACCGTGTTCTATACTCATGAGAGAAGCCACTAGTGAATCCTGCGGCCCCGGGTCTACTTTTCCAACAAATTGCTTTCCGATCTATCTTTTTGCTTCTTTGTTTTCAGATCTACAAAACCAAAAACCCAAAAACATATTGCTGCACTTTCTATTTGCTCTTTTTATTTTGTGTTCTTAAGAGATCTATCTCTACTATCTATCACTACCTAATCTATCTTTTTACCGTAGAGAGATTGACAACCTCTCTTTCGCGTTGGGTTACAAGTATTTGTTATTTGTGTGCAGATGCTCCTTATTGGGTGGTGGTGATCCTCCTACTGGTTTGATAACCTTGGTTTCATAACTGAGGGAAATACTTACCGTCGTTGTGCTGCATCATCCCTTCCTCTTTGGGGAAATACCGACGCAGTCTTAAGCCACGTCAGGATGATGCAGCACAGCGACGGTAAGTATTTCCCTCAGTTATGAAACCAAGGTATCGAACCAGTAGGAGGATCACCACCACCTAATAAGCAGCACCTGCACACAAATAACAAATACTTGCAACCCGGCGCGAAAGAGAGGTTGTCAATCTCTCTACGGTAAAAAGATAGATTAGGTAGTGATAGATTGGAGAGATAGATCTCTCAAGAACACAAAATAAAAAGAGCAAATAAAAAGTGCAGCAAGGTATTTTTGGGTTTTTGGTATAATAGATCTGAAATCAAAATAGGCAAAAAGATAGATCGGAAAGCAATGTATTGGAAAAGTAGACCCGGGGGCCGTGGGTTTCACTAGTGGCTTCTCTCATGAGTATAGCACACGGTAGGTGAATTTCGGCTCTCCCAAATAGGTGTGTCCAGCAAGGATACAAGTGACAAACTAACAAGCAAAGCAAGCATAGACTCAAATGATACAAGACGCTCCAAACAAAACTCATGATATGTGACGAATAAAAATATAGTTCCAAGTAAAATACCGATGGTCGTTTGAAGAAAGAGGGGATGCCACTCGGGGGCATCCCCAAGCTTAGTTGCTTGTTTCTCTTTGGATATATCTTGGGGGTGCTGTAGCATCCCCCAAGCTTAGGCTCTTTTCACTCCTTATTCCTTCATCCATCGTGATCTCACCCAAAACATGAAAACTTCAATCACACAAAACTCAACAAAATCTTCGTGAGATCCGTTAGTATAATAAAGCATATCACTACTTTAGGTGCTGTTGCAAATCCATTCATGTTTTATTATTGCATTATATCTACTGTATTTTAACTTTACCATGGCTCATACCCTTCAATATAACCCATAGATTCATCAAAACAAGCATACAATGCAATGAAAACAGAATCTGTCTTAAACAGAACAGTCTGTAGTAATCTGTACTCTAACCATACTTCCGTAACTCTAAAAATTCTCAAAAATTAGGAAAGCATAACGAATTTTTATAGAAACACTGTGTTAAAATTTCAGCTCAATATCCCATTCCAGTTAAAAATGAAAATTCGAACACTGGACGCAAAGTTTTTGTTTCAGATTCAGCATCGCTTCTACTCATCTTATGAATCATCCTAAAGGCTCTACTTGGCACCAACACTAAATAAAACATAAAAACACAATCATAACAGAGGCATAATTGTGTCAACACTCAAAAACAGAAAGGGAAAAGAAAAAATAAATTTATTCATTGGGTTGCCTCCCAACAAGCGCTATCGTTTTACGCCCCTAGCTAGGCATAACACATTGTTTCAAGTATTGTCATCTTTGGTTTTCGTAGAGGTATTTTTGTCAAGAGGTTTTGAAAATAAAACTTGGAACACATCATCCATAGTAACCTTAGCATTATCAAGTTGTCCATCTACGTACCCCCTTTGATTCTCGGCTACAATCCAAGAATATTGTTGGTTTACATCATTGGAAACTTGTTGGATCATATCTAAAACGGGGACTTCCTTTTTGAGAATCTCATCAAAAATTTGATTATTTCCAAGCAAATATCTCATCATGTAATAACTATTGTAAAGGATCTCTCCTATTACCGGTTTTTCACGGCTCATACCATAGAAATCAAAGATCTCCCTAGCTTCCCGTACTATGTGATCAAATTCATTCATGAGAACAAGGGTAGCTAACTTCTTAGCCTTGGGATTCTTAATGACGGGTAGTTCATAAAACAATCTTTGCAAGGTAGGATGGGTACGGATAAACCTATTTTCAAGTTTCAGGACTAGCGCTGAAATATCTTCCGCATAAGTTTTAGTTCTTTTCAGTATAGGAGTATCATCAAGAGGCAAATTTCCAACGCAATTACAAATTCTTGGATAGTTTCTTTTCCTATAATGTTCCCTTGCCCCAAAACAAAAGTTTTAGCATCCAGATTACCAGAACGTCCAATTTTAGGAGTCCTGCCATCATCTGTTTCTGCCATACCAAAATCACTCATGGTGACAAGCAAACAAGAGATCTCACGAGAAAAAGGCAAACGGAAAAAAGGGCGAATAAAACGGCAAATTGGTGAAGTGGGGGAGAGGAAAACGAGAGGCAAATGGCAAATAATGTAATTGCAAGGAGATGAGATTTGTGATTAGGAACCTGGTAAAAGATGATGGTGTCTCCTCGGCGCCAGAGATTGGCACGTAGAAGAGACCGCTTCCTCCTCGGCAACGGCGCCAGAAATTCCTTTGACGTGGCTTGAGACTGCGTCGGTATTTCCCCAAAGAGGAAGGGATGATGCAACACAACGACGGTAAGAATTTTCCTCAGTTATGAAACCAAGGTATCGAACCAGTAGGAGGATCACCACCACCTAATAAGCAGCACCTGCACACAAATAACAAATACTTGCAACCCGACGCGAAAGAGAGGTTGTCAATCTCTCTACGGTAAAAAGATAGATTAGGTAGTGATAGATTGGAGGGATAGATCTCTCAAGAACACAAAATAAAAAGAGCAAATAAAAAGTGCAGCAAGGTATTTTTGGGTTTTTGGTATAATAGATCTGAAAACAAAAGAGGCAAAAAGATAGATCGGAAAGCAATATGTTGGAAAAGTAGACCCGGGGGCCGTAGGTTTCACTAGTGGCTTCTCTCATGAGTATAGCACACGGTGGGTGAACAAATTACTGTTGGGCAATTGATAGAAGATCAAATAATCATGACGATATCCAAGGCGATGATCATTATATAGGCATCCCGTCCAAGATAAATAGACCGACTCCTGCCTGCATCTACCACTATTACTCCACACATCGACCGCTATCTAGCTTGCATCTAGTGTATTAAGTTCATGGAAAAACGGAGTAATGCAATAAGAACGATGACATGATGTAGACAAGATCTATTCATGTAGGAATAGACCCCATCTTGTTATCCTTAATGGAAACGATACATGCGTGCCTTACTGCCCCTTCTGTCACTGGGAAAGGACACCGCAAGATCGAACCCATCACAAAGCACCTCTTTCCATGGCAAGAAAAATCGATCTAGTCGGCCTAACTAAACCAAAGATTCGAAGAAGAAATACGAGGCTATAAGTAATCATGCATATAAGAGATCAAAGAAGACTCAAATAATATTCATGGATAGAAACTGATCATGAACTCAAAACTCATCGGATCCCAACAAACACACCGCAAAAGTTTATATCAAATAGATCTCCAAGAGACCATTGTATTGAGAATCAAAAGAGAGAGAGAGGAAGCCATCTAGCTACTGCCTACGGACCCGTAGGTCTATGGTGGACTACTCACGCATCATCGGACAGGCACCAATGAGGATGATGAACCCCTCAGTCATGGTGTTAGATTGGATCTCGAGGCTCTGGAACTTGCGGCGGCTGGATGTGTTTGTCGTCGACTCCCCTAGAGTTTTCTGAATATTTGGGTATTTATAGGCTTCAGAGGCGGTGGAGAGGGGCCCCGTGGAGGGAACAACCTATCAGGGAGCGACGGGGGCCCCCTGGCGTGCCCTGGTGGGTTGTGCTCTCCACAGCCCACCTCTCTGGCACTTCTTTGTCCCACTGGGTGTCTTCTGGTCCAAAAAAAATCTCCAAAAAGTTTCGTCACGATTGGACTTCGTTTGGTACTGATATTCTGCGAAGTAAAAAACAAGCAAAAACAGCAACTGGCACTTTGGCACTATGTCAATAGGTTAGTCCCAAAAAATGATATAAAGTTGCTATAAAGTGATTGTAAAACATCCAAGAATGAAAATATAACAGCATGGAACAAGCAAAAATTATAGATACGTTGGAGACGTATCACTGGTGCAGCCGACGGTGGTGGTCATCTCCTTCATCGGAGATGGTCGGCCTGAGGCTGGGTGTTCCGATCTCGAGATCCGTCATCTAGTCCCGGCTGCGAGGCGGGGAGACACAGTTGCCGGTGAAAACCGAGCCGACGGCAGGCGATGGCGGCGTTCTGCATCGTTACCTTGATGAAGGCATTGTCGTGTAACTATTGTCGACCCACTCGTGCTGCTCCGTGGGAAACCCTAGGATCTGGTCTTACAGATTGGATGATGGCGGTACTACGGTGTCGTTTCTCTCTTGGGAGCATCGTTTGTCGAGTAGCGCTGGAAGACAGAGGCAGGAGTTGGAGCGGCTTCGTCTTGAATGGAGCTTCGGTGGAGATGTCAAGTCATGCCTGGCCGATAGGTGCTACGCTGTGTCATGCCTGTTCGGCAGGTGCTATGCACGACAGATCTTCCCGATTCTCCATGTCGGGATGGACGAGCGCAGGCGGTGGCGCCGTTGGGCGCCATGGTGGCATCGACGGATGGCTGGACTGGCAAGGATGATGCGGATCTCTCTCCTGAAGATGGGTGAACGGTTCAATGATGATGACGACTTCTAAAACGTGTGCAAATGGTGTACGCTTTAGATCTGTTGCACCGGCTGTTGGTTCCTATACGTTATATGGATGGATCGGCGACGACATCGGTTTTAGATATGGGGAGTGAGAGCACTCCATAAGTCCATATTATCAAGTTCATAGGTGTGAGTGGTGGCTTCGGGTGGCTTGATGTATGTTCTTGTCAGACCTTCATGAAATAATTAATAAAGATGGCTGTATGCATCGATTCATGCGGAGGCCCGGGGTTTAACCTCCTTTTCTAAAAAAGAGGTATACATGCCTTGGTACTAGTAGTTTGTAATGAAGACTGGTGGTTTTTGTTAATGGAAATTGGAGGGGAGCCCTCCTTCTAAAAAAAGATCAACATGGTTTCACTTTGTCAACCGGCGTTAGCCATCTCAAAACTTGGTGCTCGTGTCATACTTTTGTGGACAATATAAAATTATATTCCGTGCAACCCTATGGAGATCTGTCATATAGAGTTTCCACATTAGGATGCACACAACACAAACATTTGTGAAAATTCCGCATCTATATGTAAGAGGATAAAATAACATTTAAAATAAGTTATCAGTATGAATTGACGTCAGTCATTTTAAGATCGTGCAAGACTATGTCCTATGTACGTCTTAGGCAGAGTTGGCCTATATCCTCAGGGGAAAGGTACGCCACCTTCCCATACCATCTGTGAAGATATGGCCGTTTATATCTTCATCTCCATATGTTTCACAGATAATGGAGAATGTTGGCACCTCTCATTCTTTGTGTTGCCGAAAGTATCGAGTTCGACTGCAGGGAGGTGAAAATAAGGGACCATACAAAGTTATCTTACCTTCCAAATTTTGAGGGTAATGCGGGTAAAGTTCTCTAGACATGCAATCTACGATGAAAACAAGCTAGAACCAATGTAATCAACACAACAAGATAATTAGCAAGCCAACAAGCATAGAATGCGAGTAAAGGGGGCGGGGGGGGGGGGGGGGGGGGTGATAAAGGATAACCCATAAGAGTTGGAGAGACGGATGTATCCCGAACTTCACACATTTTGGGAGTGCTAATCTTCGTTGGCGATGTGCTGAAGCCAATTCTACAGAATTCCACCAAGTGACTCACCCTAATTTTCCTTTGAGTCAGCACCAACGGAATGAATCTCAAATCACTCAGAGGTGGTCTTGAAGGTAACCACCGAACCTTTTCAAACTTCCCGAATCAGACCACAAGCAAGAAAGCTTTCGGGCTTTGGCACTTACCGTTTAGGAGCCCCAAGTCTTCAAGAGTACCATGTGTTGGTGATGAACAAGAGTGGTGATCATGAATTGGTTCGGTAGATTGGGTGTTCCTCTTTCAATCGTCAAAGTTTGGTGAAGTTTGAATGGCGGGATTCAGATGAATCAAGCTTTAAAGGTATAAGAACATCTACAGCCGGACTTGGCAAATTCCCCCCTCAAACGCCCGAGGATGCACCCGGGCGTGTCCGCGGGCACTGATCGGACACGCCTCAAATTTCCCTTCTCACAATCGGACACCTCAATTAGCATACCTCAAATTCATACAATTTCATGTAAACGACGCATACACATCATCCGGCTACTACGTACAATATGCCATCAGACTATCAAAATTTGGCATGTTTGGCTACGTTGGAGAAGATCAGCCCCGGCTGCCCTTGCCCTTCCCGGCACCATTGTCATCCTTCTCGCGGAAGTACCGGTCGAAGACGTAGTACGGATCGAGCCGGATCTGCCTGTCGCCGGAGCTGTCCTCACCGTCACTGTCCTCCTTCGTCTCCTTTGGTGGTAATCCGACCATTTCACGGACAGCCCGAATCTGTTCTCGGGCAAGGGCGCACGTGTTCCTCTGCTGCCGCTTCTTCACAATGCAGGCGCGGATGGCTTCCTCCTCTGCGGCCACTTGCGCCGCCGCATCAGCCGTGTCCGTCGCCGCCATGTCGGCAACAAGTCGGGCCTTAGCGGCCCTTATCCTCTCCTTCCCACGACGGGCACACCGGTCCCGATGGGACTCATACGCCGGACCGGTGATGAGGAAGGAGAGATTTGAAGGCCGCTGGTTCCATGATGATCCTGCCCCGGAGGATCCGAGCGCCCGTTGAGCCGACGCTATGGAGTCGCGCCAGACAATCACAATCCTGCTGTCGGCTAGACACTGTCCTCCCGGAAGCGGCGTAGTGCAATGTGGATGTCCATTGCCTCCTCCAACCCGCACGGGATGACACACCAGTCAACGGATCCGGACTGGTCGGAGTCAGATCCGCTACCTGACATGCCAGGTAAGGACTAAGATCGCCGGAGGTGAGTTCGGGTGGCGGAGGGGAGTGGAGGGAAGGGGAGTGAAGTGGTTAGGGTTTGGTCCGGCGAGCTAATGGGGAGGAATATATGTGGGGTCGGGCGGGCTAGTGTAGGCCTGGATACGAGGGGTGCCGGTTAGCCCGTGTGTTTGAGGCGCCCATCTGGGTCACTTTTTTTTGTGACCGGCCAGTGACCGTGCGGCCTGTCCGGACGTTTGAGACGGGTTTGAGAGGTCCGACTCTAGATGCTCGAACAATAGTGGGAGAAGTTAAAATCAAGTTTTAGAGTTGGAGGTGAAATAAGAAGGGGAGGTGGGGGGGGGGGGGGGGGGTATAAATACCTCACCCATAATGTGATTGTTCCCCATGTTGAGGCACCCGAAACGAAACCGGGAGCCCTGTGGACAAGGGTCAAAGACTTGATGTGCATTGGGTATCCAATGCAAGGAGGGTCAGAACATCTACAACCATGATGTAGTAGTTTGAACTTCTAAACGTCTGCGAATGCGTCCGGCGAGTGTCTTGCCGCGTCCGCTTCAAGCCTCTTATTTTCATGCCATACAACCACAACCACTCTTTAGAACCCTCACTTTTTGACACATTTCATCGAACAAATTTGCTGCGGCGTCGCCGGCCGGCCGGAGCAGGCTTGCATAGACACACACACACACACACACAATTCACACGCACTGCAAACACACACAATTGCCCAACCAGACGTGTTACCTGAACGGACCACGCACGAGCACTGGAGCACGCATGCATGCACAGCAACGACACATACAGCAGGAGCTAGCTAGCTAGCACGGGTGAGCGATCCCCGGCTCCTGTGAGGCGTGCGGCGCCTCGGTTCGGGCGCGGGCAATGCAAACCCCAGCTCCAGCGCGGGCGCGCGAGCTCGAACTTCAGGGCGGCGCGGGCGTGCGGCGCCCCGGCACGGGCGCGAAATCCCCATCCCCGGCTGCGTCGAACAGAGGAGCTAGCTAGCACGAACACACGCAGAGACCATCCAGAGCACGGGAGAGGGCGTTTGCGCTTGGCGGAGGGGAGGGCAGGGGCGGGGGCGCAGGCGGTGGACATGAGTGGCGCGAGCAACCTCGGCCTCAGTCTCGGCCGCGAGTGATGGCCAGCACACGTTGGCAAGCTCCTCTCCTGCCTCGGCGACGCGGGTGCGTCTCTTGTTCTGTCGGTGGTTTTCAACTTCAGTTTCAGAAAAAATAATTCAGTACCAACCGAAATCATTGAAAAATTTCAGTGATTTTGGTTTGCATTTCAGCCAATTTACCAAAATATTCACTTGAATTCAATTTTTTAAAAGTATTTTAAAAAAGTATTTGAATTCCTGTGGACTACTAAAATAACTGAAATATTTTAGCCGAAACATAATTATTTAAGTGTCTACTGAAATTACTAAAATTCTGTGAATTTCACCGAAATCTCACTAAAAGTGAAAACTAAGGTTCTACCAAGGAAAACAAGAGAGGGGACATAGAGAAAAAAAAAACATGTGAGGTATAGTTGCCTTGACCCCTCTAATAGTATATACTAGTAAATGGCACATGCCATGCAAGTGTTGTGAAATGTCATAGCTTGCGCCTGAAATTTGTCGATTTTGTTTAGTATGCATTTACTTACTTCATTCAAGTACATCTGTTAATCTCACAAAGTTTATAGAAAAAAAAGATACACACACAGTGTGTATAATGCAAGTATCATCAACTAAACTACGGCAAGTTTATTTGTGTAGCTCATTAAGTAATTAATGATTAACTGTAGAAATAAAATAAAGAAGTTGTAGCGGTATTTAACATTTTAAAGTACTGAAGAAAAAAATGATATCCCTTCAAGTCTCTTATTGTCATTCTAGACCATATGATTATTCAAACATTCGAATATGTATGTTTATTCTTATACACAAAAGTTAGTAGTAAAATAAAGGGAAAACCATTTCACAATATTTGTAAAACGGATCTTTGAGGGAAGGTAAAAGATAGTTAATTACAAAATATATCACATTCAAACTTTGTTTTGAGGTGTACCACATTCATTACTTCTATTTTATTTGCGGTTCTCTAGTTTGATTAAAAGAAAAAACCTTTCCAGACGGTACCGCTGTATGCTCATCTCTCATTTCCTTGCTAGTTGCTATATTAGCATGAGCATATCAGAATTTTCTACTCTCTCTCTCTCTCTTAACTCTCTTCTGTTTGCTTGTGTAGTTGCTAGTATTGCTAACGTGACATGCCCAATCTCTCTCTCTTTTGTTTTGCTTGCTGGTAGCAGTCGCTAGTACCACTCATGGGAGGATGCCAGAATTTTCTAGACAGGGATGGGAGAGCCACGCATGTGTATGGCCCTCTTCATGGAGGGGCACGCTGCAGCGCAGTGGCCACAGTGGCATGGCAGAGGCTGCGAATCCCTGCATTGTCGACCGTTTGATTAGTCTATCGTACGGTGTCGCCGTAGCCACGTTACCCTCTAGATAAAGATATTAAATATGAACCGTCAGATAAGAAAGATCTAACGGTCCATATGTGTCCATACTCATACACTATATAGGAAGTATAGATAGTTGCCTTGACCCCTCTAATAATGTGGTATCCTATGATTAAAAAGAAAGCAAGACAAAACTATCGGGGTCTTAGGATAACCTTGCATTTCTCATTTTCAAAGTGAAGTGTCAACCATCCCAAATAATAATTCCGAGAGACCAATGATCTGAGATAAACTTAGTAACCACCATTAGTTGCACTAACCACATTGTCTTCATACAAAAATATCATTTAGATCAAAATGCACTTTTAGTTGGATCAGTAGAATTGTAGTGATCTTCTCTTCTGATTTTTTAAAAGTAACGTTTGGTGTGTGTTTAAAAATAATATTTGTATTAAAAAGTTCAACGTATATTAAAATTTTGTTCATTCTGCATTTAAAATAGTTTAGTTTGTATGAAACAGTGGTAACAAAATGTATATCGTACATTAAAAAACCAATATATTTATACATAAATGTTCAACATATTAAAATATAGTTCATCCTACATTAAAAATAGTTTAGGTTGTATTTAAAAAATATCCATAGTATATTAAATAATTTTTCCATAGATTTTTAAAGAATCACTATTAAATAAAAACAAATGCTTACAATATGTTATACTGGAAAATATTTATGGTACAGAAGTATCAAAAGAAAATATTGGAAAAACGAAAAACTAAAAGAAAAATGAAATCAGAAAAAACAATGATAAGGAAACTAAAAGAATACAAACCTGAAGAAAATAAAAACAATAAATCAAAAACATAGAAAACCACAAACAAAAGAATACAAACGGATAAAAAACAGCAGCGGACGAAACAGACATGGGCGTGCAGCGAAGCCCCAAACTGGGCCAGCCTATTGTGCCTTGTCCGCCCGCGTAGGCTTTGACGGTCCTGAAACAGTCAGGCTAATTAGCGTCAGTTTTTTTGATTGATGGGCTTTGCTACACCTACTTAAGGTTACGGGCTGAAAGTTGTTACGTAATGATTTGGTAGAATTTGATTGGACAGATTAGCAGGGCATGGGCCCACCCTGAAAATCAGGGGGGTGATTGATTAGTGGGAAAGGAAGGTACGTAGCAAACGTAAGTATGTTTACGTAAGTCTAGCATTTTTGTTTTTTGATAGTTGCCTCTACCTAGTTTATTCTAGAAGTCCAATCAACAAAATTATTTTAAAAAGTCTATTAGCTAAGTCTTAGTAGCCTTATAAGAAAATTAAATCTGATTGGACTTCTAGAATTACCTGGATAGTGGGCATCTTGTTCTTGAAGCCAGCAAAATAACTGATCCTTACTATTAGTGGCACTGTCGCACTGATGATAGGTTGTCCCGCGCAAATATAAGCAAGGTTTGAGCAAGTCATGAGCTTGCTGCTATTGATCGGTGTCAACAACGCACAACATGTCAGCTGGGGTGTTGACCGGATCATCTTTTTACCTTTTGTATTGGCTGATTGTAACCGGATCACTTGAGTAACATAAATACTTTTGACAATGATAAATTCTGAACGCTCGGGATTTGACCATGACAAATCGAATGTTTTGATGACAATTTTTGTAACACGAGGATAGCAAGTTTAGTTGACATGCACGGCAATTTTCTGACAAAAAAATAAAATACACCGAGCACATATTTGCTATATTTGTCAACAAAAATACCATCCTCACGTCACTAAAGTTGTTAAAAAACATTCGATTTGCCAAGGTCAAATCCCGGCGTTATGTGTGTGTGTGTGTGGGTGTGTGGGGGGGGGGGGGGGGGGGGGGGGGGGGTGTTCCACGTCAAAACAAAGAAACCAGGATTTGATTGTTCGATGTAGGGATGCAAGCGGGCTTTCCGCATATCCCACATAAATAGGGAATTAGTTCAATATAAGCTAAATCTAGATGAAAAAGTTAGAACTAACGTTGTCCGTTTTAACTATGAAACAGGGCGGATCTCGGACGCCGCTCTACACCCCTAGTTCGGTGACATTAGCACATGACAAACCGTACCGCCGGCCTTCACAAGTTGAAGTTGAAGGGCGGTCCCGGGCCGTTTTCTTTGAAGATTCATACGCGCATGCGCATACGACCATTTTCCTGACGTGTAGGGACGGCGTCATCGAGAACGACCAATACTTGAGCACCAGCCTTGTTTTAGGGGTACTTCAGCACCAGCTGACCCTTGATCCACTTGAAGGCCCCGTTGCGTGCCAGACCTGCCTGCCAGAGATTGGTGGAACACTGCTTGAATAATGCAAGCGCTTAATTATCGGGATAGTAATTAGCCAGCTCCGGCCCGTTGACCAATCATCGCCGCCGCCACCGGATCAGGTCACGGGAATCCGTCAGTTGCATGTGCCCAACCACGCCAACTAGGTTTTAGTTTAATTAAGAAAGCCCAGCGACATCCACTACGGGAGACCGTGGGCTCGAGGATGATGGATCGATCATGGATGGACACTCAACCTCTATTTACATGGCACCCCGTGATTAAAACCTTGACAACGAATTTTATTAATAACATTTAAATTGTTCGGTCATGTACATTATTACACATGCACTCATGTTTCGTTGAACAAATTTGATCATTGTAATGACTGTGCGTCATGTAAATAGGGACGGAGGGAATATATACCGTATTAGAGGGCAGATACATGTACAGTACATAAGCTCTATTTGATTGATCTCGAAGAGATGAATATTTGCAGGGGCCGCATCTGCCCAGCCGTGCCAGCCGCTTGATTGTCTCGTGATCCGTACCGCGTCACTCAGGGACGAAGCTAGAAAAAATGGTCGCTGGGGTCAACCAATGTCCAATGCCCGCTATAGCACAGGCTGTCCAATGGCCGCTAGAGCAATATAAAGAGGAAAAAACAAAAAAATGCCCACTATAACACAATAGAAATAACATCCAAGAAATATGCAACTAGCCAATGATATAATCAGTATCATAATAAAAAGATTGTCATACCAAGTACTGATTCCGCGAAGTCATAAAATCATTTGTTTACATATTCAAGAAAAAATAAGTAGAAAAGACTTCTGATAATTTCATTTGTAACTTCCTGAAAAGGATCAAGAAAAGAAATATATTATATTCACAAGAATGGTGTGTAAAAAATAATATAGAGAATAAATAGCATTAACAAAATGTTACAGTGAAGTGAGACTCACATTTTATAACTTGCCTTCCCGATCACTCATTTTCTTAAACAGATCAATTACGGCATCATTAGTAATGGTAGAAAATATATCTTTCTCCACATAGCAAATCAAGCAATCACTCATGAACTTGTCGCCCATTTTGTTACGTAAAACACTCTTCACAGTATTCATTGCTGAAAAGCATCTCTCCACTGACGCCGTGGCAACCGGCAAAATTAGTACCAACTTTAGAAGTTGATACACCAAAGGGAAAGCAAGATGTTTCTTAGTGTCCACCAATTTTTTAGCAAGATCTGCAATGCCATCCAAATTGGCAAATCTTTCGTCCGCTCGGACATTGTCAATGTAAATCCGAAGTTCATGCCCAAGATCCATTAATTTTGATGAATCGAAATCCTCAGGATAAAACTCAGCTAGCTTCAGCAAACTCTCCAGGTTAAAAGCAGCGAAAGAGTTTTTTGGATTGAAAGAAGCCATGTGAATAAGCAATGCAGAATTTACTTCATTGAATCTGTCATCAAACTCTCGAAGTTGCCAATCAATAACAGTGTTAAGACACTCTATTTGATAATGATGTAGGTTTGTTATATTGGTTCTTTTCCGTGTATTATGTCGATTGACATATTCATCATGCATGTTCAGTTTGGGAATGTCATGTTCTTCACAGAATGAATATACCTTCTCTAGAAGTGATTCCCACCCATTATCTCTTAGCTGCTGTAGATCATTCCTTGTTGACTTCACACATGACATTGCATTCAAGATATCTTGATCCTTTTGTTGCAATGCATGTGACAGAGTGTTGGCACTCCCTAATATATGGAACATCATGTGCAAATAGAAAACAAAATCAAAGGTTCCAAAATATGATAGAAGACCACGTGCTTCACTTTTCTTGGAATCTTTCTTGCCTTCTTTTGATACATACTTGAGGACACTAACAATTGATGGGAACAACTGAATTAAGCTTGAGAGGGTTCTATAATGAGAACCCCAACGGGTGTCTCCCGCCCTTTGAAGTGATTGATCTTGATTCAACCCTGTGCCGGTACTAATTCGTCCACTACTTATAGCTTTTTTTACATTCTCTCTATTAGTCTCTCTGATCATATCTTTTCTTTTGCAAGAAGCTCCAACCACATTAAACAAAAGGGAGATCATGTAAAAAAAAAATCTGCAATATCTTCATTCTTCTTTGAAATTGCTACGATAACCAATTGGAGTTGGTGAGCAAAACAATGCACATAATATGCTGACCTATTCTCTTCCAGAATTTTAGCTTTCAGACCATTGAACTCGCCCCTCATATTGCTCGCCCCGTCATAGCATTGCCCTCTAACTTGTTTGAAGCTTAATCCAATATCAACAAGCAATTTCTCAAGGGCTGACTTGAGACACGTTGCCGATGTTTCCTTCACATGTACTATCCCAACTAGTCGTTCCAGGATCAACCCAAGCTTGTCAACATACCTCAACACAACAGCCATTTGTTCTTTGTCTGACACATCAGAAAGCCTCATCAATCAACAAACTGAAGACATCACCACCAATTTCTTCAAGAATAGAATTCAATGTTATCTGTAATAAACAAGATCAACTATAATTTTGGGTGCTCGGAGAGATAAATCATATGAAATAAATAAAGAATAGCGATGCTAGTAATTTACCTTTGCAAAATAATTTGCAAGTTCCTTTTGAATATCTGGAGACACCCATTTGCAATTTTTTGGAGCATTCTTAAGAACTAAATTCCTCACATCCTCATTTTGATTTAATAATGTTTGTACCAACTCTCGAAAATTCCCCTTATTTTTGGATTCCTCTGATTCATCATTGCCACGGAAAGCTAAACCTTGATGTAACAGGTATCTAACTGATTCGACAGAAGTATTCAACCGAATACGATTTTGCCTTTTTGTAATATCAGTTTGCTTGTTGAGGGCAACCTTAATGGACTGATCTTGATTCATCAAGGCATCACACCTCTTAGCAGCTACATTGTGATAGCTATTAACCCCACCCACATGAGTATCTAATCTGTATTTCTTATTCCAACAAGAGAAACCATTGACAACAAATGCATCATTCCCACCTTGACCGTCGATGCAATCCCTGAACAAATAACAACATTGGCAAAATGCCTTATGCACTTTATCGCTGTACTCCAGCCAATGGTAATCTTTAAACCATTCTGGCTTGAATCTTCGATCGAATCCTCCGATGGTCTTTTGTGGATATATGAAACCTTCTTGTGGCCTATAAGGTCCTCTAGTTAAATACATTCTTCTGATCTCATCTTGCTTCTTTGGATTCTTAGTGTACTGTGATATTCTTTTTCGATTAGCCGGATCAAAAGGAAGTTCATCCAAATTAATGTCTGCTGTAGTAGTAGTACCAATATTTGATGCGTGATCTTGTCTTAGTCTAATTGGCCTTGAATTCCCTGCCAGATCAGTCTCTGGTGCCGTTCGTTTCAGCAGAAATCTGTCCATATCCTTCTAGTCCTAGCCTCCTAGATACAGCAAAAAACATAAACCCAATTACCCAAACTTAGTAATTAACCATCGCAAGAGAATCAATTGTTAATGCGTGAGACCAAGAGAAATTGAGAAAGAGATTTGCGTACCTGCCTGAGAACTGCCGACGAGGAGGGCAAGTGCTAGGTGGGCAATCAACAGTCGGAGATTAAAGATTATGCGGCGGCGGCGGAGGCCGGCCGGCCGGCATCACCGTTGAAGATTAGGGACCGCCGTTGTCAGGGATTAGGGATGGATAGTTGCGATGGGGAAAAGAATAGGGCAATAGGCGAAGGCGATGAGACGGAGAGGGAGAGGCGACCTGACGATGGCGAAGAGACGAAGTTATCGCGTATACATGTACAGAAATTGGAGACCAAACGTCAACATGTACCTGTGTAAGCCTAAGCCACGTCTTATGGGCCAAGGGCCTTGTGTGTTGGCGCTTTGTAAAGCTGTTACGGGCTGACTGGAGACTATGAATAATTAGACATTAGACGTGCTGGGCCTGGGCTGGGGTCAAATAATTTTTTTGGCTGGGGTCAGACGTAGTATTGCTAGACGTAGTTACCTTCAAATACTCGAAGGCATTGGGGTCAATTGACCCCAGCGGCCATACTACAGCTTCGTCCCTGGCGTCACTTCATTCTCCATCTAGTCCGAGCCACCTCCTCTGTTGAGTCGTTGTTGTCTCGGGCGCCCCCTACACCCCCTCTCCAGAGCCGGTCATCATATACCTTGCACTCGCGCCGTCAACTCTGTTACTGACCCAATGACATTGCCGTGTCGCTATCGTCAGTTGCGCGTTCATCCTCTCTATAGGAATCTACTGAAATGATTATTATTTTTAGTTGTACTCCCCCCTTATAATCTTAGGCGTATTAGTTTTCAGCGCGAAAATTAGCACCCGTGGATCATTGCTTTAGCTACCGTACATGTTGGAGAGAGGGAGGTATCCATGATCTCTTCTGACCAAGTCATCGAGTTCACCGCTCCAATCTCAAAAGAAGAGTTCGTTTTTGCCTTTTCAAGAAAAATATCTAACCGTAGTAGAGACCGAGCCGACGTTTATTTTTCACAGACCGCTTCGTAGTCCACAGATACGCCTCCATCTACTGAACATACATTGTCGAAAGACCTGACATAAATTCATGAAAATATAACCATCAATGCAAGTCTAGGACTTGAACTCCTAGTGGGTTTGTTCGACCACAAAAAACTAACCATCTGAGCTACTTCACAATAGCGCTCGCTGTTAATGGCTGTAACTGAATGAAAGGAAACATGTTCGCCTTAGATGATGGGATTGCAAGCAAAACCTTAGACGTCCAACATTTTGGGAAGGAGGAAGTGTAAGGAATAGCAAACACGATTTTTTATTGAAAACCAGAGGCCGGCCGGCTGGCAGCCATACATATGCAATGATCAAATGCAGAGCGACATTAATGTACACACGTCCTGCCATCGCAAAGAAAAAAAAAGCACACACGTTTCTGGCCCTGACATCACATTAACTCACCATACGACGTAAACCCCTCCACATTATATGAACTTAACCAAGTCTATGCGACAATTTACCAAGCACGAAAGAACGCTTTGCTCGATCGATCCTCCCTTCACACGTAGAGTAAGGCAATAAGCAGCCGAGCTCCATCAGCGGCCCATCTCCTGCATGCCAGGCGGGTTGACGCCCCCGGCGCCGGCGGCGCCGCCATTGCGGCGCTCCTGGTTGAGGTGCCAGCCGATCTCGGGGTCGTAGCCGCGGGCCTTGAGCTCCTTGTACTCCTGGACGAGCGCACACGGCTCGCAGCAGTAGTGGACGCAGCAGTCGCAGCAGGGCGCGTCCGGGAGCGCGTACTGGGCGCGCATCTTGGAGCGGTAGGTGCAGGAGTAGATCCAATGGCACCCCGTGAGCGACGCCAGCAGCACGTAGAGCGCGCCGCTCGTCCCGCACGACGTCACGCCCCGGTCCACGATCTCCGCCACCTTGCCGAACGTGATGCCCGGGCAGCAGCAAGTCAGGCAACCTGGAATAAAAGGAGAGTGGATTTTCAGCTCCCGGGTGCCCAGGCACCCTCTATGAACAGTAAAATCAAACAAATAGAAATAAAAATCGAAAAAATCTGAAACTTTGCAGCATCAAAGATGACCAATGTTTCTAGGTGCTTGCAAGTTTTATGCCAAAAAAACATTCGAGGAGCTCTACACACAAAAAACATTTCAGTGCTTCAAGTTTTGAGCACTTTTAGCATTGAAATCTGAAACATGTTTGTACACATTTCTCTACATGATATTTTGACATAAAAACTTGCAAGAACCTATAAAGTTTGACCACCTTTGATGCTGCAAAGTTTCAGATTTTTTTAAAATGATTTCCTATTTTTTTTGATTTTACTGTTCATAGAGGGTGCCTAGGCACCCGGGTGCTGTTACACCTTTCTCGGAATAAAATCATATATATGTACTATCAGATATGAGTATATGTTTGATGGCGATCAAGACATGTATCGTGGAGGAAGCTGGTGTGTGAGTGCTTACATAGGCCGCAGTCGTCGAAGCAGTCGAAGAGGCCGGAGGACCAGGCCGCCGACGGGGACGCCGGTGGCCGGCTCGGTGCCGGGCTTCATCTCGACGACGGCCGGCGAATTGGGAAGATGTGATGAGCAAATGAGGTGCTTGTGTGTTGGTGATATCGGTTGGAGCTAGCTGCTGTTTGGTACCGGGAATGGGCTAGCCGAGGCATGCTTATATAGGTCGTGGCCGGACGGAGATGGGTAGGAACGCGTGTGCTGTCCCGAACAGTTCAGCACGTTAATTAATGCATCCGTGTTTGATTGGCGATAACCACTAGACCGAGAAAACTAGCCGCCAAGTAAAACCGGCGTTCAATTGGCCCGAAGTAGCCGTATGTATGCAGTGTATACGCGTCGTTGAAGGTGACAGCCAGCTGCCGCAATCTGATCAATTCTAATGCGTGTAGTAAAAAGGTACTCTCTACTAATGACACATGTTTCTGTAAATTTTCTATATCTGTTCGAGCGAGAAATGACATGGCTAGATACCAAATGCCTACGGTGGTATAATCGCCAAAGGATCATGTACAGCGCTATACGATGGGGACGGGAGTGTAGTTTGCATGGGTGGGCGCATGTGCCGGACCGGCTGGCCGTTGGTGTAGGGGGGCGGCCGGGAGTTTGGCCTACGTGCGCGCTTGTTTTCTTCCTCGATCAACGGCTTGGCTTGTTAACTACTCCTTCCGTCCAAAATACATGACTCAACTTTATATTAATTTTGTATTAAAAATTAATATAAAATTGAGTTACTTATTTTGAGACGGAGGAAGTACTATGTAAGTACATAGTTTTTTAAAGACACTGATCTATTATAAAAGTTAATCAAAATAATAAAGCACACAAAACAAAATGAAAATTTGGCTTTGCTTTTTTTAGCACAGCACAGACGCAAGCGTTTATATACATGCGCATAGACTCATCCCTTTAAACGCATACATGCACACGCTATCCTTATGGGCACCTTCGAGAGACCGAGCCGGCATATCATCTTGAGATTCACGAAGTTAGCATAGGCGCCTCGTCGTTGACGGGAACGTCTCCTCCCACTGAATGCGCATCATTGAAAATCTTGAATAATAAATTCAGGAATAAATGTGAACACCAGGACTTGAACCCTGAAAGGCTGGGATATCACAGTCCCTCTAACCATCCAACCGTAGGTTAGTTCGCAAAATTTTGCTTTGCTAATGATTTCGTGCCCGAAGAACGTTTTGTTTCAGTGAGTTTTTTTCTCAAGCTAGCAGCAGCGAATGTACAAAGGCTCAGTTTTGTTCACGTTTTGTTTTTTTGAAAGAAGTATAGAAATCATCCTTAAATTCACTCGTTGGGATACATACCACCCTAACTGAAAAAGGGTATCAATAACACCCTGGAATTGAAAAACAGGTTAGTAACGCCCTTGAGTGGTTTCTGTCACATCTCAAGGGGTTTTGTCCCCGCTTGATGCTGGTTTGGTGCTGACACAAAATAGTTTCAGATGTTGTGGGTCCTATTAGTGACACTAGTAGAAAACAGGGCTTTGAAACGGGCCAGAATATTGCATTAGTCCCGGTCGTATTACGAACCGGGACTAATGGGTGCATCAGTCCCGGTTCGTGAGGCTAGGGCGCCGGCCGGGCCTCGGCGGGAACCAGTCCCGGTTCGTATGACCCCTTTAGTCCCGGTTCTAGACACGAACCGGGACTAAAGGGCCTCGCTCCTGGCCGAGCCCCTTTAGTCCCGGTTGGTGGCTGGAACCGGGACTAAAGAGGCACCTTTAGTCCCGGTGCTAGCCACCAAACGGGACTTATACAACACCTATATAAATGCTCGCCCCTGCCCGCTCACTCCACTGTTTTTTGGCCGGCCGGCGTTTGGGAGGTGTGTTGCTCTCTGTTCTCACCTCCTATGCACATGAGGTGTTCGATGAAATGCCGGAGCCACACTTAAATTTTCTCCTCTCCAAGCTCGACCTCCAAGCTACATTTTCCCTAAGATTTGTTTAGGTTTGGCGGTGCACCAACTACACAAGTGTTCTAAAAGGTTAACGACTTCATCGTTTTAGTGGAGGAGTGTATGTGGGAGTTCTTTTGATTTAGACGCACAATTAGAGCTGAAATTAACTTCTTAGAGTCTGCACATGTGTAGGGTGCCGTCCCCGTCCCCGTCCTCACCGCCGTCGATCGCCCGCGCCGATCTCGTCGCCGGCACCACCGTGGTGAGCCTCTTGTTCTTATCTTATTTTTAAAAGAAAAAAAATTCTTACTTGTATGATTTAGATAGATACTTTTATAATTTTCTTACTTGTATGTTGTTCTATGAGAACTATGTATGAACTTTATGTATTTATTTTTTCAATAATAACATTTGATCACTACTGTACTTTGGTTTTAATGTGATGATGAACTTGTATTAATTTGATCACTTCTCTATTCATGATGTTCTGTAATGGTTTTTGATACATTTAATTATATAATGCACGCAGATGAACGGGCAATGGATGTACGGTGACCGACGCACCTCCGAGTACATTGAGGTCCTGCATAAATTTCTCGAAGTGGCTGAGGCAAACAACCAGAATGGTTTTATGTATTGTCCATGTACTGTCTGTGGGAATACGAAGGATTACTCCAGCTCTGAAACCCTTCACTTCCACCTGCTTGAGAAGGGTTTCATGCCACACTATAATGTTTGGACCAAGCACGGAGAAAGAGGGGTTATGATGGAAGACAACGAAAAAGAAGAGGATGATGACAGCTATCGTCCTATGTACCCTGAATACGGTGATACTGCAATGGGGGAGACTGAAGATCAAGAGGCACCAGACGATGTGCCCGATGATGATCTTCGCCGGGTCATTGTTGATGCACAGAGAGAATGCGAAAGTGAAAGGGAGAAGTTGAAGTTCGATCGCATGTTAGAGGATCACAAAAAAGGGTTGTATCCAAACTGCGATGGCAACACAAAGCTCGGTACCACACTGGAATTGCTGCAATGGAAGGCAGAGAATGGTTTATCTGACAAGGGATTTGAAAAGATACTGAAAATAATGAAGAATAAGCTTCCAAAGGATAGCGAATTGCCTGACACTACGTATGGAGCAAAGAAGGTTCTCTGCCCTCTAGGATTAGAGGTGCATAAGATACATGCATGCCCTAATGACTGCGTCCTCTACCGCGGTGAGTACGAGGAATTGAACACATGCCCGGTATGCAATGCATTGCGGTATAAGATCAGACGAGATGACCCTGGTGATGTTCAGGGCGAGCGCCCTAGGAAGAGGGTTCCTGCCAAGGTGATGTGGTATACTCCTATAATACCACGGTTGAAACGTCTGTTCAGAAACAAAGAGCATGCCAAGTTGTTGCGATGGCACAAAGAAGACCGTAAGAAAGACGGGAAGTTGAGAGCACCTGCTGACGGGTCGCAGTGGAGAAAAATCGAGAGAAAGTGGGAGGACTTTGCAGGTGACGCAAGGAACGTATGGTTTGGTTTAAGTGCAGATGGCATTAATCCTTTTGGGGAGCAGAGCAGCAATCATAGCACATGGTGTCGGTGTCAAAACCGGCGGATCTCGGGTAGGGGGTCCCGAGCTGTGAGTCTAGGATCGATGGTAACAAAGGGACGAAGGAGACGATGTTTACCCAAGTTCGGGCCCTCGTATGGAGGTAAACCCTACGTCCTGCTCGATTATATTGATGTATGAAGGTTACCGAGTTGATCTACCTCGAGATCGACTAGCTAAAACCCTAGATGAGTTTCTCTGCCGTACAATCTAAAACCCTCCCGGTTTATATAGACACCGGGGGGTATCTAGGGTTTACACATGACAAGACTCCTGCCGAGAATGGTGACGTCGATTCCCTCATCTTGACTTGGAGTGCATGATGCGCCTTCGGGACTTCCTTCTAGAACACTAGGTCTCGATGTATCTGGCCCTTCCCGCGATAGTCAGAGTCCGGCCCAGCAAGCTGGCCTAGTGAGAGGCAGGCGAGCGGCCCGAGGACCCCCCTAGTCCAGGACTCCCTCAGTAGCCCCCGAACTAGCCCGCAACGCCATGTGTCTCAGTTTTGACAGCTTCGCTTGATCAGAGTCTTCGGCTTGCGGGGTGATAATCCCCAAGTGCAAGGAATCATCGTAGCAATTTCCAAAGGTGGAAGTGATAAGTATGGAGTGTCGAACCCACAAGGAGCTAAAGGTAAGATCAATATTCTCTCAAGTCCTATCTGCCACTGATACGACTCTACGTACGCCAAACGTTTGCCTCCAACTAGAAACGAGAAGTAAAACTACGTTGTGGGTATGAAGAGGATAGCTTTGCATGGTATCGAAGAGCTAAAATATAAAAATAGGTGCTGTTATCATAAAGCTAGAATATATTACAATGTATTACAAACAGCGAGGGTAGAATAATGATGGGTCGGTGTGCGGAATTGTCCTAGGCAATTGTTAACAAGATCGGTAATCATTATTGCAATTTCATATGAGGGAGAGGCATAAGCTAACATACTTTCTCTACTTGGATCATATGCACTTATGATTGGAACTCTAGCAAGCATCCGCAACTACTAAAGATCATTAAGGTAAAACCCAACCATAGCATTAAAGCATCAAGTCCCCTTTATCCCATACGCAACAACCCACCTACTCGGGTTTATGCTTCTGTCACTCAAGCAACCCACTATAAGCGAATCATGAACGTATTGCAACACCCTACAGCGGGAATCCTTCACGTGTGCGCGGCATGGAAGGCACAATAGGACAGCACCAAAATAAACATAAAACTCAAACCAATCTATATCATCAATCAACCCAAAGGACAAAAGTAATCTACTCAAAACATCATAGGATGGCAACACATCATTGGATCATAATATGTGGCATAAAGCACCATGTTCAAGTAGGAGATTACAGCGGGGTGCGGGAGAGTGGACCGCTGAAAGGAGATGAGGATGGTGATGAAGAAGGTGATGTTGATGAAGACGATCACCGCGGCGATGGTTCCCTCGGTGGCACTCCGGCATCACCGGGAGAGAGGGGGAGAGGGTCTCCCCCTTGTGCTTCCTCCTCCATGGCCTCCCCCTTGAGTGGGGAGAGGTTCTCCCTCTGGTCCTTGGCCTCCATGGCGATGATGGCCCCTCCGTCCACCTCCTCCATGGTCTTCGGTGAAGGTGACCCCCTCCGGTAGGGTGCCGGAGAGGGCCAAGATTGATCTTTCGTGGCTCTGGAGACTTGCGGCGACGGAACTTCCGATCTAGGTTTCTTTCTGGCGTTTTCTGGATTTATAGGAGAGGTTGGCGTCGAAATCACGTCAGGGGAGTGCTCGAGGGGCCCACAAGCCAGGAGGGGGCGCCCTAGGGGGGGGGGGGCGCCCCCAGGCTTGTGGCCTCCTCGGTCACTTCTTGGCCCAGCTTTTTGCTCCAGTATTTTCATATTTTCCAAAAATATTCTCCGTAAATTTTCAGCCCATTCCGAGAACTTTTATTTCTGCACAAAAACAACACCACGGTAGTTCTGCTGAAAACAACGTCAGTCCGGGTTAGTTCTAATCAAATCATACCAAAATCATATAAAATTATTGCAAACATGGCATGAATACTTCATAAATTATAGATACGTTGGAGACGTATCAGCATCCCCAAGCTTAATTCCTGCTCATCCTTGAGTAGGTAAATGATAAAAGAAATAATTTATGAAGTGTGAATGTTAGCAAGTGCACAAGTTTGATCAATGATAATTCCAATCACTTTTTCTAGCATCAATATAAACCATAAACAGTAGCTCATCTCATAAAACTTCTCATGATCAAGTAACAAGCTATTCACATGTCAAAGTATAGACCAGAAAGTTTCTTGAAAACTAACAAACCATATTCCTAGTCATCAAACAATTGCAATTCATCTTGTTTTCAGGAAGGGTCTATGTAAGAGCTTTGATTTAGCAAATTCCACATACTCAACTATCATATAGTCTTCCATGATTATTGACACTCAAAGCATATTTTTAGAACAAATAGCATCCATCGAACACAAAGAAAGATAGGGGCTTAATGTTTCGCCTCCCAACTTATTTATCATATAGATAATTGTCAACAATAATAATTCATGATCAAATATATTTGTGTGGATATATATGTCTATATCATTCCCCAACACATGACGCTTGCCAAGAGAAAAAGGCGAAATATAGGAAGTGGTGAAGATTACCATGACTCTTGCATAAAGGTAAGTACTAAGAAAGTAAAAGATAGGCCCTTCGCAGAGGGAAGCAGAGGTTGTCATGCGCTTTTTGTTTTTGGATGTGCAAACCCTTAATACAAAGGAACGTCACGTTGTATTGCCCTTTGTGATAGCAACCTTTATTATGCAGTCCGTCGCTTTTATTTCTTTACCATCACAAGTTCGTACAACACTTATTTTCCCTTACAATAAAAGATCATACATATTTAGGAGCAATTTTTATTGCTTTTTTGCACCGATGACAACTTACTTGAAGGATCTTACTCAATCCATAGGTAGGTATAGTGGACTCTCATGGCAAAACTGGTTTAAGGGTGTTTGGATGCACAAGTAGTATTTCTACTTGGTGCGGAAGTTTTGGCTAGTATGAGGTGGAAGCAAGCACCACATGTTGGAGGATCCATAACAATATAACTTCTATACAAATATACCCAATCATAACTCATTAAGTTGTCTTCCTTGTCCAATTTTAACTAATTTGCTCAAGTTTGAAAATAATTAATGAGCTCACAATCATAGAAGATGTCCAAGATAGTATATTTATATGTGGAATCTCTCTTCCTTCAATATTCTTTCATTAATTGTTCAAGTGACCAACGCGGTGTTTGCTAACTTTCAATAAATTTTACCACCTATACTTATTATGTGTGAAGTCATTACTCCCCATGGGATAAGTATATGAGGCATATTTAATTTCAGATTCATGATAATCAATTCATTCAACCATTTACTCATAGGATATAAGTGAAGCACGAGATTGAATGACAAACTACTCCAAAAAGATATAAGTGAAGATCAATGCGTAGTCAATTAGTTAAATAGCCATGTGAGGACTCTCTATCATTAAAAATTTCTGATCCAATGATTTTATTCAAACATCAAGCAAAAGAAAAGATAGCATTCCAAGAATAGCACGCAACATGTGAACGAATAAAAATTTAGGCTCAACATAGGCTAACCGATAATTGTTGATGAAGAGAGGTGGGATGCGTAGCATCCCCAAGCTTAGATTCTTGAGACTTCTTGAAATATTCACTTGGGGTGCCTTGGGCATCCCCAAGCTTGAGCTTTTGTATCTCGTTCAATCCTCTCATATCATGGTTTCACCTATTCTCAAAAACATCTTCCACACAAAACTTGAAAAGGACTCGTGAGATAGGTTAGTACACATAATAATAAATCAACTCTTTATGTACTGCCAAGACAAGTTGCATAATAATTTTCAAACATTATGTACTGTATACTATCATCTCCACAATTTATATCTACCAATATAGGCTAGGGAAACTATAGGATAAGTAGATAACGAAACTATGACAGCAATCTGTCCAAACAGAACAGTCTGTAGCAATTTATGAAAACAGTGTACTTCCATAACTCAAAAAATTATGAACATTTAGTAAAGGCTAAGGAATTTATATCAAAATACTGTGTAAAAATTTCAAAAACTTTCCACGTTCCAGTAAAATATGAAAATTCAAATACTACAGCAAAAGTTTCTGTTTTTTTACACAGCACACATCAAACATGCTATGCAAGCATCCTAAGGCAATTCTTGGAACTTTTTATTGAAAAACAAGAATATAAATAACACCTAACAGATAATAACAAAATATAATGACGATCCAAGCAAAGCACATATTATGTGACGAATAAAAATATAGCTTCAAGTGAGGTTACCGATAATGTCGAAGACGAAAGAGGGGATGCCTTCCGGGGCATCCCCAAGCTTAAGCGCTTGAGTCTTCCTTAGATATTACCTTGGGGGTGCCTTGGGCATCCCCAATCTTAGGTTCTTTTCACTCCTTATTCTCCTCATATCGGTGTCCCACCCAAAACTTGAAAACTTCAATCACACAAAACTTAACGGAACTTCGTGAGAAGGGTTAGTGTAATAAAGATAGACCATTCACTTAGGTACTGTCAAGAAAAGATTCATAATTGTTCCCGCATGAAAACTACTGTATTATATCATTCCCATAATTTATATAACTAAATATAAGCTATGAAAACACTAAAACAAGCAAACTAAGCATGCAAAACAGAATCTGTCAGAAACAGAACAGTCTGTGAAGATCTGTAGTGTAACCATACTTCCCTGTCTCTAAAAATTCTGAACAATTAGGACAACCTAGGAAATTTGTATATCAATCATGTGTAAAAAATTCAGATCAAAATCACGTTCCAGTGAATTTACAAAATTCCTGGACTGAGAGCAAAAGTTTCTGTTTTTGCACAGAATCAAGTCAACTATCATCCATACTATCCCAGAGGCTTTACTTGGCACTTTATTGAAACAAAAGCTATAAAGCATGATTATACAGTAGCTTAATCATGTGGACACACAAAAATAGAAAGTAAAAGTGTTGGGTTGTCTCCCAACAAGCGCTTTTCTTTAATGCCTTTTAGCTAGGCATGACATTGATACACTACCAAGCCCAATTCCGATGGAAATTTTATTCATACTCGATCTAAAAGATATAAGTGAAGTTCATAGAGCATTCTACAATGCCATACTCAAAAGATTTAAGTGAAGCGCATGAAGCATTCTACAAATCAATGAAGGACTATCTCATACTGGAAGGGTGCATAAAAGGAAAAGAAAAACACTAAAGACGCATATCATGTGAACAAAACAAAAACCGAGGTATACCGATAATTGTTGAAGAATAAGGATGGGATGCCTTCCGGGGCATCCCCAAGCTTAGATGCTTGAGTCTCCTAGAAATATTTACTTGGGGTGCCTTGAGCATCCCCAAGCTTGAACTCTTGTCTCTCCGTATTCTTCTTATATCGATACCTCCTCGATCTTCGAACACTTCATTCACACAAAACTTAACAAAACCCTCGTGAGATCCGTTAGTATACTAAAGCAAAATACTACTTTAAGTACTGTTGTGAACTCATTCCAAATTCATATTAGCATTATATCTACTGTAGTCCAACTTCACCATGGTTCATACCCCCCGGTACTACTCATAGATTCATCAAAATAAGAGAACAATGCATAGAAAATAGAATCTGTCTAAAACAGGACAGTCTGTAGCAATCTGGAAACTTCGTATACTTATGTAACTCAAACAATTCTGAAAATTTAGGAAAAATTAAAAAATTTGTATATCAGTACTGTGTAAAAATTTCAGAAACTTTTGACGTTCCAGTAAGAAATGTAAATTCATGCACTACAGTTAAAGTTTCTGTTTTTGCACCGCACAAAGCAAACAAGCAATCTAATCATCCTAAAAGCAAATCTTGGCACATTATTTTTATAATACAGTGGAAATATACAAGAGGATAATTATTTTTGAGAAGCTTCCATGAAAAATTCTACATTGTTTCCATGAGCATGAACACAAGTGTTCAAGGTCGACCCTCACTTCTCCAATGCACAACTTTCCAATCACTTCTCTTTTTGAAAAACTTCTTAGGCAAGAGACAAGTAATTCTTTTTGTATTTTTCATTATTTAATTTTTTTGTTTGTTTCACCCACAACTAAAGAAAGCAAAAAGGGAAAACAAAATCTACTTAGTGAAGAAAGCAAACAAGCACACACGAGAATATCAACCCCACGCTATTGCTCCCTGGCAACGGCGCCAGAAAAGTGCTTGATAATCCCCAAGTGCAAGGAATCATCGTAGCAATTTCCAAAGGTGGAAGTGATAAGTATGGAGTGTTGAACCCACAAGGAGCTAAAGGTAAGATCAATATTCTCTCAAGTCCTATCTGCCACTGATACGACTCTACGTACGCCAAACGTTTGCCTCCAACTAGAAACGAGAAGTAAAACTACGTTGTGGATATGAAGAGGATAGCTTTGCATGGTATCGGAGAGCTAAAATATAAAAATAGGTGCTGTTATCATAAAGCTAGAATATATTACAATGTATTACAAACAGCAAGGGTGGAATAATGATGGGTCGGTGTGCGGAATTGTCCTAGGCAATTGTTAACAAGATCGGTAATCATTATTGCAATTTCATATGAGGGAGAGGCATAAGCTAACATACTTTCTCTACTTGGATCATATGCACTTATGATTGGAACTCTAGCAAGCATCCGCAACTACTAAAGATGATTAAGGTAAAACCCAACCATAGCATTAAAGCATCAAGTCCCCTTTATCCCATACGCAACAACCCACCTACTCGGGTTTATGATTCTGTCACTCAAGCAACCCACTATAAGCGAATCATGAACGTATTGCCACACCCTACAGCGGGAATCCTTCACATGTGCGCGGCACGGAAGGCATAATAGGACAGCACCAAAATAAACATACAACTCAAACCAATCTATATCATCAATCAACCCAAAGGACAAAAGTAATCTACTCAAAACATCATAGGATGGCAACACATCATTGGATCATAATATGTGGCATAAAGCACCATGTTCAAGTCGGAGATTACAGCGGGGTGCGGGAGAGTGGACCGCTGAAAGGAGATGAGGATGGTGATGAAGAAGGTGATGTTGATGAAGATGATCACCGCGGCGATGGTTCCCTCGGTGGCACTCCGACACCACCGGGAGAGAGGGGGAGAGGGTCTCCCCCTTGTGCTTCCTCCTCCATGGCCTCCCCCCTGAGTGGGGAGAGGTTCTCCCTCTGGTCCTTGGCCTCCATGGCGATGATGGCCCCTCCGTCCACCTCCTCCATGGTCTCCGGTGAAGGTGACCCCCTCCGGCAGGGTGCCGGAGAGGGCCAAGATTGATCTTTCGTGGCTCTGGAGACTTGCGGCGGCGGAACTTCCGATCTAGGTTTCTTTCTGGCGTTTTCTAGATTTATAGGAGAGGTTGTCGTCGAAATCACGTCAGGGGAGTGCTCGAGGGGCCCACAAGCCAGGGGGGCGCGCCCTAGGGGGGGGGCGCCCCCCAGGCTTGTGGCCTCCTCGGTCACTTCCTGGCCCACCTTTTTGCTCCAGTATTTTTCATATTTTCCAAAAATATTCTCCGTAAATTTTCAGCTCATTCCGAGAACTTTTATTTCTGCACAAAAACAACACCACGGTAGTTCTGCTGAAAACAGCGTCAGTCCGGGTTAGTTCTAATCAAATCATACCAAAATCATATAAAATTATTGCAAACATGGCATGAATACTTCATAAATTATAGATACGTTGGAGACGTATCACGGGGTGAGTTCTTCTTCCCATTAAAGATCGGCTGATACCTGTCCGGTTTCCGATCACACGATAGCCCGAACACCATGAGTTGTTCGGTCCCGAAGGCCAAACGTAAAAGTGTAAACAGTGTTTTTTTCTGACAACCTTTCTGACGAAGGGTCGTGGCCTACCACGACTGCTGAACCAGCTATGAAAACTCGATTCGCGGTTCGAGGCAGTTTTTACATCAGCACGACTCATCAATGTATAGATCGTGCTCCGTTTCACACGGGATATGATTAAAATCCCAAGTTCCTTTTGCGCGTGCATAACGGTACACACGTCTTGGAAAGCGGAGAGATTTGCGGTGCAGTAGAGGGAGGTTAATCGGTGTCACGCCCCATAAAAAGGGTAAAAACCCCAAGGCTTTATTCACGCTTCCCATTCGCACCCTCTGCTTTCCCAATCTTCCCAAGCGCCGAGAGCCCAGATCCAGTTCTTCCTCAACTTCCCCTCCAAGCCTAGCCATGGCGGGTTCGGGCTCCATGGGCAAGTGGGAGGCCTCCACGGTCACCGACCAGGATATCCGGGAGCTAAAGCTCGTCGGCTACCTCCCTGCCAACGTCTTCCACCACGCTCCAGAGGCGAAGCAAGTCGTCCCCACCCCTAAGCCAGGCGAAAGGGTGGTCTTCGTCCCCCATTTCATCCGGGGACTGAGCTTCCCGCTCCACCCCTTCGTCAGGGGCCTCATGTTTTTCTACGGGTTGGACTTCCATGATCTTCCCCCAAACTCTTTCATCCATATTTAGGCTTTCATAATCCTCTGCGAAGCCTTCCTACGGGTCGAGCCACACTTCGGCCTGTGGCTCAAGGTCTTCAACGTCAAGCCGAAGATAGTCGCGGGTGAGCACGCAGACTGCGGAAGGGCGGTAATCAGCAAGCTCCCCCGTGTTGAGTGGCCAACTGGCACCTTCATCGACACAATCAAGATCTGGCAGAAAGAATGGTTCTACATCACCGAACCAAGAGATGAGAGCTGGGCGGTGCCTGCCAAGTTCAGATCCGGACCCCCCACGAGATTAACCTCGTGGCTTAGGAAGGGCCTTGACTGGGGGTCGGACGCAGAGGTGAAATTGCTGCAGAAGCGCGTTACCTCGGTGATCAAGGCCAAGGCCGAACTGGTCGATGTGGTCCAGGTCATGCTCTACCGCCGTATCCTCCCCTGTCAGTGCCGAGCCTCCCCAATGTGGGCTTACTGGCGTGAGGACGAGCCTACCGTGCGCCAGCTCTTCCGCACTACTTCCGAGAAGCTGTGGAAGGCATTATTCAAGCCTCGGAAAAGTTGGCCGGCTAAGGAAGAGGATTCGGGCCTAAGCACCGACAACCCACCTACCCAGGTACGGTATAATTTTAATCCATTGGCTCTGTTTCTTTGACAAAAAGACTGAACGCCTTCCCCATCATTTCCGCAGAAATGGTTGAGCAAAACCGAGAAAGTTAACTGTCCCACACCACAACCCGAAGACCCCAGGTCGGAGTTGTTGTTGGCGATGCTCGTCGTGGCGCCGTACTCGGCGCCCGAGAAGAAGGAGAAGAAGAAGAAGGCCAGAGAAGGCCTCTGCATAAAGGACCAGCCAGACGCCATGTCCGAGGAAACCCATGCCTCCTCTAGTCATCAGGAAGAGGATGAAGACGGGGGGGAAGGCGTTTCCCCCCTCACAAGAAAGAGGACGGCGTCGCATGACGCCGTGAAGGATGTACCTCCTCCTGCCCCGAAGAGGGCGCGTCGGCCGAGGTTGATCCTGGCCGAGGACAACTCAGACTCTGATGCGGAGTCCGAGGACTTTGAGAGGGTTCCCCGAAGGAACCTAAGGGTCAGGCCCCCCGCTCAAAGGTATGAATCCGAAGACTCCTTGGGTCTTTTATGCAAAGTTTTCAATGTTTTAAATGCAAGAACGTCTTTCAATTCGCAGCCCACCGCGCGTTCTCCCCACTGACCAAATATCGGATGGGGAGTCTCCACCCGCCGAGCTGGCGGAGAGTGGGACTGTGTCACACCCCACACCTCCCGGGTCCGCGAAGGATGCCGTGGAGGTGTCATCCCGCCAGGCTCCTTTGAAGCCGAACATAGGCGGTGGGGGTGACCATGCCATGGCCGAGGTCGATGCCTCGGCCGCTGAAGAACAGGGGGAGAAAACTCCCCAGGCTGCCGAAGACCAGGGGGAGAAAATTCCCTTGGCCGTTGAAGAGGAAGGGCGGAGGGATGTCCAGTCCCCTCCGAGGAAATCTCCGGAGCATGCTGTGCCTCCGGAGCTACCGACTCAGTCCCCGATCAGAGATCGGGCTGGCCGGTCACCACCGGTTCCGCCGACGACTGGGTGGCCGGGCATGGAGGAGGCTATATCAAGAGCCCCCATCTCCGAGGATCACCGCACTCTTATGGGCGCGGTCTTGCAAGGCATACAATCCGTCGATAGCGGACTGAAAGAGACCTTCAATGGTCTCTTGACGGGCTTCAAGGTGAGTCACGTAATACCCTTTTCCCGAACAATCGTAATTTTATTAAGTTTATACTATCTTTATATATGTAGTAGCCCCCGAGCCCCGGGTGGTTTTGCAAAAACGCATCCGGGGGTCAAATACTCATGAGAGACCAATGATGCGCAAGGCACCTATTAGTCCCACAATGTTCTAAAAATCCCTTAAGAGGACCGAGCATAGTGTCATATCCTTGACAGTTCGGGGGTTGGAACGCACATAACCGGATGTATGTTTCTTATTTTTTGTAGGCCTCGTCCTCGGTGGCGGCCGTTAATGCCGCTGAGCTTACCGAGCTAAATCGGAAGCTCAAGATCTCCGAAGAGGAGCTTGATAGCCTGAACAATAGGTTCGACGAGGCACAAGGTAAGACGAATTGTAATATCCGAGATGTATATTGTTTAGTGATCCGCACTGGTAACCCAGTGTAATTATTTATTGCTTCCACAGCTTCAGCTGCGGAGGTGGAAAAACTCAAGGCCGAGCTCGAAAAGATGAAGCAAGAGGCCGCGAATGAGAAGGCGGCCGCCGAACAGGCAGCAGCCGCACTCTCCACTTTGAAAGCTGCCAGTGCTAAGCAGGAGGTCCGGGTGGAGGAGGTGCAGCAGGAGCTCCAGGACGCCAGCGCAAAGTGCGAGGCCCTTGAGCATAAAGGCAAAGAGCAAGCCACCGAGCTATCCGCGCTGAAATCCGAGCTTCAAAAGGAGCGGGTGGACAGGCGATCCTTTGAAGAGGAGGTTCGCCAAGTCCGGGCTGGCACAGATGGTAAGCCGTATTCACTACAATGCGCCTTTGGTGGTAGCAGGTTTGCTTTGCTCACCCAGGTGTGGCGTTCCTCAGGCGTCTGTGCGGATCTCCAGAAGAGTGCAGCGGACGCGAACAAGTTCTATGCTTCGCGGGGGGAGGATGATGAGGCTCGGCTATTCTGGGCACAATTTGATTCCCCCGAGCTCTCTCCTCTTATGAGCGAGCAGATGAAGCAACTGATGGAGCTGCACAGGATGGCGGAGCCGGCCATGAAGGATCTCTGCATCCGGCTGTGGCCTGAAGAGCCGTTGCCGAGCAGCTACTTCGTCTTGGTGCAGAAACTATGTGATGCTGCGCCTCGGATTGACGCGCTAAAGCGTTCTTCATGCATCGAGGGAGCTCGGATGGCCTTTGCAAAGACCATGGTGCTCTGGCCAAAGCTGACGCCGACCGAGATGGCCACCGCACCTTCGCCCCCTGGAAAGGAGCATAGGCGCCCCGAGCTATACTTCTCCGCAGTGATGGAGGGTGCTCGGGCGATAGAGGCCTAATGTTCGAAGGATGTTTTTTATGAATGAGCGCGTTGTAATATGTCCGAAGACTTTTAACGCTGTATAATTAAATTTGCATGGTTTATCATGTCTTATAAGTTTTTAGTGTTTATTTTGACTCCCATGTGGCCGTTTTATCTGAAAGTTGCGAGTCATCGGCTTCAGCCCCCACGTAGATACTACGCGAGGTGTCTCTGCCTTCGCACTGTGACCCTTAGCCGAGGTATCGGTGCCCGAAGGCGGTAGTGCGAGGGGGGACAAGGCAATCGGACTATGATGCTTTATCGCTTTCACTTAGCCGGAGGAGCATGAAAAAGTGCGGGGGCTGACGACCAGCCCCTAGTGTTTTGTGATGTGCGGATGTACCGGGGCCGAAGCCAGCATCATATGGTTTGTATAAGTACAAAACCCATCGTATAACACGGAATAACCTCTAACGATTTTTTAGTATAACACTTATGCTCGGATTTGCAGACCGGTTCTCGCTTACTCTGACGGTCAGTTTTCGGCTTTCTCCCCTGAGGTGCTTGACCAGACGAACTGGAAACAGAATCGCAGTGGTTCTCCCTTTGCCCCTTTAGCTGAACGAGCGGAACGTAAGGGGGCAAGCACAGGAGCCAGGCAACCCAACTATTGACCCAAGACATAGTTCGGATCCGATGCATATAAAGCAAAATCCAAGACGCCGAACACACAACCAGTTGTGTCGGGGTGATGCTCAGGGCGATATTGTAAATTCAAGCCCCCGGTCTATTAGCCGGTTGCACCGTAATGTATACCGAACAGTTGCGCGAGAGGCGTTTGACAAGAACAGATTATGTACCATAAAATACAGCGGAGGGGCCATGTATAATGGTCTTTTATTTCCTCGATAATTCTTATAACTCAAATTGCCGAAGCAACTGTTTACAGGTATTTTGAAGATAAAACATAGAATTTACACAGAAGAGGTTGTACCAGGGGTCTTTGAATGGTGGCTTGACGTCCTCGATGTGCCCTGTCGTCAGTCTGCTCCTGTGCCTCCTAGGGAGTTGCATTCCTTTAAGGGTGATGCTGTCGTCGAGCGGACCTTGGGAAGAAGGTCTTGAGAAGTCGCCGAAGTATGGATGAGCTTTACTCTTTAGCAGGTCCTTGATGGAACCTGTGTTATGTCCAAGGACGTGTACTGGTAATGGTCGGTCCAGCCGAACACTTACCCTTTAATGGTTATTCCCCACTGCTGCCCATGGAATCTTGAGTGTGAAGTTGTGCCTTCTTAGCACGTGCTTGACGGTCATTAGGAATGTGCAATGGGGAGCGTGTCCCTATTTCTGGGGAGAAGAAGATTCTGGGAGTTCGGATTGAAACCGAGCTCGTTTGTCAACCTTATGCGCCTTTACGGCAGATTTTGGTGTTTGCCGATCGTCCTCGTAATGGAATTCGGCCGCCAGGGCCAATGCATGTTCCTCAGTTCGGAGGGAACGCTCTGTGTTGCCGTTGACAGTGATGACCCCTCTGGGCCCGGGCATCTTGAGCTTGAGGTATGCGTAGTGTGGGACGGCGTTAAAGCGAGCGAACGCTGTGCGACCTAGCAGGGCGTGATAACCGCTGCGGAAAGGTACGATGTCGAAGATCAAGTCCTTGCTACGGAAGTTATCGGGCGAACCGAACACCACTTCCAGGCTCACAGAGCCCATGCACCGGGCTTCGACGCCTGGGATCACTCCTTTAAAGGTAGTGTTGCTGGGTTTGATCCTTGACGGATCGATACCCATCTTTTTCACCGTCTCTGAGTAAATTAGATTGAGGCTACTTCCTCCGTCCATTAGGACTTAAGTGAGGTGATACCCATCGATAATGGGATCTAGGACGAGGGCAGCTGATCCCCCATGACGGATACTGGTCGGATGGTCTCGTCGATCAAAGGTGATCCGGTACGCCGACCATGGGTTATACTTCGGGGCTACGGGCTCTACGGCGTAGAGCTCTCGAAGGGCGTGCTTCCTCTCCTTTTTGGGTATGTGAGTGGCGTACACTACTAGGGAAAACCCTAGCAGTAGCGCGGGTATTATGTTTATCAGTAGTGCGGGCACCCGCGCTACTGATACGGCGCTACAGCTAACATGTAGCAGTAGCGCGAGTTGTCCCGCGCTGCTGCTATATATGCGTAGCAGTAGCGTGCTCCAAAGAAGAGCGCTACTGGTAATATCTTTAGTGCCTTGAGTTAGGCCGCGCTACTGGTAATGGTACGCTGCTGCTAACTTTACTCGCCGCGCTACTGCTAACTTTATTAGTTTCTGATTTTTTTTTCTGCATATTTGTTTTGTATTTGAACAGGCTTTATACAAGAATCTTTAGCACAGACAAATGTCATCATCATACACATACAAATGGCTGCGAGACGACGAATGTTATCATAGCATATACATACAAATAGTCTCATCAAATCATGTCGTCATCATAATCATCATCCAACACAAAGTGGTCTCTCGTCATCATCTCGAAAATAGCGATACAAGTCTCGAATACTTGCAACTACATCGTCATCCATCTAAACAATGATATACGCGAGAAGAGCTATGACTATGAGTGAGAGCGAAACTATGTAGTACATGAGGCGGCGGTTATGAGTCCTCTCTCGTGCTAGCGTGAGCCTTCTCACGTAACTAGCTTCTGCTTCTTGTTTGCTTTTGAAGCCTTTATGGCTGGCGCCCGAGACCCCCTCCACTTGCGCCTGACACTCGAACCACTCGTCGTATACTCCCAGAACCTTTCCTTTGTACACGACATAGCACCAGTACTTCGCCATCAAGAATCTAGGTACCTGTTAGAGATGCATCTTCATCAAGAGAATGTACAATCATATGCAACAAAATATACTTGAGAAACACAAAAAAGAAAGGGTTAGCAACTAGATGCAACATATAGTAAACATAAATAATCAACGCAGTTTCATCGTACGCAAACTAATTAACTAGAGGTACGCAAGTCATCGTACCCAAACTAACAAAGTAGCGTTACACAAGTTCGGTAGGGACCGTGGACATCACAAAGTTTCATCGCTATACAAAGTATACAAGTTCAACCAACACATATCATCATCATCGGCATCGTAAATCACTAGAACTTCCATCCTTCCAGATCATCGAGAGTGGACCCTAGCTTCTTGAACGGCGTGAGGTCCTGACGTTGCATGCCTATGCAAGTTCGGACGTCAGCTCGCGATATAGGGCCGTGGTGGAACATCCCCTTCACTTCGACGACTTCTTTCATGATGATCGTCGCAATGTCCCTTTGGATGCGAAAGAAGTCATCTTTAAGTTTATAATCCGCATCTCCTTGAGATTCTACCCACTTGTGGATATGATCATCATTTCTGGTTGTCATGCGAAGCTTTTGGTGATCCCTTCTGAACTCCATCATGAGATGGAGGAGGTAGAATCCATCGTTCCTACTTGATTTCGGGACATGGATGCAGCAGAAGTTGGTTTTATGCGAGAAACCCGTCTTGCGGTTCCTTTGTTTCCTGATCTGCATGTGGCCACCCCTCAAGCTGAAGCCTTGGAGAGCATCATCTAGAATATTCATTACGTGGGTGTAGTCCTTCTTCTCGTAGTTTCTGGTAGGGTCGAAATACACGGCGTGGGAGACTCGCGGGTAAAGAACGATAAGGACGGCGCGACCGTTGCTGCGGGGAAAAAAACACCTCAAATTATTCTCCATTTGAGCGAGAAGGAATGATTGAAATGTATGAAAGGGTTGTCCGGCACTGACTTACTTTGGATGATAAGGCAGGAGGACAATTTCCCGGTCCTTATTCTGTACCATGAAGTTTTCGAGGTACTCCCTAGCAGTTTTACGCTCAAAGTCGCCGAGACTCAAGAAGGACTCGTGCATGTAGTATGGATCTGCCACACAGATTTGCGAGACTTCTTCTCTCTTCATGACGGAGCTCATATGTAGCGCAAAAAGGCGGACGATTGTACAATCGATCCGCCTTGTTAGAAACATCTCGAAGATATGATCAAACCGTAGGAAGAACACCTCCGCGGGCCGTGTGTCGACGTAGCACTTCCCCTCAGGCACACGAGCCGCGTATGTCGGATATCCTGGATCCTTCGAGGCTAGTAGGCTGATAGCCCGAGTCGTCATATGGCTGACTCATCATATCTAAGTCACCGTCACAGGCGCCTGTATTGAGGAACCGAAGAGGGTCCTCCTCCATCTCATCATCCATTCTTTGTTCTACGGGGGCGATTACATCAACCACTATTGGACCCCCTTCATCACGTCGTCCGCCACTCTCACCCGGCACTACAGGCGCTGGTAATTGCGTAGGCGGGGTGGTGGTGTCCATACCTGCTTGTTGATGTGTGGTTATTGGTGTGCTCTCGGCCGGCTCCAGACGAAGAAGATTCTTCGGCCATAGCAGCACCCGACCCTTGCAGCTTCCAATCCGCGACGGGGTATCGTCGTCCTCTCCCCCTAGCCGTACTGGAGGAGGCAAATCCTCGTGCCCCGATTTCACACTCGACAAGGTAACCCTGAAGTGCCCACCGGGCATCGGCTGGCCGTGGAACGTGAGTTCCAAGGGCTTCGTTATCACCCCCTTTCCCACGTCCCCCTTCTGGCCTTTGATCAAGTAGAGTACGGTGCATGGGGTTTCGTCGGCCTGCAAACACATGTCTGCGGCGTAAAACATCCGAAAGGCAACGAAAATGGAATATTCTAGATATATGTTGGTGCGACATGTAATTACCGTGAGGGCGTCGAGCTCAGCCAAAGACGAAGGCCCGCCTAGCGTGCCAGAGACTGAGGACGGGCTGCTATGAGCGGGTGCGGGTGCGGGTGCGGGAGCGGGAGCAGAACCGGTTGCGTGAGCAGGTGATGGTGCGGTGGTGTTGTTCACCGAGTTGCTCCCGACGAAACTGGGCATGGGGAAATCATGTACCGTCTTGTCTGGATTTTCCTTCGTCCAGTTGATGATAGCCAGGATCAAGTTAGTAGCGAAATCATTTCTGCAGGCATGTACAGCTGCATCGACTGCCTGCTGTAGCAACTCATTTTTCTCCTCGGCTGCTTTTTCCGCATCCTCAGCTGCTCTTTTCTCGAACGCAAGCTTCACCTTCGCGTCGATGTCCGTCTGACTAAACTTCTTTTTCTGCTTCTTGGCCTCCGGGCCCTCGTTGTAAAACACCTTCCACGTGGCGCCGTCTCCGGCGCCGTGCACACGTCCATATTGCGGCCGCTGGCCCAAAGGGAGTCCCTTAAGTTCGTTCAAGGCCCGGTTGAGAGGGGTGTCCCACTTGGGCCTCATCGGCGAAGTAGGGCTTTCGGCTGCAAGCTGGTGTTGCTTCTCCTGCAGAAGGAACGTGAACCGTTTACGAATGTGTAGTCGACTTGATCAGAAGCTAAATGTAAGGTGGTAAAAGAATAATTACTAGTATTCTAATCAATTTCCTCGTGATCGGGTCCGTGTAAAAAACCTTCTTTTCCTTGTCCCACCTGTAGCGGGCCCTGATGAAGTCACGCTCCAAGGGGTTGGTGAACTTCGCGAAGGGGTCTGGGAGACCCGCGGCTTCACGTTCCGCGTCCTCCTTATCCCAATGGTGGGGGGCTTGCAGAGGGTGCAGGGGCGAGGTTGGGAGGGGAGGAAGCAGAGGAGGGAGGCGTGGCGCGCCGGGGCCGGGGTCGGGGGCGTGGGCGAGGTTGCCGGGGTAGGGGGGTCAGGGGCGAGCGCCGGGGTCTGGGGCGAGGGCGAGGTCCCCGGGGTCGGGGGGTCGGGGGCGAGCGCCAGGGTCGGGGGCGAGGGCGAGGTCGCCGGGGTCGGGGGGTCGTGGGCGAGCGCCGGGGTCGGGGGGTCGAGGGCGAGCGCCGTGGTCGGGGGCGAGGGCAGGGCTCCGGCGAGGGCAGGACTCCGGCGAGGGCAGGGCTCCGGCGGCGACGAGGGGCCGGGGAGAAGAGAGAGTGGGGATTTGGGGGAAGCAGAGGTGGGAAACGGGGATTTGGGGGAAGCGAGAGTGGGGATCCGGGGGTTTAGTCGACATAGCAGTAGTGCGTTTCCTAAAAACACGCTATAGCTAATTTATCTATAGCGCGCTTCTCCAAACGGCGCTACTGCTATTTTGACTAGCTATAGCTCTTTTTCGGAAAAGCGCTACTGCTATAACCAGTACCTATAGCAGTTTTCCTATTTGTTTCTTCTATTGTCTTTTCCTTTATTTTCTCTTCCTTTTCTTTTCTTCTTTTTCTTTTCTTTTCTTTTCATTTGACGGTTAAGTATGTATACAAAATAGGAACATATATATTACATCATTTGACCCATGCATAACGGTTAGTGTCCACACAAAATAGGAACATATATATTACATCATTTGACTGATAACGGTTCCTCAGCGTCGACGTTTTCGTTTTTGAGTGAGCTTCTTTCCCTTCTTGTTCGTTGAAGAATAATTGAGCCCCTCATTGTGACTTTTCCTTTTCCATGGAGTACGACCTTTCTTAGGTAATGTAGTATTGATTCTTCTTTTGACGTATACTTCATCGTCATCATCATCTTCCCTCATTGGGTTGCCGTACTGGTCGTAGTCTTCCTCGTTGGCGACTCCATCCATTCCAATGATGTTCCTTTTGCCTCTCCTCACGACAACACGGCTGGGATTGCACGGGTCGGTTATGAAGAAGCATTGTGTCACGTGCTTAGCGTGTACCCATGGCTCGTTTTTTGCGATAGCGTTCACGGTACCGCTCTTGGCGTCAGGTATAGTCATGGTAGTGAAATACCAGTTTTCTCTTTCGACATTCTTAGCCCATCTGACACGGAACATCGTCGCGTTGTGCAGTCCAGAGTAGGCAAGCTCCCAGATCTCCTCGACCCTTCCGTAAAATCTCTCAGTTGCGCCGTTGTCGCTGTCGGTCATGCATTCCATCGTCACCCCTGAGTTCTGATCATCACTGCCCATATCTTTGGCCTCCATGTAGAACGTGTATCCGTTGATATCGTATGCCTGATAGGTGACGAGGTTGGGCGAGGGGCCATGTGCTAAGGCGTATATGAGCAATCGGTCCTTAGAGCCCTCTTCCGGGGGATTAGCAATAATATGCTCTTTGAACCAATGCAGGAAAGTGGAGTTGTGCTCTCTAGTAACTTCGGCGTCCGTCCTGTATACCCCACGGTCACGATACTTCTTTGCGGTAGTTTCTTTATGCAGTGCCGCGAAAGGATCTACCTGGTGTAGGTGTTGTAGCACTACCAAGTTTGCTCTGTCAAAGTCGTTGCGTCGATCTGAGTAGGCCACATGCAGTTCCCTGCGACCGTTGGAGTGACCTTCTCCTTCGAGCCTCCCATCGTGCTTGTTAACGGGCAAACCAACACCAGGCGGCCGGTCTGCGCCATATAGAAAATTCTCGCAGAAAGAGATGCACTCTTGTGTCAGATAGCCCTGGACGATGCTTCCATCCGGACGGGACATGTTACGAACGAATCCTTTGATGATCCCATTCATCCTCTCAAACGGCATCATGTTGTGCAGGAATGACGGCCCCAGGTCTATTATGTCGTCCACAATATGGACACACAGATGCACCATGACGTCAAAGAACGCGGGTGGGAAGTACATCTCAAGCTCACATAGTATGACAACGATATCTTCCTGTAGCCTTCGGAGCTGCTTCACACTGATCGACTTTCGAGAGATGACGTCGAAAAAGTTGCAGAGACCAATAAGCGTGTCACGGACGAGCTTCTCCATTATCCCTCTAAGGGCAACAGGTAGTATCTGCGTCATCATCACATGACAGTCATGGGACTTCATCCTGCTGAACCTTTTCTTCTTCGTGTCTAGATATGCTTATCTTGCCACAGTAACCGGAACTAACTTTGATTCCGGTAAGGCACTTGAAGAATTGATCGATCTCAGCCGGACTTAAGGTGAAGCAAGAAGGGGGGCAATAATCCTCTTCCTTTACTTTTTTGCCATTCTTCTCCCGCGCCTCTGTCTCCGTCTCTGTCTCCTCTGACTTTTTACGGGGCGGCATGTGCAGATCTGCCCTGATCTCCAAATCTTGCAAGTCTTTTCTTGCCTTCGGCCCATCTTTGGTCTTATCCGGCATGTTCTTCAGTGTCGCAAGCAAGCTCTCAAGGACATTCTTACAGATATGCATTTGATCAAGGCAATGAGGCGTGTCGAGTTTGTGCCAGTACTCCAAGTCCAAGAAAACAGATCTCGTCTTCCATACCTTCACCAGCGGCTCCGGCGCCTTTTTCATCGTCTTTCCCGGCGCGGGGCACTGTTCCCAATTTTTCAACAGCTCATCGATTTCGGCGCCGCTCCGCTTACGTGGAGGTCCTCGATGCTCAGCCTCACCATTGAATAGATCTCCACGGTTTCTCCACGGGTCGTCCTTCTCGAGCCATCTTCGATGCCCCGTGTACACGATTTTCCCAGACCCGCCATCTTTCCTTGACGTTAGCTGCTGAGACGTCGTATCATCCATGCACCACGTGCATCCACAATATCCATGACACACCTGTCCTGCGACATATCCGTAACTGAGATAGTCGTGCACCGTCGTGATCAACGCGGATCTCATATAGAAATACTCGCCTTTGCTGGCGTCCCATGTCTTGGCCGGTGTTTTCCATAACGTGTCTAACTCCTCTTGAAGTATCCCCAGATACAGATTAATATTATTTCCCGGTTGTTTTGGCCCTTGAATCAGCATGCTCATGTGTATGTACTTCGACTTCATGCACAACCAGGGGGGGGGGGAGGTTGTACATCCATACAAACACGGGCCATGTGCTATGGTTGGTGTTCTGGTTGCCAAACGGATTCATGCCATCGGTACACGCGCCGAGCACGATGTTCCTTGCATCACATGCGAAATACCGATATTCACCGTTGAGCGCTCTCCACTGGCTTCCATCCACGATGTGTCTCAGCTTCGGATCATCTCCATCGTCGGGCTTCTTCCTCTCCGCATGCCAGCGCATGAGCTTTGCTTCCTTGGGATCTACGAAATACCGCTGGAGACGGCTAGTGATCGGTAAGTACCTTACAACTTTCTGGGGAGATTTCTTCCCGGCCTTCTTGTATCGAGAAGCATTGCACACCGGACAGCTTGTTTTTTCTGCGTGCTCCTTCCGATAAATTATGCAATCGTTGATGCATGCATGGTATCTAACGTGCGGCAGATCAAGAGGGCACACGATCTTCTTGGCCTCATCCACACTAGTAGGACATAGATTCCCCGCGGGAAGAACATCCTTTAGGTACTTGAGAAGCTCATCGAGGCTAGTGTCGGTCCATTTGTTTTTAGCCTTCGTCTTCAGGAGTTCGAGCGTGAAACTCAAGCGGGTCACCTCGGGATTGCAACCATGATACAATGGAGTGTTCTAGTCTACCACCAGTTGCTGTAGCTTGGCCTCCTCTCTAGAAGCATCTCTCTCAGTACTCGTCTCCTTGCGAAGCAGTGCTTGAACATGAGGGTCCCGCACGATTGAACTTAGTACCGACGAATTCTGTGGCGTGGAGTCCACGTTTTCTCCGCCTCCATGTCCGGCCCCTTCTCCGCCGCCATGTCCGGCCCCTTCTCGGCCGCCATGTCCGGCCCCTTCCCCGCCGCCATGTCCGGCCCCTTCTCCGCTGCCATTATCGATCATCTCTTCGTCTTGCCCCGTGTCGTCATTGCCTGCCCCGTCGGCGTCCTCAACATCATCATCCTCATCTTCAATTATCCACCGAGTATAGCCATCCATGAAACTAGTCATGAGAAGGTGCGCCATCACACGACCATCGTCATAGGGGTCGAGCCAAGCTCGTCCTTTGCATCTTCGACACGGACATAAAACCTCTGTCAGGTTATTTTCTTTCATGTCCTGCACCGCCGACCGCAACCACCTGTCCACCACCGTTCCACTGACCATCATGAACGCCTGCACTGTAATAATAAACAAATTGATTATAAAAATGCATGCATGCATCAAAGTCATACAAAAATTCGGCATGACCTTCCCTAAAAATAGGACATATAGAGTTTGCCCGGAATTCGCCGAAACGGAAATAAATCGACATTTCGGCAAAACATAGGCAACTCACAAGCACAATTCGGCGGCAACTCATGCCACACACACAATTTCCATCATATCGCCCGATTATGTCATATCGCACACATACACATATTTCCATTCTTGCAAAAGCATAAATTTTTAATCACCTATCTCGAGATCGAGCTATGTGATGATGATGTCGATAGGTGTTGCCACACACACCTATGGAATGATCAAAAGTGGACAAAGCTCTTCTTGATAAGGCTATAGATCTAGTTAGGAAGGTACATAGGTCACTTCACTAAATGCTAGCTAGATCTACCTAGCTAGCTAGTTTGGGAGGAGACAAGTTCAACTAGTGGAGGGGGAAGGAAAAAGAGAAAGGAGATGCATTAATGGAGGTTGGTGTAGTTAGCTAGGAGTAATAAAGAGAGAGAAAGATAGGTAGAAGAAGGAGAGTAATGGGGGGAGAAGTAGTGAGGAAGAAGCAAAGTGAGGGAGAGAGGAGGTGGGAGCTAGGGGAAAGTGAGGAAGAGAGGAGGGGAGGGGGGGGGGGAGGAAAAAGGTGGTATGGCTGCGGCTTAGCAGTAGCGCTGGGTGCAAAACGCGCTGCTGCTAATAAGATAGCAGTAGCGCTCGTCTGTAACAAGCGCTACTGCTAAGAGGGGCCTGCCATGTGGCCAGTTTCAAAATTAGCAGTAGCGAGTTGAAAAAAAAGCGCGCTACTACTATCACATTAGCAGTAGCGCGGTTATCGTGGACGCGCTACTGCTAAACCTAGCGTGGCGGGAACGGTCGGTCAATTTTAGTAGCAGCGTGGTTCTACCGAGCCGCGCTACTGCTAAGTTAGTACCAGTAGCGCCTGTCTGCATACCGCGCTACTGCTAATTAGCAGTAGCACCCCATCCTGTCCCGCGCTGCTGCTAAGATTCTGTGTATAAGGTTTTCCCTAGTAGTGGTATATCATGTTCAAAGTTTTTACCTCAGGAGGGAACTGCTTCTGTCCACCATTGCTCGGACCGCGGGGCTCATCATCGTCCTCGCTGCGTGGGCCCTTGCCTTGCTCCTCGGATGCAAGTTTGCCGGCTTGTTTGAACACCCAACAGTTACGGTTGGTGTGGTTGGCAGGCTTGTCTGGAGTGCCATGGATTTGGCAAGGCCTCTCCATGATTTTGTCTAGCGGGGTGGGCCCGTCGCGGTGGCCTTTAGGAGGCTTCTTCCGCTACCCGGATTGAGGTTTGCGGAAGCCGACGTTGACGGCCGTGTCGTCAGCGTCGCTAGTGCTGTGCCGGCGTTTATTTTTGTTGCGTCGTGGTTTCCTGTTTCCACCCCGAGCTTCGGAGGTGCCGGGGACTTCGGGGTTGTGGCTTCGTCTCGCTAGCCAGTTATCCTCGCCCGCGCAAAAGCGGGTCATGAGTGACGTGAGGGCAGACATGGTCCTAGGCTTATCCTGACCGAGCTGGCGAGCCAGCCATTCGTCCCGAATATTGTGCCTGAAAGAGGCTATAGCCTCGGCATCTGGGCAATCGACGATCTGGTTTTTCTTGGTCAAGAATCGGTTCCAGAATTGTCGAGCGGACTCTCCTGCCTTTTGGACGACGTTGCTTAGGTCGGAGGAGTCCGGAGGTCGTACATAGGTGCCCTGGAAGTTAGATCGGAATGCATCCTCGAGATCCTCCCAGCTCCCGATAGAATTTTCGGGGATACTGTTTAACCAGTGCTGAGCTGGCCCCTTAAGTTTAAGGGGTAGATACTTGATGGCGTGGAGATCGCCTCCTCGTGCCATGTGAATGTGGAGGAGGAAATCCTCGATCCACACTGCCGGGTCAGTTGTTCTGTCGTATTGCTCTATGTTTACGGGTTTAAACCCTTCCGGGAACTGATGCTGCATCACCTCATCGGTGAAGCACAGTGGGTGGGCAGCGCCTCTGACCCGGGCTATGTCACACCGGTAGTCGGTGTCTGTTCTGGCCCGGTTTTGTTCTCGACCTCTATTGTTTCTGTCGAGCCAAGGCCGGTGCCCATCCCGTCTATCGGGGGAGTACCCTCTAGATCCGTAGATGGATCTCGTGCGGCCTGTTCTATAATCCAGGTCGCGTCGCAGGTCATACCTGTCGTCAGGCTCCATTGGCTCCTTTCCCCTTCTGCGGGGTATCACCGGCCTATAACCAGCGTCGCCAGCCGTCCTATCTCGTCCTCGGGGAGGGCGGTCTGGCTGGTCGTACGGAGTGTGCTTGGGGCACGGCGTATTAGGAAGTTCGTCATCGAATTGTGGCAGCAGCCGTCGGCGTGGATAGCTCTTGGGTTGGTCCAATAGACCGGTACCGTATCCTTCCTCGGCTGACAGGACCCTCGTCCATCTATCATTGAGGGTGTCTTGTTCGGCCTTGAGCTGCCGTTCTTTTGCCTTTAGGCTTCGGGCAGTGCTATAAGCTGTTGCCTAAACCGTTCCTGATCCTCAATGTTTTCGGGGACGGTGAAATCTTCGGATTCCGGGCTATCCTCCTCCTCTACAGGGGGGAGGTAGTTGTCATCTTTGGAATCGTTTGGATCTTCGGGGTCGCGCTGGTCCTCCGGCATTTCCTGGTCCTCTAACGGATGCTCGGGAATATCGGGATCGCCGAGGTCTTCCGGGGTATTGTTTTCCCCGGTGCCAGCAATAGCTTCCCATCCCTTTTTTGTCTTTGATCTTTTGCGCAGTTTCCGGCACCTTGACGGCGCTTCGTCCGATCTATCACCATTGTTTGCGGGTGTGCGCTCGCCGTTACCGGATGGAGTATCCACCATGTAGACGTCGTAGGTGGAGGTGGCAGTCCATCGCCCGGTGTTGACGGGGGTGGGAGCGCGATCCTCTTGATCCATGTCTTCTGCCTCCTCGGAGGCGTAGTCCAACATGTCGGTTAAGTCTTCGAGAGTGGCTATGAAGTGGGTGGTGGGTGGGATGAAAACTTCCACTTGACCCGCCTTAAGGCCGATCTGAACATGGATCGGGGTTGGGTCATCAGTAAATTTCATCGACAAGATCCGATCTAGAGCTTCGTTGAGTGTCGAGAGCTCGATCGGGTCAATTTGCTCAGCACTTTCGGAGTTAACCTCCGATGCGTCTGCCCAGGAAGTGTGTTCGGTAGGAGATAGTACCCGGCCATCTGGCGCGATGGACGGATCCGGACTAAAAGCCAGATCATCGCCGGGGTTGGTCCCGTGGGCGGGGTCGAAAGCGACATCCGAGGTTAAGGCCTCGGAGTCCTCGGGTGCGTCAGATGAGACTGCGAGCCCGGTGAGCGAAAGATCGCCCCGAAAGTCTACATAGAACTCTAGGTTCCCGAATTTGACCTCTTGGTAAGGGGCGAAACTCCCGACCCGGCCAAGACGGCCGGTCGGGTCAGCGTGCAGCACAATGCTGCCAAAAGCGAAGATCTGTCCGGGGACAAAGGAGTCCATGTTCCGGACTTCTTCGCTAATGACAACGCGAGCCATCGATTACTTTGGAGATCACAGCGGAACTCTCAATGAAAGCACCAATGTCGGTGTCAAAACCGGCAGATCTCGGGTAGGGGGTCCCGAGCTGTGAGTCTAGGATCGATGGTAACAAAGGGACGAAGGAGACGATGTTTACCCAGGTTCGGGCCCTCCTATGGAGGTAAACCCTATGTCCTGCTCGATTATATTGATGGTATGAAGGTTACAGAGTTGATCTACCTCGAGATCGACAAGCTAAAACCCTAGATGAGTTTCTCTGCCCTACAATCTAAAACCCTCCCGGTTTATATAGACACCGGGGGGTATCTAGGGTTTACACATGACAAGACTCCTGCCGAGAATGGTGACGTCGATTCCCTCATCTTGACTTGGAGTGCACGATGCGCCTTCGGGACTTCCTTCTAGAACACAGGGTCTCGATGTATCCGGCCCTTCCCGCGATAGTCAGAGTCCGGCCCACCAAGCCGGCCTAGTGAGAGGCAGGCCAGCGGCCCAAGGACCCCCTAGTCCAGGACTCCCTCACATGGCCCGTGACTCTATGTATCTATAACCTTCCTCCTTGGTTGTGCATGAAGCGGAAGTTCATTATGATGCCAGTGCTCATCCAAGGCCCTAAGCAAGCCGGCAACAACATTGATGTGTACCTAAGGCCATTAGTCGGAGAGCTTTTACAGCTGTGGAATGGAAAAGGTGTACATGTGTGGGATGAGCATAAACAAGAGGAATTTGACCTACGAGCGTTGCTGTTTGTAACCATCAATGATTGGCTTGCTCTTAGTAACCTTTCAGGACAGACAAACAAGGGATACAACACATGCACGCACTATTTAGATGATACCCAAAGTATATATTTGGACAAATGCAAGAAGAATGTGTACCTGGGACATCATCAATTTCTTTCGACCAAGCATGCCTTAAGAAAGAAAGGCAAGCATTTCAAAGGTGAGGCAGATCACCGAAAGAAGCCTGTCCTCCGTATTGGTGATGACATACTTGATATGGTCAAGGATTTACAAGTAATCTTTGGAAAGGGTCCTGGCGGACAATCTGTTCCGAATGACGCTGAGGGACCCGCACCCATGTGGAAGAAGAAATCTATATTTTGGGACCTACCCTATTGGAAAGACCTAGAGGTCCGCTCTACAATCGACGTGATGCACGTGACGAAGAATGTTTGCGTGAACGTGCTAGGCTTCTTGGGCGTGTATGGGAAGACAAAATATACACCGGAGGCACGGGAGGACCAGCAACGTGTGAACGAAAAAGACGGCATGCATCCAAAGAAGTATCAAGGTCCTGCCAGCTACGGTCTAACCAAAGCGAAGAAGGAAATCGTCTTTGAATGCCTGCTCAATATGAAGGTCCCGTCTGGCTTCTCGTCGAATATAAAGGGAATAATAAACATGGCAGAGAAAAAATTCCAGAACCTAAAGTCTCATGACTGCCACGTGATTATGACGCAACTGCTTCCGGTTGCATTGAGGGGGCTTCTACCGGAAAACGTTCGATTAGCCATTATGAAGCTATGTGCATTCCTCAATGCAATCTCTCAAAAGGTAATCGATCCAGAAATCCTACCAATGTTACGGAATGATTTGGTGCAATGTCTTGTCAGCTTCGAGTTGGTGTTCCCACCATCCTTCTTCAATATCATGACTCACGTCCTAGTTCATCTAGTCGACGAGATTGCCATTCTGGGTCCTGTATTTCTACACAATATGTTCCCCTTTGAGAGGTTCATGGGAGTCTTGAAGAAATATGTTCGTAATCGTGCTAGGCCAGAAGGAAGCATCTCCACGGGCCATCAAACAGAGGAGGTCATTGGGTTTTGTGTTGACTTTATTCCTGACCTTAAGCCGATTGGTGTCCCTCAATCGCGGTATGAGGGGAGACTTAGTGGAAAAGGCACGCTAGGAGCGAATTCAATAATATGTAGGGACGGGCATTCTTGGGCGCAAGCACACTACACAGTTCTACAGAATTCTACCTTGGTGGCCCCGTATATGAATGAACACAGGAATATTCTACGCTGGACACACCCGGAGCAGTCTGACGACTGGATTACATGTGAACACATCGGGACTTTTGGCGGTTGGTTGCAAATGCATCTCATGCGAAACAACACTGTTGCAGATGACCTGTACGTGTTGGCCAGGACACCATCTTCGACTGTATTGACTTACCAAGGGTACGAGATAAATGGTAATACATTTTACACGATCGCCCAAGATAAAAAGAGCACCAACCAAAACAGTGGTGTCCGCTTTGATGCAGCAATCACTAATAGGTCAAAGGACACATATTATGGTTACGTAGAGGAGATATGGGAACTTGACTATGGACATGAATTTAAGGTCCCTTTGTTTCGGTGCAAATGGGTCAATCTGTCAGGAGGCAGCATACAGTTAGACCCACAGTATAGAATGACAACAGTGGATCTCAACAATCTTGGGTAAATAGAGGAACCATTCGTCCTAGCCAATGATGTGGCGCAGTTTTTCTATGTGAAGGACATGTCTACCAAACCGAGAAAAAAAAAGATAAGGAAGTGGATACATCAAACGATGAGCCAAAGCAAAACATAGTTCTTTCAGGGAAAAGAAACATCGTGGGAGTGGAGGGCGAGATAGACATGTCTGAAGATTATGAAAAGTTTCATGAAATTCCTCCCTTCAAAGTGAAGGCTGACCCAAGCATCTTGTTAAACGATGAAGATTATCCATGGTTACGGCGCAATAAGCAAGGGACACACGCGAAGAAAAAGTGAAGACTTTCTCTCCACAACTATTCTGATGATGGCTTTCATCTAGAATATCACTGCATGTCGTTGTTTTTTCACGGCAGATGCCATGGGTAGGCTTATCGAGAGTGGTTGGGGCCGAAGGATGCCGACGGGCTCCGGAAGCGGGGTTAGGCACAGGCGGTGGCGGACACACGATGTACCCAGGTTCGGGGCCCTCCGCGGGAGGTAACACCCCTAGTCCTGCTTGGTCTAGTTCAGACGATGGTGAGGTTACAATGGCGCTCCTGGAGCAGTATGGCTAGAGGAGGAAGAAAAGGCTAGACTACCCCTGCAGCCTCCCTACATGACTGTGGTGAGTGGAAAAAGTCGTCCCCCTTGCATGGGGGAGGCCCGGGGGGTTTTATAGGCCAACCCCCCGGATTACAATACGAATAGGAGGTCTCAGGGGGGGCCCAGCCGGCAGCCTCTCTGGCCGGCTGTGAGGGCCCCCGGCTGTGGGGTCTTGTCGCTGGTAGGACCCGCCGGCTGCAGGGCCCCGTCAGGAGCCGGCGGGGCCCGCGTGGTAGGTCCTAATGCCGGTCACGTCGCGGCACGAACCGTCCTCTGGGGCATCGTCTTGTGGCAACTGGCCGTGGTCAGCGTTACGGCCGGCCGCGCTGTAGCCACGCCGGAGCAGGTAATGCAGTGGTTGAAGGTGTGCCGGCACTGTTGGGAGCCCGGTCTCCATCGGCCAGAGTCAGAGGCACCGTCACCTCTACTGTGGCCATACGGGCGCTGACCTCCGATGGGATGGGGGCCACTGTTTCCATGCGTACCTGGACCGCGATTATTCAACGCGCGGCCGGCTAGGGGGCCAGGCGTCTCCGCCCTTAGCCGGCCGGCTTGCCGCAGCCGGCAAGGCATAGCCCGCGGGGCGCAGCCGGTGGTGCGTAACCGGCGGGGCACAACCGGACTGTAGGGGGAAGCGGCTCGTCCTTCAGTCGTGTCAGAAAGTTGGAGTAGTAGGTCGTTTGAGGCTACCCCGGGGTCATCCCCCCGACAGTAGTCCCCGAAGCAGGGGAGGCCCACCGACGAACCGCGGCGGTCCTCGCCGGCTTGAATGCCGCCTTTGTGCCGCAGCATGCCTCGGAATCTAGCCGGCCCGTCGGGTGGAAAAGCTGCGCCACGTGGAAGACGTAACGGGCTGTGGCCTGACAGGCCGCGCGGTGGACAAGACCGAGCCTTGGGGTGGGGCCCTCCACGGCCACGGCCTCGGCCTGCGCGCATGGATCTTCTGCGGCTCGGGCCGTCGGTTGGCATTCCCGAGCGCCATAACTTCCATCCTGCATGCGGCGGGAATCGCGGGGGTCGCGCGCAATGAATCCGCCCCCCACGACCGACCGCGCGGGGTTTAAATGGAGAGGGGGGAGGAACAGAACGGCACATTCGCTCCTCCCGCCCCAGTCGCGTCGTCCTCGCCGCCTTCCTCCTCCCGCTCCGAGAGAGAAAAAGAGGGTAAAGCCCAAGGGCACGTCGTGCCGCCGCTCGCCGCCGCCGCAGAACCGCACTGCGGTCGAGCAACCGCGCCCGCCGCCACGACCGCAAGCCCTTTCAGGAGCCATGGCGAGCAATGGCGCTTGGGACGGCAGCATCGTGGATGAGCAGTTCATCGAGCACCTCCGCTACCGCCGCAAGCTTCCGTCGGAGGCGCACTTGGAGGCGCGCATCGCCGGGCCGGAGAACTCCCTGGCCCCGTGGGAGGGCGAGGTGGTCGTCTTTGCCGAGCATTTCCTCCGCGGGCTCGGGCTGCCGGCGGGTACCTTTTTCCGGCGGTTCTTGACGCGGTTCGGCCAGCAGCTGCACCACCTCGCCGACAACGCCGTCTTGCAGTTGGCGGCATTCGTCACCCTCTGCGAGGGGTTCTTGGGGGAGGAGCCGAGGCTCGACCTCTGGTTCCGGCTGTTCTTCCTCAAGCAGTAGACGGTGGTGGACCCGGCGACGCAGGAGAAGGTCATGACCGCCTGCGGGGGCGCCCTGATCCACATCCGCAAGGGAGCCGGCTTCCCGAAGCTCCCGCTGCAGGAGTCGGTGAAGAATTAGCAGCGGGGGTTCTTCTACGTGAAGAACGTGAAGCCGTAGGAGGACTACATCAACCTCCTCGACTTTGTCAACCAGCCGCCGGCGGCGATGCTGAACTGGCGGACGGCTCCGCCCCAGACGCCCGAGACGGCGGACCGGCTTTGCGAGCGCCTGTTGGTGATGACCGGGACGGAGGGGCTGAAGGCCACCGACCCGCTGGCCGCGATGGTGGTGCGCCGGGTGCAGCTGCTGCAGAGCCGGCTGCACCTTATCTGCCAGATGGGAGGGCGGAACGACCCTTGCCGGCTCTCCACCAAGGAGCTGAAGCCGATCCATGTGGCGAGGAGGGTGAACGCCATTTCGACGGCGAAGCTGAACGAAGAGGTGTGGCAATGGGGGAAAACCCCGTACAGCCGGAGCCATCCGGCGCCGCGGGTAAGTGACTAGCCGTCTCCACCGCTTCTCCCTTTCAGAGACGCCCCCCCTTTGGCCTGACGGTGTGGCGCTTAGCCCGCTCGTAGGTTTTCCCGCAGCTGCAGAACTACGGGGAGCCGGCTGCCGACTTGGTGGACTCGGACCCCGAGGAGGTCGAGGATGCCGACGACGTAGAGCCGGCGGACTCGGAGCAAGCCGGCGCGTCCAAAGCCGGCGAGGCAGAGACGGAGACGGAGGAGGCCGAATCGACGGGTGAGTTCCCTCCCCCGACGCATCTACGGGATTGGACCGATGATGACGCTGAGTCGGAGGAGTCGCGTGATGCAGAGGCTCCGGAGGACCCCGAGGCCTTGGAGGGCGACGTCACGGAGCCGAGGAGGCGCCCACGCCGAGCCGGCCCTGAGCCCGGCCGGGGCGACGTGAACGCGGGCGTCAAGGGGAAGCAGTCGGCTGTCACCAAGCCGGCGCCCAAACGGGCAGCCGCCGCGCAGCCGGGCGGCGGCCGCGGAGGCGGCGGGAAGAAGTAGCGGGTCGCCCAGGCGGAACCCGCGAGGAGGGCAGTTCCCGTCGTCGTCGGGTAAGCCCATCCCCCTTCTTCTTTAGTTTTTTCCATTTCCCCCGTCATCCTTACCCCGCCATGACCAGGGAGGCGCGCGCCCTGGGGAGGACCCCAGGTGGCGAGGCCACGAGGACGGTGCCGCCGGACACCGCCAAGGAGAGGGAGCGCCAGGCGTGGCTCGATCTCGAGGCGACCGAGCAAGAGCGGCGCGCTGAGGAGCGCCGCCCCTGGGAGAAGGCGGCGGAGAAACGGCAGCCACCGGGAGGAGCCAGCGGAGAGGCAGCCGGCCAATCGTGGGAGCCGTTCCCCCGCGGCCAGGAGAGGAGGTCAAAGGACCACCACGATCCCGAGCGGCGGGCGGAGGCGGACGCGAAGGCCGCGGAAGACGCGCGCGTGGCAACAGGCGCGGACGCGGCCAGCGCTGGAGGGAGGGAGGAGATGGATCGCGACGCGGCCCCGCCGGGGGCGGGCGATGTGCCACCGGGAGCAGAGGAGCCCCCGGAAGTTGAAATCCCAGCCCCGGATGCGCCGGCTCCGGATGTGCCGGCCCCGGAGGCGCCGGCTCCGGACGCGCCAGCACCGGAGGCGAGCCGGCCAGGAGCGGACGGAGGCGGAGCGCCGGAGGGTACGGTCGCGACGACCGGGGAGACGACCGCCGCGAGTTCGTCGTCGGGGGCTCCTGGTACGACGGTGTCGGGAGGGGCAGGTCCCATGGTGACCTCCGGCAAATGGGGGCCCGTAGACGGGGGCCGGCCGCAGCAAAACTGGGCCGCAGCCGGCCGCCCGGCCCTTGGTGACCCGCCGAGTGCCCTTGGGGCGGCGGTGGCCGCCGTCGTCGAGGCGTTTGCCGCCTGCCGTGCCCAGACGTCGCAGGATGCTCGAGCCGCCAATGACCGGCTGGTGCATCTGGAGCAGTCTGTTGCGGTAAGCTCTCAGTTTTTCTTCTTTTCTTGCCTTGGCGTTTTTTCTTTTCCAGTTGGGGCGCGCTAGCGCACCCACTGGGTGTAGCCCCCGAGGCTCGAGCCGGCTGTGGAGCAGGCGGGTCGAGCCTAAAGCTGCTATGTATCTTTGTTGTTTGCAAGTAGCGCATGACCGCCGGGTGGCTGCGTACAACACCCTGCTGGGCTTGTACCGGGAAGCCGAAGGCCGGTTGGCCACTCTGTCCGCGGACCTGCAGGGTGAGGACCTTGCGACTTTCAGGTGGGGGTGTAGCCCCCGGGATTCGAGCCGGCTGCCGCGGAGGCGGGCGGAATCCTATTTCTTGTCTTCTAACAGAAACTTCTTCGTCCTGGGCAGCCGCTCACACCGAGGCGGTTGAGCTCCGTCGCCAGGCGGTGGAGTTCGGCGACCAGCGGAGTCTACTGACCACGGAGTGCGAACGACTCCGCCAGGAGGAGAGTCGGGCGCGTGCACAGACAGCCGAGCGCGAGGCGGCCCACCGCCAAGAGCTGGTGGACCGCGAGGCGGCTCTTCGTCGGGAGGCGGAGGAGCGAGAGAAGGTTCTCCGCCAGGAGCTGGAGGCCAAGGACGCCGCACTGTCAAAGGCGGCCGAGGAGGCGTAGGCGGCCCGAAATGAGCACGAGCGCCGGCTCCAGGAGTGGTCGGCCAGGGTGGCGGCGCTGCAGGAGCAAGGGCGCGGGGTGGACCGGATGCTGCGCGGTAACTTTTCGCCGTCTTGCTCCTTCCGCGCGTTGCTTCTGGGTTTTTTGCTTGCTTTTTTGCTCATCCCGCGTCTTCTTCTCTTCTTAGGGCTTTTCCCTGGTACCTAGGAGGCCGCAGAGGCGGCCGTGGAGGCCCACCGTGAGGGCTAGCGGGCGCAGGGGGTCGCCGTTGGGTAGCTTGCCCCCTGGACCTTGGATGAGGTGGGGCTCGCCGCCGGGGCGCGGCTGTCGGAGGTGGTTCGGCCCCTCAAGTGGTTCCAGGCGGCCGGCACGGCGCTGGTTCGCACCCTTTGGCCCGGCGCGGTGGAACCGACCTCCATGAGCCGGCTGTCGAGGTGGCTGGAGTTCGGGACCGCGCGGGTGAACGCCTGGAGGGCCTCCGCAGCGCGCGCCGGTGCGAGCATGGTGCTTCGCATTGCGAGGTCGTGGTACCCCGAGCTGGACCTGGGTCTGCTCACGGCCCAGCATGCCGGTACCGACGCGGAGTTGGAGGCGGTGGCCGATGCGATGGCCGTGAGGGCGAGCGACCTTGCGTCCTTCGCCGCGTGGGACGAGTACGTCCCAGAACGCGGGGCAGGCGGCGTGGTGATCCCGGAGGACCGGTACATGCTCGCCCTGGAGGACCCGGAGGGTAGCGCCGCCGAGACGGACGAGGAAGAATCCGGCTCCAGTGCCGACGCCTACGCCGACTCCGAGCTGGCTCCGGACTTGGAGGCGGGAGCCGACGCAGAGCGCACCGTGGACAAGGACGGGGCCTCTTCGTCGGCCGCCGCGGGCGGTGCCGGAGGAGAAGACGGTGCTGCCGCCATCTAGGACTTTATCTTTCTGCATTGTTAGACTTCCATTCCACCCACTGGGGGTGTAGATGTAAAGAACTTGTGGCCGTGGGCCTTTTAAGTTGTGTAAAGCTTTTGGTTGCTGAAATGTTGTTTTATGCGTGCCGGCTCGGCCTTACCCCTTTTTTGCTCTTTTGGTTCTGTTCGCTCAAAACCTTGTCCCCCTTGGTTTCGGTCCCGCCAGCCGGACAGCCGGGAGTCGGTCTGTAGCAGGGACGGGGCGTCCGCCTCGAGGGAGCCGGTCGTGAGTTTGGAAACCGCGAGAGTTTTTTGGGTAAGGTGAGTGACAGAGGCTAAAAGAAACTGTTCCGGCTAGCCCTAGCCGGCAATCCCCTTTGCGATCGATTTTACGTGTGTGCTAAGCTTTGCCGTCTCGAGGGCCCATCAGCTGGACAGTCGGGAGCCGGTCTGTGGCTGGGAGGGGTGGGACGGCTCTTTTTAGTTCACATGACTTGGTCGACTTCGGGGGAGGAGGGCAGGATTAGCCGGCGAGCCCCCGGGACCGGGAGCCGGGCCTAGGAGCCAGCGAGCGATGCGAAGAAAGTCTATTTGAAAGGAATGAAAAGGGGCGTGTCCCAAGAGTAGGCTTGGGGCACCCGTTGCATTCATAAGCCCAAAAGGGAAGGATATATACATACACTGGTTCTTAGTAGTAAAACGGGCGGAGGAGCGCTGCGTTCCATGGGCGCTCCGTTTCCTCGCCGGAGGCGTCTCTCTTGCGCTTCTGCGGCTTCTGGGCGTCTATTAGATAGTACGCGTTGTTGTGCAGCGCCTTGCTGACGATGAACGGACCCTCCCATGGGGAGGACAGCTTGTGCTGGCCGGCAGTTCGCTGGATCTACCTGAGCACCAAGTCTCCTTCGTGGAAGGAGATTGGCCGGATCCGCTTACTGTGGTAGTGCCGGAGCTTCTGCTGGTAGATGGCCATCCGGCTCAGGGCCAGCTCGCAGGCCTCCTCGAGGAGGTCGACGCCGTCTTCTCTCGCTTCCTTTGCGTCCGTCTCCGTGTACAGGGTAACCCGAGGCGAATCAAACTCGATGTCGGTAGGGATGATTGCCTCGGACCCATACACGAGAAAGAACGGGGTGTAGCCGGTCGACCGGTTGGGCGTGGTCCTGAGGCTCCAAAGGACAGCCGGTAGCTCTTCGATCCAGCAGCCGGCTGACCGGATCAGTGGCGCCACTAGCCGGGGCTTGATACCGGCCAGGATCAGGCCGTTTGCCCTCTCAACCTGGCTGTTTGACTGTGGGTGGGCGACGGACGCCAAATCGAGCCGGATGCCCTGCTTGGAGCAGAAATGCGCTAGCGCGCCCTTGGCCAAGTTTGTGCCGTTGTCGGTGATGATGCTGTGGGGGACGCCGTAGCGGATCGTGATGTCTTCGATGAACCGGACGGCCGTGGGGCCGTCCAGCTTCTTGATTGGCCTGGCCTCGATCCACTTGGTGAATTTGTCGACGGCTACTAGCAAATGTGTCATGCTGCCTCGTGCAGTTTTGAAGGGTCCCACCATGTCCAGCCCCCAGATGGCAAATGGCCACGAGAGGGGGATGGTCTGGAGGGCTGTAGCCGGCAGATGGCTCTGTGTGCTGAAGCGCTGGCAGCCTTCGCACTTGTCGACCAGCTGCTTGGCCGCCTCCAAAGCAGTCGACCAGTACAAACCGTGGCGGAATGCCTTGGCCACCAGGGTCCTGGAGGCGGCATGGTGCCAGCACTCACCCTGGTGGATGTCGAGGAGGATCTCTTGCCCTTTCTCCGGCTCAACGCAGCGTTGGAAGACGCCGGTGGTGCTGCGATGAACCAGCTCGCGGTTGATGATGCTGTAGGCCGGGGCTCGGCGCTGGATTTGACTTGCTGTGGCCTCATCAGAGGGGAGCTCGCCGTGTAGGTGGAACGGCAGGATGGGCTGGGCCCACGAGGGAGCCGAGACGGAGGCCGGCTCGGGCTCAAGTGGGGCGTTGGCAGCAGCAGGAGCCCCCGGGTCCGAAAGGCCAGTCCCCGGGGCTGGCTCGTCAGCCCCCGGGGCCGGCTCGCCAGGCCTCGGGAGCGAAGCGGTGGAAGGGGCATCGATCGTCATCATGACGGCCACGGACTCGGAGTCGGCCGCCGCAGACACGACCGGCTCGATAGCCGGAGTTGGTGGTGCCGGCTGGACAACCGGAGTTGGTGGAGCCGGCGTAGCTGCCAACGCCGATGGAGCCGGCTGGACAGCCGAATCCGTCGATGGACCGGCCACGTTGGCCGGCACGAAGATGGACTCCGATTCGGGGGAGGGCTTGATTGAAGGCTTGAGCAGCCGCTCAAGAGAGACGCCGGCTGGGATGGCCTGCCGGGTGGAGCCGATCTTTGCTAGCGTATCGGCCGCCTCGTTGTCCGCACGGGGGACGTGGTGGAACTCACAACCCTCGAAGGAGCCGGTGAGCTGTTGGACGAGGAAGCGATAGCTGGCCATGTTGGCGTCCCTGGCGTCCCATTCGCCAGAGACCTGCTGCACCACGAGGTCGGAGTCGCCGAAGCATATGATGCGCTGGATGCCAATTTCTTTGGTGAGCCGGAGGTCGTAGACGAGGGCCTCGTACTCGGCCACGTTGTTGGAGGCAGCGAAGTGGATCTGGAGCGCGTACTTGAGCTGATCTCCCCTCGGGGACGACAAGACGATGCCGGCTCCCAGGCCGGCTCGCATCTTCGAGCCGTCGAAGTGCATGCGCCAGTGCGTTGAGTCGGGCGGAGGCGGCACGAACTGGGTTTCGGCCCAGTCGACGAGGAAGTCGGCCATTGCTTGTGAATTGATGGCAGTGCGCGGCTCGTACCGTATCTCGTAGTCGGCGAGGGCGATGGCCCACTTGGCTATCCGGCCGGTGGCGTCCCGGCCGCTCATGATTTCGCCCAGCGGCGCGGTGCTCACCACGGTGATGACGTGCCCCTGGAAGTACTACTTGATCTTCTGGGCGACGAAGTATATCCCGTAGCACATCTTCTGGTAATGGGGGTAGTTCTGCTTGGAGGCGGAGAGGACCTCGCTGAGGTAGTAGACGGGGCGCTGGACCGGTAGCGCTTTGCCCTCCTCCGGCCGCTCCACCACCAAGACGACGCTGATGATGCGCGCGGTCGCCGCGATGTAGGCGAGCAAAGGCTCCTTCTCAGCCGGCGCGGCCAGGATGGGTGCGCTGGTGAGAGCCCGCTTGAGGTCGCGGAATGCCGCGTCCGCCTCGTCGGGCCAGTCAAACACGGCCGGCTTCTTCGAGGAGTTGCGGCCCGGCTCGACCAGAGCCGTCTTCCGTAGGAGCCCGTAGAGGGGCAAGGCCTTCTCGCCCAGCCGGCTGACGAACCGGCTGAGGGAGGCGAGGCAGCCGGTGAACTTCTGGACGTCGCAGAGCCGGGTCGGCTTGGGCATGCGCTCGATTGCCCTGATCTTCTCGGGGTTAGCCTCGATGCCGCGAGCGGACACGAAGAAACCCAGGAGTTGGCCGGCTGGGACGCCAAAGACGCACTTCTCCGGGTTGAGCTTGATCTTGTATTCGCGCAGGTTGGCGAATGTCTCCTGGAGATCGTCGAGGAGGCTGAAATGCTTCTTGGTCTTGACGACGATGTTGTCAACGTAGACGTGGACGTTCCTGCCTATCTGAGGCAGGAGACACTTCTGCATGCAGCGCTGGAAGGTAGCTCCTGCGTTCTTCAGGCCGAAGGACATGGTGATGTAGCAGTAGGCCCCGAAAGGGGTGATGAAGGAGGTTTTTAGCCGGTCGGCCGGGTCCAGCTTGATCTGGTGGTAGCCGGAGTAGGCATCCAGGAAGGACAGCAGGTCGCAGCCGGCCGTGGAGTCGATGACTTGATCGATCCGCGGCAGGGCGAACGGGTCCTTGGGACACGCCTTGTTCAGGCTCGTGTAGTCGATACACATGCGCCAAGTATTGTTCTTCTTCAGCACCAAGACCGGGTTGGCCAGCCAGTCCGGGTGGAATACCTCCATGATGAAGCCGGCTGCGAGCAGCCGGGCGATCTCTTCCCCTATAGTACGCCGCTTCTCCTCGGAGAAACGGCACAGGGGTTGCTTGATCGGCTTCACATCCGGCCGTACGTGAATCTTGTGCTCATGGAACTTCCTCGGAACACCCAACATGTCCTTTGGAGACCATGCAAAGATGTCCCGATTCTCACGGAGGAAGTCGACGAGCTCGCTTTCCTATTTGCTGTTGAGGCGGGAGCCAATGGTGACGCACTGGCTGGGGTTGGCCGGGTCGAGTGGCACTTGCCTGGTGTCCTTGGACGGCTGGAACGAGGCTTCGCCGACTGACTGGGATGGAGGAGCCGGCATGGCCGGCTGGCCAGCGGCGTGGGCCACGAGCCGGTCGAGCTGTCGCTTCTCCTCTGCTATCTCCAGGGCTTCAGCCAGCCGGTTGCCGTCTCGCGCGCACGCGATTGACATCTTGTAGTCGCCGGTGACGGTGATGATGCCCTTGGGACCCGGCATCTTGAGCTTGAGATAGGCGTAGTGGGGGATCGCCATGAACTTGGCGAGAGCCGGCCGGCCCAGCAGTGCGTGGTAGGGACTGTCGAGGTCCATCACCTCGAACCATACTGGTTCACGGCGGAAGTGGCTGTGGCCGCCGAAGAGGACGTCGAGCTTGATCTTGCCGACGGGGGTGCAGGACTTTCCCGGCACGATGCCGTGGAAAATGGTCCGGCTCGCTTGCAGGTCCTCCACCTTGAGCCCCAGCTTGAGCATCGTATCGAGGTAGAGGATGTTAATGCTACTGCCCCCATCGATCAACACCCGCGAGAAGCGGCATGTGCGTCTCTCGGAGGCAATGGTGGGATCACGGCTGGGTAGTCAGCCCACCTCCAGGTGACCGGCTTCTCGGACCAGTGCATGAACTGGGGAGTCGCGGGCATGGTGGCGTTCACCTCACGGTGGAGCCGGCGCTGAGCGTGGTTGTCCGTCTCTTCACTGGTGAAGACGACGTAGGAACCGTCCTGGTTGGGGATCGAGCACGAGGGCGTAGTTGCCAGGGCTTGGCATCACGGCTGGGTGGTCAGCCCGGCTCCAGGTGACCGGCTTCTCGGACCAGTGCATGAACTGGGGAGTCGCGGGCATGGTGGCGTTCACCTCGCGGTGGAGCCGGCGCTGAGCGTGCTTGTCCGTCTCCTCACTGGTGAAGACGACATAGGAACCGTCCTGGTTGGGGAATTGGTCGAGCAGCCGGCCGTCGTTCTGGGCCGGAGCCGGGGCCGGAGCCGGCGCGGGAGCCGGAGCCAGAGCCGGCGCGCGGGGAGGCGGCGCGGGAGGAGTCGGCAGGCCCTCCCCCCGGGCCAGCCGCTGCGAGAAGCTGCACTGCCGGAGCGTGTGCGTGGACGGCTTGGCGCCGGAATGGTGTTTGCAGGGGAGGTCGAGCATCTGCTCGAACGTGAGCTTGGGCTGCCAGGCAGCCTTGCCGGTACGCTAACTCTGACTGGAAGCCTGGGCAGCCGGCTGCTCTTCCTCGATGGTGGCGACCTGCCGGCTCCCGTAGCAGGGATCCGGCTGGTCGGCTTTGCGCTTGTTGTTCTGCTGCTGCCGGTTGTCGGCGGCCGCCCGCGGCGCGGCGGGCGGCGGAGCCGGCTTCGCTGGCGTGGCGACCTTCATCCGCATGGCGGAGTCGGCCGTGGCGTATTTATCCGCCTTGGCCATCAGGTCCGCCAGGGCAGCCGGCTCGGAGCACAGGAGCTTGTGCTTGAGGTGGGTACCGTCTCGGCAACCCTCGACGAAATATTGGATGGCCTGCGCCTCGTGCACCCCCTCGCAGGAGTTGCGGAGCTCGGTCCAGCGCGTGAGGTAGTCGCGGAGGGGCTCCTCCGGCCCCTGGACGCACATGGCCAGCTCGCGGGGCCGGCCGGGCCGCTTGTAAGTGCCGGTGAAGTTGCGGACGAGCGCCTCTTCGAAGTCCGTCCAGGTGTTCATGCTGCCGCCCGCCAGGCTGTTCAGCCAGGTGCGGGCCAAGCCGATCAGCATAAGGGGGCCGTAGCGGACGGCTACGCGCTTGTTCCCCCTGGCGATTCCGACTGCGGTGGTGTAGTCGATCAGCCAGTCCTCCGGCTTGGCAGCCCCGTTGTACTTCGGGGTGTCGCGGGGAAGTGTGAAGCCGGGCGGGAATGGCTCGTTGCGGATCCGGGGGCCGAAGCACGCTGGGCCAATCGAGCCCTCCTCCTCGAGGAGAGCCGACTGCGCCAGCCGGTCGAGGCAGAGCCGCGCGTCGTTCTCGCTGTGGGGGACCCGCGGCCCGAGCCGGGCCGCGAGTTCGGCGCGGACGACCTGCGGGACGGACCGTGCCGGGTCCAGTCGTGGAGGCGGAGTGTGCCCGCGGCTACGCCGGCTACCGCCAGCCGGCGCCACGTCGCGGCGGTTGCTGCCAGCCGGGTTGTTGCTGCGCCGGTTATTCACAGCCGGCTGCTCGTTCCCACACAGCTGGGAATGCCGAACGTTGCTTCCCTCGGCCCGCCGGCCGGAGGGGTGAGGGGTACTGGAGTGCTGAGCCAGCTGACGGTTAGCAGCCCCAGCGCCCTGGCCCTCGGGACGGGGAACCTCGGAGACGGCCCCACCGGGGGCGAGACCGACTTGTTGCGCGTTGGCGGTGTCGATGAGGTCCTTGATGTGCCGCTCGCGCGTGGCGCTCCTCGCCCACCAAGGTAGCCAGATCCTCGTAGGTTGGCCGCGGGGGTGTCGTAGACGGGAAGGCGGCCGTCGAGGATTTCCGCGACCACGCGGCCGCGGTCACGCACAGCCCCACGCCGGCTGAGCTCGGGGCCAGCCGGGGTGAGACCATACAAGGAGATGTACTCCCGCTGCGCGGCTTCCATCCGGCGTCACTCGGTCGCGAGGGCGCTGGCGTCTTCGAATAGCAAACGGCGGGCCGCCTCCAGCTCGGCTGTGGCGGTGGCCGGGTTCGCCGTCGTAGCGATGGGGGTGCTCAGAGCCCGGAGGGTAGCGGCGAGCGGGTCGGAGGGACCGGTGCGGGCAGCGGCCGCGTCGGCCTCGGCCCGTAGACGGCCCGAAGTGGTGGAGGAGGCGGTGACCATCACTCCCACGCAGGCGGAGGAGCCGTTGGCCTCGCCCGTGGTGAGCGCGCCCACGGACGAGGGTGGATCGGTACAGTCGAGCACCCAGCTAGGGTACTCGTCGGCCGCCGGCTCGCCGGCGAGGCTCAGCTTGCCGAAGCGCCCGGTGAGCGCGGCGACGTCGAGCGCGAGGTCGCGGCCGAGGCACTCATCGGAGAGGCCGGTAGCGTCACCCGCAGGGCCTGCCGGAGCAAACCCCACGAGCATACAGTTCCGCCCGGACGCGGGGCGGCCGAGGGAGGTGGTGAAGGGTCCCGCCTGGAGCGTGACTCCGGCCGGCGCCGCGGACGGCCCCACGGTGGGCGCCAACTGTCGTCGTTTTGTCACGGCAGATGCCATGGGTAGGCTTATCGAGAGTGGTTGGGGCCGAAGGATGCCGACGGGCTCTGGGAGCGGGGTTAGGCACAGGCGGTGGCGGACACACGATGTACCCAGGTTCGGGGCCCTTCGCGGGAGGTAACACCCCTAGTCATGCTTGGTCTAGTTCAGACGATGGTGAGGTTACAATGGCGCTCCTGGAGCAGTATGGCTAGAGGAGGAAGAAAAGGCTGGACTGCCCTTGCTGCCTCCCTACGTGACTGTGGTGAGTGGCAAAAGTCGTCCCCCTTGCATGGGGGAGGCCCGGGGGGTTTTATAGGCCAACCCCCCGGATTACAATACGAATAGGAGGTCTCAGGGGGGCCCCAGCCGGCAGCCTCTCTGGCCGGCTGTGGGGGCCCCCGGCAGTGGGGTCTTGTCGCTGGTAGGACCCGCCAGCTGCAGGGTCCCGTCGAGAGCCGGCGGGGCCCGCGTGGTAGGTCCCAATGCCGGTCACGTAGCGGCACGGACCGTCCTCTAGGGCGTCGTCTTGTGGCAACCGGCCGTGGTCAGCGGTACGTCCGGCCGCGCTGTAGCCACGTAGGAGCAGGTAATGGAGTGGTTGAAGGCGTGCCAGCACTGTTGGGAGCCCGGTCGCCATCGGCAGAGTCAGAGGCACCGTCACCTCTACTGTGGCCATACGGGCGCTGACCCCCGATGGGATGGGGCCCACTGTTGCCATGCGTACCTGGACCACGGTTATTCAACACGCGGCTGGATAGGGGGGCAGGCGTCTCCGCCCTTAGCCAGCCGGCTCGCCGTAGCCGGCAAGGCATAGCCCGCGGGGCGTAGCCGGTGGTGCGTAGCCGGCGGGGCGTCACCGGCGGGGCGCAGCTGGACTGTAGGGGGAAGCGGCTTGTCCTTCAGTCGTGTCAGAAAGTTGGAGTAGTAGGTCGTTTGAGGCTACCCCGGGGTCATCCCCCCGACACTGCAGTTACATGTGAAGAAATGAAATCCTTTTGTAATAGACGAGTTTTCGTCCGAAACCTTGATACTTCGAAAGAGATTGTCCAGTTTGTACACGAAGTGCATCCAGTTTTTCTTGTAACCCTCTCAACTTTTTAGCACATGCTATGTGGGTGAAATTATGATACCATGCCAACTTTCAACCATTTCAGAGTTCATTTGCAGTGTTTTTCAATTCAGGGTCATTTTAGCTCAAAATAAATCATGAAATGCATGAAAAATAGCAAATGAAGTCAGAAAATGGTTGAAAAGTGATGATGTGGCTTTGAATGGTGCATATTGAATGCAGAAAAAGTCTTGAGTGAAAATATGTTTAAAAAATTGAAATCCTTTTGTAATAGACGAGTTTTCGTCCGAAACCTTGATACTTCGAAAGAGATTGTCCAGTTTGTACACGAAGTGCATCCAGTTTTTCTTGTAACCCTCTCAACTTTTTAGCACATGCTATGTGGGTGAAATTATGATACCATGCCAACTTTCAACCATTTCAGAGTTCATTTGCAGTGCTTTTCAATTCAGGGTCATTTTAGCTCAAAATAAATCATGAAATGCATGAAAAATAGCAAATGAAGTCAGAAAATGGTTGAAAAGTGATGATGTGGCTTTGAATGGTGCATATTGAATGCAGAAAAAGTCTTGAGTGAAAATATGTTTAAAAAATTGAAATCCTTTTGTAATAGACGAGTTTTCGTCCGAAACCCAGATACTTCGAAAGAGATTGTCCAGTTTGTACACGAAGTGCATCCAGTTTTTCCTGTAACCCTCTCAACTTTTTAGCACATGCTATGTGGGTGAAAGTATGATACCATGCCAACTTTGAACCATTTCATAGTGCATTTGCAGTGCTTTTCAATTCAGGGTCATTTTAGCTCAAAATAAATCATGAAATGCATGAAAAATAGCAAATGAAGTCAGAAAATGGTTGAAAAGTGATGATGTGGCTTTGAATGGTGCATATTGAATGCAGAAAAAGTCTTGAGTTAAGATATGTTTAAAAAAATGAAATCCCTTCGTAATAGACGAGTTTTCGTCCGAAACCCTGATACTTCGAAAGAGATTGTCCAGTTTGTACACGAAGTGCATCCAGTTTTTCCTGTAACCCTCTCAACTTTTTAGCACATGCTATGTGGGTGAAAGTATGATACCATGCCAACTTTCAACAATTTCAGAGTGCATTTGCAGTGCTTTTCAATTCAGGGTCATTTTAGCTCAAAAAAATCATGAAATGCATGAAAAATAGCAAATGAAGTCAGAAAATGGTTGAAAAGTGATGATGTGGCTTTGAATGGTGCATATTAAATGCAGAAAAAGTCTTGAGTTAAAATATGTTTAAAAAAAATGAAATCCCTTTGTAATAGACGAGTTTTCGTCCGAAACCCTAATACTTCGAAAGAGATTGTCCAGTTTGTACACGAAGTGCATCCAGTTTTTCCTGTAACCCTCTCAACTTTGTAGCACATGCTGTGTGGGTGAAATTATGATACCATGCCAACTTTCAACCATTTCAGAGTTCATTTGCAGTGCTTTTCAATTCAGGGTCATTTTAGCTCAAAAAAAATCATGAAATGCATGAAAAATAGCAAATGAAGTCAGAAAATGGTTGAAAAGTGATGATGTGGCTTTGAATGGTGCATATTGAATGCAGAAAATGTCTTGAGTTAAAATATGTTTAAAAAAATGAAATCCCTTTGTAATAGACGAGTTTTCGTTCGAAACCCTAATACTTCGAAAGAGATTGTCCAGTTTGTACACGAAGTGCATCCAGTTTTTCCTGTAACCCTCTCAACTTTTTAGCACATGCTGTGTGGGTGAAATTATGATACCATGCCAACTTTCAACCATTTCAGAGTTCATTTGCAGTGCTTTTCAATTCAGGGTCATTTTAGCTCAAAATAAATCATGAAATGCTTGAAAAATAGGAAATGAAGTCAGAAAATGGTTGAAAAGTGATGATGTGGCTTTGAATGGTGCATATTGAATGCAAAAAAAGTCTTTAGTTAAAATATGTTTAAAAAAATGAAATCCCTTTGTAATAGACGAGTTTTCGTCCGAAACCCTAATTCTTCGAAAGAGATTGTCCAGTTTGTACACGAAGTGCATCCAGTTTTTCCTGTAACCCTCTCAACTTTTTAGCACATGCTATGTGGGTGAAATTATGATACCATGCCAACTTTTAGCCATTTTAGAGTTCATTTGCAGTGCTTTTCAATTCAGGGTCATTTTAGCTCAAAATAAATCATGAAATGCATGAAAAATAGCAAATGAAGTCAGAAAATGGTTGAAAAGTTATGATGTGGCTTTGAATGGTGCATTATGAATGCAGAAAAAGTCTTGAGTTAAAAATATGGTTAAAAAATTGAAATCCCTTTGTAATAGACGAGTTTTCGTCCGAAACCCTGATACTTCGAAAGAGATTGTCCAGTTTGTACACGAAGTGCATCCAGTTTTTCCTGTAACCCTCTCAACTTTTTAGCACATGCTATGTGGGTGAAATTATGACACCATGCCAACTTTCAACCATTTCAGAGTTCATTTGCAGTGCTTTTCAATTCAGGGTCATTTTAGCTCAAAATAAATCATGAAATGCATGAAAAATAGCAAATGAAGTCATAAAATGGTTGAAAAGTGATGATGTGGCTTTGAATGGTGCATATTGAATGCACAAAAAGTCTTGAGTTAAAATATGTTTAAAAAATTGAAATCCCTTTGTAATAGACGAGTTTTCGTCCGATCAAAGTTATTTAACTTAATATTATGCAAAAAAATAACATAAAAAAATAGCACTTTGAATATGTTTAAGAACTTTTAATATGCAAAAAAATAACATAAAAAATAGCAAAAGTGAACATAGATGCGCTTATAGGGGAAATTCGACCTAAATTCAAAGCGCTAGTATGCACTTTGAATTTAGGTCGAATTTCCTGTATAAGGGCATCTATTTTCACTTTGAGAGGAACTTAACAAGGCAGAGAGGGGCGGGCTTATAAACTGGTGCGAGCGCCTCTCGCTTGGCGAGGTGGGACTAAACTCCCACCACAGCCAGGACCATCCCTTTAGTCCCGGTTGGTGCCACCAACCGGGACTAAAGGGCTGGGCTTCCCGCCCTTTGGGCTACTGAAATTCATATTTAGTCTCGGTTGGTGGCTCCAACCGTGACTAAAGGTGAATTCCAGCAGCCCAAAGGGCGGGAAGCCCAACCCTTTTGTCCCGGTTGGAGCCACCAACCGGCACCAACCGGGACTAAAAATGAATTTCCGCAGCCCAAAGGGCGGGAAGCCCAGCCCTTTAGTCCCGGTTGGTGGCACCAACCGGGACTAAAGGCAACCGGGACTAAAGGATGGGGTATATAAGTGGACCAAAATCCATCTGCAGCTTTCGATCTCCATCTCCCCCGATGGCGCCGAAGAAAACCTCGACACCGCCAGGCTGCCGGACCGCGCCGTCGCCTCCCCGAGCCCGCTCCTCGTCGTGCTGCCCCGTCGCCGCCCCCGACGCCGCCCCCGTCGCCGCCCCCGAAGCCGTCCCCGTCGCCGCCCCCGAAGCCGTCCCCGTCGCCGCCTCCGACGCCGTCCCCGTCGCCGCCCCGAGCCCCGCTCCCCTCCTCCTAGCTAGGTGAGCTACCGGGCGCCACACCGCCGTTCCCCTCCTCCTATCCCCCCCCTCGCGGTCACCATCATCGCCCGTAGTATGAACCGAGTTAGAATGAAATTAGTTTGAAAAGTTCTAGTTAATTAGTATGAAATTAGTTTGAAAAGTTCTAGTTAATTAGCCGCCGGGCGTAGTATGAACCTAGTTAATTAGTATGAAATTAACTAGGTTTTATATTTTTCAAGTTCTATATTTTTCTTACTGTTATATGCAAATGATCCGTGTGGCCTAGTCAAAAATGAGTCTAACATGAGTTTAAGAAATTAAGCATTTCTAAAATAGCAAAACATTAAATGATAAGAAAATGTTCTCATAGGAATTTGTGTCGACGTCGACGATGCCTGGCCCGCATCCTCGTCGTTGTCCAGTCGGCGGCGACATCCTGCTTGAGAGGCGCAATGTCCGGGACTGGGCTCCGCCGGGCTGGCACTGGGAGGTGCTACCTACCCGGGCTCGGAGCTTCGTGAGGAATCCTGGTCTCGTCGTCGACCCGGAGCTTCTTTGGTGGCGGTCGCGTGGGCCACTTTCGGTGGAGAGGGAGCGGGCCCCCACGGAGGTGGTACGTCGCCGTGTCAGGGAGGAGGACGAGCACGTCCGTCGCTACATGGCGGCGTTGGACGCCAGGTTCTCCAATACCTGGCAGGTTCTTCAGGGATCTCACCCGAGTTATGATCCGGTGATGGTTCCTTATCTTTGGGCGTCCACCTCCAGCGACTCAGAGACCGCTAGTGAACCGAGTTCACCGTCCTCCACTTTGGATTCTAGGATATTCGATCTGTATTAGTGATCTTATATGATAATATTTCATATGTATTAGTTAATATTTGATGATGCATTAACTGGATTATTCGAGATGATGTATTAATGATATTATATTCGAGTTCATTATAAATGTATTAGTGATATTATATTCAAGTTCATTATAAATGTATTAGTGATATTATATTGGTATAATGCGTGTGTGACTTTCGGTCTGTCCTTGCTCCTTGTGTGACTTTCATGTGTTCTCTTGATGGAGGAATCCCGACTGTTGTCGTGGGGGGCGCTTCCTCCTCTTCTCTTCTTGCGAGGATATATACCAAGGTGTAATGCGCAAGGAGAGGAGAGGAGGTGCGCCCATCACCGACGCTCGAACTATTAGTGTGAGAGAGTGTCCACCAACATATATACACCACCATATCAGTGTGAGAGAGTGCGCACCAACACACCATAAGATATGAGAGTTATTTAAGGAAAGCCTCGACGGACCGAAAGTCAACCGATATTGAATTAGGTCTATTTGGAATTTGTGTATGTTATTGCAGGGAACCCCTCCTAGTGCCTATGTTTTGCCGGAATGTTGATTTATTTCCGTTTCGGCAAATTTTAGGCGGTCAATATGTCTTACATTAGCAATGGTCATGCCGTACTTTTTGAATCATGAACACAGGAAATGTCGTCGTCTGATGACGACGATAGGTGCCAAACGTGCGAACAGTGCGGCAAAGATAAGGGTCTTTGCGACCAGCCTGGGCTGCGAGACGGCAGGTTCTTCACCATGAAGCTTTACGAGGACTTCGATATGTCTACGGTACGCAACGATGACAAGTGTTTTTTCGTAATTAAGCATGACTTCTGTTTCTTTGCTTCAACGTGTAATTTCTGTTTTATACAATTTGACTAGTTCATCCCCTGTCATGCAAGACGGTATTTCTTGGAGAGGCTCGGTTTCGTAGAGCATGAGAGTTTCGAGACGAGGAGAGCCAACCTGAGGACTAAACATGGTCACACATTTCTGGTCAAAGTAATGAATGCAGTTAATAACACATAATTAGGGTGCTCAAATTGGGAAACTCTTTGCAAGGCATATGGATTTCAGGAGGATATGGAAATAACCTTTGATCTTCGTCCTGAAGATCATATTGAAGGTAACATCTTCGTCCTGTTTTACCTCCATGTGAGTTTATCAACCATGCATATTTGTCAAGTAATTTGCATTCTATATTTAAAAATAGTTGGTGTTCATCAATACTAAATTTGTTAATTTATAATTTACAGCTTATTTCGTTTCTTCGAGTGAAACACAGAACATAATTGACACGACACACAACACTTATGGATCACATCTAACTTGGGAGGAGAAGGATGATCTTATCAACTTTGTTATTGGTGTCATAGTTGGTAGGGAGATCTTCCCGTATAATTTGGGAATTGGCCCAAATTATACATTGTACAGGACACTAGTGCATAGGTTGAGGGCGGATGACATTCGCCGAAATATCTTGGTAAGAGTTGCTAATTAAATACACTACTATTGCGTAAATGGTATTGCTTACATTGCTAACTAGGCTACTATTATGTTCTTCAACAGAAACTGCCAAATGAAGTTGTGCCTCCGTTGATGCAAGCCGAAGGTAATATGACAATTAAAAGCCCTATGAGGCCTGAGTTCTCTTTTGCATACTCGACTGAGCGCAAACCACCAAGACGGCTCCAAATTGAAGCATGGGGACAAATAAAGAAGGATCGCAAGCCACAAGTTGGAGACCGTTGGATCTCTTTGCTTCATCATGGAGACATAGGTGTTATTCTGTTTTATGTCATTTTACCTAGGAGGGAGGACTAGGTCCTATGAGAGAGAAGTTTTTCTGGTTTATTTTAACTTGCATGATCAATTAGGATGATTACTATTATGATGTTTTTCTGTTTTATGATATTTTAACTTGGTATGATTAAGATGATGATGAGTTGCTAGACGAGTAAGATGATGATGAGTTATATGACATATATTTGATTAAGGTGGATGGATGCAAGTGATCATGTTGAATTGGAGGAAAATATGATTTTGCGATTGGCCCTTTCCAAAAATGAAAACCCGCGTGAAAATACAATATAAATATAAAAGAAAATGAAAACAAAAAATGAAACACGACCCTTTCCAAAAAAAAACCCCATCGCCTTATTGTCCCAGTTCGTGTTACGAACCGGGACTAAAGGTCCTCCTGCCTCGGCGCCGCAGTGCGGCCACGTGGAGCACCTTTGGTCCCGGTTCATAAGTCAACCAGGACTAAAAGTGATCGGCATTAGTCCCGATCATGTTGTCCCGGTTGTAGAACCGGGACTAAAGGCCCTCTAGAACCGGGACTGTTACCCTGTTTTCCACTAGTGTGAGATATCCCCTGCTTCTCTCTCTCTCTCTTCTCTCCTTTCTCTCTTGTGCAAAATCTTCAATTTCGCCGATGAACCCTAGGCTCGATCCCAGTCACTAGCGTTTTTGTCTGATTCAGACACCAACGACAATGAAGAGTGCTGGATCAAATATCTCATTCATGAACTTGGTATGGTTTCAGGAAGACATGAGCCAATGAAACACTATTGTAAATAGTGGCTCATAACTTATTCTAAGAAATCAAAGGTCCTACCAGTGATTTGATATATACAAAGCCAGTTTCACATAAAGTAGATATAAAAATATACACATGAATCTAAACTTGTCAGATCCGATAGGACTTAGTCTTTACCGCAAGCAAAGTAGGAACAACATCGAATTGACATTGGTGTAAATAAACTTACGTAAACTAGATTATTGACTCTAGTGCGAGTTGAAAACTGTTGAAAATATGCCCTAGAGGCTATAATAATTGTGTTTTTATCCAAGATTAAAATTTGTATTTATAGTCTATGCTATAACTATACGTTATGGTTCTCGAACCCGTGAAACCAAGAGGTTCAAAGGAAACTCATATGCACATGTAGAGTTATAAAGAGTAAAATAAGATTTTCCAGCCTTGGCTCTAGGACAAGCTCAAGTGTTGCATGAAGTTTTTTTTTTTCTGATCATGGGCATAGTTAAGTGTAACAATGATGCCGACAACATGGAGGGTACAATGTTGGAAGAACACTCATTTTGGATTGACCCAAATTGTATGTTATACTTAGAGATGATTTGATTTCGTCACAAGTCTATAGTCCATAGCACGAGAAAGATAACGTATGCACAATATCATAGAGCTTGGACCATGAGGATATCGAGTCACTCCATACTGGGCAATGCAATTTGGGTTGTTCTAGCATGAAGCATAACATGGTGATCACATCAACAACTTATGGGTTCATCAGAAACGTATGACGACAGATTACATAGCTCGAGACTGAGATTTGTTTCTCCGACGATGAAGAGATGTTCTTAGGGCCCTTTCTATGTGACGGTATCCATCATCGTCTGACCAAACACAACATAACTTACTCACAGGGATGCCGAAATACAAGAACTAGAAAAAAACAACAAAACCGGTAACAAAAAGGCACGCCGCTTTCCAATTCCAAACTCATATTAACCGTGATGAGAAATCTTCAAATCATTCAAAACAAATGTGTGTGTCTGTCTCCAATTCCAATTTCATTTTATCTGTGTGGTAGGCATAGTGAGTAATATTCAAATTATTCAAGACAAAAAGAATGTTGTCGTCAATAAGTCTACTGTTAAGGTGTCATTGCATTTATATGTATCCTCTGTGTATTAGGTCCATTTGAAACTAATCCATGGTCTTGAGGATCGCCAACTCCTCTCCACATACCTGTCCTGCGTGCCTGTTTTTAAGGGAGACGTTAGGAGCCTCAACTCTTTGTTTTTTTTACAGTAAAAAGGCTTTATTTCTAAAACAATGGAAAGGTCATTTACAATAAGGTGAGAAATAAAACCCGGAATTGAGCTATCCCAAACTTCAGAAGATCTACTACTACGAGAAGCTTTTGCTATGCTATCCGCTACTCCATTTGCTTCACGGGAGCACCTTATAACTTCGGTCGTGGACATGTCGAGTGCCAATTCTTTGCATTCTAAAACTACAGCCACTTCCTCTCCAAGATAGACTTCCTGGTTTAGTGCCTCAACTGCAACCGAGCTATCTGATTCAATGATTAGAGCACTGCACCCAATTCTAGCTGCCAGGTAGTAGTCATTGCGAATTCCCAATTTCTGCCCTATCCACAGAAGTTACATGCGGTATAAACCATGACGCAGCCGCAACAAACTCATCATGTTCATCACGAGCTACTGCACCTGTACCACCTGTTAGTTGCTCTGCACTAAAGGATGCGTCCACATTAATTTTAATTGCTCCTCTCTTCGGTTTTTGCCACATGTACCGCCTGTCACCTCAACTAGTTGTACCTTCTTAGGGAATCTCGTATGTTGATTGTTCGGACATGTTTTATTTTATGTGGTTCTGTATCGGTCCGCAGACAAGTTTAGACACGTATTTTTTCGCAAACCGGATATAAACTAGAGGGGAGGCTTTGAGGGCATCCAAGTCGCTGTCACACACACATCTACAAGTTGTGGCCCACCGACAACCTCTATTGCGCCCGCGCACTTTCCCGGCGGAAGCCAGGTGCCCGCATTCACGCCGGCCTAGAGCAGGCTTCATCGTTCATTGGAGTCGGCAGTAAAGCGGCTCGCCAGCCGAGAGCACCGTCCGCTGCACACGCCTTCTCTTGGCATTAAAACTACATCTATATGCCCGCCCGCCTTCATTAAACACATGCATGTGCCGAGGAACCTACTCCGACGCTCCAGGCACCAAATGTCCGTTCTCGTGTCGGTCGTAATAAAACACCTCTTCGGCTAGGTCCTGATGTCTACTACACAACTTGTTCTTGTAGACTCGTGTTGGGCCTCCAAGCGCAAAGTTTTGTAGGACAGTAGCAAATTTCTCTCAAGTGGATGACCTAAGGTTTAGCAATCCATGGGAGGCGTAGGATGAAGATGGTCTCTCTCAAACAACCCTCACAAACCAAATAATAAAAAGTCTCTTGTGCCCCCCAGACAACAAATACAATGGTAAATTGTATAGGTGCACTAGTTCGGCGAAGAGATCGTGATACAGGTGTAGTAATGATAGTAGATATTGACTTTTGTAATAGTAACAATAAAAAACAGCAAGGTAGCAAGTAGCAAAGGTGAGCACAAACGGTATTGCAATGCTTGAAAACAAGGCCTAGGATCCGTACTTTCGCTAGTGCAATCTCTCAACAATGCTAATATAATTGGATCACATAACCATCCCTCAACGTGCAACGAAGAATCACTGCAAAATTCTTATCTAGCGGAGAACATAAGAAGAAATTGTTTGTAGGGTACGAAACCACCTTAAAGTTATCCTTTTCGATCAATCTATCTAGGGTTCGTAATAAAATAACACCATATGATACGCATCAACCAACTCTAATGTCACCTAAATACTCCAATGTCACCACAAGTATCCATGAGTTAATTATACGATACGCATCAAACAATTTCAGATTCATAATACTCAATCCAACACAAAGAACAAAAAAGAGTGCCCCAAGATTTCTACCGGAGAACGTAGGACAAGAACGTGCATCAACCCCTATGCATAGATTACCCCAATGTCACCTCGGGAATCCGCAAGTTGAGTACCAAAACATACATCAAGTGAATCAATAGGACACCCCATTGTCACCACGGGTATCCATATGCAAGACATATATCAAGTGTTCTCAAATCCAATATTCAATCCAACATAACGATGTCTTAAAGGGAAAGATTCAATTCATCACAACATGATAGCAAGGGAATAACATCATATGATCCGACTATATTAACAAAGCCCGTGATACATCAAGATCGTGACATCTCAAGAACACAAGAGAGAGAGAGATTGAACACATAGCTACTAGTACATACCCTCAGCCCTGAGGGTGGACTACTCTCTCCTCGTCATGGCCTCCGCCGGGATGATGAAGATGGCCACCGGAGATGATCTACCCTCTCCGGCAGGGTACTGGAATGCCTCCAGATAGGTTTTTCGTCGATAGAGAGAGTTGCGGCGGCGGAACAAGGATCCTAGGGTTATTTCTGATGGTTTCTGTATTTATAGGATTTTTGAGCGTCGGTTTCACGTGAAGATGGGCCACGAGGTGAGCACGATACACCAGGGCGCGCCGGGGGGGCCTAGCGCGCCCTGGTGGGTTCTGCCCACCTCGTGGCTCTTATGGCCCTCCCACGAAGCGTGTAGTACCTCTTTTGTTCCAAAAAAATCGTCAAAAAGTTTCGGGCGATTCCGAGAACTTTCATTTTCTGCACAAAAACAACACCACGGTAGTTCTGCTGAAAACAGCGTCAGTCCGGGTTAGTTCTAAATAAATCATATAAAGTGCATCAAAACCATATAAAAGTATTGTAAACATAGGTGAATATGGCATGAATACTTCATAAATTATCGATACGTTGGAGACGTATCAGCATCCCCAAGCTTAATTCCTACTCGTCCTCGAGTAGGTAAATGATAAAAGAAATAGTTTATGAATTGTGAATGCTAGCATAGTGCATAAGTTTGATCAATGATAATTTCAACCACTTTTACTAGCATCATAACAGCAACTCTTTCTCATAAAACTCAAAATGATAAAGTAGCAACCAATTCACATGTTATGGTTCAAACAACGAATTCTATTGGAACTTAACAACCTATGTTCTTAGTCACCAAACAATTGCAATTCAACTTATTCTCAACAAAGTCTAAGTAAGAGCTCCACATACTCAATCATCATTTAGTCTTCTATGATTGGTAGTACTCAAAGCATATTTTTAGAACAAATGGCATCCATAGAACACACAGAAAGATAGGGGCTTAATGTTTCGCCTCCCAACTCATTTATCATAGAGATAATTGTCAACAATAATAAGTCATGATCAAATATATTTGACTGTCCATATGTGCCTAGATCTTTCCCCACCACATGATGCTTGCCAACTAATAGATTGAGGTTGGAATAAGAAGTTGACGCAACCTGAATAGTAAATAACATGAAAGTAAATAGATTGTCCCTTCGCAGAGGGAAGCAGGGATTTGCAATGGTGCCATAGCTCATTGTTTTAAAACAGAGATGAATATAGTTTTGGGAGGTACACCCTTCCTGTCAACGTTACGACCAAGAGTTATCAATATCTTCCATGTTAAACACATTAGCGGCGGTTCCCAAGCAGTAAAAGTAAAGGTTTACTCCCCCTCCACCAACAAACACACTCCACGGCTAGCCGAATCCACGGGTAGCGTCCATACCAACAACATTCCTGGGGGAGTTTTGTTTAATTATTTGCATTTTTTTCGGGACTAGAAATCCCTATTACCGCCCCTCTCGTGCAAGGACGAGTGAATAAACACTCATCATGAGAATAACCCGCTTAACATGGAAGATACTGACCGCCCCCCGTCGGTCCATGAGCGGTCCAGACACACAAAACAGATGTTTATTTGAATGTTTAGAGGTGGCACATGCAAATTTACTTGGAATGGAAGTGAAATACCATATATAGGTATGCATGGTGGACTCTTATGGAAGAAACTTGGCTCAAGGATTTGGATGCACAAGTAGTATCTCTACTTAGTACGAAGTGTTGGCTAGCAAAAGGTTCTAAACAAGCACCACATGTTGGAGGATCCATAACAATATAACTTCTATGCAAATATACACAACCATAACTCATTACGTTGTCTTCCTGGTCCAACTTCAACTAATTTGCTCAAGTTTGAAAATAATTAATGGGTATTCACAATCATAGAAGATGTCCAAGATAATATATTTGTATGTGAAAGTTCTCTTCCTTATACTAATTATTCACGAATTGCTTGTATGACCAATATTGTGATTGTAAAACTTCAATAGATTTTACATTCTAAACCCAATGTGAAGCTACTACTAGGCATGATATGAACATATAATTTCAACTTCATGGTGTTCAATTCCTTCAACAATTTACTCATATGATATAAGTGAAGCACAAGAGTAAATGACAAGCTACTCCAAAAGATATAAGTGAAGATCAATGAGTAGTCAAACAATTAAGTAGCTATGTGAGGACTCTCTCTCCCAATAATATTTTCAGATCTGAGTATTTTATTCAAACAACAAACTAAATAAAAATTCATTCCAAGAATATCACATATCATGTGGACAAATAAAAATTTAGGCTCAACATAGGCTAACCGATATTTGTTTGATGAAGAGAGGTGGGATGCGTAGCATCCCCAAGCTTAGATGCTTGAGACTTCTTGAAATATTCACTTGGGGTGCCTTGGGCATCCCCAAGCTTGAGATTTTGTATCTCGTTCAATCCTCTCATATCATGGCTTCACCTATTCGCAAAAACTTCATCCACACAAAACTCGAAAAGAACTCGTGAGATAGGTTAGTACACATAAGAACAAATCAACACTTCATGTACTGCCGAGACAAGTTGCACAATAATTTTCAAACATCATCTACTGTTTACTATCGTTTACACAATTTATATCTACCAATATAGGCTATGAAAACTATAGGATAAGTAGATAACAAAACTATGACAACAATCTGTCCAAACAGAATAGTCTGTAGCAATTTATGAAAACAGTGTACTTCTGTAACTCCAAAAATTATGAAAATTTAGGATGTGATAAAGAATTATATGAAAACACTGTGTAAAAATTTCAGAAACTTTCCACGTTCCATTAAAATATGAAAATTCAAAGACTACAGAGAAAGTTTCTGTTTTTACACAGCACACATCAAACATGCAATGCAAGCATCCTAAGGCAATTCTTGGAACTTTTTATTGAAAAACAAGATTATAAATAACACCTAATAGAAAATAACAAAATATAATGACGGTCTAAGCAAAGCACATATTATGTGATGAATAAAAATATAGCTCTAAGTAAGATATACCGATAATGTTGAAGACGAAAGAGGGGATGCCTTCCGGGGCATGCCCAAGCTTAGGCGCTTGAATATTCCTTGGATATTACCTTGGGGGTGCCTTGGGCATCCCCAAGCTTAGGTTCTTGTCACTCCTTATTCTCCTCATATCGGTGTCTCACCCAAAACTTGAAAACTTTAATCACACAAAACTTAACGGAACTTCGTGAGAAGGGTTAGTGAAATAAGTAAAGATCATTCACTTAGGTACTGTCAAGACAAGATTCATAATTGTTCCCACGTGATACCTACTGTATTATATCATTCCCATAATTTATACCACTAAATATAAGCTATGGGAACACTAAAACAAGCAAACTATGCATGCAAAACAGAATCTGTCAAAAACAGAACAGCCTGTGAAGATATGTAGTATAACCATACTTCCCTATCTCTAAAAATTCTGAAACATTAGGAAAACCTGAAGAATTTGTATATAAACACTGTGTAAAAATTTCAGATAATTATCACTCTCCAGTAAAAAATGCAAATTCCTTTACTGGAGTCAAAAGTTTCTGTTTTGGTTCAGCATCAATTCTACTCATCTTGTGAGTCATCCCAAAGGCTTTAGTTGTCACTTTATTGAAATAAAAGACACAAAACATGATTACTAAAGTAGCTTAATCTTGTGAACACACAAAAACAGAAATGAAAAGTGTTGGGTTGTCTCCCAACAAGCGCTTTTCTTTAAAGCCTTATAGGTAGGCATGATGATTTCAATGATGCTCACGTAGGAATAGTAATTGAAACATGCACGAGAGCATCATGAATCTCATGACAAGCACATTTAAGTCTAACCCACTTCCTATGCATAGGGATTTTGTGAGCAAACAATTTATGGGAGCAAGAATCAACTAGCATAGGAAGGCAAAACAAGCATAACTTCAAAGCTTTGAACACATAGAGAGGAAACTTGATATTATTGCAATTCCTACAAGCATATGTTCCTCCCTCATAATAAATTTCAGTAGCATCATGAAGGAATTTCACAATATAACTATCACATAAAGCATGCTTTTCATGATCTACAAGCATAAAAAAATTATTACTCTCCACATAAGCATATTTCTTCTCATTCCTCGTAGTGGGAGCAAACTCAACAAACTAACTATCATGAGATACATGATTGGCATAATCCAAATGAAAATTAAAATCATGATGACAAGTTTCATGGTCACTATCACTCTTTATAGCATACATGTCATCATCATAATCATCATAGATAGGAGGCATGCCATCATCATAATAAATTTGCTCATCAAAACTTGGGGGGCAAAAAATATCATCTTCATAAACATAGCATCCCCAACCTTGTGGTTTTGCATATCATTAGCATTATGGATATTCAGAAAATTCATACTAGCAACATTACAATCATGCTCATCATTCAAGGAATTCGCATTAAGTATTTTCATAAATTCTTCCTCTACCAATTGAGCACAATTTTCCGAACCATCATTTTCACGAAAGACATTAAAAAGACGAAACAATTGAGGCAACCTAAACTCCATTTTTTGTAGTTTTATTTTTATAAACCAAACTAGTGATAAAACAAGAAACTAAAAGATTCAATTGCAAGATCTAAAGATATACCTTCAAGCACACACCTCCCCGGCAACGGTGCCAGAAAAGAGCTTGATGTCTACTACACAACTTGTTCTTGTAGACTCGTGTTGGGCCTCTAAGCGCAGATTTTTGTAGGACAGTAGCAAATTTCCCTCAAGTGGATGACCTAAGGTTTATTAATCTGTGGGAGGCATAGGATGAATATGGTCTCTCTCAAACAACCCTGCAACCAAATAATAAAAAGTCTCTTGTGTCCCCAACACACCAAATACAATGGTAAATTGTATAGGTGCACTAGTTCGGCGAAGAGATGGTGATACAAGTGTAGTAAGGATAGAGATATTGACTTTTGTAATAGTAAAAATAAAAAAACAGCAAGGTAGCAAGTAACAAAAGTGAGCACAAACGGTATTGCAATGCTTGAAAACAAGGCCTAGGGTCCGTACTTTCGCTAGTGCAATCTCTCAACAATGCTAATATAATTGAATCACATAACCATCCCTCAACGTGCAACGAAGAATCACTCCAAAGTTCTTATCTAGTGGAGAACATAAGAAGAAATTGTTTGTAGGGTACGAAACCACCTTAAAGTTATCCTTTCCGATCAATCTATCTAGAGTTCATACTAAAATAACACCATATGATACGCATCAACCAACTCTAATGTCACCTAGATACTCCAATCTCATGACAAGTATCCATGAGTTAATTATACGATACGCATCAAATAATTTCAGATTCATAATACTCAATCCAACACAAAGAACCTCAAAGAGTGCCCCAAGATTTCTATCGGAGAACGTAGGACAAGAACGTGCATCAACCCCTATGCATAGATTACCCCAATGTCACCTCGGGAATCCGCAAGTTGAGTACCAAAACATACATCAAGTGAATCAATAGGACACCCCATTCTCACCACGGGTATCCATATGCAAGACATATATCAAGTGTTCTCAAATCCAATATTCAATCCAACATAAAGATATCTCAAAGGGAAAGATTCAAATCATCACAACATGATAGCAAGGGAATAACATCATATGATCTGACTATATTAACAAAGCCCATGATACATCAAGATCGTGACATCTCAAGAACACAAGAGAGAGAGATTGAACACATAGCTACTGGTACATACCCTCAGCCCCGAGGGTGGACTACTCCCTCCTCGTCATGGCCTCCGCCGGGATGATGAAGATGGCCACCGGAGATGATCTACCCTCTCTGGCAGGGTACTGGAATGCCTCCAGATTGGGTTTTTGTCGATATAGAGAGTTGCGGCGGCGGAACAAGGAGTCTAGGGTTATTTCTGATGGTTTCTGTATTTATCGGATTTTTGAGCGTCGGTTTCACGCGAAGATGGGCCACGAGGTGAGCACGATACACCAGGGCGCGCCGGGGGGGCCTGGCGTGCCCTGGTGGGTTGTGCCCACCTCGTGGCTCTTCTGGCCCTCCCACGAAGCGTCTAGTACCTCTTTTGTTCCAAAAAAAATCATCAAAAAGTTTCGGGTGATTCCGAGAACTTTCATTTTGTGCACAAAAACAACACCATGGTAGTTCTGCTGAAAACAGCATCAGTCCGGGTTAGTTCTAAATAAATCATATAAAGGGCATCAAAACCATATAAAAGTATTGTAAACATAGGTGAATATGGCATGAATACTTCATAAATTATCGATACGTTGGAGACGTATCAGGTCCTCGCATTATTCCGTTATATAAACGTGGCCAGGCACCGGGCAAGAAGCAGACCTTAACTTTGCTCTCTTCATCTCCTCCTTGTACAAAACCCGCCATGGCCTCCTGCGAGAAAAAAAAGAGTTCACGGGCATTGTAGCGGCCTACGTTGCTCGACGAGCCCGCCCAATACAGGTTGGCTCGCCGGCAAACCCTCCAGATCTGGCGCCACCACCATCTTCACCCCCTCCTCGCCCGTCCAGGCTTGCCAACACCATCTCCCGGCAAATACCTCGCGGGCAATGGCAGCAGCGCATCAAGTAGGTGGGGAAATACGCCATGTCTACGGAGGCCGGTACGTCCGTGGACAGCCCGGACAATGAGGAAAAGTATATCATGGGAGGCCGCCGCCGGTTGGGTCGGCCACTACCACCGCGCCGCTGGGTGACACAATCAGTGACTTGCCTGGTGAGCTGGGGCGTAGACCACGGCGACCGTCTTCCCTGCCGAAAAGTTAACCCTTGTTCGTGTTTCGTGGAGGTCGAAGGAGGTACTATTCTTCCCCTCTTACTGAAGCCTATCCCTCCAGGGATCCCGACAGTCCTACGAGTGGGTTGCGGGACATAGGAAAGACATGTCACGGGAATGGATATTCGCCGCGTCCGGACATAGACTAGTTTTACCCTAGTCCGGTATAGTTTAGTCAAAGAGAAAAGTTTGAAATAAACATTGAATTCGTATTCTCAGTCTAAATCAAACCCTCACCTCAAAATCCTAGAAATTAGCACCCAGCCCATTGTAATCCCGGACAATCCCAGTGGTATTCAACCAAAATCTTGTTTGGGCTCCAGGATTGCTTATATGGCACGGAGAATCCAACATTTTCTTGCCATGGAGCTTCCTGGTGATGTACTATAGGTTGTACGCCCATGGTTGAACCTCTTGTTCCGGCATGGCTCCCGTCGGCAATGGTCCGGCGCGTAGATGGTCATGATGGACTGTTAGTCTTGGTCGGAATTGGTCACCACCTGGTGACCGACGCTCTTATACCCGTCGTTAGTGAGCACCTTGAGCGAGTTGATGAGATTGAGAACCAGCGCACGCGGGATGGGGGTGAACATGCACCCAGGCGCTAGTCCGGAGGACCTGCAGCCACGCGCAGCCGACGTCATGCTGGAGCACGGTGACCGTGCTCCCTGTCGGTGTCAAAACTGGCAGATCTCGGGTAGGGGGTCCCGAACTTTTGATCTTGGATGATGGGTTACAGGAGACTAGGGAGACAAGGTTTACCCAGGTTCGGGCCCTCTTAATGGAGGTAAAACCCTATGTCCTGCTTTGATTGTATTGAGTATGGGGTATCGAGTACAGAGTTGATCTACCTCGAGATCGTATGATGTGGTCTAAACCCTAAGAGTAATGAGCTTAACTTAGTCCTATGGACTAAAACCCTCTGGTTTATATAGTCACCAGGGGTATCTAGGGTTACACAATGTCGGTTACATCAGGAAAGGAATATGCCAAACTCATCGTCCTGTACTTGGAGTGCACGTCACGACCTGAGAGATTCCGTCTTGGTTATGGTGTCCGGACCTTCATTGACAATCAAAGGGCGGCCCACTGTCCGGCCAATAGAGATAAGCTGGCAGCACGAGGACCCCTTCATTCTAGACTCCCTCAGTAGCCCCCGAACTAATCTCCAATGCCGTAGTCTTGACGCCCAACAGCTCCCTGTTCTCCCGGTCTTCGGCTTGCGAGGTGAGTTCCGCCTTAAATCCAAATTCAACCGACGATAGTTCAGCCACCGAATATTTCCTGATTTTTGAATATATAACTTAGCCTCGAAGGCCAACCGTCCAAGAAAGAACAGTGTTTTTCGCTGACAACATTCTGCCGAAAGGTCACAGCTTGAATGCTACTTTTGACCAGTCCCCAAAAAGCTCGAATCGCGGTTCAAGGCAGTTTTCGTTTTTTATCGACACGTCTCATTAATATGGAGATCGTGTTCCGCCTTTCCGGGGATATAGTTTATGATTTGGGTCATCCCATGAGTGCACAACTGCACGGTGTATCAGGAAGTGGCAAGGTGCGCGACGCATCTTGGGGACTCTTGGTATTTCAGCGGCCCATAAAAGGAAACGCCTGCCAAGACCCTTAGTACGCTCTTCCAGATCCCCCATTTCCCTCTTCCTTCTAAGCTCAGAGCTTCCAAGTCCCATTCCTCCCAAATCTGTCGAACCCTTCCTCAATTCGATCATTGCCGGAGAGTGCTTCAAGGGCAAGAGGGAGGTCTCCCAGGTCACCGAGAAGGATATTACGGAGCTAAAGCTCTCCGGCTATTTGTCGGTGAACATCGTCCACCGAGCCCCGGAGAGGAACTAGGCCATACCCACGCCCAGAGAAGGCGAGAGGGTAGTTTTCATTCCTCACTTTCTCCGGGGCCTAGGCTTCCCCTCCACACCTTGTGAGGGGTCTTATGTTCTACTACGGGCTGGATTTTCACGATCTCCCCCCAAATTCTTTTATGCATATCTCCTCTTTCATCACTCTCTGCGAAGCCTTTCTTCGGGTTCAACCCCACTTTGGCCTATGGTTGAAGGTATTCAACATTAAGTTGAAAGTTGTTAGTAGCGAGCAGGCCGACTGCGGGGGAGTGATGATCAGCAAGCTCCCCTTGGTCCAATGGCTGGATGGTTCTTTTATAGATACCGTCAAGGTCTGGCAACAAGAGTGGTTCTACATCACCGAACCACGTGAAGAAGGATGGGAGGCACCTCCCAGATTTAGATCTGGACCTCCCACCAGACTAGTATCATGGATGAAGATGGGGCTTGATTGGGGGAGTGCGGCAGAGGTGAAGACCTTGCAGAGGTGCATCTCCACACTGGTGGAGAAGAAGAATATCGAACTACCGAATGTAGTTCAAGTCATGCTCCGCCGCCGCATTCTCCCCTGTGAACGCCGGGCCACCCCCATGTGGGAATACAGTTCGGACGACCCTGTCACCGTGCGGGAGTTCTTAAGCACCTCCCACAAGAAACTGTGGAAGGTGCTATTCAAGCCACGGAAGAGTTGGCCAGCAGAAGAGGAAGACCTTGGCATGGAAGCCTCGACCCCTCCTGGACCGGTAACATTCTTTTCGCTTGTGTTCGTATTTTACCCTTTCAAAGGCTCTAATCCCCTTTTCTCCTTGCCCTGATAGATCTGGCTGGCGAAATCTCAGTGGATCAACTGCCCGGCTGATACGTCTCCAACGTATCTACTTTTCCTCACTCTTTTGCCCTTGTTTTGGACTCTAATTTGCATGATTTGAATGGAACTAACCCGGACTAACGCTGTTTTCAGCAGAACTACCATGGTGTTGTTTTTGTGCAGAAATAATAGGTTTCGGAATGGAACGAAACTTTTTGGAGAATTATTTCAGAATATATGAGAATTATTGTTGCCAAAATCCTCCGGAGAGGGGGGCCCAGGGTGAGCAGCACCCACCAGGGCGCGCCAGGCCCCCTGGGCGTGCCCTGGTGGGTTGTGCCCACCTCGTGGCCCCACTGACCCTAATTCCGCCACAATTCCTATTTTCGGAGAAAAAAATCAGAGAGAAAGTTTCATCGCGTTTTATAATACAGAGCCGCCGCCACCTCCTGTTCTTCACCGGGAGGCCAGATCTGGAGCCCGTTTGGGGCTCCGGAGAGGGGAATCTTCGGTCTTCGTCATCACCAACCTTTCTCCATCGCCAATTCCATGATGCTCCCCACCGGGAGTGAGTAATCCCTTCGTAGGCTTGCTGGTCGGTGAGGAGTTGGATGAGATTCATCACGTAATCGAGTTAGTTTTGTTAGGGCTTGATCCCTAGTATCCACTATGTTCTGAGATTGATGTTGTTATGAATTTGCCATGCTTAATGCTTGTCACTAGGGCCCGAGTGCCATGATTTCAGATCTGAACCGTTTATGTTATCACCATTATAACTATGATCTTGATCCGATCTTGCCTAGTCATATGCACCTATTACGTGTTATGATCCGTCAACCCCATAGTGACAATATTTGGGATACTTCGCGGTGATGACCGTAGTTTGAGGAGTTCTGTGTTAATGCTTTGTTCCGGTTCTCTATTAAAAGGAGGCCTTAATATCCCTTAGTTTCCTTATGGACCCCGCTGCCACGGGAGGGTCGGACAAAAGATGTCATGCAAGTTCTTTTCCATAAGCACGTATGACTATTTACGAAATACATACCTACATTACATTGATGAACTGGAGCTAGTTCTGTGTCGCCCTAGGTTATGACTGTTATATGATGAATATCATCCAACGAGTTCACCGATCCAGTGACTACGAGCTTTCCACTTATTGTTCTCGCTAAGTTACTATTGCTGCTGCTACTGTTCCAACCGCTACAAAGCTATTGCTACTACTGTTACTGCTACTGTTACTATCACTACTGCTATCAAACTATCATATTACTGTGCTACTGATCACTGTGCTGCAGATATTTAATTTCCAGGTGTGGTTGAATTGACAACTCAACTGCTAATACTCTCAAGTATTCTTTGGCTCCCCTTGTGTCGAATCTATAAATTTGGGTTGAATACTCTATCCTCGAAAACTGTTGCGATCCCCTATACTTGTGGGTTATCACCGGCTCCGCAACCCGAGGATCCCCGGACGCCCCTGCTTATGGCCATACTGGTCGAAAAGCCATATGCATCCCCAAAGAGGAGGGAGGAGAAGAAAGAAGAGAAGAAAGAGGCCCGCGGTGGTCTCCGATCAAAGGGCCCCCCGAACACAACATCCGAGTACATGCACGCTCTCTCTACTCTTGAAGGAGAGACGGGGCAAGATGGGGAGGAGAGTGATTCTTCCCACCCTAAGAAAAGGGCGGTATCCGAAGACTCCGAGGGTGATCTGGCTCCCTCCCCTAAAAGACCATGCAGGCCCAAGGTAGCCTTGTTCGATGATATTCCGGACTCTGACGAGGATTCCGAGAATTTTGAGGTTGTCCCTTGAAGGACCCTCGGGGCCAAACCCCAGGCGCAAAGGTTTATCCCTTCTAAAGGCTTTTTATAACAAACCACGTATGTACTTTTTTCCTCATTGCATTCCGATGCGCGAGCTCCCTGCCGATCAAAACTCGAAGGGGGAATCTTCGCCCGCTGCATTGGCGGAAAGTGGGACTGCGTCCCATAACTCCCTCCCCCAGCCACCGAGGAGGTGAGGGGCAGGGGCGATGATACTATGGCCGGGGTTAATACCTCGGCCACCGAAGAACAGGAGGGCGAATCCCTTCTGTCACACAAGGAGGGAGAGCTCAGTCAACCCGAGCTTTCCCCAAAATTAGTTCCAGAGCCATCAATGGTTTCGGAGTCATCTGCTCAGGTTTCTCCAGTGGGAGAAACCACAAGGCCACACCTAGAGCCCCCTGTAAGGGAGCGGACTCAGTCCGGGTGGACGGCCCTGATGGAGGAGGGTCTAAATGATGACTCCTCCATCGCCGAAGAGCACCGTGCCCTCCTGGGCGCGACACTGCAAGGTATTCAATCCATTGACAGTGGATTGAAGGAAGCCTTCGGCAGCCTGCTAGCAGGTTTCAAGGTAATTTACATAGTATGGCGCCGTTTTTCAAAGTATGTTTGGCTTTATATACTATTGACATACTTAGTAGCCCCCGAGCCCTGGGTGAGTTTGGAAGAACTCACGCATGGGTCGAATGTGATAAGAATGCGAAGTAAAATTCGTTTTTTTGTTTGAATTTAGCCGCAGCCCCCAAGACTCTGTTGGAATGTGAAAAACATCTGGACAGACTATTTTAGAATCCAATAACTTGGGAATCTGACATGTGTGAATGTTCTATACAGGCTATGCCGCTGACCACAGCCCCAAGTGCCGTGGAGTTAGCAGAGATGAATCGGAAGCTGAAAAGTTCCGAAGACGAGCTCGACCGCCTTAACAAGTGGTTTGACGACGCACAAGGTAAGTCCGAACTGGACTGATTTCGTTATTTTCCTCATATAATAGAGGAATTTTTATGGTTGTATCCTAAAAAATGGAATATGTTAATGCCCAATGCAGCCGTGGCCGCGGAGATCGAGAATGTCAAGACTGAGCTGTCGAAGGCGAGGCAGGAGACTGCCGAACATAAGGCTGTTGCCGAAAAACCGGCTGCCGATATGTTATCAGCAAAGTCTGAAAGTAACAAGTATGAGGCCAGGGTTGCGGAGGTGCAATAAGAGCTCAAGGACGCCATCTCCAAGTGTGAGGCCCTTGAGCAAAAAAACAAGGAGCAAGCTACCGAGCTGTCCTTGAACTCTGCAACCCTCCTGGAGGCACGCATAGAGGCGCAACGCCATGAGAAGGAACTCCACCAAATAAAGCAGATTGCGAGTGTTAAGCGATACTTACTGCAATGCCTCGTTGGTGGAAAAAGGTTTTTGTTGCTCACTCGAGTGTGGCGTTCTCCAAGCGCGTTTGCGGACCTATTGATACTTGTGATCTGTGTTGGGTTTTCCGTGAAGAGGAATGGGTTATTATAGCACAAAGTGGCTAAGTATTTCCCTTAGTTATGAAACCAAGGTTTATCGAACCAATAGGAATATCAATCCTCAACCGTCTAAAGCGGCTGCATACCAAAGAACAAACAACTTGCACCCAACGCGGGCAAGAGGGTTGTCAATCCTCTTGATCTCGTTATTTGCAAGCCAATGAGTTGTGTAGATAATTGTAAATTGCAAAATAAAATAAAAAGTAAATAAAGACAGCAAGGTAATAGTAGCGTTTGTAAATTTATAAGTGAATAGACCCGGGGGCCATAGTTTTCCCTAGCGGCATCTCTCATGTAGGCAGCATACGGCGGGTAACAAATTACTGTTGGGCAATTGATAGAAAAGCGGATCGTTATGCGATTTTCATGGCAATGATCATGTGTATATAGGCATCACGTCCATAAACAAATAGGCTGACTCCTGCCTGCACCTATTACTATTACTCTACTTCAAGAGGGCTTCTATGCTTGCCTCTCTACGTATTAAGTTCATGACAAACAGAGTAATGTATGGAGAACGATGACATGATGTAGACAAAGTAAACTCAAGCAATATGAATAAACCCCATCGTGTTATCCTTAGTAGCAACAACACAAAGACGCATCTTGTCCCGTACTTTGTCACTGGGATATAGAAACTCGTCAGGTTGAACCTACCACAACGCACCACTCCCACTGAAGATAGATCAATCTACTTGGCCACAACACATCAATAAATTGGAGAGCATTACGAAGCTATAATGATCATGCAAATAAGAATCTTAATATTCAGAGGTGACTAAAATACTTTTCATGAATAATCTAAACATAAACCCACAATTCATCGGATCCCAACAAACAGATCGCACAATAGGATTACATCGGATAGATCAAAGCGAAGATGCGATGACCATTGTATTGAAGATCAAGAAATAGAGAGATTGCCATCTAGGTACTAGCTATGGAACCGTAGGTCTGTGGTGAACTACTCACACAACATCATGAGGGCAGCAAGGTTGATGTAGAGGCCCTCCGTGATCGACCCCCCCCCCCTCCGGCAGGGTGCCGGAACGGAGCTCCAGATGGCTTCGCGAAGGAACAGAGACTTGCAGCGGCGTAAAAAGGGTTTCGGGACTGCCTCCAGGGTTTTTACGATATATGAGAATTTATAGGCCAGAGAACGAGGTCGAGGGAGCCGCCAGCGGCCCACAAGCCATCAGGGTGCGCCCACCCAGGGCGCATCCTGTTGGCTTGGGGGGGGGGGCTGGTGCGGCCCCCAAACTTTTTCTGACTCTCCCAGGTCTTCTTTTGGTCCAGAAAAAATCATCAAAAAGTTTTGTGGCAATTGGACTTCGTTTAGTACTGTAAACCTGAGAAGTGAAAAACATGCAGAAAACAGCAACTGGCACTGGACACTGGGTTAATAGGTTAGTGCTCAAAACTATTATAAATTGGTAAATAAAGACCCAAAAAGTATCCTAGAATGATAATATATCAGCATGGAACAATAAAAAATTATAGATACGTTGGAGACGTATCAAGCATCCCCAAGCTTAATTCCTGCTCGTCCTCGAGTAGGTAAATGATAAAAACAGAATTTTTGATGTGACATGCTATCCATTATGTAATCTTATGCATGTATGCTCATTGAGAAACGGTGAATCAACAAATATTAACATAGCAATACTGATAAGTATAAGAAACAAAATCATCAATCTTTCAAAGTATACGATCCTCAAAGAATGTTTACCCCCCATTCATCTTATTATATTAGCAAGGCATGACTCCGTCTTCACCACATTAATACAAATGCCAAGCACCACGGTGTCCAAGTCAGGCAATTGGATCGTACTTTTCAATTTGCATCAACTTTTTATTCTTCATGCAATACATGAGCGTGAGCCATTGGACATAGCATTTAGGTGGAATAGAATAAGGTGGTAGATATCAAAGGGGCAAAAGGTGGAGAAGATAGTCTCACATATACCAGGCGTACCAACGGGCTATGGAGATGCCAATCGATAGATGTCAATGCAAGGAGTAGGGATTGCCATGCAAATGATGCACTAGAGCTATAAGTGTATGAAAGCTCAAATGAAGCTAAGTGGGGTGTGCATCCAACTTGCTTGCTCATAAAGACCTTGGGCATTTGAGGAAGCCCGTCATAGGAATATACAAGCCAAGTTTTTAAATAATAAAAAAGTAATTCCCACTAGCATATGAAAATGACATATCATGAGACTCTCTATATGAGGAACAAGGTACCACTTTGAGGCACGAGTGTGGTAAAGGATAGTAGCAAAGTCCCTTCTCTCATTTTCTCTCATTTTTTATTCAGAATGGTGGGCTCATTTGACCTCCCCCATCTTTATTTCCTCACCGGGACAATGCTCTAACAATGATGATCATCACACTTTTATTTACTTACAACTCGATATGAAGAACTGGTATGAAGATATGACTCTATATGAATGCCTCTGGCAGTGTACCAGGATGTGCAATGATCTAGCGTGACATGTATCAAAAATATGATGAACGGTGGCTTTGCCACAAATACTATGTCAGCTCTATATGATCATGCAAAGCAATATGATGATGAACGAACTAGTCATGTGAAGTGATGATGGAATTTGCATGACAATATATCTCGGAATGGCTATGAAAATGCCATGATAGGTAGGTATGGTGGCTGTTTTGAGGAGGATATAATGAGGCTTATGTGCAACAGAGCGTATCATGTCACGGGGTTTGGATGCACCGGCGAAAGTTGCACTGATCCTCGACGTGAGAATGGGCTATGCACGGCACCAAAGAGGCTAGCAAATATGAGAATGTGAGATTGCGTCTGTCCATGGTTTCACATTAGTCATAAAGAACTCATATACTTATTGCAAAGTTTTATTAGTTTTATCACAAATCAAAGTACTACTCGCATGCCCTGAGGGAAGAGGTTGGTAGGACTTAACCATCGCGCGCTTCCAACCCGAAACAATGCTAGGATTTCAACGAGGAATAGAAATGCTCACACATCATCACCATGCCTATTTAATTTTTAGACGAACAAGAAGTTAACCTCTCTTAATATCGACACCTCTACGAATCAAGAATTATGAACTCACACCTCTTTCATATTACCACCTCAATATCATTAACCCATAATTTCTCTATATGTGCTACGTGATGGTTTTGATTATCACTCATTGAATACCTAATATTTTTGGACTAGTCTTATGACCCATGCAAATTACCGTCACTATTTATTAACTCTTAAACTAATATAAGTGAAGAACGAGAGTGAAATCATTTATATAAAATCTACACGCCACCATGCTAAAAAAATATATAAGTGAAGTACTAGAGCAACTGCTAAACTCAAAAGATATAAGTTAAGCACATAGAGTATTCTAACAAATTATGATGAAGGTGTGTCTCTTTTAAAAAAAAGCAAAAACTGATGGAAAACCGACGGGAAAAAAGGCGAAGCAAAACCGAACTGGTGTTAAAAAGAAGCTAACTCATGGGCCGGTCCACTTAGGAACTTGTGTACACTGGTGGTTTTACCATTTTGCCTTTAAGTGGCCCAGCGTGCGGTAAATACGATTCAGGTTACTACCGGTGGCACTAATAGGTCGTCCCTCACTAATTTGAGCAAGGAGATTTTTTTGATAAAGAAAATATATTAATACTGCGATGATTGAGCAAGGAGATACAGTACATGCAACAATACATGGTGGTACAGATATAAGTGCTCAAGAAAGTATCTCGGACTGCCGTTCACAGATTTTAACAAGTGCAGCACATGATAGTGAGTTTTGTGGGATGCTGCCGAGGGTGAACACACGACCGGTCTCAACAACGCACAGCATGTCAGCTGGGGTGTTGGCCGGATCATCTTTCACCTTCTGCATTGGCTGACTGCAAAAAAAAGACCACTTGAGCAATAAAAAAAATTCCCCGCAAAAAGTATAAAAAACTAGCATTTGATTGTTCGACTTCGATTACAGTGGCAGTGAGTGGACAAACCGAACTAGCCTTGAAGTTGAAGGTCGGTCCCGGGCAGTGGCGTACCCAGGAATAAAATGATGGGTGTGCACACTCTAAAAAAATTCTATCTAATCCAAGTGTAACAAAATATGGCAAAAGAATAACATAAATAGCTCAATTTCAAATCTCACAACCATTTAGTTCACAAAATATATCCCAAATGTGCTCGGTTGCAATACAAAAGGCTTACATGAAAGAAATAGAAGTAGAAAATTACAACACTAGGTAACTCTACGTTGTTGCATTGCCATGAAAGCATCAACTATGTCCTCTTCACTTACTTTCATGAACACATCTCGCTCAATGAATGTCACCAAGCAATCATTCAAGCGATCATCACTCATAGTAGTCCTCAATTTATTTTTCACTAGATTCATTGCAGAAAATACCCTTTCAACACTCGCCGTTGCCACCGGTAAAATCAATATCAATTTGATGAGTGAGTAGACCAAATCATAAAGAACGTGCTTCTTTGTTGCAACAAGCATAATAGAGAGCTCACCAATATTACTTGCATTTCTAAACCTATCATCTTGTCTCATATCATCAATAAAAGTAGCAAGTTGAAATTCTAGCCTAATCAAATCCGTGCTTGATATGTCCATGGGATAGAATTCAGCAAGTCGCATTACCTTGAGTGCATCATAAAAAGCAAATGAATTGAGGGGATTCAAAGCCGACATGCAAATAAGCAACTCCGTATTAACCTCATCAAACCGATTGTCAAGCTCTTGAATGGTTTGATCAATGACACCAAGATATACTTCTCTTCTATAACGATCATCATTTGTTTGTACTTCATAATACCGACGTGATCGTCCATGAGGCTCATAAGTATCCTCCCACAAAGGAACTTCAATGTCATGTTTGTTGCAAAACAAGACTAGCTTAGCAAGAAATTCTTCCCAACCATGAGACCTGATGTGTTGCATTCTACTCTTTGCCAAACTAACAAGTGCCATTGCGTTAACAATGTCTTGATCTCTCTTTTGCAAAGATTTGGACAACTCATTTGTATAGCCAAGAATAACAAGCATCAAGTGAAGATTGAAAACAAATTCAAATGATTCAAAGGCTTGAGTAACTCCACGTATTCTTGTCGACTCACCTTTTTGTGAAGGATCTTTTCCAATAGCATCCATTACTTCAAGGATTGTGGAATACATGCTAACAATGTGCATAATGGTTTTGTGAGATGCATCACTGGACTCATCTGCTAGGATTGCATAGTGGTCATCACCAATATCTTCAATAATTCTTTTAGTTGTTTGCACCGTACAACATTCAATTATTTGATTTTGTATCCTTGGACTAGTCAAGATGCAATTCCCAGGAGCATTGTTCAAAACAAGTTTATTAACTTCTTCATCATTTGCAGCAAGCCATTTAAGAAGTTCAAGAAAGTTTCCTCTGTTGTTAGATTCTTCACTCTCATCATGTCCACGAAATGCCAATCCTTGGTTCAAAAGATACCTCAAGCATCTAAGTGAATAAGTTAGTCTAGCCTTGTACATACATAGATCCTTTTTAGACACCCTCACAATGATATTGTCAATTGATGGTTGGGGTGCCACAAATAAATTGTACTTCTCTTGAGCTTTGTTGTGAATGCTATTAATACCACCCTCATGTTTGTCTAATGCATCAGGCTTATACCAATTTTTCCACCCACCTTTAACAAAGGCATCACCCTTAGGTCCCCCATTCGATTTGCCTTTGAACAAATAACACACAAAGCAAAATGTTGCTTCATATTTGACACTATATTCTAGCCATTTATAGTTCTCAAACCAAACAAAGTTGAAGTGTCGATTTTTACCATACATTTTCTTCACTTCAAAGTTGTGTGCATATGGTTGGACTGCATTCTTTGCAATGTACCGTCTCCGAACTTCATCTTGATCATCAACATCATACTCTGAAATAGGAATCCTTTCCCCTGGATCAGGTGGAAGCCTTTGAATATTATATGATCTTGCATGCGGATGTTGGGGTGATGGTTGCCGTGGCGCTTCATCATCAATATCAATGTCAATCTCTGGATCGGAATGGACTGGAGGTGGATCAATATCAATGTCAATCTCTGAATCCGAATGGAGTGGAGGTGGATTAACATCAGGTTCAGGTTGCTCTTCGGTTGCAACCTTGTTTTTGCCTCATAATTCTGAAAAAGGACTTAATTTCACCATTCCTCTTCATCTTCAGTTCTACAATTAAAACATAATGTCAGCACCCAAACAAAATGGCACATCCCTAGTCATCTGGAGCTCTTTTTTGTTCACAAAACAAAAAATCCTAATAGAACACAACTCCCTGATGTTCTGCACTTCTGCAGTTCTGCTAACAACCGGGGGGCAGACATCATATAACAAAAATTACTAACAAAACATTACAAAGCTGCAACAGCCAACAGATCTAGCATGGCCGGGGACTCACCCACGACCGGGGCGGGCAGCGCAGGAGCGGGGGAGAACCGGATGAGACGAGAGCGTCGGGACGGGAGGCCGGAGCAGATCCTCCGCAGACCGGAGCCGGCGGAGCGGGCGAGCGGCGGCTGCGGGCGAGTGCGAGCGCCGAGCGGCCGAGCGCGAGCAGCAGGGAGCGGCCAAGCAGCGGCGGCGGGCGAGCGCTAGTGGGGAGCAACGGCGGCGGCCGAGCGCGAGCAGCGGGGAGCGGCCGAGCAGCGGCGGCGGGCGAGCGCTAGCGGGGAGCGGGCGAAGCAAAGGTGGTCCTCTGCGCTGCGGCTCTGGCGCTCTGCCCCTCTCTCTCGCTCGCTCAATGGGAAAAGGATGAGGTGGGCCTGTGCTAAGTCAATAGTCAAAGTCAAAAATATATATATAAAAAAAATCTCAGATTTCTGGGTGTGCCACGGCACACCCGGCACACCCACTGGGTTCCGCCAATGGTCCCGGGCCGTTTTCTTTGAAGAGTCTTACGCGCAGATGGCCATTTTACTGACGTGTAGGGACGGCGTCGTCCAGAACGAGCAGTACTCCCCATCCACTTGAATGCCCCGTTGCGTGCCAGACCTGCCTGCCAGAGATTATTTGAACCCTGCTTCTTCAGTGACCTTTTTTTTTTTTTGCGGGAAGCTTGTTTAGTGCAGAGTGCTTGCTTAATTATCGCGCTGTGATGACGGGGTAATTAGCTAGTAGCTCCGGCCCGTTGACCAATCATCGCCGCCGCCGCCGGGTCAGCTCACGGAAATCCGTCAGTTGCATGTGCCCAACCACGGCAACTGGATTTAGTTTATGCACCTTAGATAAGGCAACGATGGGAGCAGTTTAGAAAACCATCGACATCCACTACGTAAGACCGTGCGCTCGATGATGATGGATGGACACCCAGGTTATGAATTACGCAGGCTCTATTTAGAATTTTAGATGGCCAGTTAAGCTACTTGTAAGTCGCCTGAATATCGAACTTGGGTCAGTCGATTTTTGCATGAAGTAAGCAGCCGTCGGAGGAAAGGAAGGAGCAGCCGCCGGCTCGTTGGGCAATCCCTCTGGGTTTAACTTACGGTTTTGCTAAATCACATCTAGATGTGACATAAGTATTGCACATCTAAGTCCTATATCATTGATCTTACGTGGAGATTTGTGTGGATATTTCTTTTTTCTTTCCTTTTTCTTTTTTATGCTTCATTTAGTCATTTAGATGTGCAATAACTATGTCACATCTAGATGTGTCCTAGTTAACTTATGGTGGCAGGCGACCCAGGTGTCTATCTTAGAGCAACTCCAACAGCCGCACAAAAGTTTCACGTGCTAAAATAATTTTAGAGCGCCATTGTAGCACTTTTAGTGCGCCGGAGCCAACATTGTTTTAGCAGATGTCTAAAAACGCGCGTAAAAAAAACACACAGTGTAAACTGTGAAGCGCGCGCAATACGGCGCCTAAAATATGCTGCGTGCGATAACGTTTTTCAGCGTGTGCCCAAAAGTTTTTAGCGCGTGCACTATTTTGCAGCGTCTGTTGGAGCTGTCCGGCGCCCAAAAAACGAATCTTTTAACGCGCGGAGCAGTTTTTGGGCGCCTGTTGAAGATGCTCTTAGGATGGCAGACTCGCCAACTATCTATAGGGGTGGGTGTGTGTGGGTGTTTGTGTGGCGCGGGGGGGGGGGGGGGGGGGTGCAGGTTCGCTAAAAAATCTTTTCATCACCGGGGTTAGAGGGATGGCACGGGGCAGCGGGCGGCACGACGGTGGACGGCGATTCAGGGGAGGGCGAGTCGGCGAGGCTGGCGTCTGAGCACGGCCAGCCGCGGGCGGCGGAGGCTGGTAGTAAGCTGTTGATAATTGGCGGCTGGGGATAGAAGATGAAGAGGAAAATGATTGAGAGGTAGAAGATGGTGTCTAGCCTGTTGGATCTTCATCGAACTAACCCTAAACACATTTTTAGTTGACTCGTCTGTGGTCTGTAGCCGGTCTATATGTAAACAATTTTTTAGGCGACTTACATATAGCCGGTCTATTTAGTGACATGTGAACACACATCTCATTGAACATATTTGATCATCAAAATGATTTGTGTCATGTAAACAGGGACACAAGAAATATTGTATTGTCTCGCAAAAAAAAACAATATTGGAAGGCAGAAGCATGTGCATACACTAGTAGAAAACAGGGCTTTCGTCCTAGCCGGATCGGAGCAATAGTCCCGGTCGCGTTACGAACCGGGACTAATGTGAGCATTAGTCCCGGTTCGAGCGGCTAGGACGCCGGACGGGGCTCGGCAGGCATCAGTCCCGGTTCGAATGGAATCTTTAGTACCGGTTGGTGTCTCCAACCGGGACTAGGGGAGATAGAACTCGAAAGTTAAGCGTGCTGGGGTTGGAGCAGTGAGAGGATGGGTGACCGGCCGGGAAGTTAGAGGATTTGGAATGAGTGCTCCACGCTGGAGCAGTGAGGAGGGGTGATTAGAGATTACATTGTCAAATAATTCAAAAATTTGAAAATCAGAAAAAAAAAGTAAAACAAATAAAAAAATGTTGAATTTTTTTTTGAATTTTTTTTAAAAAAAATTCAAAAAATTTCGTTTAGTAACACCAACCGGGACTAAAGGTCCTCCAGCCCCCGCTCCAGAAAGCTGCCACACAGAGCCCCTTTAGTCCCGGTTCATAATCCAACCGGGACTAAAAGCGGAGGCCTTTAGTCCCGATTGTTTTGTCCCGGTTGCAGAACCGGGACTAAAGGCCCTCTGGAACCGGGACTAATGCCCTGTTTTCTACTAGTGATAAGCGCTCCTTGATCTCAAAGTGACATAAGAGCATCTACAGGCGGACGCTCCAAACTCGCCTCAAACGCCCGAATGGACAACCCGGTCACTGTCCGGTTACCATGACTCAGACGGGCTTCTCAAACGGGCCTCAAACGCCCGGTCTGACCGGCACCTCTCATATCCAACCCAAATCTAGGGTGGATATGGGGGTGCCCAGGCACGGTCGGGCGTCAGCCCGACAGGTATACCCCATCCCAAATTGCATCAAATCCATCAAACCCTTCCTCCTTCTCCTCCTGTTTTCCCCTTTTCTTTCTCGCGCCCGAGCCCTCGCTGTCCCACACCCTTGCCATACATCCTCATTGTCGATCCAGATCCTCTGCCCAAGATGTCGTCGAGCCCGTCCCCGACCGCCGCGACCGAGGCTGCGTCTGCCTCGTACATTGGCGTCCCGTCCTCGGCTTCGTCATGCAAGCCGAAAAACATTGCACGGAGGAACCGGCTCCGCCGGCAGCAAGAGAGGGAAGCGGTTGTGGCGTCGCAGGCAGCAGAAGGGGACATGGAGGAGCAGTTGTCCTCCCAGCCGCGCACAAAACCCCGCACCCCATCCATCAATCCGCTGACAAGGATTGTGCTGTCGGACAAGGCGGTTGGGACAGAGGATGATTCGATGGCCGGCTGGGGCATTCTGGACAACTTTCTGCCCACGCAGATGCTGACGGTGGACGTGGGTCAGTCGCCACAACTTGTTTAGACACAGATAATCAAGGGCACAGGCGGCGCCCGGGCTGCCCACGCCCTGTTCGACGGAATGACACAACAAGACTCGGTATGTTCAATTGCTCATGTGCGCTCAACTTTGCATATGGTATGTTCAATGTTTTGCATAGACCAGACATGATGAATACTCGTAAAACCATGATGATTTACGAGGAGTTCTTGTCGGACATGATCAATGAAAATCAAGGTCCGACCCAAATCAGTTACGAATTGGGTGATCCTACTTGTCCTTCATTTGAAGTTGGGACAACATCTAGTCCAAAACGAGAAAGAAGAAGAAGAAGGGAAAGACGACCAAGGCAAGAGGTCCGGCATTCTCAGCTTTTGAGGATATCTTGTTGGTCAAAGATTGGTTGGCCACAACAATGGAGCCAATATGCGGCCACTAGTAGAAAACAGGCCTTTGGATCGAAGCATTAGTCTCGGTTGGCTTTTGGACCGGGACTAATGCTACCACTAGTCCCGGTTCATTAGGCTAGGCATTAGTCCCGGTTCATGAGGAACCTTTAGTCCCGGTTGGTGTTACCTACCGTGACTAAAGGGGTGGTGGCCGGCTGGTGTCAGGCTGGGGCCCCTGCGAGCCACTTTAGTCCCGGTTGCTAACACAAACCGGGACTAGAGATGGACCTCTAGTCCCGGTTGGTGTTACCAACCGGGACTAAAGGGGTGGTGGCAGGGTTGCGTCAGGGTGGGGCCCCGCAAGACCCTTTAGTCCCGGTTTGTAACACCAACCGGGATTAGAGATGGACCTCTAGTCCCGGTTCGTATAACCAACCGGGACTAAATGTATCACTATATATAGATGGTTCTTCCAGCCCGAGCTCATCCTCTCCATTCTCTGTTTTCTCTTCCTCTTCTCGAGCTCATCCCTACATTTTTGCCAAGATTTGTCAAGATTTGAGGCACCCCAACCCATCCAAGTGTGTACAAAGGTTAGCAACTTTGTCCTTTCATCTCTCATTGCTAGATCAGCTCGTGCAATGCTTTATAAGTATAGTGATTTGTGGGTTTTAGTTTGGGTGTAATTATGTGGGAGTTTTTTTTGATTTATATGCTATTTGAGCTCAAATTAACTTCTTAGTTTGCATATGTGTGTAGGTGTGGTTTACTTAGTGCCTTCCCGTCCCCGTCTTAACCACCGTCGATCGCCCGAACCGTCCCGTCGTCGGCACCACCTTGGTGAGCCTCTTCTTGTTCTTATCCTTTTTATTAAAAAAATCGTTTTTGTATGATTTAGATAGTTACTTGCATAATTTTCTTACTTGTATGATTGTTTGTTATATATAGTGCCATGGTTTTGATATCCGTGCCCGTCGGCCCTCGTCCGGTTTACGATTCGGATGTGGTATATTCTCTTTTATAACTATTTGTTGCATTTCGTGTTAATGACAATTATGTCCATCAAGTTGACATAGATATTTTTATCTAGGAGGTAGTTGAACCGGAAATTCCAACCGACCCTATTGTCGAGAAGATAAATTTAGTTGAAAAAGAAAATGAGGATTTGAAAGGAAAATTTAAAAGAGTTGAAGAAGAGAAGATGAAATTAGAGTTGTACGTTGTCAATGTCGTCGATGATCACAAGATCAAGATGGATGCAATGTGCTTGAAGATTAGAAAGATTAGAAAATATGCCATTAATAAAGAGGCTTGGTATCATTATGCTGTTGGATCAATTGTTACCTTAGTTGCGATTTTGATCGCATTTGTTGTTGCATTTAAATGTTTTAGCTAGATAGTTGTATGTTGTTTTATGAGAATAAGTGTTTATGAACTTTATGTATGAACTTGTATTAATTTGGTCTTTTCAGTGTTGTGTAATGAAGATGAACCGGCAATGGATGTACGATGACTGACGCTCTCCCCAGTTCATTAATGGCGTGCATAGTTTTCTCCGTGCGGCTGAGGCAAACAAGCGGGATGGTTTTATGTGTTGTCCATGTGGTGTGTGTAAGAATGATAGGACTTACTCTAGCGCAAAACACATTCATGTCCACCTGTTTACGTCCGGTTTCATGTCCGGCTATAATTGTTGGACCAAGCACGGAGAAAGAGGGGTTCTAATGGAAGAGAATGAAGAAGAAGAGGATGATGACAACTATCCTGGGTTTCGTGAATATGATGGTACTACAATTGGGGAAGAGAATGAAGAAGAAGAAGCTGAGGCATCAGATGAGCCCGCTGATGATCTTGGTCGGGCCATTTCTGATGCAAAGAGAAACTGCAAAAGTGAAAAGGAGAAGTTGAAGTTGCCGCACGTGTGAGAGGATCACAAAAAAGGGTTGCACCCAAATTGCAAAGATGACAACACAAAGCTCAGTACCACACTGGAATTGCTGCAATCAAAGGCAGAGAATGGTCTATCTGATAAGGGATTTGAAAAGTTGTTGAAAATAATGAAGTAGAAGCTTCCAAAGGACAACGAATTGCCAGACAGTACATACGAAGCAAAGAAGGTTGTCTGCCCTCTAGGATTAGAGGTGCAGAAGATACATGCATGCCCTAATGACTGCATCCTCTACCGCGGTGAGGAGTACGAGAATTTGAATGCATGCCCGGTATGCGGTGCATTGCGATATAAGATCAGTCGCGATGACCCTGATGATGATGTTGAGGCCAAGCACGCGAGGAAGAGGATTCCTGCCAAGGTGATGTGGTATGCTCCTATAATACCACGGTTGAAATGTTTGTTCCAAAACAAAGAGCATGCCAAGTCGTTGCGATGGCACAAAGAAGACCGTAAGAAAGACGGGAAGTTGAGAGTACCTGCTGATGGGTCGCAGTGGAGAAAAATCGAGAGAAAGTGGCCGGACTTTGTAGATGACCCAAGGAACTTATGGTTTGGTTTAAGTGCAGATGGCATTAATCCTTTTGGGGAGCAGAGCAGCAAGCATAGCACATGGCCTGTGACTCTATGTATCTATAACCTTCCTCCTTCATTGTGCATGAAGCGGAAGTTCATTATGATGTCAGTGCTCATCCAAGGCCCTAAGCAACCCGACAACGACAGTGATGTGTACCTAAGGCCATTAGTTGATGAACTTTTACAGCTGTGGTATAAAAAAGGTGTACGTGTGTGGGATGAGCACAAACAACAGGAATTTGACCTGCGAGCGTTGCTGTTTGTAACCATCAATGATTGGCCTGCTCTTAGTAACCTTTCAGGACAGACACACAAGGGATATCATGCATGCACGCACTGTTTAGATGAGACTCAAAGTATATATTTGGACAAATGCAAGAAGAATGTGTACCTGGGACATCGTCGATTTCTTCCGACCAAGCATGCCTTAAGAAAGAAAGGCAAGCATTTCAAAGGTGAGGCAGATCATCGAAAGAAGCCTGTCCTCCGTACTGGTGGTGATATACTTGATATCGTCAAGGATTTACAAGTAATCTTTGGAAAGGGTCTTGGCAGACAATCTGTTCCGATTAACGCTGACGGACACGCCCCCATGTGAAGAAGAAATCTATATTTTGGGAGCTAGAATATTGGAAAGTCCTAGAGGTCCGCTCTGCAATCGACGTGAAGCACGTCACGAAGAATCTTTGTGTGAACCTGCTAGGCTTCCTGGGCGTGTATTTGAAGACAAAAGATACACCAGAGGCACGGCAGGACCAGCAACGTATGAACGCAAAAGACGGCATGCATCCAAAGCAGTATGAAGGTCCTGCCTGCTACGCTCTTACCAAAGCAGAGAAGGAAATATTTTTTGAATGCCTGCTCAGTATGAAGGTCCAGTCTGGCTTCTCGTCGAATATAAAGGGAATAATAAATATGGCAGAGAAAAAAATTCCAGAACCTAAAGTCTCATGACTGCCACGTGATCATGACGCAATTGCTTCCGGCTGCGTTGAGGGGGCTTCTACCAGAAAATGTTCGATTAGCCATTGTGAAGCTATGTTCATTTCTCAATGCAATTTCTCAGAAGGTAATTGATCCGGAAATCCTACCAAGATTACAGAATGATTTGGTCCAATGTCCTGTCAGTTTCGAGTTGGTGTTCCCACCATCCTTCTTCAATATTATGACGCACGTCCTAGTTCACCTAGTCGGAGAGATTGCCATTCTGGGTCCAGTATTTCTACACAATATGTTCCCCTTTGACAGGTTCATGGGAGTCTTAAAGAAATATGTTCATAACCGTGCTAGGCCAGAAGGAAGCATCTCCAAGGGGCATGAAACAGCGGAGGTTATTGAGTTTTGTGTTGACTTTATTCCTGACCTTAAGCCGATTGGTGTTCCTCAATTGCGGCATGAGGGGAGACTGCGTGGAAAAGGCACGCTTGGGCCAAAATCAATAATATGTAGGGACGGGCATTCTTGGGCGCAAGCACACTACGCAGTTCTACAAAATTCTACCTTGGTGACCCCGTATATCGAGAAACACATGGATATTATACGCTCCAAGAACCCGGAGCAGTCTGACCCCTGGATTAAACGTACACACATTGCGGCTTTCGGCGGTTGGTTGCAAACACATCTCATGAATGACGACATTGTTGAAGATGAGATGTACTTGTTGGCCAAGATACCATCTTTGACTATATTGACTTTCCAAGGATACGAGATAAATGGGAATACATTTTACATGATCGCGCAAGATAAAAAGAGCACCAACCAAAACAGTGGTGTCCGCTTTGACGATGCAGCAAACACCAATAGGGAAAAGGACACATATTATGGTTACATAGAGGAGATATGGGAACTTGACTATGGAAGTGAATTGAAGGTCCCTTTGTTCCGGTGCAAATGGGTCAATCTGACTGGAGGAGGGGTAATGGTAGACCAGCAGTACGGAATGACAACAGTGGATCTCAACAGTCTTGGGTACACAGAGGAACCATCCGTCCTAGCCAATGACGTGGCGCAGGTTTTCTATGTGAAGGACATGTCTACCAAACCGAGAATAAGAAAAGATAAGAAAGCGGATACATCATACGATGAGCCAAAGCGCCACATAGTTCTTTCAGGGAAAAGAAACATCGTGGGAGTGGAGGACAAGACAGACATGTCAACAGATTATGAAAAGTTTGATGAAATTCCTCCCTTCACAGTGAAGACTGACCCAAGCATCCTGTTAAATGATGAAGATTGTCCATGGTTACGTCGCAATAAGCAAGGGACACACGAGAAGAAAAGGTTTTATACCCCAAGATCCCACTCTGGGATGTGATTGGCTTCACCATCATCACTTTTCTTCTCTAGTGAGTAGCCGAGATGGTCCAGTTTGTACACGAAGTGCATCCAGTTTTTGCTGTATCCATCTCAACTTTTTAGCACATGCTATGTGGGTGAAATGATGATACCATGCCAAGTTTCAACCTTTTTAGAGTTCATTTGTAGTGTTTTTTAATTTCAGTGTCGTTTAGCTAAGAAAAATCATTAAATGCATGAAAAATAGCAAATGAAGTTAGAAAGGGTTGAAATTTGAAGATGTGGTTTAGAATGGTGCATATTGAATGCACAAAAAGTCTGGAGTTGAAACAAGTTAAAAAAATGAAATGCCTTTGTAACAGATGAGTTTTCGTCCGAAACCCTCATACTTCGAAGGAGATGGTCCAGTTTGTACACGAAGTGCATCCAGTTTTTGCCGTAACCATCTCAACTTTTTAGCACATGCTATGTGAGTGAAATGATGATACCATGCCAAGTTTCAACCTTTTCAGAGTTCATTTGTAGTGCTTTTTAATTTCAGGGTCGTTTAGCTCAAAAAAATCATTAAATGCATGAAAAATAGCAAATGAAGTTAGAAAGGGTTGAAATTTGAAGATGTGGCTTACAATGGTGCATATTGAATGCACAAACATTCTGGAGTTGAAATAAGTTAAAAAAATAAAATGCCTTTGTAACAAATGAGTTTTCGTCCGAAACCCTCATACTTTGAAGGAGATGGTCCAGTTTGTACACGAAGTGCATCCAGTTTTTGTCATAACCCTCTCAACTTTTTAGCACATGCTATGTGGGTGAAATGATGATACCATGCCAAGTTTCTACCTTTTCAGAGTTCATTTGTAGTGCTTTTTAATTTCAGGGTCATTTAGCTCAAAAAATCATTAAATGCATGAAAAATAGCAAATGAAGTTAGAAATGGTTGAAATTTGCAGATGTGGCTTAGAATGGTGCATATTGAATGCACAAAAAGTCTGGAGTTCATTTGGGTGATTTTGATTAAAACAAATGAAGGTATAAAACTAAAAGAGTTAAACAGAATCTGGTTTTGATTAAAACACCTATTTAAATTATCCTAAATATTCCCAAATTCAACATAATGATAAAACAAACTAATATTAAACAACAGGAAAAACAATCACTCAAAAATCTATTTTTAAACTAAAGTTATTCACAAACTAGTGATTCACACAAATTTCAAAAGAATTCAAATTTTAACTATTTAAATTTGAAAACTACTCGCACTAACAGAAAGTTTGTAATTGTTTTGACCTAAAGAAAAAAGATTCATTAAAAAACTATAAATATTCTAACAGTTATTCCAAATCTAAAAACAGAAATTAGAAAAACAAAACAAAACAAAAAAGAGAAAATACACCTTTAGTCCCGGTTGGATCCACCAACCAGGACTAAAGGTCCCTTCCCACGCGGAATTTGGGCCGCCGAACAGAAGGGCCATTAGTCCCGGTTGGTGGATCCTACTGGGACTAAAGGGAGGACCTCTAGTCCCGGTTGGTAGCACCAACCGGGACTAAAGGTCTTTAGTCTCGGTTGGAGCCACCAACCGGGACTAAAGGTCCTAGGGTATTTAACCCCGCATTCTCCTTCCTCTCCTCACTCTCCCCCGATGCCGAACCACACGACGCCGCTAGGCTGCCAGAGATCGCCGTCGTCGTTCCGTCGCCTCCTCGCCGTCCCCGAGCCCGCTGACCGTCGCCGGACTGCATCGCCCTCCTCCCTGAGCCTCTCGCCGCCGCTGCAGCTTCGTAGGTGAGCTCCTGCCCTGCTCCCCCTCCTCCTCACCTCCTCATCCTCCTCCTCCGCGGCCACCGCGACCGCGTGCATTGGCACCGCTGGCCTGGCCGCCCCCTCGCCCGCCGCCGCCACCTTCGTCGCCGAACCCCGGTCCGGCATCCTCGGCCTCCTCCACCCGGGGGATTTTTTTATGTTTTAGTTGTTTTAGTTAATTAAGTGTTCATATTGTTTAGTTGTTTTAGTTGTTTTAGTTGTTTAGTTTTTTTTATGTTTTAGTTGTTTTAGTTTGAAATAATGTAGTCAAGTATCGTCGGTCGTCGGTGACGCGATATCGAAGAGTCCCCGACGATCGCCGGTGAGGAGTCCCCCATGATCGCTTAAATAGGAAATGTGTCATTGTTGTTAAATATGTTATTATTTTCATTGTTGTTAAATGCAATCATCTTTATTAGAGTTTATTAAATAGTAGGAATTTTAAATAGTTGTAGAATTTGTTCTCGACGTCAACGATGCCCGGCCCGCATCCTCGTCGTCGACTCGGCGCCGGCAAGAACCTGCTTGAGAGGCGCCATGTCCGGGACTGGGCTCCACCGGGCTGGCACTGGGAGGTGCTACCTTCCGGGGCGCGCAGCTTGGTGAGGAATTAGGCTCCCGTCGTTGACCCAGAGGTTCTTTGGTGGCGGTCGCGTGGACCACTATCAGTGCGGAGGGAGCCGACCCCCGCGGAGGTGGTACGTCGCCGTGTCAGGGAGGAGGACGAGCACGTCCGTCACTACATGGCTGCGTTGGACACTAGGTTCTCCAATACCTGGCAGGTTCTTCAGGGATCTCACCCGAGCTATGATCATGTGATTGTTACTTCTCTTTGGGTGTCCACCGCCTGCGCCACGAGACGTCAACTGGATCTGTATTAGTGATATTATATAATTAATAATATTCGAGATGTATTAGTGATAATATTCGATGATATATACTAGTGATATTATATGATAATAATATATATGATCATATTGTTGCATTGCCTTGTATTGATTTGCATATCTCCGGTTTGTCTTATTGAATGCATTCTAATTGTTTATATTTGTTCTGGATTAGTTAAGCTATGGACGTTAGAGACAGAGACCGTGATCAAGAGAATGTCATGTACGACATGATACGCTCCGGAAACGAAGAGAATGAAGAAGTAGATGACGGCTCACAATACCTTAACCCATCCGGTGAGGGAATAGAGGAAGAACAACCAAGAGGTGAAGGGGAACCAACTGAGAATGATGGCGAAGAAATTTTTCTCCATTTAACAAAGTCCGGCGAGGTATTAATTTGCCCTCTGGTGATCATCAGAAGTATTGATTGATTTGTATATATGAACGAGTCTTTCTTCTTTTAGCCCTCCGGATCGAGAAAATCTTCTACAAGGGTTAAACGTGGCCCGACAAAAAAGTTGAAAGAAGGCATAAAGTACAACATTGATCAAATCAGAGCAGATGGCGAACCGATTGCTCCTAAAATGAATGCGGACAAATTTATACGTCAATGCGGAGTTATCGTTAGGGACCAAATCCCGATCACCGCTCAAGAATGGAATCAGCCAAAAGATCCCGGAGTTCCTTTTGTCAGCGAAAGAGCCAAACATCTGCTTTGGGAGGCGCTCATGAAACATTTCACCCTACCAGAGGGTCTCACAGATCTCCAACGGGAGAAAGTCAAGAAGTGTGCTCTTAAGAAGATGGCCACACAATTCCAGACTTGGAAGAAAAGATTATGGACCAATTACGTGAAAGGAGGAAAGAAGACTCCAGAATTCAAAGGAGAATATTTGAAGTTAAAAGATGGCTGGGACAGATTTGTGGAGTTCAAGGAATCAGAAGCAGCTAAGGAACGGTCGAGACTAAACAAGGTAAATGCCGACAAAAAAATGTGGCACCATCATCTGGGGCCAGGTGGCTACAAGTCTGGGTTGCCTAAGTGGGATGAATCCGAGAGAAACATGAAGGCTGCAGGGGTCACTCCAGAAATAGAGACTTGGCCCGACAGGTGCAGGACTTGGTTTTATGCACATGGGGGAAAGTTGGAACCAAAGACAGGGGAGGTTCTTGAACAGGCAAGTCTTAAAGAAGCCACAAACGAGTTACTTAAAGCAATAAAAGAAGCTCGAATGGGTGTGTACCAGCCCGAGAGAGAGAACGATGAGCTTACATGCGCCCTCAAGAATCCTGAACACCCGGGACGAATAGGAGGCAAAGGCCTTGTTCCGTGGCTTCTGGGGTTTGCGGATTGGAACGACAGTTACAGAAGCCGTGAGAGAAAGAAGAAGCATGCAGTAGATCAGATTCAAATGGTAGAATCAAAGAACGCGGACTTGGAATGCAAATACATGCTGCAGCAGGAGCAAATCAACAAACTTAGCCAGCAAGGCACGTCTCAGCAGCAGGAGCAACCAGATGCAGCATTGGATGGTACCATTCCACGGGGGTCCCGGCCGATGATGCACTGCTGGCTCGCTACCCCGTGGATGATATCCTAGAGTCGACAGTTTGTGAGCTACACGTGAAACTGAAGAACATATCCATGAAGGTGGCGGATGGCTTTGCTTTACTGAGTGCACCTGAATCAACCTTCCACGGCAATCTGATTCCACCTGGCTATGCTCGTGTCGGGGTGGATGAAGTTGTGTCGGCATATGAATCACTAGATCTTGACTACCTTGGAGGTGAAGGGGAGAGGACACTGGGAGAAGCCATGCGTTGTCTCATTTTATGGAAAAAGGAATGCATCGTTTTCCGAACTTGGTGCCAAGGCCACCGACTCGTCCTCCAAGTCCGCCGCGTCAGCAGACTCCAACCCATCTCGAGACGGAGCGCAGGGCGAGTCCGCCATATCGATCTCCGTCGCGTCAGCGTAATCCATCCGAGACAGAGCCTAGCGCGAGTCTGCGATATCGATCTCCACCGTCTCCAAAGGGGAAGAGAGCAGAAAAGAAGAAACCCAAGCCTCCTGTAAAAAATAAGTTAGCTTATGAGAAGACTGACGAGGAAACCGATGAACAAGTGGCTAAGGAATTGCAGGCCCATTTTGCACCGAAACCGCCCCCGCCGCCAAAGGAGAAAATACCTGAGGAAGTCGTACAACACTTTTTGAATGCAGGTAAACCGGTGGAGAAAAGGCCACTATCAGACTATGAACGCTCTATTAGCAAGTCCTATCATCAACAACAAAACAGAAGTCGAGCGGTAGTAGTAAATGCGGGAAAACCGTTCCCCAGCTCGGAGAACAGGCAGTGCAATCGATCATCCCGCTCAAGGTGAGTACCGATAAGGTGGTAATAACCGACGCTGATAGAGAGAAGGCTAGAGAGATCGGTATCACTGTTGAACAACTCCTAGAGATCGAGGAATTCCCACCGGAGGATCCGAAGGAACTAGCATGGAAATATGTCCCCAGGAACCCTCTCGTGAGTCCTGAAGAGGAGAAGCTTCTATCAATGCAAATGCACAACTTGCATGACTGGTACATGAGAGAAGTAAAGAGCGGGCGACAGAGCCTCATGGTGAAAGTCAAGCGAGAGCATTACATCCATGAAAAAGATTTGTGGATTGAAAATGAAGAATTTTTCAGTTATTCAATCAAAAAGCACTCGACAAATCTCTCGTCAGTTGCTACTGTCTGTAAGTGATTTCTTTCTGTAATTTAAGTCTCTAACTCAGCTCATTCATTGCCTGTAATATAATTATCCTCACTATATTCTTTTTTGTGGTATTATGCAGAATGAAGATTTTTGAATTGAAAAGAGATGGAGTCTATGGCATTGGGTTCATTGATCCAAATATCGTTAATGAAACTGTGTTAACTAGTTACTCTAAAGACACGGAGAAAGCCTTGCTAAGGTTTTTGAAGGCCCTAAATACCAAACCAGAAATACTTTTACCTTACAACTTCAAGTGAGTGTTACTGTCTTGTACTACAAATTCTCTTTTTGCTTATATATATACTCGATGTTAAGTGTAGTTGATGAGTTATGCATGCCCGCTTATACAAATCGTGTCCGCAGCTTCCACTAGATCCGGCTAATCATTAGAATTGACGATGGAACTGTTGAAGTACTGGACTCACTAAGTAAAGACCCTAAAGAATACAGAAGCATGTATTCGATGCTCGACCGGTAATTTCAATCATTAACGCACTATGTCGGCCTCTTTAGTTCGCTTCCTCATATCAAGTAATTAATAACTCCTTTATTCATTTTCTTTGCCGGGCAGGGTTTGGAAAAAGTTCATCAAAGAGGTTAGAGGTGAATGGAAACCAGAGCTGAAATGGCGAAGGTCCAAGGTATTTAAGTAGTACTAGCTACGTCCGCGCATCTTTTTAATTATAGTTTCAATACCATTATCATGCTTGATTATTATGTGATTGAATTATATTCTCGTAAAGTGCATGAGGCAGGAACAGGGGACTAATTTATGTGCATTCTACGTTTGCGAGAACATTCGCTTTCTAACCGAAAGGACCAAAACTGCAAGAGATCTTTGGGTACGTAAACACCATTCATATTTTTTTTTATCATGATCTAATATATATACACACAACTAACATGTTCATATTGATATCTTTCTTTAAAGATGAATGAGATGTGGGATAAGCTCCTACCAAAGGACCGCATACGAGAAATTCAAGAGGAAATGGCGGGATTTTTGCTTGAGCAGGTCATATCTCCCGACGGAGAATACCATTACACCTAATGCCTGCATGTAATGATTTGCAAATTGTAGGAGAAATTGTATATACCAAATTGTACATATGTGTATGCATGGTCGTACGAAAAGTTCTATGTATATGATTGGTTCTACGAGAAATTCTATTATATATGCATAACGTGTATAGTATGTAGTAGCGTAAAATATGTTTGAAATGAAAAAGAATTAAATGGAATACACAAAATGAAAAGGAAACATAAACAATAAAACCTAAACCCATAAACCCCAAAGCCCCTAAATCTTTAGTCCCCGTTGGTGTTACCAACCGGGACTAAAGGTCCCCATCCCCTGGCACGCGCTGCCGACCACGTGCCAGGGGTTTAGTACTGGTTCGTAGCCAACTGGGACTAAAGGCTTGGACCCTTTAGTCCCTATACATTAGTCCCGGTTGGGGAACCGGGACTAAAGGCCTATCCCAACCGGGACTAATGGCCTGTTTTCTACTAGTGGGCACCGAGCAAAAGGGAAACAAGTATTTGGAGAAGATTTGGAATGAATATCACGAACAAAAGAAATATGTGGAGCCGCATCCTATCATCACCAACCGCAATGTGGCATCACTCCAACATCGATGGGGGATCATTTAAGAGGAAGTGAACAAGTACACCGAGTACTACTCAAAGTGACAAGCCGCCCTCCAAGGGGGATGTGAGTGGCAACTCACGTAAGCTACTTCATCTTCTCATCATTTGCAACTTCATCTTGCATTATCATGCTCATACATTTGTTGTTTGCTAGACGGTGGTGGTGGACACTATGTATCACGAAACAGAGAAGAAGCCATTTGGTTTTAGCCATTGTTGGATCATATTGAATGACCGGCCAAAGTGGACACAACTTTTCGCCGATCTCAAGGCGGGCAAGAAGAGGAATGATGGCTCAAGCTCTCACCAATCAATTGGGGTGGACGATGAAGAGGAAGATATTCTCGCCACCGTGCCAAAGGATAACCGGCAAGTCATGGGCAACATGTGGAGAAGGCAAGGGCCTCCCGTGACACCGCGGCTACAAAGATGTTGTCCACATGGACGGGCATTTTTTCGGTGAGGGAGAACAAGAAAGAGGAGAGGTACAAGCTCATGTTGGATGCACAAAAGGAAAGAATGGAATGGGACCGGAAGAGGGCGGAGAAGAGACTGGAAATTGGTAGGAAGAAGATCGAGTTGAGAAGCAAGAGACGGCGATCAAATGGGAGCTCGAAAATGTGAAGACTTTTGAAGAGATTGAGTTTGAGAAGGAGAGATTACAACTCGCACGGGACGCCGAGGACATGAAGGTCGTGTTAGCGGACGAATCCCTCTTGGATGAGCAAGCAACGAAGTGGGTTGCGAAGAAGAAGAAGGAGATCAACCACCATAGGGAGTACGAGGCGGCGACGGCAGCAACGTAAGTAGTGGAGCATGCGACAAGGATGCATGCGGATCATGCGGCTCGGATGCAGGAGCTCAGGCGGAGCAGGACACAAGAATTGCCTTGGAGCAGGAGACATGGATGGCCTCGGAGCTGGAGGCATGTATGGCGTCGGGCGAGTTATCGAAGCAGCCAGCGAGGCATCCGTCACGCTCGGACATGGATTTTCATTTTGGCATGTCCGTACTGTTGAACTATATATATTTTTTGCTTTATTTTAAACTATTGAATTTAGACAATTTGTATCGTATCATCGATGTGCATGGATTGCAAGGATTCGAGGTTCATTTGAGGTGTGTGGATGCGCGGCAGCCCATATCAGAGGCCGTCTGGTCGTGTCTACGAACGCGCCCGGACGCGCTCGCGGGCGTATAGGGGGTCGGGTTTGCCAAGTCGGGCCTTAGATGCTCTGAGGGCATTTTGTTTTGTATGGGAGCTCACTAAGATGAGTTGACTGCTTTTTTTCCTTGCGTCAGGCTTTCCTCACTTCTTCTACGTCTTCCTCTTCCTTCATCCCGGTCTATCACCTAGCACCGGTTGAACGGCTTGCCACCATCACCCGTGGCCGATGCCATTATCAAGTCGCTTCGGCGCCCTACCCAATACGAGTCATCTCCTCCATTGAGTTGGAGCCGTTTCGGACGTCCCTCTAAACCCCTCCCCTTCTCCGGCGCCAATGATCATGCCTCACCTCACACCGTCAACTCTCTTACTCTCCTCCAGCGATGTGACGCATCAGCGTCCCCATGAGCTTGGGGTTGCGCGTTCATCCTCTCTATAAGAGTTGACTGAATTGATTAAATTCTTTCCAAATGGTAAGTGCCACACGTGTGGCACTAAGTAACATCGCGCTGACGTTTTTTACAACTAAAATTGCCTAAAAAACAAATGCTTAAAAACCGAAACTTGCATTCAAACAGAAAGTTGTCATGCTTCACAACTAAAGTTGCCATCCTCCGCTAACTAAAGTTGTCATAAAAACGTGAGGGCGAAATTGCTTTGTGCCATAGGATGTGACACTTATTAGGTTTTAGTTATGTAAGGAATAGCAAACACGATTTTTTATTGAAAACCAGAGGCCGGCCTGCTGGCCAGCGATACAAAAACAATGATTAAAGTAGACACATTCTGCCATCGAAAAAAAAGAAGAATGCACACAAAGTTCTGGTCCTGACATCACATCGTCACCATACAACATAACCCCTCCACATTATGAACTTAGCCAAGGGTACGAAAGAACGCTTGCTCGATCGACCCTCGCTTCACACGTACGGCAATGAGAGCCCCATCAGCGGCCCATCTCCTGCATGCCTGGCGGGTTCACGCCGCCGGTGCCCGCGCCGCCGTTGCGGCGCTCGAGGTTGAGCTGCCAGCCGATCTCGGGGTCGTAGCCGCGGGCCTTGAGCTCCTTGTACTCCTGGATGAGCGCGCACGGCTCGCAGCAGTAGTGCACGCAGCAGTCGCAGCAGGGCGCGTCCGGGAGCGCGTACTGGGCGCGCATCTTGGAGCGGTAGGTGCAGGAGTAGATCCAGTGGCACCCCGTGAGCGACGCGAGCAGCACGTAGAGCGCGCCGCTCGTCCCGCAGGACGTCGCGCCCCGGTCCACGATCTCCGCCACCTTGCCGAACGTGATGCACGGGCAGCAGCAAGTCAGGCAACCTGGAATAAATTCATATATATGTATCAGATTTCAGATATGAGTATGTTTCATGGCGATCAAGACATGTATCGTGGAGGAAGATGGTGTGTGCGTGCGTACAGAGGCCGCAGTCGTCCAAGCAGTCGAAGAGGCCGGAGGACCAGGCGGTGGGGGCGCCGGGTGCGCCACCGACGGGGACGCCGGTGGCCGGCTCGGTGCCGGGCTTCATCTTGACGACGGCCGGTGAACTGGAAAGATGTGATGAGCAGATGAGGTGCTTGTGTGTTGGTGGTGTAGCTTGGAGCTAGCTGTTGGTCTGTGCCGGGAATGGGCAAGCTTGGGGTGCTTATATATAGGTCGTGGCCGGGCGGGGGTGGGTAGGAATGCGTGTGCTGTCCCGAACAGTCCAGCGTGTTTATTAGTCCGCAAGCGTTTGATCGGCGATAACCACTAGACCAGGAAAATTAGCCGCCAAATCGAAGCGGCGATTGGCGATAACCACTAGACCGAGAAAACTGTCCGCCAAGTCAAAGCGGCGTTCAATTGGCCCGAAGTAGCCGTATTTAAGCGTCGTTGAAGGTGACATCCCGCTGCCTGGAAGCTCACACCGTAGGGCGTAGACTCATGATCTGATCAATTCTTTAAAAAAAAATACTATGATCTGATCAATTCTACTGCGTCTGGTAAAAAAGGTACTCTCTACTAATTCTTTTAAAATTACTGTTTCTTTAAATTTTCTTTCTGTTCGGGAGAGCAATGACATGGCTAAATACCAAATGCCTACGGTGTGTATTCCCCAAAAGAACAGATACAGCGGTATAACATGGGACCGGAGTGTTTGCATGGTTGGGAAAATGCGATCCAACCCACGGTTGGATGGTTAAAGGGACTGTGGTATTCCTAGCCCATCAGGGTTCAAATCCTGGTGCTCGCATTTATTTCTGGATTTTTGGCGATGTGCATTCAGTGGGAGGAGACGTTCACGTCAACGACGAGGTGACTACGGTGACTTCGTAAATTTCAAGATGATTTGCCGGCTCAGTCTCTCGAAGATGCTCATAGTGATAGGGCGTGCATGTGTGCGTTCATAGGGGTGAATGCATACGCGTGTATATAAGCATTTGCATTTGTACTGTGTTCGAAAAAAAATGGATGGACGCATGTGTTGGACCGGCCGGCCGTTGATGTAGGGGGGCGACCGGGACTTTGGCCTACGTGAGCGCTTGATTTCTTTCTCGAACAATGCTCAACGGCTTGGCTTGTTTATTTTTTGTGGTTTTTTTATTTTTTCGGAGGACTTGGATTGGCTTGTTAACAAGTACTTATTTCTTGGACGTGGATTTTTGGCTCCGGGGAGCATATGCTCTATAATGAACAGTAAAATCAAAATAAATAGTAAGTAAAATTTAAAAATTTCAATTTTTTTTGTAGATGTTCATATTAGTGTGGCAAGTGTTCTTGCCAATTTTCATGTCATATGGGACAGCGATGTTTCATCGATGAAAAAAACAAAATTAAGTGTAAAATTTGAAGGTAACATTTGGCGGTTGACTTGTTTTTTTGTACGTGTCAAAATGCTTATGTTTTTCACCTGTAAATTTGCATGTACCATTTGAATGTGACAATGAACACATATATTTTTTTCAATTTTTTTTGACATTTGTAAAATTCATTTTCAACACACGGGAACATATGCTCCCTAGAGCCAAATTGAATATCCGGTATTTTTTAGAATACCCATAATGGAAAGTAACATATAGAGTACTAACATGTACTTCCTCTGTCCTTCAAAGAGTGTACTTCTAACTTTGTTGGAGGGCCAAACTATCTCCAAGTTTGATCGAGTTTGTGCAAAAATATATAATTGTTTCTGAAAGCAAATAGGTATATGATGAAAATATATTTTATCATGAATCTAATGATACTAATTTGATGGCATAAATGTTGATGTATTATTGTATAAATACGGTCAAACATACAAAAGTTTGACTTTTCAACAAAGTTGGAAGTACACTCTTTAAAGGACAGAGGGAGTATATGTTACTAGTCTAAGTTACTACCTTTATAGTGGGTAGTAACATAGAGGTTTTTATTTATTAGCTTATAGACTCATGTTGTCTTGGTATGTCTGATGTTACTCATGGTATGACTAACTAGCTACTCCCCTTCGTTCTTTAAAGAGTGTACTTCCAACTTTGTTGGAGTGTCAAACTATTTTAATATTCAACCGAGTTTGTGCAAAAATATGTCATTATTTGTGAAACCAAATAGGTATATGATGAAAATATATTTTATCATGAACCTAATGCTACTAATTTGATGGCATAAATGTTGATGTATTATTGTATAAGTACGGTTAAACATAAAAAAAGTTTAACTTTCCAACAAAGTTGAAAATACACTTTTTAAAGAACGGAGGGAGTATGTTACTCAATTTGTCTCTCTCTTCATTAATTAGCCGTAACATCATGTTTTTTGTTTAGGTGGCGTCGATGTTACTACCTATGTTACTCTCACTATGGATAGTCTTAAGAGAAAAGTCTAAAATAAACCTTAAATTTATATTCACAGTCTGAATCGAACCCTGACCTCGAAATCCCTAGAACTAGCACCATGTCCTTTTCAATCCCAGTCGACCTTGGTCGTTTCTCGCTCAACGATCGTCTGGGCATTGGGATTGCTTATTTGGCACAGGATTGAGGGGAAATCATAGGTGTCACGCCCGCGTCCATCCGACATCCCAATTTGTGGCATGGCTCTCGACCCACTCACCGGGATGTTCGGCGATGCGGTGCAGCCGGTGTGGATGAACTTCTTCTGCTGGATGGGAGCATGGTCACCGTGCTCCAGCATGGCACCGACTGCGTGTGGATGCAGGTCTTCCGGGCTAACGCCTGACTGCACGTTCACCTTCCCACGTGCGTGCGCTCGTTCTCAATCTCATTGACTCGCTCGAGGTGCTCACTAACAACGGGTCCAAGAGCGTCGGTACCAGTTGATGACCAATGCCGACCAGGACTAACGTCCATCATGACCATCTATGAGCCGGACTGTTGGCGATGGGGAGCCATGCCGGAACCAGAAATTCAACCATGGGAGTACAACCTACATAAGGAAGCTCCATGGAAAGAAAATGTTGGATTCTCCATTCATCCTGCCATGTAAGTAATCCTGGAGCCCAAACAAGATTGCAGCTGAAAACCACCGGGATTGACCTGGATTACAAAGGGTAGGGTGCCAATTTCAAGGATTTTGAGGCGAGGTTCGCTTTAGACTGGGAATACGAATTCAAGGTTTATTTCGGACGTTTCTATTTAATTAAACTATACCGGACTAGGGTAAAACTAGTCTATGTCCAGCCGCGACGATTCACCATTCCCATGAAATGTCTTCCCTATGTCCTGTGCATCCCACTCGTAGGACTGCCGGGAGCCCCGGAGGATATGCTTCAGCGGGCGGGGAAGAATAGCCTCCCTCCACCTCCGCGAAGCACGCACAAGGGTTGGTTTTTGGGCGGTGGAAGATGGTCGCTGTGGTTGATGCCCCCGATCGCCGGCAAGTCACCGACTGTGTCACCCGGCCACGCGGTGGCAGTGGCCTTCGTGGGACCCAAGCAGCAACGCCCTCCCATGATATACTTTTTCTCGTTGTCCACAGTGGCCGCGGACGTACCGACCTCCATAGACATGGCTTATTTCGCCACTTGCTTGACGCATTGTGATACGTCTTCGTCGTATCTACTTTTCCTCACACTTTTGCTCTTGTTTTGGACTCTAATTTGCATGATTTGAATGAAACTAACCCGGACTGACGCTGTTTTCAGCAGAACTACCATGGTGTTGTTTTTGTGCAGAAATGAAAGTTCTTGGAACTGGACGAAACTTTTTGGTGATTTATTTTACAATAAATAAAAATTACTGGAGCCAAGAACCACCGGAGGGGGTGCCCTGGTTGGGCACGATACACCAGGGCGTGCCACCCCCTCCACGCATGCCCTGGTTGGTTGTGCCCACCTCGGGGCCCCACTGACCCTAATTCCAGCGCTATAAAATCCTATTTTCGGAGAGAAAAATCAGAGAGAAAGTTTCATCGTATTTTACGATACGGAGCCGCCGCCACCTCCTGTTCTTCATTGGGAGGCCAGAGCTGGAGCTCGTTTGGGGCTCCGGAGAGGGGAATCTTTGGTCTTCGTCATCATCAACCCTTTTTCATCGCCAATTCCATGATGCTCCCCACCGGGAGTGAGTAATTCCTTCATAGGCTTGCTGGTCGGTGAGGAGTTGGATGAGATTCATCTTGTAATCGAGTAAGTTTTGTTAGGGCTTGATCCCTAGTATCCACTATGTTCTGAGATTGATGTTGCTATGACTTTGCCATGCTCAATGCTTGTCACTAGGGACCGAATGCCATGATTTCATATCTGAACCGTTTATGTTATCACCATTATATCTATGTTCTTGATCCGATCTTGCTAGTCATATGCACCTATTACGTGTTATGATCCGTAAACCCCGGAGTGACAATAGTCGGGATACTTTCCGGTGATGACCGTAGTTTGAGGAGTTCATGTATTCACTATGTGTTAATGCTTTGTTCTGGTTCACTATTAAAAGAAGGCATTAATATCCCTTAATTTCCTTATGGACCCCGCTGCCACGGGAGGGTAGGACAAAAGATGTCATGCAAGTTCTTTTCCATAAGCACGTATGAATAGTTACGGAATACATGCCTACATTACATTTATAAACTGGAGCTAGTTTTGTGTCGCCCTAGGTTATGACTGTTATATGATGAATATTATCCAACGAGTTCACCGATCCAGTGCCTACGAGTTTTCCACATATTGTTCTTGCTAAGTTACTATTGTTACTGCTACTGTTACACTTGCTACAAAACTATTGCTATCACTGCTACCGTCACTGTTACTGTTGCTATTGCTATCAAAACTATCATACCACTGTGCTACTGATCACTTTGCTGTAGATATTTAATCTCCAGGTGTGGTTGAATTGAACTCAACTGCTAATACTTGCAAATATTCTTTGGCTCCCCTTGTGTCGAATCTATAAATTTGGGTTGAATACTCTACCCTCGAAAACTGTTGCGACCCCCTATACTTGTGGGTTATCAAGACCTTTTTCTGGTGCCGTTGCCGGGGAGCATAGCTATATTTGTTGAGTCACTTGGGATTTATATCAATTGATCACTATGAAGAATCTGAAGAATACAAGACCCAAGATTTTTTCCTCTAAGACGAGGGGAGGTAAGGAATTGCCATCTAGCTCTGTACTCGATTCACCTTCAGTTATGAGTAAACTTGCAACACCACCACATGCTACTAATCCTGATATGTCGCAAGTTATTGATGATGCTACTTCTGCTATGAATGATGCTTATGATGATGCTAGTACCATGCTTGATGATAATGTGCCACTAGGTGAATTTCTTGGTGAACAAATTGCTAGAGCTAAAGAGAATGAAATTACTGAAACTGATGAGATTACTGAAACTGATGAAGTCTTTTAAACTAAGAACTATGAAACACCTAATAGACCTAGCTCTCCTAGATTTGAAATGCCTAAGATACCTGAAGGTTATGTTATGGATGGAGAAATAGCTAGAGAAATCCTTTCTTGTAAGGATAGACATGATCTTAAGAAATTATTATGCAAGTATAAGGAAAAGACTTTGAATGCTAGAATGAAATGTGATCCTAACTTTGCTACTTCACCTATCTTTGTTACCGATAAGGATTATGAATTCTCTTTTGACCCAGAGTTAATTACTTTGGTTGAATCTGATCCTTTCCATGGCTGTGAAACTGAAACTGTAATGGCACATCTTACTAAGCTGAATGATATAGCCACCCTCTTTGGTCATGATGAGAAGATTCGCTACTACTATATTCTCAAATTATTTCCGTTCTCATTAAAGGGTGATGCTAAGATATGGTACAATACTCTTGCTCCTGGTTGTGTGCGTAGTCCCCAGGATATGATTTACTACTTCTCTGAAAAATATTTTCCTGCTCATAAGAAACAAGCTACCTTACAGGAAATATTTAACTTTGTGCAAATTGAAGAAGAGAGTCTCCCACAAGCTTGGGGGAGGCTTCTCCAATTGCCTAATGCTTTGCCTAATCACCCTCTTAAGAAAAACGAAATACTTGATATCTTCTATAATGGACTAACTAATGCTTTTACAGACTTCCTAGATAGTTGTGCTGGTTGTGTTTTCAGGGAACGAACTGTTGAACAAGCTGAGGAACTACTGAATAATATATTGAAGAATTATGATGATTGGCCTCTCCCTGAACCACCACTTAAACCCACTCTGAAGAAGAGGGGTATCTTATTTCTGAGTCCTGAAGATATCCAAGAGGCAAAGAAATGTATGAAGGAAAAAGGTATTAAAGCTGAGGATGTTAGGAATTTACCACCTATTGAAGAAATACATGGCCTTAACACACCACCACCTCCACAATTGGTAGAGGTAAATTCTTTATTAAAGTTTGATGAAAGTGATATCCCGTACAATAAACATCCTAGTCAATGCTTATATGAGTTTGATAACTACATCATGAAACAAGATCACTTCAATGCAAATGATAGGACTTTGCATACCTCTAGTGAACCTGAGATACAAAAACCTCCTAAAGATAATGATGTCTCTATTTCTGATGCTGAAACTCAATCTGGTAATGAACATTCACCTAGTGATAATGAAAATAATAATGATGATGTTCATGAAGATACTCAGCCAAACAATGATAAAGAACCAGATAATGCTGTTGAAATAGAGCCTGTTGTTGATCTTGATAACCCACAACCTAAAAATAAACGATATGATAAAAGAGACTTTGTGGCTAGAAAACATGGTAAAGAAAGAGAGTCATGGGTTCAGAAACCCATGCCCTTTCCACCTAAACCATCTAAGAAAAACGATGATGAAGAATTTGAACGCTTTGCTGAAATGATTAGGCCAGTCTTTTTGCGTACCCGCTTAACTGATATCTTAAAGATGTCACCTTATGCAAAATACATGAAAGACATCATCACTAACAAAATAAAGATACCTGAAGATGAAATCTCCACCATGCTTGCTAATTATTCTTTTAAGGATGGAGTACCTAAAAAACTTGGAGATCCTGGAATACCAACTATATCTTGCTCCATTAAAAGAAATTATGTCATAACTGCTTTGTGTGATTTGGGAGCTGGTGTTAGTGTTATGCCTTTCTCCTTATATAAAAGACTTGATTTGAATAAACTCACACCTACTGAAATATCATTGCAAATGGCTGACAAATCAACTGCCATACCTATCGGTATTTGTGAGGATGTGCCCGTTGTTGTTGCAAATGTTACTATCTTAATAGACTTTGTTATTCTTGAGATGCCCGAGGACGACAACATGTCGATTATCCTTGGTAGACCCTTTTTGAATACTGCAGGGGCTGTTATTGATTGCAATAAAAGCAAAGTCACTTTTCATATCAATGGTAATGAGCATACGGTGCACTTTCCGAAGAAACAATTCCAAGTGAATGGTATAAATGTTATTGAAGAATCTCCGACACTCACTATTGAAAGTTTTCAATTACCTCTACCTACTGCCAAAAAGAAATATGACATACTTATTGTTGGGGATATGCATATCCCCATTGAGGTAACTTAGTGTTTTATGAAAGTTCTTCGGTTTCATGCTAATCGGAAGTGGTTGTTAATAAGACTTGATCAACCTTATTAATGGATCATTTTTGAGAGGTACGAAGTTGAAGAATCTAGTAGGCATAACCTTCTGCTCCCACCCTTTGTTTTCTATTTTACTTAGTCAAATAAAATAAAATGCCATGTTTATCCTGTTTTCTGATTTCTTCGTGCAATAAAAAAATGACCCAAAAATAAAAGTTCTCAGAATGTTCTGAAAATTTGATACAATTTTTTTTCCGAATATGTCTGAATTTCTGGTGCAAATAATATCAGAGGGGGTGCACCTGGTGCCCACAAGACACCAGGGCGCGCCAGCAACCCCAGGCGCGCCCTGGTGGGTTGTGGTTCCCACGTGGGTCCCCTCACTTACTTCTTTAGCCCATGTCATCTCCTACCCCCAGGAAAAAAATAACCATAGCTCTCACTCCCGTGTTCTTGCTCTCAAACCCGCGGATTTCGATCTCTTTGCTCGAAGCTCCATTTCCGAAACTGTTTTGGGGGATTGCTACTTGGTATGTGACTCCTCCATTGCTCCAATTAGTTTTTGATTTAGTGGATTATTTTTAGAATAATTAGCTACTCTTGGTGCTGTTGTAGGTGAGCCTGCATGTTGAATTCTCAGAGTTCTAAGTAGTTTGAATGCTTAATATGACCTCTATGCATCCTTAGGAGTAGTTACTATCAATCTTATGAAGTTTTGTTGACAAAAATTTGGTGTCCCAAAAATATTTCAGAAATTTGTTCGCAAATAAAAATGCAATTCTTTAGGAGTTCTTCGAGGAGGAGGTCCTCGGGGGCCTCATCAAGTTGAAGCTCGGTCCGACAATCTTATGTTGAGCCAAGTGAAGGCTCTATATGAGATGCCGCTACCAAATCATGCTTATGGCCATGTAACAAATTCATGGAAGGTGCGGGTATTAAGGAGGAATTCGAACAATTTATCCACAACGCAGAACTTGCCCCTTCATCGCAGACAAGTGCATTCAAAATCTTGAACTCACAAAAACATTCACCAAGAAATTCAAATATTTTCCTTGTGAGTCTAGAGTTTCATTCAACCTTTATGACCTTCCCTTTACCATGCCTTTAGAATTGTTCTGTGAAGCGTGCAAAATTTCATATTGGGGTTCGCTAGGCGAACCACCAAAGTCTGAGTATGAGTCAATTTTTATTAATCTTTGTTACAGTGAAGATAGAGGAGTGACACAAGGTAGAATAAAAAGCATCCATTTCCCATCAATAGACTACTTTGCACTCTTTAATATCAAATGCATCGTAGGCAAACAAGATTGCAGAATACTGTGTGCCCCTGATTTGAGTCTTATACACACCGCTATAACAGGAGATAAACGTTATAATCTTGGAGCAATTGTTGCTCGGAGATTGCAGCACAATGCTGCTAGTGGTCATTTTTATGGAGGAATTTATGCCTCCCGTGTAGCGAAGAACCTAAATGTAGCACCTTGGCCTAACGATCCCATTTTACCTACTCAGTACTTAGACTTTGAGGCCATGAAACGTCATAGGTTTCTTAAGGGCACAACAACTAATTATACTTACAACTTGAGGTTTAATGAAGATCCCGTTGTACATGTTACTTTGCCTGCTCCTGCTCTCTTTGATTTTCACAGTAGGGGAAGATACTATGTTCTTGAGAGCGAGGCCCGCGCGTACAATGCGGAGGTTGAAGCTGCCAGGTGGGTTGAGGAAGCTGTGCCAAGAACCTCGGTGGACTATCACTCAGACTATTATCCAGGCTACGGATGGTGATTACCAATCTAGGCCAAAAGCCTAAGCTTGGGGGAGTACATATTTCCACCGACATTATATTCATGTTTACACATTTCATTCCAGTTGTCGTTGTCCATACTTTTTCATTATATTATCCATGCTAGATTTATTTTCTTGCTTACTTCTTGCGTGTTTGAAAAACTTTGAGAAAACCCCAAAAATATTTCCTACTTCTTTTCGGCTTTTCTTTCTAGTTTAATTTAATTGTTGTATCAAAAGAAAAACCAAAAAGATTTCTCACTTCTTATTTTATTTGTCGGGAGCTCTCCCGTGTAAATAGTTTTTCTCGTTTTTGTTTTCCCCTCTTTAATTTGCTTTCTTCAAGAAAAACTAAAAACTCAAAAAATATTTCATTGTGTTTCTCTGAAATTCTTTTCCTTTTATTTGAGTCGTACCAAGGAGAAGCCCACGATGAAAATGTTGAGTGGCTCTCATATGCATCATTGTTAATCTAACAAAGAGCCCATGTTACTTTGTTTTCTCCTCTTGAATAAAATGTTTGCAGATTCCAGCTTAGTCCATGACACTTTTGCACTATTATTATTTCCTTATCATTCGGTCGTGCAAGTGAAAGGCAATAATGACGATATTTGACGAAGTGACTGTGGCAGAGAGAAGCGGGTATGAACTCAACTTGTTTTTGTTTTTGTAAATATGTTTAACCTAGTGTCCATGATTCAGCATATTATGATCAAACATGTTTGCAATGACAATTAGAGATTATAGTTGCTCATGCCATGCTTAAGTAGCTAGGAGTGGATAATGATTTATATTGGATGTCAACATGCATTAAAATGATTGTGATGTGGTATGATGATATGGTATCCTCCTCTGAATGTTTCAAGTGGCTTGACTTGGCACATGTTCATGCATGTAGTTGAATCAAAACCAACATAGCCTTCATGATATTTATGTTCATGGTGTCCATATCCTACTCATGCTAGTATTCAATGTTTATTATTCACAATGCATGTTCATGACCGTTTTCGCTCTCTAGCTGGCCGCTTCTCAATCTATTTGCTAGCCTTTGCCTGTACTAAGCGGGAATACCGCTTGTGCATCAAAATCCTTAAACCAAAGTTATTCCAGATGAGTCCACCATATTTACCTATATGCGGTATTACCCTGCCGTTCTAAGTAAATTTGCATGTGCCACCTCTAAAAATTCAAATGAACATCTGTTTTGTGTGCCTGGACCGCTCATGGAGCGACAGGGGGTGGTCAGTATCTTCCATGTTAATTGGGTTATTCTCATGATGAGTGTTTATTCACTCGTCCTTGCACGAGAGGGGCGGTAATAGGGATTCACAGTCCCAAAATCAAAAATTGCAAATAATTAAACAAAACTCCCCCAGGAATGTTGTTGGCATGGACGGTACCCGTGGATTCGGCTAGCCGTGGAGTGTGATTGTTGGTGGAGGGGGAGTAAACATTTACTTTTACCGCTTGGGAACCGCCGCTAATGTGTTTAGCATGGAAGATATTGATAACTCTTGCTCGTAACGTTGACATAAAGGGCGTACCTGCCAATATTATATTTATCTCCGATTTAAGCTTTGAGCTCTGGCACCTCTGCAAATCCCTGTTTCCCTTTGCGAAGGGACTATCTATTTACTTTTATGTTGAGTCATCACCTTCTCAAATAAGCGCCAGACCTGAGAGCACAATTGTCATCATCATGCATTGTGTATAGTTAATGTTGGGTGCAGCATGACTGAATCTTTTCTACCATGAATTACAATGTTTAGTCGCTGCTTGAACTTTGGAGGTGCTCTGCATTTATGTTTTGCGGTCTCAGAAAGGGCTAGCGAGATACAATTATTGTCATATTATATCACGATTGTTTTAAAAAAGTGTTGGCGCTTGAGATATTTTAATATTGCTCGCTAGTTGCTTGGGTCATTGATATGAGTTCATATAATTTGCTGAAAACCTGGGTGCTACTTAAGCATATATATGTAAACAAGAACAAAAGAGTTCGTAAAAGTTTTTCTTTATCACTTTCAGTTTGTCAACTGAATTGCTTGAGGACAAGCAATGGGTTAAGCTTGAAGGAGTTGATACGTCTCCGTCGTATCTACTTTTCCTCACGCTTTTGCTCTTGTTTTGGACTCTAATTTGCATGGTTTGAATGAAACTAACCTGGACTGACGTTGTTTTCAGCAGAACTACCATGGTGTTGTTTTTGTGCAGAAATGAAAGTTCTCGGAACTAGATGAAACTTTTTGGAGATTTATTTTACAATAAGTAAAAATTACTTTAGCCAAGAACCACCGGAGGGGGTGCCCTTGTTGGGCACGATACATGCGCGCCCTGGTGGGTTGTGCTCACCTCGGGGCCCCACTGACCCTAATTCCAGTGCTATAAAATCCTATTTTTGGAGGAAAAAATGAGAGAGAATGTTTCATCGCGTTTTACAATACGGAGCCGCCGCCACCTCCTGTTCTTCATCGGGAGGCTAGATTTGGAGCCCGTTTGGGGCTCCGGAGAGGGGAATCTTTGGTCTTCGTCATCATCAACCCTTCTCCATCGCCAATTCTATGATGCTCCCCACCGGGAGTGAGTAATTCCTTCGTAGGCTTGCTGGTCGGTGAGGAGTTAGATGAGATTTATCATGTAATCGAGTTAGTTTTGTTAGGGCTTGATCCCTAGTATCCACTATGTTCTAAGATTGATGTTGCTATGACTTCGCCATGCTTAATGCTTGTCACTACGGCCCGAGTGCCATGATTTCAGATCTGAACCGTTTATGTTATCACCATTATATCTATGTTCTTGATCCGATCTTGCTAGTCATATGCACCTATTACGTGTTATGATCCGTAAACCCCGTAGTGACAATAGTCGGGATACTTTCCGGTGATGACCGTAGTTTGAGGAGTTCATGTATTCACTATGTGTTAATGCTTTGTTCTGGTTCACTATTAAAAGAAGGCCTTAATATCCCTTAATTTCCTTATGGACCCCGCTGCCACGGGAGGGTAGGACAAAAGATGTCATGCAAGTTCTTTTCCATAAGCACGTATGAATAGTTACGAAATACATGCCTACATTACATTTATGAACTGAAGCTAGTTCTGTGTTGCCCTAGGTTATGACTGTTATATGATGAATATTATACAATGAGTTCACCGATCCAATGCCTACGAGTTTTCCACATATTGTTCTTGCTAAGTTACCATTGTTACTACTACTGTTACACTTGCTACAAAACTATTGCTATCACTGCTACCGTCACTGTTACTATTGCTACTGCTATCAAAACTATCATACTACTGTGCTACTGATCACTTTGCTGCAGATATTTAATATCCAGGTGTGGTTGAATTGACAACTCAACTGCTAATACTTGCAAATATTCTTTGGCTCCACTTGTGTCGAATCTATAAATTTGGGTTGAATACTCTACCCTCGAAAACTGTTGCGATCCCCTATACTTTTGGGTTATCACATTGCTGCCTGCCGAGAGACGGTGTTGGCAAGCTTGGACGTGCGAAGAGGGGATGGCGATGGCGGTGGTGCTGGATCCGGAGGTTTTGCCGGCAAGCCAACCTGTATTGGGCTAGGTTGATGGGTAACCTAGGCCGCTCCAATGCCGGAGAACTCCTATTTTTGCTCGCCGGAGGCCATAGCGGGTGTTGTACCATAAGGAGATGAAGAGAGCGGAGGTGAGGTATGGTTCTTGCCCGGTGCCTAGCCATGTTTATATGTACAGCGAAAGAATGCGAGGAGCCAGCCGAAGAGGTTTTTAATGACGACCGACACAAGAACGAATGTATGGTGCTTGTGGCGCCGAAGTAAGTTCTGCAACGCACGCGTCGATTTAAAGAAGGCATATGGGCTGACGAATGTTGTTTTAATGCGGAGAAAAGGCGTGTGTAGCGGACGAGTAGCCGGCGGTGCTCGGCTGACGAGCTGCTTCAATGCCAGCTTAAGTGAACGGTCACGTCCGCTCTGGATCAGCATGAATGCAGACACCTGCCTTCAGGCGGGAAAGTGCATGCACATGGGATAGGGGTTGTTGGTGGGCCATGATTGTCATAGGCGGGCATGGCAGCGACCTGGACGCCCTCAAAGTCTCTCCTCTAGTTTGTTTCCAGTTCAAGGAAAAAAGTACATCTGAACTGATCTACGCACGGACCGATACAAAAGCGTAATAAATGACAAAAACATGTCTGAACAGCCGATCCGAGATTCCCTTAATTGGAAGCTATAAACAGTTAAGGCTCCTAAGAGTAACTCCATCGCGCCGGCCCATTTCGTCTACGCGTGTCCGTTTGGGTCAAATCAGACATAAAAGCCAGTCCAACGTGCCGACGCATACGGACGCGAGTCCGCTTTTCGTCTGCCGGGCGACCCATTCTAGGCCTAAATTTGTACCTCTTTGCGTCGGCATGGACAAGAGGCCGACGCGTGCGACGCCCGCCTACCCCCCTGGCCAGCCTGTCAATGGCACATAGGCCATTGTCTTCCTCCCATCGACAGCCAGCACCCGGCCGCCCCACCCCCTCGCCGCATGCTACTTGTAAACTGCGTTGGGTTTTTCCCCGAAGAAAAAAGGTGATGCAACACAATATAGGTAAGTATTTCCCTTAGTGAGAACCAAGGTTATCAAACCAATAGGAGGACCAAACAAATTCTCGTCGTCGGCACCTACACACAAAATAGCAAACACCTGCACCCAACGTGAGCAAAATGGTTGTCAAGCCCCTTGAACTTGTTACTTACAAGTATTAAGTAGTGATAGATAGATTATATAAATATAAAATAAAACAATAGAATATAAAGTGCAGCAATATTTTTAGGATTTAGTCATATAATTTGTGAAGACCCGGTGGCCATAGTTTTCGCTAGAGGAGAACCTTCTCTCTCGAAGATAGCATACGGTGGGTAAACAAATTACTGTTGAGAAATTGATAGAGAAGCGCATAGTTATGTAATATTTATTCACGGCAATGGTTATACATATAGGCATCATCTCCATAAGCAAGTAGACCGACGCCTGCCTGCATCTACTAGTATTACTCCACTCATCAACCGCTATCCAGCATGCATCTAGAGTATTAAGTATGAAATAGAGTAATACTTGGAGCAAGGTGACATAATCTAGATAAAGTAAACTCAACTAATATGAATAAACCCCATCTTTTTATCCTTAATGGAAGCAAAACAAATATGTGTCATGTCCCCTACTGTCATTGAGATTGTGCACCGCAAAATTGAACCCATCACAATGCACCACTCCTACTGAAGATAAATCAATCTAGTTGGCCAAACCAAACTGATAGATCGAAGAGAAATACGAAGCTATCATAATCATGCATATAAAAATTCAGAGATGACTCAAATAGTTTTTTTTTGAATAATCTAAATATAAACCCACAATTCATCGGATCAAAACAAACAGACCGCAAAGAGGATTACATCGAATAGATCACTGCGGGAATCGTGGTGAACTTTGTATTGAAGAACATATAGAGAGATATAGCCATCTAGGTTCTGGCTATGGACCCGTAGGTTTGTGGTAGACTACTCACACATTACTATGGGAGCAACAAGGTTGATGTAGAGGCCCTCCGTGATCGATTCCCCCTCCGACAGGGCACTGGAACAGGGCTCCAGATGGGATCACGATGGAACAGAAACTTGCAGTGACGGAAAAAGTGTTTCGGGTGGCTCTCTGGTGTTTTCCAAGTTTATGAGGATTTATAGAGGAGGAGTTAGGTCAGGAAGCGCTAGAGGGTAGCCCCAAGCTATCAGGGCGTGCCTACCCCCCTGGGCGCGCCCTGTTGGCTTGGCACCACCTCGTGTGGTGCCTGGCCTCCTTCCGAAGCTTCCAGGTCTTATTTTTGTTCAGAAAAAATCATCAAAATCTTTCGTTGCATTTGGACTTCGTTTGGTACCGATTTCCTGAACAGCCAAAAACACGCAGAAAACATCAATTGGCACTAGGCACTGGGTTAATAGGTTAGTTCTCAAAAATAATATAAAACATCATATAAATGCATATAAAACATTCAAGAATGATAATATAATAGCGTGGAACAATAAAAAAATATAGATACGTTGGAGATGTATCACCGCCGCCGCCAAGTTCTGGTGCCCTCGCCAGTCGTCCGCAGCACACCCCCATCGAACGTCACCAGCACCACCTCCTTGTCGCCGGGCCACTGCAGTTTCCCCCGACGTCGCGGCTAACATCCCCTTTGCCCCAAGCGCCCCCGGCCAGTTTCTTCGACGATGCCGCCACGCTCGCCCGACGTCGCTACGGACTGCTACCAGGTCGAGGGGAGGCGCGTGGCTCTTCACCGGCCAGCTTCTTCAACGACGCCCGCAAGTTGTTCGATGGTTTGCCCGCAAGGTACAAATGGACTCCGCCAACGAGCTCTTTTTCCACAATTGCGTTTGCGACTTGGATGATTCTTCATCCGGCGTTGAGGAGATTGTGGTTGTTATGTTGGTCGTCCATGACCACCTTAGTAGACAGCGGCCGTTGTTCTGGGGCTCGATCCTGGGGCACACTTCGGTGTTGAATCACAACCGAGAGAGCGGCCATTGTCTATTCTGGAAGGACTACTTTGACACACCTAACCCGTTCTTTAAACGTCACTTATTCCGGCATCGTTTCCGTATGGCTAGGCATGTTTCCGTACGGCTAGGCATGTTTTCAAACTATATAAAATGTTTGTTTTTTGTTTGAATTATGTACACTAATGTCAAATTTACATATGTTTGAGAAAACTTAGTAGGCCAGCCGCCAGGACGAAAATGCGTCTGCGCGTTGAACGGTCGGCCGACCCAAACGCAAAGTGGACGGCCGACGAGCAAGAGACTGATCCAAACAGACAAAAAATAGACAAAACGCGTGTCCGTTTGAATCGACGCGTTAGAGTTGTTCTAACGTCTCCCTTAAAAACAGGCACGCATGACAGCTACGTGGAGAGGAGTTAGCGATCCTCAAGACCATGGTTTAGTTACAAATAGACCTAATACACACAGGATACATATACATGCAATGGTGCGTTAACAGTAGACTTATGGACGAGCACATCATTTTATTTTCATGAATAATTTGAATATTGCTCACTACGCCTAGCACAGGGTTAAAATGGAATTGGAATTGGAGACAGACATACACATTTGTTCTCAATGATTTGAAGATTGCTCATCATGGTTAATACTAGAAGTATTGAGCGTGCTTTGCTGCGCAGCTGGTACTATTGGTTTTCGTAATTTTCTTACTCCTATTTCAAAATATTATATGGATTAGTTCTTGAAAAGTGAAACCTCTTTTAAGTCCGATCAAATTTGTAGAGAAATATATCAATACTCATAATATCAAATCGATGTCATTAGATTCATCATGAATAGAATTTTCATATTGTATTTATTTAGTATTGTGGTTGCCGATATTTTTGGCTTCGAACTTGGTTGTGTTTAAAATATACACATTATATTTTGGAACGGAGAGAGGATTTGCTTTGGCGGGTTGGGAAGATGGTATAGTGTGTTTTATTTGTATAATAATGCGATGTTTTGGTGGGTCTTTCACGATGTGGTTATGCGTTTATCTGCTAATCAATCAAAACTTATGTGGGAAAATTATGTACGTTGACGTCTGATGTGTTATATTGATGCTACAGTATCACATGTTTGCGTTTCCTTTTTCTAGATGGCAAGAGTGTGCATCAGACTAATATGTTTTTATAGTCCGGTTGCTGTCGATCGATTTGAGAAAAATCATTGACCTAGTCAGAATGTGAACCATATTCAAAGTTGAATAACTTTAGGAATTAGAGAGCTAGTGAATTAAATGAATACAATAAAAGTTTTTTTATAAATTGTTGACCCGCACTACACCACGGTAGAGTTTAGGTGACACACTTGTGTGGGTAAAGGTCCACCATTCTTTACAGAAGATCTGTCGGCGTAGTTCTTAAGCTTTGTCCTCGGATCATGTGTCGGGAGAGGTATGACATTGTGGACAAACTATGTGTCGGCAACCACATAGCAACGACGCATCAGTCGGCAAGTACTTAGCAACATCTTGTCTGTCGGTACATGTGTGGGCCGTGACAGATTTTCTGTCAGCGTAGGTATGTGCTTAGGGACATCAATATGTCGGCGTATATAAGTTATATGGACGCCAATAAAGTGTCGGCGTAGGTGTACACGTGTCAAGCAATTAGACCTTGAAATTTTTGGCGGCTGATTTAGGCGCGCGACCGAGAAATTTGGGCTACGCGCGGCCCAAATTTGACCCACACTCCTAAGAGCATCTTCAGCCACGACTTGCAAATCTGGCCCATCAAACACCCGCGGACACGCCCGGTCAGTGACCGGGCGTGCCCGTTTTTCACCCCTACTTTTTCGTCCGTGCAGCCGCATCTCTCATATTTTTCCTCATATGTCCGGTCACTTGCACGTGATTGGTGGAGAAGAAGAGAGAGAAAGAAAAGAATGAATAAAGAAAGAGAAAAGGTGGTCCGGGGTGGGGTCGCGTCCTACGTGGCGGACTGACCGGGCATGACCGGGAGCGTCCGCGACCCCTCATATTGTACTCATATTTGAGATGAATATGAGGGGTGCCGGTCAGTCCGGGCATTTGAGATGGGTATGAGGGGTTCGTCTGGGTCGCTTTTTCATGACCGGTCAGTGACCGGGCTGGCTGCCCGGGCGTTTGAGGAGAGTATGAGGAGTCCGGCTGTAGATGCTCTAATATCCCAAAAATCTGAGACCCAACCCAAATACACCAGCTCCATCCCCACATCCCCTCCGCCGTCGCCCTCTCACGCCACACCCGCCGTCGGCAATGATGGCGTCCTCGTCCCGATGCTGCCTATTGATGTCTACTACGCAACCTTCTTCTTCTAGACTTGTGTTGGGCCTCCAAGCGCAGAGTTTTGTAGGACAGTAGCAAATTTTCCTCAAGTGGATGACCTAAGGTTTATCAATCCGTGGGAGGCATAGGATGAAGATGGTCTCTCTCAAACAACCCTGCAACGAAATAACAAAGAGTCTCTTGTGTCCCCAACACACCCAATACAATGGTAAATTGTATAGGTGCACTAGTTCGGCGAAGAGATGGTGATACAAGTGTAATATGGATGGTAGATATAGGTTTTTGTAATCTGAAAATATAAAAACAGCAAGATAACTAATGATAAAAGTGAGCACAAACGGTATTGTAATGCTTAGAAACAAGGCCTAGGGTTCATACTTTCACTAGTGCAAGTTCTCTCAACAATACTGACATAGTTGAATCATATGTAAATCCCTCACGTGCGACAAAGAGTTCACTCCAAAGTCACAAATAGCGGAGAACAAACGAAGAAATTATTGTAGGGTACGAAACCACCTCAAAGTTATCTTTTCCGATCAATCTTATGAGCTATCCCTATAAGTGTCACGAACAGCCCTAGAGTTCATACTAAAATAACACCTTAAGATACACATCAACCAAAACCCTAATGTCACCTAGATACTCCAATGTCACCACGAGTACCCATGGGCTTGATTATATGATATGCATCACACAATTTCAGATTCATCATGTTCAATCCAACACAAAGAACATCAAAGAGTGCCCCAAAGTTTCTACCGGAGAGTCAAGACGAAAACGTGTGCCAACCCCTATGCATAGATTCCCAAGGTCACGGAACCCGCAAGTTGATCACCAAAACATACATCAAGTGGATCAATAGAACATCCCATTGTCACCACGGATATCCCATCGCAAGACATACATCAAGTGTTCTCAAATCCTTTAAAGACTCAATCCGATAAGAAAACCTCAAAGGGAAAACTCAATTCATCGCAAGAAGATAGAGAGGGGAAAACTCCATATGATTTATCTATATTAATAAAGCTCGCGGTACATCAAGATCGTGTCATCTCAAGAACGTGAGAGAGAGAGATCAAACACATAGCTACTGGTACATACCCCAGCCCCGAGGGTGAACTACTCCCTCCTCATCATGGATACCGTCGGGATGATGAAGGGGCCCACAAGCCAGGGGGGCGCGCCCTAGGGGGGGCGCCCCCTAGGCTTGTGGCTGCCTCGGGACTCCTCTCCGACATCTTTTTGCTCCAGTATTTTTATATTTTCCAAAAATATTCTCCGTAAATTTTCAGCCCATTCCGAGAACTTTTATTTCTGCACAAAAAAAACGACACCATGGTAGTTCTGCTGAAAACAGCGTCAGTCCGGGTTAGTTCTAATAAAATCATACCAAAATCATATAAAATTATTGTAAACATGGCATGAGTACTTCATAAATTATAGATACGTTGGAGACGTATCAGCATCCCCAAGCTTAATTCCTGCTCGTCCTCGAGTAGGTAAATGATAAAAGAAATAATTTATGAAGTGTGAATGCTAGCAAGTGCACAAGTTTGATCAATGATAATTCCAATCACTTTTTCTAGCATCAATATAAACCATAAACAATATCTCATCTCATAAAACTTCTCATGATCAAGTAACAAGGTATTCACATGTTAAAGTATAGACCAGAAAGTTTCTTGAAAACTAACGAACCATATTCCTAGTCATCGAACAATTGCAATTCATCTTATTTTCAGGAAGGGTCTATGTAAGAGCTTTGATTTAGCAAATTCCACATACTCAACTATCATATAGTCTTCCATGATTATTGACACTCAAAACATATTTTTAGAACAAATAGCATCCATCGAACACAGAGAAAGATAGGGGCTTAATGTTTCGCCTCCCAACTTATTTATCATCTAGATAATTGTCAACAATAATAATTCATGATCAAATATATTTGTGTGGATATATATGTCTAGATCATTCCCCAACACATGACGCTTGCCAAGAGAAAAAGGCGAAATAGAGGAAGTGGTGAAGATCACCATGACTCTTGCATAAAGGTAACTACTAGAAAGTAAAAGATAAGCCCTTTGCAGAGGGAAGCATTGACTTGCAAAGGTGCCAGAGCTCGAGCTTTTAAAACAGAGATGAATAATAATTTTGAGCGGTATGCTTTCATTGTCAACATAACAACCGAGAGATCTCGGTATCTTCCATGCTAGATACATTATAGGCGGTTCCCAAACAGAATGGTAAAGTTTTTTACTCCCCCTCCACCAATCAATCACACTCCACGGCGAGCCGAATCCACGGGTACCGTCCATACAAACAACAATCTTGGGGGAGTTTACTTTCATTATATTTTGATTTGATTTTTGAGCATGGAACTGGGCATCCCGAATACCAGCCACTTTCTCGTAAATGATAGTGAATCAACACATATCGTGAGAATAACCCACCTAGCATGGAAGATACTGACAGCCCCTAGTCACTATATGAGCAATTCGGGCATACAAAACAGAATATTATTTGAAGGTTTAGAGTTTGGCACATGCAAATTTACTTGGAATGGCAGGTAAATACCGCATATAGATAGGTATGGTGGACTCATATGGAACAACTTTTGGTTTAAGGGTGTTTGGATGCACAAGTAGTATTTCTACTTGGTGCGGAAGTTTTGGCTAGTATGAGGTGGAAGCAAGCGCTACATGTTGGAGGATCCATAACAATATAACTTCTATACAAATATACCCAAACATAGCTCATTAAGTTGTCTTCCTTGTCCAATTTTAACTAATTTGCTCGAGTTTGAAAATAATTAATGAACTCACAATCATAGAAGATGTCCAAGATAGTATATTTATATGTGGAATCTCTCTTCCTTCGATATTCTTTCATGAATTGTTCAAGTGACCAATGCGGTGTTTGCTAACTTTCAATAAATTTTACCACCTATACTTATTATGTGTGAAGTCATTACTCCCCATGGGATAAGTATATGAAGCATATTTAATTTCAGATTTATGATATTCAATTCATTCAACCATTTACTCATAGGATATAAGTGAAGCACGAGAGTGAATGACAAACTACTCCAAAAAGATATAAGTGAAGATCAATGCGTAGTCAACAATTAAATAACTATGTGAAGACTCTCTCATATAAGAATTTCAGATCTTAAGTACTTTATTTAAACAGCAAAAAAAAATGACATTCCAAGGATAGCACATATCATGTGGACGAATAAAACTTTAGGCTCAACATAGGCTAACCGATAATTGTTGATGAAGAGATGTGGGATGCGTAGCATCCCCAAGCTTAGATGCTTGAGACTTCTTGAAATATTTACTTGGGGTGCCTTGGGCATCCCCAAGCTTGGGCTTTTGTATCTCGTTCAATCCTCTCATATCATGGTTTCACCTATTATCAAAAACTTCATCCACACAAAACTCGAAAAGAACTCGTGAGATAGGTTAGTACACATAATAATAAATCAACTCTTTATGTACTGCCAAGACAAGTTGCATAATAATTTCAAACATCATATACTGTTTACTATCGTTTCCACAATTTATATCTACCAATATAGGCTATGGAAACTAGAGGATAAGTAGATAACGAAACTATGACAGCAATCTGTCCAAACATAACAGTCTGTAGAAATTTATGAAAACAGTGTACTTATGTAACTCAAAACATTATGAAAATTTAGGACATGCTAAATAATTTATATGACATCACTGTGTAAAAATTTCAGAAAATTTCCACGTTCCAGTAAAATATGAAAATTCAAACACTACAGCCAAAGTTTCTGTTTTTACACAGCACTCATCAAAACATGCAATGCAAGCATCCTAAGGCAATTCTTGGAACTTTTTATTGAAAAACAAGATTATAAATAACACCTAACATAGAACAAGAAAATAAAATGATGCTCCAAGCAAAACTCATATTATGTGACGAATAAAAATATAGCTCCAAGTAAGATATACCGATAGTGTTGAAGATGAAAGAGGGGATGCCTTCCGGGGCATCCCCAAGCTTAGACGCTAGAGTCTTCCTTGAATATTACGTTGGGGGTGCCTTGGGCATCCCCAAGCTTAGGTTCTTGTCACTCCTTATTCTCCTCATATCGGTGTCTCACCCAAAACTTGAAAACTTCAATCACACAAAACTTAACGGAACTTCGTGAGAAGGGTTAGTATAATAAATAAAGATAATTCACTTAGGTACTGTCAAGACAAGATTCATAATTGTTACCACATCATACCTATTGTATTCTATCATTCCCATAATTTATATCACTCAATATAAGCTATGGAAACACTAAAACAAGCAAACTATGCATGCAAAACAGAATCTGTCAAAAACAGAACAGTCTGTGAAGATCTGTAGTGTAACCATACTTACCTGTCTCTAAAAATTCTGAAATATTAGGAAAACCTGAAGAATTTGTATATCAAGACTTTGTAAAAAATTCAGATCATTATCACTCTCCAGTAAAAAATGAATATTCCTGTGCTGGAGTCAAAAGTTTCTGTTTTGGTTCAGTATCAATTATACTCATCTTGTGAGTCATCCCAAAGGCTTTACTTGGCACTTTATCTACTATCTACTAAAAGAAAAATACGTGTGAAAAATAGAGAAATTAAGTAGAAAATCCCACAATAATCAGAAACATCCGGCCATTGGTTTAACACACGATAAAACAACATCCGTTAAATTTCCGTAATATCTATTTCACATTGAAGTTGAGATAAATAACCCACCTATGCCATTATACATTATTATAGGGAAAAACGTTTCATCAGCCATAATCTACATTCTACTCTATTGAGATCGTTCTTTCCCTTTCCTCAAAAAAAAAGAGATCGTTCTTTCCCCATTAAACAAAAAGAAAAAGAGATCGTTCTTTCTTTTCCCATCTATATAATGAAAAGAGATCGTGAGCTTAAAAAAAGATCGTTCTTTCCCATCTAAAGAAAGGAGATCCGGAGCTTTAAAAAAAGGAGATCATAAAAAAAGATCGTTCTTTCCCATCTAAAGAAAGGAGATCCGGAGCTTTAAAAAAAGGAGATCATAATTTTCTTTCCTTTACTCCCTCACGACTGGAGGTGATGTCGTTCTGCAAGAGGGTCAATTCCACGGGACTGGCGGTTGGCACTGATGGTGTTGTTCATGGGAGGATGGAGACAATGTATAATCCCGCACACCCATCCGACGAACGACGACGACGAACAAGGTCTAGATATGGACCTATCTTATGATGCATCTTATCATACTCGCAGACATGAGACCTCCACGATCATTCCTCATCTCTCCCTCACCCACCAATACGCTCTCCCCAGCCACAACATCATCGCCTTCTCCTCTACATATTCACATGTTTTAGCACGGGTAGGATTAAGCGTACCTCTGGTCGTCGTTTTCTTTGAATCACCATTATATTACTTGATCGTTTTATTTCGAGTTGCAGTCAGCAAGTTGATAATACACGGTTATGTTTATTGCAAAGCAAAGGTACAGTATGGTTTGGTTAGTTAGGTTTCTGATTTCAGGCAGATAAGCTAATAAATAATGTGTGTTGATACATGCATCATGGCAATATATTTGCAATAAATTTGTCTAAATCCATCATACTAATCTTCATAGTGTGTACTCTGTTAGAACGATGCATTGGCTACAATCAGAACTAACTGCATTGGCATATATATGTAATTCAAAGGAAGAAGAAAATTCCGATCTTAAAAATTTGTCAGATATAATGGTTTGTGTACAAGCATATCCATCTTTTTTGCTGAATTCAGGGCTATAGTACAGGAAAGGACAAGATCTACATTGCCAGGATTATCCTGTTGGATTCAAGGGCATAAGGGGTGAATTGTTAAGATATGTCGATAAAAAATACGCCCACAAGTTGCAAGAGGTTCATGATTTATTTTTCTATGAGAAACATGCCCACAAGTCTGTATCACTCATTGATTTTAATGGTAATTAGTTCCAGGTCAACAAAGGTGTTCCTCAGTAGGTAATGCATAATCGTGTTGAAGTCCATCAGAAGGTCCACGGTCTCGGTATTTTTGTCGTAAAATAGGTCCTTACAGTATTTATTCCGATCATCTTTCTGATGTTGCACATCTGTCAGGTAAACAGTCTGTGCCACAACAACAATTATATTTCAGAAAAGGCGCAGTACGTAAAATGATTTTCTTAATGGAGTTTCTCTTTGTTAGAGTTCATTATCAGGTTTGAATATCCGCCTGAAGTCCAGCGTTGGTCTTCTCTAATTGCAGAGCTCATGTTAGCGTGGGCAAACTCCTTACAAATTTATAGTTATCATATACGACATTTAATACCAGAACAATTTATGCATCAACTAGATAATGGATATTTCATATGAATTCTTAGGCATATGATGTATGAAGAAATTATTCTAAAACAAGCCAATATATTTCTTGCATCCTACTCAGCCTTCTCTTTAGCTAAAATGTCGTCGAAAACAACTAGGTATGATGCAGTTGTTACATTGTGTTTTTCTCTCTTAGTGCCTAATTTAGTTATGGCGCAAAGCGGTTGAAAGTATATTTACCGTCTCCCTAGCTCTGACTTCTAATGTACCACAAATATCATGGATAACTTGCTTGATCCTGATCCTTTGACAGCTAAGCTAAAAATGGAAGATTTACGAGACAAGGCATGATATCGCTTCTTAATTACCCAATACATACTACTATCAAACATTAGATACATTATGCAGCTATAAATGGCAACCACATTATGCCAAACACCATCAAATCTAATTGTATGATTGCTCTACCATATCAGTTTTTTGTACTCTCAAATTCTTGGTTTTTTGAATTGAATGTTCAGATGATTTTTTTTGTAGCATATCTATCAACATGAAGGAAAGGGCTTAGCAAAACCTTAAGCAAAATGGAAGACGTGTCAGAAAATACCTACACAAAATATCAAAGTACAGGATGGGACATGCATGTACGTTATGCCTATTATGTTCTATTCCATTGAGTTTTCTATTTCGGTAATTTAGGCTGAAAATATAGCTTCAAGTTCAATCCACATTGGACCAAAGACAACTTTCTCCATATATTAATAGGAACATGATAATGATATATTAGCTGCACAAATACACTTCCTATACATTACATATCTCCTTGTAATGATTATGTGAATCAAACATAAGTCAATGCAAACATTTTTTTGTGATAGATATACATCAAATAATAGTAAAAAGAATCTCCTGGAGCTGGTCGAATTATGATAAAAACCTGTACCTCTGAAATTTTAGGTAGATCAAATCTCAAATCCTTCATCTGCACCATATATGTTTTTCGAAGTCTAGGTAAGTAATTCTACATTTCTTCTTGATAAGTACTATCCTTCATTTATTCTAGACTTCTAGGTGTCTTATCTTTATGGAAATGTTTCGACGGTTAGGTAATAGTGGCATGCTTTTGTGCTTAATTTGTTATGTTTTATGTTAGTTTGCACCTTCTTACAAAAATGGTATGGAGGCCACTATAGCGTATTTCAGGTTACTATATAAACGAATGCATTATGAGATGTTTTAAAATGATTAATTTGTTTATTGTTAAAAATTCCATCCAACCACAGGATGCACTTCATTTCTGTACATTATGTCAATGAGGGTGGACTCATTTTTGGATTAGGGAAGGGATCGAAGAAGGGATCTAAGCACAACAGATGTCATACACTTCAGGGATTGCTCAATCAACCAGAAAAGATGGCTAACGAAGGTTGCTTGATTATTATGTAAGGAAAAGGAAATTACTCATACTAAGAAAATAAATATTAATGTATCCAACAGTATGAATGAGGGCAAATATTTAGGATAATAGTGCTAGCCCTCGCATTTGCGAGGGCCACCTTGCTAGTTGAAATAAAAGGCACAAAACATGATTACTACAGTAGCTTAATCATGTGAACACACAAAAACAGAAAGTAAAAGTGTTGGGTTGTCTCCCAACAAGCGCTTTTCTTTAATGCCTTTTAGCTAGGCATGATAATTTCAATGATGCTCATATAGGAATAATAATTATAACATGCAAAAGAGCATCATGAATCTCATGACAAGCACATTTAAGTCTAACCCACTTCCTATGCATAGGGATTTTGTGAGCAAATAATTTATGGGAGCAAGAATCAAATAGCATAGGAAGGCAAAACAAGCATAACTTCAAAACTTTGAACACATAGAGAGGAAACTTGATATTATTGCAATTCCTACAAGCATATACTCCTCCCTCATAATAATTTTCAGTAGCATCATGAATGAATTTCACAACATAACTATCACATAAGGCATTATCTTCAGGATCCACAAGCATAGAAATTTTTTCACTCTCCACATAAGCAATTTTATTCTCATCAATAGTAGTGGGAGCAAACTCAACAAAATAACTATCATGTGAAGCATAATCCAATTGAAAATTAAAATCATGATGACAAGTTTCATGGTTATCATTATTCTTTATAGCATACATGTCATCACAATAATCATCATAAATAGGAGGCATGCTTTCATCATAATAAATTTGCTCATCAAAACTTGGGGGACTAAACATATCATCTTCATCAAACATAGCATCCCCAAGCTTGCAGCTTTGCATATCATTAGCATCATGAATATTCAAGGAATTCATACTAACAACATTGCAATCATGCTCATCACTCAAAGATTTAGTGCCAAACATTTTAATAACTTCTTCTTATAACACTTGAGCACAATTTTCCTTTCCATCATTTTCACGAAAGACATTAAAAAGATGAAGCATATGAGGCAACCTCAATTCCATATTATTTTTTGTAGTTTTCTTTTATAGACCAAACTAGCGATAAAACAAGAAACTAAAAGATTCAATTGCAAGATCTAAAGATATACCTTCAAGCACTCACCTCCCCGGCAACGGCGCCAGAAAAGAGCTTGATGTCTACTACGCAACCTTCTTCTTGTAGACTCGTGTTGGGTCTCCAAGCGCAGAGTTTTGTAGGACAGTAGCAAATTTCCCTCAAGTGGATGACCTAAGGTTTATCAATCCGTGGGAGGCGTAGGATGAAGATGGTCTCTCTCAAACAACCCTGCAACCAAATAACAAAGAGTCTCTTGTGTCCCCAACACACCCAATACAATGGTAAATTGTATAGGTGCACTAGTTCGGCGAAGAGATGGTGATACAAGTGTAATATGGATGGTAGATATAGGTTTTTGTAATCTGAAAATATAAAAACAGCAAGGTAACTAATGATAAAAGTGAGCACAAATGGTATTGCAATGCTTAGAAACAAGGCCTAGGGTTCATACTTTCACTAGTGCAAGTTCTCTCAACAATACTGACATAGTTGAATCATATGTAAATCCCTCACGTGCGACAAAGAGTTCACTCCAAAGTCACAAATAGCGGAGAACAAACGAAGAAATTATTGTAGGGTATGAAACCACCTCAAAGTTATCTTTTCCGATCAATCTTATGAGCTATCCCTATAAGTGTCACGAACAGCCCTAGAGTTCGTACTAAAATAACACCTTAAGATACACATCAACCAAAACCCTAATGTCACCTAGATACTCCAATGTGACCACGAGTACCCATGGGCTTGATTATACGATATGCATCACACAATTTCAGATTCATCATGTTCAATCCAACACAAAGAACTTCAAAGAGTGCCCCAAAGTTTCTACCGGAGAGTCAAGACGAAAACGTGTGCCAACCCCTATGCATAGATTCCCAAGGTCACGGAACCCGCAAGTTGATCACCAAAACATACATCAAGTGGATCAATAGAACATCCCATTGTCACCACGGATATCCCATCGCAAGACATACATCAAGTGTTCTCAAATCCTTTAAAGACTCAATCCGATAAGAAAACCTCAAAGGGAAAACTGAATTCATCACAAGAAGATAGAGAGGGGGAAACTCCATATGATTCATCTATATTAATAAAGCTCGTGGTACATCAAGATCGTGTCATCTCAAGAACATGAGAGAGAGAGATCAAACACATAGCTACTGGTACATACCCTCAGCCCCGAGGGTGAACTACTCCCTCCTCGTCATGGAGACCGCCGGGATGATGAAGATGGCCTCCGGTGATGGTTTCCCCCTCCGGCAGGGTGCCGGAACGGGCTCCCGATTGGTTTTTCGTGGCTACAGAGGCTTGCGGCGGCAGAACTGCCGATCTAGGTTTCTTTCTGGGGGTTTTGGTATTTATAGGAATTTTTGGCGTCGGGCTCACGTCAAGGGGGTTCCCGAGGGGCCCACAAGCCAGGGGGGCGCGCCCTAGGGGGGGGCCTAGGCTTGTGGCTGCCTCGGGACTCCTCTCCGGTATCTTTTTGCTCCAGTATTTTTTATATTTTCCAAAAATATTCTCCGTAAATTTTCAACCCATTCCGAGAACTTTTATTTCTGCACAAAAAAAAAACGATACCATGGTAGTTCTGCTTAAAACAGCGTCAGTCCGGGTTAGTTCTAATAAAATCATACCAAAATCATATAAAATTATTGTAAACATGGCATGAATACTTCATAAATTATAGATACGTTGGAGACGTATCATCTATCCCCCATTCCTTCTGTCGCCGGTGAACTTGCTGTCATCCTCGTGCTCCCCCCTATGCTGTTGTCACCGCCATCCTTGCACACTGATGTGCGGCCATGCCCCACACCCCTCTTCCATCCCTGCGGCCAACGGGGTCGCGGCTGCCAATAGCTCCGACGCCGACCTCGGTCCGTCAGCCACCCTAACCCCCGACCGCGAGATCCACATCCCCGGCCCCTGCTTCGGTCGCCGCCGCCCCTTTTTTCTCCTGCAAAGCCCCTTCTCCAGATCCATCGGCCGTAGGCCCGATTCATTGGTGGGCGGCCGGTGGCCTTCGAGGCGCATTCCCCGTCTTGTGCTAGGTGCCACATGCCTGGTCGCTGGTCGTCCTCACAATAGCTCTCGGTTCGGTGCTTACCCCCTCCTTCTTCATGTACGCAGGCCAGAGGAACTGGTGTTTGCTAGGTAAGGGCCGATGTGGGATCCCCAATTTATCTTCTTTCCAGTTGTTCTTTCAAACATGAGCAACACCCTGTGTCTCTCATAGATGGAACTACTTGTTTGCTGCAACCTGTGAGCTGTATTGTTGGTAGCAACGTTGGAGTGATTGAACATGTTGTTAGTTTGTCAGCCCCTTTGTTTAAGATTAGGCTATGGCATTACAAAGGTTACTTGTTGGATCTGTGGTACTACTGAGAAGTACGTAATCGAACCTTATTTTATTTTAGTTTCTAATTTGTTGGTCAAAGCTATGGTTACAGGGTTGGGTCTTGGATAAAGTGGTCTGATTAGAAATAAAATTCATAGATTATGGTGGGTAGATTAGTAGCCCTTGGATAAAGTGGTCTGATTGGAAATAACCTGAAGCCACCTTCTCCACGTGTGCTACCAGTACGTCCGTAGCGGTAAAAATCTCCCCCGGCCGTGTGCTATGTCGCTTGAGGCTCGACCAGTTCCTCTGCTTAAGCGACACCACCCAAGATCCTACTAAATCGATCTTGCTCTACTAATCTGTCCACCATAATATATGAATTTTTCATCAGGGTCCGTCATGCGTCTCTTGCAAGACAAAAAGAACATATCGATGGTGTGTGGGAAAGGATGACATGCAAGCGCTTGCGCACAGTGGGATAGCAGATTCAGACTCATTTACTTTGTTCTTCCCTTAGTAGTTCTCCATGTACTCCGGTGCTTATCCACTAGTAGAAAATAGGCCTTCCGTTTAACCGTTTAGTCCCGGTTTGGCTTTGGCCCGGGACTAATGTGACCATTAGTACCGGTTCCAACGGCTAGGAGCGGTCGTGGGGAACGGGCACCATTAGTCCCGGTTCATTTGGAACCTATAGTCCCGGTTTGTATCACAAACCGGGACTAAAGGGGTGGTGGCAGGCTGGTGTCAGCCTGGGGCCCCCACGAGCCCTTTTAGTCCCGGTTTGTGATACAAACCGGGACTATAGGTGGACCTTTAGTCCCGGTTTGTATAACCACCCGGGACTAAAGCTTTCCCTATATAAACCCTTCGTCCAGCCCGACTCCATTTCTCTGTTTTCTCCATTCGAATTCCCCTCTCTGTTCCTCCCGTAGCTCGAGCTCCTCCCTCCATTTTTGCCAAGATTTGTCAAGATTTGAGGCACCCCAATCCATCCAAGTGTCCACAAAGGTTAGCAACTTTGTCCTTTCATTTCTTATTGCTAGATCAGCTCGTGCAATGCTTTATAAGTATAGTGATTTGTGGGTTTTAGTTTGGGTGTAATTATGTGGTAGTTTTTTTGATTTATATGCAATTTGATCTCAAATTAACTCCTTAGTTTGCATATGTGTAGGTGTGGTTTACTTAATGTGCCTTCCCGTCCCTGTCCTAACCACCGTCGATCGCCCGCACCGTCCCGTCGCCGGCATCACCTTGGTGAGCCTCTTCTTGTGTTCTTATCATTTTTATTCAAAAAATCATATTTGTATGATTTAGATAGTTCCTTGCATCATTTTCTTACTTGTATGATTGTTGTTATATATAGTGCCATGGTTATGATATCCGTGCCCGTCGGCCCTCGTCCGGTTTACGATTCGGATGTGGTATATTCTCTTTTATAACTATTTGTTGCATTTCGTGTTAATGACAATTATGCCCATCAAGTTGACATAGATATTTTTATCTAGGAGGTAGTTGAACCGGAAATGCCAACCGACCCTATTGTCGAGAAGTTAAATTTAGTTGAAAAAGAAAACGAGGATTTGAAAGGAAAATTGAAAAGAGTTGAAGAAGAGAAGATGAAATTGGAGTTGTACGTTGTTGATGTCGTCGATGATCACAAGATCAAGATGGATGCAATGCGCTTGAAGATTAGAAAGATTAGAAAATATGCCATTAATAAAGAGGCTTGGTATCATTATGCTGTTGGATCAATTGCTACCTTAGTTTCGATTCTGATCGCATTTGTTGTTGCATTTAAATGTTTTATCTAGATAGTTGTATGTTGTTTTATGAGAAAATAAGTGTTTATGAACTTTATGTATGAACTTGTATTAATTTGGTCTTTTCGGTGTTGTGTAATGAAGATGAACCGGCAATGGATGTACGATGACCGACGCTCTCCCCAGTTCATTAATGGCGTGCAGAGTTTTTTGCGTGCGGCTGAGGCAAACAAGCGGGATGGTTTTATGTGTTGTCCATGTGGTGTGTGTAAGAATGATAAGACTTACTCTAGCTCAAAACAGATTCACGTCCACCTGTTTACGTCCAGTTTCATGTCCGGCTATAATTGTTGGACAAAGCACGGAGAAAGAGGGGTTCTGATGGAAGAGAATGAAGAAGAACAGGATGACGACAACTATCCTGCGTGTCCTGAATATGATGGTACTACAATGGGGGGAGATAATGAAGAAGAAGAAGCTGAGGCATCATTTGAACCCGCTGATTATCTTGGTCGGGTCATTGCTGATGCAAAGAGAAACTGCGAAAGTGAAAAGGAGAAGTTGAAGTTGCAGCGCATGTTAGAGGATCACAAAAAAGGGTTGTACCCAAATTGCGAAGATGACAACACAAAGCTCGGTACCACACTGGAATTGCTGCAATGGAAGGCAGAGAATGGTGTACCTGACAAGGCATTTGAAAAGTTGCTAAAAATAATGAAGAATAAGATTCCAAAGGACAACGAATTGCCCTACAGTACATACGAAGCAAGGAAGGTTGTCTTCCCTCTAGGATTGGAGGTGCAGAAGATACATGCAAGCCCTAATGACAGCATCCTCTACCGTGGTGAGTACGAGAATTTGAATGCATGCCCGGTATGCAATGCATTGCGATATAAGATCGGTCATGATGACCCTGGTGATGATGTTCAGGGCGAGCGCCCCAGGAAGAGGATTCCTGCCAAGGTGATGTGGTATGCTCCTATAATACCACGATTGAAACATTTGTTCCAAAACAAAGAGCATGCCAAGTCGTTGTGATGGGTTGCAGTGGAGAAAAATCGAGAGAGAGTAGCCGGACTTTGCAGATGACCCAAGGAACTTATGGTTTGGTTTAAGTGCAGATGGCATTAATCCATTTGGGGAGCAGAGCAGCAAGCATAGCACATGGCCTGTGACTCTATGTATCTATAACCTTCCTCCTTGGTTGTGCATGAAGCGGAAGTTCATTATGATGCCAGTGCTCATCCAAGGCCCTAAGAAACCCGGCAACGACATTGATGTGTACCTAAGGCCATTAGTTGATGAACTTTTACAGTTGTGGAATAAAAAAGGTGTACGTGCGTGGGATGAGCACAAACAACAGGAATTTTACCTGCGAGCGTTGCTATTTGTAACCATCAATGATTGACCTGCTCTTAGTAACCTTTCAGGACAGACAAACAAGGGATACCATGCATGCACGCACTGTTTAGATGAGACTCAAAGTATATATTTGGACAAATGCAAGAAGAATGTGTACCTGGGACAACGTCGATTTCTTCCGACTAAGCATGCCTTAAGAAAGAAAGGCAAGCATTTCAAAGGTGAGGCAGAACACCGGAAGAAGCCCGTCCTCCGTACTGGTGATGACATACTTGATATGGTCAAGGATTTACAAGTAATATTTGGAAAGGGTCCTGGCGGACAATCTGTTCCGACTGACGCTGAGGGACGCGCACCCATGTGGAAGAAGAAATCTATATTTTGGGAGCTAGAATATTGGAAAGTCCTAGAGGTCTGCTCTGCAATCGACGTGATGCACGTGACGAAGAATCTTTGCGTGAACCTGCTAGGCTTCCTGGGCGTGTATGGGAAGACAAAAGATACACCGGAGGCACGGGAGGACCAGCAACGTGTGCACGAAAATGACGGCATGCATCCAAAGCAGTATCAAGGTCCTGCCAGCTACGCTCTTACCAAAGCAGGGAAGGAAATCTTCTTTGAATGCCTTCTCAGTATGAAGGTCCCGTCTGGCTTCTCGTCGAATATAAAGGGAATAATAAATATGGCAGAGAAAAAAATTCCAGAACCTAAAGTCTCATGACTGCCACGTGATCATGACGCAATTGCTTCCGGTTGCGTTGAGGGGGCTTCTACCAGAAAATGTTCGATTAGCCATTGTGAAGCTATGTTCATTCCTCAATGCAATTTCTCAGAAGGTAATCGATCCGGAAATCCTACCAAGCTTACAGAATGATTTGGTCCAATGTCTTGTCAGTTTCGAGTTGGTGTTCCCACCATCCTTCTTCAATATTATGATGCACGTCCTAGTTCACCTAGTCGAAGAGATTGCCATTCTGGGTCCTGTATTTCTACACAATATGTTCCCCTTTGAGAGGTTCATGGGAGTCTTAAAGAAATATGTTCGTAATCGTGCTAGGCCAGAAGGAAGCATCTCCAAGGGCCATGAAACAGAGGAGGTTATTGAGTTTTGTGTTGACTTTATTCCTGACATTAAGCCGATTGGTGTTCCTCAATCGCGGCATGAGGGGAGACTGTGTGGAAAAGGCACGCTTGGACCAAAATCAATAATATGTAGGGACGGGCCTTCTTGGGCGCTAGCACACTACACAGTTCTACAGAATTCTACCTTGGTGACCCCGTATATCGAGAAACGCATGGATATTATACACTCGAAGAACCCGGAGAAGTCTGACCCGTGGATTCAACGTACACACATTGAGGCTTTCGGCCGTTGGTTGCGAACACATCTCATGAATGACGACAATTTTGAAGATGACTTTTACTTGTTGGCCAAGAGACCATCTTCGACTATGTTGACTTTCCAAGGGTACGAGATAAATGGGAATACATTTTACACGATCGCCCAAGATAAAAAGAGCACCAACCAAAACAGTGGTGTCCGCTTTGACGATGCGGCAAACAGCAAGGAGAAGGACACATATTATGGTTACATAGAGGAGATATGGGAACTTGACTATGGAGGTGATTTGAAGGTCCCATTGTTCCGGTGCAAATGGGCCAATCTGACTGGAGGAGGGGTAATGGTAGACCCGCAGTACAGAATGACAACAATGGATCTCAACAATCTTGGGCACACAGACGAACCATTCGTTCTAGCCAATGATGTGGCGCAAGTTTTCTATGTGAAGGACATGTCTACCAAACCGAGAAAAGGGAAAGATAAGAAAGCGGATACATCATACGATGAGCCAAAGCGCCACATAGTGCTTTCTGGGAAAAGAAACATCGTGGGAGTGGAGGACAAGACACACATGTCACAAGATTATGAAAAGTTTGATGAAATTCCTCCCTTCGCAGTGAAGACTGACCCAAGCACCCTGTTAAATGATGAAGATTGTCCATGGTTACGGCGCAATAATCAAGGGACACACGCGAAGAACAAATTTTATACCCCAAGATCCCACTCTGGGATGTGATTGGCTGCACCGTCATCACTTTTCTTCTCTAGTGAGTAGCCGGGATGGTCCAGTTTTGTACACGAAGTGTATCCAGTTTTTGTTGTAACCCTCTCAACTTTTTAGCACATGCTATGTGGGTGAAATTATGATACCATGCCAAGTTTCAACCTTTTCAGAGTTCATTTGTGGTGCTTTTTAATTTCAGGGTCGTTTAGCTCAAATAAAATCATTACACGCATGAAAAATAGAAAATGAAGTTAGATAGGGTTGAAATTTGAATATGTGGCTTAGAATGGTGCATATTGAATGCACAAAAAGTCTGGAGTTGAAACAAGTTTAAAAAACTGAAATGCCTTTGTAACAGATGAGTTTTAGTCCGAAACCCTCATACTTCGAAGGAGATGGTCTAGTTTGTACACGAAGTGCATCCAGTTTTTGCCGTAACCCTCTCAACTTTTTAGCACATGCTATGTGGGTGAAATGATGATACCATGCCAAGTTTCAACCTTTTCAGAGTTCATTTGCGGTGCTTTTTAATTTCAGGGTCATTTAGCGCAAAAAAATCATTAAATGCATGAAAAATAGCAAATGAAGTTAGATAGGGTTGAAATTTGAATATGTGGCTTAGAATGGTGCATATTGAATGCACAAAAAGTCTGGAGTTGAAACAAGTTTAAAAAAATGAAATGCCTTTATAACAGATGAGTTTTCGTCCGAAACCCTCATACTTCGAAGGAGATGGTCTAGTTTGTACACGAAGTGCATCCAGTTTTTGCCGTAACCCTCTCAACTTTTTAGCACATGCTATGTGGGTGAAATGATGATACCATGCCAAGTTTCAACCTTTTCAGAGTTCATTTGTGGTGCTTTTTAATTTCAGGGTCGTTTAGATCAAAAAAATCATTAAATGCATGAAAAATGGCAAATGAAGTTAGAAAAGGTTGAAATTTGAAGATGTGGCTTAGAATGGTGCATATTGAATGCACAAAAAGTCTGGAGTTGAAACCAGTTTAAAAAAATGAAATGCCTTTGTAACAGATGAGTTTTCGTCCGAAACCCTCATACTTCGAAGGAGATGGTCTAGTTTATACACGAAGTGCATCCAGTTTTTGTCGCAACCCTCTCAACTTTTTAGCACATGCTATGTGGGTGAAATGATGATACCATGCCAAGTTTCAACCTTTTCAGAGTTCATTTGTAGTGCTTTTAAATTTCAGGGTCATTTAGCTCAAAAAAATCATTAAATGCATGAAAAATAGCAAATGAAGTTAGATAGGGTTGAAATTTGAAGATGTGGCTTAGAATGGTGCATATTGAATGCACGAAAAGTCTGGAGTTCATTTGGGTGATTTTGATTAAAACAAATGAAGGTATAAAACTAAAAGAGTTAAACAGAATCTGGTTTTGATTAAAACACCTATTTAAATTATGGTAAAAATTCCCAACTTTAACATAATGATAAAACATACTAATATTAAACAACAGGAAAAACAATCACTCAAAAATCTATTTTTAAACTAAAGTTATTCACAAATTACTGTTTCACACAAATTTCAAATGAATTCAAATTTAAACTATTTAAATTTGAGAACTACTGGCACTAACAGAAATTTTGTAATTGTTTTGACCTAAAGCAAAAAGATTCATTAAAAACTATAAATATTCTAACAGTTATTCCAAATCTAAAAACAGAAATTAGAAAAACAAAACAAAACAAAAAAGGGAAAATACACCTTTAGTCCCGGTTGGTCCTACCAACCGGGACTAAAGGTCCCTTCCCGCGCGGAATTTGGGCCGCCGAAAAGATGGGCCTTTAGTCCCGGTTGGTAGGAGGACCTTTAGTCCCGGTTGGTGATACCAACCGGGACTAAAGGGTCTTTAGTCCCGGTTGGAGCCACCAACCGGGACTAAAGAGTCCCTCTATATATGCAGGACTTTGCCGGTTTTGCCCCAACCTCTCCCATTCTGCCCCCCGACACCGCCCCTGCCCCGACGCCGCTAGGCTGCCGGAGCTCCCCGCGCGCCTCTTCTCCCTCGACCTCGACGTCGCGCTGCCAGGCTGCCCGTCTTCAACCTCCCGCCGGAGATCGCCGTCCCCGACCCGCTCGCTCCGACCCGCTCTTCTCCCTCGACCTCGCCGTCGCCTCGACCTCGCCATCGCCTCGACCTCGTCGTCGCCTCGACCTCGCCGTCGAGGCCGCTATCGCCTCGACCTCGCCGCCGAGCCCGCTGTGAGCCACTCTCCTCCCTCTCCTCATGAAGCCCCCTCCCCGTCCGCCATTGTCGCCATGGCCGCCCCTCCCCGAGCCCATCCCCCACCTAGCCACCACCAGAGATGCCCGAGAGCCGCCGCCCCATCCATCTCCGGCGTAGGAGCCCCGCCGCCCCATCCATCTCCGACGTAGGAGCCCCGCCGGTGCCGCAAACACACACACACACACACACACACACACACACACACACGTCATAGTTCCTTGTCTTTGGGTGTCCACCGCCTGCGCCGCGAGACGTCAACTATTCTGATGATGTATTAGTGATATTATATTCGATGATGTATTAGTGATACTATTCGATGATGTATTAGTGATATTATATGATCGCATTTGTTGTTGCATTGCCTTGTATTGATTTGCATATCTCCGGTTCTGCTTATTGAATGCATTCTAATTGTTTTATATTTGTTCTGGATTAGTTAAGCTATGGACGGTAGAGACAGAGACCATGATCAAGAGAATGCCATGTACGACCTGATACGCTCCGAAAACGAAGAGAATGAAGTAGATGATGGCTCACAATACCTTAACCCATCCGGTGAGGGAATTGAGGAAGAACAACCAAGAGACGAAGGCGAACCAGCTGACAATGACGATGGCGAAGAAATTTTTGTCCATTTAACAGAGTCCGGCGAGGTATTAATTTGTCCTCTGATGATCATGAGATGTATTGATTGATTTGTATATATTAACGAATCTTTCTTCCTTTTAGCCCTCCAGATCGAGAAAATCTTCTACAAGGGTTAAACGTGGCCCGACAAAAAAGTTGAAACAAGGCGTAAAGTTTAACATCGATCAAATCAGAGCAGATGGCGAACCGATTGCTCCTAAAGAGAATGCGGACAAATTTATACGTCAATGCGGAGTTATCGTTAGGGACCAAATCCCGATCACCGTTCAAGAATGGAATCAGGCTAAACATACCCAAGCAGTTTCTTTTGTCAGCCAAAGAGCAAAAGATCTGTTTTGGGAGGAGCTCATGAAACATTTCACCCTACCAGAGGGTCTCACAGATCTCCAACGGGAGAAAGTCAAGAAGTAAGCTCTTAAGAAGATGGCCACACAATTCCAGTCTTGGAAGAAAAGATTATGGAAAAGTTACGTGGAAAACGAAAGGAAGACTCCAGAATTCATAGGAGAATATGTGAAGTTAGCAGATGACTGGGACGAATTTGTGAAGTTCAAGGAATCAGAAGAAGCTAAGAAACGGTCCAGAATAAACAAGATAAATGCCAACAAAAAAAAGTGGCACCATCGTCTGGGGCCAGGCGGCTACAAGTATGGGTTGCCTAAGTGGGATGAATCGGAGAGAAACATGAAGGCTGCAGGGGTCACTCCAGTAACAGAGACTTGGCCCAAGAGGTGCAGGACTTGGTTTTATGCACATGGGGGAAAGTTGGACCCAAAGACAGGGGAGGTTCTTGAACTAGCAAGTCTTAAAGAAGCCACGGACGAGTTACTTAAAGCAATAGCAGAAGCTCGAGCGGTTGTGTACGAGCCCGAGAGAGAGAAGGACGAGCTTTCGCGCGCCCTCAAGAATCCTGAACACCCAGGACGAACACGAGGCAAAGGCATGGTTCCATGATTTCTGGGGTTTGCGGATTGGAACGACAGCTACAGAAGTCGTGACAGAAAGAAGAAGCATGAAGTAGATTGGATTCAGGACTTGGAACGCAAATATAACATGCAGCAGGAGCAAATCAACAAACTTAGCCAGCAAGGCGCGTCTTAGCAGCAGCAGCAACCAGATCCAGCATTGGATGGTACCATTCCATCATCTATGCCGAAAAGTAGCGTGGGTTCCACGGAGGTCCCGACCAATGATGCACTGCTGGCTCGCTACCCCGTGGATGATATTCTAGAGTCGACACCTTGTGAGCTACACGTGAAACTGAAGAACATATCCATGAAGGCGGCGGACGGCTTTGCTTTACCGAGTGGACCTGAAGCAACTTTCCACGGCAATCCAATTACACCTGGCTATGCTCGTGTCGGGGTGGATCAAGTTGTGTCGGCATATGAAACACTAGATCTTGACTACCCTGGAGGTGAAGGGGAGCGGACACTGGGAGAAGCCATGCGTTGTGTCATTTTATGGAAAAAGGAATGCATCGTGTTTGCAAACTCGGTGCCAAGGCCACCGACTCCTCCAAGTACGCCGCGTCAGCAGACTCCAACCCTCCCCGAGACGGAGCGCAGGGTGAGTCCTTCGAATCCATCTCCGCCGTGCCAGCCGAATCCATCCCACCTCGAGACGGAGCACATGGCGAGTCCGCGATATCAATCTCCGCCACGTCAGCAGAGTCCATCCCACCCCGAGACGGAGCCTAGCGCGAGACGTCCGCGATATCAAAAAATAGCGTCTCCAAAGCGGAAGAGAACACAAAAGAAGAAATCGGCCGAGCCTCCTGCCAAAAAGAAGTTATCTTACGAGAAGACTGACGAGGAACTCGATGAATCAGTGAATCTCGCTTTGCGGGCCCATTTTGGACCGAAAGCGCCCCCGTCGCCAAAGGAGAAAATACCCGACGAGGTCGTACAACACTTTATTGATCCAGCTAAACCGGCGGAGAAAAGATCGGTATCAGACTATGAACGTTGTATTACCATGTCCTATGCATCCCAGAAAAGACAGAAGTCGAGCGGTAGCAGTAAATGCGGGAAAACTGTTCCCCAGCTCGGAGAACAGGCAGTCCAATCCATCAGCCCGCTCAAGGTGAGTGCCAATAACGTGGTAATAACCGACGCTGATAGAGAGAATGCTAGAATGATCGGTATCACCGTTGAACAATTCCTAGAGATCGAGGAATTTCCACCGTTAGATCCGAAGGAAATAGAACGGCAATATGTCCCCGGGAAACCTCTGGTCAGTCCTGACGACGAGAAGCTTCTAACAACGCAAATGTACAAATTGCATGACTGGTACATGAGAGAAATAAAGGACGGGCGAGAGAGCCTCATGGTGAAAGTCGAGAAAGAGCATTACGTCCATGCAAAAGATTTGTTGATTGAAAATGAAGAATTTTTTCAGTTATTCAATCAAAAAGCACTCGACAAATCTATCGTCAGTTGCTATTGTCTGTAAGTGATTTCTTTCTGTAATTTAAGTCTCTAGCTCAGCTCGTTCATTGCCTGTTATTATATTCACTATATTCTTTTGTGTGGTATTATGCAGAATGAAGATTTTTGAATTGAAAAGAGCTGGAGTCTATGGCATTGGATTCATTGACCCAAATACCGTCAATGAAGAAGTGTTGAGAAGGCACCCTAAAGACATGAAGAAATTGCTTCTAAGGTTTTTGAAGGCCCTAAAGTACAAAGCAGAAATAATTTTACCTTGGAACTTTGAGTGAGTGTTACTTTCTTGTACTACAAATTCTATTTTTGCTTATATATATATACTCGATGTTAAGTGTAGTTGATGAGTTATGCATGCTCGCTTATACAAATCGTGTGCGCAGCTACCACTGGATCCTTCTAATCATTAGAGTTGACGATGGAACTGTTGAAGTACTGGAATCGCTAAGTAAAGACCCTGAAGATTACAAAAGCTTGCATTTGTTGCTCGAAAGGTAATTTCAATCATTGACGTACTATGTCGGCTTCTTTATTAGTTCATTTCCTGATATCAAGTAATTAATAACTCCTTTATTCATTTTGTTTGCCGGGCAGGGTTTGGGAAAAGTTCACCAAAGATGTTAGAGGTGAATGGAAAGAGGAGCTGAGATGGTGAAAGCCCAGGGTAATTAAGTAGTACTAGCTACGTTCGCGCATCTCTTTAATTCTAGTTTCAATACCATTGTCATGCTTCATTATTATCTGATTGAATTCTATTCTCGTAAAGTGCATGAGGCAGGCATAGGGGACTTAAATATGTGCATATTACGTTTGCGAGAACATTCGCTTTATGACCGAAAGCAACAAGAGTGCAAGAGATCTTTGGGTACGTAAACTCCATTCATATTTTTTATCATGATCTAATACATATACGCACAACTAACATGTTCATATTGATCTCCTTCTTTAAAGATGCACGAGATGCGGGATAAGCTCCTACCAACGGACCTCATACGAGCAATTCAAGAGGAAATTGCGGAATTTTTGCTTCAGCAGGTCATATCTCCCGACGGAGAATACCATTACCCGATCCGCAAATGATCTGCAAATTGTACGATAAATTGTATATACCAAATTGTATATATATATGTGTATGCATGTGGTCGTACGAGAAATTCTATGATATATATATATATGATTGCTTGTACGAGAAATTTTATGATATATGATCGGTTCTACGAGAAATTCTATTATATATGCATAACGTGTACAGTATGTAGTAGCGTAAAATATGTTTGAAATGAAAAATAATTAAATGGAAAACACAAAATGAAAAGGAAAAATAAACAATAAACACTAATTAAACCCCTAAACACCTAAACCCCTAAACCCCTAAACCTTTAGTCCCGGTTGGTGTTACCAACCGGGACCAAAGGTCCCCATGCCCTGGCGCGCGCTGCCGACCACGTGGCCAGGGTTTAGTCCCGGTTCGTAGCCAACCGGGACTAAAGGCTTGGACCCTTTAGTCTCTATACTTTAGTCCCGGTTGGGGATACGGGACTAAAGGCCCTTCCCAACCGGGACTAATGGCCTGTTTTCTACTAGTGATCATTGAATCTTCACTTTTTCCTTTGTTCCCATATGGTTGCAGACAGACCTGACGGCTGAAGCTAGCTTGATTGGTGCTTAAGCAAGACTGCTTTGCTGCATTTCACATCTGGGCATGAATGTGTGTATCTCTATCTTATTCTATTAACCGATGAGTCTGCATCGTCCTACAACTTCTGATATACAAACTTTCTAGAATCTTTACTTTTCAGTGGCTGTCTAAATAATTTTATTGTATTCCCTCCACCCCGAACTACTTGTCTTAAATTTGTCTAGATACGGATGTATCTAACATTATTCTAAAACAAGTAATTTGGGATGGAGGTAATATTGTTTTTGACATTTTGGTTTTACAGCTATAGCTTTAATTAGTAACATGTTCGAGTTTTTCAGTTATCGGCAGATGTGATAAAATTTTCCAATTATTATGATGCATCTAATTCAGATTTGTAAGTTTGATCTCAAGGATGATATGTTGTAAATCATGTTGTTTAGTTTGCTTTACTTTTATGAAAATTTCCTCTTTCCAGTTTACTGTATGTATATGTGGTCTTCTAAATAATACTTCAATTCAGTCACATATTTTCAATGTCAATGGCAACAGGTAACAAAGGTTTATGTGATGCTTAGTTGTAGCATTATTATGGCAATCATTGGCGTGCGTGAAAGCAAGGTACTATCTTTATAACAAAATTTACTTTACCGTTGCGACGTACTAATTTAGGAACTTTAACATCCTCTATTATTTATTGGTGTTCAATTCATAATACCCTATTTGTTTGGGTTTACAAGTTTCGTTAGTTTATACTCATTTGATCAGTTATATAGATATAACCAAACTGAAAAGGAATTGAAAGTGTCTTTGAATAAGTCTATATAATTGTTTACTATTTATATTTTGACAAAATAAGGTTATTACAAGATCAAAATGAGTTTCTCCTAGAGCCTTTTCATCAGTTTTCACATGTTTTCATACTGGGACTAGCTATATTAAAGGATCAACTTGATCATAATTTCTTTTCTGAGGTCCTTTTGAGCTACGAGATATTGCAAATAGTTAATTAAATCATCGGACTTGATATAGAAGTTATGATTTATGCCATCAAACGAAGGTATACTTGGACATGTCAACTATTTATTTTTCTTAAAGGAGAAACAAACCTGGATTGCATGATGCACGCAACCTAAGTGGATGCACCACATGAGCTTCCAGATTAATCAGCATGTACAAATAAAGTTTGTTCAGTTTTCATCATTAAACAACAATGCCATGAGTATCATCTCAATTGTATGCTACTAAAATATTTCAAAAATTCTGCAATTTCTAAGTATTTACTAACACATCCACGAAAACGATGGTAGCTAGCATGTGCATCTGCTGGGGTTGATGACTAGTGGCATAAACTTGAACTGCACATCCTATAGTTTGTTTGGTCTGAAGTTGTACATTTCAGTTCTACTTCATCAGATAACGTATAAACACAATTAGTTTTGAACTTTGAAGTGCGTAAAATGGTTAGTATGGACCCACACATATTCCTCATATGTACACGTGAGTAACAAATCACATGTTTGCAGTCCCATTCAGTTGGAACATATGAGAATTTGACCCATAGCCTCCATATATGAGCTAACTTTGTATTAGAACAAATACAACTTTACACTGGCTGATACTACTATGGTTTCTTGCATGTAAGACGTTGAATAAAAAATTCTAAATATGCCTGCCATGAAGAAATGCTTATTCTATGTATATGCAGATATGTCTGCATGATAATTCCTTTCAACATTTTATAAATATTTTACATCGCGTATGACAGAACTATGTTATGTGTGTTATAGACATATGTCATAAATAGTTAACTCTCGTGCTTCTCTTGGCTGCCAATCTCCCTATGAGCTTCGAAGAACTTGAGATGACAACACTTTCTACCAAATTATTGTGGAATATTTTCAGGTAATCAGCCACCTAGTATGCATGGATGTGATGACCTTGGAGTGTTATGGAGCATTTGGTTGTCTGCCGTATTTTTGGCCAACCAACTTAATTGTAATCATGAATCTTATGTCTGTTCTGGACCATTTGGTGTTTAAGTGTTATAGAGTAGATGGATCTGACTTACGTGCTTTGGACCATTTAGTGTTTGAACTCTTCTAGGCCAGCAAATAGGGATCCGTTTATGTGACTTGTATTTTCTGGATGTTTGCCAAGATGGCCAAACTTTGGTTTGTCAAGATTGACTTGAGTTTGAACGTGTGATCAATATATATGTATGTTTCTGACCATATTATCAATGATTGTGCAATATGTGTTCATCTTGATCTTGTTCGTGGATAAGAGTTGGGCATTGTATAACATTTGAATCAGATTAGTAGCCAATTGTAGTTATGGTTGTACATCATCTTACCAACAATTTATATGTCGGCAAAAACATTCCAACGAAGAAAGTGTCGGCAGAAGTATAGCCGTAGCCATGCAAACCATCTGTTGGCAATGCAAAAGACCTATTTAGACAGACTGGGTGTCGCTAATGATAAAGACCTATTTAGATAGACTAAGTGTCGGCATAGGTAGGGTGAATGTTGACTTACCATATGTTGGCATAGGTAGGATGTACATAGACAGACCATGTGTTGGCGTATGTAGGGTGTACATTGACACATCATCTCTCGGTGTAGGTAGGGTGTATGCCGACAAAATAAGTGTCGGCAAGTAAACTTCTGTCGGCAATACCTTTGCCCACAGCAAGTCCTCCGACTGTTTTGGCTTCTGTCAGCATATGTGTTAGCTACACATTATGTGTCGGCAAAGGTACCCTCTGCCAACAGATTGATGTGTCGCCAAAACTTAACCGTGGTGTAGTGCCGGTCAAAATCGAGTCACCCAAATTCCAATTGAAGACCTCAATTGAATGAGAGGCCTCCAATTGTAGGGAGGTTAGTGATATAGTATATGTCATTTGGAATTGAAAAGCGGCGTGTCTTTTTGTTACCGGTTTTGTTCTCTTTTCTGATTGTCGTATTCTGGCATCTCCGTCAATAAGTCATGTTGTGTCTGGTCAGACAATGATGGATATCGTCACACCGAGAGGGTCCTAAAAGCATCTCTTCATCATCGGAGAAACAAATCACAGTCTCGAGCTATGTAGTCTCTCATCATACGTTTCTGATGAGCCTGTAAGTCGCCGCTGTGATCACCCTGTTATGGTTGACGCAAAAACAACCAAAATTGCATCGCCCGGTATGGAGTGACTCGATATCATCATGATCTAAGCTCTAAGAATTGTGCATATGTAATCTTTCCTATGCTAGTGACTATAGACTTGTGACGAAATCATCTTTAAGTATAACATACAATTTGGCTCAATCCAAAACGGAGTGTTCTTCTAACATCGTACCCTCCATGTTGCCGTCATCATTGTTACACTTAACTATGCCCATGATCAGAAATACAAAACCAAGATTAGAAAAAACTTATTTGACTGTTTGTAACTCTAAATGTGCATATGCGTTTCCTCTGAACCTCTTGGTTTCGCGGGTTCGAGAACCATAACGTACAGTTATAACATAGAATACAAACACAAATTTCAATCTTGGATAAATAATAACACAATTATTATTGCCTCTAGGGCATATTTTCAACAGTCTTTCACTCCCACTAGAGTCAATAATCTAGTTTCGTAACTTTTTTTATATCAATGTCAATTCGGTGTTTTTTCTGCTTTGCTTGTGGTACAAACTTCGTATATATTGTGTAGATCCGTGTGTATCTTTTCATATCTATGTGTATCTTTTCATATCTATGCATTTTTTATGCTTCAAAAAAATTCATAATTTGTGTGGAACTGGCTTTGTATATATTGAATCAGTGGTAGGACCTTTGATTCCTTAGACTAAGTTATGGAGCCACTATTTACAATAGTGTTTCATTGGTTCATGTCTTCTTGAAACCATACCAAGTTCATGAATGAAATATTTGATCCAGCACTCTCCATTGCCACTGGTGGCTGGAATCGGACAAAACACTTGTGACTGGGATCGAGCCTAGGATTCATCGACGAAATTGGGTATTTTGCGCAAGAGAAAGGAGAAGAGAGAGAGCGAAGCAAGGAATATATCACTAATAGGACCCGCAACATCTGAAACTCTTTTGTCCAGTCAGCACCAAACCAGCATCAACCGGGGATAAAACTCCTTGATACGTGACAGAAACCACTCAAGAGGGTTATTAACCTGGTTTTATTAATTTCAAAGCATTATTTATACCGATTTTCAATTAGGGGTGTATGTCTCCCAAAGAGTGAATTTGAGGTTGATTTCTATACTTCTTTCAGGAAAGAAAATGGGAACAAAACCGAACCTTTTTACATTGGCTGCTTTTAGCTTGAGAAAAAAGATTTGATTAAAACAAAACTTTCTTCAGGCACGTAACCGTTAGCAAAACAAAAAATATAATTTGTTTCCTATGCTTTATACTTTTATAATATATCTGCGCCTTAAAAATACAGAAAGTTTGAAATAAACCTTGAAAATATGCCTGAAATGTAATTGTTTCTATCTAACTTAACTGAAAAGCATCCGGTTTGCATGTAATTCATCCTGTTAATTAAAACTCGTCTTGGAATGTATGTGGATAGCTTTAGATGACCGGCTCCCGTTTTCGTATTTATGGACTGATTCTCTGTCCACGGACGGATGTGGTGGCCAGTTTACGGATCAGCATTTGGGATGACCTAACTCTCGTATACGATCAATACAGCAAGCACAGTGAGATATCCTCCCTCCCTCTAGGTTCTACATGTTCCAGCTGCATAAGTTCAGATCGGTTTATATATCTGCAAGAAAAACGTACTCTTCGCCACTGGATAACTCAAAGATTAGACAGTGTCACGGTAATTGTCAATTTGCCGTATGCAGCTGCCACGGTCTTTCTGCAAGAAGAGGACGAAAACACGTGCACATTAATAATTGAAGTCATGAAATCAGTTCCTACTGCTATACATGCACCTCATAGACCCGGCCACTAGATCGTCCATGCATGCATCTACATGGAGTCAACTTGCATGTAGTTTCTGCGTTTTTTCCTCCGTGGTACGTGATTCCCGTCGCGTCCAATTCCAACAAAGCTAAAACAGTTTAACACACATGGTTTTCTTCCCTGCGTCGAGTCTGCATGCAGAGCAAGCAACCCGGCCATAGCGCGTGGCATCATGGTTACTGGCCTCTCGCTTTGTCCTATTCTGGACACGGCGTCCCCGGCCCAGCGCGGTGCCGATTGTAATGATTCGATGTGTTTCAGACAACACGATCGTGCCACTAATAGAGAAGGAAGATGAGAATAAGTGCGTAAACAGTGGCCGTGCCCGTGGAGGGCGATTTTTTTTTTGTACTTCCTCGAGTCCTTCCAATGAGCGTAGTGCTCGGTGAGCCTGTGTCAAATTACTTTATAGATCATCTATTTTTTTTAGAAAAAGAGGATATACCCCAGCCTCTGCATCTGGACGATGCATACAGTCATTTTATTAATTATTCAGAATGACCTTACAAAGTAATGCATCAGTAAGTCTGAAGCCAACATTTTGGTAACACCTGTCGCTAATCCTATCCCTTGATGAAGGGGTGCCGAATGTCCGAGCCTAATATCAAACAGACAACGCACCGAAGTCTAACATCTAAAGCCGGATGCCCTAGCCCAACCACAATACCGGGACTAGGTCACACCAGTCTGGCGCACTCCCATAGGCCGCCGCCGCCGTCTTTCACCGATCCATCTCCAGAGTAGGTACTGACGCACCGAACTTGCCAGGCCTGCCGTCGACGCCACCACGGTGCCAGACAACGCCACCATCCTACACGTATCCATCCACACGCGCCCGTCGCTGAAACTCCGCAGCGCCATGCCGCCAGGATCCGTCGTCGGCCTTGCGGTAGATGTAACACCGCTCCTCCTCTTGTCCCCTCCAGCCAGCTCCTGCTCCAAAACAATGCCTCAAGGAGGGAGAACGACACTGAAGGCGCCGCCATCCGATCCGATAGACCCAGATCTAGGGTTTCCCCCGGAACATACCGATCATGTAGGCGCAACTTGCAGCGGCGATGCCTCAATAGGGGAATGACATCGAATACGCCGTCATCGTCCCCTATGACCGAAAGCCAAGAGAGCACATTACCGAGATAAATGTCAAAACCACTGATATGATAACGCAGGGTTCCACCATCTCGGAGATGCACCATTACTAGCCCCGAGCCATGGAACACCCAAAATTAAGGTTGCCTTAACTTTAATTCACCACCGGGCGGGGAATGGGCCAGTTGGCGGGAAGTAGCGATGGAGTGGCATGCTCAACAAGCGTGCATCGAGAGAATGCCAATTCACCGCTGGAAGGGGAGGGGGCCGGTTGACAGGAAGTAGCGATGGGGTGACACGCTCACAAAGAGTGCCTCTGAAGAAAATATCTCTATCAAGAATGATCGTAGTTCATGACTGACTATAAATGGAGGTGAGACACTCAAATTGGCGAGAACAAAGGATCCAAGCAAAGGCCAAACATTGTTGTAGGAAGTTCACATGGCGAAAACAGGAGATCACTAGGTTGCCAAAAGAGGAACATCACATGGAGTAATGAATGGGATGGTATTCTCTAGCAATCAGTAACCATGCCGAGGGACGGATAATTCTGAGCCTAGAAGGGCAATGGAGGAGCGCGGGGGTCGAGCGGGCGACGGGAGGGCGACTCCACCTAACTCCATTAATGGACCGAGCGCCATTAATGTCCACGCCAGCACCTCGCCTCCCGCTTCTTATCCTCTCCTTCCCCTCGACTGCGACGCGGCGCGTCCCCACTCTCCTCGTTCACCTACCGCGGAAATAGATCGGGATGGCAGGGGGCTCGCGACGCGGGGCGAGAGCTCGGCGGGCAAGGCCGGTACATCAGGTGGCGCCGCCGCCGGCCCCGCGGCCGATTCCGAGGGCGCTACTGCCGGATCCAGCGCCAGTGGCACGCCTGCCGCTGGTCGACACGTCGGCTCCGGAGGCCAAAGCGGAGATGCTTCGAGTGGTGCGGGATCGATTCCCCGATCGCTCGAGGTGGCCCGAGATCTGTGTGGAGATCATCCGGCGGTCGGAGTTCGAGGAGCGTATGCGGTTCGCCGGAGACAACGGGGGATGGACTACGAGATGATCTATTGGGCGATCCGGGAGGCAGATTCGACGGATCCAAGGCAAGCAGAGAGATGGGTGCGGTTCAAATCCATGATCCCATCCAGGCTCAACATTCGTCCGCCGCCGGTGGTGGAGATCGCAAGGATTCCGCCGGAGTTTCTTCCGCCGGGTACGATCCTGCTACGGGTCCCGTGAAGGTGATCTCCCCTGGTATGCGGAGGGCGCGGCGTCGTAATGGAGTCGGCCTCGACCCACCGCCATTGCCGGGGGATCACGGGGAGATCATGCGTCTTCCTGATAAGGTTAGAAAATTTCATTCTCATTCCCTTTCGAATCGAAAAGTTTGGAGTTATCCAGTGATTTGTGAACTTGATTCTGAAGAAATAGGGAGTAAATCGAGGGTTATCCCTCTGATGAAATTAGATGTAAATGCCAAGTTGGTTAACGATAAGCCGATTGATTCTTCTGAATCGGAGGCCGGGGAAATCCCAGTGAACTCTAAGGAGATCGCTTCTGTGATTGGGGGGGTGATGATTCGAACTGGCCGGATCTCAGAAACGGTCAGACCGATGCTCCTGGGCCATTTATCAGGGGATTTGTGGTCAGGAGGAAAGCGAAGAAGAGGAATACGCCTTCTAACAAGGTTTGCGGGGTTTCTGAAGAGGTAGCGGACTTTTACAGTCAGCTCTGGGTTATCCCATCGCCCAGCCGCCAGCGACAGCGTTATAAGACCGCTACCTGCCCTCCAAACCCTAATAATTTGATCCCCAAACTCTTTTGGGTGCGGAAGGATCTTTTCCTTGCGAGAAATTTCACCATCCAGGATTGTTACCCTGTGAGGAAAGTGAGCCAATTCGATCCCACACCCACCAAATTTGTTCTGTCTGTGGAGGGGATTGGCCCTGGATCGAGGTCTTTTGCTCAGGTCGTCAGGGGAGAGATGGAGAACAAGGGGCAAGGGAACCAGCGGAATCGAAGGCCACCTCCACCCAAGAAGCCCCAAGATGCTAGGGTGGCGGCACCTGCTGGGAGCGCGCAGACTAAGGCGCCGGTGCCGGCGGTGCCGGGTAAAACCGGCACTAGGGGGAAGCAAGCAGCTACTGCCGCTCCTCCTCCAGCTGCCAATCCGCCAGCACCACCTCAAGCCCCTGCTGTCCAGCCTCTAGACCCTAGGTCAAGGAGATGATCTGTTTCAATTGTAGTTGGCCAGGTCACTATGTGGGAAATTGCATTGAGCCGAAGAAGTGTTTCATCTGTGGGGGCAATCATAATGTGAACAATTGTGTTGCCTGGGCTAAACCTCAACCCACTGCTACCTACTTTGGAAGTGCAGCAGCTGGCCTGGGGTTTTATCATATTGACATACCGGTTGCGGCTGAATCAAGTTGGCTTAACTATAAAAATTGTGCCATTCTTAAGGTGATAAAAGGGGAAGTTTCTGCTTCGGAGTTAATGGTTCAGCTGAATGGCATCTTCTGTAAGAACAAAGAGTGGCCTTGGCAGATTAGAGAGTTGGAAGATAAAAAGTTCTTGCTGAGGTTTCCACCATGGAAAAATGTGAATGATCTAATTGAGTTTCCTGCTTTTGAATTGCCTATAGATGGGGTTTCTGTTAAAATATGTGAGTGGCTAGGTATGCTGGACCCTTTTGGGGAGCTGACTGAAGTTTGGGTGCAGATTGAGGGAATTCCCCCCAAATGGTGCGCATGGAAAGTGTTTGCCCAGATTGCTGCATGTTTTGGCATCCTTGAGGATGTAGATTGGAATGGGATTTTTAAGAGTTTCTACGAAATAATCAGAATTAAAGTGGCTTGCAGAGATCCCAGGAAAATACCCTTTGAGCGCCTGGTGGAAATGAAAAGGAAACTATACATATTGTTTTTCACTGTGGAGGACTGTGATCAAATTGGAGAAGAAACTGATGGTGATGATTTAGATCCTGATGTTGATAACCTCGAGGAGGAGGAGGAAAATCAAAAGAAAACTTCTGATAATGATGAGATGGGAGAGTATGAGGAGGAAGAGGCAATTGATGAATTAGACAAAGCTAATTTTCAATCCAAAGGCAAGGATCAAGCTAGTACGAGTGGAAAGTGCAAGTGATAGCTGTTTCTGCAGCTGATTTTCATCCACACATCATGTTGGATGAGAATCATGATGGTTTTATTGAAGAAGCCAGAAATGCTCCCACTAAGCTGTATGACATTGAACAAGAGATGGTGGATATGGATAGCCCTTCCAAGACTATCATGCCCCCTGGAAGTGCAAGTGATGTGCCTATGTCAGTCCATCTGGACTACTGCTCCGAACAACTTAGCAAGTTTGAGATGGTTGAATCTGAGGAGGAGGAGGAAACTGATAGGTTGCCTGAGATGCAATGTCTGCCTGAGAGCCTTTGCACTGCATTGGGATCTGTCAAAAGATCTCTGCTGGATACTTTGGAAAAAGAGACTGGACAAAAGAAGAAGTCTAATACTGGAAAATCTACTCCGTGGGGCCCTATTCTGATTAACAAACCAAACACCAGAAACCATGGGGGCATTAAGATCATGGACAAAGCTGCTGCATACATGCAAAAAAATAATCTGGAAGTCCCATCTTCTTTCAGAGGTAAATCCTTTGCTAACATTGCTCCTGAAACTTTAATTTCTCATGCCAGTAAAGTTGATTTGTGCATTGGAGAAGATGAGAAGGAACAAAAAGTTATTATTAGAAACATGATTACTGATGAAAAACTTAGAAGTTTGCAATTTGCGGATAGTAACCCGAAGATTGTTCTCCCTGACAACCTAGATATGGATAATTTGCATATTGACAAGGATTTTGGGTTTGCTTCCCCTACTGCATCAGGGGGCACTGCTGATGTAGAGGTGGAGAGCCCATTACTCCACACTAAAAAAGAGCCTTGTGGCTTGTCACATCCTTTCAAATTTAAATGATTGGGGCCTTTTGGAATATTAGAGGTCTAGGAAAACCTGGTAAAATACAGTGCCTTTGTGTGTTCTTAAAGAATAATAAAGTGGATTTTGTTGGTTTCTTTGAAACTAAAAAAGAAGTTATTGAAGATCATACTTTAAAAAGTATTGCTGGCAATAGTGATTTTGAATGGCATTCGATCCCTGCAATTAACACCGCAGGAGGGATCCTTGTGGGGCTGAAAGCTGAGATGTTTGATATTATTGGCTTTGTAGATAAAAAATACTGTTGTGTTGTAACAGTTAAGAGTAAGAGTGACGATTTTGTTTTGCATCTGGTTGCTGTTTATGGTACTGCTTATAATGAGTTGAAGTTGGAATTTATAGCTAAACTGCATGACACCATGGCTGGCCTTTCGTATCCAGTCATATTAGGTGGAGATTTTAATTTGGTCAGATCTTCGGCAGATAAGAATAATGGGGTAGTGAATAATCAGATGGTTTACTTGTTTAATGATTGGGTTAACAAATGGGCTTTCATGGAAGTTAATATTGCTAATAGAAGTTTTACTTGGAGTAACAATCAAGATAATCCTATTTTTTCTACCATTGACCGTGTCTTCGTATCCATCTCCTGGGATGCCCACTTCCTGTTATCTGTTCTGAAAGCATTACCCAGGGTTGGTAGTGATCACACACCGCTTAGTTTTGATACTGGAGCTTGGAGGGTTACCTCCCCGAAAACTTTTAAATTTGAAAAATGGTGGCTTGATCAACCTGGCTTCAAAGAGTTGGTAGCGGAGGTTTGGAACATGTTTGTTCCGGGGGGTAAGGCTATCGATGTTTGGATGAATAAAACCAGACTTCTTCGTAAGAAGATTAAAGGGTGGAGTATTAACATAGAGGCGGGTTTGAAGAAGAAAAAAAGGGACCTTATGGAAGAATTTGACATACTAGACGTTTTCTCGGAGAGAAATCAGTTAGATGACAGAGATAAAGCTAGGATGTCAGAAATTAAGGCGGAACTTGCACAAATTTGGAAACAAGAGGAGACTGCCTTGTGGCAGAGATCACGTGATCGTAGGATTAAGGATGGTGATAAGAACAATGCATATTTTCATGCAATGGCTAATCATAGACATCGGAAGAACCATTTATCTGAACTAAATGGAGATAATGGTCATGTCCACTCTACTAAAGACATGCTGGAGGTTGCTACTTCATTTTACAAAAATTTGTTTTGCTTCGAGCCCAAACACAATATTAATCTTGAGGCTTCCTTCTGGAAGGAGGAGGAGTTGGTTACTGATGAGGAAAATGAAATCTTACAGAAGAATTTTCCTGAAGAGGAAATCAAGGAGGCTATCTTTGGGTCTTATGCCCACGGGGCTCCTGGGCCTGATGGTCTTTCCTTTTTGTTTTACCAAACTTTTTGGGATGTGATTAAGTCTGATTTTATGGCTTTGGTTAGAGACTTCGAAGCTGGTACCTTGGATCTGTACAGATTGAACTTTGCTTTGATTGTGCTGATCCCTAAAGAAGCTAATGCTAAAGATATGAAAAAATTTAGACCTATCAGTCTTAGTAACTGTGGTATAAAAAATTTCTCTAAGGCCATGACTAATAGAGTTTCTCCTATTGGTCATAGATTGATTTCCTCTAACCAAATAGCTTTTATTAAAGGCAGATATATATTAGAGAGTGTGGTTATGGCCCATGAGGTCATTCATGAAGTTAAAAAATCTGGATCTCAGGGTTTGGTTCTCAAGCTGGATTATGAAAAAGCTTATGATAGAGTAAGCTGGGAGTTTCTGTTTGATATGCTTCATTCTAGAGGTTTTGGCTCTAAATGGATTTCTTGGATTAAAAGTATTCTAGTGAACAACACTTTCAGTGTGAAAACTAATGACACAGTGGGCCCCCACTTTGTTGGGGGCAAAGGGCTTAAGCAGGGTGACCCTTCCTCGCCCATGCTTTTTAATTTAGTTGCAGATGTCTTTACTAAAATGCTTCAGAAAGCTTCTAGTCAAGGATTAATTGCGGGGCTTCTGCCTCATGTCATCCCTGGAGGTGTGGTCAGCTTGCAATATGCTGATGATACCATCCTGTTTTTGGAGAATTCAGCAGAAAAAGCTAGGAATTTCAAATGGTTACTTTCCTGTTTTGAAAATTTGTCAGGTATGAAAATTAACTTCCACAAGAGTGATCTTATGACCATTAATGTGGAAGAGGAGGTTGCCAAAGAGTTTGCTCAAATTTTCTGCTGTAAATTGGGGGCTTTCCCTATTAAATATTTGGGTGTTCCTTTGCATTATGATAAGCTACGGAGAGAGGACATTCAGGCCATTATAGACAGAATTATTAGGAGTCTGTCTGGCTGGATGGGTAGATACCTTACTTATAGAGGTAAAATCATTTTGATGTGTGCTTGCATTGTTAGTATCCCTGCATACCTGATGGCTATTATTAAATTCCCTAAGTGGGCTATTAATGCGATTAATGCACAAATGGACCACTTCTTTTGGGGGGATGTGGGGGATTAGCATAAATATCATCTGGCTAGTTGGGGACAGGTTTCTAGAAAGAAGGAATTTGGGGGGTTAGGCATTCCTAACCTGAAAGAGTTTAATATGGCCTTGTTGGCCTCATGGGGGAAACGTTTTGTGGATAATTCTGATGAGGACTGGAAAAAGATTATTCAATATAAATATGATGTGAACAACCCTAACATTTTGTGGGCTAGGAGGGATAATGGTTCAACCTTTTGGAAAAGTATTACTTGGGCTCTCTCTGGAGCAAAAACATTTTACAAATGGAAGTTAGGAGATAGGGTAAATATCAATTTTTGGCATGATGTTTGGGCTGGGGATTGTTCCCTGAAAGTCCAGTTCTGGAGACTTTTTGAGATCTGTAATCAAACAGATTCTTGTGTGGCTCAAGTGTGGGATGGCGAGACCCTTAAACTGACATTTAGGAGGTGTGTGGATGAGGCAGGTTTGGATCTGTGGAATCAACTAATGGAAGTAGTGAAAAATTGTATTCCTTCTAGTGATCGTGACACTCCTATTTGGACCTTGGAACCTAATGGTATTTACTCTGTTAAATCTTTCTATGCACAAATCAATTTTGGTGGTGTGGTTTCTACCATTGGCAACAAACTGTGGAAAGTGATTTGCCCCCAAAAAATTCATGTGTTTCTATGGTTGTGTGTGTATAATAAAACTCTGACTAGGGATAACCTTGGTAAAAGGAGACATGTGGAGAACTCCTCCTGTCTGTTCTGTGAATGTGCTGAATCAGTGCATCACTTATTTTTTGAGTGTATTGTGGCACAACAGTTATGGGAATTTGTTTCTGAGGTCTTTTGTATTGGAAAAATTTCCTGCTTTGAAGAAGTTATAGATAGGTGGCATCAACCTAAGAAAAATGATGTTTTGAACTTGGTTGTGGCTGCCTCCTTGTGGAGTATCTGGAAACTAAGAAATGAATTCTGTTTTCAGGGTCGTTCTTGGAAAAGTGTCAAATGCATCCTTGCCAAGTTAGGTGTGTACCTGAACCAATGGAAAGTGCTCTGCGACGATGTTCAAGCAACGCTCCTCCAAAGATGCATCAGGTTGCTGGACAAGAAACGTGGAGAGCTACTGCGAATTGCATGGAGATGAAGCAAGGAGGGATTGGAGAAGGGGAGGAGAGTGCCTAGTTCTGATCCTTCTTCTCTCTTTTCTTTCTTGTGTCTTGTAATAATGGCTGCGTAAAGATTGGGCAAGATGTGGCTGTACTCTAATCTTGCTGCTACTCTGCTGGTTTAGGTTGGCTGTTAGCCAGGTTATGTTGTTTTCCATTTCTAGATGATGTTTAAGACTCTGTTTTGCTTCATTCTATAAAATGGGGCAGGGGGGAAACCCCTTTCATTAAAAAAAAAAAGGAGTAATGAATGGCAGCACTGCAGCACCAAAGGCACGTATGGAGGAGTTGGGCGCCACTCCACTCCACAACACCAAGCGGTGTGGTTGTTAGTCCCCGAGAAGCTCACACCACCATCGACTCCAAACCGGCGTCAGCCATACGAAACAATGATCGGCTGCAGAGCGACATTAACGTACACACATTCTTGTTCTGACATCCCATCACCTCACCATACAACATAACCCTCCATGCACACTATGAACTTAGCTAAGTTATTTACTACACACTACTATGAGACAATTTACCAAGCACGAAATAACACTTGCTCGATGGGACCTTCATTGACACGTACGGCATGATCTGATGAGCTAGCGGCCCATCTCTTGCATGCCTGGCGGGTTGACGCCGCCGGCGCCGGCGCCGCCGTTGCGGCGCTCGAGGTTGAGCTGCCAGCCGACCTCGGGGTCGTAGCCGCGGGCCTTGAGCTCCTTGTACTCCTGGACGAGCGCGCACGGCTCGCAGCAGAAGTGGACGCAGCAGTCGCAGCAGGGCGCGTCCGGGAGCGCGTACTGGGCGCGCATCTTGGAGCGGTAGGTGCAGGAGTAGATCCAGTGGCACCCCGTGAACCACCCCAGCAGCGCGTAGAGCGAGCCGCTCGTCCCGCACGACGTCGCGCCCCGGTCCACCATCTCCGCCACCTTCCCGAACGTGATGCACGGGCACCAGCACGTCACGCAGCCTGCACGTACGCAAATTTATCAGACACGCGTTTCATGCATGGCGATTGAGAGTTTGAGACATGGATCAAGATGACGAGGAGGAGGACGATGGCGTGAGAGCAAGGGCACGTACAGAGGCAGCAGTCGTCGAAGCAGTCAAAGAGGCCGGAGGACCATGCGGTGGGGGCGCCGCCGACGGGGACGCCGGTGGCCGGCTCGGTGCCGGGCTTCATATCGACGCCGGCCGGTGAACTGGAAAGATGTGATGACGTGGTCGCTGTGTGTTGGTGATGTCGCTTGGAACTAGCTGTTGGTCTGTGCCGGCCTGCCGGGAATGGGCTAGCCGAGGCATGCTTATATAGGTCGTGGCCGGGCGGAGATGGGTAGGAATGCGCGTGCTGTCCCGAACAGTTCAGCGTGTTAATTAATATACATGCGTTTGATTGGCGATAAACACTAGACCAGGAAAATTAGCCGCCAAGTCGAAGCGGCGATTCGTTGACCCGAAGTAGCCGTGTGTATACGTACCCTACGTCTATACGCGTCGTTGAAGGTGACGGCCAGCTGCCGCGAAGCTCACCGTAGACTCATGAGACTCTGATCTGATCAATTCTTCCCCGTGTGGTAATAACAGTAGTAACACGGCTAAGTGACCTTACAACTTCCCCTGGTATACGTGTTTGTCTGATACGATCAATTCTTCTGCGTGCGGTAATTAACTTTACTGACCTGAACAATTCTTCACGTTGGCGCACGTGTCTGTATAGATTTTCTGTCTGTCCAAGAGACCAAGACGGTATACGAAAGGGGTACGGCGCTATACGATGCCGACGGGAGTGTACAATTTGAGCATGGGGGCGCATGTGCTGGACTGGCCGGGTGTTTGACCCAGCTACGTGCGCGCTAGTTTTGTTCCACGATAACGGCTTGGTTGGCTATATGATTGATTGTGTTCTCGCTCTAAGGGCATCCAACGCCAACCAGTAAATTTCCTTCCGTATCCATCCATAGATAGGATGGACAAGTCCACGGACAATGATATGGGAGGGCGACATCTAACTGCAACCGCATACATCTGGTCTTTCTCGTTTTTTTCCAAGTCCGTACGATCAAACAGCCGCATGCAAAGGATACATACGTTAAAATAGCCGCATGCAACACTAGTTTAAATTTTAAAAAGTTCAAATATTACATCACAACATTGTTGTCCCCTTAGGCTAAAAAAAACATTGGTGTCCCCTTTCCACGCCCATTGATACTCAATCAAATCTTCCTTCACCTGCTCGTGAGTTGGTCGATGCCGAATTTGTTGATGTATTTGAACAAACTCTTCAAAAGTGGCCGGATTCTGTTTCGGAAGTTGGATAGGATCACCCATGTTCTCAAATTCCAGAGCTGCGGCAACATCGTCACCCTCATCTTCGACGATCTTGTTGTGCATGATCACACAACATGTCATCACCTCCCACAAGGTCTCCGGATCCCATAGTTTTGCAGGTCCACGAACAACTGCAAAACGGGTCTGCAGAACTCCAAATGCCCTCTTGACATCCTTCCTAGCCGCTTCTTGTCATTGGGCAAAGTGACATTTTTTTAGCCTTTTGGGTTAGAGATGGTGCTGATAAAGGTAGCCCATGAAGGATAGATATCGTCAACCAGATAGTAACTCATGTTATACTCATGTCCATTGATAGTATAGTGGCAAGGATGAGCTTTTCCTTCAGCCAGCCTCACAAACAACAACGATTGTTGCAACATTGATATCATTGTAAGACCCGGGCATGCCAAAGAAAGCGTGACAAATCCAAAGATCATGTGATGCAACTGCTTCAAGAATGATGATGGGCTTCTTAACATGACCCTGATATTGTCCTTGCAAAGCCTTCGGGCAGTTCTTCCATTTTCAATGCATGTAGTCAACAGATCCAAGCAAACCTGGACACCCTCTTGCTTCTGAGATTTCCAAGAGCCTCTCGGTGTCTTTCGCAGTTGGTTCTCTCAGTATTGAGGTCCAAACACCTCGACCACGACCAGTTGCAAACTTGACCATGGCATCTCCGCAGGTGCTCACAGGCATCCGTAGGTACTCGTCCTACGAATCGGCGGCCATGCATCCGGAGTGTGGTCGTGCACTTCTCGTAACCAAAGAAGCCAATCTTTCCCGCGGCATCCTTCTTCAGGATGAAGTAGTCGCCGTATGACTAGATGCCATGGTACAAACGATCGAAGAAAGTCCTACGCATCCGAAAACACCGGCGAAAATGGTCAACGAATAGTGCATCGAGGGCAAAGTAGTTGGCTATCAGTGTCAAATGCCCGCACACCCTGTTGTGGTTGAGCACTCGATGACCCTTGATCGAGGCCTTGAAATTGAGAACATGCTCCTCCGCACACTCCGCCTCTTCAAGGACAACCTGCACTATCGCCGTCTCATCGGAGTAGTCCTCCTCGTCCGACGAGCCGTCAAACGACTCAACATAATGCTCGTATATGTACTCCAAATCGGAATCCATTGCTAGACAGAAGAATTGACAATTGTTTTTAGCTCGGCGATTCATTGAACAGTTGGCGGGCATGGTGAGAATAATAGTAGAGGATGGTACCTGGTGGGGCGGTCGGAGGACAGGAGCTGAACGGAGACGGAGGAGAAGCGGCAGAGAGCACTGCTGGAGCGCCGGAGGGTGACGGAGACGCATAATTCCGGCAGGGGTGTGGCGTGATGGCTGGGGTGGTGGAGAGACGGCGAAGACAAGAGAGAAAGACGGAAGGAGAGAAAATGAGGAGGACGGAGTCCTGGGGTCCGAGAATGGTTTTGGGTGGGACAGAGGTGGCAGATAGTGAGGCTTCTCGTGTCCGGACTTCCGCAAACCTCCCCCACTTTTTGTCGCCGGTTTGCGGGAGAAATCACGTCCGGACCGCCCCACGGACCGATACAAGACCGCATTGGATGGCTTTCACGGTCCGGACCGCACGGTCCCGACTGTGCGGTGGTTTGCGGTCCGTCTTGAAAATGCCATAACGTCGTGGTTAACTCACTATTTTTTTCTTTCCGGGTTCCGTAGCTATCAATTGTCCTTTTTAGCCAACTTTCAACTCCAATGCGAGGACATACAAAACCCAATTTGTAATATTGTTTCTGTCAATCATTAGTTTTTTTTCTTTTTTCGAAAAAAACATGTGATCTACTCATAAGCAAAGGTAACAAAAATTACAGCCAGATCTTTGGACCACATAACGATGACTACAAGCATTAGAGCTAGCCGAAGACACGCCGCCAATCAATAATGCCTCCATGAGGTTCACGACGCCAATTGCGGAGCTTCAATAATTTCTTTGGGCGGGCCAAAATAGATTGAATTCAGAAGTATCATTGAAATTTTGCTCTTATGACTGAGTAGGGCGTTTTGGTGACCGAGCTCCATGGAGCCCTTTATTTTTGAAAATTTTAAAATTCAAACTTTTCGACCTGTACTTTGAAAAAATATGGAACTATACAAGGATGAAATGTATGTGTGTGTAAAAATTCAAGATGAAATACTTTGAAATGTGACCTGTACAAAAAAGACAAATTTCTTGACTTTGAGGATGAATAGTATCATGTGTTAAAAAGCCTCAGATTTGTCTTTTTTGCACAGCCTTTATTTCAATGTATTTCATCCTAAAAATTTACACACATGTGTGTTATGCCTCCATGTATATCTGTATTTTTTTTTAAGATTTTTTTTGAATTGTAAAAATATGAATTTTCATGAATTTTGTGTTTTTCAAAAACCGGCCTCCATGGAGGCCGAGCTCCAAAAGGCATTTTCGCTTATGACTCAGATTCTTCGCTAGGCTTGACTGAAAGTTTGTCTGGCTGGATGGGCCATGGCCTGGTTTGGCCCGGCCATAGCTGCACCACAACACGACGCAAAGCGCGAAATCATTAATTGACGAGTACACCTTTCAGGGATCACTCCCACCTTCCCTAGGTTGCGACAAGTGGCGCACTGCATGTGTGCCACTTGTCGCAACCTAGGAGTTTTCTGTTTTTTCGTAAATCCATATTTTCAAAACGTTTTATCTCTTAAACCGTGTGTCCAAATGTCGAACCGTTTTCACTGTTGGGTTCCTCGCGTCGAGATCTTCAAAACTAGATCCCATGTTGATAGGTTTGACGAACTTTTTTTCAAGAAAAAACCGTGCCTCTCGCGATAGAAAAAAAAAACAAAAACGCGTTTTTTCCCTTCCCGAGAGGCACGGCCGTGCCTCTCGGGAAAGCAAAACCGTGCCTCTGGCGGAAGCAAAACCGTGCGTCTCGCAAAAAAAATAGAAAACGCGTTTTTTTACCTTTCCGAGAGGCACGTCCGTGCCTCTCGCGAAAGCAAAACCGTGCCTCTCGCGAAAAAGAAAAAAAAAACAGAAAACCCGTTTTTTCCCCTTTCCGAGAGGCACGGTCGTGCCTCTCGCGGGGAAAAAACAGAAAACGCATTTTTTGGCGAATTTTTTTTATTTTTTCTTGTCCAAAAGCTAAGAAAGACCGGTGGAAAATCGAAACACCAAAAAAACCGAAAAAAAAAACAATCTAAAAAGCCGAAAACGCGTAGGAAAAAATAAAAATAAATCTGAAGGGAATGTTCAGAGCGCGACACGTGACAGCGGCTGAGAACGCGCCAAGTGGCGGTGCGTGGGAGTGATCGTTGGGAGGCTTCCGAGGGAGTACTCCCTAATTAGTTGCTCCGCAAAGCGGCATTGCGGGAGCCCAAACCTTTTGGGTAGTCGAACCCCGACCGTCTTCATGGGGAAAGCGGCACCCACTGGTGCCAAAAGCGTGACGCTTTCACTTTGAGCTTGTGACGCAATTGTACCATAATGCCCTCGTTTGAGGGCCACTTTTTTGGGGGTTTATGGTTGAGTAAAATACACCCGAGGTCCTAAAAGTATTTCAAGTGTGTTAAGTAGGTCCTAAAAATTTGTAACCGTTCACCGTGGGTCCTAAATATAAGTAAGTTGTTCATCGCGGGTCCTAAAAGTATTTTAAGTGTGTTAAGTAGGTCCTAAAAGTCACGGGTGAAATGCACATATAGGACACAGGAATTTCAATTTTTTAGGACCTACTTGACACACTTGAAATATTTTTAGGAGCTCTAGTGTATTTTACTGTGTATAGTTCTTGTACCATTTTATTATCTCGTATATCCTGGTATTATTTACTCATTAATGAATTTGCCGCGGCTGCTACGTCTTTCTGCAGGAAGGAAAACTAGCTGCAAAACCGATGGAGTACGATGTATGCATATGGTTCTATCTACCCACAGGGTGACACCGAAAACACGTGCAAGTTAATTGAAGTCAAATCGGTTCCCACCGCTACACATGCATGCACGTCGTAGACCCGGCCACTAGCTTGTTCATGCATGCAACTTTCTTTCTTTTTTTTCCCGCAAAAAAAACTTTCTTTCTTTTTGGCAAATCATCTCCATGCAACTTTCTTAGAGCACCTCCAACAGGCGTTTAAAAACAACTCCGCATATTAAAAATCTGTTTTTTGATGCCGGACAACTCCAGCAGAGCTTGCAAATTACCGCACGCGTAAAAAGTTTTAAGCACACATTAAAAAGCGCTATCGTAAACTGCAAATTTGGGGCGTCGGATCGCACGCTTCACAATTTACACTGTGTGTTTTTTGGGCGCGCGTTTTTAACATCCGGAAACCAATGTTAATTTCGACGCACTAAAAGTATTACAGTGACCCGTTAAAACTATTTTAGCGCGTGAAACTACCGTGCCGCATATTGAAAATGCTCTTACGTGCAGTTTCAGCGCTCTTTCCTGCAGCGTCCAATTCTAAGCCATGTTGGCGGATGGAACAAAGCGGTCTTCTGTCCTGCGTGGCTGCATGCGTCCAGTCTGCATGCAGAGCAAGCAATCTATAGCGCGTGGCATCACGTTGACGTGGCCTCTCGCTTTTGTCCCGTCCTCTCCTCCTACGGGCTACGGCTACGAGTCCTGTATCCATCGGCCGTACCTACCGATACCGTTCCTTTTACGTACTGTGGTACTGGTCAGATACCACTGGCGCACCAAAGGAAGCGGCAACGAGTTTTTTTTTTTTTTTTTTTGCAAATGCATGCCGATGGCGACGAGGCAAGCTAGCAAGAGGAGCATATGCTGGAGTACTAAATAATAAAACCTTTTAAATTATGCGAATCAACCTGTGGTTGGATGGTTAGAGGGACTGTGGTATCGCCAGCCCACAAGGGTTCAAATCCTGGTGCTTGCATTTATTCCTGAATTTATTTCAGGATTTCCGGCGATGCGCATTCAGTAGGAGGAGACGTTCCCGTCGACGACGAGGTGACTTCGTAAATTTCAAGATGATATGCCAGCTCAGTCTTTCGGAGGTGCTCATAGGGGTAGGGTGTGCGTGTGTGCGTTCATAGGGATGAGTGTATGCGCGTGTATATGAGCGCTTGCGTCTGTACTGTGTTAAAAAAAAACCTATTAAATTATTTTCCTTTGTTCGCAAAATTTGGAAGCTGCTAGCGAGTGAATATTTTTCAGCTGTTCTGATGGAAGCGTGACTAGCAGTTCCACCCGGAGAGTGCCTTCTATCTTTTTTTCTTTCTTTCGTCTTTCTACTAGTACAGCCACCTCCCAACATGAATTTTGCAGTCAAGGACACGCTAGGGCGCTGACACTATAAATCGCCTAATGCGAGATGCGCAACCTTCTTTCCAGGTGACCATCAGTATCAGTTTATTTTTTTGATTTCGGTTTTTATTTTCTGTTCTATTCTATTCTATTCTATTTCCTCTTCTTGCCTTTTTCATTTTTTTCTTCCTATTTTTATTTATTTTTATTTTTCTTATCATTTTTATTTTCTTGTTGTCACTTCCTGTTTTATTTTATTTATGGCATTCCTCAAAAATGTTTAAAATGTTCTTCGCGTGCTTTCAAAAAAGGATCAACATGTTTAAAAAGTATATTCACTGTACATTACAAGATTTCGTCGTGTACATTAAAAATGCTCATCATGTAGTTACAAAAATTATTCAACATATATTTAAAAAATATTGGGTGAGTATTTTTTTTTAATCTGTATCCATGAATAATTTATCGTGTATTTCAAATATTTTCAGTGTTTTCAAATGTTTTTCATTATTATTATTATTATTATTATTATTATTATTATTATTATTATTATTATTATTATTATTATTACTATTATTATTACTATTATTATTACTATTATTATTATTATTATTATTATTATTATTACTACTACTACTACTACTACTACTACTACTACTACTACTAGTAGTATTACTACTATTATTATTACTCTGGTTGTGATTTTGTTTTTCTGTTTTTTTTGGTTTTTATAATGGTTGAACACGTACTTTGAAATGAAATGTATATCGACGTAATTTTCAGAGTATATGAACACTTTTTTATGCTCATTGTTCAGAATATGTGAACATTTCTTGATTGCACTGATTTATTTTAAATGTGTGAAAACTTCTTATTTTTCCAAATACATGATGAACAATTTTCCAATACACGACATAGTTTTTGGTTCATGATGATTGTCTTTTAACATTCCATGAATATTTTCAACATAGACATTAACAATCTTTTAATACATCATAAAATTTATTCGATGTACATAAGGCACATTTCATACATATTTTTTCATACATGTGAACATTTTTTTCATATGCATGAATATTTGTTTCTGGAAATATTTATTGTGATTTGGGGAAAACTTTATTCAGTCGTGTAAACATTTTCTGTATGTATGTGTTTTTTTATGGAGCATGACAAATATTTATTATTTATTTTTTGTACAATACAAAAGTAATGTGTTGTGAAAATAATTTTCTTGATACATATGTACATTTATTTTTATATCAATTGAGGTTTTTTTCATATGATTTTATGTCAAGTGAATAAATAGTTTATGTTAACTCTCTGTTGTTTTTGGAGATTGTGTATAGAAATTATAGTTTCTTCTAGTTTCATATCTAACAGAAGGCCAATACACAAAAGCCTTTTATTTCATATATACTCACGTACAGGAGATCGCTTATTAGCTATTCCACAGTGTGCACTAATGTTAACGCTCCATCGAAAAAATTACTAAATCAGCTCAGGGCGATCCCTATTCCTTGCGCAGGTCGCTGGGTAGCGAGCAATCGTGTATGATCGCTGGCTTCGTACGCAAGGATTTTTTTTTGCGGGGTGAAACTTGGGTTTTATTCCTCAAAAATAGTGGTACCGTCTACTAATACAAACTACTTAATATTGTGTGGGACATGGCGCAACCAAGAGGCGGTGCTACCCCAGATCAACCAATATTGGCTAGACTATGACCAACTCTATTGTGACTACGCTCTATCTTTAATGAAACCAAACCCTGAAGAGCCAAAAGCTTCTTTATTTCCAGGTTAATTGATCATAAGCTGACCGGTCCAGAGACTCATCTGTCAAAGAGGCAATCACAATCGAACTATAAGAGCGGTCAATAATAGGTAATTCTGACCTTAGCAAACTCAGTGACAGGCCCTCCCAAATGCAAGGATATATTGGGCCGGCTCAAGTAAACATTTTCGGGAAACTTCCCAGGCCGTTTTTTTCTCCAGTGTTTTTAACTTTCACTTTTTTTCTTTGTTTTTTCCTTTTTCATTTGTGACATTTTTCAAGTGCATGAATATTTTTTAAACTGTGACAATTTTTCGTTCAACTATTCAAAAACAATTCATCAAATTTGAAAATAATATATCGAATTAAAATATATTTCATCATTTTTTTTATGAATTCCAAAAAACCATCCATTTTAAAAAATGTTTATCCAATTCAAACAAAATTATTGAATGCATTTTTTTTCATCAAATTCAGAATTCGGAATTTGTTCATCAAATACAAATATGTTCGTGAAATTAATTAACGTTGCTTCAATACAATTTTGTACCAAAGTTGTAGTAAAGTAGCATAAATTATTATTGGTCGGAGGGGGTAATTATTTGAAATTATGAATTGTTTAAATTTGGAATAAAATTTGAATAATTTTTTCTAGTTTGATAGTTTTTCCTAAATTTGGGATTTGTGGACAGTTTTGTGAATTTTAAATATAAATTAAAAACGAGAAAAAATGGCGCGGACCACTCTGCATATGGGCTGGCCAAAAGCGTGTGATACAGGAAGGTGGGGTTGAGCGTTTGGTTGACTTGCTTTGCACCACACGTGAAGTAGGAGGTCCATCGTATGGGAAAGCCCAAAAAAGCGAGATACAAAAGCCCGATATTCTCAAAGATAGCATTATTTCTTAATCTCCATGCCGGAAAAAACAGATGGTACACCAACCATCATCAGTTGTTTATCTGTTTTCTGAAACCAAGGTATCCATACATGAGATATGTCATGTAGGATACCAAGAGGTTAAAAGCACATTTCAAAACATCCCACACACGCGCGCGCGTACAGAAAACGGATATAGCAGGACGGTGAGGACAAACGGTAACCCGACGGTGAGCACATGACATCCCACCCATCAAAGTTTGAGCCTCCGCAATTTGGCTGAGAATACCTTACTACTTTGAGATGGCTGACTCAGGGCCACTAACATGTGGGGATGCAAACCAGTTGTTTCACATGTTAGTGACCCAAAGTCAAATGATGTTACGGACGCCAGTCAGCCAGTCTGAGCCCCCTGTACTTGTAATTTCTCGACGTCGAACCACTCTTCTTAATAAAAAGCGGCAGCTATATTCCTTCTATTGTGTATTTTTTTTACTCACGTTCTACCGGTCACATGATTGGTGACGCCTATGCCGTGTTATTTTTGGTAAGTATATGTCATCGACATTAGTTTAATGTGTCTCGGAAATGGGATTAGGTACACATGATTTGACTTTGAAAGGTAAAAGGGATGCAAATAATTTCTTAAATAACAAGGCATCATATCACAGGTCAAATCTTCTCGACCTAACAAAAGGACAGAGATACATCCGTTTCCTCATTGTCTTTTTTTTTTTTTACAAATATACGGTACAATAAATAAAATACAAATACACGGTACATTGACATTCAGCTCATAACGCTGGTGCCCGGTGTGTGCACTTAGCAAACCAAAAGATCATTGAAGTTGCAAGAGCAAAACATCAAGTCATCACATCACCATCCAACGTACTCACACAAGTTACTACGTATACTAATACAATATATGCAATAATTTACATCAAACATATATAAACGACGCAAACCCAAACGGCAATAATATGGGAGCAGCTGAGTTGGACCAGGTAGCCAACTAGCGGCCCATCTCCTGCACGCCGGGCGGGTTGACGACGCCACCGCGGCGCTCCATGTTGAGGTGCCAGCCGATCTCGGGGTCGTAGCCGCGGGCCTTAAGCTCCTTGTACTGCTGGACGAGCGCGCATGGCTCGCAGCAGAAGTGGACGCAGCAGTCGCAGCAGGGCCCGTCCGGGAGCGCGTACTGGGCGCGCATCTTGGAGCGGTAGGTGCAGGAGTAGATCCAGTGGCACCCCGTGAGCGAGCACAGGAGCGCGTAGAGCGCGCCGCTCGTCCCGCACGACGTGGAGCCCCTGTCCACGATCTCCGCCACCTTGCCGAAGGTGATGCACGGGCACCAGTACGTCACGCAGCAGAGGCCGCAGTCGTCGGCGCAGTCGCAGAGGCCGGAGGACCAGGCCGCGGGGGCGGCGCCGACGGGGACGCCGGTGACCGGATGCGCGGCGGGCTTCATCTCGACAACACGGCCGGTGAACTAGAAAGATGTTTTGTGTCTTGACGATGTCGCTTGGAGGTTGCTCTTTTTCTGTGCCGGGAATGGGCAAGCTTGGGATGCTTATATATAGGTCGTGGGCAGGCGGATGGGTATGGATGTTTGCATCCGCGTTTGATTGGTGATAAGCACCAGGAAAATTAGCCGGTGTTCCATTGACCCGATTTAGTCGTACGTACTATATAATACATATAGGAGTACGTCGTTGAAGGTGACAGCTAGCTGCCGCGAAACTGACACCGTAGACTTGTAACCTTTCTGATCTGATCATTTCTTCGGGTGTGGTAATAACTAATGTATACTCCACTAATAGCACGGCCAATTGGATTTTTTTTCACCCGAAAAATTCTTCGCCGTGTACGTGTTTTGTGTAGTTTTGTTCCTTTTAAAAAAAAAATCTCCAGACGGAAATAACACGCGTAATTACCTAACCACTAGTCGTCTAACCCGTGTGGTCGCACGGGCTAGCAATATTGAAAGTAGCATAGGGATGATGTAAAAGAAAAAGGAGCATGGGGATTCTTCTGAATAATAAACATTCTAATATAAATAAAAGTTATAAATATTTTGGCCTTTCAATATTACTTAAAAAATGAAAAGTTTATTACATGCTCAATGTCAAAGGGAATGGTTCCAGTGATGAATTTCTGAATCGTTTTTTTCTTAGAACACATGATTTTCCAATCATGAAATAGTTGTATATAGGTGTAAAACCATTTGGAGTATAATAATAAAAGTAATCAAATGAACATTTACTCTTTCACTAAAAATTGAATGTGATTTTTTGATCCAACTAAACCAGAGAACATTAAAGAGAGTACATATACATCAATGAAAGAAAAACAATTGTGTGAGTAGAATAAAAGTCATGAAAATAAAATATTGAGTCAATTACACCACTGGTGCCATAACTTGGCGCAAAAAATCAGTTTAGTGCTAAAACTTGTGACATACATTGAACTGGTGCAATAACTTGGCTTTAACGTACACATACGATGCAAATCACGTTTCTATACGATGATGCTGATTAGGCATGCCAACATGGCATGGGGCCCGCTACCAGCTACTCGACGACAAAGTGGACGTATGGCCTACTATTTTGCCAAAAAAACCTTGGAATTTTCTTCTCACAAAAAAAAACCATTCCACAGCCGCATAGGTCCACGTACCAGCGTCCCACAAATAATTGAAAAAATTGTGCTTGCATAGGGACTCAAACTGCTCACCTATAGCTAGCAACAACGCATGGCTAAGCACCCGAAGTGCAGCAATTTCATCATATAATAAATTATGAATTGCAAAACTGTTCATGTAATAATTTGCATACTGAATAAAAACATATATTCAATAAATGATCATGTAAGTTTAAAATTGTACACAGTTTTAACAAAATATTAATGTAATTTATAAAAGTATTCATGCTTCAAGCAAGTGTTTATATTTCTATATATTTTAATGAATGCTTATATAAGTTCAAAAATGTTCACAGTTTAAACAAATATCCATGTAGCATATAAGTGTTCATGCTCTAAGAAAGTTTTTTATGTTACAATATTTTTTCATAATTTTTTAATTAGTTTTAAACATTCACAGTTTTAATAAAATATTCCTGTAGTATATAAAAGTGCTCATGCTTTAAGAAATATATATTCATACAATATAAAAGTAGTTGGCTGGGATTAGAAGCAGCGACATGTAATCATCATGTGCGAGTAGCCGCCACACCACCCAGCAGTTATACTTTTTAAATTTAATATTACAAATTACAAAAAAATCACGTAATAATTTGCCTAATTAATAAAAATAAAAACATAATTATTATAAGTGTTCATTGTTATTTTGAAATTATTTATCTATAACACACGGTTACAATCTACATGCATTTCTTTAAATGAAGTGTAAAATGGGCTGCTGGAACTCCAACCCACTTAAGTTAGAAAGGTTATATACGTTTCCTAATAGCTAATGACAAGCTCCCCTAAAAAGAAAAAGGTAATGACAAGCAAACGCTGTTGGTTGCATTGGTTTGGCCTGCGTTCCTACAGGGAATGGTCACGTGATTGAATCTTGGTTGCGACATTTTTTGCACAATACTGTGTGTCGTTGACAGATGGACCCTACGCGCCTCTATCCATGAGAAAAATATGGGTCGCTGCCTGGGGCTTTTCTGTGAGAAATATTCTGAGGTTTTTTTTCGCAAAATAGCAGGCACACGTCATTCAGTCGTTGACAGCAGGCCCCATGCCATGTTGGCACACCTAATCAGCATTGATTCGTATAGAAACGTGATTTGGATCGTATATGCATGACAAATTCAAGTTATGGCACCATTTCAATGTATGCCACAAGTTTTAGCACTAAACTGACTTTTTGCGCCAAGTTGTGACATCAGTGTGTAATTGGCTCTAAAATATTCATGACAAAAATCTATCGGGAGATAGCAAATAAATCAGAATACAGTGTCGCATCTATATTGCAGCGAAAGCACGCAATCTCAAATTACACATTGTGCCCTGCTGTACCTGCAATAACATCACAAGAATAATACCATATAGAAAATGGCAAGCTACAGTTGAATAAATTCAGTTATTTAGGAAGTTTTTTTTTGAAACAGTTATATAAGAACTTGTATGCCTAGGCAACATGAAAAAATGCAAGTACGCAAGAAATTTAGCCCAAAAGATCTAGAAGTGTACCACTTTGGGCTAGTTTCTAAACATGGTACATCAACAATTACATATAGGCTAACATCAGCTTCTTAATCACTTAGAATAGCAACGAAAATAGAATGAATAACTCATATAGGTATAGAAATCAGGTTGCAAAAAAATCTTGTTAATTACCTTGTTCAAAATGGTAAAAATACAGTGCCTCCGAGTGAAGTTAGAGTACAATACGTGAACTATAAACGTGATGTGTGGCTTAATTTTGTATGAACGCACGGTGCTCGAGTTGTGCCATAGTGGTATATACCTTGAAAATAATCAGGAGTATAACAATAACATTAATCAAATGTTTGTTGTTGGTGTGAACGGATATTTCTCACAAAAAAATAATGGGAATATTTGATCTAATTGAACCAGATAAAATGAAAGGATATACATCCATGTCAAATTCATAATGTCTGAATAGAATAAAAGAAGTATTGAAAATCAAATATTATGACTAAACCAGTCATACAATAGCTATCCAATAAATCCCAATACAGTGCCGTATCACTATTGCAACACATGCAACCCCAAAGTACTCATGATGTCCTGCTATACCACCGCATCAACAAAGCATGAACAATACCAGACAGAAAATGGCAAGTTACAGTTGAATAAATTTAGTGAATAAGAAGTTCTAAGAAAAGACAACCAGAAAACATGTGTCAATCAAGCAAGCAATCTCGCCCTCAGGATCTAGGATAGTGCCACTTTGGCTTGTTTGTAAACATGATATAGCAACGTTTACATTAAGGCTAACAACAGCTTCTTAATTACTTGGTATAGCAACCATAATAAAATGAATCAATCGTATAGGGATGAAATCAGCCGAGAAGAAATATCCAATTTTCGTGAGGAAGCATTATATATTTTCAAAGTCTCCTTTTCTTTGTTCTAAGCTACAGCACCGGCCACTTGGTATATCTTATATCTGCTTTGCGGTAGTTTTTGGGTTACGTACACTGTCTGGACTCTTCACACCCTAAAACAAAACGTTGACTGAACCATCAGCCTGGTCGCATTGATCAAGTAGAAAGGAGATTTTTTTTTCCTAGAACTTGCACTTGGTGACATGGGCAGAGCGACAGATGGCAACACAATCCCTCGCAGTTTTTACATGGGGAATATCTGATCAATGTTAACATGTAGGAGCGAACTTGTAAGTCAGCTGATCTTGTTTCACACCTGCGATGACCTTTATTGATGCTGCAATGCCTTCGGCGGCCGCCCCTCTTCCTGCAAGTTGCGACTAATTTAATGACATGAAAGATCAAGAAACCGAATTCCAATCGTCCTGACTATCCTAAATCCTATATTGTAATTCCTCATTGCCGTGTGCTAGACTAAGCTAGACTGTCTTTATGACTTAAACGGTTGCACATATTCACCGTAGACAAAATAAATGGCGGGGCTGTCAGCGATCGGTGGCAGCAGCAATAGCTAAAAAACATACCTAACCGCAATAGTGGACTCAAACGGTACCAGTGTGGTAACCTGAGATCATATACAGAGTCGCTTGTATTGCACTCAGGATTGGCCTAGAGGGCTGAAGCATACAATGTTGGGACAAACCCCGGACCAATCCTCCCGGCGACACACGCCGGGCAGCCTTCCGGCGACACAAACGCCGGACGAAGGTAGACGAAGGAGACACCATGATTTTTCCGGCGACGAACGCCGCGGCGCACCAACGCCTATATCTTGGCTTTATTTCTCTCAACTCCTCGAACACACACATGAGGTACACACGCACGCACGCGGCACAACCCTAAAGAACTCTCACGTCGACCGGACACACACCACGGTCCCGACGGAGACTACATCTTCTAGGCCCCTCACACTTGGCTCGGCTCACACCCTGTCGCTCGGCAACACACCGGAGCACGGCTACACACCGGCACGGCTCGGCAACTCACCAGAATACTCTACATCAGTACATAAGGAGGGGTCTTTATACCCGAAGCACGCACACATAGCTAGCTACTCCGTCACGGCCACCACGCACGAACGCACGCACGCCGGCCACTAGCTAGCTAACTACAACTGACTCCTACATGCATGCCCACGTACTAACATCTCCTGGAATCTCTCCAGGATCAACAAGACGCGCCGGAGCAACGAACTCGCTGCATGCATCTAACAACCTCATGAATACTAGCCTGCGTGCATGACGCGCACACACCCTAATCATGGACACGGACCGGCGCCTGGCTCGACTAACACGCACACGCGCCCACGCCACGGACTCGACCTTATGCGCTCATGCCGGTCGCCACCGTTTGCGGCATGGCTTATTGCCAACATACGAAGCATCCAATAAGCCCCGTAGAAGCCTTGCCACAGCAGGTGCGCTAGCTAGCTGTGGGCCACACACTTGTTTATCTAGGGCGGATGGGCCACACACTTCGTCGTCGCCAGCCAACGACGTCGACTTGGAGCACTGGATCGGATCTCCCGTCATATATGCATGGTCGTGCATCCTTTTTTGTGGTTACAACTGTCACATCGGAGAGCGAGGAGGCTTGAAGAGGAGAAGAAGGCCAGTACCCCTGATCGGATCTCCTCGTTGCGCCGGCATCTCCACCTTGTGTCGGCAATAGAACAAACCAATCGGGAGGCAGACCAGATGATAACAGATCTGTTTCGTGATAGTTTTGGAAAAAGGAGAGATGGTTAATAGGACCAGGAGTCATGCCGCACGTGGCTGCTACATGGTATGATATTTTTTTTCTGATGAAAACGACATGGTATGATAGCTCATTATGTGTTAATAAGATGGAAAAACTTTTTTTAACCCATGGAAAGATCTACACCGTTATAACTCGGCCCCACCAGATTAACGGCTCCAAATTACTAATTAACGTGGGAATTTTTAGAGAGTGTCTAATTAGTATAGGTATAGATAGATAGATGGCATATGTAATTGTATTGCTTAGTTTCAACTACGTGCGCGCTTGTTTACTTCCTCGATCAATGGCTTGGCTTGTTAATTAAGTACGCACTCCGTGTATATGATTGTGCTTCAAGCCAGCCTCTCATTTTCACGTCTCAGCTGACACCTAATCTAACTGTTTGTTGTGCAAATTTTCAAGTCCGACGTACGTACGCACGCACAGAGTATTGTTGCCTTGCTAGATCAATCGTTGAATATGTTCCTAATCTATGGCACATCTACATCTTGCAGGTTGCGAGTTGCACTACAAATAATAATGCTAAGCTCGACGAGGGTTTATTCGGTGTACAATACTAAGAAAGCGAGTTAATAGCATAAAAATATGGCGATTTGTAAGAGTTGTGTCGAATATTGTATATAAAGTAGCACTAGTGGAGAAATGGCTAGCCACAACTCTTGTTAGTGACGCGCTATTTTTTCCCAACACCAGCACTAATATTTTCAAATTGTGCTGGCGTGGGCTAAATTCGTACGCCATAGCTATTTTGTTAGCGCTGGCGTTGCACATTAGGCCCGGCGTTGCACACATTTGGCCCATTAGGCCCACGCCAGCAGTAGTCGGTTTTAATGGCTCCCGGGGCAGTAAAAAAAATCCCATCCTCACTCTCGACCCCAACTCCACCGGCCCGTCCTCCTATCGATTCCCCCGCCGCCGCCGCCGCCTGACGCGTCGCGTCTCTGCCCCGCGTGCCGCCGCCGCCACCTGACGCGTCGCGTCTCCGCCCCGCCGAAGCCGCGCCACGCCGTCCGTCTCCGCCCTACGCCGCCCTGCCAACGCCACCCGTCTCCACCCGTCTCCGCCCTTTGCCGTCCAAAGAGGTATGGAAAGAACTTTTCCCAAAACCATTTTTCAATACTACTTGCTATATTTAGTGTTAGTAGTATATGAGTTGCAATGTATGAAAAAATTAGGCTGCAATGTATGAAGAATTTGCTGTAATGTAAAACATTAATTAGAAGTGGTATATGAGTTGCAATGTATGAATAATTAGCTATATTTTTTCTATAGACTATAGACTATGGAGAATTTGCTATAATTTTTTCTATAGACTATAGACTATAGACTATGAAGAATTTGCTATATTTTTTCTATAGACTATGAAGAATTTGCTATATTTTTTCTATTGACTATGGAGAATTTTTGGCCTAGACCAAATTAGTAACAATAAACTATGGAAAACCTTAATTAGAAGTGGTATATGAGTTGCAATGTATGAACCTTAATTAGAAGTGGTATATTAGTAACAATAAACTATAAACCATAATTTTAAAAATCTTTTCCATTACTCATATGGAAGGGTGGCCTTGTAGGAGTAGTGTGTAAACAAGCTGCAACAACTTAGCTAAAACATTACATAGTTGATGGTAGAGCTTGACAACATTCAAATAAATAGTTGATGCATGATACACTCTAGCTAAAACATTACATAGTTGATGGCACAACTTTCAAGTGTTTTCTGTTTGATGGTATAGCATGGCCGACTGTAGCATCTGGGTAGGCTCCTTTGAGCACTGGTCGGATTTTGCCGAAGAGAAAGGCGAAGTGAGCACCAACCAGGTAATTAGTCTGGTTACAGAAAACATGCATTAGCATTGCAAACATGCATATATATATTTTTGATGATTTGAAACCCTTGTCACGCATACGTACCAGCTGGTCCGTCTTCGCCAGCACCCGTTGTGCAGCCAACAGGTGACGTGGACGTGACCAGTCAAGAGTTGATCGCGTCATGTCGGAGTACCATGAAGGCCCTGCAGGAGTTGAATGACTCCCTGACGAAGGAGAAAGACAAAATTATCGATGACAATTGTATTGTCTTCCATAAGATTTACAGTCTCGAACGTCAGATCGCGGCGTTGAACGCCGAGATAACTGATATCAATAAGGAGATAGAATTCCTGCAGGCCGAGAGGCGACAACTGAAGACAGACAAAGCGCATTACATTCACGAGGGGATGACGAATAGGAATAAGCTTCGTGAGCTTAAAATGGTCCTTAGAAAAAACTAGGTAGCAATGTCGATCGAGAGAGGGGCAAGATCGATACTTGTAATTGGTACTTTCCTTTTATGAATTTGGTATCTTTTGTGAATTAGGTATCTTTTGTGAATTACTGAAATGTTCAGTATCTTTTGTGAAGCTGGTATTTTTTTATTAGCTAAATATGACAGTGCCGGCGTGCAACTCTGTTCAACGCCAGCAGGTATTCAAAATACTACTGGCGTCGTCTCCAACACCACCACTACATTTTAACCGTGGCGTCATATTGGTGGCATAGGGTGTCCACGCCAGCAAGGCCAATTTTGCCACGCCGTAGCTAGGCTTTTCTGCATTAGTGTAGGTTATAGTTGGACTCTGAGTTATATTGTGTCTAAACAAGATAGAAATTGTGTCCGAATATGACACTTGTATTCTAGGTCTCTTATACAATATAGGCACATAATGTAACCTATGAGAACGTAATATCATAGACATGCCGGGGAGCTGGCGGCGTGTGTCGGCGTCCGGGTAGCCAGTGCAAGGTATTGTGATGGTGTCATGTGGAGAAGCGCTCGTAGTCATGCACCCGTGATGTAGCCATGTTCATTGATACGTCTCTAACGTATCTATAATTTATGAAGTATTCATGGCATGTTTACAATAATTTTATATGATTTTGGTATGATTTGATTAGAACTAACACGGACTGACGCTGTTTTCAGCAGAACTACCCTGGTGTTGTTTTTGTGCAGAAATAAAAGTTCTCGGAATGAGCTGATAATTTACGAAGAATGTTTTTGGAAAATATAAAAAATACTGGAGCGAAAAGTCACCGGAGAGGAAGGCCGAGGAGGCCACAAGCCTAGGGGGCGCCCCCCCTAGGGCGCGCCCCCCTGGCTTGTGACTTCCTCGGGAACCTTCTGGACGTGGGACCGCCGCCAAAAATTCCTATAAATATAGAAACCCCCAGAAACAAACCTAGATCGGGAGTTCCGCCGCCGCAAGCCTCCAGAGCCACGAAAAACCAATCGGGAGCCCGTTCCGGCACCCTGCCGGAGGGGGAAACCATCACCGGAGGCCATCTTCATCATCCCGGCGGTCTCCATGACGAGGAGGAAGTAGTTCACCCTCGGGGCTGAGGGTATGTACCAGTAGCTATGTGTTTGATCTCTCTCTCTCTCTCATGTTCTTGAGATGACACGATCTTGATGTACCGCGAGCTTTATTAATATAGATGAATCATATGGAGTTTTCCCCTCTCTATCTTCTTGTGATGAATTGAGTTTTCCCTTTGAAGTTTTCTTATCGGATTGAGTCTTTAAGGATTTGAGAACACTTGATGTATGTCTTGCGATGGGATATCCGTGGTGACAATGGGATGTTTTATTGATCCACTTGATGTATGTTTTGGTGATCAACTTGCGGGTTCCGTGACCGTGGGAATCTATGCATAGGGGTTGGCACATGTTTTCGTCTTGACTTTCCGGTAGAAACTTTGGGGCACTCTTTGAAGTTCTTTGTGTTCGATTGAACATGATGAATCTGAAATTATGTGATGCATATCGTATAATCAAACCCACGGGTACTCGAGGTGACATTGGGGTATCTAGGTGACATTAGGGTTTTGGTTGATGTGTATCTTAAGGTGTTATTTTAGTACGAACTCTAGGGCTGTTCGTGACACTTATAGGGATAGCTGATAAGATTGATCGGAAAAGATAACTTTGAGGTGGTTTCGTATCCTACAATAATTTCTTCGTTTGTTCTCCGCTATTTGTGACTTTGGAGTGAGCTCTTTGTCGCACGTGAGGGATTTACATATGATTCAACTATGTTAGTATTGTTGAGAGAACTTGCACTAGTGAAAGTATGAACCCTAGACCTTGTTTTCAAGCATTGCAATACCGTTTGTGCTCACTTTTATCATTAGTTACCTTGCTGTTTTTATATTTTCAGATTACAAAAACCTCTATCTACCATTCATATTACACTTGTATCACCATCTCTTCGCCGAACTAGTGCACCTATACAATTTACCATTGTATTGGGTGTGTTGGGGACACAAGAGACTCTTTGTTATTTGGTTGCAGGGTTGTTTGAGAGAGACCATCTTCATCCTACGCCTCCCACGGATTGATAAACCTTAGGTCATCCACTTGAGGGAAATTTGCTACTGTCCTACAAAACTCTGCGCTTGGAGGCCCAACACGAGTCTACAAGAAGAAGGTTGCGTAGTAGACATCAAGCTCTTTTCTTGCGCCGTTGCCGAGGAGGTGAGTGCTTGAAGGTATATCTTTAGATCTTGCAATTAAATCTTTTAGTTTCTTGTTTTTCACTAGTTTGGTTTTATAAAAGAAAACTTCAAAAAAATATATGGAATTGAGGTTGCCTCATATGCTTCATCTTTTTAATGTCTTTCGTGAAAATGATGGAAAGGAAAATTGTGCTCAAGTGTTAGAAGAAGAAGTTATTAAAATGTTTGGCCCTAAATCTTTGAGTGATGAGCATGATTGCAATGTTGTTAGTATGAATTCTCTGAATATCCATGACGCTAATGATATGCAAAGCCACAAGCTTGGGGATGCTATGTTTGATGAAGATGATATTTTTAGTCCCCCAAGTTTTGATGAGCAAATTTGTTATGATGATGGCATGCCTCCTATCTATGATAATTATGATGATGACACGTATGCTATAAAGAGTGATAGTAATCATGAAACTTGTCATCATGATTTTAATATTCAAAGTGGTTATGTCAATCAAATATCTCATGATAGTTATTTTGTTGAGTTTGCTCCCACTATTATGAATGAGAAGAAAATTGCTTATGTGGAGAGTGATAAATTTTCTATGCTTGTAGATCATGAAAAGAATGCTTTATGTGCTGGTTATGTTGTGAAATTCCTTCATGATGCTACTGAAAATTATTATGAGGGAGGAACATATGCTTGTAGGAATTGCAATAATATCAAGTTTTCTCTCTTTGTGTTCAAAGTTTTGAAGTTATGCTTGTTTTGCCTTCCTATGCTAGTTGATTCTTGCTCCCATAAATTGTTTACTCACAAAATCCCTATGCATAGGAAGTGGGTTAGACTTAAATGTGCTTGTCATGAGATTCATGATGCTCTTTTGCAGGTTATAATTATTATTCCTATGCGAGCATCATTGAAATCACCATGCCTAGCTAAAAGGCATTAAAGAAAAGCGCTTGTTGGGAGACAACCCAATATTTATACCTTCTGTTTTTGAGTGTTCACATGATTAATCTACTGTATAATCATGTTTTATAGCTTTTGTTTCAATAAAGTGCCAAGTAAAGCCTTTGGGATAGTGTGGATGATAGTTGACTTGATTCTGTGCAAAAACAGAAACTTTTGCTCTCAGTCCAGGAATTTTGTAAATTCACTGGAACGTTCTTTTGATCTGAATTTTTTACACAGTCTTGATATACAAATTTCGCAGGTTGTCCTAATTTTTCAGAAATTTTAGAGACAGGGAAGTATGGTTACACTACATATCTTCACAGACTGTTCTGTTTTTGACAAATTCTGTTTTGCATGCATAGTTTGCTTGTTTTAGTGTTCCCATAGCTTATATTCAGTGATATAAATTATGGGAATGATAGAATATAGTAGGTATCATGTGGGAACAATTATGAATTCTGTCTTGACATTACCTAAGTGAATGATCTACCTTTATTATACTAACCCATCTCACGAAGTTCCGTTAAGTTTTGTGTGATTGAAGTTTTCAAGTTTTGGGTGAGACACCGATATGAGGAGAATAAGGAGTGACAAGAACCTAAGCTTGGGGATGCCCAAGGCACCCCCAAGGTAATATCCAAGGAAGACTCAAGCGCCTAAGCTTGGGGATGCCCCGGAAGGCATCCCCTCTTTCGTCTTCAACATTATCGGTATATCTTACTTGGAGCTATATTTTTATTCGTCACATAATATGAGTTTTGCTTGGAGCGTCACTTTATTTTGTTGTTCTCTGTTAGGTGTTATTTATAATCTTGTTTTTCAATAAAAAGTTCCAAGAATTGCCTTAGGATGCTTGCATTGCATGTTTTGATGAGTGCTGTGTAAAAACAGAAACTTTGGCTGTAGTGTTTGAATTTTCATATTTTACTGGAACGTGGAAAGTTTCTGAAATTTTTACACAGTGTTGTCATATAAATTATTTAGCATGTCCTAAATTTTCATAATTGTTTGAGGTACAGAAGTACACTGTTTTCATAAATTGCTACAGACTGTTCTGTTTGGACAGATTGCTGTCATAGTTTTGTTATCTACTTATCCTATAGTTTACATAGCCTATATTGGTAGATATAAATTGTGGAAATTATAGTATACAGGACCTAATGTTTGAAAATTATTGTGCAACTTGTCTTGGCAGTACATAAAGATTTGATTTATTATTATGTGTACTAACCTATCTCACGAGTTCTTTTCAAGTTTTGTGTGGATGAAGTTTTTGAGAATAGGTGAAACCATGATATGAGAGGATTGAACGAGATACAAAATCTCAAGCTTGGGGATGTCCAAGGCACCCCAAGTAAATATTTCAAGAAGTCTCAAGCATCTAAGCTTGGGGATGCTACGCATTCCACCTCTCTTCATCAACAATTATCGGTTAGCCTATGTTGAGCCTAAATTTTTATTCGTTCACATGATGCGTGCTATTCTTGGAGTGCTATTTTTCTTTAGTTTGCTGTTTGAATAAAATACTTAGATCTGAAAATATTTATTGAGAGAGAGAGAGAGTCCTCACATAGCTACTTAATTGTTTGACTACTCATTGATCTTCACTTATATCTTTTGAGAGTAGCTTGTCATTTCCTCTCATGCTTCACTTATACCTTTTTGAGGAATGAAATCTTTATGCTCATGTGCTTCACTTAAATTTGTTTGAGCTTGCTAAAAAGCAATGGCAATATATGAAACTAGTCCCAAAGTGATAGATATCCAAGGAGGATATAATAAAAACTTTCATGAAGATCATGGGACAAATTAAACTTGATTCTTTGTAATAGTTTTGAAACATGATGATAGTAATATGTGAGTCATGTTAGTGAGTAATTATGCTTTAGTAGGAATATTGGTGTTAAGGTTTGTGATTCCCTATGCAAGCACAAAAGTCAATAGTTATGCAATGAAGTTATATCCTACTTGTGGTGCATTATTCGGTGTTAGTTATGACTCAATGCTCACTTATGAGATTTTTCGTTCCTTGGTTTGGTTGCCTCCCAATCTATTTGCTAGCCTACATTTGTACTAAGTAGAATTACTACTTGTGCATCCAAAATCCTTAAACCAAGTTTTGCCTTATGAGTCCACCATACCTACCTATATGCGGTATTTCCATGCCGTTCCAAGCAAATTTGTATGTGCCATCTCTAAATTTTCAAAATAAATTTTCTCTTTTGTGTGCCCATACCGCTCATGAAACGGTGGAGAGTATCCAATATTTTTCCATGCTAGGTGTTTTATTCTCACGATATGTGTTGATTCACTATCATTCACGAGAAAGTGGATGGTATTCGGGATGACCAGTTCCATGCTCAAAAATTCAAATCAAAATATAATGAAACAAAACTCCCCCAGGAATATTGTTTGTATGGACGGTACCCGTGGATTCGGCTCGCCGTGGAGTGTGATTGATTGGTGGAGGGGGAGTAAAAACTTTACCATTCTATTTGGGAACCGCCTATAATGTATCTAGCATGGAAACTATTGTGAGCTACTTTGTCGTTTTCGTTGATAGGAAAAGCATGCCACTCAAAATATTTTTCTCTCTCAATTTAAACCTTGAGCTCTGGCACCTCTACAAATCCCTACTTCCCTCTGTGAAGGGCCTATCTATTTACTTTATGCAATTTTTATTTTTGCTTTGAGTCTCCATCTTCTCTTATAAGCACCAACTAGGGGGCACTATGATCGTACTTGAGCATTGGGCATGGCTAATATTTGAGTGTGTTTCATGAATGGATCAATGATTGAGCATGATGGGCTAGGGATAACTTTCTTTAGTGTTGATATTTTGAAAGACATGGTTACTTGTTGACATGCTTGAGTATTGAAGTCATTATGTTAAAACTAGACTATTGCTTTGAATCATTTACAAGCCCAAATGTCCATGCTATACAAATAAGAATAGAATATGATGAAAATGTTTGCTAGCATTCACACTTCATAAATTAATTCTTTTATCATTTACCTACCCGAGGACGAGCAGGAATTAAGCTTGGGGATGCTGATACGTCTCCAACGTATCTATAATTTATGAAGTATTCATGCCATGTTTACAATAATTTTATATGATTTTGGTATGATTTGATTAGAACTAACCCGGACTGACGCTGTTTTCAGCAGAACTACCGTGGTGTTGTTTTTGTGCAGAAATAAAAGTTCTCGGAATGAGCTAAAAATTTACGGAGAATATTTTTGGAAAATATAAAAAATACTGGAGCGAAAAGTCACCGGAGAGGAAGGCCGAGGAGGCCACAAGCCTAGGGGGTGCGCCCCCCCTAGGGCGCGCCCCCTGGCTTGTGACTTCCTCGGGAACCTTTTGGACGTGGGACCGCCGCCAAAAATTCGTATAAATATAGAAACCCCCAGAAACAAACCTAGATCGGGAGTTCCACCGCCGCAAGCCTCCAGAGCCACGAAAAACCAATCGGGAGCCCGTTCCGGCACCCTGCTGGAGGGGGAAACCATCACCGGAGGCCATCTTCATCATCCCGGCGGTCTCCATGACGAGGAGGGAGTAGTTCACCCTCGGGGCTGAGGGTATGTACCAGTAGCTATGTGTTTGATCTCTCTCTCTCTCTCATGTTCTTGAGATGACACGATCTTGATGTACCGCGAGCTTTATTAATATAGATGAATCATATGGAGTTTTCCCCTCTCTATCTTCTTGTGATGAATTGAGTTTTCCCTTTGAAGTTTTCTTATCGGATTGAGTCTTTAAGGATTTGAGAACACTTGATGTATGTCTTGCGATGGGATATCCGTGGTGACAATGGGATGTTTTATTGATCCACTTGATGTATGTTTTGGTGATCAACTTGCGGGTTCCGTGACCGTGGGAATCTATGCATAGGGGTTGGCACATGTTTTCGTCTTGACTTTCCGGTAGAAACTTTGGGGCACTCTTTGAAGTTCTTTGTGTTCGATTGAACATGATGAATCTGAAATTATGTGATGCATATCGTATAATCAAACCCACGGGTACTCGAGGTGACATTGGGGTATCTAGGTGACATTAGGGTTTTGGTTGATGTGTATCTTAAGGTGTTATTTTAGTACGAACTCTAGGGCTGTTCGTGACACTTATAGGGATAGCTCATAAGATTGATCGGAAAAGATAACTTTGAGGTGGTTTCGTATCCTACAATAATTTCTTCGTTTGTTCTCCGCTATTTGTGACTTTGGAGTGAGCTCTTTGTCGCACGTGAGGGATTTACATATGATTCAACTATGTTAGTATTGTTGAGAGAACTTGCACTAGTGAAAGTATGAACCCTAGGCCTTGTTTTCAAGCATTGCAATACCGTTTGTGCTCACTTTTATCATTAGTTACCTTGCTGTTTTTATATTTTCAGATTACAAAAACCTATATCTACCATCCATATTACACTTGTAACACCATCTCTTCGCCGAACTAGTGCACCTATACAATTTACCATTGTATTGGGTGTGTTGGGGACACAAGAGACTCTTTGTTATTTGGTTGCAGGGTTGTTTGAGAGAGACCATCTTCATCCTACACCTCCCACGGATTGATAAACCTTAGGTCATCCACTTGAGGGAAATTTGCTACTGTCCTACAAAACTCTGCGCTTGGAGGCCCAACACGAGTCTACAAGAAGAAGGTTGCGTAGTAGACATCATTCATGAATCTCGTTAATTAATCTCGGTGTCGTGACTCGTGTGATTGCTTTTTTCTTGATGGATTGATTACGCGCCTCGGATTATTCTAACAAGTGCTATCATATCTCAGGTATCCAGAATAAAGCTCGATGAACTCATGGATGGTCGTTCATGGTTGATGGGCTGAAAACGTTGGTGTTATCAGGCCCATGATGACTGATGTGTGAGGGATGATTTTTGGGTTCAGTCTCACATTTGCTATGAGAGACTGCAAAACACGACTTATGACGATGAGGGTGTCCTATCATGCTACTCTTTTATGGGGAAAGGGCCCAAGGCATTTAATAAGTCTGTGTTGCTCTATGATTGGGCTTGGTTTACGCATTTGGTCAGAAACACTGATTAGTAGCCACGGAATTGCGTAACAAGTGGTATCATAATAATCCGAAATGTGTAGTCAATCCATCAAGAAATAAGCAATCACATGAGCCATGACATCGAGATTTGTTAGTGAGGTTCATAAACATGGCTACATTCCGGGGCATGACTACGGTCGCTTGCCCCGTAACACCGTAACAATACCTCACACCGGCCACCCGGGAGTCGGCACACGCGAATGGCTTCCCCTGCGTGCATGTGCTATTATGTTGACATAGATTACATCATGTGTCTACATTATATAGGAGTCCTAGAATACAAGTATCCTATTAGGACACAACTCCTATGTTATTTAGACACAGTATAACTTAGAGTCCAACTGTAATCTACCTTGACACAATATACGACAAAACTCCAACGAACTCCATCTTGGCCAATATTCTCCATCACCTTGAATTCGTCTGTGTCAAACTAAATATACATTAGACTTGATGAGCTTATCCCATGAGTACCGCCACTACTCCTAAATTCCATGTGACTCCACCTGCAACTGTAATCCCTTTCTTTCACGATCACAGTCAACACTCGACCAAAATTAATTCCTCTTCACTCTAGTTTGCGCTCCTAACTTCCAGAGTATATGTTCAACGCCATCACACACCAATTACTGATCTGCATGAAAGTGAACACCTCAATTATTAGGTGTCACACATAGGAGTTATCTGAACTAGACATCATTGCTCTTTCTTAACCGCCTGTCTGGAACTTGAAGGAATTTCACCATTGCTTATAGTCATTCGAGTCAAATTGCAGTTGTCTAGCCACATTTATGACCACACTAGAGCCCTGACCCGTCTCCTTGTCCAGTGGTAACCGCATGCCTCACCACTATTACTACGTCGAGTCTCTGCTCTATCAGTCGAGTCTCAAGGGTCACGAACCATATCACTCAAACCCCACAATAGAGTACCACCGATCATTGTTGACATATGACGAGTTTCTCGTCCCATCAGAACACTGGGATTCATTCTGAACCACGCGTTACTCACTTTTTTCCGCGGAAATAGGCTTCAACTGTTTGTCGACTTACGCCGTAACCCCACAATCAACACTGAGTGAATTCTTCATCAGACTCTCGCTCTTCCTTCAACACGACTCTATGGTAGATGATCATCCCACCTTCGCGCTAGTTGATTTCATGCTCCCATGTATACACACTCTTGAATAAACCCTACGCCAAAGCACAACTTCTCCCTAGGTGGTTTTGGTAATTAACTACAACATATAGTTCATTGAATTAATAGGCTTATCAAGTGTATTTCAGGAAAAGTTCAATGAATATTGCCTAGGAATTGTGAGGAGGATCCCCTAAGATGCAAATAACTTTCATTGGCAAAAGCTTCAAGATGCTACATTTTGTTTTAAGTGAGTGATCACATTGAGTCCATAAGAAAGCCAATACTATTAAGGCAGGATGAGGTACTGATGATGATCTGGTTTCTGAAGTGCTTAAACATATGCCACCAAAAGCCTCAAACACTTTTTCATAAAACATTCTGTCCAAAACCCTAAACTTATATTTCGGTGCCACCAAGATTTCCTCTTCGGCGTCACCGAGTCAGCTCCAGACAGAACCCTATGCCAAACCCTAACAACTCGGTGTAACCGAGACTGCATTCGTTGGAACCGAAAAGCAATGACCAACCTTGTGTGATTGAATTATTTAATTTTAGAACTTCCAAGATTAATGTTTCGGAGCCACCGAAGTACTGGATCTGCCTAGGTTTAACTGAATCGGTCTGACCGAGATGTTTTTGTCAGTCTCATCGAAAAGCCAAAAGTTAGGATATTTTGCACTAGTCGATAGCACCGAGTTTTAACTTCGGTGTCACCGAGTTGGACAATAATGTTGTAACGGTTGGATTTTTGGAGAAGGCTATAAATACCCCTCCACCTCCTCTCACTCATTGAGAGAGCCATCGGAACGAACCAACACTTCCACCATTCATTTTTTGAGAGAGAACTACCTGCTCATGTGTTGAGATCAAAGGATTCCAAGTTGCTTTCCATCCAATCATCCTTTTCTACCAAGCAAAATTCTGTGAGAGAGTAATTGAGTGTTGATGAGACTATCCTTGAAGCAGAAGAGCAAGGAGTTCAACATCAACACAACATCTATTACCTCTTGAAGAGTGGTGTCTCCTAGATTGGTTAGGTGTCGCTTGGAAGCCTCCAAATCTTGTGGAGTTGAACCAAAAAGTTTGTAAGGGCAAGAAGATCGCCTACTTCGTGAAGATCTACCCCGAGTGAGGCTAGTCCTTCGTGGACGTAAGCCATGGTGGAATAGACAACGTTGCTTCTTCATGGACCCTTCGTGGGTGGAGCTATTCGTGGACTCGTGCAACCGTTACCTTCCATGGGTTGAAGTCTCTATCAACATGGACGCACGATAGCACCACCTATCATAACCATGCCAAAAATTTCCATGTCTTCATTGTGTTTGATCTTCCTATCCCTCCCTTTACATTCACTTGCAATGTCTTTACTTTCTGTTCCACTACTTGTAAACTTGCATGTGTAGGGTTGCTTGACTCAGTAAAACTGGGAAAATGTTAAGTTTAAATATGGTCAAGTAGTCTACTCACCCCGTTTAGACATACTTTTGATCCTACACACAGTCTTGTTGAAGCAACATAACCCTTGGGTATGTACCACATGTTTTCACGTCCAGAACTCGGTCACCGTCAGCATCACGTTTGTATGTCGCCGTAGTCGATCCCACCACCGTCTCTATTCCAACCGACACCTTTGTCGATCCGACAGACTGTCTAGTCCAATCCAGCCGAGCTTGTCCGACTGCAATCATGCTCCACAATTCCATATCAGCCCAACACATCACCGTGCATTGTTCGACACCTCGTAGAACATGATCCCCACACGATGCACTCCATGCTCCCAAATCATCTTGCATAAATTCTCATCCATTAGATAAGATTTTCATCTTAACTGCTTTACTTCCTGCAACGCCTTTAAGCATCCTGGCCGTGAGAACAAATTTTCATCCTTGGCTTCCATAATCCAAAGTTTTCAGTTCTGTCAAACTTTTCCACTTCAAACCTGCTATTCGTTGGTGCCATTGTTCTTTGCACGGTTGACCTTGTGAAAACTAACCGAGCTTCCCAAGTCATGCCCAAGTACAGACGTACACATACAGAACGTGATTGGTCCATAACCCTTAACCTTTACTTCATGTCAACTTGGCTCCTTGGCTTCAACTCCCGATGCTAGCTATTGCCTTTTCTGTCAAAGCACTCTTGCTACTTTCGATGGATGCATACAACATGGATTTCCTTCCTACAGATCGAGTGACAGATCAATTTACTGCCTGAGCGCACCGCACCACGATAGGTCTCCACCTAGTGTTACACTACTAGGAAATACCTTACAGGTAGATGCTTAATAGTAGCGAGGGGTAAATGGGTCGCACTGCTGCTACTTAGTAGTAGAGAGGGGTATAAACCCGCGCTACTACTAAGTTGATAGTAGTAGCGTGGGGTATAAACCCCTCGCTACTACTAAGTTGTCTCTACCGTGCTCCCCGGGACAGGCCATAGTAGTAGCGAAGGGTACAAACCCATGCTACTATTAAGTTGATAGTAGTAGCAAGGATTTTATACACCTCGTTACTGAAAAAAGACTAGAAATTCTCCCCCAATTTTAGAGATCATCTGCCGTCGTCCCTGACCTAACCCTCCCACGACCTAACCCTCCCACGCCGCCCCCGCGAGGCGGCGGGGAGGGATCTCAGATCTCCGCCGCCGGTCGCCTCCCCCTGTCTCCCCCTGCCTCCCCCTCCCTCGCCGTTGCCCAAGGGCGTGGACGGGCGAAGCCCGGCCTGCGCGGGCGACGGCGGGGCGTCTTCTTCCCCTAGCGCGATGGGGCGGTGCGGGCCGGCCTCCTCGGGCATGGGCGCGACACAGGGCGCCGCGGCTCGCCGGCGTGGGTTGCCTGCGTGGGTGATGCGGCGGCGTGGAGGATTCCTTGGCGGTTGCGACCCGGGGCGGCGGCCCTGGATGGTGGTGGCAGGTGAAGCTCAGGCCTCTCACGGCGGCATGGCGTGGCGATGTCCCTGTCCACGGCGGATCTGTGCCGGCGATCTGGTGACTTGGGCTCCGGATTAGATCGGATCAGTGACGGCGTCGAGCGGCTCTCGCGGTTTGGCGAGGTGGGGTGGCGGCCCTCCTCCCAGGCTCCAATGGTGGCACACGCAGGAAGTGGCTGATGTGTTAGGGCTCCCATGGTGGCAGTGCGGTTGTGGATGGTCGCCGGATCTGGGTGGCCAGATCTGGGGCTTTGAAGGTGGTCAGGACGGTGCACATGTTGTCGGTTGGATGCTTATGGGACAGATCCAGGTGAAAACCTGATCTCCGACCAGTGGCCGGAGCCGGTGATGGTGACGCCCTAGGTGTCGTTTCCTTCTTGAAGGCATCATCGAGGTGAAGCTCCCAACTCCTTCCGCTACCTCCGGGGGAAACCCAAGATCAGTCGATCGGATGACGGCGACGCACTTGTGTCGTTCCCTCCTTGGGGGCGTCATTCTTGGAGGTGTGCGCATTGGCTTGATGGACCAGTGGACGGTTCCAATGATGGAGCGGCTTTCCATGTGATGCATCGACGACGTGGAGTCTCGACGGCATGGTGCGGCATGGACTCGGCGACGGATGTGTGATGATGGACGCGCGCGGGTAGGAGGCATTGTCTGGCGCCGTGGGGGCGTCAACGACAGGCCTGGCAAGGTTGATGCGTCAGTACGTGCTTTGAAGGTGGATCAGTGGAAGATGGCGGCGACGACCTATGAGTGCGTCGGACCGGTTTGCGTCCCAAACCCAGTATTTGGCTTGGTTGGGACATCTGGCTTTAGATGTTAGGCATTTCTGCGATGTCTATTTGGTATTAGGCTCGGACTATCGGCACCCCTTCATCAAGTGGATATGAGTAGCGACAGTTGTTGCTAAGGGTGGCTTCAGGCTTCCTGATGTACTACTTTGTAAGGTCTTTGTGAATAATTAATAAAATGGCTGCATGCATCTTCCAGATGCAGAGGCCGGGGGTCATCCTTCTTTTCGAAAAAAATACCCCTCGTTACTACTAAGTTGTCTCTACTACTTGCACTTCCCAGCCAAAATATCTACACCTTTTCCCTCTCCCTCCCTGTCCGTTCCCTCTCTCGCTCACTCTTCCCTAACACTCTCTCGCTCGTTCTTGGTGTCATCGCCCGGCAGCCACCACCATCGCCCGCCTCTATCGCCGTTGTCCGTCGTCGCCCCTCATCGACTGTCGTCGCCCACCCTCGCCCTCACATCCACCGAGGTATATCTCCCTCCTCCCTCCCTCCCTCCCTTCTCCCTCCTCCAACAGAGCACCATCCATGTTGGCGGCCAGATCCGCCATGGATGCAACCACTTCCACCTCCTCGCCGGGACATGGCGTGTGGTCCAAATCCCGCGGCCACCCGGGAGTTGCCCCTCCTACTCCTCTCAATCTCTTTCTTCCTCTTCTAATCTTTCTCTCTTCTTTTGTAGCAGTAGCAGAGGAGAGGTGTGTGGACGAGTCAGGCGGGGAAGCACCATCACCATGGACGACTACATCCCCTCTAGGACCAGCATCAGCTATGGATGGAGAGGACGAGGACGCCCTGCAGCAGCACTAGCCATGGATTGAATTTTTTTATTCATAATAGGTAGTAGTAGAGCTGGTTTTGGCCCGCGCTACAGGTGCAGTAGCGCAGGACCAACCCCGCGCTACTGCTAAAAGTTATCTTAACAGTAGCGCGGGGCCGGCGCTACTGCTAGGCAAATACCCCGTGCTACTACTAGGGTTTTCCCTAGTAGTGTCACCTTTTTCCAAAAACAAATTTGGCGCATTGCCTGTCCACGCGTGTGTTCCAGACTAGCTGCTTGCTTCTCTGTGCCTCCGTACAATGTACAACAACCTGCAATATGTGATCATGTGTGCGTACAACTGATTCTAGAAAAAATGTATGCGTACAGCCACCACCATGCGCCCCCGCTCGATCGAAGAATCGATCTGTACGCCACCGCCATCGTACGTGCTGCTGAGCCACGAGCCTCATCGCATAAGCGCCTGCACCAGCGCGCTCCTGCAGCTTTCTTGACTGCCGCGCTTGACCTAGGAGATCACTTGCCGCAGCCGCTGTCGAACTGCTTCCGATCATGCCGCTTTCATCCGTTGATACATAATCGTCTCTTGTGACGAACTAAATCAGCGAACCAAGTCAGCCTCGTCTGATGAATTTCCACAGCCTTCGAACAACCTACCTCATCCAAACATGACTTATAAGGTGACGGTGTCCCGTTCTATGAGGCTAGTTTTTTGGGGCAGAGAGCCCGAGGCCTCTTATAGTTTGTGTTGCTTTTCGGTTGAGCTTGGTTGACGCATGTCGGACGAAAACGGTGGCTAGCAGACCCGAGATTGCATAACAGGTGGTATCGAAGCGTAGATGACCAGAATAAATCTCGGTGGACTCACGGATGGTTGTGTCATGGTTTATGGGCTGAAAACACTGGTGTTAACGAGGCCATGTTGACCGATGTATGAGGGGGAGATTATTAGGTTAAGTCCCACATTGATTGTGGGAGTAGGTAGAACACGACTTATGAGGATGAGGGTCTACCCTCCTATCAGGTTACTCTTTAGGGCGGGAGAGAGCCCAAGGCCTCTCATAAGTTTGTGTTGTTCTCCGTTTGAGCCTGCCTAACGCATGTGGGTTGGAAACATCGGTTAGCGGCCCAGGATTATGTAACACAATTCGGGTTGGGGTTCCTAGAAACTATTCTTTTTTACTAACAAGGAAAATGCCCCTGAGTTCAAACGGGATATGAATATCTTTTATTTTTTGGGAGGCAGTCAATAAAACACATATATGTCAAGAGATTTTCACTTGTGAATTGGGTAATATACCAATGAATTATCTGGTTATGCATGTAGTATCTAATATCAAAATTAGAAAGAAAAAGGTGGTTACTGAGAAATTTGTGGGGATGACAGGAATAATTTTGGAAAGATTGGTGGGGAGGGATACCTTCTTAGAACCTATCCTAGATTGTATCTTATTAATTTTGACCACAATGTCTTTGTTGCTGAACCTATTGAGAGAGGCTAGGATAGTTTCATTTTAGAAGTGCTTTATATGAAGAATCTTTAGATTTGTGGAATAGTTTGAACGCTAGATGTGAGGAAATTTAAATGCATGACGGTAAAGATGGTATTAAATGGATGCCTACTGCTAACAGAAAGTTTTTTGTTAAATCATTGTACTTATTCTTAGTAAAAAAATACCGTGGTTTCCCACATAAGTCTTTGCGGAAAACTAAAATTCCAGCTAAAGTTAAATATATTTTTTGTGGCTGATGAATAAGAAACATATTTTAACTAAAGACAATTTGTTGAGAAGAGGTTGGAATAGGTGATAAATGTTGTGCTTTTTGTGGACATGATGAAACTATTGCTTGTTGGGGTTTCTAAAACATGTGCTTGTTGGGGTTTCTGCTCTTTTTGGTCCATCTAGAAATGCAGGAATGATATCATTTTTTACAGGAGAAAAATAATGCTTTATGGAGTAATTCTAATGCCTTTCCCCTCATAATATGCAAGGTTTACACAAAGAGCGAGAATGCCGCCAGCTGGAATTCTGGATCTGAAAAAGCATATCAGAGATACCTATTCTGCACATCTTCAAATAAGCTGAAACTTCACGGAGAATTATTTTGGAATAAATGAAAAATACTTGAGCAAATAACTACCGGAGGGGGGCCACCTGGTGACCACAAGACACCAGGGCGCGCCAGGCCCCCCAGGCGCGCCCTGGTGGGTTGTGCTCAGCCCAGCCCACCTCCGTGCCCATCTTCTGGTACTTAAGGTCTTTTGACCTAGAAAAAATAAGAGAGGACTTTCGGGACGGAACGCCGCCGTCTCGAGGCGGAACTTGGGCAGGAGCACTTTTGCCCTCCGGCGGAGCGATTCCACCGGGGGAACTTCCCTCCCGGAGGGGGAAATCGAAGCCATCGTCATCACCAACAACCCTCTCATCTTTGGGAGGCCAATCTCCATCAACATCTTCAACGGCACCATCTCCTCTCAAACCCTAGTTCATCTCTTGTGTTCAATCTTTGTACCGGAACCTCAGATTGGTACCTGTGGGTGACTAGTAGTGTTGATTACTATATGGTTTATTTGCTAGAAGATTATATGTTCAGATCCATTATGCTATTTAATACCCCTATGATCTTGAGCATGAATATTATTTGTGAGTAGTTACCTTTGTTCTTGAGGTCACGGGAGAAGTCATGTTGCAAATAATCATGTGAATTTGATATGTGTTCGATATTTTGATGATATGTATGTTGTGATTCCCTTAGTGGTGTCATGTGAACGTCGACTACATGACACTTCACCATCTTTGGGCCTAAGGGAATGCATTGTGGAGTATTTATTAGATGATGGGTTGCCAGAGTGACAGAAGCTTAAACCCTAGTTTATGCACTATTTTGTAAGGGGCTGATTTGGATCCAAATGTTTAATGCTATGGTTAGATTTTATCTTAATACTTTTCTCGTAGTTGCGGATGCTTGCGAGGGGGTTAATCATAAGTGGGAGGTTTGTTCAAGTAGGAACATCAGCCAAGCACCGGTCCACCCACATATCAAATTAGCAAAGTAGCGAACGCAAATCAAACCAACATGATGAAAGTGACTAGATGAAATTCCCGTGTACCCTCAAGAACGCTTTGCTTATTATAGGAGACCATTTGGCATGTCCTTTGCCACAAAAGGATTGGGCTATCTTGCTGCACTTTATTTACCGTTACCGTTACTTGCTCGTTACCAATTATCTTGTTATCAAACTATCTGTTACCTACAATTTCAGTACTTGCAGAAATTACCTTGCTGAAAACCGCTTGTCATTTCCTTTTGTTCCTCGTTGGGTTCGACACTCTTACTTATCGAAAGGACTACGATTGACCCCCTATACTTGTGGGTCATCCAGACTCTAAATCGTATGGTGTGTAGATAGGATATGGAGTCGTGTCCTACCAAGACACATGTATCGTAGGGATCTTATATATTGTGGGGATAAACTTAAAATGTAATCTATCACAACATAATAGCACAGCCATGCAGGTGGAACCTGCGGTTTGTGTCGGTGCACATACGATCAGGATGCGGTATTGTGACGGTGTCATGGGGAGGAGCACCCGTAGTTAGGCCCCGAAGATGTAGCCATATCAGTGAATCTCGTTAACAAATTCGATGGCGTGCTCGTGTGATTGCTTGGTCCTCGATAAATTTAGTACGTGTCTTGAATTAATTCTAATAAGTGGTATCACGACCAAGATTCGATGTTTGAGACTATGGACCCGTTAATATTCAGGAAGAGAAGGAAAGCCGGCGTGGATCGATAGATCGACAAATTATGTTATAGTTACACATGTTGAACATGGTTTCAATCGAATAATTTTAGCTGGGTCGGACAGGATAGTCTGATAGATCGACAGGGATGTCGTTCAAAGCAGAAGACGGCGGTGATTTTCAGCGAGGACTACATAGGAGCGTGATATTAATGGTGACCGACTTTTGGGGTGTAGAAGTACGTGGTGCAGACTTGCGGGCTTGTGCACATGAGAGATCAAAGTCGACATGGCGCGGGGTAGAATGGCCAGCTACATGGAGTCATGTTGAAGGTGGAGGTAGAGTCTAGCGGAAGAATTCACTCTGTGCTGATGGAGGGGCTACAGTGTAAGACGCCGGAGAATCGAAGCCCATTTCAGCGGGAAAGCGAGAAACTCGTGGATTGGACTAGGGCCAAGTGGTCCGAAGGAGACGTTATACTCGTCATCGGTCGGCGATGATTGGCGGTTCTCTGAAGTAGGGGTTTGAGGTGGTGTGGGTTCATGACCTAGTATACTCCACCGGGACAACAGAGACTCGACGCAGTGAAAGCGGCGAGGCGTGCGGTAAGCACGGTACACAACAACAGACCAAGACACTAATGGTGAGACGTGTTGTCAGACAAAGTATGCAGGGATGCTGAAACAGTGTTGATGAGTGCCAGATTCAAGTTGGTGATTGGGTCTGTCGGTGCTAGTTGATGGACAAGAAGTGACCATCTAGATGTGCAGAAGTGATGGAAAAGTCTTAATGTCAAAAGCTGAGAGAGTACATGGCCGTATATTTTGTGGTGTTCAGTTCACATGGCAAAGTGCATATGACAAGTACAGAAGGAGGCGGAGTGTTATAGCTATGTGACATGTCAGAGACTATCCGAGAAAAAAGGGTGAGACAACTTCGAATTTTACTCGGTGTGACACAGGGTGATGGTGAAATTCCTTCAAGTTTCAGACAAATGGTCAAGAAAGAGCGGTGATTTTGAATTCAGGTAACTCTTATATGTGATGTTCAATATGTGAGTTATTTACTTTCACGCAGATCAGTGATCGGTGTGTGATGGATTTGAACGGATATTTCGGAAGTTGGGAGCACAAAGTAGAGTAATGGGGAACTTCATTTCGATAGAGGTTGGCTGTGATAAAGACGAGAAGGGATTACAGTTGCAGGTGAAGTCACATAGATCCTGGGAATACCAGCGGTGCTCATGGCATATCTCAACTGCAATGTACATGGAGATTCGACGGTTGGATGAATCCAAGATGGTGGAGAATATCGGCCAAGGTGGTGCTTGTTAGAGTTGTGTCGAATATTATTGTACAATGTAGGTTACGGTTGGACTGTAAGTCGTCTGGTGTGTAGATAGGATATGAAGTCGTGTCCTAATAAGACATTTGTATGCTAGGCCTGTTATATATTATGCGGTTAGACACACGATGTAACCTATGCCAACTTAATAGCACAAGCACGCAGGGGGAACCGGCGGCGTGTGTTGGTGACCGGACGGCCGGAATGTGATCTAGTGACGGTGTCATGGTGAGGAGTGCCCGTAGTCAGGCCCCGGGATGTAGCCATATCGGTGGACCTCGTTAACAAATCTCGATGTCATCCTCGTGTGATTGATTGATCCTCGATAGATCGATTACGCACCTTGGATTAATTCTAATAGAAACAAAGCTGGAGACATGTCATTCCTCGGGTTGGTTTCTGAATCGGTGATAGTATTGGGAGATGGATCAGTGGGTCTTCCATTTGTTGTCTTCTACGCTTGGGCCTGCCTAGTAGTTGATAATTTAGCAAAAGTGCTATTCTGAGCTCAAGCTCGGATGAGCTCGTTATCTAGGGCATCTCCAACAGTTTGTTGGTTAGCTTGTTGGTAAAATATGTCATGTCATCAATCAACATCTTAACATACAACTACTCTAATAGGTTGTATCTAGTTTGCCCAATAGGATGTGAGATATAATAAATTAGGTGCTCTCTCATTCTACATTGGAGCTTGTGCAAGGGGTGTTGGTTCATTTACATACAATCTTGTTCTCTTTCTTCATTTATTGTATGACACATCATCAAAAATCCTATGTGTCAAAGTTTACCAACAACTATCTTACAACCATTGGAGATCCTTAGCGCTGAGATTCGCACCATGTCAGGTATATCTCTCTGCATTCGCAGCTGTATGTGCGCATATTTCCCAGACGATGGCCCACTCAACTATCGCTTTTAATGTGATCACAGTCATCCCTCGCTTGGCGGCTCAAACGGGGCGATCCCTCCTGTGACATGGCTCAGACGTGTGAGAGCAAGTACAATAAGATGACATAAGCAGGCTATAAGAACTAAAATATTATATCCTTGCTTAGTTAGAGAAGAGAGAAGAGGAGAGAGAAGAGAAGCGGGCTCTTGATGAGTAGCCAGCTGCAGCACGAGACCCAAGACGCTTTGTGAGGTTGTAAGGTGGGCCAACTGCTAATAAAGTAGTACACATCTAAAACTTACTATTGTATATGCCGGCTATTAGGTTGGCTCTAGATGACATGGCGACTCCTTATAAACGATTGTTGGCTGTATTATTAACCATGCTCTGATGCCTAACGGCGGCCGTCTAACCAGCCGCATTAATTGTGCATGCCAACCAATCCATCCAGCCTTCCTCCCAAGATCTGTCCCCCCTGCCCCCCTCATTATCTTCTTCTACCTCATCTTCTTCTTCCCAGGACGACGACGTACTCCCGCTGATCCCTTGCCCTACCTCTGGTGACAAGATGGTGACCTTCATCTCTCGAGCCGGAGCACGCTTCTACAAGTGCGTTAGAAATGATGTAAGAATTTTTTGCCAACATAAACCATTTTTCGCATCCAGATCCCCCTTTTCTAAACATCAATATGATTCATGCAGGTTGGGTAATGCTAGCTTTTCAGATCCACGGACACCTACCTGCCGGAGTTGACTCGCCACGGCTTGTCCCAGTCCTACGTCCTTGACTAGTCTCTAGCCGTGCAGCCATCTGCTTCCCTTCACCATAGATTCAGACGTGAGCACCTGAATCTACATACTGCTTTTTCATGGACGGAAGCCAGGTAGAGATGTAACCATCTAATGGACGTGCCCAGGCTCCCAGCCACAGCTTCAGAAGCAATGGCCCCCTTGCGCTGCACCGCACTGCTGCTGGATGGACAGCTGGCACCAACCTGCGCCTCCTTGTTGTGCCTATGTTGTTCTTAATCTTCGGGAGCAGTTAGTTTCATGTACTGTACTCTTGTAATTGGTAGAGTCTAATTTCGTAGTTCCATTGCTAACGGGGTGGACGATGTGTTATTGCCTGCAGTCATCTTTACATAACTGAAGTTGCACAAAAGGAGAGCCAATTTTCAAAGTACTTTTTTTGTCTTACTTATTGTTGTTTGTACCCATGGTGAATGCAAAAAATTCCCCTTCCAAATCCATTCAAATCAGAATTTAAGGAGTCCCAATTTTCTGTCGATGTAAGCGCAGGAAGCACTACATTTCTTCCAAAGCCACCAAATCAATATGTGCATAATGTATTATACTATCCAAACAAATGTATAGAGTATCACCAAATCTGTACTCATAGCAGTTTCTACATGGTCCAATAATTCAGATTTATATCTTATCAAAGGGCTAGTTATTGCTACTGTTCATAGATATAGAGAATTGATCCATACAATAAAAAGAAGAAATAACCATCCAATAGACATGAATGACGGAAGATAAAAAATGTTCAGAATCCACTATACTCACGCACAGAATACCTTTTGAGAAATCTTGACGAAGAGCTCTCCTCCAATCTGGATGTCCTTGGTGATGGTGGATCGGTCGTGAATGGGGATGGCCTCCTCCTTCAGGAGTGCACGTCGGTGATGCGGTAGCAGATGATTACTGTAAAAACTAGCAAGAATGAAAAACTTATATCAATCAGAAGTAAAAAAAAAAAACAGAACTCCAAACTGAATTTTCTAGAACACTTGTAAAACAAAGTGTACACACAACTCTGTTTCTTTTGATATGTGTTTCTTTTCTAAAAGTATATTCAATTTTGAGTAATATGTACTATGTTGAAGTCAGACTCAAAATTAGCTAAATATTTCCCTAATGTGTAATATGGTCAAGGATATGCTAAATCCATCGGAACCCTATCAGTTAGAACAACACAATGGTAACTGCGGCCCAGGCGATGGGACCAATATTTTTTTGAATTGGTGGAAGGTCATGCCTAGTCACTGGATGCTCCTATCCTAGGTAGTATTCTTGATATGTTGAATACTTGAGAAAATCAGGATTTCAATGAGGAATAAAGATGTATTCTACCAGCAACCAATATGATGCACAATAGCAACATCGAACAAAAGCCTTTGTGGGCAATAGAAAGTGGCAGGTTGCATTCCTATCTCCTTCAACGAAAAGTACGGTTCTTAGAAACAATAGTATAAAGAAATAACTGGTTAATATACATGGGAGTTCAGCAACATTCAAATTAAGCCTGATGAACAGAGACACTACAATGCAGAATCGCAGCTATCTTAGTAAAATTTCCACAGATTTTGTTTTGTTCTGGTTAATGAAAGGTTGTTCAAAAACCTGGAATCAAGAACACAACTGAATAAAACATTGTTGTAATTAATAAATAATTTAGTATATAGCCTGCTGGTACTGCTATTCTGAAGGTGAATAATTGCATTCCAAAATATCTGCCATGGAACAGGTGAGCAATTTTTACTGAATAAATCAGCCCATCTGAACAAAGCTCAATACTGAAAATTATTATAACCAGATCTACAACATTCATGTCCATATACAACCTATTCGCAATCAGAGAAATGAACTCTCTTTTCGTGAAAAAATAATAATTAATGAGATTCAATCCAAACAATTCCACAGACAAATTGAAGTAAACATTATTTATATTAAACTTTTATACTTATTTATAAGTCTTTTTTGTCGAAGCTTAATATATGCAACTACTCCAAAGACTTCAGTAGTATAATTTTGTACTACTAGTTTGTGAGTGCAATTAATACATTATATTGTTGCTAACTACTAGTTATAATATTTTTTGTTATGTAGCTCTAATGTCTATATTTGAAAACACATTTGTGCTCGAGTAGTCTTAGATTTTTTTATAAGCGAAATTACATTTATGTTTTTGTTTTTGGGCGACATTACCCCTGAAACTGCTCTTGAAAACAAATTCACTTTAATATGAGCAAACTAAAAACAAAAAGAAATATATTACATTGTGGCGCTTGCATGGATTAAATTGTGTGTATATATCTACCCACCCCCCCCTCCACTCTCTCTCTCTCTCTCTCTCTCTCTTTCTCTTTATTCCTTTAATGTTTTCAATTTTGCAGTTTCTAGTATATAATTACGTATAAACATCTAAAATATTCTAGAGTATATAAGGTGCTTACGGGGATCTTGTCAAATGATCATTGGCACACTCCGTCCGTATACAAATATAAGATATTGGATATGGCACACTGCTTTGTGGTACTTCCTTCGTACACAAATATAAAATGTTTTGGATATTAAAATGTGCAATACACACGAACTGAAGTTAGAACATATTATTTTTGTGAATGGATGGAGTCCGTACATAAATATAATATGTTTTGGATATTCCAATCTACACTACACACGACCCGAGGTTAGAAAATCTTATTTTTGTGAACGGATGGAGTACGTTATATTCCATGATCAAATATGTTCTACATGTTATACCAGGTTCACCAATCAGCTAAAACATGTGTTCTACATGTAACTTCATACACATCGACTAATGACACCCATGCCATGTGTCGGTGTCGAAACCGGTGGATCTCGGGTAGGGGGTCCCGAACTGTGAATCTAGGAACGATGGTAACAAGGGACAAAGAGGATAATGTTTACCCAGGTTCGGGCCCTCGTGAGGAGGTAAAACCCTACGTCCTGCTTGATTATATTGATGAACGAGATGGTTACAGAGTTGATCTACCTCGAGATCAAAAGAGCTAAACCCTAGTCAACAGAGTTGTCCTTCTACGAACTAAGCCCCTGGTTTATATAGACACCAGGGCACCTAGGGTTACAGATGGTCGGTTTCTATCCGGGCACAAATACGCCCATTCTGACTTGGAGGACACACCAAGTCTTCGGGCCTCCTCCTTTCGAACACAGGGCTGTCTGATAACCTGGCCTTCTAGCAATTACTCCTGTACGGCCCATGAGGGATGGATCCACGGCCCGACGACTCCTTAGTCCCGGACTCCCTCAGTAGACCCTGAACTTGCCTCCAATGCCGAGGCACTCCATGTTTGGCAGCTTCATGCTCCAAGGGTCATTGGCTTGCGAGGCGAGTTCTCCTCTCCTCCGATGACGATAACCTAACCATATCGAGAATCCCTGATTGCCCGAAGAGGCACGGGCCCACAACATCGATTTCTTTGCCCGGGGCTCAATGAAACTCCTCGATTCCCGTGCTCCAATAGAAGGCAGGCATCTCAACAGTCCTTTTATGGAAATACCCTTGACAAGTCGAGGGATAAGCGCCTATTCATAGCAAGTTGAACTTGTCGTAGGAAACGCTTCTTCCCCGTTCGTCTCTGAGGAACTCTAGCATCAACCAAACTTTGGAGGCATGGCGAGCGCCCCAGGTTCTTCCTCACGCCCTCATGGTCCCCTTCTCGGTGACTGGGCCAGCTGTTCTGTCTCCCTCCTCCGGCTGCGCAGCCTCGAGACGCAGGGATATCTTCCTGCTTCGGATATGGCGCCTACTCGCTCAGGGTTAACATCCGCGAATGGCGTGGCTTTCGCGGAGAACTTCCCCGCGCCCCGCCCAGAAGAGAGGGTATGCTTCACCTCCTTCCTCCTACGAGGCCTAGGTTTTCCCATTCACCCCTTCTTGAGGGGCCTCTTGGAGTTCTATGGGATCCAGCTCCACAACCTTACCCCCGGGTCCATCCTGCATATCTCGGGCTTTGTCGCCCTTTGCGAGATGTTCCTTGGTTGCGAGCCCCACTTCGATCTATGGCGAAAATATTTCTGCCTCGTCCCCCGAACTTGGGGAGGAACAATCCGGGAAGTGGGCGGAGCCGAGGTGTGGCGCATAGCCGGGATGGGGTACTTCATCAGAACTCCGAAGAAGGAATCCAAAGAGTGGGCTTCGGAGTGGTTCTATATCGAGGACGTCCCCTTATTCGACCCAGCTCGAAGAGGTTTGCCCGAATACTCCGAGGCCCCTTTAAAGAAGCAATTGAACTGGCGTCCGAGGAGCACTTCTCAAGAGGAAAGCGCCGAAGTAAAGTGCCTGGCCGCCAAAGTGAAGTTGCTGGGCCACGGCAAGCTGACCATCATCGACGTAATGGCCGCTGCTATCACCCGTTGCGTTCAACCCTTGCAACAGAGGATCCATCCCTTCTGGAGCTATAACGGGACAAGCGACACGACCCACTGCTGAAGACAGGGGCCTGTCAAACAACTGGCGCTGGCAGCCACACTGGCCGACCTCTTCAAAGCAGAAAAGGAAGATTTTGTTCGCCTGCCGACCAGGGAAGGCTACTCGACTCATAACCCCATCTGTCGGTGTCAAAACCGGCGGATCTCGGGTAGGGGGTCCCGAGCTGTGAGACTAGGATCGATGGTAACAAAGGGGCGAAGGAGACGATGTTTACCCAGGTTCGGGCCCTCCTATGGAGGTAAAACCCTACGTCCTGCTTGATTATATTGATGATATGAAGGTTACAGAGTTGATCTACCTCGAGATCGATTAGCAAAAACCCTAGATGAGTTTCTATGTCCTATGATCTAAAACCCTCCCGGTTTATATAGACACCGGGGGGTACTAGGGTTTACACATGGTGGGCCTCCTCCCGAGGATGGAGATGGCGATTCCCTCCTCTTGACTTGGAGTGCACGACGCGCCTTCGGGGCTTCCTTCTGGAACGTGGAGTCTTGATGTGTCCGGCCCTTCTTCGGAGAATGGCCCATCGAGCCGGCCTATTGAGAGATGAGCCGGCAGCCCGAGGACCCCTGAGTCCGGGACTCCCTCAGTAGCCCCCGAACTAGCCCCCAACGCTAAGGGTCTCAGCTCCAGCTGCTTCGTATGATCAGAGTCTTCGGCTTGTGGGGTGAGTTCTTCTTCCCTTTCCATGATCGGCTGAGACTAGTTCGGTTTCCGATGACACGTATTTCTTCCGATCATATGATTGACCGAACACCACGAATTGCTTAGCCCCGAAGGCCAATCACCAAAGTGTAAACAGTGTTTTCTGACACCCCCCTCCGACGAAGGGTCGTGGCCTACCATGACCACTGAACTAGTTACGAAAACTCGATTCGCGGTTCGGGGCCGTTTTTTCAGCGACACGACTTATCAATGCGCAGATTGTGCTCCGTTTCCCACGGGATATGATTAATCTCCACACGCGCATAACGGCATGCATGTCTTGGGAAGCGGAGGGATTTGTGGCGCGGTAGGCGAGGCTAATCGGTGACACGTCCCATAAAAAGGGAAAAAAAACCCCAAGGCCTATTCACGCTTCCCATTCGCATCCTCAATCTCTCCAAGCTCCGAGAGCCCAGATCCAGTTCTTCCTCGCCCTTTCCTCCGAGCTTAGCAATGGCGGGTTCGGGCTCCAATGGCAAGTGGGAGGCCTCCACGGTCACCGACCAGGATATCCGGGACCTGAAGCAGGCCGGCTACCTCCCCGCCAACGTCTTCCACCGCGCCCCGGAGAAGAACCAGGTGGTTCCCACCCCCAAAGCAGGCATGAGGGTGGTGTTCGTCCCCCACTTTATCCGGAGACTGAGCTTTCCGCTCCACCCCTTTGTCAGGGGTCTTATGTTTTTCTACGGGCTGGACTTCCACGACCTTCCACCGAACTCCTTCGTGCACATATCGGCGTTCATCATCATCTGCGAAGCCTTTTTGCGGGTCGAACCGCACTTCGGCTTATGGCTCAAGGTTTTCAATGTCAAGCCGAAGACCGTGGCCAGCGAGCACGCAGACTGCGGAGGGGCGGTAATCAACAAGCTTCCCTGCGTCGAGTGGCCTTTCGGCACCTTCATCGACACAATCAAGATCTGGCAGAAGGAGTGGTTTTACATCACCGAGCCAAGGGACAAGAGCTGGGCGGCGCCTGTCGAATTCAGATCCGGACCACCAACGAGATTGACCTCATGGCTCAGGAAGGGCCTTGATCGGGGGTCGGATGCTGAGGTGAAGCTGCTGCAGAAGCGCCTTACTTCGGTGATCGAGGCCAAGGTGGAGCTGGTCAACGTGGTCCAGGTTATGCTCCACCGCCGTATCCTCCCCTGTCAGCGCCGGGCATCCCCCATGTGGGCTTACCGTCCTGACGATGAGCCTACCGTGCGCCAATTCTTCCGCACTACCCCTGAGAAGCTGTGGAGGGCCTTGTTCAAGCCTCAGAAAAGCTGGCCGGCCAAGGAAGAGGATACGGGCCTAAGCACCGTCAACCCACCGACCAAGGTATGGTATAACCTCAATTCATCGACTCTGTTTCTTCGGCAAAAAGTCTGAACGCCTTCTCCCCTACTTTTGCAGAAGTGGCTGAGCAAAGCCGCGAAGGTTAACTGCCCAGCACCACAACCCGAAGACCCCAGGTCGGAGTTGTTGGCAGCGATGCTTGTCGTGGCGCCGTATTCGGCGCCCGAAAAGAAAGAGAAGTAGAAAAAGGCCAGAGAGGGCCTCCGCATTAAGGACCAGCGAGACGCTGCGTCCGAGGAAACCCACACCTCCTCTAGCCATGAGGAGGAGCACGATGACGGGGGGAAGCCGTCCCCCCCCCCCCCCCACCGCAAGAAAGAGGGCGGCGTCATCGGGCGCCGCGGAGTAGGCAGCTCCTCCCGCCCTGAAGGGGGCGCGCCAGGCGAGGTTGATCATCCCCGATGACAGCTCGGATTCTGATGCAGAATCCGAGGAATTTGAGAGGGTTCCCCGAAGGAACCTAAGGGTCAAGCCCCCCGCCCAAAGGTATGAATCCGAAGACTCCCGTTTTATTTATGCAGGGTTTTTCAATGCTTTAAACACAAGCGCATCTTTTGATTTGCAGCCCACCACGTGTTCTCCCCACCGACCAGATATCGGACGGGGAGTCCCCACTCGCCGAGCTGGCGGAGAGTGGGACTGCATCGCACCCCACACCTCCAGTGGTCGCGAAGGATGCCGCGGAGGTGTCATCTAGCCAGGCCCCGTTGGAGCCGAACACGGGCGGCGGGGTCGACCACACCATGGCCGAGGCTAACGCCGCGGCCGTCAAAGGCCATGGAGAAGAAATTCCCCAGGCTGCTGAGGACCAGGGGGAGAATACTCCCCTGGCCGCCGAAGGGGAAGGGCGAAGAGATGCCCAGTACCCTCCGAGGACGTCTCCCGAGAACGATGTGCCTCCGGAGATACCGACTCAGTCTCCAATCATAGATCGGATTGTTCGGTCAACACCGATGCCACCGACAACTGGGTGGCCGGTAATGGAGGAGGCGCTAGCCAGCGCCCCCATCTCCGAGGATCACCGCACTCTTATGGGTGCGGTTTTACAAGGAATCCAGTACGTTGATAACGGACTGAAGGAGGCCTTCAATGGTCTCTTGGCGGGCTTCAAGGTGAGTCATGTAATACCTTTTTCCCGAACAATGCTTAATTTTAAGTTTTGTGCTATCTTTATATATGTACTAGCCCCCGAGCCCTGGATGGGTATGCAAAAACGCATCCGGGGGTCAAATAGTGAGGAATGAACAATGATGCACAAGGCACTATTTGGTCCTGCAATGTTCGGAAAATCCCTTGAAAGGACCGAACAGGGAGTCATATCCTTCATAGTTCGGGGGTTTGAACGCACATAACTGGATGCATATTTTTTTGTTTTTTGCAGGCCTCGTCATCGGCGACGGCCGGAAATGCCGCTGAGCGGACCGAGCTGAATCGGAAGCTCAAAATCTCCGAAGAGGAGCTTGATAGCCTGAACAAGAGGTTCGACGAGGCACAAGGTAAGCCGAATTCTAATATCCGAGCTGTATATTGATAATGATCTGCACTAGTGACCCAGTGTGATTTGTTTATGATTGCTTCCACAGCTTCAGCTGCGGAGGTTGAAAAACTTAAGGCCGAGCTTCAGAAAATGAAGCAAAAGGCCGAGGAGGAGAAGACGGCCGCCGAACAGGCGGCAGCCGCGCTTTCCACTTTGGAGGCTGCAAGAGCCAAGCATGAGGCTCGGTTGGAGGAGGTGCAGCAAGAGCTCAAGGATGCCGGTGCGAAGTGCGAGGCCCTTGAGCAGAAAGGCAAGGAACAGGCCGCCGAGCTAGCCGCGCTGAAATCCGAGCTCCAAAAGGAGCGAGTGGACAGGCGGTCCTTCGAAGAGGAGGTTTGCCAAGTCAATGCTGTCATCGATGGTAAGCCATACTCGCTGCGATGCACCTTTGGTGGTAGCAAATTTGCTTTGCTCACCCAGGTGTGGCATTCCTTAGGCGTTCGTGCGGATCTCCAGAAGAGTGCGGTGGATGCGAACAAGCTTTATGCTTCGCGGGCGGAGGATGATGAGGCCCGGCTATTCTGGGTGCAATTTGAGTCCCCCGAGCGTTCTCCCCTCCTCGTTGACCACATGAAACAACTGATGGAGATGCACAGAATGGTGGAGCCGGCCATGAAGGACCTTTGCATCCGTCTGTGGCCCGATGAGCCGTTGCCGAGCAGCTATTTCGGCCTGGTGCAGAAGCTACGTGATGCGGCGCCTCGGGTTGAAGTGCTGAAGTGCTCTACGTGCATCGAGGGCGCGCGGATGGCCTTTCCAAGGACCATGGTGCACTGGCCAAAGCTCCAGCCGACCAAGATGGCCACCGCACCTCCGCCTCCTGACAAGAGTCATAGGTGCCCCGAGCTGTACTTCCCCCATGTAATGGAGGGTGCTCGGGCAATAGAGGCTCAGTGCTCCAAGGATGTTTTGTATGAATGAGCGCGATGTAATATGTCCGAAGACTTTAACGCTTTATAATTAGTGTTGCATGGTTTATCATGTCTTATAAGTAGTTTATGTTTATTTAGACTCCTATGTGGCCGGTTCATCTGAAAGCAGCGAGTCGTCGGCTTCAGCCCCCACGTAGATACTATGCGGGGTGTCCCTGTATCCGCACTTCTACCCTTAGCCGAAGTATCGGCGCCCAAAGGCGGTAGTGCGAGCAGGACAAGGCAATCGGACTATGGTGCTCTATCGCTTTCACTTAGCCGTGGGAGTATAGAAAAATGCGGGGACTGATGACCAGCCCCCAGTGTGATGTTCGGGGCCGAAGCCAGCATCACATGGTTTGTACAAGAACGAAACCCATCGTATAACACGGAAAAACCTCTATCGATCTTTTAGTATGACACTTATGCTCGGATTCGCAGACCGGTTCTCGCTTACTATGACGGTCAGTTTTCGGCTTTCTCCCCTGAGGTGCTTGACCAGACGAGCTGGAAGCACAATCGCAGTGGTTCTCCCTTTGCCCTCTTAGCCAAACGAGCGAAACGTAAGGGGGCAAGCACAGGAGCCAGGCAACCCAACTATTGACCCAAGACATAGTTCGGATCCGATGCATATAAAGTAAAACCCAAGACACCAAACACACAACTAGTTGTGCTGGGGTGTTGTTCAAGGCGATTTTAAATTCGAGCCCCCGGTCTATTAGCCGGTTGCATCATAATATATACCGAACAGTTTTCGCAAGAAGCGTGACCAAGAGAAGAATAGAGAATGTATAAAAGACAACGAAGTAGCCATATATAATGGTTTTGTACTTGCTCAATAATTCTTATAACTTGGATTGCCGAAGCGACTATTTAGAGGTAGATGAAATATTAAAATTTACAGAGGGGAGGTTGTACCAGGAGTCTTCGATTGATGGCATGACGTCTTTGATGTGCCTTGTCGCTTGTCCGTTCATGTTCCTCTGTGGGGGTTGCATCGCATTAAGAGTGATGCTGTCGCCGAGCTGACCATGGGAAGAAGGTCTTGAGAAGTCGCCGAAGTATCGATGAGCTTTACGCTTTTTAGCAGGTCCTTGATGGTACCTGTGTTTTGTCCAAGGACGTGTACTGGTATTGGTCGGTCCAGCCGAACACTTACCATTTGATGGTTGCTCCCCATTGCTACCCATGGAATCTTGAGCGCGAAGTTGTGCCTTCTTGGCACGTGTTTGGCGGTCGTTAGGGCTGTGCAATGGGGGGCGTATCCCTATTTCTGGGGAGCAGAAGAGTCTGGGAGTTCGGATTGAAACCGAACTCGTTTGTCGACCTTACGGGCCTTTATGGCCGATTTAGGTGTTTGCCGACCTTCCTCATAATGGAATTCGGCCGCCAGGGCCAATGCATGCTCCTCAGTTCGGAGGGAACACTCTGTGTTGCCGTTGACGGTGATGACCCCCTTGGGACCAGGCATCTTGAGCTTGAGGTATGCGTAATGTGGGACGGCATTAAAGCGAGCGAACGCTGTACGGCCGAGCAGGGCGTCATAGCCGCTGCGGAAGGGGACGATGCCGAAGATCAATTCCTCGCTGCGGAAATTGTCGGGCGAACCAAACACTACTTCCAGGCTAACAGAGCCTGTGCACCGGGCTTCGACACCTGGGATCACTCCTTTAAAGGTAGTGTTGCTAGGCTTTATCCTTGACGGATCTATGCCCATCTTTTTCACCGTATCTGAGTAGATCAGATTGAGGTTACTTACTCCGTCCATTAGGACTTTAGTGAGGTGATACCCATCGATAATGGGGTCTAGGACGAGGGCCGCCGAACCTCCGTGACGGATACTGGTCGGGTGATCTCGTCGATCAAAAGTGATCGGGTAGGCCGACCATGGGTTAAACTTCGGGGCTACAGGCTCTACGGCGTAGACCTCTCGAAGGGCGCGCTTCCTCTTCTTTTTAGGTATATGAGTGGCGTATGTCATGTTCACAGTTTTTACCTCTGGAGGGAACTTCTTCTGACCTCCATTGCTCGGACCGCGGGGCTCCTCGTCGTCCTCGCTGCGTGAGCCTTTGCCCTGGTCCTCGGCTGCGAGTTTGCCGGCATGTTTAAACACCCAACAGTTACGGTTGGTGTGGTTGGCGGGCTTGTCCGGAGTGCCATGGATCTGGCAAGGCCTCTCCATGATCTTGTCCAGCGGGGTGGGTCCGTCGCGGTTGCCTTTAGGAGGCTTCTTCCGCTGCCCGGATCTTGGGTTGCGGAAACCTGCGTTAACGGCCGTGTCATCGGCATCGCTAGTGCCGTGTCGGCGCTTGTTTTTGTTGCGTCGTGGTTTCCCATTTCCATCCCGGACTTCAGAAGTACCGGGGTCTTCGGGGTTGTGGCTTCGCCTTGCAAGCCAGTTATCCTCGCCCGCGCAAAAGCAGGTCATGAGTGATGTAAGGGCGGACATGGTCCTAGGTTTATCCTGACCGAGCTAGCGAGCCAGCCACTCGTCCCGAATATTATGCCTGAAAGAGGCTATAGCTTCGGCATCTGGGCAATCGACGATCTGGTTTTTCTTGGTCAAGAACCGATTCCAGAATTGTCGAGCAGACTCTCCTGCCTTTTGCACGACATTGCTTAGGTCGGAGGAGTCCGGGGGCCGTACATAGGTGCCCTGGAAGTTAGATCGGAATGCATCCTCGAGGTCCTCCCAGCTCCCGATAGAGTTTTCGGGGAGACTGTTTAACCAGTGCCGAGCTGGCCCCTTAAGTTTAAGGGGTAGGTACTTGATGGCGTGGAGATCATCTCCTCGTGCCATGTGAATGTGGAGGAGGAAATCCTCAATCCACACTGCTGGGTCAGTTGTGCCGTCGTATTGCTTGATGTTCATGGGTTTGAATCCTTCCGGGAACTGATGCTGCATCACCTCGTCGGTGAAGCACAATGGGTGGGCAGCGCCTCTGACCCGGGCTATATCGCGCCCGTAATAGGCGTCTGTTCTGGCCCGGTTTTGGTCCCGAACTCTGTTGGTTTGGTCAAGCCAGGGCCGGTACTCGTCCCTTCTACCAGGGGAGTACCCTCTAGATCCGTAGATGGATCTTGTGCGGCCTGTTCTATCATCTAGGTCGCGTCGCAGGTCATACCTGTCCTCAGGCTCCATTGGCTCTTTTCCCCTTCTGCGGGGTATCGACAGCCTATAACCGGCCTCGCCAGCCGTCCTATCTCATCCTCGAGGAGGGCGGTCCGGCTGGTCGTATGGAGTGTGCTTCGAGGACGGCATGTTCGGGAGCTCGTCGTCGAATTGTGGCAGCAGTCGCCGGCGGGGGTAACTCTTGGGCTGGTCCCATAGACCGGCGCCGTGTTCTTCCTCGGCTGATAGAACCCTTGTCCATCTATCGTTGAGGGTGTCTTGTTCAGCCGTGAGTTGCCGCGCTTTTGCCTTTAGGCTTCGGGCAGTCGCTAAAAGCTGTTGCCTGAAAAGTTCAGGATCCTCAATGGTTTCAGGGACGATGAGGTCCTCGTCGTCCGGGCTATCCTACTCCTCTACAGGGGGGAGGTAGTTATCATCCTCGGAGTCGTTCGGATCTTCGGGGTCGCGCTGGTCCTCCGGCCTTTCCTAGTCCTCCAACGGATACTCGGGGATATCGGGATCGCCGAGGTCTTCCGGGGTATCGTTTTCCCTGGTGCCGGCAATAGCTTCCCTTCCCTTTTTTGTCTTTGATCGCTTACGCGGTTTCCGGCGTCTTGACGGTGCCTCACCCGAGTCATCACCATTGTTTACTGGTGTACGCTCACCGTTACCGGATGGCGTGTCCACCATGTAGACGTCGTAGGTGGAGGTGGCAGTCCATCGCCCGGTGTTAACGGGGGTGGGAGCGCGATCCTCTTCCTCCATGTCCTCTGCCTCCTCGGAGGCGTAGTCCAACATATCGGTTAAGTCTTCGATAGTGGCTACTAAATGGGTGGTGGGTGGGACAAAAAATCCCTCTTGACCCGCCTCAAGACCGATCTGAGTATGGATCGGGATTGGGTCATCAGTAGTTTTCATCAAGGAGATCCGATCTAGAGCTTCGGCGAGTGTCGAGAGCTCGATCGGGTCAATCTGCCCGGCACGTCTGGAGTTAACCTCTGACGCGTCTGCACGGGAAGTGTATTCGGTGAGGGTTGATGCCTGGCCATCTGGCGCTATAGCCGGATCCAGATTGGAGTCCAGATCATCGTCGGGATTGGCCCCGTAGGCAGGATTGAAAACGACATCCGAGGTTAAGGCCTCGGAGTCCTCGGGCGCGTCAGGTGAGACTGCGAGCCCGGTGAGCAAGAGATCGCCCCGAGGGTCGACGGAGAACTCTAAGTTCCCGAACCTGACTTCTTGATCAGGGGAGAAACTTCCGACCCGGCCAAGGCGGCCGGTCGGGTCAGCGTGCAACACGATGCTGCCGAAAGCGAAGATCTGTCCAGGGACAAAGGAGTCCATGTTGCGGACCTCTTCGTGGATGAAGACGCGAGCCATCGATTCCTTGGGTGATCACAGTGGAACTCTCAATGAAAGCACCAATGTCGGACTCAAAACCGGCGGATCTCGGGTAGGGGGTCCCGAGCTGTGAGATTAGGATCGATGGTAACAAAGGGACGAAGGAGACGATGTTTACCCAGGTTCGGGCCCTCCTATGGAGGTAAAACCCTACGTCCTGCTTGATTATATTGATGATATGAAGGTTACAGAGTTGATCTACCATGAGATCAATTAGCTAAAACCCTAGATGAGTTTCTGTGTCCTATGATCTAAAACCCTCCCGGTTTATATAGATACCGGGGGGTACTAGGGTTTACACATGGTGGGCCTGCTCCCGAGGATGGAGATGGCGATTCCCTCGTCTTGACTTGGAGTGCACGACGCGCCTTCGGAGCTTCCTTCTGGAACGTGGAGTCTTGATGTGTCCGGCCCTTCTTCAGAGAATGGACCATCGAGCCGGCCTATTGAGAGATGAGCCGGCAGCCCGAGGACCCCTGAGTCCGGGACTCCCTCACCATCGAATGGGTAAGTTCATCCTTACTCCCCACCCTCGGATCATTAATTCTTGATTTCATTGATCGGAAGTGTGTTTTCCCTCAAACAGCAATGGAGGCGTCAGGTCGAGACGGTTAAATGTCCCGCCCCACACTTGGAGGATTATTCTCGCAGCGACGACCCCGGATTCCACGATGATCTGGAGCTTTTAATTGAGTTTGAGGACGGGACCTTCTATCAGAGGAGCGTTGACGGATCCAAGGTGGCACTCCAAGCCCATCATCCCGGATCACTTCCTTCCTCTACGACCAGCAAGAAGAAGGCTTCCTCTCAGAAAAGACGTTCGTCCCCTGTAATCCCAATCTCATCGACCTCTGTCCCCAAAGGCCGCCGATCTACACACCGGTCGCCGTTGGAAACTACTCCATCAGGGTTCGCGCCTAACAATGGCCGGGCTCCTGAGCCTGAGACTACGGAGGAAGTTCTACCGACCACTCCTCCTACCAAAAGGTATTCAACCTTGCAGTTCAGTCTCTGTTTTTGTGTGCTCCGAACATTCATGCTTTTTTAACTGTCATATTTAGGAGACGAGTAGAACCACCTCCGTCCGAAGACGCCGAGAAAGTGCCGGGCGATCCCCAACCAGGGTCTCCGGTGCCTGTAGAAGCGAATGCGGGGACTCCTGCCGCGGGCCAACATCCCCAGGATACAGGGGATGTCTCGGCTACCAACTCTTAGGTTGAAAGTAAAATGAATCACCGACGACGGAGGGAGGCACTGCGTCACCCCGTATTTTCCGATCAGGAGATCAATGATCTTAATTCCATAGACTCATACCTCGGGGCCGCTCGAGCCGGTCTTGATGGAGCCGCTAGGATAATGTCTACCAGCCTGCAGGTAAATGATCAGCTCAAAAGTCTGATCATTATCCGCAACCCAGTAGCCCCCGAGTCTTAATTTGGTCGGAACGGCCGAATTCAAGGGTCTGACAACTATGGTCATGACCGTGTAGGTTTCAAAGCAACGGAACAAGAAGCTGGCTGCCGATCTCGAATCATGTCGAGCAGAGCTGCAGGAAGTTAGAGACGAACTCGAACAAGTGAAGAAATTCACTCGGGAGGCGCACAGTGAGTACGAAGTATTGCTTCTTGTGCCAGAGTTATTTAGAGGACATCACTTCTGACGAAGGATTGCTTCGTAGCAGCCGAGTCCATAGGGAAATTGCAGAAGGATTTGGATGCGTCCCGACAATCCCAAAGGTATGCTGAATCCCAGCTAGAGGCCAGGCACCATGTACTGACTCGAAGTCTTGAGGACAAAAACCAGCTCAAAGCGGAAAACCAGCGACATGCCGAAGAAATTAAGAGCTTGAGAGCTCAACTGGAACAATCCGTCCAGGAAAACCAACGATTGAAGGGAGGCATGTATTGTAAGTGAAAATCTAACCTTCAGCCCGCCAAGTTATTTGTATTGAGTGTATGGAGTGTTGTTTATTACCTGACCAGGTCTCCTGACCGGGCATCCCGAGGAAGAAGTTAGCTCGTATGGAGGAGATCTGTTAAAGGAACTCTCCGATGTGCACGAGCGGGCTTGGAGAGCCATGAGGGTTATGGTTAAAGCCTTATGGCCGGCTTAAACGCCTCCGGAAGGGATGTCAGAGCTGGCCGAGAAGTTCAAGGGATCTCAGAGTCGGTTCGAGCTTTGGAAGACCTCCGCTTGTCGAGAAGGAGCCTGAGAAGCGTGGGCCATGGTCAAGACCTGCTTTACCAAACTCAACCCGGAGCATATGGCTCGGGTTGGGCCCGTAGGGCCGGATGGTAAAGAGGTCCCAGTGAGCTTGGTTTACGACCAAGTGATACCTGCTGCTCGAATGTCACAGGAGGGTTATGCCTTGGACACCATAATAGACCATCTTGAGTGACGGCTTTGAGTTTTGAATCTATGTAACGATGTACTTTTTATCAAAACCCTCTCTGTCCATGCTATAAACGTTGTCTTAACCGGTCGTCGGCCTCTGTCTCCGTTGCCAATAGCTAAGGAGTATTCCGGACTAAGCATCCTGTGACAACAGGGAATTGTCTCAGGAAACTAAGCAATCAGACCTTGTGGTTTGAACAGATGAAACATGCATGGGGAGGTATGTTATATTACTATTTAACATAAGAAACATCTTCCAAAGATAATAGTTCCTCTATGGGTTCCTTTCTTTAGGTTACTACGTGTACCATAGATGTCATAGTCGCGTATCCGTATTATGCGGATGATTTTGCTGCTTGGGGGGAATAGCCCCCATGTATGGCAAGAAGTGTCCGGGTTTGGTTCGAGACGAATGTCCTGCGGATTGCGAAGACGATAAGCTACTCCTGTCAGTACTTCGTCAATTACAAAAGGGCCCTCCCACCTAGGTTTGAGCTTATGCTTCTGCTTCTCTGGGAGGCGTAAGACCAACTCGCCCACGTTATAAACTTTAGCTCGAACCTCCCTGCTCTGGTATCGCCGAGCCTGCTGTTGATAGAAAGTAGATAGAGCCTGGGCTATGTCGCGCTCCCCCTCCAAGGCGTCTAGGTCATCCTGCCGATCTAGCTCGGCTTCTTTTTCCTCGTACATATGAATTCTGGGTGCGTCATGAATGATGTCACAAGGGAGGACTGCTTCCGCCCCGTACACCATAAAAAAGGGTGTGTATCCCGTTGATCGGTTCGGGGTTATACGCAGACCCCAGAGCACAGAATTGAGTTCCTCAACACAATGGCAGTCGGACTCTTGAAGTGAACGGACCAGGCAAGGTTTAATACCGCTCATAATGAGACCGTTGGCCCGTTCAACTTGTCCGTTAGTTTGTGGGTGGTATACCGAGGCGTAATCGAGCTTGATACCTAGGTTGGAACACCAGTCCTTGACCTCCTCGGCGGTGAAGTTGGTTCCGTTATCGGTTATTATACTGTGTGGGATACCGTAATGGTGCACCACATCAGATATAAAGTCGATGACCGGTCCTGATTTTGTCGAACTGACCGATTTTGCTTCAATCCATTTAGTGAATTTATCGACCATGACTAGTAGGTATTTCTTTTTCTTGGTCCTCCCTTTAAGTGGTCCGACCATATCTAACCCCCAGACCGTAAAAGGCCATGTGATGGGTATCGTCCGAAGAGTCGTAGGAGGCATGTGGCTTTGATTAGCAAAGAGTTGGCAGCCGACACAATGCTGAACGAGTGTGTGGGCGTCAGTTCAGGCAGTGGGCCAGAAGAACCCGGCTTGAAAAGCCTTGCTTACCAGGGCCCGTGCTGCCACGTGGTGGCCGCCCATACCTGCATGTATCTCTGCCAAGAGCTGCCTTCCTTCTTCTTCAGATATGCACCGTTGGAAGACCCCCGTGGTGCTCTTTTTGTATAATTCTCCCTCATGGACCTTGTAGGCTTTTAATCGCCGCACTATGCGCCTCGCCTCCGTCTGGTCATCGGGGAGTTCTTTGTGCAGAAGGTAGGAAAGGAAAGGTTCCGTCCATGGTGCGATTACGGCCATTACTTCGTGGGCCGAGGGAGTTTCCTCAATCGTGGAACCTCCGATGATTAACTCATATGGTTCAACTGTGGGGGGGATGACCTGCTCTTCGCCATTGTTTATGGCATCCCCGCCGTTGTCCTGCCATGCCACAGAGGGTTTGAAGAGCCTCTCTAGGAAGGTGTTTGTAGGGACTGTGTCGCGTTTGGCGCCCATACGATCGAGGATGTCGGTAGCTTGATTGTTGTCTCTAGAGACATGGTGGAATTCTAGTCCTTCGAATCGTGCAGATATCTTGAGGATGGTATTTCTGTAGGCTGCCATTTTCGGGTTCATAGCATCGAATTCGCCATTGATCTGAGAGATGGCGAGATTGGAGTCTCCCAGTACTTCGAGCCGCTGGATGCCCATAGAAGTCGCCATCCGGAGTCCATGCAACAGAGCCTCGTACTCGGCCGCATTATTGGAGTCGGCGTACATGATCTGGAGGACATATCGGATGTTGTCGCCGGTGGGGGATGTGAGGATGACTCCCGCCCCCAGTCCGGCAAGCGTCTTGGATCCATCGAAGTACATTGTCCAATGTGAGTATGTGGCGTATTCCCTAGGGAGCTCGGCCTCCGTCCATTCGGCGATGAAATCAGCCAACACCTGAGATTTAATAGCTTGGCGTGGTTTATAATTGATTTCGAACAGAAGGAGTTCGGTGGCCCACTTGGCTATCCGGCCGGTGGCGTCCCTATTATTGATTATATCGTTTAAGGGCGCTTCGGAGGCCACCGTGACTGAACACTCTTGGAAGTAGTGTCTAAGCTTTCGTGAAGCTATGAACACTATGTAGGCTATCTTCAGAGAGTGCGGGTATCTGGTCTTGCACGGAGTAAGTACTTCTGATACGTAATATACTGGTTTCTGTACCCGGTGTTTATGGCCCTCGGCCTCTCGTTCTACCACGAGTGCTGCACTGACGACCTGGTTAGCGGCCGAGATGTATAACAACATTGGTTCACTTGTACCAGGTGCTGTCAGTATGGGGTTGCTAGCTAGCAGCGTTTTGATTTCCTCTAGTGCAGCTGTGGCCTCATCGGTCCATTCGAAGTTCTTGGTTCATTTCAATAACTTGTAAAGGGGCAGAGCTTTTTCACTGAGGCACGAGATGAAGCGGCTTAACGCCGCCATGAAGCATGTCAGTCTTTGGACGTGTTTTAGCTCCATGGGGACTGCTAAATGTGACAAGGCCCTGATCTTGGCTGGATTAGCTTTGATGCCCCTGTGGGAGATGCTACTTCTTGAGCTTGCGTTGGTTTTCCCTTGAAGAGGAAAGGGTGATGCAGCAAAGTAGATAAGTATTTCCCAAAGTTGTTAAGAACCAAGGTATCAATCCAGTAGGAGATACAAGCAAGTCCCCAATCTTCGCACCTACACAAACAATCAAACTCTTGCACCCAACGCTATAAAGGGGTTGTCAATCCCTTCACGGTTATTTGCAAGGATGAGATCTGATAGAGATAGATATAAAAGATTGCTAAAACGAAAAGTAAAACAAAAGTAAAAAGATTGCAGCAAAGTATTTTTGGTATTTTTGGTTTATAGATCTGAAAATATAATATGGAAAATAGACCCGGGGGCCATAGGTTTCACAAGAGGCTTCTCTCATGAAGGAAAATAATACGGTGGATGAACAAATTACTGTCGAGCAATTAATAGAAAAGCGCATAGTTATGACGATATCCAAGGCAATGATTATGCTTATAGGCATCACGTCTGTGTCAAGTAGACCGAAACGATTCTGCATCTACTACTATTACTCCACACATCGACCGACTCCTGCCTGCATCTAGAGTATTAAGTTCATGAAGAACAGAGTAACGCATTAGGTAAGATGACATGATGTAGAGGGATAAACTCAAGCAATATGATGAAAACCCCATCTTTTTATCCTCGATGGCAACAATACAAATACGTGCCTCGCTACCCCTACTTTGGCACCGGGTGAGGACACTGCAAGATTGAACCCAAAACTAAGCACTTCTCCCATTGCAAGAATTACCAATCTAGTTGGCCAAACCAAACCAATAACTCGAAGAGACTTGCAAAGATATGAAATCATGCATATAAGAATTCAGAGAAGATTCGAATAATATTCATAGATAATCTGATCATAAACCCACAATTCATCGGATGTCGACAAATACACCGCAAAAGAGTATTACATCGGATAGATCTCCATGAAGATCATGAAGAACATGGTATTGAAGAACAAAGAGAGAGAAGAAGCCATCTAGCTACTAGCTATAGACCCGAAGGTCTGTGGTGAACTACTGACGCATCATCGGAGGGGCAATGGAGTTGATGTAGATGCCCTCCATGATCGAATCCCCCTCCGGCAGATTACCGGAAAAGGATCCAAGATGGGATCTCACGGGAACAGAGGCTTCCGGCAGCGGAAAAGTATTTTCGTGGCTCTTTTTGGTATTGGGGGAATATTTGGGAATTTATAGGCCAAAGAATAGGGTTAGAGGACCTGCAGGGGGGCCACAAGCGAGGGGGCGCCCCCCCTAGGGCGCGCCCTGCAGGCTTGTGACCTCCCGGCAGGTCTCCTGCCTTCATCTCCAAGTCTGGTAGGTTTCTTCTGGTCCAAGAAAAATCATCGCGACGATTTTATTCCGTTTGGACTCCGTTTCATATTCCTTATCTGCAATACTCAAAAACAAGGAAAAAACAGAAACTGACACTAGGCTCTAGGTTAATAGGTTAGTCCCAAAAATAATATAAAATAGCATATTAATGCATATAAAACATCCAAAACAGATAATATAATAGCATGGAACAATAAAAAATTATAGATACGTTGGAGACATATCAAGCATCCCCAAGATTAATTCCTGCTCGTCCTCGAGTAGGTAAATGATAAAAACAGAATTTTTTATGTGGAATGCTACCTAACATATTTATCCATGTAATATTCTTTATTGTGGCATGAATATTCAGATCCGCAAGATTCAAAACAAAAGTTTAATATTGACATGAAAACTGTAATACTTTAAGCATACTAACAAGGCAATTGCGTCCTTTCAAAATAACATGGCCTTAGAAAGCTATCCCTACAAAATCATATGGTCTGGCTATGCTCCATCTTCCCCACACAAAGTATTTAAATCATGCACAACCCCGATGACAAGTCAAGCAATTGTTTCACAGCTTTTATGTTCTCAAACCTTTTCAACTCTTACGCAATACATGAGCGTGAGCCATAGATATAGCACTATAGGTGGAATAGAATATGGTAGAGGTTGTGAGGAAAAGGAGAAGATAGTCTCACATCAAGTAGGCGTATCAACGGGCTATGGAGATGCCCATCAATAGATATCAATGTGAGTGAGTAGGGATTGCCATGCAACGGATGCACTAGAGCTATAAGTGTATGAAAGCTCAAAAAGAAACTAAGTGGTTGTGCATAATGATGAAAAATTCTACTAGTTAAATGAAAGTTACAAAATAGGAGACTCTCTATCATGAAGATAATGGTGCTACTTTGAAGCACAAGTGTGGAAAAAGATAGTAGCATTGTCCCTTCTCTCTTTCTCTCATTTTTTTATTTTTTTATTTTGGTGGGCATCTTTGGCCTCTTTTTTTATATGGGCTTCATTGGCCTCTTTTATTATTTGTAAAGTCCGGAGACTCATCCCAACTTGTGAGGGAATCATAGCTTCCATCATCCTTTTCTCTCACGGGACAATGCTCTAATAATGAAGATCATCACACTTTTATTTACTTACAACTCAAGAATTACAACTCGATATCTAAAACAAAATATGACTCTATATGAATGCTTCCGGTGGTGTACCGGGATGTGCAACGATCTAGCCTAGCAAATGACATAAAAAAACGGACAAGCCATGAAAACATCATGCTAGCTATCTTCCGATCATGCAAAGCAATATGAAAATGATGGTGCGTGTCATGAAAAACGTAACGGTGGGAGTTGCATGGCAATATATCTCGGAATGGCTATGGAAATGCCATAATAGGTAGGTATGGTGGCTGTTTTGAGGAAGGGTATATGGTGGGTTTAATGCACCGGCGAAAGTTGCGTGGTACTAGAGAGGCTAGCAAAGGTGGAAGGGTGAGAGTGCGTATAATCCATGGACTCAACATTAGTCATAAAGAACTCACATACTTATTGCAAAAGTCTATTAGTTATCGAAGCAAAGTATTAGACGCATGCTCCTAGGGGAGAGGTTGGTAGGAGTTAACCATCGCGCGCTCCCGACCCTCACACAAAGGATGACAATCATTAAACAAATCATGCTCCGACTTCGTTACATAACGGTTCACCATACGTGCATGCTACGGGAATCACAAACTTTAACACCAGTATTTCTACCAATCCACAATGACTCACTAGCATGACTGTCATATCACCATCTTTATATCTCAAAACTATATGCAAGGAATCAAACTTCTCATAGTATTCAATGCACTTTATATGAAAGTTTTTATTATATCCCTCTTGGATGCCCATTATATTAGGACTAAATTCATAACCTAAACCAATTACCATGATGTTTAAAGACTCTCAAAATAATATAAGTGAGGTACGAGAGTTCAATTATTTCTATAAAATAAAACACCACCGTGCTCTAAAAAGATATAAGTGAAGCACTAGAGCAACATTGCCTAGCTCAAAAGATATAAGTGAAGCACATAGAGTATTCTAATAAATTCACGATTAATGCATGTCCCCCTCAAAAGATGTGTACAGAAAGGATGATTGTGGCAAACTAAAAAGCAAAGACTCATATCATACAAGACGCTCCAAGCAAAACACATATCATGTGGTGAATAAAAATATAGCCTCAAGTAAATTTACCGATGGATTGAAGACGAAAGAGGGGATGCCTTCCGAGGCATCCCCAAGCTTAGGCTCTTTGTTATCCTTGAATATGGCTTGGGGTGCCTTGGTCATCCCCAAGCTTAGGCTCTTGCCACTCCTTATTCCATAGTCCATCAAATCTTTACCCAAAACTTGAAAACTTCACAACATAAAACTCAACATAAAACTCATGAGATCCGTTAGTATAAGAAAAATAAATCACCACTTTTAGGTACTGTTGTGAACTCATTCTTTATTTATATTGGTGTAATATCTACTGTATTTCAACTTCTCCATGGTTCATACCCCCCGATACAACCCATAGATACATCAAAATAAGCAAACAACACAAAGAAAACAGAATCTGTCTAAAACAAAACAGTCTGTAGCAATCTATAGACTTCGAATACTTATGTAACTCCAAAAATTCTGAACAATTAGGAAAATCTGGGCAATTTGTATATCAATCTTGTGTAAAAATTTCAGACTCATTCGACGTTCTGGTGAATTTATAAAATTCCTGGACTGAGCACAAAAGTTTCTGTTTTTCAGCAAAATCAAATCACAATCACCGTAGACTATCCCAAAGGTTTTACTTGGCTCAAACACTAATTAAAACAAGAGAACACAATTACTACAGAGGTAATAATGTGTAAAGCACTCAAAAACAGAAGCAAAAAACAAAAGCGAAAAAATAAAATTGGGTTGCCTCCCAACAAGCGCTATTGTTTAACGCCCCTAGCTAGGCATAACGCAATAGATCTAGGTATTGTCATCTTTGGTATGCAATTCCTCAATTGCACACTTATAAACCCTAGGAGATCCTTTGGTTTTATCAATAATCATACTCCTAGGCAAGAAATTAAGAAATTCACTTGTAGCAATTGGTTTCCGGACAATATCAATAAAGTTAAGGTGAACACTTATCATCTTAAGATCTTCATCTCCTTTACTAGAGGATTCACCCTTATTTTTAGGAACATAAATAAACCTGGCAGTCTTAGTAGGATGAAAATTTGGAGTGTTTTTAACAGAGGCAAAAGCGGAATCCAAGTTGGTAATAATATCTTCTAGCTTGCCAATCCTAATGGAATCCTGATCTATCTTTTCATTAACTATGTGGTCTTTCTCCTTTAATTTTTTTAAAGTAACTCCTACCTTAGATCCATATTGAGTAATTTGATTATGAATCTTTTTATCCAAGTTTTCAATGAGATCACAGTAGCAATTTTATTTTCAATAATATCAAGCCTTCGCATCACATGTTCCAAAGTTAAGATTGTTTCATTAACCATGAGTGGGGTGAACCTACCAAATTTATCATAGCACTGTGAGAATCAACAGTATGGCTTCCCAAGAAATTTCCCCCCATAATGGTATCCAGAACATATCTATTCCAAGGAGAAACACCCACATAAAAATTGCGAAGGAGAACGGTAGTAGATTGCTTACGAGTAGATCTATTTTGAGCATTGCAAATTCTATACCAAGCATATTTTAAGTTTTCTCCCTCCCCTTGCTTAAAATTAAGAACTTCATTCTCGGGAGTACTAGCGATAGTAGTAAGGCTATCCATGAGTTGAAGCGTTCTAATACACAAGTAAACAAAAAAGCAAACGAAAAGGCGAACGGAAGAAGGGCAAATAAAAAGGCAAATCTTTTTGGTTTTTTCTAAAAATCGTTTTAGAAGTGGGGGAGAGGAAAACGAGAGGCCAATGGCAAATAATGTAAATATGCAAGAGATGAGTTTGTGATGGGTACTTGGTAGGCTTGATGTAGATCTCCCCGGCAACGGCGCCAGAAATCCTTCTTGCTACTTCTTGAGCTTGCGTTGGTTTTCCCTTGAAGAGGAAAGGGTGATGCAGCAAAGTAGATAAGTATTTCCCTCAGTTGTTGAGAACCAAGGTATCAATCAAGTAGGAGATACAAGCAAGTCCCCAATCTTCGCACCTACACAAACAATCAAACTCTTGCACCCAACGCTATAAAGGCTTGTCAATCCCTTCACGGTTATTTGCAAGGATGAGATCTGATAGAGATAGATATAAAAGATTGCTAAAACGAAAAGTAAAAAAAAAGTAAAAAGATTGCAGCAAAGTATTTTTGGTATTTTTGGTTTATAGATCTGAAAAATATAATATGGAAAATAGACCTGGGGGCCATAGGTTTCACTAGAGGCTTCTCTCATGAAGGAAAATAATATGGTGGGTGAACAAATTACTGTCGAGCAATTGATAGAAAAGTGCATAGTTATGACGATATCCAAGGCAATGATTATGCATATAGGCATCATGTCCGTGTCAAGTAGATCGAAATGATTCTGCATCTACTACTATTACTCCACACATCGACCGACTCCTGCCTGCATCTAGAGTATTAAGTTCATGAAGAACAGAGTAACGCATTAGGTAAGATGACATGATGTAGAGGGATAAACTCAAGCAATATGATGAAAACCCCATCTTTTTATCCTCGATGGCAACAATACAAATACGTGCCTCGCTACCCCTACTTTGTCACTGGGTGAGGACACCGCAAGATTGAACCCAAAACTAAACACTTCTCCCATTGCAAGAATTACCAATCTAGTTGGCCAAACCAAACCAATAACTCGAAGAGACTTGCAAAGAAATCATGCATATAAGAATTCAGAGAAGATTCAAATAATATTTATAGATAATCTTATCATAAATCCACAATTCATCGGATCTCGACAAACACACCGCAAAAGAGTATTACTTCGGATAGCTCTCCATGAAGATCATGAAGAACATGGTATTGAAGAACAAAGAGAGAGAAGAAGCCATCTAGCTACTAGCTATGGACCCGAAGGTCTGTGGTGAACTACTCACGCATCATCGGAGGGGCAATGGAGTTGATGTAGATGCCCTCCGTGATCGAATCCCCCTCCGGCAGATTACCGGAAAAGGCTCGAAGATGGGATCTCACGGGAACAAAGGCTTCCGGCGGCGGAAAAGTATTTTCGTGGCTCTTTTTGGTATTGGGGGAATATTTGGGAATTTATAGGCCGAAGAATAGGGTTAGAGGACCTGCAGGGGGGCCACAAGCCAGGGGGGCGCCCCCCCTAGGGCGCGCCCTGCAGGCTTGTGACCTCCCGGCAGGTCTCCTGCCTTCATCTCCAAGTCTGGTAGGTTTCTTCTGGTCCAAGAAATATCATCGCGAAGATTTTATTCCGTTTGGACTCCGTTTAATATTCCTTATCTGCAATACTCAAAAACAAGGAAAAAACAGAAACTGGCACTAGGCTCTAGGTTAATAGGTTAGTCCCAAAAATAATATAAAATAGCATATTAATGCATATAAAACATCCAAAACAGATAATATAATAGCATGGAACAATCAAAAATTATAGATACGTTGGAGACGTATCAGGAGACTATGAATCCGAGCAGTTTTCCGGCGGGGACGCCAAAGACGCACTTGTCCGGGTTCAACCGTATATCATACTCCCGCGGGCTGGCGAATGTTCGGCCTAGGTCATCCACCAGCTAGCTAACGTGTTTGGTCTTGATGACCACGTCGTCGACGTACGCCTCGACGGTTTTGCCGATTTGTTTTTCCAGGCAAGTTTGAATCATGCGCTGGTACGTGGCACCTGCGTTTTTTAGCCCGAAAGGCATTGTATTGAAGCAGAATGGCCCGTAGGGGGTGATGAAGGCGGTTGCGGCTTGATCAGATTCCTTCATTTTTATCTGATGATATACGGAATAAGCGTCGAGCAAACAAAGTGAGTCATGTCCGGCAGTGGCGTCAATTATCTGGTCGATGTGGGGTAAAGGGAAAGGATCTTTAGGGCAGGATTTGTTAAGGTCTTTGAAGTCGACACAGAGCCGTCAGGATTTGTCCTTCTTTGGTATCATGACCAGGTTTGCCAGGCATTTCGGGTGTTTGATCTCTCTGATGAATCCGGCTTCGAGTAGTTTGGCGAGTTCTTCGCCCATAGCTTGACGCTTGGGTTCGGAAAATCGACGTAGGGTCTGTTTAACCGGTTTGAAGCATGCGATTATGTTCAGACTTTGTTCGGCCAACCTTCGGGGGATTCCGGGCATATCTGATGGGTGCCAAGCGAATATGTCCCAGTTTTCGCATAAGAATGTGCGTAGTGTGTCAGCGACCGCAGGGTCAGGCTGAGCTCCGATGGACGCTATTTTATTGGGGTCCGTTGGGTGCACCTGAAATTTTATGATTTCGTCTGCAGGTTTGAATGACGTAGACTTTGGCCTTTTGCCGAGGATCACGTCGTCCTTATCTACGATAGACCGGAGCGTAGTCAGTTCCTCAGCGGCCAGCGTCTCAGCTAGTGCCTCGAGGGCAAGCGACGTTGTTTTGTTCTCGGTTCGAAGCGCTCTATCTGGGTCGCTCGCAACTGTGATCACACCATTGGTTCCCGGCATTTTAAGTTTCATGTAATCGTAATGAGGTATGGACTGAAACCTTGTAAAGGTGTCACGCTCTAAAAGGGCATGATAGCCGTTGTGAAAGGGTACGATATGAAAAAGTAGTTCCTCTGTTCTGTAGTTAACTAGAGTACCGAATACTACGTCGAGGGTTACTCACCCCGTGCAGCGTGCCTCTTTTCTGGGGATGATTCCTCGAAAGGTTGTGCTGCTTCGCTCGATTCGAGACTTATCGAACTGCATTTTGTCCAAAGTTCCCTCGTAAATGAGGTTTAGACTGCTACCTCTGTCCATTAGGACCTTGTCCAACTGGAAACTGTCTATTATTGGGTTGAGGACCAGGGCGGCCGGTGCCCGCTCTGTGCGGGTCGTCGGCTGGTCGTTTTCGCCGAAGGTTATTGGTATATCTGTCCATGATTTCCTTGATTCCACCTGGTATATCTGATCGTGATCTCGAAGAGCTCTCTTCCTCTGACCTTTCGAGGAGAACGTCTCGTAGATCGTTAGGACCTCGGGGTGAGTTTCTAGTGGTGTTATCGGACGTTTGCCTGGGGGCGAGGCCGTGAGGATGGCCTCTCCGCTCTTTGCAACCTACCTAACGACCCATCATGCTCGAAGGTTGTGGGATGGGCTTGCGTTTGGCGGGGTGGGGTGTATGGGGCAAGGACTGTCCAGTAATCTATCAAAGATTGTTCTTTCTTTCATGGGATATTTGTTTCTTTTCTCGGCAGGCCCTTATCTGGGCGGGTATTGTGGCGACGTGAACCTTTTTCGAACTTCTCTGGGTTGTTCGGTGTGAACTGGCTCTGTATAAAATCGTTGTTCTTCCCGCGTACTCTGCATGGCACAGTACTTTTCCATCAAGTATGCTAACTCGGAGAAGTTTTGGACGCGACGACGGTCAAGGGTGTTGAGGATTCCCTTATCATGGCAGTTCCGTTGGAAGGCTGCGATCATTTCCATGTCGCTAACTCCTTTCGTCCTGTTTTCCTGAGGAGGAATCTGGCCCAAAAATGATGGACCGATTCCCCGTGTCGTTGCTTGACCTCCTTCATCGGACCGGGTTCTAGTGCGCTTTTAAAGCGCTCGATCTGAGTGGTGGGTGGGAAAAAGTATCGCGCCCCGGCGAGGTGCATGTTCAATGCCCGGACAGCCGGGTTTTGTTCCGTCGCGGGATTGTGCGCGGTACCTCCGATCTCCTCCTCAATGGGCTCGGTGGACGCGGCACCGATAGTGCTTTGCCGTGCGGGCTCCGGGTTCCGTGTTAGGCTGTGCGGAGGCTCAGCGTCCGGAGAGAGTTCGGATCCGGAGATTGGAATATACACCGTCTTCAACTCCGCCGGTTGGCGAGACATGTCTTCAGCCGGACACTCGACGGTGGCGACTAGATGTGTTACCGGAGGGGTGCGAATTTCCCTATCGTCGGGCCTCAGCCCGATCCGGTCATAAACCGATGTTTGGGGGTCAGCCATGCTCAAAGATTGGATCCGACCGAGTAGCTCGCCTCGCAGCGAAGCTCCAATTGGGTCGGCACCAAGGGCGCGACTGGGGTCAGTCAGCGGCGCTATCGACCCGGGGTTACTTGATGGTATTCCCGAGGAGTGTGCGGCCGTGGTTGTCTCAGATGCGTCGATCAGGACAGGTCTTAATACCGGGCTAGGGGCCAAGGCCATCCCAGCGCTGAGGCTTATTTCCTTCAACGTTAAGGCGTCGCGGGCAGCGTGTCTTTTAAGAAGAGCAGGGGTCTTCGTCAAACAAGGTCCCCCCGGGGGTCAGCAATAAACTCTAGGTTCCCGAAACTGACTTCCGAGCCAGGGGCAAATCTCCCGATCTAGCCGAGACGGCCGGAGGGATCGGCTTGAAGCACAACACTTCCGAAGGCGAGGATCTGTCCGGGAACAAAGAGGTCCTGGTTACAGATCTCCCCGCCGATGATTAGACGAGCCATCGATCCTATGGAGATTCGCAGTGGAACTCTCAATGAAAGCACCAATGTCGGTGTCGAAACCGGCGGATCTCGGGTAGGGGGTCCCGAACCGTGAATCTAGGAACAATGGTAACAAGGGACAAAGGAGACAGTGTTTACCCAGGTTCGGGCTCTCGTGAGGAGGTAAAACCCTACGTCCTGCTTGATTATATTGATGAATGAGATGGTTACTGAGTTGATCTACCTTGAGATCAAAAGAGCTAAACCCTAGTTAACAGAGTTGTCCTTTCTACGAACTAAGCCCCTGGTTTATATAGACACCAGGGGGGCCCTAGGGTTACAGATGGTCGGTTTCTATCCGGGCACAGATATACCCATTCTGACTTGGAGGACACACCAAGTCTTCGGGCCTCCTCCTTCCGAACACGAGACGGTCTGATAACTTGGCCTTCTAGCAATTACTCATGTACGACCCATGAGGGATGGATCCACGGCCCGAGGACCCCTTAGTCCCGGACTCCCTCACCATGTTATTTTTAGTGTGCAATTTTATACCACCTAAGTTCCATACATCTCCGATACGTGATTAGGTATGCATGGTTTCACTTGGGAACGTAACCGAGATGAAAATAGTTAATACACAATTACTTAGCCTAACACGGATGGTTAGGTTCTTTGTAGTGCAACAAGCCCACAGGGTTCAAGTTCTAGACTTGACACGTGTGCTTGTTGTGATGACTTCGTCAATCTTAAGATGATATGCAGTTCCAGTCTCTCGAATTTGCTTATAGAGATAGGATGTCCGTGCGAGCGTGTGTTTATAGGGATGTGTGTATGTGAACGTCTATGTTTATACTGTGTTCAAAGACAAATACACAACGTGTACTTTTATATTTTTGGACTGGTTTTATTATCTGGTCAATTCTTCTTTCTACCTAATGAAAGGAGAACGATCCCACCATGCATTTTCTCAATAAAAAAATGGTATTCCTAAAACATATGCAGTACAATGAACCAAATACAAATATACAGTACAATGTACGAAATACCCATACCCGCTCTAGACCCGTACTCGCTCCAAACGCCCGGACGAGCTTCCCGGTCAGTCTCAGGACGCAAAAACGCGACCAAACGGGACGTCCCATAGCTGGCCCAAACCCCCAGACTAACCGCTAGCCTGTCACGTCGGATCCGGCCCACGCTGGCCCACCTAACCCCATATAAAATGTGCCCTATCTGCACCTCCGGCCGAAACTCTTACCGCATTCTACTCCAGTCCCCTCCCCTCCAGTCTACTCCCAAGCTCCTCTCCGGCCAACTCTGGAGTTCTGCTCCATGTATTTACATGGATCCAACTCCGACATGTACGGATCCGAGGATTGGGACCTCATCCCTTGCATCCTCGATGAGCAAATGGCCTCCTGTGGTCTTCAGCGAGACAGCGGGAATCCGTTGGCCAACCGGCAGTCGGATTCGGGGCCGGTGTTTCCGGGCCGGAGGATCTCGTGGCGCGTCGCCGGTATTGGTCACCATGGCCGCATGGCGAACTCCGCCTTGCCACCGGAACCTTTTAGGTGGCACTTCGTCCCCGTGGCATCGGGCACCAAAACGGAGGCCATTTGCGCATCCATGACCCGACGCGAATCCGTATAGGAGGCATGGCGCGGCTACTGCGTGGGGCTTCGGGCGGCGCTTCAAGCAGAAGCGACTACCGCAGCCCTCGCGGCACAGGCCGCCACGGCAGCTCGCGACCCTGAGGGAGCTTTGGCAACCCGTGAGGCGGGGTTGTAGGAAGCCCTCCGTGCCCGCATAGCCGAGAAGAGGCGGAGGAGGGCGGTCAAGTAGATGGCAAAAGAGCAAACACGGGCGGTCCGCTACATGGCCGGACTGCTCCCCAAGGAGGAGAAAGACGAGGACGGTGGGGGATCAGACAACTCCGGCAGTGAGCAAATCCGCCTAGATCCGTTTTGCTTCTTGACCGCTACTGCCGCAAGGATGACGGGAAGGACAAGGGCAATTCCGGTCGTGGATGAACTTCTCCGGTCATCGTTCTCGTTGTAGTTAGTAGGACATGTCAATTTTTTATAAACTGATGAAACTTGATTAGCTACGTAGAACGTTGCGTGAGCTAATGTGGAGAAGTAATTTTGTGTGTTGTCCGATTACTGCCCATGGACACGGGTCTATATTCGTAATTGTGGGTTTAGATGCTCTGACACACACACACATTCTACGCGTCCACAATCCGTTTTTGTAGTTTAATTCAAAACTTAAAAACGTCTTATATTATAAGACCGAGGATAGAGGAAGTACACTTAAATATACGATATATATACTCCTCGTATCCTCGACATTCATGAGTTAACAATGCTACTACTACTTAATACTTCCTCCGACTCATAATATAAGATTTTATTACATTTAATCCTTCATCTCATAATATAAAACCTTATTGCAAAGACCGAATATATCGAATATAATAGCATCTTATATTATGGAACGGAGGAAGTAATATAAAACCTTATTGCAAAGACCGAATATAATAAGGTCTTATATTGCGAGAGGGAGTACTATGCAATAATTTACCAAGCACGAGGAACCGCTCGACCGATCCTCCATTTACACGTACGGCAGAGTTTGACGAGCTAGCGGCCCATCTCCTGCATGCCGGGCGGGTTGACGCCGCCGGCACCGGCGCCGCCGTTGCCGCGCTCCACGTTGAGGTGCCAGCCGATTTCGGGGTCGTAGCCGCGGGCCTTGAGCTCCTTGTACTGCTGGATGAGGCCGCAGGGCTCGCAGCAGAAGTGGACGCAGCAGTCGCAGAATGGCTCGTCCGGGAGCGCGTACTGGGCGCGCATCTTGGACCTATAGGTGCACGAGTAGATCCAGTGGCACCCCGTGACCGACGCCAGCAGCGCGTAGAGCGCACCGCTGGTGCCGCACGACGTCGAGCCCCTGTCCACGATCTCGGCCACCTTCCCGAACGTGATGCACGGGCACCAGCACGTCAGGCAACCTGCACAGATCATATGTATTAGACTTTAGACATGCATTTCATGGCGATTGAGACGTGCATGCAGATGAGTTGGAGGAAGATTAGCATCAGAGGTAGGGTATATATGCGCGTACAGAGGCCGCAGTCGTCGAAGCAGTCGAAGAGGCCGGAGGACCAGGCGGCTGGGGCGGTGGCGCCGCCCATGGGGACGCCGGTGACCGGCTGCGCGGCGGGCTTCATCTCGACAACAGCCGGTGAACTAGAGAGGATGTGATGAGTCCTTTGTGGTGTCGATGATCGATGTCAATTGTCACTTGCTGTTGTTTTGTGCCGGGAATGGGCAAGCTCGGGGTGCTTATATATAGGTCATGGCCAGGCAGGGGTGGGTATGAATGTTTGCACTGTCCCGAATCGTTCAGTATGTTTGGTGATAAGCACAAGGAAAATTAGCCGCAAGTCAAAGCGGCGTTCCCTTGACCGTACGCCCATACTCTATACAGGAGTATACGTCGTTGAAGGTGACAGCCAGCTGCCGCGAAGCTCACACCGTAGACTTGTAATCTGTCTGATCTGATCATTTCTTTAGCGTCTTGGAATCTGTCTGTAAGTCTTTGTGTAATTTTGTTCGTTTATTTTTTGTCCGTCTGCTCGAGAAATAACACGCGTAATTAGCAAACTACGGCATATGCATGTAATTGTTCTGTTGAAATAAGTTTGGCCTATGTGCGCGCTTGTTTTCTTCTTCAATTAATGGATTGTTTGTTAATTAAGTACTAACTCCTTTAAAAACATTTAATTCATCAAATATCATGAAAGTACAAAGTGCAAACAAAGTAACAAAAATTACATCCATATATATATATAGACCACTTAGCGACGACTACACACATCTAAGCGAGCCGAAGGCAGCCACCGTCATCGCTCCTTCCTCAAAGGAGTCGGGAAATCATGTTGTAGTAGACAGTCGAAAAGTCGTCGTGCTGAGGCCCCAAAGGACCAACCCATCAGAAGAACAACCCTCGCCGATGAAGAGAAGTGTAGATCAAAAAGATCCAATTCGTGGACAGAAGAACTCAGACGAACACAGACTTGATCCACCGAATAAAAACAACGATCGAATCCCACGACATCCGCCGAAGACTCACCTCTACACGCCGTTCAATGACCCGAGGTGCACTGCCGAGACGGGGGCTAGGTGGGAAAAAACTTATTTCATCTTCAGGGTGCCATCGCCGCCCCGCTTTACCGAGCAGAACACAAACCATAAACAAACTAAAAAGCACGTAAAAACGAAGTGGCAGCCCTTCAACCAACAAGGATGGGGAACCACCATGCCTCCATGGCCCTAAAACCATAAAGACGACGCATGTCAACGGTGATGCCGGGAGGAGGCGAGAAAATCCTAAACACGCGGGAGTCTATGGTGGAAGAGGAGAAAAATGTTTCGTGGTACTAACTCACATATGATTGTGCTCTAAGCCGGCCTCTCACTCTCACATACGTCTCACCTAGCCCCTAATCTAATTGTTTGTTGTGCAAACTTTCAAGCCCGATGTACGTACGTACGGACAAAGTATTGTTTCCTGGCAGATCAATCATCGAATTTGTTCCTAAATTATGGCATCTACATCTTGCAGTTGGCCAGTTGCATAATAAATATTAGTGCTAATCTCAACGAGAGTTTAATCAGCGTACGCATCCTGACAGAAGAACACTCCCAATGCTTTTATCTTAGCATAATTTCATAGGTGAAAATCTAAAAACCTACGGAAATAGTAGCTAGGGAACGTTCCCTGGGAACGAAATGTCAGCGAACCACCTCTTAACCACACTATTTTCATCCGATGGATGAAAGTTTTTGAAAAAAAAAAACACTCTTAAAGGACCCTTGTCCCCATAAAATGCACCTAAACTAACTTTGAGGACGTTCGCTTGCCATGTTGCTCGTGACGAACGTTCGCCAGGTATGCACGTCACGTGGCATCCTGTTCAATTTGGAAAGACATTACATAACTTTTTTCTCCCGAAGGCATTACATAAGGGTTCTTTTAGATATACACTAATATATAGTGCATTGATGACCGCTATATCTAAATATCTATTCAATAGGGGTGTACTTAAAACTGTTTTAGTTAACTCCACCAAATTTCCAACTCTACAAATTCTGAGGAGTTACCCCCCAAAATTCTCCCCACCTACACAAATTTGAGCAACCTTCCTATTCTCCCTAAACCTTCCATCTTCCTCTTTAAAATGGCGCCAAGAGCATCCGTAACCCAAATACCGTAGCACCGACCCGCTTGACTTGTCCACCCTGGTGCCTGGTTCAATCCCACGGCGCGCCAATCTAGCCTCGCTGCCCAAATCAATGATACAGTATGGTCAAGAGTAGGACGACCATATCGATCATCTCTCGTGGCAGCAAAGGGTGGATTTGGTTGCTTTTGTCCTTGTCAAGCTACGAGAACGAGGACGAGGCAATGGAGGGGTTGTCGGAGGAGGACGGGGTGACGAGCCGGAGCTCGAGATGAAGGAGGATCTGGAGCTCGAAAAGCACCACGTGACGAAGGCTCGGTTTGTGGTAGAGCGTCCTGAATGTTGACGAGGCTGACCGCCATCCACGTTGATCCCCTCGTGGCCGAGGAACACCTCTCAATCCAGCCTTCCATTGATTGTACTTGCAAGTATGAAGATGTAAGCGAAGTTTTTCACCAGCTCGACGTGATCAGCTCCGGTGACGAGGGCATGCCATGGGGAGGGAACCAACGACGTTGACGTGTCGCATTTCGGCAAGGGCGAGTAACTTATCCTTGACATTTTGGATGATGATTAGAGTACCTTTTAATTGTGTAAGTGCCAATCTAGGTTAATCAAGTGGTAATGTAGGTTCGTTTGAGCACTTTTACGCTCAATGTGGCAATCTTATGTATAATTATGCACAAAGTTATGTTAATTGAGCTTCAAATAGTGTTTGGCAAGACTAGTTTGTGCGAATATGTGGTTGGGGGAGTTAGATTTGCGAAGAGGAACAAGTGCTAAAAATAATAAGTTCTCAAAATTTGTGGAGGAGGTGCTAAATTGTTTGGAATTTTTGAAAAGTGTAGTTAAATTCGGAGAGGTGATTTGAGGACTTTTTGATGTTTAGAAGTTTTCTTCTCGAAACAGGTTTTCGCCCGCTTTATAGATAAAGCAACAGCACCGAACAGTACACAGCCAAACGATACATAGTGGGCAGCAAACTCTGTTACAACGGATCAAAAGATACAACAAGAAACCTATAGCTACTCTACCACCTCGCATAGGACCGACCGGCAACGGCACAACTCCATAGCAACGCCTCCAGGAGGGTGACGACGCAACGCGTCGCCGCTGCCAAGCCTAAGAACACACAAGGGTTTTCACCCAGAGCCCTGGAACATGAACGGACCCCAAGGCTACGCCTTCGTGAAGGAAACGGCACCCACGGGCGTTGTCGTTGCCGGCGCCAAGCGCTAAGCTTTCGCTCGGGAACCCGCCATTACCACCAGGAGACGCCGCCAGCCAACACCACAGCGAGAGGCAGGCCAACCATACGAGATTCGGGCACCACTAGAGCATGCCAGAGCCTCCCATCCATACATCCTTGCCGTCCACACAACCTAGAGGTGTAGGTACCATCGCCACCAGAACGCCCGCCGGAAAGCCCATCATGAAGCCCACCATCCAGGGATGCCGCCCCGGCTTCCTCTGACAACTCAACACCGACGCTAAAACACGTGGCCGCCTCCCCAAACAGCCACAAGTCTCCACCTCGACCTGGACTGGGAGAGCCCGAGGCCATCGCGGAAGAACAACCAGCCTCCGGCAGTGGGACCAAGTCCAACCCCTGCCCAGGCGGCCAGCCTGCACCGTCGACCAACTGTCAACAAGCGCTACCCAAAGGGGAGGGGTCGTGCCGTCATATCCCGTAACTCCAGATCCAGACAGGGGGACCCCCATGACAGCCGGCACCTCTAGCCACCCGATGGTAGTCGGTACCTCCGGTCGTCAATTAACTCCAGCTCCGTTGGCTCCCCACGACGAGCTCCGCCCCTAGTTCACCACCACCGAGGGCCTCCGCACCAAACTACAGCAACCCGCCACCACACGCCCGCGGTCGAAGATCGTTGCCGCCACCCGACCACGCCGGCAAGGGCCACCGCCTACAGCCTGCGCCACCGGATGGTCACCTCAGAAGCCGCCACCGCTAGCCTCCAGAAGCAGCTCCGGTCCGCACCGCCACCACCGCCTCCATGCTGCTGCCACCTCCGACGGAAGAGTCAGCCGACCGCAACCGAGGCCATCCGCGGCCCTCGGCCCCATGGAGCAGCACTGTCGCCGCCCCCGGTCCGGACCACCACCCGTGCCGCCAGCACATGACCAGCCACCGCGGCCACCACCGGAGCATTGCTAGTGGCCACCGCCCAACAAAGACCCAGCCGGGTCTCCACTCGCCCCCCGCGCCGCAGGCTGCCCCCCCCCCCCCCCCCCCCTCGCCACAGATCCGGCCGGATTTGGCCAGAGGCTAAGGCCCGCGCTGTCGCCCGCATCTGGCCGCCCCAGAGCCGCCGCCGCCACGAAAATCCACACCACGCAACCCCCCGCGCCGGATCTCGACGTCCACGACCCCGCCGCCGACGCCCGCCGTTTCACCACCGCACCCCGCGTCAGCGTTGTCGCCGCCGCCCCCACTCCAGATCCCGCGAGCACCAGCGTCAAGCGAAGGGGTAGAAGCCCTGCCGCCACCCACGCCGGCCGGAACGCACCTAGGCGGCGGCGAAAAGAGTGGGAGGAGAGGGGGAGCCTAGGCCGGTGGCGGCTAGGGTTTGCTCTCCCGGTCGCCTGCGGAAGCGATGTAGGAGGGGGCAAGGGATGGTCGGTTTAGGAGTTTTCTTGCGGAGAGAAGAGCAAAAATGCTCCTAATTAGACGGAGAGACGCCGTACTCGCCCAAGAAAAACGTGCAGAATACATGGCGTCATCGATTGCGTAGTTTCGTGCTCGTACACACGGTGCACATGCACGTCATCGATTGATCCAGTTTCTATTTGCTAGCTGGTCCATTGCGCCGGTCAACTCGGAGAGAGATGCAGTTTCTGTGCTCTTTCCGCTGCGTCAGGTCAGCTGCATGCAGAGCAAACAACCCGGGCATAGCGCGTGGCCTCCTCTGCCCAGTCTGCATCGATCGGTCGTACTTACCGATGGCGCAATGTCAGCTGGCCGTACCTACCGACGTCGTCTCCCACTGTGGTACTGGTTAAAATACCACTGGCGCAAGAAGGGGAACGCCGACAAGTTTTTTTCGGAACATGTCCATGGCGACGAGGCAAACTAGCAAGGGGGAGCAGCGTATACATAAAACCCTTTCGATTTGAGTAGGGCATTTCGAATCGGAGCTCGAACGAGGCTGTAAGTTTTGAAAATCCTGCAAAAACATATACAGGCTTACAAATGATGAAATGTAAATGCATGCAAAATTTTAAGATGAAATACCTTAAATTGCGAGCTGTTCAACTTTTTTGGGGGGGGACTATGAGAATGAACAATGTGTGTCCTCAAAAGCCACATATTTTTGTGTGTGTAGCTCTCATTGTAACCTATTTGATCATAAAAATTTACACACATGTACATTATGTCTTTGGGTGTATCTGTATTTTTTTTAAATGCGAAAGTATGAGTTTCAAAACTTACAAATGCGACCTCCATGGAGCACGACCTCCATTCAATTTTTTCGTTTCAATTTCCTTCTTTGGAAAATTTGTAATTTCTTGCGAGTGATGGCAGTTCCATGCGAAGAGTGCATTGATTGACATTGACATTTATTTCAGCAACCGACTTGTCTTCGCTCTTCTGCATGCAGCTAATATATAAAAGAAACTCGAAGCGAATTTTCTAGTGGACAATTTCTTTTCGGCCATTCCTTTTTTTTTAATAAGTCTTTTTTTATTCGGGGGAACTCTTTCAAGGGAGTCGCTATGTATCGCTTGCTGCAGCAAGTTCCGGAGCAAACGCACATAGGTGCTCCCCTGGACTGGCTCGTAATGGCCATACGCCTGTACGACGCCAATCGGAATTCGACTGTCGCAATCAGATTTTTCCGGTGGCGGCCGGTTTTCCCTGTAACAACCTTTTTTTTTTTTGCGAGGACCTGTAGCAACCGTTTCTATCTGTATGGTACTGTAGCAACCGTTTTACGGGATGCTTTCTAAGTACAAAACCTGTAACAACCATTTTCTGGAAAATGGGACAGCATTTTAAATTTGTTAACAAACTTTCAAACGGGAATTTTTTTTAAAACCATGAATAATTTAAAAAAAATCACAAATAGTTTTTGAAAAAACAAACTTTGTTGTTGTACGAGTTTTTCTAAATGCCCGATGTTCACACGAGTTTTTCTAAATGCTAATTAGAAAACACAAAGATTTTTTTAAAATATGAACAGTTATTCATACAAGTTTTTCTAAATGCCCGATGTTCTTTGAAATGAGATAATTTTTTAAAGTTTTGGTTTTTTTTAAGGAACATTTTTGAAAATCGTTAAAAAATTTGGGTAAGAAAATTTGGTTTAAAAACCGTGAATAGTTTTGAAACTTTCCTAACATTTTCTGAAAACATTAAAATTTCTTAAGTTTGTGACAAAAATTAGAAAACACAAACATTTTTATAAATTCTGAACAACTATTGAAAATGCGACCGAATTTTGAAATTCATGAACATTTTTGTAAAAAAAATCATTTTTTGAACTTGTGAGAAACAATTTGAAAACGGGAACAATTTTCAAAAATGTGAACAAATTTTCTAAAACTAACATCTTTTGAAAATTGTTAATTCTTTAAAATTTTGTAATAAAATCTAAAAACATGAACAATTTATGAAGTTTTGAACAACTTAAAAAAAGCAAACATTGTTTGAATCTTTCAAAAAAAGTAAAAGTAAAAGTAAAAATAAATTTGATAATAAAAAAATAGGGGAAAAGAAAAAGAAACAGAAAAATAATAGAAGAAAACAAAAAAGGAAAAAGGGAAAAATAATAAGAAAAAATGAAAGAAAAGCAGAAAAAACCTAAAAACTAGTTCAAAACGTTCTAGAAAGTTCTCAAAATCAGTTGGGTTGCACTATGCAAAAGTGGGCTTACACACGCGCACAGTCTCAGCCAAGGACGTGGCGTGCCGTTGCGCCTTCCGCCTGCTAGTTCTCCTAAAATAAAGTATGTAAACACTCATGTCAACCTATAAAAATAATCATTTTGAGAACTGGCTTGTAGATGACTGGTGTGTCCTTTCCGAAAATTCTATCACAAACAAGTTTGCTATCTAACATTCGTTTCTACCTCAATTAAAATTTCACGAGGGTCCCTATTAGACTAGTTTACGGATTGAGGCTAACTTTTTTTTCCAGAAAGGAATCAAATCTATTATAAATGTTCATCATAATAAAAAAGGATCCCAACCATAATAGTATTAATCGTGGTGTCTGGACGACCGAACAACCACTATCACCATCAGAATAAGTTGTCGACGTTACACTCCTATATGAGAGCCGGCCTGACCTTATCGATGACAGTCGTAAGTCCTCGTGCACATGTTCCAAGGACCAGCGCCCAGGAGCCACAGTCATCGCCATTGAACTCTAGAATGGATCCGAAGAACCTGAGACACCAATTCTCACCATCACGTACACATGATGACAAACCCTAACCACGGTGTACCGAGTAGCCGACATGAATCAACACTAGAGCTCCATCGATTCTATCCCGACGGATGAACTTGAGAAGGATCGGAGCACAAAAGAACGACTCGAAGAAGAAGCGGCACCATCCGCATGAACGTTACCCTTACAAGGACAAAAACTCCAATCTATCTATTAGTTGGAGCCGAGGCACCAAGACTCCCCTCCACACCAATGGCCGTTAGAGTGGCAGACAGAGTGGAAGCGAATCCACGACCTCACCGGCGAAGATCACAGAAAGGAAGTCTTTCTCTGGCCGCGAGAGTGTAAAAAAAGTCACATGTAAAAATTGAGGTAATCAGGATGTTAAGGACATGCCATCTTAGCCACTGGAGCGGAGCCCCCGGCTTCAGCATTTCTGATGACAAACAACTTTAAATGAAAAGCCGAGGAGGTCTCCCTTGCTCCTCCGTGATTCTTTTTCTCTATTTTTCTCTCTCACAACTCTCACATTCGACCTATCGCATGATTGATGACACCAATGTCATGTTCTTTCGAGCGTGAACTCATCTGCTACCAACATTAAAATACACTACAAGTTTGACTTTGGAAGGTAAATGGGATGAAAACAGTCCCTGGATGAAAATAGTTGTACACATTAACAATGTGTTCTTTGATATTTCCGGATGGTTTTATTTTCTGCTCAGTCTTTTTTCTATTTAATAAAAAGCAGATGCCGTGGAAAAAATGCATTGATAAAACAGTTTTTATAAAATATTCCAAATTGGCAAAATAACATCAAACAATATACCAATAATGACAAAAGGAGATCACAGACAGGGCCGGTCCTGAGGGGGGGCGAACGGGGCGGCCGCCCCGGGCCCCCGGCACCAGAGGGGCCCCCAAGTATGATGTTCTCTCTCTGTACTGGCCTAGCAGGTCCAGCCCAAATGTCCAATTAATCTACGTCAAACAAGCGCAGGCCACAAATGCATCAGAATCCAACCTCCAGCGCAGCCCATGATGCGACTGAGATTGCTCCCTGTCTTGCGATGTGAGCGATGGTTGAATTCCTGATCTTTTTTCTCGTGTATCGTGTGCGCCGCCTCGACCTCTCGAGTCGTGGATCTGAGAAGAGACTGGACGCCGGATCGCAGCATTGTGTTGTGCGCACCCGCCGGCTACAGCCAATATGCGACGGTGACGGCGCAATTCCAGGAAGATTAGGGAGAAGACCAGGGAATCAGCAACGAGTTACTCGCTGGATGTTATATCCAATGGACCAGGTAAATCATACAAAACTTTGATTGATACGTATAACTTCTTTTTCTTTGCAGAGAAGTTGATACGAACAACTTAACTATCTATCAACACATATTTTCGTTTGGTTATATGGATTGACAATAGTTCACCTTTTTTGCGGATAGACAACACATAGAATTTGGAGAAAGTTGTAGCTGAGGTCGAGCGCACTGCACCCCTCTATCCCATCAATAACTTAATTATCTACAATTTGTTGCGAGGTATAATCAATGATGATCAAACTATACTCCATTGCTTAGTTATATATTACTTTAAATTGTCATTTGTGTCTTTGACTGAAAATCACTAAGATTTAACTGAGAGCTTTGCATTAGTTTTCAATTATTAACTATTTCCTTTAAATTTGACATGAATATTATTCTTAGATGCATTTTAAGTGTTTATTAGTGGCATTTCATATACACATATATTGGTTACTATTTCGACTGTTATATTACAGGGTCCAGGGTTTTTTGTTTCGCCCCGGGCCCCCAAAACCCCAGGACCGGCCCTGATCACAGAGCTAATAAATGATGTAAACTAAAATAAGCACCGATCAACATGAACGTATAGCTTGCAAAGAAAACTTGGTCGATCAGAAAAAAGAACATCAAGAAGTACGTTACACTGTGTCGAAAAAGAAGTACGTTACTGCAACACGTGCGAATGGGTATTGTTATTACTCGCGGCGAGTCCACGACGGGCCGGGCGCCGGCGCCGGCGCGGCGCTCCCGCCGGCCCGCTTGATGAGGGCGGTGACGGCCCCCATGACCTTCTCGAACTCATTGCCTTTCGGTAGCAGCCCGGTCTTGACGGGTGCCGGGCGGCTATCCCGGCACAGGTCGCAGTTCCACGTCAGGCCGTCCTTCTCGGCGCTCTCCACGTAGTCGCGCGCGTCGTTGAACTTGGCGTCGTCCATGGCGGTGATGCCGCCCTTACCCCTGTCGACGTCGAGGTGGGAGACGGCCTCCTCCACGTCGGCGACGCACGAGTCCATGCACTGCCACTGCGGGCCCTTGACGGTGACCAGGTTCAGCTGGGTGCGCGCGGCCGTGCCCTCCGCTGCGCCGATCTTGGCTGCGGCGCGGATGCCCAGCTCCGCCAGCCCGCGCGCGTCCACCGTCCCGCTCTCCGGGATGCTCGCCAGGAAGGCCACGCAGAACTGCTGGTCCGGCGCCTTGGCGCAGGCGTCCTGGACGGAGTTGACCGCGCCGGCGACGAGGAGGGCGCTGGAGAGGAGGAGGAGGGGTAGGGGGTTGACACTACGCGTGTTGCAACGCGCCGCCATGGCCATGGTCGATCGGTGAACTCGCTCCGGCCTGAGGCTCGATTTGTCTTGGGAGTGGTGACGAGACCTGCATGTACGTACGTATCTGCATGTGCCCGCTCCGCGCGCGTGGTCAGGAGTGTTTTGTGAGCGAGCGGTGGCTGAGTTTTGAGGAGAGTAACGCGCGGACTATGGATTGTCAGCACTCCTAATATTAGTAAAAAAAAAGTATTTTGCAAACGAATGCAATCATATTATTTCTGCATGTTCAATACATGCGTAGTGTAATTTTACACATATTAGTGGTCAAAATTTTAAAGGGCCTATCTATATCTAAGTGGATTGAGATTATGAATCTCATTTGATTCAGAAAATCATAGCTTCAGTTTAGCGAAGATTGCAACTTGCACCTGTTTTAGTCTCTCTTTTTCTAAAAAAAGTGCACTTTTTTTAATCTGGAAATGCACTTTTCCAAATTTGAATGGGACATGAGAAAATTATACTTAGATAGTTAGGTTCCTTGTAGTGGAACCAACCACGGGGTTTATGTCCTAGGCTTTGCATTGGTGGTCGCATTTTCATGGATTTATTTCAAGCATTTCAACAATGTGCGTTTAGTGGAAAGAGACGTTTACGTCGACTACGAAGACGTCTACAGTGGGTTCGTCAATCTCAAGACGATGTGTCGACTTAATCTCTTAGAGGTGTTCATAGGGGTAGGATGTGTGTGTGCGCGTTCATAAAAATTAGTGTATGGGGTGTATGTATGAGAATTTGCGTCTGTACTATGTTGAATAAAAAGAAACCAGAGTGTCAAGTACATAGCAATGATATATTAGCTTAACAACATGTGAGTTATATCACACCAGATTAAAACCATTGGATTATTATTCAAAAGTACTCCTCTGATAAAAAAATATATGTTGTTTTTGTGTCTAATGGTTGAAGTTTTTTTCTTGGCGGGGGAAACATAAGAATAGCCAGCAAGTACTAAAACAACCTACGAAAGCGAGTGTATTTCCTTGCAACCGTATTTTTCTAGTTGCACCCAGCATATCCAAAATTTACAGACTAAGCTTGAAATAGATTTATGAAATGAACTAAAATGACAACATTTCTAAGCATAAGGAGTAAAGATAATGCAGACGGCTAAAACATAAAGTTTTACAATGGTACTAAGTTTATTTTCTATGATGTATTCCCTGTAAAGAAATATAAGAGCTTTAAGTTTATTTTCTATGATGTACTCTCTCCGTAAAGAAATATATGAGCTTTTAGATCACTGACTGATATAAAAGCTCTTATATTTCTTTACGGAGGGAGTAACAAACAATCTTCTTTTCGTTCCGGTTTCACTTATAAACTAGATCGATCTCCTTTTAAAGTGAAATCACACTCAAGTATTCAGGCCAGGACCCCCCCCCCCCCCCCCCCCCCCTCTCCGGTGTCTGTTTCAAAAGAAAGACAAAAAACATGTTTGTAGACTTATACAAATTCAAGGATTCATGTTATGTGAAAAACAACCACTTCCGCTTGACTAAAAAATAAACTCAGTAACTTTGATATTTTTTTCATATGTCATAAATTCACAAGCACACTGATTCACGAAAATGAATAACAAGGAAACTTTTGTGCAAATAAATCCTTTTCCGGTGGACACGACATTGTAATCTTATTGTTTTTACTATTTTAGAGTATTTGTTGTCGTGCAAATAAAAAGAGCCATTAGAATTCTCATGATTTTGTATATGTATTAGTTGTTTAGCTTTCTTACTAATTGATGGTTGTCTTTCCCCATGTAAAGATTGTTTAACTTGCAGGATTATATTCCTTAAACTTGCTTACCCAAGAATTCCATTCCACCAGGAAATAAAAATGATTGATCAAACAAAAGTTTTTTTTTGTTTTTCCTATGCTACAATCAAACAAGCATTGATGCAAATTTAATCTTGTTGAATTTTGTGGTGGTCATGCCCTTCTAGGGAAATATTAAATGCAGACGATGTTGGCTGAGTAGTAAGTGAATTCTTTTGTGACAATATTATGTAGTACAAGAAAGCTTTGTTATTCGAAACACGTCAAGAAAGAAAGAAAGAGATAAGCTATTCGCCAACGAGTTCAATTTATTGATAAGAGACATACTTGAACAAAAATAAAACAAGCACTACGTACAATTATTACAACCTACATATAGGAGTAGCTAATACGTAACACTTGTGGGTGCGTACATATATTAGGATTATATATATGCTCATCACGAATGGTATATATATCGATGGGTACTGTGAATTATGCATCTCATGGCAGAATAGCGGGTTTCGGCGCCGGCGCGGCGCCCCCGTTGACGAGCTTGATGAGCTTGCGGGTAACGTTCATCATCTTCTCGAAGTCCTGGTTCTTGCGGAGCAGCTCGGTCCTGACCGGGCTGGCCGGCGTGTCCCGGCAGCTCTCGTCGCAGGACCAGGTGTCCTGCTCGGAGAGGTCGAGGTACTGGCGGACCTGGTCGAACTTGGCGTCGTCGATGCCGCCCTCGGCGTCGTCCAGGTGCGACAGCGCGTCCTCGGTGTCCTCGGCGCACTCATCCAGGCACTGCCACGTCGGGTTGTCCTTGACCAGGTCCAGCTCGCGGCGCGCGTAGCCCCCCACCGCGTTGCCCAGCCGGGCGCAGGCCTTGATGGCGAGCTCCGCCAGACCGCGCGCGTCCGCCGTCTTGCTCTCCGGCACGGCCGAGAGGGTGTTGGTGCAGAAGATCGGGGCGTCCGTCTTGGCGCAGGACGCCTTGACGTCCACGACGGGGCCTTTGGCGCCGGCGACGAGGAGGGAGGCGGCGACGGAGGCGAGGAAGAGGAGGACGAGGAAGGAGGAGACGTGGGAGCCGCTCGCGTTGCTGCGGCGCGTTGCCATGGTAGACATACGATCCACTCCGGCCGGCCGGGAGGCGGTTTCCGATCGATCGATCGATCACGAGAATGCGAGTGGGACGTGGGTGAGTATATAGGACACGCGCGCGCGACCAGAGGATGGCTGCATGCGGCCCCTTCGGGGCGTGTGGTCGGGAGTGTATCGTGGGTGGCTGATCTATGCGTGCCGCTCGTTTGAACCGTCTATTCCTGGTGTCTCCTGTCTACCTCAGACACCGCCAGCATGTTTGCGCTCCACCCAAGACACCGCACTATGTTCCATGCCAAATTTGTCAATCTAATCGTGCCATCGAGGTCTAGGTGGATGCGCTCTCAACAGTTCTCATTGTTTAAATTTAGTGCAAATATGTTTGCAACATTTGTTAAAATCCACACTGTCTAAATTGGAACTATATTAATTTGCGACCATGGTGATAGTATATTTTGCAACATGAGACATTATATGTAAAAAATAAGTGGAAGTATATGTGCAACAAAAGACTTCAGAGTTGTCTAACAGACATATTGCACCATAATATTTAGAGACAATATCATTAAGTTGACCTTGTTAAGTGTAATTGTGAACTATACTATCTAAGATCACGTCGCACATCGATAGAGCTTTGTGTAATATATAGACAACTCATGATGGATGTAGTCAACTGGTCAATGACCAGCCTTGCTTTTTGACCATCCACGAGCGAGTCGGTTCGGACAGGACCGATGGAAGAATGAGCCAGACTTTCTGGACCGGCTCGGCCATCCTTCTGCTCGGTCTGGACGGACCGACTCATCTGTATCTAGCGGAAAGTGGTACAGGATCAAGAGTGACACTTTTTGACTATTTCGTAGTGCCTTTCGTAAAAAATTACGAGCTTAAAATTAAATATATATAGCACTCTATCTTGTAAAATAGTGTCAAAGTGATGAAAAAGAAGCATGTTTTGCTACAAAATATTTAGGAACGGAGAAAATATGACATTATGAAAATTGAACAACATTTCCTTTCAATTTTGGTCACCAAAGCATTCCAGTGTGGCAACAATAATAGCACGAATACCATTCATGGATACATGGGTTCATATTCATCATTCAGTGGTGCGATTACAATTTTTCAATGACAATTCATAGTTCATGACAATTGACAAGTTCACATTGAGAAGTTCACATGACAAGCACAATAGCACGAGTTTTAACATTATAAAAATGCAAGAGCAAGTGAGCAACATTCACACGACAAGTTTACTTTTACATCCATCTTCAAACTAGCAAGAGAATCATGTTGAAAGAATAGTTACTAATTGTTGCTATACTCCACATTCTTCGGCAGCTTGATGTTCTCAACATCATCCTAATCTCCTACCTAAATTTTTGGAAGGTAACCGTGTAGGACCGAAAGTATGTCTAGAGGGGGGTGATTAGACTACTTGACCAATAAAAATCTATTTTTTCCCAATTTTAAGTGTTGGCAGATTTTAGCATTCATAGCAAGTCAAGCACACCCTACACATGCATGTCTAAGAGTATAGCAACGGAAAGTAACAACAAGCATGAGTGTAAAGGAAGGGTAGGAGGATCAAACGCAATTTGTAGACACGAAGATTTTTTCCATGGTTCCGATAGGTGGTGCTATCGTACGTCCACGTTTATGGAGTCTTCAACCCACGGAGGGTAACGGTCGCGAGAGTCCACGGAGGGCTCCACCCATAAGGGTCCACGAAGTAGCAACCTTGACTATTCCATAACGGCTTCCGTCCACGAAGGACTGCCTCACTATGGGTAGATCTTCACGAAGTAGGCGATCTCCTTGCCCTTACAAACTTCTTGGTTCAACTCCACAACACGAAGTAGGAGGCTCCCAAGCGACACCTAACCAATCTAGGAGGCACCACCCTCCAAAAGGTAATAGGCTCGGCAATGTCGATGAACTCCTTGCTCTTGTGCTTCAAGATGATAGACTCCTCAACACACAATCACTCTCTCACAGATTTGGCTATGGTGGAAGAGATTGATTTGGTGGAAAGCAACTTGGGGAGGCTAGAGATCAAGATTCATATGGATGGAGTGGAAAGGCTTGATCTCAACACAAGGGTAGGTGGCTCTCTCTCAGAAAATTGGATGGGGCAAGTATGCAATAGTTCTGAGTGCTTCTCTTTCGAGTGGGTGGTGGTGAAGGGGTATATATAGGCATCCCCAAAAATCCAACCGTTACATCTTAAGTGACCAACTCGGTGACACCGATGTGTGAATCTCAGTGGTACCGAAGTGACCAAAAGGTGACAACTTTTGAATCTCGGTGAGACCAATATATAATACTCGGTGGTACCGATTAGGTGACCAACGGTCAGATTGCACAACTCGGTGACGCCGATCCAGGAAACTCGGTGGTACCGATTTTATGAATCGAGGTAACAGAAAGTTGGCAACCCAAACTCGGTGGCACCGAAGTGGAATTGGTTGCACCGACTGGCTAGGGTTTGGCATGGGTCTGTCTGAGTTTGGGAATCGGTGGCACCGAGTGGAAAGTGTTGGTTGCACCGATTTTGGATATTTGACTTTGGGCAGACTTTTGTGGAAGAGCTTGTGGGTGTTTTTGGTGACTATCACTTGTGCACGTATGAGCATTTTGTTCACCTACAGTAGCTTACCCCCTTTTAATAGTATTGGCTTTCCTATGGACTCAAAGTGATTTCTCACAAAGTAAAATGTAGAGTCCTCTTGCTTGAAGCTTTGCCAATCACTACTAGGGAAAAGCCTAGCAGTAGCGCGGGTATTATGTATAGCAGTAGCGCGGGCACCCGCGCTACTGATACGGCGCTACAGCTAACCTGTAGCAGTAGCGCGTGTTGGCCCGCGCTGCTGCTATACATGCGTAGCAGTAGCGAGCTCCAAATAAGAGCGCTACTGCTAATATCTGTAGCGCCTTGTATTAGGCCGCGCTACTGGTAATGGCACGCTGCTGGTAACTTTACTCCCCGCGCTACTGCTAACTTTATTAGTTTCTGATTTTTTTTTTGCATATTTGTTTTGTATTTGAACAGGCTTTATACAAGAATCTTTAGCACATACAAATGTCATCATCATACACATACAAATGGCTGCGAGACCACGAATGTAATCATAGCATATATATACAAATAGTCTCATCAAATCATGTCATCATCATAATCATCATCCAACACAAAGTGGTCTCTCATCATCATCTCGAAAATAGCGATACAAGTCTCGAATACTTGCAACTACATCGTCATCCATCTAAACAATGATATACGCGAGAAGAGCTATCACTATGAGTGAGAGCGAAACTATGTAGTACATGAGGCGGCGGTTATGAGTCCTCTCTCGCGCTAGCGTGAGCCTCCTCACGTAACTAGCTTCTGCTTCTTGTCTGCTTTTGAAGCCTTTATGGCTGGCGCCCGAGACCCCCTCCACTTGCGCCTGACACTCGGACCACTCGTCGTATACTCCCGGAACCTTTCCTTTGTACACGACATAGCACCGGTACTTCGCCATCAAGAATCTAGGTACCTGTTAGATATGCATCTTCATCAAGAGAATGTACAATCATATGCAACAAAATATACTTGAGCAACACAAAAAAGAAAGGGTTAGCAACTAGATGCAACATATAGTAAACATAAATAATCAACGCAGTTTCATCGTACGCAAACTAATTAACTAGAGGTACGCAGGTCATCGTACCCGAACTAACAAAGTAGCGTTACGCAAGTTCGGTAGGGACCGTGGACATCACAAAGTTTCATCGCTACAGAAAGTATACAAGTTCAACCGACACATATCATCATCATCGGCATCGTAAATCACTAGAACTTCCATCCTTCCAGATCATCGAGGATGGACCCTAGCTTCTTGAATGGCGTGAGGTCCTGACGTTGCATGCCTATGCAAGTTCGGACGTCAGCTCGCGATATAGGGCCATGGTGGAACATCCCCTTCACTTCGACGACTTCTTTCATGATGATCGTCGCAATGTCCCTCTGGATGCGAAAGAAGTCATCTTTAAGTTTATAATCCGCTTCTCCTTGAGATTCTATCCACTTGCAGATATGATCATCGTTTCTGGTTGTCATGCGAAGCTTTTGGTGATCCCTTCTGAACTCCATCATGAGATGGAGGAGGTAGAATCCATCGTTCGTACTTGATTTCGGGACATGGATGCAGCAGAAGTTGGTTTTATGCGAGAAACCCGTCTTGCGGTTCCTTTGTTTCCTGATCTGCATGTGGCCACCCCTCAAGCTGAAGCCTTGGAGAGCATCATCTAGAATATTCATTACGTGGGTGTAGTCCTTCTTCTCGTAGTTTCTGGTAGGGTCGAAATACACGGCGTGGGAGACTCGCGTGTAAAGAACGATAAGGACGGCGCGACCGTTGCTGCGGGAAAAAAACACCTCAAATTATTCTCCATATGAGCGAGAAGGAATGATTGAAATGTACGAAAGGGTTGTCCGGCACAGACTTACTTTGGATGATAAGGCAGGAGGACAATTTCCTGGTCCTTATTCTGTACCATGAAGTTTTCGAGGTACTCCCTAGCAGTTTTACGCTCAAAGTCGCCGAGACTCAAGAAGGACTCGTGCATGTAGTATGGATCCGCCACACAGATTTGCGAGACTTCTTCTCTCTTCATGACGGAGCTCATATGTAGCGCAAAAAGGCGGACGATTGTACAATCGAGCCGCCTTGTCAGAAACATCTCGAAGATATGATCAAACCGCAGGAAGAACACCTCCGCGGGCCGTGTGTCGACGTAGCACTTCCCCTCAGGCACACGAGCCGCGTATGTCGGATATCCTGGATCCTTCGAGGCTAGTAGGCTTTTCTCAGTTGACAGCACATGGTCGTGCAGTCTCCTGAGATCCTTGTATATTGCCTCCAGCGGTTTCGGCGGTAGCATCGGCTCGCCCGTGACATGGAACATGGCAACCGTCTGGCTGCTATGTGCTCTGGCTTGTTTGTAGGCAGCTGAGCCTATCTTCCCCGGTCTCTTCCTCTCCTTTTTCTTGGGCTGACCTTCCAGACCCTTCCTTAACCCCTGCCCCAGTATTGTCGGGCTAAGCACTGTACGCCCCCTGCATCTTCAGGCATGTCCTGTGAGGATTGCATTAAGAGAGACTTCTTGCAATCCCTGCTAGGACGTTCCTGCCCGGGCAGATCATCCATATCCTCATTAGCATGCTGATAGCCCGAGTCGTCATATGGCTGACTCATCATATCTATGTCACCGTCACAGGCGCCTGTATTGAGGAACCGAAGAGGGTCCTCCTCCATCTCATCATCCATTCTTTGTTCTACGGGGGCGATTACATCAACCACTATTGGACCCCCTTCATCACGTCGTCCGCCACTCTCACCCGGCACTACAGGCGCTGGTAATTGCGTAGGCGGGGTGGTGGTGTCCATACCTGCTTGTTGATGTGTGGTTATTGGTGTGCTCTCGGCCGGCTCCAGACGAAGAAGATTCTTCGGCCATAGCAGCACCCGACCCTTGCAGCTTCCAATCCGCGACGGGGTCTCGTCGTCCTCTCCCCCTAGCCGTACTGGAGGAGGCAAATCCTCATGCCCCGATTTCACACTCGACAAGGTAACCCTGAAGTGCCCACCGGGCATCGGCTGGCCGTGGAACGTGAGTTCCAAGGGCTTCGTTATCACCCCCTTTCCCACGTCCACCTTCTGGCCTTTGATCAAGTAGAGTATGGTGCACGGGGTTTCGTCGGCCTGCAAACACATGTCTGCGGCGTAAAACATCCGAAAGGCAACGAAAATGGAATATTCTAGATATATGTTGGTGCGACATGTAATTACCATGAGGGCGTCGAGCTCAGCCAAAGACGAAGGCCCGCCTAGCGCGCCAGAGACTGAGGACGGGTTGCTATGAGCGGGTGCAGGTGCGGGTGCGGGAGCAGGCCCGGTTGCGTGAGCAGGTGATGGTGCGGTGGTGTTGTTCACCGAGTTGCTCCCGACGAAACTGGGCATGGGCAAATCATCTACCGTCTTGTCTGGATTTTCCTTCATCCAGTTGATGATAGCCGGGATCAAGTTAGTAGCAAATCATTTCTGCAGGCATGTACAGCTGCATCGACTGCCTGCTGTAGCAACTCATTTTTCTCCTCGGCTGCTTTTTCCGCGTCCTCAGCTGCTTTTTTCTCATCGATGTCCGTCTGACTAAACTTCTTTTTCTGCTTCTTGGCCTCCGGGCCCTCGTTGTAAAACACCTTCCACGTGGCGCCGTCTCCGGCGCCGTGCACACGTCCATATTGCGGCCGCTGGCCCAAAGGGAGTCCCTTAAGTTCGTTCAAGACCCGGTTGAGAGGGGTGTCCCACTTGGGCCTCATCGGCGAAGTAGGGCTTTCGGCTGCAAGCTGGTGTTGCTTCTCCTACAGAAGGAACGTGAACCGTTTACGAATGTGTAGTCGACTTGATCAGAAGCTAAATGTAAGGTGGTAAAAGAATAATTACCAGTATTCTAATCAATTTCCTCGTGATCTGGTCCGTGTAAAAAACCTTCTTTTCCTTGTCACACTTGTAGCGGGCCCTGATGAAATCACGCTCCAAGGGGTTGGTGAACTTCGCGAAGGGGTCTGGGAGACCCGCGGCTTCACGTTCCGCGTCCTCCTTATCCCATATGGGCCTTTTGCCAAGGTAGCCACGGCTTCTGAGGCGATGCTTCCCCGTGTTCCTTTGCTGAAGGCTCTTGAATTTCGCAGCCTTAGCCTTGGCTGCTTCGGTAGCGCAAGTGTCCTTGAACTTTTCGAACTCCTCTTCCGTAAGTGTCGGATTTTCCTCCAGAATCTTGGACAGGGGTTCCTCAGCCTCAATAGCTTGTTTCACCCTCCCTTTCCAGGAGGCCAAATCATTGCTGAACATGCCCATTGCCTGATTGTTAATCTTTTTCATCGTCGGATCATCCCACGGTTGTTCTATGCTATCATCCCGGCCGGGGAACTTGAATCTCTTGTGCAACTTCGTCAGGAGCAACTGCCTCAAATGTTCTTTACTCCTTAAGTCATCGTCGTTGATGCTCGCGCATTCCCGTAGGATGCATCCTACTTGGTTCCCATAGCACTTGCGAGGTTCTTCCGGCTCTAATGGCTCAAACTTGCCAGGGGCCATCTTTGTGATCACCAGTCGTCCGATGCCGAGTTTGTTAGGTTTTCGTATCCTCTGCTTCTTCTGCTTCTTCTTTTCGGTAGCGGCATCGGCGCCGGTACCTTCCCCGCCGGTATCTTCCCCGCCGGTACCTTCCCCGCCGGTCTCGGCGCCGCCATCGGTGCCGGCGCCGTCGGTGTCGATGTCGGCGTCAGTACCATCATCGAGGCCGACCTGCAAACCTTGACTGTGATTAGCAGACAAAAAGTCGAGGTACTGTTGTTCACCCTCATAATCCATCTCGTCTGCATCTTGGTCAGAAGGCCCGGTTTCTTCGTTGTTCGACATGTTTCCTATGATTAAGTCTCCTCGTTTAATTCTAAAACTATAAAAAAATGAGAAATGACATAAAAAAAGATCTATGTTTGCCGGAATGCCGTTTCCCAGCAAATCCCGGCACTCGATATGCCTACTTTCTAGCACAAGTCATGCCAAAATTCACGGAAAATTTCGGCATGACCTTTGCTAAAAAGTGGACATATCGAGCGCCTGAAATTCACCGGAACGGAAATGAATCAACATTCCGGCGAAACATAGGCCACTCGGATCATTTACCCTGCACATAATCATCATTTTCCAAATATGACATGTCCAAAACATCACATGTCCAAATATGACATGTCCAAATTCCAAATATGACATGTCCAAATCACATGTCCACATATCACATGTCCACATATTACATGTCCACTTCAAATTCTGTTTTTTTAAATAGCAACATTTGCTTTAACTAAAAAATTTAAATAGTAACAGTTGCTTTAACTAATCTGTCCACTTCAAATTCTGTTTTTTTAAATAGCAACAATTGCTTAAACTAAAAAAATTAAATAGCAACAGTTGCTTTAACTAATCTGTCCTAGGTTTCATACTAATTCTAATTAACTAACTAGCACTATAAAATTTAAATAGCAACAATTGCTTAAACTAAAAAATGCAAGAAACCTATATAATCAATTATGTTTTTTCTTTTAACTACACCTAAAACACCTAACCCTAAATTTCTCTCCTAATTTGACGAAGAACCTAATTAACCTACTGCCCTAACTAACTAGGGTTCATAATATAGCCAAATTAACTTACTAGCAGAGAGAGGAGGAGCGGTGCGGGGGCTTCCAGAGGGTGCAGGGGCGAGGAGGCAGGCCCGACGACGGCCGAGGTTGGGAGGGGAGGAAGCAGAGGAGGGAGGTGTGGCGTGCCGGGGCCGGGGTCGGGGGCGTGGGCGAGGTCGCCGGGGTCGGGGGGTCGGGGGCGAGCGCCGGGGTCGGGGGGTCGGTGGCGAGCGCCGCGGTCGGGGGCGAGGGCAGGACTCCGGCGAGGTCAAGGGCGAGGGCAGGGCTCCGGCGCTTGAGGCAGGGGCGTGGGCGAGGTCGCCGGGGTCGGGGGGTCGGGGGCGAGCGCCGGGGTCGGGGGCGAGGGCAGGTAGGGATGTAAATGGTACGGATAATTTCCGTTCCGAATCCGCTTCCGCATCCGTTTTTAAGGATATGGTATGCACTTACACAAATCCGGCGGATATGGATGCGGATACGGATTTTGGTCAACCGGATATCCGGCGGATATGGTAGAGGATATGGTATTGGTAATATCCGGCGGATATAGATTATCCGGTATTTTTTGCGGATTATCCGAGGTTGTCAAATAGCATTATCCGATAAATTAGTCCAATTGAGAAGCCCAAATGCCCACGTGGACCACTAATAAAAATCACCACATATAAATAGAATTTAACCTAACCCTAGTACGAGACCACAATAGCAATTCACACCCAGCTCTGCGTACATATACGCCGGCGGCGCATCAAACGGAGGTCTGCGACTGCGTACATATACGCCGGTGGTGCGTCCGAACGGTGGTCTGCGTACATATACACGTAGGAGTAGAGTATGAACAAGTATTAGCACTGGTAGTGGTTCCTTTCCTTCTTCCTTGCATGCAGTCACGTACAAGTATGAACACCAAGTTAATTTGTAGCAGTCGAGTACAGTAGGCTTCATCTTAATAGACTACGAAATAGTATGAATTTATGATGTTTAATGTCTTACTTGCTGCAGCCTTTGATCAGTAAAAGGTTACTAGTTACTTATATATTGTTGTCTTTCTATAGATTGTCTGAAAAAGATATTAATTTGCCACTCTAGTGTTATGCGCTTGGATGGAAACGTGTTTTCATATTGTTGCATAGTAGAAATAAATCACGTCTCTTTGCACGTATCATCCGATATTTTTTGTTCGTTTCCGGTCCGAATCCGCCCTGCCTCCGCTCCGAATCCGTAGTCCGATATAATCCGTATTCGAATCCGCATCCGGAAATTATCCGCTCCGCTCCGAATCCGGCAAAAAATATGGTAAAGGATATGGTAAAACCATTATCCGATCCGTTTACATCCCTAAGGGCAGGACTCCGGCGAGGTCGAGGGCGAGGGCAGGGCTCCGGCGCTTGAGGCAGGGGCGCGGCGAGGGCACGGGCTCCGGCGGCGACGAGAGGGGAGAAGAGAGAGTGGGGATTTGGGGGAAGCAGAGGCGGGAAGCCCGCTGGGGGGTTAAGTCAACATAGCAGTAGCGCGTTTCCGCAAAACGCGCTATAGCTAAGTTATCTATAGTGCGTTTCTCCAAGAGGCGCTACTGCTATCACAGGTAGCTATAGCGCATTTCTCCAAATGCCGCTACTGCTATTTTGACTAGCTATAGCTCTTTTTCGGAGTAAATTGCATAGAAGTACCACAATTGGGACATTGGAAGCAGATTGGTACCAAGTTTGGTAATTTTTACGTGTCAGTACCAAGTTTGAGGCGAGGCGTTGCAGAATAGTCTAAAACGACAGTTTGTACGTATTGACGGGGAAACTGACCGGTTGGGCCCGCCCGTCAGGTGCCACGCTGGCCAGTGGGCGCGTGCCCGCCTGCTAACTCGTACTGGGCCGGACCGTTTAGTTGGTCCGGCTCGAGCCAATCCCCCCCACCCCTTTCTTCCTCCTCCACTCTCCTTTCTTCCTCCTCCTCGCTCCCTCGCCGTCGCCTGCGTCCCCGCCCGCCCGCCCGCCGGCCCGCCAACACCACGCCGCCACGGCCATGGTTTACGAGGACGAAAGCAGCGATGACAACTCAAGCCTCCCGTACATGTACTCCTCAACCTCCACCGATGGGCTTAACCAGGTCAGTTCATTGGAGCTAGGGTTAGGGTTAGGTTTAGTAACTTTGGGGATTTTTCTATCAAGGATTTCCTTTGATTTCTTCTGAGGATTTGTTTTGCTTGTGCAGGTCCCTTTCTCACTTGAGGACCCGGATTACAAAGGTCTTGAGCTGGATATGGTTGTGTGCTGCAAGAAGCATGGGAAGCCATCAGAGAGGCTTGTTGCATTTGAAGGAACATACACTGGGAGAAGGTTCTTAGCATGTGCAGAGCCGGTATGTTTCTTGTAAATGATTTTGTTCATTGATTATGCAAATGTGATTCAGTGCTGCCTATGTTCCAATTGTTAGTATAGTTCCATTGTATAGTTCCTGCTGCTTTAGTATAGTTGAATGGTAGTGCACATTGTATAGTTCCATTGTATTAATGGTCAATTATAAGTTGAATGGAGTGTTATTTTGCTAAATATATGCTCCTGCTGCTTAGTACCCACATTCAGTGATAGTGCAAATTCAGTCTTGCTTAGTATCCACAATTAGTATTAATGGTCAATTATAAGTTGAATGGAGTGTTAGTGCAAATTCAGTGTTGCTTAGTACCCACATTAGCTACTGCCATTAATTAACTGTTGCTTACTACTCATATTAGTGTTTGGAGTTCAGATGGTAATGTAGTGTATTTAGCTAGGTTGTGAACTAACAGTTGGATGTGTTATCATGCTTGTACTAACTGTGGCATTAAACTCATTGTTGACATTGGGTTTTTCATGCATTGTAATATCACTTTGCCCTTGTTATTTTTCCAGGAAGGTCATAATTGTGGGTTTGTTGAGTGGGTTGATCAGCAGTGGCCCCCAACAATGGAGAATGCATTGTTGAAGCTTTGGTCAATGGTTGAAGAGAGCAAGACTGCTAGGGTGGAGGATAATCTTTTAAGTGCTTTCAAGATTCACCATTTGACAGAAGAAAAGAACAAGCTGGATGCAGACTATGACAAGTTAGTCAAAGATGTGCATCAACTTGTGGATATGCAGGAGGATAGGGTTGTGGATTTTAGTTATCTACAGAGTAACCTCACATATCAGCAGCAATGCAGAACTGAATTGGTGGCTGATATGAAGGCAGAAATGGCAAAGAAAGATGCAGATACACAGAAGCTTAATAAGAAGTATGAACTCCTCTGCAACCTGACAAGTGCTCAAGCAAATGTCATCCAGAACTTGAAGTTGAAGAATATGAAAGAGAAGGAATTGCTGAGTGAGGCTAGGATGAATTTGGAGTTGAAGAATGCAGAGTTCACAAAGTTTGAGGAGAAGCTCACCCAAGAGAAGCTATAGTTGAAGTTTCAGGTTGCTGATCTGCTGAAGGGAAAGGATAAGCATGATGAAGAGAAGTACATGCTACAGCTTCAGATTGTTGAGCTGAAGAAGGGAGAGGAGAAGCTCAAGGAGAAGATCAAGGGGATCCAGGCCATCTTACAGAACTGAACAAGATGAATGTGACATTAGTGGGCATTGCAGACCTTTTGGGAAGGATGGTTGTGCAATGACCTAGTAACTTAGAATTATGGTTGTGTAATGTATGGTTGTACTAATTGTGAACTCTGGCTGTTTATGTACCTAGTAGTTATGCTATTCATCCTTTTGTGAGAAAAGGATGAAATGTGCCTTTGAACTCCACTATGTATTGTGAACAATGGTTGTGTATGACTATAATCTGTTGAACTCCAGTATGTATTGTTTGCTTTGATTGTTAGACTAAAAATGATGATATATCAAGCAGTGGAAGATGCTTATGTTATAGTGATGCTTAGATGCTTATATGCTTTTGGTGGTTCCGTCGACCTTGAGCCACCCTAGACCCAAGTTGCTTCTTTTTGGTGGTTCCGTCGACCCTGAGCCACCCTAGACTCTAATTGCCTCTTTTGGGTGGTTCCGTCGACCCTGAGCCACCCTGGACTCTAATTGCCTCTTTTGGGTGGTTCCGTCGACCCCGAGCCACCCTAGACCCTAATTGCTTCTTTTGGGTGGTTCCGTCGACCCCGAGCCACCCTAGACCCTAATTGCCTCTTTTTGGTGGTTTCGTCGACCCCGAGCCACCCTAGACCCAACTTGCTTCTTTTTGGTGGTTTCGTCGACCCCGAGCCACCCTAGACCCTAATTGCCTCTTTTTGAGGATATACCTTAACAATATATCCAGCAATATAAACATACACCCTAGACCTTAACAACATATCTAGCAGATTTATTCTATCCAACAATATAATCAGTATTCACCCACATGAACAAAATCCAGAAATGGCATTAACAGACTGAGTAGGAAGAGCACCAGCAGACAACATCACATTGTATTATAGTTTTCAACATTATACATGGCACATCTGTCATCTAGTGGTTACCACTAGCATAGAAGTAGGCCCTCCATCCACTGTGTCTACCATTAGAAGGTGGAGGAGCAGTAGATGTGGAGGCAGAAGTAGATGTGGAGGCAGCAGATTGCCTTGGGGCATAGAATGCCCTTGAACCTCTTACTGCACCTCTTCCTGCACCTGTTCCATATGGAGCAGCATCACCTCTCCCAGCACATCTTGCTGCACCTCTCCCAGGACCTCTTGGTGCACCTCTCCCAGCACCTCTTGCTACACCTCTCTCAGCAGCACATGTTCCATGTTGAGCAATTGCAGCACCTCTCCCAGCACCTCTTCTTCCAGCACCACCTCTCTCAGCAGCACCCGTTCCAGCTGTTGGTGGTGGTGTAGGAGCAGCAGCACCAGCATTTGAATTCCTTGTAGTAGGCTTGCATAAAAATGTAATCCAGTTAGTAAATAGTACAAGTAGGTAATGTACAAGAAGGAAAACATGTTAGTACTTCAAAGGGGATTACCACATGTTTGTTCTTCCTCAAAGCCAGCTCAGGCTTCAACTGTTTCATGCAACTTGTATACCTATGGCCTTGGAGTCCACAATTTCCACATGTTATAGTCCCCATTCTTGATGTGTCCTTTGGCTTTGGAACTTCAAATCTCCCCTTGATCCTCTTCTCTTTCTTTCTTCCCCTTTTCACTTCAAATGCAGGTGGTTCAATGTCTGGACCATGGGTCCTTGTCCAATCATGCTCACCAGGAACTGGATAGATCATTGGTTCATAAGCTGCCACATAGAATTCTTTCTGGAAGAATTTGCTCACATAATTCTCTGGTTTTCTTTTGCCCTTGTTTATTGCTGAGATGGCATGGTTACATGGGATGCCAGTGAGGTCCCATTTTCTGCACCCACATGTGTGAAGTTGCAAGTTAACAGCATGGGTTTGCTGCCCACTTGTAACTTGCCATAAGTCCACACCAGCTTGAATAGGTTTGCAAAATCTGGCCCTCTCCTTCTCAACCTCTAGCTTCTCACTATAATGGGGTGTTATCTCCCATCTAGCTTTCTTTGCACTCTCCCTATTTCTATGCCACCTCACCATCTACTTATCCTTTATTCCATCACACATTGTCCTAATTGGTTTCTTCCTAACATCTAGGATATATTTGTTGAACACCTCAGACAAATTGTTAACTACAAGGTCAGTCTTGTAGTTTGTGTCAAATGCATGCCTTGCCCATGTTTTCTTGGGTATTGCACAAAGCCACTTCCAAGCTTCCTCACATTCAGCTCTCAGGTCATTAATTGCAATGTTAAATTTGTGTTCACTATATGCATAGGCAGCATTATCCATATACTTCTTCAGATCTTCCCCCCTAAACCCAACATTTTGGAAGTTTGCATATATATGCCTAAGGCAGAACCTTTGGTTGCACTTAGGAAAAACAGCATTCACTGCATTTAGTAGGCCCTGGGACACACAATTAAACTAGCTAAGGTACTATCTAGCAGATAACAACCATATAAGAACAATGTGAGGTAATGCAAGCACATACCTTTTGTCTATCAGACATTATTGTATATGGACCAAACTGTCCCTCTTCTCCTCCTAGGCAGATTTTAAGTTGGTGTAGAAACCAACACCAGCTAGGTGTGTCCTCTTGCCCAACAATACCAAATGCTAGTGGGTATATATTGTTGTTGCCATCTCTACCAGTGGCAGCAAGTAGTTGAGCACCAGTAGTTAACTTAATGAAGCACCCATCAACACCTGGATGAGCAAGCAAAATCAACATCTAAAACATTCAAATGCAATCAAAGATGAAACAATATGTAACTAATGCACAAGGTAAATAAACTGACCAATGAATGGTCTGCACCCCTTGAGAAACCCCTCCCTTGCTCCATTGATGCAATCGAACATGGCATGGAATCTTGGGCCTGGATGGGGGATTTTATCAGTGGGTGTTGGAGTTACAGTTGTGACTACTACTCTACTCCCAGGGTTTGTATCCATCACTATCTGAGCATAGTCTCTCAACCTAGGGTATTGCTTCTTGTGTTCTCCTAACACAGCATCAATAGCTAGGTTCTTTGCCCTATATGCCATTGACTTGGGCACATCCACACCATACTTCTCCATGCAGGCATCAATCAAAGTCTTAATACTAGTTGTTATATCTGATCTGAACAGTGACTCATATTTGTTGGCAAGCCACTTGGCACTGACCCTTGTTGTCTCTGTACTAATAGGGCAACTGTGCTCAATTCTCATCTTCTTTATTACAAAAGTAGTTTCACCTTTTATAACTGCTCCCACCATAAAGAAGTTGCAATGTTCTTGTTTGCATTCTACAATTATCCTTTGATCTGAGTTCCTGTGATATTTGAAGTTTCTGCCTTGAGTGATGTGTAAGTTCAACAAAGCCTCTCTGAATTGATGTTGATCCTTGAAACACATCTTTAGACATAATTGCTCATGTGGTTGCTCCATTTTCTCATTGTACCATGTTCTAGGAGGTCTCTGCTTTGCCCTGCTCTTCCTTTTCTTTGGCATCACAAATGACAATGGCTCAAAACCATCATCATCAGCCTCCTTCAACAATCCTTTCTCTTCTTCATCAGATGAAGGTTTGAAATCAGGCTCCTCATTTTGTAGTACACTTGAATGTGACCTTGTTGTAGGCCCTCTCCTAACTGGAAGCTTCTGTTTCTTCTTCTTATCTTCATGTAGAACTACAGTGTCTTCATCCTGTGAAACAACTGTGTCATCTTCATCCATTTGAAATAGTTCCTCAACCTCTGTGTCACCCTCATAATGCACCACTTCTTCCTCCTCAGATTTTTCATCATCTGTTTCTTCCTCTTCTATTTCATCATACTCTCTCTGTCTCTTTCCCTCTTCAATCTCTATGTCATCAGCATCACCCATATATAAAGGGTTTCCATCACTATCATCTTCACCTTCACAATCAGAACCACCAATGCCCTCATATCCATCTTCTTCTTCTAGTTCCAAAACAGCTTTCAGCTTTCCTTTCACATTCTTGCTCTCTTGTGTGCAAACACCAGTACCATGAGCTAAATTGGAGCTGCTACTCTGACTTTCAAAGACAACTCCATCTTGATCAACAGCATAGATGGGTGGCTCACTAAGATCATATAGCACAGGCTCTTCACACACAACTGTAGACAATTCTTGCCTCTGAAAGTGGCTGACAGGAGGTGGACATGCCCTCACTAGCAAATTTAGAACCTTAGACTTAGACTCCTCCATCTGCCTCTTTATCATTTGCAAGTCAGCATTACTCTCTACCATCTCCAAACCTTTTTCCCCTAAGGCTGGATTCTCAATGTGATACAGTAGATCATATACACTAAATCCTTGGGTTTCCATCACTGCAACTATATTCAGATATGTTACATCTGAACTGCAGAGCTTCAGCTCAAACATTTCTGCAGCATCAAAATGGATCCTAACCTCCAAAATGTCATCATACAAACTGCAAAATTAAATAACACAAAATAATGGTTAACAAGGATATATCAACTATTCAGTACACTCAGTTTAACACAAGCCTATAACACTCTTAGTTAACATATAAACAGAACTTTGTTTTACTATTCTCAGTTCAGTAATGACCTCTACATATCAACAATCTGAGATTTTTTATTTACAGAACAATGATGGATGAATTATTTACCATTAGCCCTAGTCAACAATTTCAATAAAGACAATTACTACAAATCAAACATAGTATGACAGCAAACACTTATGATAGTAAACAATGTAAATAAGTATCTCAATGCAACCCTAATGACATAAAACAAATTATGAATAAACAGGGATGCTGCATTTACAGAGAATTAGTTAACAGAATAATGCTGCCTAGTTAGGACAAGTTAACCCAAATTTGGACTAAAAAAACAATGTTAGTGAATCAGTACAAAATTGAATATTGCTGCCTACCTAGCCCTAATAAACAATTTGAGTAAATCATATACCACAGTACCAATTTGGACTAAGGACAGACATGTAGGCATGAAACCCTAACCCTAAACCCCAATTTGAGTTAGCAAAAAAAGCAAGAGTGGAGAACTTACAGCAAACCACCGATTCCATGGGTATATTGATGGGCTGTGCTAGGGTTCGCCACCCAAATATGCGCCAGCCGCAACCTCTGCTCCATCGACAACGCCGGCTCCGCAAAATCATCGTCGTCGCTGCAGTCCTCCGAGGTGGAGTAGCCTCCTCCTGCCGAGCCGTCGGCACCTAAGCGGGGGATGTCGCCGCCGACAACGCCGTCGTCACCGCCGCCCTCGCCGCCGGCCGGAGTCGTCGATGCCATCATCTCACAGAGCAGAGCAGCCACCGGGGAGAGGAGGGCTCGAGGGGAGGGAGGAGACGACGGGCGGCTCGGACCGGACGAGCGACCGAGCAAGAAAACCGGTTCGATCCGGCCCAGTACGAGTCAGCAGGCGGGCACGCGCCCACTGGCCAGCGTGGCACCTGACGGGCGGGCCCAACCGGTCAGTTTCCCCGTCAATACGTACAAACCGTCATTTTAGACTATTCTGCAACGCCTCGCCTCAAACTTGGTACTGACACGTAAAAATTACCAAACTTGGTACCAATCTGCTTCCAATGCCCCAATTGTGGTACTTCTGTGCAATTTACTCTCTTTTTCGTAAAAGCGCTACTGCTATAACCAGTACCTATAGCAGTTTTCCTGTTTGTTTCTTCTATTGTCTTTTCCTTTATTTTCTCTTCCTTTTCTTTTCTTCTTTTTCTTTTCTTTTCTTTTCCTTTTTTCCGAGAGCAGGAAGTATGTATACAAAATAGGAACATATATATTACATCATTTGACCCATGCATAACGGTTAGTGTGTACACAAAATAGGAACATATATATTACATCATTTGACCGATAACGGTACCTCAGCGTCGACGTTTTCGTTTTTGAGTGAGCTTCTTTCCCTTCTTGTTCGTTGAAGAATAATTGAGCCCCTCATTGTGACTTTTCCTTTTCCATGGAGTACGATCTTTCTTAGGTAATGTAGTATTGATTCTTCTTTTGACGTATACTTCATCATCATCGTCATCTTCCCTCATTGGGTTGCCGTACTGGTCGTAGTCTTCCTCATTGGCGATTCCATCCATTCCAATGATGTTCCTTTTGCCTCTCCTCACAACAACACGGCTGGGATTGCACGGGTCGGTTATGAAGAAGCATTGTGTCACGTGCTTAGCGTGTACCCATGGCTCGTTTTTTGCGATAGCGTTCACGGTACCGCTCTTGGAGTCGGGTATAGTCATGGTAGTGAAATACTGGTTTTCTCTTTCGACATTCTTAGCCCATCTGACACGGAACATCATCGCGTTGTGCAGTCCAGAGTAGTCAAGCTCCCAGATCTCCTCGACCCTTCCGTAAAATCTCTCAGTTGCGCCGTTGTTGCTGTCGGTCATGCATTCCATCGTCACCCCTGAGTTATGATCATCACTGTCCATATCTTTGGCCTCCGTGTAGAACGTGTATCCGTTGATATCGTATGCCTGATAGGTGACGAGGTTGGGCCAGGGGCCATGTGCTAAGGCGTATATGAGCAATCCGTCCTTAGAGCCCTCTTCCGGGGGATTAGCAATAATATGCTCTTTGAACCAATGCAGGAAAGTGGAGTTGTGCTCTCTAGTAACTTCGGCGTCCGTCCTGCATACCCCCCGGTCATGATACTTCTTTGCGATAGTTTCTTTGTGCAGTGTCGCGAAAGGATCTACCTGGTGTAGGTGTTGTAGCACTACCAAGTTTGCTCTGTCAAAGTTGTTGCGTCGATCTGAGTAGGCCACATGCAGTTCCCTGCGACAGTTGGAGTGACCTTCTCCTTCGAGCCTCCCATCGTGCTTGTTAACGGGCAAACCAACACCAGGCGGCCGGTCTGCGCCATATAGAAAATTCTCGCAGAAAGAGATGCACTCTTGTGTCAGATAGCCCTGGACGATGCTTCCATCCGGACGGGACATGTTACGAACGAATCCTTTGATGATCCCATTCATCCTCTCAAATGACATCATGTTGTGCAGGAATGACGGCCCCAGGTCTATTATGTCATCCACAATATGGACACACAGATGCACCATGACGTCAAAGAATGCGGGCGGGAAGTACATCTCAAGCACATTTAGTATGACAACGATCTCTTCCTGTAGCCTTCGGAGCTGCTTCACACTGATCGACTTTCGAGAGATGACGTCGAAAAAGTTGCAGAGACCAATAAGCGTGTCACGGACGTGCTTGTCCATTATCCCTCTAAGGGCAACAGGTAGTATCTGCGTCATCATCACATGACAGTCATGGGACTTCATCCCGCTGAACCTTTTCTTCTTCGTGTCTAGATATCTGTTTATCTTGCCACTATAACCGGAACTAACTTTGATTCCGGTAAGGCACTTGAAGAATTGATCGATCTCAGCCGGACTTAAGGTGAAGCAAGAAGGGGGGCAATAATCCTCTTCCTTTACTTTTTTGCCCTTCTTCTCCCGCGCCTCAGTCTCCGTCTCTGTCTCCTCTGCCTTTTTACGGGGCGGCATGTGCAGATCTTCCCTGATCTCCAAATCTTGCAAGTCTTTTCTTGCCTTCGGCCCATCCTTGTGTTGGGGAACGGAGCATGAATTTCAAAATTTTCCTACGCTCACGCAAGATCTATCCATGGAGATGCATCGCTACGAGAGGGGAGAGTATGCCTACGTACCCTCGTAGACCGTTAGCGGAAGCGTCTCACAACGCGGTTGATGTAGTCGAACAATCTTTCGAGCTCCACCGATCGAGTACCGAACGTACGGCACCTCCGAGTTCTACACACGTGCAGCTCGGTGACGTTCCTCGCCTTCTTGATCCAGCAAGACGTCGAGGAAGTAGATGATTTCCGCCAGCACGACGGTGTGGCGACGGTGACGGTGAAGTGATTCCGGCAGGGCTTCGCCTAAGCTCTCCGAAAATATGACTGAGGTGGAAAACGGAGATCGGGGCACCGCACACGGCTATGGGACAATTGTGTACTTTGGGGTGCCCCCTTGCCCCCGTATATAAAGGATGAGAGGGAGGAGGCCGGACCCCTAGGGGTGCGCCAAGTGTGGGGAGTCCTACTAGGACTCCTTAGTCCTAGTAGGATTCCACCTCCCATACGGAGTAGGAAAGGGGGAAGGGAGAGGGAAAGGAAAGAGGGGGCTGCGCCCCCTCCCCTAGTCCAATTCGGTTTGGGCAAGGGGGGGGGGGCGCGCCTCCTCACGTGGCCTGCCTCTCCTTTTCCCGTATGCCGTATGGCCCAATAAGGCCCATTACTTCTCCCGGTGAATTCCCGTAACTCCCCGGTACTCCGAAAAATACCCGAATCACTCGGAACCTTTCCGACGTCCGAATATAGCCTTCCAATATATGAATCTTTACCTCTCGACCATTTCGAGACTCCTTGTCATGTCCGTGATCTCATCCGGGACTCCGAACAAACTTCGGCCACCAATCACATAACTCATATAATACTAAATCGTCATCGAACCTTAAGTGTGCGGACCCTACGGGTTCGGGAATGATGTAGACATGACCGAGACGACTCTCCGGTCAATAACCAACAGCGGAACCTGGATGCTCATATTGGTTCCTACATATTCCACGAAGATCTTTATCGGTGAACCTCATATGTCAACATACGTTGTTCCCTTTGTCTGGCGGTATGTTACTTGCCCGAGATTCGATCGTCGGTATCCAATACCTAGTTCAATCTCGTTACCGGCAAGTCTCTTTACTCGTTCCGTAATACATCATCTTGCAACTAACTCTTTAGTCATGGTGCTTGCAAGGCTTCTGTGATGCTGTATTACCGAGAGGGCCCAGAGATACCTCTCCGATAGTCGGAGTGACAAATCCCAATCTCGATTCATGCCAACTCAACAAACACTTTCGGAGATACCTGTAGTGCACCTTTATAATCACCCAGTAACGTTGTGACGTTTGATACACCCAAAGTATTCCTACGGTATCCGGGAGTTGCATGATCTCATGGTCAGAGGAACGTGTATTTGACATAGTGAAAGCAATAGCAATAAACTGAACGATCATTTGCTATGCTAACGGTTGGGTCATGTCCATCACATCATTCTCCTAATGATGTGATCCCGTTATCAAATGACAACTCATGCCCATGGTCAGGAAACCTTGACCATCTTTTGATCAACGAGCTAGTCTAGTAGAGGCATACTAGGGACATAGTATTTGTCTATTATCCACACATGTATTTAGTTTCCGGTCAATACAATTCTATCATGAATAATAAACCATTATCATGAACGGAGAAATATGATAATAATAAACACTTTATTAATTGCCTCTAGGGCATATTTCCAACAGTCTCCCACTTGCACTAGAGTCAATAATCTAGTTTACATCTCCATGTAATTAACATTCAATCAGTTCTAGGGCTGATCATGTTTTGCTTGTGAGAGAGGTTTTAGTCAACGGGTCTGCAATATTCAGATCCGTGTGTTCTTGGCAAATCTCTATGTCATATGTAGATGCTGCTACCACACTTTGCTTGGAGCTACTCCAAAAACGACTGTCCCACTTTACGTATCCGGTCTGAGACTCATAGTCTTCCGGATCGGTGTTTAAAGCTTGCATCGACGTAACCCTTTACGACGAACTCTTTATCACCTCTATTCCCGAGAAATTCTTCCTTAGTCCTTTTCAGGTACTTCAGGATATTCTTGACCGCTGTCCAGTGATCTACTCCTGGATCACTATGGTACCTTCCCACCAAGCTAATAGCGAGGCATACATCAGGTCTAGTACACAGCATGGCATACAAAATAGAGCCTATGGCTGAGGCATAGGGGATGACACTCATCTTCTCTTTGTCTTCTGCCGTGGTCGGGCTTTGAGTCTTACTCAATCTCACACCTTGCAATACAGGCAAGAACCCTTTTTTGACTGATCCATTTTGAACTTCTTCAAAATCTTGTCAAGGTATGTGCTTCGTGAAAGTCCTATGAGGCGTCTCAATCTATCTCTATAGATTTTGATGCCTAACATGTAAACAACCTTTACCTAGATCTTCAAGTCTTACTCCACTTCACACCAGCCAAGAACTTATTTCTTTTGACTTGATCCATTTTGAACTTTCTTCAAAATCTCATCAAGGTGTGTGAAAATCTTTTATCAGGTGTCTTGATCTATCTCTATAGATCTCGATGCCCAAACCGTGGATAACTCAAAACCAGGTTTTTATTGAAAAACTCCTTTCAATTAATTTTTTATGCTTTCCAGAAATTCTACATCATTTCCAATCAAAAATATGTCATCCACATATACTTATTAGAAATGTTATAGAGCTCCCACTCACTTTGTTGTAAATACAAGTTTCTCCATAAACTTGCATAAACCCAAACGCTTTGATCACTTCATCAAAGCGAGTATTCCAGCTCTGAGATGCTTGCACCAGTCCATAGATGGATCGCTGGAGCTTGCATATTTTGTTAGCGCCTTTAGGATCGACAAAACCTTCCGGCTGTATCATATACAATTCTTCCTTAAGGAATCCGTAAAGGAATGCCGTTTTGACGTCCATTTGCCAGATTTCATAATCATAAAACGCGGCAATTGCTAACATAATTCTGACAGACTTTAGCATCGCTACAGGTGAGAAAGTCTCATCGTAGTCAACTCCTTGAACTTGTCGATAACCTTTAGCAACAAGTCGAGCTTTATAGACGGTGATATTACCATCAACGTCCGTCTTCTTCTTAAAGATCCATTTATTTTCAATAGCTCGTCGTTCATCGGGCAAGTCTACCAAAGTCCACACTTTGTTCTCATACATGGATCCTATCTCGGATTTCATGGCCTCAAGCCATTTCTCGGAATCAGGGCTCGCCATAGCTTCTTCATAATTCGAAGGTTCACCGTTGTCTAACAACATAACCTCCAAGACTGGATTTCCGTACCACTCTGGTGCGGAACGTGTCCTGGTTGACCTTCGAAGTTCAGTAACAACTTGATCCGAAGTTTCATGATCATCATCATCAACTTCTTCTCTGGTCTGTGTTGATGTCACATAAATTTCTTTCTGTGGCGTACTACTATCCAGAGGAGGTACAATTACCTCATCAAGTTCTACTTTCCTCCCACTCACTTCTTTCGAGAGAAACTCCTTCTCTAGAAAGGATCCATTCTTAGCAACGAATACTTTGCCTTCGGATCTGTGGTAGAAGGTGTACCCAACGGTCTCCTTTGGGTATCCTATGAAGACGCACTTATCCGCTTTGGGTTCGAGCTTATCTGGCTGAAGCCTTTTGACATAAGCATCGCATCCCCAAACTTTCAGAAATGACAGCTTAGGTTTCTTGCAAACCACAGTTCATACGGTGTCATCTCAACGGATTTAGACGGTGCCCTTGTTTAAAGTGAATGCAGCTGTCTCTAATGCATAACCCTAAAATGACAGTGGCAAATCGGTAAGAGACATCATAGAACGCACCATATCCAATAGAGTACGATTACGACGTTCGGACACACCATTACGCTGTGGTGTTCCATGTGGCGTGAGCTGTGAAACAATTCCACATTGTCTTAAGTGATTGCCAAACTCGTAACTCAAATATTCTCCTCCACGATCAGATCGTAAGAACGTTGTTTTCTTGTTACGATGGTTCTCTACTTCACTCTGAAATTCTTTGAACTTTTCAAATGTTTCAGATTTATGCTTCATCAAGTAGACATAACCATATCTACTCAAATCATCAGTGAACGTGAGAACATAACGATATCCACCGCGCGCCTCAACACTCATCGGACCGCATACATCGGTATGTATTATTTCCAACAAGTCTGTTGCTCACTCCATTGTTCCGGAGAACGGAGTTTTAGTCATCTTGCCAATAAGGCACGGTTCACATGTCTCAAATGATTCATAATCAAGAGATTCCAAAAACCCATCTGCATGGAGTTTCTTCATGTGTTTAACACTGATATGAACTAAGCGGCAGTGCCACAAATATGTGGTACTATCATTATCTTTTGGCATTCGTGTTATGAACATATGTATTACTACGATCAAGATTCAATAAACCTTTCATTTTAAGTGCATGATCATCAATGATATTATCCAAATAAATAGAATAAAAATTATTCTCTGAAATTGAATAACCGTCTTGCAATAAACACTATCAGATATAATGTTCATGCTTAACGCAAGCACCAAATAACAATTATTTAGGTTCATCACTAATCCTGAAGGTAGAGAGAGCGTGGCGATGGTGATCACATCAACCTTAGAGACACTTCCAATGCACATCGTCACCTCGTTCTTAGCTAGCCCTCGTTTATTCCGAAGCTCCATGTTTCAAGTTGTAATCACCTGAACAAGTATCAAATACCCAGGTGCTCCTACGAGTACTAGTAAGGTACATATCATTAACATGTATATCAAATATCTTTGTTGACATTGCCAGTCTTATTATCTGCCAGTTACTTTGGGGAAGTTCTGCTCCCTGTGACATTTCCCTTTGCAATGGGAGCACTAAGTCTCGGGTTTGGTTCAGCCTTGGGTTTCTTCGCGCGAGCGGCAACTGTTTTACCGTTCTTCTTGAAGTTCCCTTTTCTTTCCCTTGCCCTTCTTAAAACCAGTGGTCTTATTAACCATCAACACTTGATGCTCCCGTTTTTTGATTTCTACATCCGCAGATTGTAGCATCGCGAATAGCTTAAGGATCTTCTATCCCTTGCATGTTTATAGTTCATCACAAAGATCCAGTAGCTTAGTGATAGTGACTAGAGAACTCTATCAATCACCACTTTATTCGGAAGTCTAACTCCCACTTGATTCAAGTGTTTGAAGTACTCAGACATTCTGAGTACATGCTCACAAACGGAGCTGTTCTCCTCCATCTTGTAGCTATAGAACTTGTCGAAGTGTCCTCTCGACCCGGGTGTGAGCTTGAAAAACAAATTTTCAGCTCTTGGAACATCTCATATGCTCCGTGTTGCTCAAAACATATTTGGAGCTCCGGTTCTAAGCCGTAAAGTATGGCGCACTGAACTATCGAGTAGTCATCTTTTCTTGTCTGCCAGACGTTCATAACGTCCTCAGACGAAGCCGTAGGGGTATTTCACTGAGCAGTGCATTAAGGACATAAGCCTTCTATGCAGCAGTGAGGACAATCCTCAGATCACGGACCTAGTCCGCATAGTTGCTTCCATCAACTTTCAACTTCGTTTTCTCTAGGAACATAATAAAAACGGGGGAACTACAGCGCGGTCTATTGATCTACAACATAAATTTGCTAAGACAAGTAAGACTATGTTCATGACAATTGAAGTTCAATTAATCAAATTACTTAAGAACTCCCACTTAGATTAACATCCCTCAAATTGTCTAAGTGTAACATGATCCACATCAACTAAACCACGTCCGATCATCACGTGAGGTGGATTAGTTATCAATGGTGAACATCTTTCATGTTGATCATATCTACTATATGACTCATGTTCGACCTTTCGGTCTCTTGTGTTCCGAGGCCATGTCTATACATGCTAGGCTCGTCAAGTTTAACCCAAGTATTCTGCGTGTGTAAAACTGGCTTACACCCGTTGTATGCGAACGAAAGAATCCATCACACCCGATCATCACGTGGTGCTTAGAAGCGTCGAACCTTCGCAACGGTGCATACTAGGGGAGAACACTTATCTTGAAATTTAGTGAAGGGATCATCTTATAATGCTACCGTCATCCTAAGCAAAATAAGATGCATAAAAGGATTAACATCACATGCAATTCAATATATGTGACATGATATGGCCATCATCGTCTTGTGCTTTTGATCTCCATCAGCAAAGCACCATCATGATCTCCATCGTCACCGGGTTGACACCTTGATCTCCATCGTAGCGTCGTGACACCTTGATCTCCATCGTAGCATCGTGGTCGTCTCGCCGGCTATTGCTATTACTACTACTACTGCTAACTCATAGCGGTAAAGTAAAGCAATTACAAAGCATTGGCATTGCATACAATAAAGAGACAACCATAAGGCTCCTGCCGGTTGCCTGATAATTTACAAAACATGATCATCTCATACAACAAATTATATCACATCATGTCTTGGCCATATCACATCACCAGCATACCCTGCAAAAACAAGTTAGACGTCCTCTACTTTGTTGTTGCAAGTTTTACGTGGCTGCTACGTGTTTGCAAGAACCGTTCTTACCTACGCAAAACCACAACGTGGTGTAGTGATTGCTTTTTGATCTTCTAAAAGAACCCTCTTCATTGAAACCGATTCAACTAAAGTGAGAGAGACAGACACCCGCCAGTCACCTTTATGCAACGAGTGCACGTAGCGGTGAAACCTGTCTCGCGTAAGCGTACGCGTAATGTCGGTCCGGGCCACTTCATCTCACAATACCGCCGAATCAAGTATCAACTAGTAACGGCAAGCAATATGTATACACCACGCCCACAACTCCTTTGTGTTCTACTCGTGCAAATCATATCTATGCATAGACCTGGCTCGGATGCCACTGTTGGGGAACGGAGCATGAATTTCAAAATTTTCCTTTGCTCACGCAAGATCTATCCATGGAGATGCATCGCTACGAGAGGGGAGAGTATGTCTACGTACCCTCGTAGACCGTTAGCGGAAGCATCTCACAACGCGGTTGATGTAGTCAAACAATCCTTCGAGCTCCACCGATCGAGTACCGAACGTATGGCACCTCCGAGTTCTACACACGTGCAGCTCGGTGACGTTCCTCGCCTTCTTGATCCAGCAAGACGTTGAGGAAGTAGATGAGTTCCGTCAGCACGACGGCATGGCGACGGTGACGGTGAAGTGATTCCGGCAGGGCTTCGCCTAAGCTCTCCGAAAATATGACCGAGGTGGAAAACGGAGATTGGGGCACCGCACACGGCTATGGGACAATTGTGTACTTTGGGGTGCCCCCTTGCCCCCGTATATAAAGGATGAGAGGGAGGAGGCCGGCCCCCTAGGGGTGCGCCAAGTGTGGGGAGTCCTACTAGGACTCCTTAGTCCTAGTAGGATTCCACCTCCCATACGGAGTAGGAAAGGGGGAAGGGAGAGGGAAAGGAAAGAGGGGGCTGCGCCCCCTCCCCTAGTCCAATTCGGTTTGGGCAAGGGGGGACGCGCGCCTCCTCACGTGGCCTGCCTCTCCTTTTCCCGTATGGCCCAATAAGGCCCATTACTTCTCCCAGTGAATTCCCGTAACTCCCCGGTACTCCGAAAAATACCCGAATCACTCGGAACCTTTCCGACGTCCGAATATAGCCTTCGAATATATTAATCTTTACCTCTCGACCATTTCGAGACTCCTTGTCATGTCTGTGATCTCATCCGGGACTCCGAACAAACTTCGGCCACCAATCACATAACTCATATAATACTAAATCGTCATCGAACCTTAAGTGTGCGGACCCTACGGGTTCGGGAATGATGTAGACATGACCGAGACGACTCTCCGGTCAATAACCAACAGCGGAACCTGGATGCTCATATTGGTTCCTACATATTCCACGAAGATCTTTATCGGTGAACCTCATATGTCAACATACGTTGTTCCCTTTGTCTGGCGGTATGTTACTTGCCCGAGATTCGATCGTCGGTATCCAATACCTAGTTCAATCTCATTACCGGCAAGTCTCTTTACTCGTTCCGTAATACATCATCTTGCAACTAACTCTTTAGTCATGGTGCTTGTAAGGCTTCTGTGATGCTGTATTACCGAGAGGGCCCAGAGATACCTCTCCGATAGTCGGAGTGACAAATCCCAATCTCGATTCATGCCAACTCAACAAACACTTTCGGAGATACCTGTTGTGCACCTTTATAATCACCCAGTAACGTTGTGACGTTTGATACACCCAAAGTATTCCTACGGTATCCGGGAGTTGCATGATCTCATGGTCAGAGGAACGTGTATTTGACATAGTGAAAGCAATAGCAATAAACTGAACGATCATTTGCTATGCTAACGGTTGGGTCATGTCCATCACATCATTCTCCTAATGATGTGATCCCGTTATCAAATGACAACTCATGTCCATGGTCAGGAAACCTTGACCATCGTTTGATCAACGAGCTAGTCTAGTAGAGGCATACTAGGGACATAGTATTTGTCTATTATCCACACATGTATTTAGTTTCCAGTCAATACAATTCTAGCATGAATAATAAACCATTATCATGAACGAAGAAATATGATAATAATAAACACTTTATTAATTGCCTCTAGGGCATATTTCCAACACCTTGGTCTTATCTGGCATGTTCATCAGTGTCGCAAGCAAGCTCTCCAGGACATTCTTACAGATATGCATTTGATCAAGGCAATGAGGCGTGTCGAGTTTGTGCCAGTACTCCAAGTCCCAAAAAACAGACCTCGTCTTCCATACCTTCAGCAGCGGCTCCGGCGCCTTTTTCATCATCTTTCCCGGCGCGGGGCATTGTTCCCAGTTTTTCAACAGCTCATCGATTTCGGCGCCGCTCCGCTTACGTGGAGGTCCTCGATGCTCAGCCTCACCATTGAATAGATCTCCACAGTTTCTCCACGGGTCGTCCTTCTCGAGCCATCTTCGATGCCCCATGTACACGATTTTCCCAGACCCGCCATCTTTCCTTGACGTTAGCTACTGAGTCGTCGTATCATCCATGCACCGCGTGCATCCGCAATATCCATGGCACACCTGTCCTGCGACATATCCGTAACCGAGATAGTCGTGCACCATCGTGATCAACGCAGCCCTCATATAGAAATACTCGCCTTTGCTGGCGTCCCATGTCTTGGCCGGTGTTTTCCATAACGTGTCTAACTCCTCTTGAAGTAGCCCCAGATACAGATTAATATTATTTCACGGTTGTTTCGGCCCTTGAATCAGCATGCTCATGTGTATGTACTTCGACTTCATGCACAACCAGGGGGGAGGTTGTACATCCATAAAACACGGGCCATGTGCTATGGTTGGTGTTCTGGTTGCCAAACGGATTCATGCCATCGGTACACGCACCGATCACGATGTTCCTTGCATCACATGCGAAATACCGATATTCGCCGTTGAACGCTCTCCACTGGCTTCCATCCACGACGTGTCTTAGCTTCGGATCATCTCCATCGTCGGGCTTCTTCCTCTCCGTGAGCCAGCGCTTGAACTTTGCTTCCTTGGGATCTACGAAATACCGCTGGAGACGGGGAGTGATCGGTAAGTACCATACAACTTTCTGGGGAGATTTCTTCCTGGGCTTCTTGTATCGAGAAGCATTGCACACCGGACAGCTTGTTTTTTCCGTGTGCTCCTTCCGATAAATTATGCAATCGTTGATGCATGCATGGTATCTAACGTGCGGCAGATCAAGAGGGCACACGATCTTCTTGGCCTCATCCACACTAGTAGGACATAGATTCCCCGCGGGAAGAACATCCTTTAGGTACTTGAGAAGCTCATCGAGGCTAGTGTCAGTCCATTTGTTTTTAGCCTTCGTCTTCAGGAGTTCGAGCGTGAAACTCAAGCGGGTCACCTCGGGATTGCAACCATGATACAATGGAGTGTTCGAGTCTACCACGAGTTGCTGCAGCTTGGCCTCCTCTCTAGAAGCAGCTCTCTCAGTACTCGTCTCCTTGCGAAGCAGTGCTTGAACATGAGGGTCCCGCACGATTGAACTTAGTACCAACGAATTCTGCGGCGTGGAGTCCACGTTTTCTCCGCCGCCATGTCCGGCCCCTTCTCCACCGCCATGTCCGGCCTCTTCCCCGCTGCCATGTCCGGCCCCTTCTCCGCCGCCATGTCCGGCCCCTTCTTCGCCGCCATGTCCGGCGTCTTCCCCGCCGCCATGTCCGGCCCCTTCTCCGCCGCCAATATCGATCATCTCTTCGTCTTGCCCCGTGTCGTCATTGCCTGCCCCGTCGGCGTCCTCAACATCATCATCCTCATCTTCAATTATCCACCGAGTATAGCCATCCATGAAACCAGTCATGAGCAGGTGCGCCATCACACGACCATCGTCATAGGGGTCGAGCCAAGCTCATCCTTTTTATCTTCGACACGGACATAAAACCTCTGTCAGGTTATTTTCTTTCATGTCCTGCACCGCCGACCGCAACCACCTGTCCACCACCGTTCCACTGACCATCATGAACGCCTGAACAGTAATAATAAACAAATTGATTATAAAAATGCATGCATGCATCAAAGTCATACAAAAATTCGGCATGACCTTCCCTAAAAATAGGACATATAGAGTTTGCCCGGAATTCGCCGAAACGGAAATAAATCGACATTTCACCAAAACATAGGCAACTCACAAGCACAATTCGGCAGCAACTCATGCCACACACACAATTTCCATCATATCGCCCGATTATGTCATATCGCACACATACACATATTTCTATTCTTGCAAAAGCATAAATTTTTAATCACCTATCTCGAGATCGAGCACGGTGATGATGATGTCGATAGGTGTCGCCACACACACCTATGGAATGATCAAAAGTGGACAAAGCTCTTCTTGACAAGGCTATAGATCTAGTTAGGGAGGTACATAGGTCACTTCACTAAATGATAGCTAGATCTACCTAGCTAGCTAGTTTGGGAGGAGACAAGTTCAACTAGTGGAGGGGGAAGGAAAAGAGAAAGGAGATGCATTAATGGAGGTTGGTGTAGTTAGCTAGGAGTAATAAAGAGAGAGAAAGATAGGTAGAAGAAGGAGAGTAATGGGGGAGAAGTAGTGAGGAAGAAGCAAAGTGAGGGAGAGAGGAGGTGGGAGCTAGGGGAAAGTGAGGAAGAGAGGAGGGGAGGGGAGGGGGGAGGAAAAAGTTGGTATGGCTGCGGCTTAGCAGTAGCGCTGGGAGCAAAACGCGCTGATGCTAATAATATAGCAGTAGCGCTCCTCTGTCACACGCGCTACTGCTAAGAGGGGCCCGCCATGTGGCCAGTTTTAAAATTAGCAGTAGCGACATGAAAAAAAAGCGCGCTACTACTATTACATTAGCAGTAGCGCGGTTATCGTAGGCGCGCTACTGCTAAACCTAGCGTGGCGGGAACGGTCGGTCAATTTTAGTAGCAGCGCGGTTCTACCGAGCCGCGCTACTGCTAAGTTGATAGCAGTAGCGCCTGTCTGCAGACCGCGCTACTGCTAATTAACAGTAGCGCCCCGTCCTGTCCCGCGCTGCTGCTAAGATTCTGTGTATAAGGTTTTCCCTAGTAGTGAATCCATTTCCTTGCATCTTGGGGTATCTCCACAATCCTTTTGCCATCCCTATCATTGAACTTTTCCTGAAATATGCTTAGTGGAAACATTAGTTCAATGACATATATGTTGTTATTAATTACCAAAACTACCAAGGGAGCAAATGTGCTTTCAATCTCCCCCTTTTTGGTAATTTATGACAACATATAGATCAAAGCTTCGACATATGATATAATCAAAGAATATAATCGTCGCTTTGAGAAGTATGTGATAAGCAAGAGCTCCCCCTAAATTTGTGCATTATTTTAGATTTGCATTTGAATGCAAATGCACAATCGATTAGGTACATGGGGCATTCTTTCATGTCACATACAACTTGGTGGTGTGCGAGAATAATAAGAATGAACATCATAGCACAACACAATCAAGCAAGGGTGAAAGATCATATCATAAGCATCATAAAGATAGGAAATAGTAGCAACACACATTAAGCGTATGATCAAACACCACAAAAGTTTAACACAAACAAACCAAAAGATCAAATGTTTTTGAAAAAGCGATAAAAACCAATGCTCTCTCACTCGAAGCCTAAAGATCTATATACACTTCTTCCCCTTTGGCAACAAGTTAATTACCAAAAAGTTTAAAGGTATATATCTAAGCGCTCTACTGGGGCTGATCTCCTCTGGTTGTTGATGAAGGAGTCTAGAGAACTGCGTCGGCGAAGATCTCAGCTAATGTCCTGGATGGAGTTGGAGTGGCAACGGAAGGAACTGGAGCTGATGGAGCTGAGCAGGCTGTAGCAGGTGCTGATGAAGAAGGCCTGAAATCTGGAGCTGGCACTGTGGCTGATCTGGCCTAGGTAGTGAAGTGAGTGCCTGGCCTGAGAGGAGAGTCATCCTCATCATCTGAAGTGTCGGGACTGGGCACGCTGTCAATTTCCTTCTTCAGGTCATTCACGGTCTTTGTCAGTCCATCCACTTTGTCATTGAGGGTCTTGAACATTTGGAAAGTAATCTACATTCTCCTTGATATACTTCCAGTCAACGTATCTCATGTCACTGACAGCTGGGCTCTTGTCAAGCAAGATTGTCTCATAGAAATCTTGTTGCTCCTTGGTGTAGAACCTTTGGGCATATGGATCAATTGTTCTCCGTGCCCTCAAACCAGAATCCTTCCTCTTCTTCATATCTTCAGCAAGCAGGTGGCTAGCATTGTGCTCTGAAAGGTGTGGTCTGAGCTTCATCAAAGCAGTGATGTCATCATCATCCTCAGCTTCCTTGAAAGTGGAGGTCTTGTTCTTCTCAGAAGCTGGAATCTCTCTAGATGTCCTCTTGGGCTTTGCAGCAGCAGCAGCAGCCTTCTTGGGAGTAGACTTGGTGCTCTTGGATGTGGTAGCCTTGGGCATAGCATCTGCCATAAGCTTCTTTTTCTTCTTGGGAGGGGCCTTTGCAGCTGGCTCTACTACCTCTTCTTCAGCAGCTGCCTCCTCTGGATCCTCAAACATAGAGGTAGGCCTGCCTACAACATAAAAAATCCTCTTCCTGCTCTTCTTCTTCTCCCCAGCCTTCTTAGGCAAAGATTTCTTTGGGGGTGACTCAAGGTGAAGAGACATAGTTGCTCTAGAGCTCTCAGGTGCTCTAGCTGACCCAGAGCTGGCATACTCCTTCATGATGGCTTTCTTCTTCTTGGATGAAGAACCAGCAGCATTGGTGTTCTTTGCAGTGTCATCCTTCTTGGACAGCTCCACAGGAATAAAGTCCTCATCCTCCTCATCTGAGTTGAGCTTCCTCCTTGTCCTTGTAGCAGCCTTGGGTAAATCAGGAGAACTAGGAATGTCATCATAGCTCCCCTCAGGACCAGTGTCTGAACTCATGTCAACACTATGCTCTCTGAGATCATTCTGGCTATCATCTGAAGCAGACATCTCTGGCCCTGTGAATAGAGTATAGAAGAGTGGAAGGGGATGAGTCATCACAAAATGCAGACATTTTCAAAAGATTGAACTAAGATTTCTCAAATTTTGCATTCTGCCAAATGTATGTCGGTACAGCCGAGACAAAATTTTCGGACCCACCGAGACAAACAACCTGCTTTCCAGAAACTTGGCACCATTTTCGGTCACACCGAAAATTAGTACTCGGTTCCACCGAGGTGTTCTCAGCTGGCCAGAAAAACGAATCGGTGCTACCGATTCTTTTGCATCGGTTCTACCCAGATTCATGTGGCGGACGACAAAACCTAAAAAATTGATCGTTCGCTATTCTACTGGAAATTCTAGAGGATAGGGAGGATTGCAATCCGTGGTTTATCGATAAGATTAACTCCAATGCACAAGAAATAGACGGGGAGCGCAAGGAGGGACGGATCCATACCCTAGCTTGGTGACGGATTCGCTACGGCGACGACGGCGGCGAAGATTCCGTCGGCGGCGGTGATTCCCAACGGCGGAGACGCACGGGGAGGCAAGGGCGATGACTAGGGGTCCGGAGCGGCAGCTTAGGGTTGGAGGAAAACGGGCTTTTGAGATTGAATTTCAAAAGTCGTGTCCGCCAGAATATATACCCTTTGCTGTCGGTGACACCGGTTCGAAATTTTCGGTGTCACCGAGTTTCTCAACTGTCAGCTGACAGGGAAACTCGGTGTAACCGAGAATAAGGAATCGGTGTTACCGAGATTGAAAATCCAGATCAACCCTAGGCATTCGGTGAGACCAAGATTTTGGTTGGTTCCACCGAGATGCACTTGGGAGGTTTTAATGGTCAGTCCTTTGTCGATGCTGAACTCCGAGTGCTCCTCACACAGATGGATCGAAAAGTACTTGTTCAAATTTTGTGATGCAGCAAGAATGGAATATGAGGTGAGAAAGCATAGATAGCTAGAGAGTGGTCCTAGGCATTCTTGTCCATCCAATTGGCAAAAGAGAAAACAAACGCCAAATAGCAACAATTAGATGTCCTCGAATGGATAAATAAATGCAGACCAACATGCTCACACAATAAGATGTCAAATGAAATCATGGCAAACATGCACAAACATTCTAGCATCTATCAAGCATTTTGGCGATGACGGAGTCATCTATATATGAGTATATTGACTTAGGAGCCAAGTAAGAATACTTGATCATAGGTCATACTCATCGTTTAAGCACAAGTGGGGTTACTGTTGGAAATATGCCCTAGAGGCAATAATAAAATGGTTATTATTATATTTCCTTGTTCATGATAATTGTCTATTGTTCATGCTATAATTGTATTAATCGGAAACCGTAATACATGTGTGAATACATAGACCACACCATGTCCCTAGTGAGCCTCTAGTTGACTAGCTCGTTGATCAATAGATAGTCATGGTTTCCTGACCATGGACATTGGATGTCGTTGATAACGGGATCACATCATTAGGAGAATGATGTGATGCACAAGACCCAATCCTAAGCATAGCACAAGATCGTGTAGTTCGTCTGCTAGAGCTTTTCTAATGTAAAGTTTCATTTCCTTAGACCATGAGATTGTGCAACTCCCGGATACCGTAGGAATGCTTTGGGTGTATCAAACGTCACAACGTAACTGGGTGACTATAAAGGTACACTATAGGTATCTCCGAAAGTGTCTGTTGGGTTGGCACGAATCGAGACTGGGATGTGTCACTCCGTGTGACGGAGAGGTATCTCTGGGCCCACTCGGTAATACATCATCATAATGAGCTCAATGTGACTAATGAGTTAGTCATGTGATCATGTGTTACGGAACGAGTAAAGAGACTTGCCGGTAACGAGATTGAACAAGGTATAGGGATACCGACGATCGAATCTCGGGCAAGTAACATACCGATGGACAAAGGGAATTGTATACGGGATTAATTGAATCCCCGACATCATGGTTCATCCGATGAGATCATCGTGGAACATGTGGGAGCCAATATGGGTATCCAGATCCCGCTATTGGTTATTGGTCGGAGAGGTGTCTCGGTCATGTCTGCATGGTTCCCGAACCCGTATGGTCTACACACTTAAGGTTCGGTGACGCTAGAGTTGTAATGGGAATTGTATGTGGTTACCGAAAGTTGTTCGGAGTCCCGGATGAGATCCCGGATGTCACGAGGAGTTCCGGAATGGTCCAGAGGTAAAGATTTATATATGGGAAGTCCTATTTTGGCCACCGGAAAATGTTCGGGATTTTTCGGTACTGTACCGGGAAGGTTCTAGAAGGTTCCGGAGTGGGGCCCACCTACATGGGGGGGCCCACATGAACGTGGGTAGTGGGGGCAAGGCCCTACACCCCTGGTCAAGGCGCACCAGGATCCCTCCTTAGAAGGAATAAGATCATATCCCGAAGGGATAAGATCAAGATCCTTAAAAAGGGGGGATAACAATCGGTGGGGAAGGGAAAGGATGGGATTTCTTTCCTCCCTCCTTTGCCAACGCCCCAATGGACTTGGAGGGCAAGAAACCAGCCCCTCCACCCCTATATATAGTGGGGAGGCGCATGGGAGCTGCATCCCTTGCCCCTGGCGCAGCCCTCCCTCCTCTTACACCTCCTCCTCCTCCGTAGTGCTTAGCGAAGCTCTGCCGGAGAACCACGAGCTCCACCGCCACCACGCCGTCATGCTGCCGGAGCTCTCCCTCAACTTCTCCTCCCCCCTTGCTGGATCAAGAAGGAGGAGACGTCCCCGGGCTGTACGTGTGTTGAACGCGGAGGCGCCATGCGTTCGGCGCTTGGATCGGATCTTCCGCGATTTGAATCGCCGCGAGTACGACTCCATCAACCGCGTTCTTTGCAACGCTTCCGCTTAGCGATATTCAAGGGTATGAAGATGCACTCCCTCTCTCTCATTGCTAGCATCTCCTAGATTGATCTTGGTGACACATAGGAAAATTTTGAATTATTACTACGTTCCCCAAGAGTTACCACTTTTACATAAAGCATTTAATGTTGTCACATACTATGAGATGCTTTGACTCAAGTCTTAGAGTAAAGCTCCCCCTTGATGTGACATCCCCCCATAGGAGGGATAAACTAACCTTGGGTTTTGTCGATGAAGACTTCATGTTGATGAGGTAGTGGTGGATGCTCAAGGTTGATGAAGATCACCATGAGTTGGGAGCATCCTTGTTGTTTCCTTACTCTTCTCACCTACATGGGTTAGTCCCAACACACAAGAGACAAATACAAGGATATCTATGGACATGGAGTGCAAAGCCTACATGATGATGTCCATGGATTTGTTGATTACCTTGTCCCTTGCTTACCTTTGAGGGAATGTGTGACTCCTTGAACGATTGCATAGAGTTCATGTTGATTGCAAATAGTTCTTGCCAATAATGAATGTGAGTGAATTTGATTGGCAGAGTCACCCCTAAAGAACTTTCTAGTTCTTCTTCTTGGGGACCCACATCAACTTGATGGGGATCCTTGGTGTTGAAGTAGCCCTTGTAGAAGTTGAGCTTGAAGTAGCCTTGGGAACCCACTCCACCAAAGCTTCAGACTCATCTTCATATGAGTCAATGTCCTCTTGAAGCTTGTTCTTGCCCTTGAGCTTGTGGTCTTGTGGTGGAAGGTCATCTTGAGTGTTTATTCCCTTGGGAGGAGTATTTTTATACTTCTCCTTTTGAGAAACAAACTTGGGCTTGGGGTATTGACCTTCTCCCCATTCAACTCCATTAGCGTTGAAGTAGTCAATGCCATGGTTCTTCCGGTATCCTCCGTGCTTGCGTACAATTTCCTCAAATTGCTTACACCCGGCAAGACTCTTGTAGATACCTTTATCTATAATTCCTTTCAATAAAGCATTTTCTTGCTCAAGTGTAACTTGGCTAAGAGAATCATCATTAGTGGAATCAATAGAACTACTAGAAGCAACATCATTAGGTTTAGCATTTTTATTGTTGCCACTAGATGAAGAACCTTTCTTGCCTTTGTTACTAGTTTGCTTAGACTTAACTTGAGGCATGGATGTAGACAAGAGTAATCGTTTGGCTAGATAAGATGAAGTCTTCTTTCGGAGATCGTCATTGATAGCTTTAAGAAACTCATGCTCTTGCTCCAAGGTGAGCTTCTCGAAGCGTAGCTTCTCATGAGTTCTTACAAGATCTCTATGATCTTCGAGAGTAGATTCATGAGCTAACTTAAGAGTGTTTAATTCTTTAGTTAGTTGTTCTATTTTCATCTTATCATCATCAAATGACTTATCTTGCCTAGCATGAGAATTATTAAGTTCATTTTGACTAACATTACTAGTATTATCAAAGTGCAAGTCATCATCACAAAGCAAATCATCTTCATCACTATCGAAATCAAGATACTCGGGGTGTGATTCCTTGTGGCCTTTAGCCATGAAGCAACTTCCACTCCCTTCATTTGGTGAATCAAATAGATCATAGGAGTTGGTAGTCACTAGTGCAAGTCCGGCAACACCTTCATCTTGACTATAGTCGGAGTTGGAGTGATAGCTTCTCTCGGAGTTGTTGTCGGAGTCGGAGCCGGAAACCCATTCACCAACATGAGCTTGATGTCTTCTTCTTGTGTAGCTCTTGGTGTACTTGTCCTTCTTCTCCGAATCCCTACTTCTCCTTGAGGGTCTTCGTTCATAACGATCATCTCTACTCCTTCTCTCTCTTTGAGGTGATTCATTCCTTGAGCTTCGACTTCTAGGTGACTCTTCTCTTCGTTTGTAGGGAGCCGTGCACTCATTGGAGTAGTGTCCGGGCTTCCCACAATTGTAGCAATTGCGGTCACGACTTGACGAATGCTTCTCTTCATATCTTGAGTTGGAGCTTCGTTCTTTGCCTCTATTCTTGTAGAACTTGTTGAATTTCTTGATCATGAGGCTTATCTCTTCATTGGTGACAAGGTTGTCGCTTGAAGTTGCGGGAGCATCACTTGTGGCTTTGTAAGCACCGCTAGACTTGTTGTGAAGCTCTTCTTTGTCTTTAAGTGTCATCTCATGAGCAACAATCCTTCCAATGACTTCCGTAGGCTTGAGATCTTTGTAGTTGGGCATCATTTGGATCAATGTGCACACGGTGTCATATCTCTCATCCAAAGCTCTAAGTATCTTCTTGATGATGAATTTGTCGGTCATTTCTTCGCTTCCTAAGCCGGCAATCTCATTGGTGATGAGAGCTAGCCTAGAGTACATCTCCGCGACTCCTTCACCATCCTTCATCTTGAACTTGTCAAGCTGACTTTGAAGAACATCCAACTTGGATTCTCTCACGGACCTGGTTCCTTCGTGCATATCAACCAAAGTATCCCAAATCTCTTTTGCATTCTCAAGACGGCTGATTTTGTTGAATTCTTCGGGGCATAGGCAGTTGAAGAGAATGTCGCATGCTTGAGCGTTGTATTGCAATATTTTCAATTCATCCGCGGTCGCTTCACGATCCGGTTCCTTTCCATCACCAAAGAATTCACCTTGCAAGGCAACACGAACAACAGCCCATACGGCGGGGTTATGACCAAGAATATGCATTTTCATTTTGTGCTTCCAACTAGCAAAATTAGTGCCATCAAAGTACGAACCTCTACGGTGATAATTTCCCTCACTAGACGCCATACTCTCCTAGGTTGTGAGACCAATGCAATGGTGACCAAAGCTCTGATACCACTTGTAGGACCAAAAGTATGTTTAGAGGGGGGGTGATTAGACTACTTGACCAATAAAAATCTACTTTTTCCCAATTTTAAGTGTTGGCAGATTTTAGCATTCATAGCAAGTCAAGCACACCCTACACATGCATGTCTAAGAGTATAGCAGCGGAAAGTAACAACAAGCATGAGTAGTAAAGGAAGGGTAGGAGGATCAAACGCAATTTGTAGACACGAAGATTTTTCCCGTGGTTCCGATAGGTGGTGCTATCGTACGTCCACGTTTATGGAGTCTTCAACCCACGGAGGGTAACGGTCGTGAGAGTCCATGGAGGGCTCCACCCATAAGGGTCCACGAAGTAGCAACCTTGACTATTCCATAACGGCTTCCGTCCACGAAGGACTAGCCTCACTATGGGTAGATCTTCACGAAGAAGGCGATCTCCTTGCCCTTACAAACTTCTTGGTTCAACTCCACAACACGAAGTAGGAGGCTCCCAAGAGACACCTAACCAATCTAGGAGGCACCACCCTCCAAAAGGTAATAGGCTCGGCAATGTCGATGAACTCCTTGCTCTTGTGCTTCAAGATGATAGACTCCTCAACACACAATCACTCTCTCACAGATTTGGCTATGGTGGAAGAGATTGATTTGGTGGAAAGCTACTTGGGGAGGCTAGAGATCAAGATTCATATGGATGGAGTGGAAAGGCTTGATCTCAACACAAGGGTAGGTGGCTCTCTCTCAGAAAATTGGATGGGGCAAGTATGGAATAGTTCTGAGTGCTTCTCTTTCGAGTGGGTGGTGGTGAAGGGGTATATATAGGCATCCCCAAAAATCCAACCGTTACACCTTAAGTGACCAACTCGGTGACACCGATGTGTGAATCTCGGTGGTACCGAAGTGACCAAAAGGTGACAACTTTTGAATCTCGGTGAGACCAATATATAATACTCGGTGGTACCGATTAGGTGACCAATGGTCAGATTGCGCAACTCGGTGACGCCGATCCAGAAAACTCGGTGGTACCGATTTTATGAATCGAGGTAATAGAAAGTTGGCAACCCAAACTCGGTGGCACCGAAGTGGAATCGGTTGCACCGACTGGCTAGTGTTTAGCATGGGTTTGTCTGAGTTTGGGAATCGGTGGCACCGAGTGGAAAGTGTTGGTTGCACCGATTTTGGATATTTGACTTTGGACAGACTTTTGTGGAAGAGCTTGTGGGTGTTTTGGTGACTATCACTTGTGCACGTATGAGCATTTTGTTCACCAACAGTACCTTACCCCCTTTTAATAGTATTGGCTTTCCTATGGACTCAAAGTGATTTCTCACAAAGTAAAATGTAGAGTCCTCTTGCTTGAAGCTTTGCCAATCCATTTCCTTGCATCTTGGGGTATCTCCACAATCCTTTTGCCATCCCTATCATTGAACTTTTCCTGGAATATGCTTAGTGGAAACATTAGTTCAATAACATATATGTTGTTATTAATTACCAAAACCACCAAGGGAGCAAATGTGCTTTCGAACCGAATTCCCACAACACATACAATACATAAAAGAGCAAAAATACATGTAAGAAAAAAATAGGAAACATAAACCCACATCCAATTCCTTGTGCGCACCCTTGATATAACTTGCACTACAAAACAAGGCATCGACCATAGACTGTTTTGTAGAACTCCTATAGTCATCTAATACCACCACATAGGTTGACGAATCTAAGTTCAAGGGTGACAAGTTGACATCAAAAGTTAAAAATGACAAGTTGACATTCCTAAAATTCTTCCACCCATGCTAAAAGTTGATTTTGAAGATGCAGAGATTGCTGGGGTAGTTAAGAACCTTCTTCCTAGCTTTGTCATCATTGGGTACCTAAGTGCATTCACCTTCCACCAAACAAGAAGATCAAAAGTGCCAGTAATTTCCTCATTGTCACCCCTCTATGTAGTTTCTCAACTCACTCTTTGATATTCTTGTTGAAGTAAGGACTTGAAAGAGCATGACATGGCAGTGGGATCATAAGGATGCTACTAGACTTGGATGATCATACACACGCTCCATTTCCAGCCAGCTTATCGTGGGAAACAACTTGTCATACAAGGAGTCTAACTCTTTATGCAAAGTTGGTCGTCGTGATCTCAGTTTTATTATCTCCTCATCATAAATTTTCATAAGGCCCACTCTATGTACTTCATCTTGTAAGTGAGATCGAAGACAGTAGCAACCACCATGGAGTTGTTCTTTTCCTCCCAATATTTCTTGAACTTGTCCATCGGTACATCACCCATTGCCACTTGCCATGGATTGTCTCAATGCAATATTGATGCTGACAATATGTTGGTAGAAGATGTTTGACGTGGGATATGTTTGTCCCGAAAATCTAGTTGGCCCAGAGCCAAAGACTCAAGCAATGGTTTAGTAGGGCCAAACATCGTCCACTAATCATTTGTCGGCTCCCAGTGATAGTTTTCATCAGAAGCCACATAAGTGGTCAAGACTTTCCCTATATTTATGTGCGTTGTTAAACTGTTAATCTTCTTATAGGTTGAACTTCACATTGTTTGACAATCTTGGTGCAAATGTTCACAAACCTTGACACCCAATCTCTTGCAAGTGGCAACAAAATGGGTGGAGATGAGAAGGTGACTTTTTAAAGTATTTCACCGTCTCTCTTAAGCTCTATATTGAAGGTTCATGACATATTTCCCATTTTGCACCATCAAATTGATGATGTGCGTACTACAACAAACATGGAACTATTGGGCTTCGAACCTCACACATATCCAAAAATAGCACATATATGAGTAAAAAAATGCATGCAAGTCAAAATAGCACGCATTCAAGTAAAAACAACATGAATACGAGTAAAAATAGTAAGCATTCAAGTAAAAACAGCATGCATGCAAGTAAAACCAGTGGAAATTCAAGTAAAAACAACACACATGTGTCATGTCCATGCCTCTTCGGACGGCAAACTTTGCCCTCAAACTGTTGATCGCACCATCATTGTTTGATGCCTTGTCAACTATGATCATCGGCAATGACATGTCCTGAGTGAGGAAGATGGAACTCTATGAAAGCAAGCACACATGTTTGCATCCCCAATGCTCATCTTTTGAGTGCGTCAGCCACACATATGTAAGATATGGTGTCCACAAATCCGTAGTTAGACTAATAAAGTCCACATCCTTAAGGATAGATTTAAGCACCTCCTTTATTTTTGAAAACCCTCGTGCACTCGGCTCTTATTGCCTTCCTTCCAATGGGTTGATATTTGGATTCATGTGCTTCATGAGAATGTCGAACGACTCATGTTCAACCAATCTAAACGAGTCTCACGCCCATATATCACCATTGCAATAAGCTCCTTGATGATTGCATGATTATACTCAATGAATGGCATCATGGACCAATTGTTGTATCATTGGATTTGCTTCTGAAATAGAGTTGCCTGGATGCTTCCCAAGCTATCATATCCATGTAGTTCTGACACCTGTCCATAAGCCTTCCAATGTTTGAGATGTTGCCACCTTAGACATATGCATATAATTCGGGACAGTGCATGGAATTTTACCTTCAACACTCTTTATGGGTTTACTCTCTCATGGCTTGTGGCGGTTGGACAAATGGACACGTCACTCGTGTCTTTCAGATGGGACGAGAGCGATTGCAGGTGTCTCTTTCTCTTGCTAACGGTTTAGTGCTTTTCTTAAACTCCGGTGGATTCCGTACGATCGGAGGAAGAAGACGGCAATACTATTTTCGATGTAATTTAAAAAAAAAATTGTGGGGGGGGGGGGGGGGGGGGGGGTGGGTTGTTTTATGTCTTGTTGTCTTTCCATTGTACTAGTACATGATATTAATTTTTCTTCATAATATTCAGATATAAGACGTTCTTTTGGGTGTCTTTTCTCAGTTTTTTTTTATGAAAATGGCTGTGCCAAAAAAAATACTGAATCGGTAAATGATCATAAATTTAATGTATGTGTGTGTGTGTTTGTGTGTTTTCTTTTGCATGTTGGCCCGGGCTCAGGTTCTACTTTTGCCGAGTTTACTGGTTTTGTAATAAGTACGGGTCATGCATTTTAGTTGGTGCAGAGACAGGTAAGAGAATGTATGGCCGCGATCGGCAAATCCAGCCTCCCAAAAGCCCACGGACGAGCTCCGATGCGTCCGCGGACGGTGACCGGGCATATCTTAAATTTTGCAATTTGCAATCACATACCCTATTTTTAAAACATCAGTTACATGCGAGGACATGCACATCGATCAACAGGTCTTTGTTGGGCCGGTGGGACACCGAATAAACATTCCGTACTTAAGATTTTCACATCTGTATTGATCTGACGGGTTTCGGATGTTTTTAGATCCACTTCACCGCCTTACGAGCGAATCGATCGGATTAAATAGCCCGGTCGTGTCCTCAAGCCATAAGCTTCGGTCATCATTATACCCTTTGTGAAGCATATGTACTGTGACTACGAATCTTATCTGCTCTGCTTAATAGAGAAGATTCGTAGTCACAGTCTATCTCCTTCACAAATGGAACATTGATGTTTGCATGGCTTATTTTGAATCACAAAATAAAAATCTATGTCATTATAGTAGGCCATCAATGTATACGAATGAGATGAACTTGACACTTGATGATCAATCATCAGTTGATGAAATGCAATCTAGTGTCAAGTTACCTCATTCATACAGTGAGAATTGATCCACCTATGCAATTAACAGAGAAGCCGGTCTGCCTTCGGCTAGCGCGACAAGGTGTGACTAAAATTTGAGTCGACTAGCTCCCGGGCTGCAATGGTCTTCTCGCCAAGTCGCTGGCAAGTGGGACCGTGTGGGCTGCCCGGGCATGACCGGGCACCCTCATATCGTCCCTAGATTTGAGACGGGTTTGAGGTACGCCGGTCAATCCGGGCATTTAGGATGGAAACGAGGGGTTTGGCTGGGACAGCTTATTTTGACCGGACACTGATTGAACGGACGTTTGGACGTTTGAGAAAGAAGTAGGGGGTCCGGCTGTAGATGCTCTGATCATAAACATTCATTCTGTATTAAAAATCGTGGTCGTGGACGGACTAGAGGTACACGAGCAGATGCGAAAATAAAAAGGTTGACCTTTCAGTAGTCACGAGCGCGGCCGCATCGGTGATTCTCCAGTTGATTATCATATATGGGCACGGACATTTTGGTTTGCACTCGTGGTTGATCATCATTGTAGCTCGTAAATGGCACACAGGCATATATGCACAGACTTAAAAATTCAACAGTGTGCTCTAGTACAAACTTGGCCACGTGAGCGATAAATCAAGGTAAAGCAAGTGAGAGAGACACGCGCAAAGTTGATTAGTTATGGGTTGCGGCGGCATCGGCGAGGGCGAGCGCGATGGAGCAGAGCTTGCCGAGGTCGGTGATCCTGCGGATGATGGTTGGGTCGGCGCCGCCCTCCATCATGTGGCACCCGTCCATGCACGTCTCGCCGTCCGCCCTCGCCGCCTTCACCCACCTCTTCACGCGGGCCACGTCCCTATGCTCCACGATCGCCGCCCTGGACTTCTGCAGCGCCGCCACCGCCGTCTGGAACTTCCCCACGCACTTCTCCAGGCACCCCAGCGGCATCCCGCCGGCGAGCTTCTCCAGCCTCTCGATGAACGCCAGCGCCGCGGCGCCGCTCGTCGTGGCCTGGGTCACCGCCAGCTCCGCCAGCACCGGCAGGGGCACGGGCGCCGGCGGAACCCCCGGCGCCTTCGCTAGGGCGTCCGTGCAGTACGACGCATGCTTCGTGTACAGTTTGCACGCCTCGTCGACGGTGACTGCTGGGGCGTTGGCCCGGACGGTGTGCGACACGGCGAGAACGACGGCGACGAGGAGGAGGTGACGGGTTGAAGCGGGCGCCATGTGATCGACCGTTGTCGCGTGTCGTGTGGAATCAAGGAAAGGAATTCCTTTCCCGTCGAGCATTCGATGGAGGTGTTGTTATAAAGCGTACGTGAGGCCGTTGCATGCATGGGAAGGCGAGCGTACGGAGAGAAGCCACGTCATCCGGTCAACGGACGGTCTAAGCTTTGACCTGGTAAATATAGCTTGACGCACGTGCTGGCCAATAATCTGTTGCATATATAGCAACGTACGTGAGATTCCGGGGACAGATGTCGCCAGGAACCATTGGGTATTTCCCCGTACATGCTGGGGCTGTAAGACTAAAATGCACATAACACCAAACACCAAGCTGCATAGGCCAACTTCAACGCATGACCCCAAACAGACGTCCGTTTTGTCCGGATTTCGTCCGTTTAGGGTGGGAATAGGGTCGTGTCCGCCCGGATTTATGGATGCGTGGCCGGTCGTTCAACGTGCGGCCGCATCTTCGACCGCATCTCGTCCGCGCGGTCCAAAAACGTTTGAGAATAAAGGTTGTTGGCCGCGGCCGCGGTTCACACTAGTTCACGCCGGCCGGCACACAGCCGGTGGCCTAGATAATACCCACCTTACAGTCTCACGTCGGCAACAGAGCCACCGGCCGGCACAGAAGCCAGCCTTCAAAAAGGACATGTTTGACGCCGGCAAAAGAACCACCGGCCGGCACAGAAGCCAGCCTTCAAAAAGGACATGTTGGACGCCGGCAACAAAGCGAGCGACCGGCACGGGAGCCGGCCCTCAAAATGAACAAGTTTTTGATTCCAACAACAAAGCCAGCGGCCGGCACATCAGCCAACCTTCAAAATGAACGGGCGTCGACCACGGCCCGAGGTCTCCCTAGTTCAGGCCGTCACGGGCGAACATCTCCTTCTGCCGATTCGCGAACCAAGCATTCCTCTCCGGCGACATGTTGGTCTTGTCCACGCTCATGAACGCAAGTGCCACCTCTTTAGCTTTGGTGTCCGCCATGGTGGCTTCGATCTCGAGCTTCTTGAGTTGAGCGGCCTCCTCGATGTCAAGCTTCCTCCTCTTCGTTGCCTTCTCCATGTCAAGCTTCCTCCTCTCTGCGGCCTCCTCCAAGGCAAGCTTCTTCGTTTGGAGCTCTAGATATATCTTCATTTGCTCCTCATTTCCTTTGCTCCTCATCTCGTCCCTCACTTCCTTTTGGCTCATCATGTTCTCCAAAGTGCCTTGCAAGGCAATGGAAGACACATCACGCCTCTCGTCGGCCTTCGAGTTTGTCTTGCCCCTCGGCCTCTTGAGCAAGTCTCCCTCATCAGCCACAATCTTTGATGAGCACCCAACAATGCGTGAGAGTGAACGGCTTGTTCTTGTGCCGGGCCTTGAAGGCTTCCAAAGATTGAAATGCCTACACAACATGTATGCTAATGAAAAGCAATCCCAACATAAATGGACACAAATGAAAAGGCAAGAGGTTCATACCAAGTCACCAATGCCAAGGCCACTCACGGGACAGGCTTGGACGCTCTCAAGTGCGGCACAATACTTGTTGCACTCCTGTTGAATGAACCCCCATCTCTTTTGGATTGAGTTGACGTTGCGAGTACTCTCAAATTGGTAGGGGCAAACTTCCTTCGCTCATGGAAGGTTTTGTGAACCCTCCCACAAAAGATGGCACTTTTTGCTCGGCACCTGTTATTTGATCTTCCCCTATCTCAATCCAACTCTCGCAAAGCAATGTGTCCTCTTTTTGGGTGTATGATCCCGTGCAAATGCTTTGCTTCCTCTTTTGTGCCTCGTCCCTTTGGTGAGCTCATCGATAAACACCAATGGCTTTTGCGAAATGTCGAGCTCTTCCTCCTCATCTTCACAATACAAGTCAACATCTTCATGCCATGAGTTGCCATGGTCATCCTCCTCTTCATCCTGGTCGGCGAAATCAGTGTCCTAATAGTGGCCGCGGCCGTCCTGGCTCTGGGTCTCTTCGGGATCGAAAGTCTGGCCTTGGCCGAGGTGCTGGAAGGCCTCGCCACGGCCCTCGAAGATGACGCTCTCCATGAATGCCGAGCAATCAAGGTCGTCTGCTGTGGGCGTTGGCTGTGCCATTCCATCGAACAGCTTGCGGGCGCCGGCGAAGTTTGCCGTCGAAAACGACCGGGGCTGCTTCCTTTGCGTCTCGTCGGACGTCTGGCCAGCACCACTGTACCCCGGCGTCACATTGAGGTCTATGACGCCCGCGGGCGTGGCTAGAGCGACCACGCTACCCTCTGACGACATGGTGAACCGTGTCTGCCCATGGTCGTAAGGCGGCGGACCGGGCGTGGTTGACGAGCTCGGCGACCTGTACTGAGGCGGATGACAGGCCGACGATCCCGTGCTCGCCGCGGCCATGGCAGCGACCGAGAGGATGGCCGGCGGTGGTCGTCCCAACCCTAGCATGAGGAGGGCGTGCGCCTTGGAGACGAGGGATTCCTTCTCTTCGATGTCGGCAAGGTGTCGCGCTTGACGTCGGGTGTCGGCCTGGACGACATAGGCCGTAGCCTCCTTCGTCTCATTCGCTTTTGTCCGGCAGCCCCTTCTCTTCGCCACTTCGGCGTCGAGGTTGGCGATCTCCTCCGGCATGCACTCGGATCGAGGCTTCTTGGGACCCTTGGGACCCTTCTTCTTCGCCGTGGGGCGTGCGGCCGCGGCCGCATCGCCGGGGTTCGTCGGGTCGCCGTCCATGAAGGAGGGAGGGGAGGGAGCGCGTGGGAAGGTTTGGACGAAATGGAGGGAAAGTGGAACGGGTGTGTCCCCAACAGGCAGGCCAGGGGAGGACAAGGGCGCACGTCCCGCCCGTCCGCGCGCTGTCCGTTTGGCCGCAAACGCGGACCAAACTTGGGGTGAGAATGGGTCGAAAGCGCACCGAAAACAGACAAATGTCCGTTTGCTCCCGCGCGTTGGGCTGCGGTTTGTGTCCGTTTACCCCCAAACGGATGCGAGTGGACGATTTGGGGTCTAACGTTGGGGTTGCCCTCATCTAAGCAACGTACAAAAGCTCCCGGCCTAAACTAACCAGATTTGCTTCGTACTCTCCTCGTCCTAAAATAAGTGTCGCTGATTTAGTACAGCAAGTATCCAACAAAGATGCCCACACACACTTGAAAGATCTCATTCACGCTAACTAGTGCGGAAGAAGCTAGTTTGGCTCTACGTTGCGCCCTCATGTATATTCGGTTTTCTTTCCACTTAACCATGCTAAAATTGAACCGACCGAAATAAGTTCAGTTAGCAGAGATGGAAACCGATTTTTTCCTGTATGAGCATTACAAACCATTTTATTTTTTATTTTTCGGGTTTGATGTCGGTTCGGCCTACTTCATCAGGCTTAAAACCCACCTGAACGGTAAGGCTCACTAATGCATCTCCTTTCAAGCAACGTGGGAGCAGGGTTTTTGTTTTGGGGGGGGGGGGGGGGGGGGGGGGGAGGTATGGTCATTGATCAGGCTGGATCATGGTTATCCAGAGCACATAAGTTTAAACCTTCAACAGGACTGGACAAGAACGAAATAGTTGTTTTCGTACAAGTACGTCCAATACTAGTTAGCTCATGACTAACACGGTTTCTTTCATCGATAATTACTCGAATTCGGAAATAAGAACTCGGGCTTGCCTCTTCAGAGGGACCAAAAGCTCAGGTTTCCTTCCATAACCCCAGCCAGCTAGGGCAAACTCCCCCACCCCCCTCCCCCTCCCCTCCCAGAACTTCACCGACGAGCCCGTGGATTCGCCTCTCATTTTCTTGCCATTCCGGCGGCCGATGGTGGGGAGGAGAATCCCAGTGCCTCCGCTTGGTTATTAGTTTTGGTTAGGATTTTTTAGCCCTCGGTGTGGCGCTTGGGCAGATGCACTTGTTCTTTTAGTTTATCTTCTGGACTTCAATCCTCCTCGAGCTCGTCCGTTTGGACGTAGTCAACAGAGCTCCAACAAAGATTCATGTCGTGTCCTTAGGGTGGAGAGGTTAGGGTTTCTCGTCATGTGACGAGATTTAGTGTTAGTTGATTCAGAACTGTGCAAGGGTTTAACGGCAAGGACTACGGCTCCAGGACGCTAGTCCTTAGGGGCACGTACATGAAGACTTTTCGGCTGTCATCGATAAGGTCAAGCCGGCTCTGGTAGGGGAGCAACGACATTGGTTCGTTGGCGGCTTGTTCTGACGGCAGTAGTGGTCGTTCGGTGATCTCGAAATTTTGATGTAATTTTTATTATATTTGAAATGCTTTGTACTTCTCATGAACTTTTATAATAAATATGTTCCTTTTCGCAAAAAATAGCTCGAAGCTACACCTCCTATCACCACGGATGATGGCCTTAATCTCCTGGACTATAGCAGCGTGAGAAGAGTGGTTGACAGCCGGCTCCGTGATCATGGCCGAGGCCTCCGAGCTGTCCGTCTCGAGAATGAAAGGTAGGTCGCTCCACTCCATGGCAAGAGCGGCTCCTTGGTTGCATGCTTCAAGTTCAGTTACTAGGGCGTTCTCGCATGAGACCAGATGACGACATGACGAGTAGATGTGGCTGTTCGCGTCTGTCAGCACCATCCCAATGCCTTCGTTTCCTACTTGTTGTTTCGGAAAGGAGCCATCCACATCGAGTTTGCTAGCAGGCGGTGGTTCCCATCTTTCCGGATGCCTAGGCGAGGCACCGGTGATGCGGTAGGAGTTCCGCAGATGTAAGAGGGAAAACACTTTCATTCAGCCGGCTGATGCAAACGCGAGCATCCGCTGCTTGCGTAGCCGTCCGATCAATTCTGATCGAGCGCTCGCGCTGACCACAAATCAGTCCCGCGCAGTCTGTTTTTTTTTTTCCTGCAATAAGGGTCTTGTTTCAGTAGATTTATGCAACACATGGCTAGTTTCAGAAAGAGAAAAACGATTTGGTGATGAAGATTTTTTTTCTGCAACTGCGGTCTTGTTTCAAAAGGTTTTTGCAACATATCTTTTTGTTTCGGAAAGAAAAAAATGTTAAAAAACGATTCGGTGGTGAAGGTATTTTTTCTGCAACAGCCTTGTTTTAGAATCATAGCCCGAGTTGCAGCGCCGGAGGAGCGCGCGACGTTAGAGAGTGAGTGGTCAGACATTGTGCAACATGAGGCATGTTTCAGAAACATAGCTCCGGTTGCAGAAAATGTGAAAGGAGCGACGGGCGTGAGAGGTCGTCACCGTCGTGAGAAGTTTTTACAACAAGACCTATATTGCAGAAGTTTCCGCAACACCAGCTTTGTTGCAATGGTGGAAGACGTAGCTCGTCCGCACGATGATGCCATATCGGACGGCTCGTAACCGGGCCGATCTTTTGAAAAGACAACCGGCGAACGCGTAGCACTGCCCATGCAAGAGCCACCATATTCCCTTTTACCATGTCACCCGTTGCATGTTGTTATTTTATTTTTATTTTTGACAAGGGAAATATATTAATATCGCGAAGATACCAATTACACCCAGCCTCTACAACAACTCAATGTTTTTACGACATTACGGATGCACATAGGCAAAAGACAATACGAAGAAGAAGAAAAAAAGATCCCACTACAGTGATCAATTCTTTGTAGCTGCTACACGAACCACCTAGACAACACCCGAAGTCCAAAACTCTCCAATAGTGACACCTCGAAAAAACAAATAGTGCACAAGCACCGTCATCGCCCAATCCTAGATTTTAGGTTTTCACCCAGAGAAGATCCATGCTCTCAAAACAATGCCTTCAACAAGGTCACTGTTAGGAATAACCAATTAAGGACGGGCTTTGGGTTTTCACCCTGAAAGCCACGACTCTCTACTCCGCCTGTGTTGCCGCCCCCACTTGCCGATATCGCTGCTACGAGTCACAAATCACCAAACAAACTTATTTCAACTCCAGACTTTTTGTGTGTTCAGTATGCACCATTCGAAGCCACGTCATCAATTTTCAACCCTTTCTGACTTTATTTCCTATTTTTCATGCATTTACTGATTTTTTTGAGCTAAATGACCCTAAAATTGAAAAGCTCTACAAATGAACTCTGAAAAGGTTGAAAGTTGGCATGGTAACATCATTTCACCCACATAGCATGTGCTAAAAAGTTGAGAGGGTTACGGCAAAAACTGGATCCACTTCGTGCACAAAATGGACAATCTCTTTCGAAGTATCAGGGTTTGAGACGAAAACATGTCTGTTACAAAGGCATTTCATTTTTTTAAACTTATTTCAACTCCAGACTTTTTGTGTGTTCAGTATGCACCATTCGAAGCCACGTCATCAATTTTCAACCCTTTCTGACTTCATTTGCTATTTTTCATGCATTTATTGATTTTTTTGAGCTAAATGACCCTAAAAATGAAAAGCACTACAAATGAACTCTGAAAAGGTTGAAAGTTGGCATGGTATCATCATTTCACCCACATAGCATGTGCTAAAAAGTTGAGAGGGTTACGGCAAAAACTGGATGCACTTCGTGTACAAAATGGACAATCTCTTTCGAAGTATCAGGGTTTCAGACGAAAACTCGTCTGTTACAAAGGCATTTCATTTTTTTAAACTTATTTCAACTCCAGACTTTTTGTGTGTTCAGTATGCACCATTCGAAGCCACGTCATCAATTTTTAACCCTTTCTGACTTCATTTGCTATTTTTCATGCATTTACTTATTTTTTTGAGCTAAATGACCCTAAAATTGAAAAGCTCTACAAATGAACTCTGAAAAGGTTGAAAGTTGGCATGGTATCATCATTTCACCCACATAGCATGTGCTAAAAAGTTGAGTGGGTTACGGCAAAAACTGGATCCACTTCGTGTACAAAATGGACAATCTCTTTCGAAGTATCAGGGTTTCAGACGAAAACTCGTCTGTTACAAAGGAATTTCATTTTTTTAACTTATTTCAACTCCAGACTTTTTGTGTGTTCAGTATGCACCATTCGAAGCCACGTCATCAATTTTTAACCCTTTCTGACTTCATTTGCTATTTTTCATGCATTAACTGATTTTTTTGAGCTAAATGACCCTAAAATTGAAAAGCTCTACAAATGAACTCTGAAAAGGTTGAAACTTGGCATGGTATCATCATTTCACCCACATAGCATGTGCTAAAAAGTTGAGAGTGTTATGGAAAAAACTGGATCCACATCGTGTACAAAATGGACAATCTCTTTCGAAGTATCAGGGTTTCAGACGAAAACTCGTCTGTTACAAAGGCATTTCATTTTTTTAAACTTATTTCAACTCCAGACTTTTTGTGTGTTCAGTATGCAGCATTCGAAGCCACGTCATCAATTTTCAACCCTTTCTGACTTCATTTGCTATTTTTCATGCATTTACTGATTTTTTTGAGCTAAATGACCCTAAAATTGAAAAGCTCTACTAATAAACTCTGAAAAGGTTGAAAGTTGGCATGGTATCATCATTTCACCCACATAGCATGTGCTAACAAGTTGAGAGGGTTACGGCAAAAACTGGATGCACTTCGTGTACAAAATGGACAATCTCTTTCGAAGTATCAGGGTTTAAGACGAAAACTCGTCTGTTACAAAGGCATTTCATTTTTTTAAACTTATTTCAACTCCAAACTTTTTGTGTGTTCAGTATGCACCATTCGAAGCCACGTCATCAATTTTCAACCCTTTCTGACTTCATTTGCTATTTTTCATGCATTTACTGATTTTTTGAGCTAAATGACCCTAAAATTGAAAAGCTCTACAAATGAACTCTGAGAAGGTTGAAAGTTGGCATGGTATCATCATTTCACCCACATAGCATGTGCTAAAAAGTTGAGTGGGTTACGGCAAAAACTGGATCCACTTCGTGTACAAAATGGACAATCTCTTTCGAAGTATCAGGGTTTCAGACGAAAACTCGTCTGTTACAAAGGCATTTCATTTTTTTAAACTTATTTCAACTCCAGACTTTTTGTGTGTTCAGTATGCACCATTCGAAGCCACGTCATCAATTTTCAACCCTTTCTGACTTCATTTGCTATTTTTCATGCATTTACTGATTTTTTTGAGCTAAATGACCCTAAAATTGAAAAGCTCTACAAATGAACTCTAAAAAGGTTGAAAGTTGGCATGGTAACATCATTTCACCCACATAGCATGTGCTAAAAAGTTGAGTGGGTTACGGCAAAAACTGGATCCACTTTGTGTACAAAATGGACAATCTCTTTCGAAGTATCAGGGTTTCAGACGAAAACTCGTCTGTTACAAAGGCATTTCATTTTTTTAAACTTATTTCAACTCCAGACTTTTTGTGTGTTCAGTATGCACCATTCGAAGCCACGTCATCAATTTTCAACCCTTTCTAACTTCATTTGCAATTTTTCATGCATTTACTTATTTTTTTGAGCTAAATGACCCTAAAATTGAAAAGCTCTACAAATGAACTCTGAATAGGTTGAAAGTTGGCATGGTATCCTCATTTCACCCACATAGCATGTGCTAAAAAGTTGAGTGGGTTACGGCAAAAACTGGATCCACTTCGTGTACAAAATGGACAATCTCTTTCGAAGTATCAGGGTTTAAGACGAAAACTCGTGTGTTACAAAGGCATTTCATTTTTTTAAACTTATTTCAACTCCAGACTTTTTGTGTGTTTAGTATGCACCATTCGAAGCCACGTCATCAATTTTCAACCCTTTCTGACTTCATTTGCTATTTTTCATGCATTTACTGATTTTTTTTGAGCTAAATGACCCTAAAATTGAAAAGCTCTACAAATGAACTCTGAAAAGGTTGAAAGTTGGCATGTTATCATAATTTCACCCACATAGCATGTGCTAAAAAGTTGAGAGTGTTATGGCAAAAACTGGATCCACTTCGTGTACAAAATGGACAATCTCTTTCGAAGTATCAGGGTTTCAAACGAAAACTCGTCTGTTACAAAGGCATTTCATTTTTTAAACTTATTTCAACTCCAGACTTTTTGTGTGTTCAGTATGAACCATTCGAAGCCACGTCATCAATTTTCAACCCTTTCTGACTTCATTTGCTATTTTTCATGCATTTACTGATTTTTTTGAGCTAAATGACCCTAAAATTGAAAAGCTCTACAAATGAACTCTGAATAGGTTGAAAGTTGGCATGGTATCATCATTTCACCCACATAGCATGTGCTAAAAAGTTGAGTGGGTTACGGCAAAAACTGGATCCACTTCGTGTACAAAATGGACAATCTCTTTCGAAGTATCAGGGTTTCAGACGAAAACTCGTCTGTTACAAAGGCATTTCATTTTTTTAAACTTATTTCAACTCCAGACTTTTTGTGTGTTCAGTATGCACCATTCGAAGCCACGTCATCAATTTTCAACCCTTTCTGACTTTATTTGCTATTTTTCATGCATTTACTGATTTTTTTGAGCTAAATGACCCGAAAATTGAAAAGCTCTACAAATGAACTCTGAAAAGGTTGAAAGTTGGCATGGTATCATAATTTCACCCACATAGCATGTGCTAAAAAGTTGAGAGTGTTATGGCAAAAACTGGATCCACTTCGTGTACAAAATGAACAATCTCTTTCGAAGTATCAGGGTTTCAGACGAAAACTCGTCTGTTACAAAGGCATTTCATTTTTTTAAACTTATTTCAACTCCAGACTTTTTGTGTGTTCAGTATGCACCATTCGAAGCCACGTCATCAATTTTCAACCCTTTCTGACTTCATTTGCTATTTTTTATTCATTTACTGATTTTTTTGAGCTAAATGACCCTAAAATTGAAAAGCTCTACAAATGAACTCTGAGAAGGTTGAAAGTTGGCATGGTAACATCATTTCACCCACATAGCATGTGCTAAAAAGTTGAGTGGGTTACGGCAAAAACTGGATCCACTTCGTGTACAAAATGGACAATCTCTTTCGAAGTATCAGGGTTTCAGATGAAAACTCGTCTCTTACAAAGGCATTTCATTTTTTTAAACTTATTTCAACTCCAGACTTTTTGTGTGTTCAGTATGCACCATTCGAAGCCACGTCATCAATTTTCAACCCTTTCTGACTTCATTTGCTATTTTTCATGCATTTACTTATTTTTTTGAGCTAAATGACCCTAAAATTGAAAAGCTCTACAAATGAACTCTGAAAAGGTTGAAAGTTGGCATGGTAACATCATTTCACCCACATAGCATGTGCTAAAAAGTTGAGTGGGTTACGGCAAAAACTGGATCCACTTTGTGTACAAAATGGACAATCTCTTTCGAAGTATCAGGGTTTCAGACGAAAACTCGTCTGTTACAAAGGCATTTCATTTTTTTAAACTTATTTCAACTCCAGACTTTTTGTGTGTTCAGTATGCACCATTCGAAGCCACGTCATCAATTTTCGACCCGTTCTGACTTCATTTGCTATTTTTCATGCATTTACTTATTTTTTTGAGCTAAATGACCCTAAAATGGAAAAGCTCTACAAATGAACTCTGAGAAGGTTGAAAGTTGGCATGGTAACATCATTTCACCCACATAGCATGTGCTAAAAAGTTGAGTGGGTTACGGCAAAAACTGGATCCACTTCGTGTACAAAATGGACAATCTCTTTCGAAGTATCAGGGTTTCAGATGAAAACTCGTCTGTTACAAAGGCATTTCATTTTTTTAAACTTATTTCAACTCCAGACTTTTTGTGTGTTCAGTATGCACCATTCGAAGCAACGTCATCAATTTTCAACCCTTTCTGACTTCATTTGCTATTTTTCATGCATTTACTGATTTTTTTGAGCTAAATGACCCTAAAATTGAAAAGCTCTACAAATGAACTCTGAAAAGGTTGAAAGTTGGCATGGTAACATCATTTCACCCACATACCATGTGCTAAAAAGTTGAGTGGGTTACGGCAAAAACTGGATCCACTTTGTGTACAAAATGGACAATCTCTTTCGAAGTATCAGGGTTTCAGACGAAAACTCGTCTGTTACAAAGGCATTTCATTTTTTCAAACTTATTTCAACTCCAGACTTTTTGTGTGTTCAGTATGCACCATTCGAAGCCACGTCATCAATTTTCAACCCGTTCTGACTTCATTTGCTATTTTTCATGCATTTACTTATTTTTTTGAGCTAAATGACCCTAAAATTGAAAAGCTCTACAAATGAACTCTGAATAGGTTGAAAGTTGGCATGGTATCATCATTTCACCCACATAGCATGTGCTAAAAACTTGAGTGGGTTACGGCAAAAACTGGATCCACTTCGTGTACAAAATGGACAATCTCTTTCGAAGTATCAGGGTTTCAGACGAAAACTCGTCTGTTACAAAGGCATTTCATTTTTTTAAACTTATTTCAACTCCAGACTTTTTGTGTGTTCAGTATGCACCATTCGAAGCCACGTCATCAATTTTCAACCCTTTCTGACTTTATTTGCTATTTTTCATGCATTTACTGATTTTTTTGAGCTAAATGACCCGAAAATTGAAAAGCTCTACAAATGAACTCTGAGAAGGTTGAAAGTTGGCATGGTAACATCATTTCACCCACATAGCATGTGCTAAAAAGTTGAGTGGGTTACGGCAAAAACTGGATCCACTTTGTGTACAAAATGGACAATCTCTTTCGAAGTATCAGGGTTTCAGACGAAAACTCGTCTGTTACAAAGGCATTTCATTTTTTTAAACTTATTTCAACTCCAGACTTTTTGTGTGTTCAGTATGCACCATTCGAAGCCACGTCATCAATTTTCAACCCTTTCTAACTTCATTTGCAATTTTTCATGCATTTACTTATTTTTTTGAGCTAAATGACCCTAAAATTGAAAAGCTCTACAAATGAACTCTGAATAGGTTGAAAGTTGGCATGGTATCCTCATTTCACCCACATAGCATGTGCTAAAAAGTTGAGTGGGTTACGGCAAAAACTGGATCCACTTCGTGTACAAAATGGACAATCTCTTTCGAAGTATCAGGGTTTAAGACGAAAACTCGTGTGTTACAAAGGCATTTCATTTTTTTAAACTTATTTCAACTCCAGACTTTTTGTGTGTTTAGTATGCACCATTCGAAGCCACGTCATCAATTTTCAACCCTTTCTGACTTCATTTGCTATTTTTCATGCATTTACTGATTTTTTTTGAGCTAAATGACCCTAAAATTGAAAAGCTCTACAAATGAACTCTGAAAAGGTTGAAAGTTGGCATGTTATCATAATTTCACCCACATAGCATGTGCTAAAAAGTTGAGAGTGTTATGGCAAAAACTGGATCCACTTCGTGTACAAAATGGACAATCTCTTTCGAAGTATCAGGGTTTCAAACGAAAACTCGTCTGTTACAAAGGCATTTCATTTTTTAAACTTATTTCAACTCCAGACTTTTTGTGTGTTCAGTATGAACCATTCGAAGCCACGTCATCAATTTTCAACCCTTTCTGACTTCATTTGCTATTTTTCATGCATTTACTTATTTTTTTGAGCTAAATGACCCTAAAATTGAAAAGCTCTACAAATGAACTCTGAATAGGTTGAAAGTTGGCATGGTATCATCATTTCACCCACATAGCATGTGCTAAAAAGTTGAGTGGGTTACGGCAAAAACTGGATCCACTTCGTGTACAAAATGGACAATCTCTTTCGAAGTATCAGGGTTTCAGACGAAAACTCGTCTGTTACAAAGGCATTTCATTTTTTTAAACTTATTTCAACTCCAGACTTTTTGTGTGTTCAGTATGCACCATTCGAAGCCACGTCATCAATTTTCAACCCTTTCTGACTTTATTTGCTATTTTTCATGCATTTACTGATTTTTTTGAGCTAAATGACCCGAAAATTGAAAAGCTCTACAAATGAACTCTGAAAAGGTTGAAAGTTGGCATGGTATCATAATTTCACCCACATAGCATGTGCTAAAAAGTTGAGAGTGTTATGGCAAAAACTGGATCCACTTCGTGTACAAAATGAACAATCTCTTTCGAAGTATCAGGGTTTCAGACGAAAACTCGTCTGTTACAAAGGCATTTCATTTTTTTAAACTTATTTCAACTCCAGACTTTTTGTGTGTTCAGTATGCACCATTCGAAGCCACGTCATCAATTTTCAACCCTTTCTGACTTCATTTGCTATTTTTTATTCATTTACTGATTTTTTTGAGCTAAATGACCCTAAAATTGAAAAGCTCTACAAATGAACTCTGAGAAGGTTGAAAGTTGGCATGGTAACATCATTTCACCCACATAGCATGTGCTAAAAAGTTGAGTGGGTTACGGCAAAAACTGGATCCACTTCGTGTACAAAATGGACAATCTCTTTCGAAGTATCAGGGTTTCAGATGAAAACTCGTCTCTTACAAAGGCATTTCATTTTTTTAAACTTATTTCAACTCCAGACTTTTTGTGTGTTCAGTATGCACCATTCGAAGCCACGTCATCAATTTTCAACCCTTTCTGACTTCATTTGCTATTTTTCATGCATTTACTTATTTTTTTGAGCTAAATGACCCTAAAATTGAAAAGCTCTACAAATGAACTCTGAAAAGGTTGAAAGTTGGCATGGTAACATCATTTCACCCACATAGCATGTGCTAAAAAGTTGAGTGGGTTACGGCAAAAACTGGATCCACTTTGTGTACAAAATGGACAATCTCTTTCGAAGTATCAGGGTTTCAGACGAAAACTCGTCTGTTACAAAGGCATTTCATTTTTTTAAACTTATTTCAACTCCAGACTTTTTGTGTGTTCAGTATGCACCATTCGAAGCCACGTCATCAATTTTCGACCCGTTCTGACTTCATTTGCTATTTTTCATGCATTTACTTATTTTTTTGAGCTAAATGACCCTAAAATGGAAAAGCTCTACAAATGAACTCTGAGAAGGTTGAAAGTTGGCATGGTAACATCATTTCACCCACATAGCATGTGCTAAAAAGTTGAGTGGGTTACGGAAAAAAACTGGATCCACTTCGTGTACAAAATGGACAATCTCTTTCGAAGTATCAGGGTTTCAGATGAAAACTCGTCTGTTACAAAGGCATTTCATTTTTTTAAACTTATTTCAACTCCAGACTTTTTGTGTGTTCAGTATGCACCATTCGAAGCAACGTCATCAATTTTCAACCCTTTCTGACTTCATTTGCTATTTTTCATGCATTTACTGATTTTTTTGAGCTAAATGACCCTAAAATTGAAAAGCTCTACAAATGAACTCTGAAAAGGTTGAAAGTTGGCATGGTAACATCATTTCACCCACATACCATGTGCTAAAAAGTTGAGTGGGTTACGGCAAAAACTGGATCCACTTTGTGTACAAAATGGACAATCTCTTTCGAAGTATCAGGGTTTCAGACGAAAACTCGTCTGTTACAAAGGCATTTCATTTTTTCAAACTTATTTCAACTCCAGACTTTTTGTGTGTTCAGTATGCACCATTCGAAGCCACGTCATCAATTTTCAACCCGTTCTGACTTCATTTGCTATTTTTCATGCATTTACTTATTTTTTTTGAGCTAAATGACCCTAAAATTGAAAAGCTCTACAAATGAACTCTGAATAGGTTGAAAGTTGGCATGGTATCATCATTTCACCCACATAGCATGTGCTAAAAACTTGAGTGGGTTACGGCAAAAACTGGATCCACTTCGTGTACAAAATGGACAATCTCTTTCGAAGTATCAGGGTTTCAGACGAAAACTCGTCTGTTACAAAGGCATTTCATTTTTTTAAACTTATTTCAACTCCAGACTTTTTGTGTGTTCAGTATGCACCATTCGAAGCCACGTCATCAATTTTCAACCCTTTCTGACTTTATTTGCTATTTTTCATGCATTTACTGATTTTTTTGAGCTAAATGACCCGAAAATTGAAAAGCTCTACAAATGAACTCTGAAAAGGTTGAAAGTTGGCATGGTATCATCATTTCACCCACATAGCATGTGCTAAAAAGTTGAGAGTGTTATGGCAAAAACTGGATCCACTTCGTGTACAAAATGAACAATCTCTTTCGAAGTATCAGGGTTTCAGACGAAAACTCGTCTGTTACAAAGGCATTTCATTTTTTTAAACTTATTTCAACTCCAGACTTTTTGTGTGTTCAGTATGCACCATTCGAAGCCACGTCATCAATTTTCAACCCTTGCTGACTTCATTTGCTATTTTTCATGCATTTACTGATTTTTTTGAGCTAAATGACCCTAAAATTGAAAAGCTCTACAAATGAACTCTGAAAAGGTTGAAAGTTGGCATGGTAACATCATTTCACCCACATAGCATGTGCTAAAAAGTTGAGAGGGTTACGGCAAAAACTGGATCCACTTCGTGTACAAAATGGACAATCTCTTTCGAAGTATCAGGGTTTCAGACGAAAACTCGTTTGTTACAAAGGCATTTCATTTTTTTAAACTTATTTCAACTCCAGACTTTTTGTGTGTTCAGTATGCACCATTCGAAGCCACGTCATCAATTTTCAACCCTTTCTGACTTTATTTGCTATTTTTCATGCATTTACTGATTTTTTTGAGCTAAATGACCCGAAAATTGAAAAGCTCTACAAATGAACTCTGAAAAGGTTGAAAGTTGGCATGGTATCATAATTTCACCCACATAGCATGTGCTAAAAAGTTGAGAGTGTTATGGCAAAAACTGGATCCACTTCGTGTACAAAATGAACAATCTCTTTCGAAGTATCAGGGTTTCAGACGAAAACTCGTCTGTTACAAAGGCATTTCATTTTTTTAAACTTATTTCAACTCCAGACTTTTTGTGTGTTCAGTATGCACCATTCGAAGCCACGTCATCAATTTTCAACCCTTTCTGACTTCATTTGCTATTTTTTATTCATTTACTGATTTTTTTGAGCTAAATGACCCTAAAATTGAAAAGCTCTACAAATGAACTCTGAGAAGGTTGAAAGTTGGCATGGTATCATCATTTCACCCACATAGCATGTGCTAAAAAGTTGAGTTGGTTACGGCAAAAACTGGATCCACTTCGTGTACAAAATGGACAATCTCTTTCGAAGTATCAGGGTTACAAACGAAAACTCGTCTGTTACAAAGGCATTTCATTTTTTTAAACTTATTTCAACTCCAGACTTTTTGTGTGTTCAGTATGCAGCATTCGAAGCCACATCATCAATTTTCAACCCTTTCTGACTTCATTTGCTATTTTTCATGCATTTACTGATTTTTTTGAGCTAAATGACCCTAAAATTGAAAAGCTCTACAAATGAACTCTGAGAAGGTTGAAAGTTGGCATGGTAACATCATTTCACCCACATAGCATGTGCTAAAAAGTTGAGTGGGTTACGGCAAAAACTGGATCCACTTTGTGTACAAAATGGACAATCTCTTTCGAAGTATCAGGGTTTCAGACGAAAACTCGTCTGTTACAAAGGCATTTCATTTTTTTAAACTTATTTCAACTCCAAACTTTTTGTGTGTTCAGTATGCACCATTCGAAGCCACGTCATCAATTTTCGACCCTTTCTGACTTCATATGCTATTTTTCATGCATTTACTTATTTTTTTGAGCTAAATGACCCTAAAATTGAAAAGCTCTACAAATGAACTCTGAATAGGTTGAAAGTTGGCATGGTATCATCATTTCACCCACATAGCATGTGCTAAAAAGTTGAGTGGGTTACGGCAAAAACTGGATCCACTTCGTGTACAAAATGGACAATCTCTTTCGAAGTATCAGGGTTTCAGACGAAAACTCGTCTGTTACAAAGGCATTTCATTTTTTTAAACTTATTTCAACTCCAGACTTTTTGTGTGTTCAGTATGCACCATTCGAAGCCACGTCATCAATTTTCAACCCTTTCTGACTTTATTTGCTATTTTTCATGCATTTACTGATTTTTTTGAGCTAAATGACCCGAAAATTGAAAAGCTCTACAAATGAACTCTGAAAAGGTTGAAAGTTGGCATGGTATCATAATTTCACCCACATAGCATGTGCTAAAAAGTTGAGAGTGTTATGGCAAAAACTGGATCCACTTCGTGTACAAAATGAACAATCTCTTTCGAAGTATCAGGGTTTCAGACGAAAACTCGTCTGTTACAAAGGCATTTCATTTTTTTAAACTTATTTCAACTCCAGACTTTTTGTGTGTTCAGTATGCACCATTCGAAGCCACGTCATCAATTTTCAACCCTTTCTGACTTCATTTGCTATTTTTTATTCATTTACTGATTTTTTTGAGCTAAATGACCCTAAAATTGAAAAGCTCTACAAATGAACTCTGAGAAGGTTGAAAGTAGGCATGGTAACATCATTTCACCCACATATCATGTGCTAAAAAGTTGAGTGGGTTACGGCAAAAACTGGATCCACTTCGTGTACAAAATGGACAATCTCTTTCGAAGTATCAGGGTTTCAGATGAAAACTCGTCTGTTACAAAGGCATTTCATTTTTTTAAACTTATTTCAACTCCAGACTTTTTGTGTGTTCAGTATGCACCATTCGAAGCCACGTCATCAATTTTCAACCCTTTCTGACTTCATTTGCTATTTTTCATGCATTTACTGATTTTTTTGAGCTAAATGACCCTAAAATTGAAAAGCTCTACAAATGAACTCTGAAAAGGTTGAAAGTTGGCATGGTAACATCATTTCACCCACATAGCATGTGCTAAAAAGTTGAGTGGGTTACGGCAAAAACTGGATCCACTTTGTGTACAAAATGGACAATCTCTTTCGAAGTATCAGGGTTTCAGACGAAAACTCGTCTGTTACAAAGGCATTTCATTTTTTTAAACTTATTTCAACTCCAGACTTTTTGTGTGTTCAGTATGCACCATTCGAAGCCACGTCATCAATTTTCAACCCGTTCTGACTTCATTTGCTATTTTTCATGCATTTACTTATTTTTTTGAGCTAAATGACCCTAAAATTGAAAAGCTCTACAAATGAACTCTGAATAGGTTGAAAGTTGGCATGGTATCATCATTTCACCCACATAGCATGTGCTAAAAAGTTGAGTGGGTTACGGCAAAAACTGGATCCACTTCGTGTACAAAATGGACAATCTCTTTCGAAGTATCAGGGTTTCAGACGAAAACTCGTCTGTTACAAAGGCATTTCATTTTTTTAAACTTATTTCAACTCCAGACTTTTTGTGTGTTCAGTATGCACCATTCGAAGCCACGTCATCAAGTTTCAACCCTTTCTGACTTTATTTGCTATTTTTCATGCATTTACTGATTTTTTTGAGCTAAATGACCCGAAAATTGAAAAGCTCTACAAATGAACTCTGAAAAGGTTGAAAGTTGGCATGGTATCATCATTTCACCCACATAGCATGTGCTAAAAAGTTGAGAGTGTTATGGAAAAAACTGGATCCACTTCGTGTACAAAATGAACAATCTCTTTCGAAGTATCAGGGTTTCAGACGAAAACTCGTCTGTTACAAAGGCATTTCATTTTTTTAAACTTATTTCAACTCCAGACTTTTTGTGTGTTCAGTATGCACCATTCGAAGCCACGTCATCAATTTTCAACCCTTGCTGACTTCATTTGCTATTTTTCATGCATTTACTGATTTTTTTGAGCTAAATGACCCTAAAATTGAAAAGCTCTACAAATGAACTCTGAAAAGGTTGAAAGTTGGCATGGTAACATCATTTCACCCACATAGCATGTGCTAAAAAGTTGAGAGGGTTACGGCAAAAACTGGATCCACTTCGTGTACAAAATGGACAATCTCTTTCGAAGTATCAGGGTTTCAGACGAAAACTCGTTTGTTACAAAGGCATTTCATTTTTTTAAACTTATTTCAACTCCAGACTTTTTGTGTGTTCAGTATGCACCATTCGAAGCCACGTCATCAATTTTCAACCCTTTCTGACTTCATTTGCTATTTTTCATGCATTTACTTATTTTTTTGAGCTAAATGACCCTAAAATTGAAAAGCTCTACAAATGAACTCTGAAAAGGTTGAAAGTTGGCATGGTATCATCATTTCACCCACATAGCATGTGCTAAAAAGTTGAGTGGGTTACGGCAAAAACTGGATCCACTTCGTGTACAAAATGGACAATCTCTTTCGAAGTATCAGGGTTTCAGACGAAAACTCGTCTGTTACAAAGGCATTTCATTTTTTTAAACTTATTTCAACTCCAGACTTTTTGTGTGTTCAGTATGCACCATTCGAAGCCACGTCATCAATTTTCAACCCTTTCTGACTTCATTTGCTATTTTTCATGCATTTACTTATTTTTTTGAGCTAAATGACCCTAAAATTGAAAAGCACTACAAATGAACTCTGAAAAGGTTGAAAGTTGGCATGGTATCATCATTTCACCCACATAGCATGTGCTAAAAAGTTGAGTGGGTTACGGCAAAAACTGGATCCACTTCGTGTACAAAATGGACAATCTCTTTCGAAGTATCAGGGTTTCAGACGAAAACTCGTCTGTTACAAAGGCATTTCATTTTTTTAAACTTATTTCAACTCCAGACTTTTTGTGTGTTCAGTATGCACCATTCGAAGCCACGTCATCAATTTTCAACCCTTTCTGACTTCATTTGCTATTTTTCATGCATTTACTGATTTTTTTGAGCTAAATGACCCTAAAATTGAAAAGCTCTACAAATGAACTCTGAAAAGGTTGAAAGTTGGCATGGTATCATCATTTCACCCACATAGCATGTGCTAAAAAGTTAAGAGTGTTATGGCAAAAACTGGATCCACTTCGTGTACAAAATGGACAATCTCTTTCGAAGTATCAGGGTTTCAGACGAAAACTCGTCTGTTACAAAGGAATTTCATTTTTTTTAAACTTATTTCAACTCCAGACTTTTTGTGTGTTCAGTATGCACCATTCGAAGCCACGTCATCAATTTTCAACCCTTTCTGACTTCATTTGCTATATTTCATGCATTTACTTATTTTTTTGAGCTAAATGACCCTAAAATTGAAAAGCTCTACAAATGAACTCTGAAAAGGTTGAAAGTTGGCATGGTATCATCATTTCACCCACATAGCATGTGCTAAAAAGTTGAGTGGGTTACGGCAAAAACTGGATCCACTTCGTGTACAAAATGAACAATCTCTTTCGAAGTATCAGGGTTTCAGACGAAAACTCGTCTGTTACAAAGGAATTTCATTTTTTTTAAACTTATTTCAACTCCAGACTTTTTGTGTGTTCAGTGTGCACCATTCGAAGCCACGTCATCAATTTTCAACCCTTTCTGACTTCATTTGCTATTTTTCATGCATTTACTGATTTTTTTGAGCTAAATGACCCTAAAATGGAAAAGCTCTACAAATGAACTCTGAAAAGGTTGAAAGTTGGCATGGTATCATCATTTCACCCAGATAGCATGTGCTAACAAGTTGAGAGGGTTACGGCAAAAACTGGATGCACTTCGTGTACAAAATGGACAATCTCTTTCGAAGTATCAGGGTTTAAGACGAAAACTCGTCTGTTACAAAGGCATTTCATTTTTTTAAACTTATTTCAACTCCAGACTTTTTGTGTGTTCAGTATGCACCATTCGAAGCCACGTCATCAATTTTCAACCCTTTCTGACTTCATTTGCTATTTTTCATGCATTTACTGATTTTTTTGAGCTAAATGACCCAAAAATTGAAAAGCTCTACAAATGAACTCTAAATAGGTTGAAAGTTGGCATGGTATCATCATTTCACCCACATAGCATGTGCTAAAAAGTTGAGTGGGTTACGGCAAAAACTGGATCAATTCGTGTACAAATGGACAATCTCTTTCGAAGTATCAGGGTTTCAGACGAAAACTCGTCTGTTACAAAGGCATTTCATTTTTTTAAACTTATTTCAACTCCAGACTTTTTGTGTGTTCAATATGCACCATTCGAAGCCACGTCATCAATTTTCAACCCTTTCTGACTTCATTTGCTATTTTTCATTCATTTACTGATTTTTTTGAGCTAAATGACCCTAAAATGGAAAAGCTCTACAAATGAACTCTGAAAAGGTTGAAAGTTGGCATGGTATCATCATTTCACCCACATAGCATGTGCTAAAAAGTTGAGAGTGTGATGGCAAAAACTGGATCCACATCGTGTACAAAATGGACAATCTCTTTCGAAGTATCAGGGTTTCAGACGAAAACTCGTCTGTTACAAAGGCATTTCATTTTTTTAAACTTATTTCAACTCCAGACTTTTTGTGTGTTCAGTATGCAGCATTCGAAGCCACGTCATCAATTTTCAACCCTTTCTGACTTCATTTGCTATTTTTCACGCATTTACTGATTTTTTTGAGCTAAATGACCCTAAAATTGAAAAGCTCTACAAATGAACTCTGAGAAGGTTGAAAGTTGGCATGGTATCATCATTTCACCCACATAGCATGTGCTAAAAAGTTGAGTGGGTTACGGCAAAAACTGGATCCACTTCGTGTACAAAATGGACAATCTCTTTCGAAGTATCAGGGTTTCACACGAAAACTCGTCTGTTACAAAGGCATTTCATTTTTTTTAACTTATTTCAACTCCAGACTTTTTGTGTGTTCAGTATGCACCATTTGAAGCCACGTCATCAATTTTCAACCCTTTCTGACTTCATTTGCTATTTTTCATGCATTTACTGATTTTCTTGAGCTAAATGACCCTAAAATTGAAAAGCTCTACAAATGAACTCTGAAAAGGTTGAAAGTTCGCATGGTATCATCATTTCACCCACATAGCATGTGCTAAAAAGTTGAGAGGGTTATGGAAAAAACTGGATCCACTTCGTGTACAAAATGGACAATCTCTTTCGAAGTATCAGGGTTTCAGACGAAAACTCGTCTGTTATAAAGGCATTTCATTTTTTAAACTTATTTCAACTCCAGACTTTTTGTGTGTTCAGTATGCACCATTCGAAGCCACGTCATCAATTTTCAACCCTTTCTGACTTCATTTGCTATTTTTCATGCATTTACTGATTTTTTTGAGCTAAATGACCCTAAAATTGAAAAGCACTACAAATGAACTCTGAAAAGGTTGAAAGTTGGCATGGTATCATCATTTCACCCACATAGCATGTGCTAACAAGTTGAGAGGGTTTCGGCAAAAACTGGATGCACTTCGTGTACAAAATGGACAATCTCTTTCGAAGTATCAGGGTTTCAAACGAAAACTCGTCTGTTACAAAGGCATTTCATTTTTTTAAACTTATTTCAACTCCAGACTTTTTGTGTGTTCAGTATGCACCATTCGAAGCCACGTCATCAATTTTCAACCCTTTCTGACTTCATTTGCTATTTTTCATGCATTTACTTATTTTTTTGAGCTAAATGACCCTAAAATTGAAAAGCTCTACAAATGAACTCTGAAAAGGTTGAATGTTGGCATGGTATCATCATTTCACCCAGATAGCATGTGCTAACAAGTTGAGAGGGTTACGGCAAAAACTGGATGCACTTCGTGTACAAAATGGACAATCTCTTTCGAAGTATCAGGGTTTAAGACGAAAACTCGTCTGTTACAAAGGCATTTCATTTTTTTAAACTTATTTCAACTCCAGACTTTTTGTGTGTTCAGTATGCACCATTCGAAGCCACGTCATCAATTTTCAACCCTTTCTGACTTCATTTGCTATTTTTCATGCATTTACTGATTTTTTTGAGCTAAATGACCCAAAAATTGAAAAGCTCTACAAATGAACTCTAAATAGGTTGAAAGTTGGCATGGTATCATCATTTCACCCACATAGCATGTGCTAAAAAGTTGAGTGGGTTACGGCAAAAACTGGATCAATTCGTGTACAAATGGACAATCTCTTTCGAAGTATCAGGGTTTCAGACGAAAACTCGTCTGTTACAAAGGCATTTCATTTTTTTAAACTTATTTCAACTCCAGACTTTTTGTGTGTTCAATATGCACCATTCGAAGCCACGTCATCAATTTTCAACCCTTTCTGACTTCATTTGCTATTTTTCATTCATTTACTGATTTTTTTGAGCTAAATGACCCTAAAATGGAAAAGCTCTACAAATGAACTCTGAAAAGGTTGAAAGTTGGCATGGTATCATCATTTCACCCACATAGCATGTGCTAAAAAGTTGAGAGTGTGATGGCAAAAACTGGATCCACATCGTGTACAAAATGGACAATCTCTTTCGAAGTATCAGGGTTTCAGACGAAAACTCGTCTGTTACAAAGGCATTTCATTTTTTTAAACTTATTTCAACTCCAGACTTTTTGTGTGTTCAGTATGCAGCATTCGAAGCCACGTCATCAATTTTCAACCCTTTCTGACTTCATTTGCTATTTTTCATGCATTTACTGATTTTTTTGAGCTAAATGACCCTAAAATTGAAAAGCTCTACAAATGAACTCTGAGAAGGTTGAAAGTTGGCATGGTATCATCATTTCACCCACATAGCATGTGCTAAAAAGTTGAGTGGGTTACGGCAAAAACTGGATCCACTTCGTGTACAAAATGGACAATCTCTTTCGAAGTATCAGGGTTTCACACGAAAACTCGTCTGTTACAAAGGCATTTCATTTTTTTTAACTTATTTCAACTCCAGACTTTTTGTGTGTTCAGTATGCACCATTTGAAGCCACGTCATCAATTTTCAACCCTTTCTGACTTCATTTGCTATTTTTCATGCATTTACTGATTTTCTTGAGCTAAATGACCCTAAAATTGAAAAGCTCTACAAATGAACTCTGAAAAGGTTGAAAGTTCGCATGGTATCATCATTTCACCCACATAGCATGTGCTAAAAAGTTGAGAGGGTTATGGAAAAAACTGGATCCACTTCGTGTACAAAATGGACAATCTCTTTCGAAGTATCAGGGTTTCAGACGAAAACTCGTCTGTTATAAAGGCATTTCATTTTTTAAACTTATTTCAACTCCAGACTTTTTGTGTGTTCAGTATGCACCATTTGAAGCCACGTCATCAATTTTCAACCCTTTCTGACTTCATTTGCTATTTTTCATGCATTTACTGATTTTTTTGAGCTAAATGACCCTAAAATTGAAAAGCACTACAAATGAACTCGGAAAAGGTTGAAAGTTGGCATGGTATCATCATTTCACCCACATAGCATGTGCTAACAAGTTGAGAGGGTTTCGGCAAAAACTGGATGCACTTCGTGTACAAAATGGACAATCTCTTTCGAAGTATCAGGGTTTCAAACGAAAACTCGTCTGTTACAAAGGCATTTCATTTTTTTAAACTTATTTCAACTCCAGACTTTTTGTGTGTTCAGTATGCACCATTCGAAGCCACGTCATCAATTTTCAACCCTTTCTGACTTCATTTGCTATTTTTCATGCATTTACTTATTTTTTTGAGCTAAATGACCCTAAAATTGAAAAGCTCTACAAATGAACTCTGAAAAGGTTGAAAGTTGGCATGCTATCATCATTTCACCCACATAGCATGTGCTAAAAAGTTGAGTGGGTTACGGCAAAAACTGGATCCACTTCGTGTACAAAATAGACAATCTCTTTCGAAGTATCAGGGTTTCAGACGAAAACTCGTCTGTTACAAAGGAATTTCATTTTTTTAAACTTATTTCAACTCCAGACTTTTTGTGTGTTCAGTATGCACCATTCGAAGCCACGTCATCAATTTTCAACCCTTTCTGACTTCATTTGCTATTTTTCATGCATTTACTGATTTTTTTGAGCTAAATGACCCTAAAATTGAAAAGCTCTACAAATGAACTCTAAATAGGTTGAAAGTTGGCATGGTATCATCATTTCACCCACATAGCATGTGCTAAAAAGTTGAGTGGGTTACGGCAAAAACTGGATCAATTCGTGTACAAAATGGACAATCTCTTTCGAAGTATCAGGGTTTCAGACGAAAACTCGTCTGTTACAAAGGCATTTCATTTTTTTAAACTTATTTCAACTCCAGACTTTTTGTGTGTTCAATATGCACCATTCGAAGCCACGTCATCAATTTTCAACCCTTTCTGACTTCATTTGCTATTTTTCATTCATTTACTGATTTTTTTGAGCTAAATGACCCTAAAATGGAAAAGCTCTACAAATGAACTCTGAAAAGGTTGAAAGTTGGCATGGTATCATCATTTCACCCACATAGCATGTGCTAAAAAGTTGAGAGTGTTATGGAAAAAACTGGATCCACATCGTGTACAAAATGGACAATCTCTTTCGAAGTATCAGGGTTTCAGACGAAAACTCGTCTGTTCCAAAGGCATTTCATTTTTTTAAACTTATTTCAACTCCAGACTTTTTGTGTGTTCAGTATGCAGCATTCGAAGCCACGTCATCAATTTTCAACCCTTTGTGACTTCATTTGCTATTTTTCATGCATTTACTGATTTTTTTGAGCTAAATGACCCTAAAATTGAAAAGCACTACAAATGAACTCTGAGAAGGTTGAAAGTTGGCATGGTATCATCATTTCACCCACATAGCATGTGCTAAAAAGTTGAGTAGGTTACGGCAAAAACTGGATCCACTTCGTGTACAAAATGGACAATCTCTTTCGAAGTATCAGGGTTTCACACGAAAACTCGTCTGTTACAAAGGCATTTCATTTTTTTTAACTTATTTCAACTCCAGACTTTTTGTGTGTTCAGTATGCACCATTCGAAGCCACGTCATCAATTTTCAACCCTTTCTGACTTCATTTGCTATTTTTCATGCATTTACTGATTTTTTTGAGCTAAATGACCCTAAAATTGAAATTTCTACAAATGAACTCTGAAAAGGTTGAAAGTTCGCATGGTATCATCATTTCACCCACATAGCATGTGCTAAAAAGTTGAGAGGGTTATGGCAAAAACTGGATCCACTTCGTGTACAAAATGGACAATCTCCTTCGAAGTATCAGGGTTTCAGACGAAAACTCGTCTGTTACAAAGGCATTTCATTTTTTTAAACTTATTTCAACTCCAGACTTTTTGTGTGTTCAGTATGCACCATTCGAAGCCACGTCATCAATTTTCAACCCTTTCTGACTTCATTTGCTATTTTTCATGCATTTACTGATTTTTTTGAGCTAAATGACCCTAAAATTGAAAAGCTCTACAAATGAACTCTGAAAAGGTTGAAAGTTGGCATGGTATCATCATTTCACCCACATAGCATGTGCTAACAAGTTGAGAGGGTTACGGCAAAAACTGGATGCACTTCGTGTACAAAATGGACAATCTCTTTCGAAGTATCAGGGTTTAAGACGAAAACTCGTCTGTTACAAAGGCATTTCATTTTTTCAAACTTATTTCAACTCCAGACTTTTTGTGTGTTCAGTATGGACCATTTGAAGCCACGTCATCAATTTTCAACCTTTTCTGACTTCATTTGCTATTTTTCAAGCATTTACTGATTTTTTTGAGCTAAATGACCCTAAAATTGAAAAGCACTACAAATGAACTCTGAAAAGGTTGAAAGTTGGCATGGTATCATCATTTCACCCACATAGCATGTGCTAAAAAGTTGAGAGGGTTATGGCAAAAACTGGATCCACTTCGTGTATAAAATGGACAATCTCTTTCGAAGTATCAGGGTTTCAGACGAAAACTCGTCTGTTACAAAGGCATTTCATTTTTTGAAACTTATTTCAACTCTAGACTTTTTGTGTGTTCAGTATGCACAATTCGAAGCCACGTCATCAATTTTCAACCCTTTCTGACTTCATTTGCTATTTTTCATGCATTTACTGATTTTTTTGAGCTAAATGACCCTAAAATTGAAAAGCACTACAAATGAACTCTGAAAAGGTTGAAAGTTGGCATGGTATCATCATTTCACCCACATAGCATTTGCTAACAAGTTGAGAGGGTTACGGCAAAAACTGGATGCACTTCGTGTACAAAATGGACAATCTCTTTCGAAGTATCAGGGCCTAAGACGAAAACTCGTCTGTTACAAAGGCATTTCATTTTTTTAAACTTATTTCAACTCCAGACTTTTTGTGTGTTCAGTATGCACCATTCGAAGCCACGTCATCAATTTTCAACCCTTTCTGACTTCATTAGCTATTTTTCATGCATTTACTTATTTTTTTGAGCTAAATGACCCTAAAATTGAAAAGCTCTACAAAGGAACTCTGAAAAGGTTGAAAGTTGGCATGGTATCATCATTTCACCCACATAGCATGTGCTAAAAAGTTGAGTGGGTTACGGCAAAAACTGGTTCCACTTCGTGTACAAAATGGACAATCTCTTTCGAAGTATCAGGGTTTCAGACGAAAACTCGTCTGTTACAAAGGAATTTCATTTTTTTAAACTTATTTCAACTCCAGACTTTTTGTGTGTTCAGTATGCACCATTCGAAGCCACGTCATCAATTTTCAACCCTTTCTGACTTCATTTGCTATTTTTCATGCATTTACTTATTTTTTTGAGCTAAATGACCCTAAAATTGAAAAGCTCTACAAATGAACTCTGAAAAGGTTGAAAGTTGGCATGGTATCATCATTTCACCCACATAGCATGTGCTAAAAAGTTGAGTGGGTTACGGCAAAAACTGGATCCACTTCGTGTACAAAATGGACAATCTCTTTCGAAGTATCAGGGTTTCAGACGAAAACTCGTCTGTTACAAAGGAATTTCATTTTTTAAAACTTATTTCAACTCCAGACTTTTTGTGTGTTCAGTGTGCACCATTCGAAGCCACATCATCAATTTTCAACCCTTTCTGACTTCATTTGCAATTTTTCATGCATTTACTGAATTTTTTGAGCTAAATGACCCTAAAATTGAAAAGCTCTACAAATGAACTCTGAAAAGGTTGAAAGTTGGCATGGTATCATCATTTCACCCACATAGCATGTGCTAACAAGTTGAGAGGGTTATGGCAAAAACTGGATGCACTTCGTGTACAAAATGGACAATCTCTTTCGAAGTATCAGGGTTTAAGACGAAAACTCGTCTGTTACAAAGGCATTTCATTTTTTTAAACTTATTTCAACTCCAGACTTTTTGTGTGTTCAGTATGCACCATTCGAAGCCACGTCATCAATTTTCAACCCTTTCTGACTTCATTTGCTATTTTTGATGCATTTACTGATTTTTTTGAGCTAAATGACCCTAAAATTGAAAAGCTCTACAAATGAACTCTAAATAGGTTGAAAGTTGGCATGGTATCATCATTTCACCCACATAGCATGTGCTAAAAAGTTGAGTGGGTTACGGCAAAAACTGGATCAATTCGTGTACAAAATGGACATTCTCTTTCGAAGTATCAGGGTTTCAGACGAAAACTCGTCTGTTACAAAGGCATTTCATTTTTTTAAACTTATTTCAACTCCAGACTTTTTGTGTGTTCAATATGCACCATTCGAAGCCACGTCATCAATTTTCAACCCTTTCTGACTTCATTTGCTATTTTTCATTCATTTACTGATTTTTTTGAGCTAAATGACCCTAAAATGGAAAAGCTCTACAAATGAACTCTGAAAAGGTTGAAAGTTGGCATGGTATCATCATTTCACCCACATAGCATGTGCTAAAAAGTTGAGAGTGTTATGGCAAAAACTGGATCCACATCGTGTACAAAATGGACAATCTCTTTCGAAGTATCAGGGTTTCAGACGAAAACTCGTCTGTTACAAAGGCATTTCATTTTTTTAAACTTATTTCAACTCCAGACTTTTTGTGTGTTCAGTATGCAGCATTCGAAGCCACGTCATCAATTTTCAACCCTTTCTGACTTCATTTGCTATTTTTCAGGCATTTACTGATTTTTTGAGCTAAATGACCCTAAAATTGAAAAGCTCTACAAATGAACTCTGAGAAGGTTGAAAGTTGGCATGGTATCATCATTTCACCCACATAGCATGTGCTAAAAAGTTGAGTGGGTTAGGGCAAAAACTGGATCCACTTCGTGTACAAAATGGACAATCTCTTTCGAAGTATCAGGGTTTCACACGAAAACTCGTCTGTTACAAAGGCATTTCATTTTTTTAACTTATTTCAACTCCAGACTTTTTGTGTGTTCAGTATGCACCATTCGAAGCCACGTCATCAATTTTCAACCCTTTCTGACTTCATTTGCTATTTTTCATGCATTTACTTATTTTTTTGAGCTAAATGACCCTAAAATTGAAAAGCTCTACAAATGAACTCTGAAAAGGTTGAAAGTTGGCATGCTATCATCATTTCACCCACATAGCATGTGCTAAAAAGTTGAGTGGGTTACGGCAAAAACTGGATCCACTTCGTGTACAAAATAGACAATCTCTTTCGAAGTATCAGGGTTTCAGACGAAAACTCGTCTGTTACAAAGGAATTTCATTTTTTTAAACTTATTTCAACTCCAGACTTTTTGTGTGTTCAGTATGCACCATTCGAAGCCACGTCATCAATTTTCAACCCTTTCTGACTTCATTTGCTATTTTTCATGCATTTACTGATTTTTTTGAGCTAAATGACCCTAAAATTGAAAAGCTCTACAAATGAACTCTAAATAGGTTGAAAGTTGGCATGGTATCATCATTTCACCCACATAGCATGTGCTAAAAAGTTGAGTGGGTTACGGCAAAAACTGGATCAATTCGTGTACAAAATGGACAATCTCTTTCGAAGTATCAGGGTTTCAGACGAAAACTCGTCTGTTACAAAGGCATTTCATTTTTTTAAACTTATTTCAACTCCAGACTTTTTGTGTGTTCAGTATGCACCATTCGAAGCCACGTCATCAATTTTCAACCCTTTCTGACTTCATTTGCTATTTTTCATGCATTTACTTATTTTTTTGAGCTAAATGACCCTAAAATTGAAAAGCTCTACAAATGAACTCTGAAAAGGTTGAAAGTTGGCATGCTATCATCATTTCACCCACATAACATGTGCTAAAAAGTTGAGTGGGTTACGGCAAAAACTGGATCCACTTCGTGTACAAAATAGACAATCTCTTTCGAAGTATCAGGGTTTCAGACGAAAACTCGTCTGTTACAAAGGAATTTCATTTTTTTAAACTTATTTCAACTCCAGACTTTTTGTGTGTTCAGTATGCACCATTCGAAGCCACGTCATCAATTTTCAACCCTTTGTGACTTCATTTGCTATTTTTCATGCATTTACTGATTTTTTTGAGCTAAATGACCCTAAAATTGAAAAGCTCTACAAATGAACTCTAAATAGGTTGAAAGTTGGCATGGTATCATCATTTCACCCACATAGCATGTGCTAAAAAGTTGAGTGGGTTACGGCAAAAACTGGATCAATTCGTGTACAAAATGGACAATCTCTTTCGAAGTATCAGGGTTTCAGACGAAAACTCGTCTGTTACAAAGGCATTTCATTTTTTTAAACTTATTTCAACTCCAGACTTTTTGTGTGTTCAATATGCACCATTCGAAGCCACGTCATCAATTTTCAACCCTTTCTGACTTCATTTGCTATTTTTCATTCATTTACTGATTTTTTTGAGCTAAATGACCCTAAAATGGAAAAGCTCTACAAATGAACTCTGAAAAGGTTGAAAGTTGGCATGGTATCATCATTTCACCCACATAGCATGTGCTAAAAAGTTGAGAGTGTTATGGAAAAAACTGGATCCACATCGTGTACAAAATGGACAATCTCTTTCGAAGTATCAGGGTTTCAGACGAAAACTCGTCTGTTACAAAGGCATTTCATTTTTTTAAACTTATTTCAACTCCAGACTTTTTGTGTGTTCAGTATGCAGCATTCGAAGCCACGTCATCAATTTTCAACCCTTTCTGACTTCATTTGCTATTTTTCATGCATTTACTGATTTTTTTGAGCTAAATGACCCTAAAATTGAAAAGCACTACAAATGAACTCTGAGAAGGTTGAAAGTTGGCATGGTATCATCATTTCACCCACATAGCATGTGCTAAAAAGTTGAGTGGGTTACGGCAAAAACTGGATCCACTTCGTGTACAAAATGGACAATCTCTTTCGAAGTATCAGGGTTTCACACGAAAACTCGTCTGTTACAAAGGCATTTCATTTTTTTTAACTTATTTCAACTCCAGACTTTTTGTGTGTTCAGTATGCACCATTCGAAGCCACGTCATCAATTTTCAACCCTTTCTGACTTCATTTGCTATTTTTCATGCATTTACTGATTTTTTTGAGCTAAATGACCCTAAAATTGAAATTTCTACAAATGAACTCTGAAAAGGTTGAAAGTTCGCATGGTATCATCATTTCACCCACATAGCATGTGCTAAAAAGTTGAGAGGGTTATGGCAAAAACTGGATCCACTTCGTGTACAAAATGGACAATCTCCTTCGAAGTATCAGGGTTTCAGACGAAAACTCGTCTGTTACAAAGGCATTTCATTTTTTTAAACTTATTTCAACTCCAGACTTTTTGTGTGTTCAGTATGCACCATTCGAAGCCACGTCATCAATTTTCAACCCTTTCTGACTTCATTTGCTATTTTTCATGCATTTACTGATTTTTTTGAGCTAAATGACCCTAAAATTGAAAAGCTCTACAAATGAACTCTGAAAAGGTTGAAAGTTGGCATGGTATCATCATTTCACCCACATAGCATGTGCTAACAAGTTGAGAGGGTTACGGCAAAAACTGGATGCACTTCGTGTACAAAATGGACAATCTCTTTCGAAGTATCAGGGTTTAAGACGAAAACTCGTCTGTTACAAAGGCATTTCATTTTTTCAAACTTATTTCAACTCCAGACTTTTTGTGTGTTCAGTATGGACCATTCCAAGCCACGTCATCAATTTTCAACCTTTTCTGACTTCATTTGCTATTTTTCAAGCATTTACTGATTTTTTTGAGCTAAATGACCCTAAAATTGAAAAGCACTACAAATGAACTCTGAAAAGGTTGAAAGTTGGCATGGTATCATTATTTCACCCACATAGCATGTGCTAAAAAGTTGAGAGGGTTATGGCAAAAACTGGATCCACTTCGTGTATAAAATGGACAATCTCTTTCGAAGTATCAGGGTTTCAGACGAAAACTCGTCTGTTACAAAGGCATTTCATTTTTTGAAACTTATTTCAACTCCAGACTTTTTGTGTGTTCAGTATGCACAATTCGAAGCCACGTCATCAATTTTCAACCCTTTCTGACTTCATTTGCTATTTTTCATGCATTTACTGATTTTTTTGAGCTAAATGACCCTAAAATTGAAAAGCACTACAAATGAACTCTGAAAAGGTTGAAAGTTGGCATGGTATCATCATTTCACCCACATAGCATTTGCTAACAAGTTGAGAGGGTTACGGCAAAAACTGGATGCACTTCGTGTACAAAATGGACAATCTCTTTCGAAGTATGAGGGCCTAAGACGAAAACTCGTCTGTTACAAAGGCATTTCATTTTTTTAAACTTATTTCAACTCCAGACTTTTTGTGTGTTCAGTATGCACCATTCGAAGCCACGTCATCAATTTTCAACCCTTTCTGACTTCATTAGCTATTTTTCATGCATTTACTTATTTTTTTGAGCTAAATGACCCTAAAATTGAAAAGCTCTACAAAGGAACTCTGAAAAGGTTGAAAGTTGGCATGGTATCATCATTTCACCCACATAGCATGTGCTAAAAAGTTGAGTGGGTTACGGCAAAAACTGGTTCCACTTCGTGTACAAAATGGACAATCTCTTTCGAAGTATCAGGGTTTCAGACGAAAACTCGTCTGTTACAAAGGAATTTCATTTTTTTAAACTTATTTCAACTCCAGACTTTTTGTGTGTTCAGTATGCACCATTCGAAGCCACGTCATCAATTTTCAACCCTTTCTGACTTCATTTGCTATTTTTCATGCATTTACTTATTTTTTTGAGCTAAATGACCCTAAAATTGAAAAGCTCTACAAATGAACTCTGAAAAGGTTGAAAGTTGGCATGGTATCATCATTTCACCCACATAGCATGTGCTAAAAAGTTGAGTGGGTTACGGCAAAAACTGGATCCACTTCGTGTACAAAATGGACAATCTCTTTCGAAGTATCAGGGTTTCAGACGAAAACTCGTCTGTTACAAAGGAATTTCATTTTTTAAAACTTATTTCAACTCCAGACTTTTTGTGTGTTCAGTGTGCACCATTCGAAGCCACATCATCAATTTTCAACCCTTTCTGACTTCATTTGCAATTTTTCATGCATTTACTGATTTTTTTGAGCTAAATGACCCTAAAATTGAAAAGCTCTACAAATGAACTCTGAAAAGGTTGAAAGTTGGCATGGTATCATCATTTCACCCACATAGCATGTGCTAACAAGTTGAGAGGGTTATGGCAAAAACTGGATGCACTTCGTGTACAAAATGGACAATCTCTTTCGAAGTATCAGGGTTTAAGACGAAAACTCGTCTGTTACAAAGGCATTTCATTTTTTTAAACTTATTTCAACTCCAGACTTTTTGTGTGTTCAGTATGCACCATTCGAAGCCACGTCATCAATTTTCAACCCTTTCTGACTTCATTTGCTATTTTTGATGCATTTACTGATTTTTTTGAGCTAAATGACCCTAAAATTGAAAAGCTCTACAAATGAACTCTAAATAGGTTGAAAGTTGGCATGGTATCATCATTTCACCCACATAGCATGTGCTAAAAAGTTGAGTGGGTTACGGCAAAAACTGGATCAATTCGTGTACAAAATGGACATTCTCTTTCGAAATATCAGGGTTTCAGACGAAAACTCGTCTGTTACAAAGGCATTTCATTTTTTTAAACTTATTTCAACTCCAGACTTTTTGTGTGTTCAATATGCACCATTCGAAGCCACGTCATCAATTTTCAACCCTTTCTGACTTCATTTGCTATTTTTCATTCATTTACTGATTTTTTTGAGCTAAATGACCCTAAAATGGAAAAGCTCTACAAATGAACTCTGAAAAGGTTGAAAGTTGGCATGGTATCATCATTTCACCCACATAGCATGTGCTAAAAAGTTGAGAGTGTTATGGCAAAAACTGGATCCATATCGTGTACAAAATGGACAATCTCTTTCGAAGTATCAGGGTTTCAGACGAAAACTCGTCTGTTACAAAGGCATTTCATTTTTTTAAACTTATTTCAACTCCAGACTTTTTGTGTGTTCAGTATGCAGCATTCGAAGCCACGTCATCAATTTTCAACCCTTTCTGACTTCATTTGCTATTTTTCAGGCATTTACTGATTTTTTGAGCTAAATGACCCTAAAATTGAAAAGCTCTACAAATGAACTCTGAAAAGGTTGAAAGTTCGCATGGTATCATCATTTCACCCACATAGCATGTGCTAAAAAGTTGAGAGGGTTATGGCAAAAACTGGATCCACTTCGTGTACAAAATGGACAATCTCTTTCGAAGTATCAGGGTTTCAGACGAAAACTCGTCTGTTACAAAGGCATTTCATTTTTTTAAACTTATTTCAACTCCAGACTTTTTGTTTGTTCAGTATGCACCATTCGAAGCCACGTCATCAATTTTCAACCCTTTCTGACTTCATTTGCTATTTTTCATGCATTTACTGATTTTTTTGAGCTAAATGACCCTAAAATTGAAAAGCACTACAAATGAACTCTGAAAAGGTTGAAAGTTGGCATGGTATCATCATTACACCCACATAGCATGTGCTAACAAGTTGAGAGGGTTACAGCAAAAACTGGATGCACTTCGTGTACAAAATGGACAATCTCTTTCGAAGTATCAGGGCTTAAGACGAAAACTCGTCTGTTACAAAGGCATTTCATTTTTTTAAACTTATTTCAACTCCAGACTTTTTGTGTGTTCAGTATGCACCATTCGAAGCCACGTCATCAATTTTCAACCCTTTCTGACTTCATTTGCTATTTTTCATGCATTTACTAATTTTTTTGAGCTAAATGACCCTAAAATTGAAAAGCTCTACAAATGAACTCTGAAAAGGTTGAAAGTTGGCATGGTATCATCATTTCACCCACATAGCATGTGCTAACAAGTTGAGAGGGTTATGGCAAAAACTGGATGGACTTCGTGTACAAAATGGACAATCTCTTTCGAAGTATCAGGGTTTAAGACGAAAACTCGTCTGTTACAAAGGCATTTCATTTTTTTAAACTTATTTCAACTCCAGACTTTTTGTGTGTTCAGTATGCACCATTCGAAGCCACGTCATCAATTTTCAACCCTTTCTGACTTCATTTGCTATTTTTCATGCATTTACTGATTTTTTTGAGCTAAATGACCCTAAAATTGAAAAGCACTACAAATGAACTCTGAAAAGGTTGAAAGTTGGCATGGTATCATCATTACACCCACATAGCATGTGCTAAGAAGTTGAGAGGGTTACAGCAAAAACTGGATGCACTTCGTGTACAAAATGGACAATCTCTTTCGAAGTATCAGGGCTTAAGACGAAAACTCGTCTGTTACAAAGGCATTTCATTTTTTTAAACTTATTTCAACTCCAGACTTTTTGTGTGTTCAGTATGCACCATTCGAAGCCACGTCATCAATTTTCAACCCTTTCTGACTTCATTTGCTATTTTTCATGCATTTACTAATTTTTTTGAGCTAAATGACCCTAAAATTGAAAAGCTCTACAACTGAACTCTGAAAAGGTTGAAAGTTGGCATGGTATCATCATTTCACCCACATAGCATGTGCTAACAAGTTGAGAGGGTTATGGCAAAAACTGGATGCACTTCGTGTACAAAATGGACAATCTCTTTCGAAGTATCAGGGTTTAAGACGAAAACTCGTCTGTTACAAAGGCATTTCATTTTTTTAAACTTATTTCAACTCCAGACTTTTTGTGTGTTCAGTATGCACCATTCGAAGCCACGTCATCAATTTTCAACCCTTTCTGACTTCATTTGCTATTTTTCATGCATTTACTGATTTTTTTGAGCTAAATGACCCTAAAATTGAAAAGCTCTACAAATGAACTCTAAATAGGTTGAAAGTTGGCATGGTATCATCATTTCACCCACATAGCATGTGCTAAAAAGTTGAGTGGGTTACGGCAAAAACTGGATCAATTCGTGTACAAAATGGACATTCTCTTTCGAAGTATCAGGGTTTCAGACGAAAACTCGTCTGTTACAAAGGCATTTCATTTTTTTAAACTTATTTCAACTCCAGACTTTTTGTGTGTTCAATATGCACCATTCGAAGCCACGTCATCAATTTTCGACCCTTTCTGACTTCATTTGCTATTTTTCATTCATTTACTGATTTTTTTGAGCTAAATGACCCTAAAATGGAAAAGCTCTACAAATGAACTCTGAAAAGGTTGAAAGTTGGCATGGAATCATCATTTCACCCACATAGCATGTGCTAAAAAGTTGAGAGTGTTATGGCAAAAACTGGATCCACATCGTGTACAAAATGGACAATCTCTTTCGAAGTATCAGGGTTTCAGACGAAAACTCGTCTGTTACAAAGGCATTTCATTTTTTTAAACTTATTTCAACTCCAGACTTTTTGTGTGTTCAGTATGCAGCATTCGAAGCCACGTCATCAAGTTTCAACCCTTTCTGACTTCATTTGCTATTTTTCAGGCATTTACTGATTTTTTGAGCTAAATGACCCTAAAATTGAAAAGCTCTACAAATGAACTCTGAGAAGGTTGAAAGTTGGCATGGTATCATCATTTCACCCACATAGCATGTGCTAAAAAGTTGAGTGGGTTAGGGCAAAAACTGGATCCACTTCGTGTACAAAATGGACAATCTCTTTCGAAGTATCAGGGTTTCACACGAAAACTCGTCTGTTACAAAGGCATTTCATTTTTTTAACTTATTTCAACTCCAGACTTTTTGTGTGTTCAGTATGCACCATTCGAAGCCACGTCATCAATTTTCAACCCTTTCTGACTTCATTTGCTATTTTTCATGCATTTACTGATTTTTTTGAGCTAAATGACCCTAAAATTGAAAAGCTCTACAAATGAACTCTGAAAAGGTTGAAAGTTCGCATGGTATCATCATTTCACCCACATAGCATGTGCTAAAGAGTTGAGAGGGTTATGGCAAAAACTGGATCCACTTCGTGTACAAAATGGACAATCTCTTTCGAAGTATCAGGGTTTCAGACGAAAACTCGTCTGTTACAAAGGCATTTCATTTTTTTAAACTTATTTCAACTCCAGACTTTTTGTGTGTTCAGTATGCACCATTCGAAGCCACGTCATCAATTTTCAACCCTTTCTGACTTCATTTGCTATTTTTCATGCATTTACTGATTTTTTTGAGCTAAATGACCCTAAAATTGAAAACCACTACAAATGAACTCTGAAAAGGTTGAAAGTTGGCATGGTATCATCATTACACCCACATAGCATGTGCTAACAAGTTGAGAGGGTTACAGCAAAAACTGGATGCACTTCGTGTACAAAATGGACAATCTCTTTCGAAGTATCAGGGCTTAAGACGAAAACTCGTCTGTTACAAAGGCATTTCATTTTTTTAAACTTATTTCAACTCCAGACTTTTTGTGTGTTCAGTATGCACCATTCGAAGCCACGTCATCAATTTTCAACCCTTTCTGACTTCATTTGCTATTTTTCATGCATTTACTAATTTTTTTGAGCTAAATGACCCTAAAATTGAAAAGCTCTACAAATGAACTCTGAAAAGGTTGAAAGTTGGCATGGTATCATCATTTCACCCACATAGCATGTGCTAAAAAGTTGAGTGGGTTACGGCAAAAACTGGATCCACTTCGTGTACAAAATGGACAATCTCTTTCGAAGTATCAGGGTTTCACACGAAAACTCGTCTGTTACAAAGGAATTTCATTTTTTTAAACTTATTTCAACTCCAGACTTTTTGTGTGTTCAGTATGCACCATTCGAAGCCACGTCATCAATTTTCAACCCTTTCTGACTTCATTTGCTATTTTTCATGCATTTACTTATTTTTTTGAGCTAAATGACCCTAAAATTGAAAAGCTCTACAAATGAACTCTGAAAAGGTTGAAAGTTGGCATGGTATCATCATTTCACCCACATAGCATGTGCTAAAAAGTTGAGTGGGTTACGGCAAAAACTGGATCAATTCGTGCACAAAATGGACAATCTCTTTCGAAGTATGAGGGTTTCAGACGAAAACTCGTCTGTTACAAAGGCATTTCATTTTTTTAAACTTATTTCAACTCCAGACTTTTTGTGTGTCAATATGCACAATTCGAAGCCACGTCATCAATTTTCAACCCTTTCTGACTTCATTTGCTATTTTTCATTCATTTACTGATTTTTTTGAGCTAAATGACCCTAAAATGGAAAAGCTCTACAAATGAACTCTGAAAAGGTTGAAAGTTGGCATGGTATCATCATTTCACCCACATAGCATGTGCTAAAAAGTTGAGAGTGTTATGGAAAAAACTGGATCCACATCGTGTACAAAATGGACAATCTCTTTCGAAGTATCAGGGTTTCAGACGAAAACTCGTCTATTACAAAGGCATTTCATTTTTTTAAACTTATTTCAACTCCAGACTTGTTGTGTGTTCAGTATGCAGCATTCGAAGCCACGTGATCAATTTTCAACCCTTTCTGACTTCATTTGCTATTTTTCATGCATTTACTGATTTTTTTAAGCTAAATGACCCTAAAATTGAAAAGCTCTACAAATGAACTCTGAGAAGGTTGAAAGTTGGCATGGTATCATCATTTCACCCACATAGCATGTGCTAAAAAGTTGAGTGGGTTACGGCAAAAACTTGATCCACTTCGTGTACAAAATGGACAATCTCTTTCGAAGTATCAGGGTTTCAGACGAAAACTCGTCTGTTACAAAGGCATTTCATTTTTTTTAACTTATTTCAACTCCAGACTTTTTGTGTGTTCAGTATGCACCATTCGAAGCCTAGTCATCAATTTTCAACCCTTTCTGACTTCATTTGCTATGTTTCATGCATTTACTGATTTTTTTGAGCTAAATGACCCTAAAATTGAAAAGCTCTACAAATGAACTCTGAAGAGGTTGAAAGTTGGCATGGTATCATCATTTCACCCACATAGCATTTGCTAAAAAGTTGAGAGGGTTACGGCAAAAACTGGATGCACTTCGTGTACAAAATGGACAATCTCTTTCGAAGTATCAGGGTTACAGACGAAAACTCGTCTGTTACAAAGGCATTTCATTTTTTTAAACTTATTTCAACTCCAGACTTTTTGTGTGTTCAGTATGCACCATTCGAAGCCACGTCATCAATTTTCAACCCTTTCTGACTTCATTTGCTATTTTTCATGCATTTACTGATTTTTTTGAGCTAAATGACCCTAAAATTGAAAAGCACTACAAATGAACTCTGAAAAGGTTGAAAGTTGGCATGGTATCATCATTACACCCACATAGCATGTGCTAACAAGTTGAGAGGGTTACAGCAAAAACTGGATGCACTTCGTGTACAAAATGGACAATCTCTTTCGAAGTATCAGGGCTTAAGACGAAAACTCGTCTGTTACAAAGGCATTTCATTTTTTTAAACTTATTTCAACTCCAGACTTTTTGTGTGTTCAGTATGCACCATTCGAAGCCACGTCATCAATTTTCAACCCTTTCTGACTTCATTTGCTATTTTTCGTGCATTTACTAATTTTTTTGAGCTAAATGACCCTAAAATTGAAAAGCTCTACAAATGAACTCTGAAAAGGTTGAAAGTTGGCATGGTATCATCATTTCACCCACATAGCATGTGCTAAAAAGTTGAGTGGGTTACGGCAAAAACTGGATCCACTTCGTGTACAAAATGGACAATCTCTTTCGAAGTATCAGGGTTTCACACGAAAACTCGTCTGTTACAAAGGAATTTCATTTTTTTAAACTTATTTCAACTCCAGACTTTTTGTGTGTTCAGTATGCACCATTCGAAGCCACGTCATCAATTTTCAACCCTTTCTGACTTCATTTGCTATTTTTCATGCATTTACTTATTTTTTTGAGCTAAATGACCCTAAAATTGAAAAGCTCTACAAATGAACTCTGAAAAGGTTGAAAGTTGGCATGGTATCATCATTTCACCCACATAGCATGTGCTAAAAAGTTGAGTGGGTTACGGCAAAAACTGGATCAATTCGTGCACAAAATGGACAATCTCTTTCGAAGTATGAGGGTTTCAGACGAAAACTCGTCTGTTACAAAGGCATTTCATTTTTTTAAACTTATTTCAACTCCATACTTTTTGTGTGTTCAATATGCACCATTCGAAGCCACGTCATCAATTTTCAACCCTTTCTGACTTCATTTGCTATTTTTCATTCATTTACTGATTTTTTTGAGCTAAATGACCCTAAAATGGAAAAGCTCTACAAATGACCTCTGAAAAGGTTGAAAGTTGGCATGGTATCATCATTTCACCCACATAGCATGTGCTAAAAAGTTGAGAGTGTTATGGAAAAAACTGGATCCACATCGTGTACAAAATGGACAATCTCTTTCGAAGTATCAGGGTTTCAGACGAAAACTCGTCTGTTACAAAGGCATTTCATTTTTTTAAACTTATTTCAACTCCAGACTTGTTGTGTGTTCAGTATGCAGCATTCGAAGCCACGTCATCAATTTTCAACCCTTTCTGACTTCATTTGCTATTTTTCATGCATTTACTGATTTTTTTGAGCTAAATGACCCTAAAATTGAAAAGCTCTACAAATGAACTCTGAGAAGGTTGAAAGTTGGCATGGTATCATCATTTCACCCACATAGCATGTGCTAAAAAGTTGAGTGGGTTACGGCAAAAACTTGATCCACTTCGTGTACAAAATGGACAATCTCTTTCGAAGTATCAGGGTTTCAGACGAAAACTCGTCTGTTACAAAGGCATTTCATTTTTTTTAACTTATTTCAACTCCAGACTTTTTGTGTGTTCAGTATGCACCATTCGAAGCCTAGTCATCAATTTTCAACCCTTTCTGACTTCATTTGCTATTTTTCATGCATTTACTGATTTTTTTGAGCTAAATGACCCTAAAATTGAAAAGCTCTACAAATGAACTCTGAAAAGGTTGAAAGTTCGCATGGTATCATCATTTCACCCACATAGCATGTGCTAAAAAGTTGAGAGGGTTATGGCAAAAACTGGATCCACTTCGTGTACAAAATGGACAATCTCTTTCGAAGTATCAGGGTTTCAGACGAAAACTCGTCTGTTAGAAAGGCATTTCAGTTTTTTAAACTTATTTCAACTCCAGACTTTTTGTGTGTTCAGTATGCACCATTCGAAGCCACGTCATCAATTTGCAACCCTTTCTGACTTCATTTGCTATTTTTCATGCATTTACTGATTTTTTTGAGCTAAATGACCCTAAAATTGAAAAGCACTACAAATGAACTCTGAAGAGGTTGAAAGTTGGCATGGTATCATCATTTCACCCACATAGCATTTGCTAAAAAGTTGAGAGGGTTACGGCAAAAACTGGATGCACTTCGTGTACAAAATGGACAATCTCTTTCGAAGTATCAGGGTTACAGACGAAAACTCGTCTGTTACAAAGGCATTTCATTTTTTTAAACTTATTTCAACTCCAGACTTTTTGTGTGTTCAGTATGCAGCATTCGAAGCCACATCATCAATTTTCAACCCTTTCTGACTTCATTTGCTATTTTTCATGCATTTACTGATTTTTTTGAGCTAAATGACCCTAAAATTGAAAAGCACTACAAATGAACTCTGAAAAGGTTGAAAGTTGGCATGGTATCATCATTTCACCCACATAGCATGTGCTAAAAAGTTGAGTGGGTTACGGCAAAAACTGGATCAATTCGTGCACAAAATGGACAATCTCTTTCGAAGTATGAGGGTTTCAGACGAAAACTCGTCTGTTACAAAGGCATTTCATTTTTTTAAACTTATTTCAACTCCAGACTTTTTGTGTGTTCAATATGCACCATTCGAAGCCACGTCATCAATTTTCAACCCTTTCTGACTTCATTTGCTATTTTTCATTCATTTACTGATTTTTTTGAGCTAAATGACCCTAAAATGGAAAAGCTCTACAAATGAACTCTGAAAAGGTTGAAAGTTGGCATGGTATCATCATTTCACCCACATAGCATGTGCTAAAAAGTTGAGAGTGTTATGGAAAAAACTGGATCCAAATCGTGTACAAAATGGACAATCTCTTTCGAAGTATCAGGGTTTCAGACGAAAACTCGTCTGTTACAAAGGCATTTCATTTTTTTAAACTTATTTCAACTCCAGACTTGTTGTGTGTTCAGTATGCAGCATTCGAAGCCACGTCATCAATTTTCAACCCTTTCTGACTTCATTTGCTATTTTTCATGCATTTACTGATTTTTTTGAGCTAAATGACCCTAAAATTGAAAAGCTCTACAAATGAACTCTGAGAAGGTTGAAAGTTGGCATGGTATCATCATTTCACCCACATAGCATGTGCTAAAAAGTTGAGTGGGTTACGGCAAAAACTTGATCCACTTCGTGTACAAAATGGACAATCTCTTTCGAAGTATCAGGGTTTCAGACGAAAACTCGTCTGTTACAAAGGCATTTCATTTTTTTTAACTTATTTCAACTCCAGACTTTTTGTGTGTTCAGTATGCACCATTCGAAGCCTAGTCATCAATTTTCAACCCTTTCTGACTTCATTTGCTATTTTTCATGCATTTACTGATTTTTTTGAGCTAAATGACCCTAAAATTGAAAAGCTCTACAAATGAACTCTGAAAAGGTTGAAAGTTCGCATGGTATCATCATTTCACCCACATAGCATGTGCTAAAAAGTTGAGAGGGTTATGGCAAAAACTGGATCCACTTCGTGTACAAAATGGACAATCTCTTTCGAAGTATCAGGGTTTCAGACGAAAACTCGTCTGTTACAAAGGCATTTCATTTTTTTAAACTTATTTCAACTCCAGACTTTTTGTGTGTTCAGTATGCACCATTCGAAGCCACGTCATCAATTTTCAACCCTTTCTGACTTCATTTGCTATTTTTCATGCATTTACTGATTTTTTTGAGCTAAATGACCCTAAAATTGAAAAGCACTACAAATGAACTCTGAAAAGGTTGAAAGTTGGCATGGTATCATCATTACACCCACATAGCATGTGCTAACAAGTTGAGAGGGTTACAGCAAAAACTGGATGCACTTCGTGTACAAAATGGACAATCTCTTTCGAAGTATCAGGGCTTAAGACGAAAACTCGTCTGTTACAAAGGCATTTCATTTTTTTAAACTTATTTCAACTCCAGACTTTTTGTGTGTTCAGTATGCACCATTCGAAGCCACGTCATCAATTTTCAACCCTTTCTGACTTCATTTGCTATTTTTCATGCATTTACTAATTTTTTTGAGCTAAATGACCCTAAAATTGAAAAGCTCTACAAATGAACTCTGAAAAGGTTGAAAGTTGGCATGGTATCATCATTTCACCCACATAGCATGTGCTAACAAGTTGAGAGGGTTATGGCAAAAACTGGATGCACTTCGTGTACAAAATGGACAATCTCTTTCGAAGTATCAGGGTTTAAGACGAAAACTCGTCTGTTACAAAGGCATTTCATTTTTTTAAACTTATTTCAACTCCAGACTTTTTGTGTGTTCAGTATGCACCATTCGAAGCCACGTCATCAATTTTCAACCCTTTCTGACTTCATTTGCTATTTTTCATGCATTTACTGATTTTTTTGAGCTAAATGACCCTAAAATTGAAAAGCTCTACAAATGAACTCTAAATAGGTTGAAAGTTGGCATGGTATCATCATTTCACCCACATAGCATGTGCTAAAAAGTTGAGTGGGTTACGGCAAAAACTGGATCAATTCGTGTACAAAATGGACATTCTCTTTCGAAGTATCAGGGTTTCAGACGAAAACTCGTCTGTTACAAAGGCATTTCATTTTTTTAAACTTATTTCAACTCCAGACTTTTTGTGTGTTCAATATGCACCATTCGAAGCCACGTCATCAATTTTCAACCCTTTCTGACTTCATTTGCTATTTTTCATTCATTTACTGATTTTTTTGAGCTAAATGACCCTAAAATGGAAAAGCTCTACAAATGAACTCTGAAAAGGTTGAAAGTTGGCATGGAATCATCATTTCACCCACATAGCATGTGCTAAAAAGTTGAGAGTGTTATGGCAAAAACTGGATCCACATCGTGTACAAAATGGACAATCTCTTTCGAAGTATCAGGGTTTCAGACGAAAACTCGTCTGTTACAAAGGCATTTCATTTTTTTAAACTTATTTCAACTCCAGACTTTTTGTGTGTTCAGTATGCAGCATTCGAAGCCACGTCATCAATTTTCAACCCTTTCTGACTTCATTTGCTATTTTTCAGGCATTTACTGATTTTTTGAGCTAAATGACCCTAAAATTGAAAAGCTCTACAAATGAACTCTGAGAAGGTTGAAAGTTGGCATGGTATCATCATTTCACCCACATAGCATGTGCTAAAAAGTTGAGTGGGTTTGGGCAAAAACTGGATCCACTTCGTGTACAAAATGGACAATCTCTTTCGAAGTATCAGGGTTTCACACGAAAACTCGTCTGTTACAAAGGCATTTCATTTTTTTAACTTATTTCAACTCCAGACTTTTTGTGTGTTCAGTATGCACCATTCGAAGCCACGTCATCAATTTTCAACCATTTCTGACTTCATTTGCTATTTTTCATGCATTTACTGATTTTTTTGAGCTAAATGACCCTAAAATTGAAAAGCTCTACAAATGAACTCTGAAAAGGTTGAAAGTTCGCATGGTATCATCATTTCACCCACATAGCATGTGCTAAAAAGTTGAGAGGGTTATGGCAAAAACTGGATCCACTTCGTGTACAAAATGGACAATCTCTTTCGAAGTATCAGGGTTTCAGACGAAAACTCATCTGTTACAAAGGCATTTCATTTTTTAAACTTATTTCAACTCCAGACTTTTTGTGTGTTCAGTATGCACCATTCGAAGCCACGTCATCAATTTTCAACCCTTTCTGACTTCATTTGCTATTTTTCATGCATTTACTGATTTTTTGAGCTAAATGACCCTAAAATTGAAAACCACTACAAATGAACTCTGAAAAGGTTGAAAGTTGGCATGGTATCATCATTACACCCACATAGCATGTGCTAACAAGTTGAGAGGGTTACAGCAAAAACTGGATGCACTTCGTGTACAAAATGGACAATCTCTTTCGAAGTATCAGGGCTTAAGACGAAAACTCGTCTGTTACAAAGGCATTTCATTTTTTTAAACTTATTTCAACTCCAGACTTTTTGTGTGTTCAGTATGCACCATTCGAAGCCACGTCATCAATTTTCAACCCTTTCTGACTTCATTTGCTATTTTTCATGCATTTACTAATTTTTTTGAGCTAAATGACCCTAAAATTGAAAAGCTCTACAAATGAACTCTGAAAAGGTTGAAAGTTGGCATGGTATCATCATTTCACCCACATAGCATGTGCTAAAAAGTTGAGTGGGTTACGGCAAAAACTGGATCCACTTCGTGTACAAAATGGACAATCTCTTTCGAAGTATCAGGGTTTCACACGAAAACTCGTCTGTTACAAAGGAATTTCATTTTTTTAAACTTATTTCAACTCCAGACTTTTTGTGTGTTCAGTATGCACCATTCGAAGCCACGTCATCAATTTTCAACCCTTTCTGACTTCATTTGCTATTTTTCATGCATTTACTAATTTTTTTGAGCTAAATGACCCTAAAATTGAAAAGCTCTACAAATGAACTCTGAAAAGGTTGAAAGTTGGCATGGTATCATCATTTCACCCACATAGCATGTGCTAACAAGTTGAGAGGGTTATGGCAAAAACTGGATGCACTTCGTGTACAAAATGGACAATCTCTTTCGAAGTATCAGGGTTTAAGACGAAAACTCGTCTGTTACAAAGGCATTTCATTTTTTTAAACTTATTTCAACTCCAGACTTTTTGTGTGTTCAGTATGCACCATTCGAAGCCACGTCATCAATTTTCAACCCTTTCTGACTTCATTTGCTATTTTTCATGCATTTACTGATTTTTTTGAGCTAAATGACCCTAAAATTGAAAAGCTCTACAAATGAACTCTAAATAGGTTGAAAGTTGGCATGGTATCATCATTTCACCCACATAGCATGTGCTAAAAAGTTGAGTGGGTTACGGCAAAAACTGGATCAATTCGTGTACAAAATGGACATTCTCTTTCGAAGTATCAGGGTTTCAGACGAAAACTCGTCTGTTACAAAGGCATTTCATTTTTTTAAACTTATTTCAACTCCAGACTTTTTGTGTGTTCAATATGCAGCATTCGAAGCCACGTCATCAATTTTCAACCCTTTCTGACTTCATTTGCTATTTTTCATTCATTTACTGATTTTTTTGAGCTAAATGACCCTAAAATGGAAAAGCTCTACAAATGAACTCTGAAAAGGTTGAAAGTTGGCATGGAATCATCATTTCACCCACATAGCATGTGCTAAAAAGTTGAGAGTGTTATGGCAAAAACTGGATCCACATCGTGTACAAAATGGACAATCTCTTTCGAAGTATCAGGGTTTCAGACGAAAACTCGTCTGTTACAAAGGCATTTCATTTTTTTAAACTTATTTCAACTCCAGACTTTTTGTGTGTTCAGTATGCAGCATTCGAAGCCACGTCATCAATTTTCAACCCTTTCTGACTTCATTTGCTATTTTTCAGGCATTTACTGATTTTTTGAGCTAAATGACCCTAAAATTGAAAAGCTCTACAAATGAACTCTGAGAAGGTTGAAAGTTGGCATGGTATCATCATTTCACCCACATAGCATGTGCTAAAAAGTTGAGTGGGTTTGGGCAAAAACTGGATCCACTTCGTGTACAAAATGGACAATCTCTTTCGAAGTATCAGGGTTTCACACGAAAACTCGTCTGTTACAAAGGCATTTCATTTTTTTAACTTATTTCAACTCCAGACTTTTTGTGTGTTCAGTATGCACCATTCGAAGCCACGTCATCAATTTTCAACCATTTCTGACTTCATTTGCTATTTTTCATGCATTTACTGATTTTTTTGAGCTAAATGACCCTAAAATTGAAAAGCTCTACAAATGAACTCTGAAAAGGTTGAAAGTTCGCATGGTATCATCATTTCACCCACATAGCATGTGCTAAAAAGTTGAGAGGGTTATGGCAAAAACTGGATCCACTTCGTGTACAAAATGGACAATCTCTTTCGAAGTATCAGGGTTTCAGACGAAAACTCATCTGTTACAAAGGCATTTCATTTTTTAAACTTATTTCAACTCCAGACTTTTTGTGTGTTCAGTATGCACCATTCGAAGCCACGTCATCAATTTTCAACCCTTTCTGACTTCATTTGCTATTTTTCATGCATTTACTGATTTTTTGAGCTAAATGACCCTAAAATTGAAAACCACTACAAATGAACTCTGAAAAGGTTGAAAGTTGGCATGGTATCATCATTACACCCACATAGCATGTGCTAACAAGTTGAGAGGGTTACAGCAAAAACTGGATGCACTTCGTGTACAAAATGGACAATCTCTTTCGAAGTATCAGGGCTTAAGACGAAAACTCGTCTGTTACAAAGGCATTTCATTTTTTTAAACTTATTTCAACTCCAGACTTTTTGTGTGTTCAGTATGCACCATTCGAAGCCACGTCATCAATTTTCAACCCTTTCTGACTTCATTTGCTATTTTTCATGCATTTACTAATTTTTTTGAGCTAAATGACCCTAAAATTGAAAAGCTCTACAAATGAACTCTGAAAAGGTTGAAAGTTGGCATGGTATCATCATTTCACCCACATAGCATGTGCTAAAAAGTTGAGTGGGTTACGGCAAAAACTGGATCCACTTCGTGTACAAAATGGACAATCTCTTTCGAAGTATCAGGGTTTCACACGAAAACTCGTCTGTTACAAAGGAATTTCATTTTTTTAAACTTATTTCAACTCCAGACTTTTTGTGTGTTCAGTATGCACCATTCGAAGCCACGTCATCAATTTTCAACCCTTTCTGACTTCATTTGCTATTTTTCATGCATTTACTAATTTTTTTGAGCTAAATGACCCTAAAATTGAAAAGCTCTACAAATGAACTCTGAAAAGGTTGAAAGTTGGCATGGTATCATCATTTCACCCACATAGCATGTGCTAACAAGTTGAGAGGGTTATGGCAAAAACTGGATGCACTTCGTGTACAAAATGGACAATCTCTTTCGAAGTATCAGGGTTTAAGACGAAAACTCGTCTGTTACAAAGGCATTTCATTTTTTTAAACTTATTTCAACTCCAGACTTTTTGTGTGTTCAGTATGCACCATTCGAAGCCACGTCATCAATTTTCAACCCTTTCTGACTTCATTTGCTATTTTTCATGCATTTACTGATTTTTTTGAGCTAAATGACCCTAAAATTGAAAAGCTCTACAAATGAACTCTAAATAGGTTGAAAGTTGGCATGGTATCATCATTTCACCCACATAGCATGTGCTAAAAAGTTGAGTGGGTTACGGCAAAAACTGGATCAATTCGTGTACAAAATGGACATTCTCTTTCGAAGTATCAGGGTTTCAGACGAAAACTCGTCTGTTACAAAGGCATTTCATTTTTTTAAACTTATTTCAACTCCAGACTTTTTGTGTGTTCAATATGCACCATTCGAAGCCACGTCATCAATTTTCAACCCTTTCTGACTTCATTTGCTATTTTTCATTCATTTACTGATTTTTTTGAGCTAAATGACCCTAAAATGGAAAAGCTCTACAAATGAACTCTGAAAAGGTTGAAAGTTGGCATGGAATCATCATTTCACCCACATAGCATGTGCTAAAAAGTTGAGAGTGTTATGGCAAAAACTGGATCCACATCGTGTACAAAATGGACAATCTCTTTCGAAGTATCAGGGTTTCAGACGAAAACTCGTCTGTTACAAAGGCATTTCATTTTTTTAAACTTATTTCAACTCCAGACTTTTTGTGTGTTCAGTATGCAGCATTCGAAGCCACGTCATCAATTTTCAACCCTTTCTGACTTCATTTGCTATTTTTCAGGCATTTACTGATTTTTTGAGCTAAATGACCCTAAAATTGAAAAGCTCTACAAATGAACTCTGAGAAGGTTGAAAGTTGGCATGGTATCATCATTTCACCCACATAGCATGTGCTAAAAAGTTGAGTGGGTTTGGGCAAAAACTGGATCCACTTCGTGTACAAAATGGACAATCTCTTTCGAAGTATCAGGGTTTCACACGAAAACTCGTCTGTTACAAAGGCATTTCATTTTTTTAACTTATTTCAACTCCAGACTTTTTGTGTGTTCAGTATGCACCATTCGAAGCCACGTCATCAATTTTCAACCATTTCTGACTTCATTTGCTATTTTTCATGCATTTACTGATTTTTTTGAGCTAAATGACCCTAAAATTGAAAAGCTCTACAAATGAACTCTGAAAAGGTTGAAAGTTCGCATGGTATCATCATTTCACCCACATAGCATGTGCTAAAAAGTTGAGAGGGTTATGGCAAAAACTGGATCCACTTCGTGTACAAAATGGACAATCTCTTTCGAAGTATCAGGGTTTCAGACGAAAACTCATCTGTTACAAAGGCATTTCATTTTTTAAACTTATTTCAACTCCAGACTTTTTGTGTGTTCAGTATGCACCATTCGAAGCCACGTCATCAATTTTCAACCCTTTCTGACTTCATTTGCTATTTTTCATGCATTTACTGATTTTTTGAGCTAAATGACCCTAAAATTGAAAACCACTACAAATGAACTCTGAAAAGGTTGAAAGTTGGCATGGTATCATCATTACACCCACATAGCATGTGCTAACAAGTTGAGAGGGTTACAGCAAAAACTGGATGCACTTCGTGTACAAAATGGACAATCTCTTTCGAAGTATCAGGGCTTAAGACGAAAACTCGTCTGTTACAAAGGCATTTCATTTTTTTAAACTTATTTCAACTCCAGACTTTTTGTGTGTTCAGTATGCACCATTCGAAGCCACGTCATCAATTTTCAACCCTTTCTGACTTCATTTGCTATTTTTCATGCATTTACTAATTTTTTTGAGCTAAATGACCCTAAAATTGAAAAGCTCTACAAATGAACTCTGAAAAGGTTGAAAGTTGGCATGGTATCATCATTTCACCCACATAGCATGTGCTAAAAAGTTGAGTGGGTTACGGCAAAAACTGGATCCACTTCGTGTACAAAATGGACAATCTCTTTCGAAGTATCAGGGTTTCACACGAAAACTCGTCTGTTACAAAGGAATTTCATTTTTTTAAACTTATTTCAACTCCAGACTTTTTGTGTGTTCAGTATGCACCATTCGAAGCCACGTCATCAATTTTCAACCCTTTCTGACTTCATTTGCTATTTTTCATGCATTTACTTATTTTTTTGAGCTAAATGACCCTAAAATTGAAAAGCTCTACAAATGAACTCTGAAAAGGTTGAAAGTTGGCATGGTATCATCATTTCACCCACATAGCATGTGCTAAAAAGTTGAGTGGGTTACGGCAAAAACTGGATGCACTTCGTGTACAAAATGGACAATCTCTTTCGAAGTATGAGGGTTTAAGACGAAAACTCGTCTGTTACAAAGGCATTTCATTTTTTTAAACTTATTTCAACTCCAGACTTTTTGTGTGTTCAGTATGCACCATTCGAAGCCACGTCATCAATTTTCAACCCTTTCTGACTTCATTTGCTATTTTTCATTCATTTACTGATTTTTTTGAGCTAAATGACCCTAAAATGGAAAAGCTCTACAAATGAACTCTGAAAAGGTTGAAAGTTGGCATGGTATCATCATTTCACCCACATAGCATGTGCTAAAAAGTTGAGAGTGTTATGGAAAAAACTGGATCCACATCGTGTACAAAATGGACAATCTCTTTCGAAGTATCAGGGTTTCAGACGAAAACTCGTCTGTTACAAAGGCATTTCATTTTTTTAAACTTATTTCAACTCCAGACTTGTTGTGTGTTCAGTATGCAGCATTCGAAGCCACGTCATCAATTTTCAACCCTTTCTGACTTCATTTGCTATTTTTCATGCATTTACTGATTTTTTTGAGCTAAATGACCCTAAAATTGAAAAGCTCTACAAATGAACTCTGAGAAGGTTGAAAGTTGGCATGGTATCATCATTTCACCCACATAGCATGTGCTAAAAAGTTGAGTGGGTTACGGCAAAAACTTGATCCACTTCGTGTACAAAATGGACAATCTCTTTCGAAGTATCAGGGTTTCAGACGAAAACTCGTCTGTTACAAAGGCATTTCATTTTTTTTAACTTATTTCAACTCCAGACTTTTTGTGTGTTCAGTATGCACCATTCGAAGCCACGTCATCAATTTTCAACCCTTTCTGACTTCATTTGCTATTTTTCAGGCATTTACTGATTTTTTGAGCTAAATGACCCTAAAATTGAAAAGCTCTACAAATGAACTCTGAGAAGGTTGAAAGTTGGCATGGTATCATCATTTCACCCACATAGCATGTGCTAAAAAGTTGAGTGGGTTAGGGCAAAAACTGGATCCACTTCGTGTACAAAATGGACAATCTCTTTCGAAGTATCAGGGTTTCACACGAAAACTCGTCTGTTACAAAGGCATTTCATTTTTTTAACTTATTTCAACTCCAGACTTTTTGTGTGTTCAGTATGCACCATTCGAAGCCACGTCATCAATTTGCAACCCTTTCTGACTTCATTTGCTATTTTTCATGCATTTACTGATTTTTTTGAGCTAAATGACCCTAAAATTGAAAAGCACTACAAATGAACTCTGAAGAGGTTGAAAGTTGGCATGGTATCATCATTTCACCCACATAGCATTTGCTAAAAAGTTGAGAGGGTTACGGCAAAAACTGGATGCACTTCGTGTACAAAATGGACAATCCCTTTCGAAGTATCAGGGTTACAGACGAAAACTCGTCTGTTACAAAGGCATTTCATTTTTTTAAACTTATTTCAACTCCAGACTTTTTGTGTGTTCAGTATGCACCATTCGAAGCCACGTCATTAATTTTCAACCCTTTCTGACTTCATTTGCTATTTTTCATGCATTTACTGATTTTTTTGAGCTAAATGACCCTAAAATTGAAAAGCACTACAAATGAACTCTGAAAAGGTTGAAAGTTGGCATGGTATCATCATTACACCCACATAGCATGTGCTAACAAGTTGAGAGGGTTACAGCAAAAACTGGATGCACTTCGTGTACAAAATGGACAATCTCTTTCGAAGTATCAGGGCTTAAGACGAAAACTCGTCTGTTACAAAGGCATTTCATTTTTTTAAACTTATTTCAACTCCAGACTTTTTGTGTGTTCAGTATGCACCATTCGAAGCCACGTCATCAATTTTTAACCCTTTCTGACTTCATTTGCTATTTTTCATGCATTTACTAATTTTTTTGAGCTAAATGACCCTAAAATTGAAAAGCTCTACAAATGAACTCTGAAAAGGTTGAAAGTTGGCATGGTATCATCATTTCACCCACATAGCATGTGCTAAAAAGTTGAGTGGGTTACGGCAAAAACTGGATCCACTTCGTGTACAAAATGGACAATCTCTTTCGAAGTATCAGGGTTTCACACGAAAACTCGTCTGTTACAAAGGAATTTCATTTTTTTAAACTTATTTCAACTCCAGACTTTTTGTGTGTTCAGTATGCACCATTCGAAGCCACGTCATCAATTTTCAACCCTTTCTGACTTCATTTGCTATTTTTCATGCATTTACTTATTTTTTTGAGCTAAATGACCCTAAAATTGAAAAGCTCTACAAATGAACTCTGAAAAGGTTGAAAGTTGGCATGGTATCATCATTTCACCCACATAGCATGTGCTAAAAAGTTGAGTGGGTTACGGCAAAAACTTGATCCACTTCGTGTACAAAATGGACAATCTCTTTCGAAGTATCAGGGTTTCAGACGAAAACTCGTCTGTTACAAAGGCATTTCATTTTTTTTAACTTATTTCAACTCCAGACTTTTTGTGTGTTCAGTATGCACCATTCGAAGCCACGTCATCAATTTTCAACCCTTTCTGACTTCATTTGCTATTTTTCAGGCATTTACTGATTTTTTGAGCTAAATGACCCTAAAATTGAAAAGCTCTACAAATGAACTCTGAGAAGGTTGAAAGTTGGCATGGTATCATCATTTCACCCACATAGCATGTGCTAAAAAGTTGAGTGGGTTAGGGCAAAAACTGGATCCACTTCGTGTACAAAATGGACAATCTCTTTCGAAGTATCAGGGTTTCACACGAAAACTCGTCTGTTACAAAGGCATTTCATTTTTTTAACTTATTTCAACTCCAGACTTTTTGTGTGTTCAGTATGCACCATTCGAAGCCACGTCATCAATTTGCAACCCTTTCTGACTTCATTTGCTATTTTTCATGCATTTACTGATTTTTTTGAGCTAAATGACCCTAAAATTGAAAAGCACTACAAATGAACTCTGAAGAGGTTGAAAGTTGGCATGGTATCATCATTTCACCCACATAGCATTTGCTAAAAAGTTGAGAGGGTTACGGCAAAAACTGGATGCACTTCGTGTACAAAATGGACAATCCCTTTCGAAGTATCAGGGTTACAGACGAAAACTCGTCTGTTACAAAGGCATTTCATTTTTTTAAACTTATTTCAACTCCAGACTTTTTGTGTGTTCAGTATGCACCATTCGAAGCCACGTCATCAATTTTCAACCCTTTCTGACTTCATTTGCTATTTTTCATGCATTTACTGATTTTTTTGAGCTAAATGACCCTAAAATTGAAAAGCACTACAAATGAACTCTGAAAAGGTTGAAAGTTGGCATGGTATCATCATTACACCCACATAGCATGTGCTAACAAGTTGAGAGGGTTACAGCAAAAACTGGATGCACTTCGTGTACAAAATGGACAATCTCTTTCGAAGTATCAGGGCTTAAGACGAAAACTCGTCTGTTACAAAGGCATTTCATTTTTTTAAACTTATTTCAACTCCAGACTTTTTGTGTGTTCAGTATGCACCATTCGAAGCCACGTCATCAATTTTTAACCCTTTCTGACTTCATTTGCTATTTTTCATGCATTTACTAATTTTTTTGAGCTAAATGACCCTAAAATTGAAAAGCTCTACAAATGAACTCTGAAAAGGTTGAAAGTTGGCATGGTATCATCATTTCACCCACATAGCATGTGCTAAAAAGTTGAGTGGGTTACGGCAAAAACTGGATCCACTTCGTGTACAAAATGGACAATCTCTTTCGAAGTATCAGGGTTTCACACGAAAACTCGTCTGTTACAAAGGAATTTCATTTTTTTAAACTTATTTCAACTCCAGACTTTTTGTGTGTTCAGTATGCACCATTCGAAGCCACGTCATCAATTTTCAACCCTTTCTGACTTCATTTGCTATTTTTCATGCATTTACTTATTTTTTTGAGCTAAATGACCCTAAAATTGAAAAGCTCTACAAATGAACTCTGAAAAGGTTGAAAGTTGGCATGGTATCATCATTTCACCCACATAGCATGTGCTAAAAAGTTGAGTGGGTTACGGCAAAAACTGGATCAATTCGTGCACAAAATGGACAATCTCTTTCGAAGTATGAGGGTTTCAGACGAAAACTCGTCTGTTACAAAGGCATTTCATTTTTTTAAACTTATTTCAACTCCAGACTTTTTGTGTGTTCAATATGCACCATTCGAAGCCACGTCATCAATTTTCAACCCTTTCTGACTTCATTTGCTATTTTTCATTCATTTACTGATTTTTTTGAGCTAAATGACCCTAAAATGGAAAAGCTCTACAAATGACCTCTGAAAAGGTTGAAAGTTGGCATGGTATCATCATTTCACCCACATAGCATGTGCTAAAAAGTTGAGAGTGTTATGGAAAAAACTGGATCCACATCGTGTACAAAATGGACAATCTCTTTCGAAGTATCAGGGTTTCAGACGAAAACTCGTCTGTTACAAAGGCATTTCATTTTTTTAAACTTATTTCAACTCCAGACTTGTTGTGTGTTCAGTATGCAGCATTCGAAGCCACGTCATCAATTTTCAACCCTTTCTGACTTCATTTGCTATTTTTCATGCATTTACTGATTTTTTTTGAGCTAAATGACCCTAAAATTGAAAAGCTCTACAAATGAACTCTGAGAAGGTTGAAAGTTGGCATGGTATCATCATTTCACCCACATAGCATGTGCTAAAAAGTTGAGTGGGTTACGGCAAAAACTTGATCCACTTCGTGTACAAAATGGACAATCTCTTTCGAAGTATCAGGGTTTCAGACGAAAACTCGTCTGTTACAAAGGCATTTCATTTTTTTAGCTTATTTCAACTCCAGACTTTTTGTGTGTTCAGTATGCACCATTCGAAGCCTAGTCATCAATTTTCAACCCTTTCTGACTTCATTTGCTATTTTTCATGCATTTACTGATTTTTTTGAGCTAAATGACCCTAAAATTGAAAAGCTCTACAAATGAACTCTGAAAAGGTTGAAAGTTCGCATGGTATCATCATTTCACCCACATAGCATGTGCTAAAAAGTTGAGAGGGTTATGGCAAAAACTGGACCCACTTCGTGTACAAAATGGACAATCTCTTTCGAAGTATCAGGGTTTCAGACGAAAACTCGTCTGTTACAAAGGCATTTCAGTTTTTTAAACTTATTTCAACTCCAGACTTTTTGTGTGTTCAGTATGCACCATTCGAAGCCACGTCATCAATTTGCAACCCTTTCTGACTTCATTTGCTATTTTTCATGCATTTACTGATTTTTTTGAGCTAAATGACCCTAAAATTGAAAAGCACTACAAATGAACTCTGAAGAGGTTGAAAGTTGGCATGGTATCATCATTTCACCCACATAGCATTTGCTAAAAAGTTGAGAGGGTTACGGCAAAAACTGGATGCACTTCGTGTACAAAATGGACAATCTCTTTCGAAGTATCAGGGTTACAGACGAAAACTCGTCTGTTACAAAGGCATTTCATTTTTTTAAACTTATTTCAACTCCAGACTTTTTGTGTGTTCAGTATGCAGCATTCGAAGCCACATCATCAATTTTCAACCCTTTCTGACTTCATTTGCTATTTTTCATGCATATACTGATTTTTTTGAGCTAAATGACCCTAAAATTGAAAAGCACTACAAATGAACTCTGAAAAGGTTGAAAGTTGGCATGGTATCATCATTTCACCCACATAGCATGTGCTAAAAAGTTGAGTGGGTTACGGCAAAAACTGGATCAATTCGTGCACAAAATGGACAATCTCTTTCGAAGTATGAGGGTTTCAGACGAAAACTCGTCTGTTACAAAGGCATTTCATTTTTTTAAACTTATTTCAACTCCAGACTTTTTGTGTGTTCAATATGCACCATTCGAAGCCACGTCATCAATTTTCAACCCTTTCTGACTTCATTTGCTATTTTTCATTCATTTACTGATTTTTTTGAGCTAAATGACCCTAAAATGGAAAAGCTCTACAAATGAACTCTGAAAAGGTTGAAAGTTGGCATGGTATCATCATTTCACCCACATAGCATGTGCTAAAAAGTTGAGAGTGTTATGGAAAAAACTGGATCCACATCGTGTACAAAATGGACAATCTCTTTCGAAGTATCAGGGTTTCAGACGAAAACTCGTCTGTTACAAAGGCATTTCATTTTTTTAAACTTATTTCAACTCCAGACTTGTTGTGTGTTCAGTATGCAGCATTCGAAGCCACGTCATCAATTTTCAGCCCTTTCTGACTTCATTTGCTATTTTTCATGCATTTACTGATTTTTTTGAGCTAAATGACCCTAAAATTGAAAAGCTCTACAAATGAACTCTGAGAAGGTTGAAAGTTGGCATGGTATCATCATTTCACCCACATAGCATGTGCTAAAAAGTTGAGTGGGTTACGGCAAAAACTTGATCCACTTCGTGTACAAAATGGACAATCTCTTTCGAAGTATCAGGGTTTCAGACGAAAACTCGTCTGTTACAAAGGCATTTCATTTTTTTTAACTTATTTCAACTCCAGACTTTTTGTGTGTTCAGTATGCACCATTCGAAGCCTAGTCATCAATTTTCAACCCTTTCTGACTTCATTTGCTATTTTTCATGCATTTACTGATTTTTTTGAGCTAAATGACCCTAAAATTGAAAAGCTCTACAAATGAACTCTGAAAAGGTTGAAAGTTCGCATGGTATCATCATTTCACCCACATAGCATGTGCTAAAAAGTTGAGAGGGTTATGGCAAAAACTGGATCCACTTCGTGTACAAAATGGACAATCTCTTTCGAAGTATCAGGGTTTCAGACGAAAACTCGTCTGTTACAAAGGCATTTCATTTTTTTAAACTTATTTCAACTCCAGACTTTTTGTGTGTTCAGTATGCACCATTCGAAGCCACGTCATCAATTTGCAACCCTTTCTGACTTCATTTGCTATTTTTCATGCATTTACTGATTTTTTTGAGCTAAATGACCCTAAAATTGAAAAGCACTACAAATGAACTCTGAAGAGGTTGAAAGTTGGCATGGTATCATCATTTCACCCACATAGCATTTGCTAAAAAGTTGAGAGGGTTACGGCAAAAACTGGATGCACTTCGTGTACAAAATGGACAATCTCTTTCGAAGTATCAGGGTTACAGACGAAAACTCGTCTGTTACAAAGGCATTTAATTTTTTTTAACTTATTTCAACTCCAGACTTTTTGTGTGTTCTGTATGCACCATTCGAAGCCTAGTCATCAATTTTCAACCCTTTCTGACTTCATTTGCTATTTTTCATGCATTTACTGATTTTTTTGAGCTAAATGACCCTAAAATTGAAAAGCTCTACAAATGAACTCTGAAAAGGTTGAAAGTTCGCATGGTATCATCATTTCACCCACATAGCATGTGCTAAAAAGTTGAGAGGGTTATGGCAAAAACTGGATCCACTTCGTGTACAAAATGGACAATCTCTTTCGAAGTATCAGGGTTTCAGACGAAAACTCGTCTGTTACAAAGGCATTTCATTTTTTTAAACTTATTTCAACTCCAGACTTTTTGTGTGTTCAGTATGCACCATTCGAAGCCACGTCATCAATTTGCAACCCTTTCTGACTTCATTTGCTATTTTTCATGCATTTACTGATTTTTTTGAGCTAAATGACCCTAAAATTGAAAAGCACTACAAATGAACTCTGAAGAGGTTGAAAGTTGGCATGGTATCATCATTTCACCCACATAGCATTTGCTAAAAAGTTGAGAGGGTTACGGCAAAAACTGGATGCACTTCGTGTACAAAATGGACAATCTCTTTCGAAGTATCAGGGTTACAGACGAAAACTCGTCTGTTACAAAGGCATTTCATTTTTTTAAACTTATTTCAACTCCAGACTTTTTGTGTGTTCAGTATGCAGCATTCGAAGCCACATCATCAATTTTCAACCCTTTCTGACTTCATTTGCTATTTTTCATGCATTTACTGATTTTTTTGAGCTAGATGACCCTAAAATTGAAAAGCACTACAAATGAACTCTGAAAAGGATGAAAGTTGGCATGGTATCATCATTTCACGCACATGGCAGGTGCTTAAAAGTTGAGAGGGTTATGTCAAAAACTGGATCCACTTCGTGTACAAAATGGACAATCTCTTTCGAAGTATCAGGGTTTCAGACGAAAACTCGTCTGTTACAAAGGCATTTCATTTTTTTAAACTTATTTCAACTCCAGACTTTTTGTGTGTTCAGTATGCACCATTCGAAGCCACGTCATCAATTTGCAACCCTTTCTGACTTCATTTGCTATTTTTCATGCATTTACTGATTTTTTTGAGCTAAATGACCCTAAAATTGAAAAGCACTACAAATGAACTCTGAAGAGGTTGAAAGTTGGCATGGTATCATCATTTCACCCACATAGCATTTGCTAAAAAGTTGAGAGGGTTACGGCAAAAACTGGATGCACTTCGTGTACAAAATGGACAATCTCTTTCGAAGTATCAGGGTTACAGACGAAAACTCGTCTGTTACAAAGGCATTTCATTTTTTTAAACTTATTTCAACTCCAGACTTTTTGTGTGTTCAGTATGCAGCATTCGAAGCCACATCATCAATTTTCAACCCTTTCTGACTTCATTTGCTATTTTTCATGCATTTACTGATTTTTTTGAGCTAGATGACCCTAAAATTGAAAAGCACTACAAATGAACTCTGAAAAGGATGAAAGTTGGCATGGTATCATCATTTCACGCACATGGCAGGTGCTTAAAAGTTGAGAGGGTTATGGCAAAAACTGGATCCACTTCGTGTACAAAATGGACAATCTCTTTCGAAGTATCAGGGTTTCAGACAAAAACTCGTCTGTTACAAAGGCATTTCATTTTTTTAAACTTATTTCAACTCCAGACTTTTTGTGTGTTCAGTATGCACCATTCGAAGCCACGTCATCAATTTTCAACCCTTTCTGACTTCATTTGCTATTTTTCATGCATTTACTGATTTTTTTGAGCTAAATGACCCTAAAATTGAAAAGCTCTACAAATGAACTCTGAGAAGGTTGAAAGTTGGCATGGTATCATCATTTCACCCACATAGCATGTGCTAAAAATTTGAGTGGGTTACGGCAAAAACTGGATCCACTTCGTGTACAAAATGGACAATCTCTTTCGAAGTATCAGGGTTTCAGACGAAAACTCGTCTGTTACAAAGGCATTTCATTTTTTTAAACTTATTTCAACTCCAGACTTTTTGTGTGTTCAGTATGCACCATTCGAAGCCACGTCATCAATTTTGAACCCTTTCTGACTACATTTGCTATTTTTCATGCATTTACTTATTTTTTTGAGCTAAATGACCCTAAAATTGAAAAGCTCTACAAATGAACTCTGAAAAGGTTGAAAGTTGGCATGGTATCATCATTTCACCCACATAGCATGTGCTAAAAAGTTGAGAGGGTTACGGCAAAAACTGGATCCACTTCGTGTACAAAATGGACAATCTCTTTCGAAGTATCAGGGTTTCAGACGAAAACTCGTCTGTTACAAAGGCATTTAATTTTTTTAAACTTATTTCAACTCCAGACTTTTTGTGTGTTCAGTATGCACCATTCGAAGCCACGTCATCAATTTTCAACCCTTTCTGACTTCATTTGCTATTTTTCATGCATTTACTTATTTTTTTGAGCTAAATGACCCTAAAATTGAAAAGCTCTACAAATGAACTCTGAAAAGGTTGAAAGTTGGCATGGTATCATCATTTCAACCACATAGCATGTGCTAAAAAGTTTAGTGGGTTACGGCAAAAACTGGATCCACTTCGTGTACAAAATGGACAATCTCTTTCGAAGTATCAGGGTTTCAGACGAAAACTCGTCTGTTACAAAGGAATTTCATTTCTTTAAACTTATTTCAACTCCAGACTTTTTGTGTTTTCAGTATGCACTATTCGAAGCCACGTCATCAATTTTCAACCCTTTCTGACTTCATTTGCTATTTTTCATGCATTACTTATTTTTTTGAGCTAAATGACCCTAAAATTGAAAAGCTCTACAAATGAACTCTGAAAAGGTTGAAAGTTGGCATGGTATCATCATTTCACCCACATAGCATGTGCTAAAAAGTTGAGTGGGTTACGGCAAAAACTGGATCCACTTCGTGTACAAAATGGACAATCTCTTTCGAAGTATCAGGGTTTTAGACGAAAACTCGTCTGTTACAAAGGAATTTCATTTTTTTAAACTTATTTCAACTCCAGACTTTTTGTGTGTTCAGTGTGCACCATTCGAAGCCACGTCATCAATTTTCAACCCTTTCTGACTTCATTTGCTATTTTTCATGCATTTACTGATTTTTTTTGAGCTAAATCACCCTAAAATTGAAAAGCTCTACAAATGAACTCTGAAAAGGTTGAAAGGTGGCATGGTATCATAATTTCACCCACATAGCATGTGCTAACAAGTTGAGAGGGTTACGGCAAAAACTGGATGCACTTCGTGTACAAAATGGACAATCTCTTTCGAAGTATCAGGGTTTAAGACGAAAACTCGTCTGTTACAAAGGCATTTCATTTTTTTAAACTTATTTCAACTCCAGACTTTTTGTGTGTTCAGTATGCACCATTCGAAGCCACGTCATCAATTTTCAACCCTTTCTGACTTCATTTGCTATTTTTCATGCATTTACTGATTTTTTTGAGCTAAATGACCCTAAAATTGAAAAGCTCTACAAATGAACTCTGAGAAGGTTGAAAGTTGGCATGGTATCATCATTTCACCCACATAGCATGTGCTAAAAAGTTGAGTGGGTTACGGCAAAAACTGGATCCACTTCGTGTACAAAATGGACAATCTCTTTCGAAGTATCAGGGTTACAGACGAAAACTCGTCTGTTACAAAGGCATTTCATTTTTCTAAACTTATTTCAACTCCAGACTTTTTGTGTGTTCAGTATGCACCATTCGAAGCCACGTCATCAATTTTCAACCCTTTCTGACTTCATTTGCTATTTTTCATGCATTTACTTATTTTTTTGAGCTAAATGACCTTAAAATTGAAAAGCTCTACAAATGAACTTTGAAAAGGTTGAAAGTTGGCATGGTATCATCATTTCACCCACATAGCATGTGCTAAAAAGTTGAGTGGGTTACGGCAAAAACTGGATCAATTCGTGTACAAAATGGACAATCTCTTTCGAAGTATGAGGGTTTCAGACGAAAACTCGTCTGTTTCAAAGGCATTTCATTTTTTTAAACTTATTTCAACTCCAGACTTTTTGTGTGTTCAATATGCACCATTCGAAGCCACGTCATCAATTTTCAACCCTTTCTGACTTCATTTGCTATTTTCCATTCATTTACTGATTTTTTTGAGCTAAATGACCCTAAAAATGAAAAGCACTACAAATGAACTCTGAAAAGGTTGAAAGTTGGCATGGTATCATCATTTCACCCACATAGCATGTGCTAAAAAGTTGAGAGGGTTACGGCAAAAACTGGATGCACTTCGTGTACAAAATGGACAATCTCTTTCGAAGTATCAGGGTTTCAGACGAAAACTCGTCTGTTACAAAGGCATTTCATTTTTCTAAACTTATTTCAACTCCAGACTTTTTGTGTGTTCAGTATGCACCATTCGAAGCCACGTCATCAATTTTCAACCCTTTCTGACTTCATTTGCTATTTTTCATGCATTTACTTATTTTTTTGAGCTAAATGACCCTAAAATTGAAAAGCTCTACAAATGAACTCTGAAAAGGTTGAAAGTTGGCATGGCATCATCATTTCACCCACATAGCATGTGCTAAAAAGTTGAGTGGGTTACGGCAAAAACTGGATCAATTCGTGTACAAAATGGACAATCTCTTTCGAAGTATCAGGGTTTCAGACGAAAACTCGTCTGTTACAAAGGCATTTCATTTTTTTAAACTTATTTCAACTCCAGACTTTTTGTGTGTTCAATATGCACCATTCGAAGCCACGTCATCAATTTTCAACCCTTTCTGACTTCATTTGCTATTTTTCATTCATTTACTGATTTTTTTGAGCTAAATGACCCTAAAATGGAAAAGCTCTACAAATGAACTCTGAAAAGGTTGAAAGTTGGCATGGTATCATCATTTCACCCACATAGCATGTGCTAAAAAGTTGAGAGTGTTATGGCAAAAACTGGATCCACATCGTGTACAAAATGGACAATCTCTTTCGAAGTATCAGGGTTTCAGACGAAAACTCGTCTGTTACAAAGGCATTTCATTTTTTTAAACTTATTTCAACTCCAGACTTTTTGTGTGTTCAGTATGCAGCATTCAAAGCCACGTCATCAATTTTCAACCCTTTCTGACTTCATTTGCTATTTTTCATGCATTTACTGATTTTTTTGAGCTAGATGACAATAAAATTGAAAAGCACTACAAATGAACTCTGAAAAGGATGAAAGTTGGCATGGTATCATCATTTCACGCACATGGCATGTGCTTAAAAGTTGAGAGGGTTATGGCAAAAACTGGATCCACTTCGTGTACAAAATGGACAATCTCTTTCGAAGTATCAGGGTTTCAGACGAAAACTCGTCTGTTACAAAGGCATTTCATTTTTTTAAACTTATTTCAACTCCAGACTTTTTGTGTGTTCAATATGCACCATTCGAAGCCACGTCATCAATTTTCAACCCTTTCTGACTTCATTTGCTATTTTTCATTCATTTACTGATTTTTTTGAGCAAAATGACCCTAAAATGGAAAAGCTCTACAAATGAACTCTGAAAAGGTTGAAAGTTCGTATGGTATCATCATTTCACCCACATAGCATGTGCTAAAAAGTCGAGAGGGTTATGTTAAAAACTGGATCCACTTCGTGTACAAAATGGACAATCTCTTTCGAAGTATCAGGGTTTCAGACGAAAACTCGTCTGTTACAAAGGTATTTCATTTTTTTAAACTTATTTCAACTCCAGACTTTTTGTGTGTTCAGTATGCACCATTCGAAGCCACGTCATCAATTTGCAACCCTTTCTGACTTCATTTGCTATTTTTCATGCATTTACTGATTTTTTTGAGCTAAATGACCCTAAAATTGAAAAGCACTACAAATGAACTCTGAAGAGGTTGAAAGTTGGCATGGTATCATCATTTCACCCACATAGCATTTGCTAAAAAGTTGAGAGGGTTACGGCAAAAACTGGATGCACTTCGTGTACAAAATGGACAATCTCTTTCGAAGTATCAGGGTTACAGACGAAAACTCGTCTGTTACAAAGGCATTTCATTTTTTTAAACTTATTTCAACTCCAGACTTTTTGTGTGTTCAGTATGCAGCATTCGAAGCCACATCATCAATTTTCAACCCTTTCTGACTTCATTTGCTATTTTTCATGCATTTACTGATTTTTTTGAGCTAGATGACCCTAAAATTGAAAAGCACTACAAATGAACTCTGAAAAGGATGAAAGTTGGCATGGTATCATCATTTCACGCACATGGCAGGTGCTTAAAAGTTGAGAGGGTTATGGCAAAAACTGGATCCACTTCGTGTACAAAATGGACAATCTCTTTCGAAGTATCAGGGTTTCAGACGAAAACTCGTCTGTTACAAAGGCATTTCATTTTTTTAAACTTATTTCAACTCCAGACTTTTTGTGTGTTCAGTATGCACCATTCGAAGCCACGTCATCAATTTGCAACCCTTTCTGACTTCATTTGCTATTTTTCATGCATTTACTGATTTTTTTGAGCTAAATGACCCTAAAATTGAAAAGCACTACAAATGAACTCTGAAGAGGTTGAAAGTTGGCATGGTATCATCATTTCACCCACATAGCATTTGCTAAAAAGTTGAGAGGGTTACGGCAAAAACTGGATGCACTTCGTGTACAAAATGGACAATCTCTTTCGAAGTATCAGGGTTACAGACGAAAACTCGTCTGTTACAAAGGCATTTCATTTTTTTAAACTTATTTCAACTCCAGACTTTTTGTGTGTTCAGTATGCAGCATTCGAAGCCACATCATCAATTTTCAACCCTTTCTGACTTCATTTGCTATTTTTCATGCATTTACTGATTTTTTTGAGCTAGATGACCCTAAAATTGAAAAGCACTACAAATGAACTCTGAAAAGGATGAAAGTTGGCATGGTATCATCATTTCACGCACATGGCAGGTGCTTAAAAGTTGAGAGGGTTATGGCAAAAACTGGATCCACTTCGTGTACAAAATGGACAATCTCTTTCGAAGTATCAGGGTTTCAGACAAAAACTCGTCTGTTACAAAGGCATTTCATTTTTTTAAACTTATTTCAACTCCAGACTTTTTGTGTGTTCAGTATGCACCATTCGAAGCCACGTCATCAATTTTCAACCCTTTCTGACTTCATTTGCTATTTTTCATGCATTTACTGATTTTTTTGAGCTAAATGACCCTAAAATTGAAAAGCTCTACAAATGAACTCTGAGAAGGTTGAAAGTTGGCATGGTATCATCATTTCACCCACATAGCATGTGCTAAAAATTTGAGTGGGTTACGGCAAAAACTGGATCCACTTCGTGTACAAAATGGACAATCTCTTTCGAAGTATCAGGGTTTCAGACGAAAACTCGTCTGTTACAAAGGCATTTCATTTTTTTAAACTTATTTCAACTCCAGACTTTTTGTGTGTTCAGTATGCACCATTCGAAGCCACGTCATCAATTTTGAACCCTTTCTGACTACATTTGCTATTTTTCATGCATTTACTTATTTTTTTGAGCTAAATGACCCTAAAATTGAAAAGCTCTACAAATGAACTCTGAAAAGGTTGAAAGTTGGCATGGTATCATCATTTCACCCACATAGCATGTGCTAAAAAGTTGAGAGGGTTACGGCAAAAACTGGATCCACTTCGTGTACAAAATGGACAATCTCTTTCGAAGTATCAGGGTTTCAGACGAAAACTCGTCTGTTACAAAGGCATTTAATTTTTTTAAACTTATTTCAACTCCAGACTTTTTGTGTGTTCAGTATGCACCATTCGAAGCCACGTCATCAATTTTCAACCCTTTCTGACTTCATTTGCTATTTTTCATGCATTTACTTATTTTTTTGAGCTAAATGACCCTAAAATTGAAAAGCTCTACAAATGAACTCTGAAAAGGTTGAAAGTTGGCATGGTATCATCATTTCAACCACATAGCATGTGCTAAAAAGTTGAGTGGGTTACGGCAAAAACTGGATCCACTTCGTGTACAAAATGGACAATCTCTTTCGAAGTATCAGGGTTTCAGACGAAAACTCGTCTGTTACAAAGGAATTTCATTTCTTTAAACTTATTTCAACTCCAGACTTTTTGTGTTTTCAGTATGCACTATTCGAAGCCACGTCATCAATTTTCAACCCTTTCTGACTTCATTTGCTATTTTTCATGCATTACTTATTTTTTTGAGCTAAATGACCCTAAAATTGAAAAGCTCTACAAATGAACTCTGAAAAGGTTGAAAGTTGGCATGGTATCATCATTTCACCCACATAGCATGTGCTAAAAAGTTGAGTTGGTTACGGCAAAAACTGGATCCACTTCGTGTACAAAATGGACAATCTCTTTCGAAGTATCAGGGTTTTAGACGAAAACTCGTCTGTTACAAAGGAATTTCATTTTTTTAAACTTATTTCAACTCCAGACTTTTTGTGTGTTCAGTGTGCACCATTCGAAGCCACGTCATCAATTTTCAACCCTTTCTGACTTCATTTGCTATTTTTCATGCATTTACTGATTTTTTTTTGAGCTAAATCACCCTAAAATTGAAAAGCTCTACAAATGAACTCTGAAAAGGTTGAAAGGTGGCATGGTATCATAATTTCACCCACATAGCATGTGCTAACAAGTTGAGAGGGTTACGGCAAAAACTGGATGCACTTCGTGTACAAAATGGACAATCTCTTTCGAAGTATCAGGGTTTAAGACGAAAACTCGTCTGTTACAAAGGCATTTCATTTTTTTAAACTTATTTCAACTCCAGACTTTTTGTGTGTTCAGTATGCACCATTCGAAGCCACGTCATCAATTTTCAACCCTTTCTGACTTCATTTGCTATTTTTCATGCATTTACTGATTTTTTTGAGCTAAATGACCCTAAAATTGAAAAGCTCTACAAATGAACTCTGAGAAGGTTGAAAGTTGGAATGGTATCATCATTTCACCCACATAGCATGTGCTAAAAAGTTGAGTGGGTTACGGCAAAAACTGGATCCACTTCGTGTACAAAATGGACAATCTCTTTCGAAGTATCAGGGTTACAGACGAAAACTCGTCTGTTACAAAGGCATTTCATTTTTCTAAACTTATTTCAACTCCAGACTTTTTGTGTGTTCAGTATGCACCATTCGAAGCCACGTCATCAATTTTCAACCCTTTCTGACTTCATTTGCTATTTTTCATGCATTTACTTATTTTTTTGAGCTAAATGACCTTAAAATTGAAAAGCTCTACAAATGAACTTTGAAAAGGTTGAAAGTTGGCATGGTATCATCATTTCACCCACATAGCATGTGCTAAAAAGTTGAGTGGGTTACGGCAAAAACTGGATCAATTCGTGTACAAAATGGACAATCTCTTTCGAAGTATGAGGGTTTCAGACGAAAACTCGTCTGTTTCAAAGGCATTTCATTTTTTTAAACTTATTTCAACTCCAGACTTTTTGTGTGTTCAATATGCACCATTCGAAGCCACGTCATCAATTTTCAACCCTTTCTGACTTCATTTGCTATTTTCCATTCATTTACTGATTTTTTTGAGCTAAATGACCCTAAAAATGAAAAGCACTACAAATGAACTCTGAAAAGGTTGAAAGTTGGCATGGTATCATCATTTCACCCACATAGCATGTGCTAAAAAGTTGAGAGGGTTACGGCAAAAACTGGATGCACTTCGTGTACAAAATGGACAATCTCTTTCGAAGTATCAGGGTTTCAGACGAAAACTCGTCTGTTACAAAGGCATTTCATTTTTCTAAACTTATTTCAACTCCAGACTTTTTGTGTGTTCAGTATGCACCATTCGAAGCCACGTCATCAATTTTCAACCCTTTCTGACTTCATTTGCTATTTTTCATGCATTTACTTATTTTTTTGAGCTAAATGACCCTAAAATTGAAAAGCTCTACAAATGAACTCTGAAAAGGTTGAAAGTTGGCATGGCATCATCATTTCACCCACATAGCATGTGCTAAAAAGTTGAGTGGGTTACGGCAAAAACTGGATCAATTCGTGTACAAAATGGACAATCTCTTTCGAAGTATCAGGGTTTCAGACGAAAACTCGTCTGTTACAAAGGCATTTCATTTTTTTAAACTTATTTCAACTCCAGACTTTTTGTGTGTTCAGTATGCACCATTCGAAGCCACGTCATCAATTTTCAACCCTTTCTGACTTCATTTGCTATTTTTCATTCATTTACTGATTTTTTTGAGCTAAATGACCCTAAAATGGAAAAGCTCTACAAATGAACTCTGAAAAGGTTGAAAGTTGGCATGGTATCATCATTTCACCCACATAGCATGTGCTAAAAAGTTGAGAGTGTTATGGCAAAAACTGGATCCACATCGTGTACAAAATGGACAATCTCTTTCGAAGTATCAGGGTTTCAGACGAAAACTCGTCTGTTACAAAGGCATTTCATTTTTTTAAACTTATTTCAACTCCAGACTTTTTGTGTGTTCAGTATGCACCATTCGAAGCCACGTCATCAATTTTCAACCCTTTCTGACTTCATTTGCTATATTTCATGCATTTACTGATTTTTTTGAGCTAAATGACCCTAAAATTGAAAAGCTCTACAAATGAACTCTGAGAAGGTTGAAAGTTGGAATGGTATCATCATTTCACCCACATAGCATGTGCTAAAAAGTTGAGTGGGTTACGGCAAAAACTGGATCCACTTCGTGTACAAAATGGACAATCTCTTTCGAAGTATCAGGGTTACAGACGAAAACTCGTCTGTTACAAAGGCATTTCATTTTTCTAAACTTATTTCAACTCCAGACTTTTTGTGTGTTCAGTATGCACCATTCGAAGCCACGTCATCAATTTTCAACCCTTTCTGACTTCATTTGCTATTTTTCATGCATTTACTTATTTTTTTGAGCTAAATGACCTTAAAATTGAAAAGCTCTACAAATGAACTTTGAAAAGGTTGAAAGTTGGCATGGTATCATCATTTCACCCACATAGCATGTGCTAAAAAGTTGAGTGGGTTACGGCAAAAACTGGATCAATTCGTGTACAAAATGGACAATCTCTTTCGAAGTATGAGGGTTTCAGACGAAAACTCGTCTGTTTCAAAGGCATTTCATTTTTTTAAACTTATTTCAACTCCAGACTTTTTGTGTGTTCAATATGCACCATTCGAAGCCACGTCATCAATTTTCAACCCTTTCTGACTTCATTTGCTATTTTCCATTCATTTACTGATTTTTTTGAGCTAAATGACCCTAAAAATGAAAAGCACTACAAATGAACTCTGAAAAGGTTGAAAGTTGGCATGGTATCATCATTTCACCCACATAGCATGTGCTAAAAAGTTGAGAGGGTTACGGCAAAAACTGGATGCACTTCGTGTACAAAATGGACAATCTCTTTCGAAGTATCAGGGTTTCAGACGAAAACTCGTCTGTTACAAAGGCATTTCATTTTTCTAAACTTATTTCAACTCCAGACTTTTTGTGTGTTCAGTATGCACCATTCGAAGCCACGTCATCAATTTTCAACCCTTTCTGACTTCATTTGCTATTTTTCATGCATTTACTTATTTTTTTGAGCTAAATGACCCTAAAATTGAAAAGCTCTACAAATGAACTCTGAAAAGGTTGAAAGTTGGCATGGCATCATCATTTCACCCACATAGCATGTGCTAAAAAGTTGAGTGGGTTACGGCAAAAACTGGATCAATTCGTGTACAAAATGGACAATCTCTTTCGAAGTATCAGGGTTTCAGACGAAAACTCGTCTGTTACAAAGGCATTTCATTTTTTTAAACTTATTTCAACTCCAGACTTTTTGTGTGTTCAATATGCACCATTCGAAGCCACGTCATCAATTTTCAACCCTTTCTGACTTCATTTGCTATTTTTCATTCATTTACTGATTTTTTTGAGCTAAATGACCCTAAAATGGAAAAGCTCTACAAATGAACTCTGAAAAGGTTGAAAGTTGGCATGGTATCATCATTTCACCCACATAGCATGTGCTAAAAAGTTGAGAGTGTTATGGCAAAAACTGGATCCACATCGTGTACAAAATGGACAATCTCTTTCGAAGTATCAGGGTTTCAGACGAAAACTCGTCTGTTACAAAGGCATTTCATTTTTTTAAACTTATTTCAACTCCAGACTTTTTGTGTGTTCAGTATGCAGCATTCAAAGCCACGTCATCAATTTTCAACCCTTTCTGACTTCATTTGCTATTTTTCATGCATTTACTGATTTTTTTGAGCTAGATGACAATAAAATTGAAAAGCACTACAAATGAACTCTGAAAAGGATGAAAGTTGGCATGGTATCATCATTTCACGCACATGGCATGTGCTTAAAAGTTGAGAGGGTTATGGCAAAAACTGGATCCACTTCGTGTACAAAATGGACAATCTCTTTCGAAGTATCAGGGTTTCAGACGAAAACTCGTCTGTTACAAAGGCATTTCATTTTTTTAAACTTATTTCAACTCCAGACTTTTTGTGTGTTCAATATGCACCATTCGAAGCCACGTCATCAATTTTCAACCCTTTCTGACTTCATTTGCTATTTTTCATTCATTTACTGATTTTTTTGAGCAAAATGACCCTAAAATGGAAAAGCTCTACAAATGAACTCTGAAAAGGTTGAAAGTTCGTATGGTATCATCATTTCACCCACATAGCATGTGCTAAAAAGTCGAGAGGGTTATGTTAAAAACTGGATCCACTTCGTGTACAAAATGGACAATCTCTTTCGAAGTATCAGGGTTTCAGACGAAAACTCGTCTGTTACAAAGGCATTTCATTTTTTTAAACTTATTTCAACTCCAGACTTTTTGTGTGTTCAGTATGCACCATTCGAAGCCACGTCATCAATTTGCAACCCTTTCTGACTTCATTTGCTATTTTTCATGCATTTACTGATTTTTTGAGCTAAATGACCCTAAAATTGAAAAGCACTACAAATGAACTCTGAAGAGGTTGAAAGTTGGCATGGTATCATCATTTCACCCACATAGCATGTGCTAAAAAGTTGAGAGGGTTACGGCAAAAACTGGATGCACTTCGTGTACAAAATGGACAATCTCTTTCGAAGTATCAGGGTTACAGACGAAAACTCGTCTGTTACAAAGGCATTTCATTTTTTTAAACTTATTTCAACTCCATACTTTTTGTGTGTTCAATATGCACCATTCGAAGCCACGTCATCAATTTTCAACCCTTTCTGACTTCATTTGCTATTTTTCATTCATTTACTGATTTTTTTGAGCTAAATGACCCTAAAATGGAAAAGCTCTACAAATGACCTCTGAAAAGGTTGAAAGTTGGCATGGTATCATCATTTCACCCACATAGCATGTGCTAAAAAGTTGAGAGTGTTATGGAAAAAACTGGATCCACATCGTGTACAAAATGGACAATCTCTTTCGAAGTATCAGGGTTTCAGACGAAAACTCGTCTGTTACAAAGGCATTTCATTTTTTTAAACTTATTTCAACTCCAGACTTGTTGTGTGTTCAGTATGCAGCATTCGAAGCCACGTCATCAATTTTCAACCCTTTCTGACTTCATTTGCTATTTTTCATGCATTTACTGATTTTTTTGAGCTAAATGACCCTAAAATTGAAAAGCTCTACAAATGAACTCTGAGAAGGTTGAAAGTTGGCATGGTATCATCATTTCACCCACATAGCATGTGCTAAAAAGTTGAGTGGGTTACGGCAAAAACTTGATCCACTTCGTGTACAAAATGGACAATCTCTTTCGAAGTATCAGGGTTTCAGACGAAAACTCGTCTGTTACAAAGGCATTTCATTTTTTTTAACTTATTTCAACTCCAGACTTTTTGTGTGTTCAGTATGCACCATTCGAAGCCACGTCATCAATTTTCAACCCTTTCTGACTTCATTTGCTATTTTTCATGCATTTACTGATTTTTTTGAGCTAAATGACCCTAAAATTGAAAAGCTCTACAAATGAACTCTGAAAAGGTTGAAAGTTCGCATGGTATCATCATTTCACCCACATAGCATGTGCTAAAAAGTTGAGAGGGTTATGGCAAAAACTGGATCCACTTCGTGTACAAAATGGACAATCTCTTTCGAAGTATCAGGGTTTCAGACGAAAACTCGTCTGTTACAAAGGCATTTCATTTTTTTAAACTTATTTCAACTCCAGACTTTTTGTGTGTTCAGTATGCACCATTCGAAGCCACGTCATCAATTTGCAACCCTTTCTGACTTCATTTGCTATTTTTCATGCATTTACTGATTTTTTTGAGCTAAATGACCCTAAAATTGAAAAGCACTACAAATGAACTCTGAAGAGGTTGAAAGTTGGCATGGTATCATCATTTCACCCACATAGCATTTGCTAAAAAGTTGAGAGGGTTACGGCAAAAACTGGATGCACTTCGTGTACAAAATGGACAATCTCTTTCGAAGTATCAGGGTTACAGACGAAAACTCGTCTGTTACAAAGGCATTTCATTTTTTTAAACTTATTTCAACTCCAGACTTTTTGTGTGTTCAGTATGCAGCATTCGAAGCCACATCATCAATTTTCAACCCTTTCTGACTTCATTTGCTATTTTTCATGCATTTACTGATTTTTTTGAGCTAGATGACAATAAAATTGAAAAGCACTACAAATGAACTCTGAAAAGGATGAAAGTTGGCATGGTATCATCATTTCACGCACATGGCATGTGCTTAAAAGTTGAGAGGGTTATGGCAAAAACTGGATCCACTTCGTGTACAAAATGGACAATCTCTTTCGAAGTATCAGGGTTTCAGACAAAAACTCGTCTGTTACAAAGGCATTTCATTTTTTTAAACTTATTTCAACTCCAGACTTTTTGTGTGTTCAGTATGCACCATTCGAAGCCACGTCATCAATTTTCAACCCTTTCTGACTTCATTTGCTATTTTTCATGCATTTACTGATTTTTTTGGGCTAAATGACCCTAAAATTGAAAAGCTCTACAAATGAACTCTGAGAAGGTTGAAAGTTGGCATGGTATCATCATTTCACCCACATAGCATGTGCTAAAAATTTGAGTGGGTTACGGCAAAAACTGGATCCACTTCGTGTACAAAATGGACAATCTCTTTCGAAGTATCAGGGTTTCAGACGAAAACTCGTCTGTTACAAAGGCATTTCATTTTTTTAAACTTATTTCAACTCCAGACTTTTTGTGTGTTCAGTATGCACCATTCGAAGCCACGTCATCAATTTTGAACCCTTTCTGACTACATTTGCTATTTTTCATGCATTTACTTATTTTTTTGAGCTAAATGACCCTAAAATTGAAAAGCTCTACAAATGAACTCTGAAAAGGTTGAAAGTTGGCATGGTATCATCATTTCACCCACATAGCATGTGCTAAAAAGTTGAGAGGGTTACGGCAAAAACTGGATCCACTTCGTGTACAAAATGGACAATCTCTTTCGAAGTATCAGGGTTTCAGACGAAAACTCGTCTGTTACAAAGGCATTTCATTTTTTTAAACTTATTTCAACTCCAGACTTTTTGTGTGTTCAGTATGCACCATTCGAAGCCACGTCATCAATTTTCAACCCTTTCTGACTTCATTTGCTATTTTTCATGCATTTACTGATTTTTTTGAGCTAAATGACCCTAAAATTGAAAAGCACTACAAATGAACTCTGAAGAGGTTGAAAGTTGGCATGGTATCATCATTTCACCCACATAGCATTTGCTAAAAAGTTGAGAGGGTTACGGCAAAAACTGGATGCACTTCGTGTACAAAATGGACAATCTCTTTCGAAGTATCAGGGTTACAGACGAAAACTCGTCTGTTACAAAGGAATTTCATTTCTTTAAACTTATTTCAACTCCAGACTTTTTGTGTGTTCAGTATGCAGCATTCGAAGCCACATCATCAATTTTCAACCCTTTCTGACTTCATTTGCTATTTTTCATGCATTTACTGATTTTTTTGAGCTAGATGACAATAAAATTGAAAAGCACTACAAATGAACTCTGAAAAGGATGAAAGTTGGCATGGTATCATCATTTCACGCACATGGCATGTGCTTAAAAGTTGAGAGGGTTATGGCAAAAACTGGATCCACTTCGTGTACAAAATGGACAATCTCTTTCGAAGTATCAGGGTTTCAGACAAAAACTCGTCTGTTACAAAGGCATTTCATTTTTTTAAACTTATTTCAACTCCAGACTTTTTGTGTGTTCAGTATGCACCATTCGAAGCCACGTCATCAATTTTCAACCCTTTCTGACTTCATTTGCTATTTTTCATGCATTTACTGATTTTTTTGGGCTAAATGACCCTAAAATTGAAAAGCTCTACAAATGAACTCTGAGAAGGTTGAAAGTTGGCATGGTATCATCATTTCACCCACATAGCATGTGCTAAAAATTTGAGTGGGTTACGGCAAAAACTGGATCCACTTCGTGTACAAAATGGACAATCTCTTTCGAAGTATCAGGGTTTAAGACGAAAACTCGTCTGTTACAAAGGCATTTCATTTTTTTAAACTTATTTCAACTCCAGACTTTTTGTGTGTTCAGTATGCACCATTCGAAGCCACGTCATCAATTTTGAACCCTTTCTGACTACATTTGCTATTTTTCATGCATTTACTTATTTTTTTGAGCTAAATGACCCTAAAATTGAAAAGCTCTACAAATGAACTCTGAAAAGGTTGAAAGTTGGCATGGTATCATCATTTCACCCACATAGCATGTGCTAAAAAGTTGAGAGGGTTACGGCAAAAACTGGATCCACTTCGTGTACAAAATGGACAATCTCTTTCGAAGTATCAGGGTTTCAGACGAAAACTAGTCTGTTACAAAGGCATTTCATTTTTTTAAACTTATTTCAACTCCAGACTTTTTGTGTGTTCAGTATGCACCATTCGAAGCCACGTCATCAATTTTCAACCCTTTCTGACTTCATTTGCTATTTTTCATGCATTTACTTATTTTTTTGAGCTAAATGACCCTAAAATTGAAAAGCTCTACAAATGAACTCTGAAAAGGTTGAAAGTTGGCATGGTATCATCATTTCACCCACATAGCATGTGCTAAAAAGTTGAGTGGGTTACGGCAAAAACTGGATCCACTTCGTGTACAAAATGGACAATCTCTTTCGAAGTATCAGGGTTTCAGACGAAAACTCGTCTGTTACAAAGGAATTTCATTTCTTTAAACTTATTTCAACTCCAGACTTTTTGTGTTTTCAGTATGCACTATTCGAAGCCACGTCATCAATTTTCAACCCTTTCTGACTTCATTTGCTATTTTTCATGCATTTACTTATTTTTTTGAGCTAAATGACCCTAAAATTGAAAAGCTCTACAAATGAACTCTGAAAAGGTTGAAAGTTGGCATGGTATCATCATTTCACCCACATAGCATGTGCTAAAAAGTTGAGTGGGTTACGGCAAAAACTGGATCCACTTCGTGTACAAAATGGACAATCTCTTTCGAAGTATCAGGGTTTTAGACGAAAACTCGTCTGTTACAAAGGAATTTCATTTTTTTAAACTTATTTCAACTCCAGACTTTTTGTGTGTTCAGTGTGCACCATTCGAAGCCACGTCATCAATTTTCAACCCTTTCTGACTTCATTTGCTATTTTTCATGCATTTACTGATTTTTTTTGAGCTAAATCACCCTAAAATTGAAAAGCTCTACAAATGAACTCTGAAAAGGTTGAAAGGTGGCATGGTATCATAATTTCACCCACATAGCATGTGCTAACAAGTTGAGAGGGTTACGGCAAAAACTGGATGCACTTCGTGTACAAAATGGACAATCTCTTTCGAAGTATCAGGGTTTAAGACGAAAACTCGTCTGTTACAAAGGCATTTCATTTTTTTAAACTTATTTCAACTCCAGACTTTTTGTGTGTTCAGTATGCACCATTCGAAGCCACGTCATCAATTTTCAACCCTTTCTGACTTCATTTGCTATTTTTCATGCATTTACTGATTTTTTTGAGCTAAATGACCCTAAAATTGAAAAGCTCTACAAATGAACTCTGAGAAGGTTGAAAGTTGGCATGGTATCATCATTTCACCCACATAGCATGTGCTAAAAAGTTGAGTGGGTTACGGCAAAAACTGGATCCACTTCGTGTACAAAATGGACAATCTCTTTCGAAGTATCAGGGTTACAGACGAAAACTCGTCTGTTACAAAGGCATTTCATTTTTCTAAACTTATTTCAACTCCAGACTTTTTGTGTGTTCAGTATGCACCATTCGAAGCCACGTCATCAATTTTCAACCCTTTCTGACTTCATTTGCTATTTTTCATGCATTTACTTATTTTTTTGAGCTAAATGACCTTAAAATTGAAAAGCTCTACAAATGAACTTTGAAAAGGTTGAAAGTTGGCATGGTATCATCATTTCACCCACATGGCATGTGCTAAAAAGTTGAGTGGGTTACGGCAAAAACTGGATCAATTCGTGTACAAAATGGACAATCTCTTTCGAAGTATGAGGGTTTCAGACGAAAACTCGTCTGTTTCAAAGGCATTTCATTTTTTTAAACTTATTTCAACTCCAGACTTTTTGTGTGTTCAATATGCACCATTCGAAGCCACGTCATCAATTTTCAACCCTTTCTGACTTCATTTGCTATTTTTCATTCATTTACTGATTTTTTTGAGCTAAATGACCCTAAAAATGAAAAGCACTACAAATGAACTCTGAAAAGGTTGAAAGTTGGCATGGTATCATCATTTCACCCACATAGCATGTGCTAAAAAGTTGAGAGGGTTACGGCAAAAACTGGATGCACTTCGTGTACAAAATGGACAATCTCTTTCGAAGTATCAGGGTTTCAGACGAAAACTCGTCTGTTACAAAGGCATTTCATTTTTCTAAACTTATTTCAACTCCAGACTTTTTGTGTGTTCAGTATGCACCATTCGAAGCCACGTCATCAATTTTCAACCCTTTCTGACTTCATTTGCTATTTTTCATGCATTTACTTATTTTTTTGAGCTAAATGACCCTAAAATTGAAAAGCTCTACAAATGAACTCTGAAAAGGTTGAAAGTTGGCATGGTATCATCATTTCACCCACATAGCATGTGCTAAAAAGTTGAGTGGGTTACGGCAAAAACTGGATCAATTCGTGTACAAAATGGACAATCTCTTTCGAAGTATCAGGGTTACAGACGAAAACTCGTCTGTTACAAAGGAATTTCATTTTTTTAAACTTATTTCAACTCCAGACTTTTTGTGTGTTCAGTATGCACCATTCGAAGCCACGTCATCAATTTTCAACCCTTTCTGACTTCATTTGCTATTTTTCATGCATTTACTGATTTTTTTGAGCTAAATGACCCTAAAATTGAAAAGCTCTACAAATGAACTCTGAAAAGGTTGAAAGTTGGCATGGTAACATCATTTCACCCACATAGCATGTGCTAAAAAGTTGAGAGGGTTACGGCAAAAACTGGATCCACATCGTGTACAAAATGGACAATCTCTTTCGAAGTATCAGGGTTTCAGACGAAAACTCGTCTGTTACAAAGGCATTTCATTTTTTTAAACTTATTTCAACTCCAGACTTTTTGTGTGTTCAGTATGCACCATTCGAAGCCACGTCATCAATTTTCAACCCTTTCTGACTTCATTTGCTATTTTTCATGCATTTACTTATTTTTTTGAGCTAAATGACCCTAAAATTGAAAAGCTCTACAAATGAACTCTGAAAAGGTTGAAAGTTGGCGTGGTATCATCATTTCACCCACATAGCATGTGCTAAATAGTTGAGTGGGTTACGGCAAAAACTGGATCCACTTCGTGTACAAAATGGACAATCTCTTTCGAAGTATCAGGGTTTCAGACGAAAACTCGTCTGTTACAAAGGGATTTCATTTTTTTAAACTTATTTCACCTCCAGACTTTTTGTGTGTTCAATATGCACCATTCGAAGCCACGTCATCAATTTTCAACCCTTTCTGACTTCATTTGCTATTTTTCATTCATTTACTGATTTTTTTGAGCTAAATGACCCTAAAATGGAAAAGCTCTACAAATGAACTCTGAAAAGGTTGAAAGTTCGTATGGTATCATCATTTCACCCACATAGCATGTGCTAAAAAGTCGAGAGGGTTATGGCAAAAACTGGATCCACTTCGTGTACAAAATGGACAATCTCTTTCGAAGTATCAGGGTTTCAGACGAAAACTCGTCTGTTACAAAGGAATTTCATTTTTTTAACCTTATTTCAACTCCAGACTTTTTGCGTGTTTAGTGTGCACCATTCGAAGCCACGTCATCAATTTTCAACCCTTTCTGACTTCATTTGCTATTTTTCATTCATTTACTGATTTTTTGAGCTAAATGACCCTAAAAATGAAAAGCACTACAAATGAACTCTGAAAAGGTGGAAAGTTGGCATGGTATCATCATTTCACCCACATAGCATGTGCTAAAAAGTTGAGAGGGTTACGGCAAAAACTGGATGCACTTCGTGTACAAAATGGACAATCTCTTTCGAAGTATCAGGGTTTCAGACGAAAACTAGTCTGTTACAAAGGCATTTCATTTTTCTAAACTTATTTCAACTCCAGACTTTTTGTGTGTTCAGTATGCACCATTCGAAGCCACGTCATCAATTTTCAACCCTTTCTGACTTCATTTGCTATTTTTCATGCATTTACTTATTTTTTTGAGCTAAATGACCCTAAAATTGAAAAGCTCTACAAATGAACTCTGAAAAGGTTGAAAGTTGGCATGGTATCATCATTTCACCCACATAGCATGTGCTAAAAAGTTGAGTGGGTTACGGCAAAAACTGGATCAATTCGTGTACAAAATGGACAATCTCTTTCGAAGTATCAGGGTTTCAGACGAAAACTCGTCTGTTACAAAGGCATTTCATTTTTTTAAACTTATTTCAACTCCAGACTTTTTGTGTGTTCAATATGCACCATTCGAAGCCACGTCATCAATTTTCAACCCTTTCTGACTTCATTTGCTATTTTTCATTCATTGACTGATTTTTTTGAGCTAAATGACCCTAAAATGGAAAAGCTCTACAAATGAACTCTGAAAAGGTTGAAAGTTGGCATGGTATCATCATTTCAGCCACATAGCATGTGCTAAAAAGTTGAGAGTGTTATGGCAAAAACTGGATCCACATCGTGTACAAAATGGACAATCTCTTTCGAAGTATCAGGGTTTCAGACGAAAACTCGTCTGTTACAAAGGCATTTCATTTTTTTAAACTTATTTCAACTCCAGACTTTTTGTGTGTTCAGTATGCAGCATTCGAAGCCACGTCATCAATTTTCAACCCTTTCTGACTTCATTTGCTATTTTTCATGCATTTACTGATTTTTTTGAGCTAAATGACCCTAAAATTGAAAAGCTCTACAAATGAACTCTGAGAAGGTTGAAAGTTGGCATGGTATCATCATTTCACCCACATAGCATGTGCTAAAAAGTTGAGTGGGTTACGGCAAAAACTGGATCCACTTCGTGTACAAAATGGACAATCTCTTTCGAAGTATCAGGGTTTCACACGAAAACTCTTCTGTTACAAAGGCATTTCATTTTTTTAAACTTATTTCAACTCCAGACTTTTTGTGTGTTCAGTATGCACCATTCGAAGCCACGTCATCAATTTTCAACCCCTTCTGACTTCATTTGCTATTTTTCATGCATTTACTGATTTTTTTGAGCTAAATGACCCTAAAATTGAAAAGCTCTACAAATGAACTCTGAGAAGGTTGAAAGTTGGCATGGTATCATCATTTCACCCACATAGCATGTGCTAAAAAGTTGAGAGGGTTATGGCAAAAACTGGATCCACTTCGTGTACAAAATGGACAATCTCTTTCGAAGTATCAGGGTTTCACACGAAAACTCTTCTGTTACAAAGGCATTTCATTTTTTTTAACTTATTTCAACTCCAGACTTTTTGTGTGTTCAGTATGCACCATTCGAAGCCACGTCATCAATTTTCAACCCCTTCTGACTTCATTTGCTATTTTTCATGCATTTACTGATTTTTTTGAGCTAAATGACCCTAAAATTGAAAAGCTCTACAAATTAACTCTGAGAAGGTTGAAAGTTGGCATGGTATCATCATTTCACCCACATAGCATGTGCTAAAAAGTTGAGTGGGTTACGGCAAAAACTGGATCCACTTCGTGTACAAAATGGACAATCTCTTTCGAAGTATCAGGGTTTCAGACGAAAACTCGTCTGTTACAAAGGCATTTCATTTTTTTAAACTTATTTCAACTCCAGACTTTTTGTGTGTTCAGTATGCACCATTCGAAGCCATGTCATCAATTTTCAACCCTTTCTGACTTCATTTGCTATTTTTCATGCATATACTTATTTTTTTGAGCTAAATGACCCTAAAATTGAAAAGCTCTACAAATGAACTCTGAAAAGGTTGAAAGTTGGCCTGGTATCATCATTTCACCCACATAGCATGTGCTAAAAAGTTGAGTGGGTTACGGCAAAAACTGGATCCACTTCGTGTACAAAATGGACAATCTCTTTCGAAGTATCAGGGTTTCAGACGAAAACTCGTCCGTTACAAAGGGATTTCATTTTTTTAAACTTATTTCACCTCCAGACTTTTTGTGTGTTCAGTATGCACTATTCGAAGCCACGTCATCAATTTTCAACCCTTTCTGACTTCATTTGCTATTTTTCATGCATTTACTTATTTTTTTGAGCTAAATGACCCTAAAATTGAAAAGCTCTACAAATGAACTCTGAAAAGGTTGAAAGTTGGCATGGTATCATCATTTCACCCACATAGCATGTGCTAAAAAGTTGAGTGGGTTACGGCAAAAACTGGATCCACTTCGTGTACAAAATGGACAATCTCTTTCGAAGTATCAGGGTTTCTGACGAAAACTCGTCTGTTACAAAGGCATTTCATTTTTTTAAACTTATTTCAACTCCAGACTTTTTGTGTGTTTAGTGTGCACCATTCGAAGCCACGTCATCAATTTTCAACCCATTCTGACTTCATTTGCTATTTTTCATGCATTTACTGATTTTTTTGAGCTAAATGACCCTAAAATTGAAAAGCTCTACAAATGAACTCTGAAAAGGTTGAAAGGTGGCATGGTATCATCATTTCACCCACATAGCATGTGCTAACAAGTTGAGAGGGTTACGGCAAAAACTGGATGCACTTCGTGTACAAAATGGACAATCTCTTTCGAAGTATCAGGGTTTAAGACGAAAACTCGTCTGTTACAAAGGCATTTCATTTTTTTAAACTTATTTCAACTCCAGACTTTTTGTGTGTTCAGTATGCACCATTCGAAGCCACGTCATCAATTTTCAACCCTTTCTGACTTCATTTGCTATTTTTCATGCATTTACTGATTTTTTTGAGCTAAATGACCCTAAACTTGAAAAGCTCTACAAATGAACTCTGAAAAGGTTGAAAGTTGGCATGGTATCATCATTTCACCCACATAGCATGTGCTAACAAGTTGAGAGGGTTACGGCAAAAACTGGATGCACTTCGTGTACAAAATGGACAATCTCTTTCGAAGTATCAGGGTTTAAGACGAAAACTCGTCTGTTACAAAGGCATTTCATTTTTTTAAACTTATTTCAACTCCAGACTTTTTGTGTGTTCAGTATGCACCATTCGAAGCCACGTCATCAATTTTCAACCCTTTCTGACTTCATTTGCTATTTTTCATGCATTTACTGATTTTTTTTTAGCTAAATGACCCTAAAATTGAAAAGCTCTACAAATGAACTCTAAATAGGTTGAAAGTTGGCATGGTATCATCATTTCACCCACATAGCATGTGCTAAAAAGTTGAGTGGGGTACGGCAAAAACTGGATGCACTTCGTGTACAAAATGGACAATCTCTTTCGAAGTATCAGGGTTTCAGACGAAAACTCGTCTGTTACAAAGGCATTTCATTTTTTTAAACTTATTTCAACTCCAGACTTTTTGTGTGTTTAGTATGCACCATTCGAAGCCACGACATCAATTTTCAACCCTTTCTGACTTCATTTGCTATTTTTCGTGCATTTACTGATTTTTTTGAGCTAAATGACCCTAAAATTGAAAAGCTCTACAAATGAACTCTAAATAGGTTGAAAGTTGGCATGGTATCATCATTTCACCCACATAGCATGTGCTAAAAAGTTGAGTGGGGTACGGCAAAAACTGGATCAATTCGTGTACAAAATGGACAATCTCTTTCGAAGTATTAGGGTTTAAGACGAAAACTCGTCTGTTACAGAGGCATTTCATTTTTTTAAACTTATTTCAACTCCAGACTTTTTGTGTGTTCAGTATGCACCATTCGAAGCCACGTCATCAATTTTCAACCCTTTCTGACTTCATTTGCTATTTTTCATGCATTTACTGATTTTTTTGAGCTAAATGACCGTAAAATTGAAAAGCTCTACAAATGAACTCTGAAAAGGTTGAAGGTTGGCATGGTATCATCATTTCACCCACATAGCATGTGCTAACAAGTTGAGAGGGTTACGGCAAAAACTGGATGCACTTCGTGTACAAAATGGACAATCTCTTTCGAAGTATCAGGGTTTAAGACGAAAACTCGTCTGTTACAAAGGCATTTCATTTTTTTAAACTTATTTCAACTCCAGACTTTTTGTGTGTTCAGTATGCACCATTCGAAGCCACGTCATCAATTTTCAACCCATTCTGACTTCATTTGCTATTTTTCATGCATTTACTGATTTTTTTGAGCTAAATGACCCTAAAATTGAAAAGCTCTACAAATGAACTCTGAAAAGGTTGAAAGGTGGCATGGTATCATCATTTCACCCACATAGCATGTGCTAACAAGTTGAGAGGGTTACGGCAAAAACTGGATGCACTTCGTGTACAAAATGGACAATCTCTTTCGAAGTATCAGGGTTTAAGACGAAAACTCGTCTGTTACAAAGGCATTTCATTTTTTTAAACTTATTTCAACTCCAGACTTTTTGTGTGTTCAGTATGCACCATTCGAAGCCACGTCATCAATTTTCAACCCTTTCTGACTTCATTTGCTATTTTTCATGCATTTACTGATTTTTTTGAGCTAAATGACCCTAAACTTGAAAAGCTCTACAAATGAACTCTGAAAAGGTTGAAAGTTGGCATGGTATCATCATTTCACCCACATAGCATGTCCTAACAAGTTGAGAGGGTTACGGCAAAAACTTGATGCACTTCGTGTACAAAATGGACAATCTCTTTCGAAGTATCAGGGTTTAAGACGAAAACTCGTCTGTTACAAAGGCATTTCATTTTTTAAACTTATTTCAACTCCAGACTTTTTGTGTGTTCAGTATGCACCATTCGAAGCCACGTCATCAATTTTCAACCCTTTCTGACTTCATTTGCTACTTTTCATGCATTTACTGATTTTTTTGAGCTAAATGACCCTAAAATTGAAAAGCTCTACAAATGAACTCTAAATAGGTTGAAAGTTGGCATGGTATCATCATTTCACCCACATAGCATGTGCTAAAAAGTTGAGTGGGGTACGGCAAAAACTGGATGCACTTCGTGTACAAAATGGACAATCTCTTTCGAAGTATCAGGGTTTCTGACGAAAACTCGTCTGTTACAAAGGCATTTCATTTTTTTAAACTTATTTCAACTCCAGACTTTTTGTGTGTTCAGTATGCACCATTCGAAGCCACGTCATCAATTTTCAACCCTTTCTGACTTCATTTGCTATTTTTCATGCATTTACTGATTTTTTTGAGCTAAATGACCCTAAAATTGAAAAGCTCTACAAATGAACTCTGAGAAGGTTGAAAGTTGGCATGGTATCATAATTTCACCCACATAGCATGTGCTAAAAATTTGAGTGGGTTACGGCAAAAACTGGATCCACTTCCTGTACAAAATGGACAATCTCTTTCGAAGTATGAGGGTTTCAGATGAAAACTCGTCTGTTACAAAGGCATTTCATTTTTTTAAACTTATTTCAACTCCAGACTTTTTGTGTGTTCAGTATGCACCATTCGAAGCCACGTCATCAATTTTCAACCCTTTCTGACTTCATTTGCTATTTTTCATGCATTTACTGATTTTTTTGAGCTAAATGACCCTAAAATTGAAAAGCTCTACAAATGAACTCTGAAAAGGTTGAAAGTTGGCATGGTAACATCATTTCACCCACATAGCATGTGCTAAAAAGTTGAGAGGGTTACGGCAAAAACAGGATCCACTTCGTGTACAAAATGGACAATCTCTTTCGAAGTATCAGGGTTTCAGACGAAAACTCATCTGTTACAAAGGCATTTCATTTTTTTAAACTTATTTCAACTCCAGACTTTTTGTGTGTTCAGTATGCACCATTCGAAGCCACGTCATCAATTTTCAACCCTTTCTGACTTCATTTGCTATTTTTCATGCATTTACTTATTTTTTTGAGCTAAATGACCCTAAAATTGAAAAGCTCTACAAATGAACTCTGAAAAGGTTGAAAGTTGGCATGGTATCATCATTTCACCCACATAGCATGTGCTAAAAAGTTGAGTGGGTTACGGCAAAAACTGGATCCACTTCGTGTACAAAATGGACAATCTCTTTCGAAGTATCAGGGTTTTAGACGAAAACTCGTCTGTTACAAAGGGATTTCATTTTTTTAAACTTATTTCAACTCCAGACTTTTTGTGTGTTCAGTATGCACTATTCGAAGCCACGTCATCAATTTTCAACCCTTTCTGACTTCATTTGCTATTTTTCATGCATTTACTTATTTTTTTGAGCTAAATGACCCTAAAATTGAAAAGTTCTACAAATGAACTCTGAAAAGGTTGAAAGTTGGCATGGTATCATCATTTCACCCACATAGCATGTGCTAAAAAGTTGAGTGGGTTACGGCAAAAACTGGATCCACTTCGTGTACAAAATGGACAATCTCTTTCGAAGTATCAGGGTTTCTGACGAAAACTCGTCTGTTACAAAGGAATTTCATTTTTTTAAACTTATTTCAACTCCAGACTTTTTGTGTGTTTAGTGTGCACCATTCGAAGCCACGTCATCAATTTTCAACCCTTTCTGATTTCATTTGCTATTTTTCATGCATTTACTGATTTTTTTGAGCTAAATGACCCTAAAATTGAAAAGCTCTACAAATGAACTCTGAAAAGGTTGAAAGGTGGCATGGTATCATCATTTCACCCACATAGCATGTGCTAACAAGTTGAAAGGGTTACGGCAAAAACTGGATGCACTTCGTGTACAAAATGGACAATCTCTTTCGAAGTATTAGGGTTTAAGACGAAAACTCGTCTGTTACATAGGCATTTCATTTTTTTAAACTTATTTCAACTCCAGACTTTTTGTGTGTTCAGTATGCACCATTCGAAGCCACGTCATCAATTTTCAACCCTTTCTGACTTCATTTGCTATTTTTCATGCATTTACTGATTTTTTTGAGCTAAATGACCCTAAAATTGAAAAGCTCTACAAATGAACTCTGAAAAGGTTGAAAGGTGGCATGGTATCATCATTTCACCCACATAGCATGTGCTAACAAGTTGAGAGGGTTACGGCAAAAACTGGATGCACTTCGTGTACAAAATGGACAATCTCTTTCGAAGTATCAGGGTTTAAGACGAAAACTCGTCTGTTACAAAGGCATTTCATTTTTTTAAACTTATTTCAACTCCAGACTTTTTGTGTGTTCAGTATGCAGCATTCGAAGCCACGTCATCAATTTTCAACCCTTTCTGACTTCATTTGCTATTTTTCATGCATTTACTGATTTTTTTGAGCTAAATGACCCTAAACTTGAAAAGCTCTACAAATGAACTCTGAAAAGGTTGAAAGTTGGCATGGTATCATCATTTCACCCACATAGCATGTGCTAACAAGTTGAGAGGGTTACGGCAAAAACTGGATGCACTTCGTGTACAAAATGGACAATCTCTTTCGAAGTATCAGGGTTTAAGACGAAAACTCGTCTGTTACAAAGGCATTTCATTTTTTTAAACTTATTTCAACTCCAGACTTTTTGTGTGTTCAGTATGCACCATTCGAAGCCACGTCATCAATTTTCAACCCTTTCTGACTTCATTTGCTATTTTTCATGCATTTACTGATTTTTTTTTAGCTAAATGACCCTAAAATTGAAAAGCTCTACAAATGAACTCTAAATAGGTTGAAAGTTGGCATGGTATCATCATTTCACCCACATAGCATGTGCTAAAAAGTTGAGTGGGGTACGGCAAAAACTGGATGCACTTCGTGTACAAAATGGACAATCTCTTTCGAAGTATCAGGGTTTCAGACGAAAACTCGTCTGTTACAAAGGCATTTCATTTTTTTAAACTTATTTCAACTCCAGACTTTTTGTGTGTTTAGTATGCACCATTCGAAGCCACGACATCAATTTTCAACCCTTTCTGATTTCATTTGCTATTTTTCATGCATTTACTGATTTTTTTGAGCTAAATGACCCTAAAATTGAAAAGCTCTACAAATGAACTCTGAAAAGGTTGAAAGGTGGCATGGTATCATCATTTCACCCACATAGCATGTGCTAACAAGTTGAGAGGGTTACGGCAAAAACTGGATGCACTTCGTGTACAAAATGGACAATCTCTTTCGAAGTATTAGGGTTTAAGACGAAAACTCGTCTGTTACATAGGCATTTCATTTTTTTAAACTTATTTCAACTCCAGACTTTTTGTGTGTTCAGTATGCACCATTCGAAGCCACGTCATCAATTTTCAACCCTTTCTGACTTCATTTGCTATTTTTCATGCATTTACTGATTTTTTTGAGCTAAATGACCCTAAAATTGAAAAGCTCTACAAATGAACTCTGAAAAGGTTGAAAGGTGGCATGGTATCATCATTTCACCCACATAGCATGTGCTAACAAGTTGAGAGGGTTACGGCAAAAACTGGATGCACTTCGTGTACAAAATGGACAATCTCTTTCGAAGTATCAGGGTTTAAGACGAAAACTCGTCTGTTACAAAGGCATTTCATTTTTTTAAACTTATTTCAACTCCAGACTTTTTGTGTGTTCAGTATGCAGCATTCGAAGCCACGTCATCAATTTTCAACCCTTTCTGACTTCATTTGCTATTTTTCATGCATTTACTGATTTTTTTGAGCTAAATGACCCTAAACTTGAAAAGCTCTACAAATGAACTCTGAAAAGGTTGAAAGTTGGCATGGTATCATCATTTCACCCACATAGCATGTGCTAACAAGTTGAGAGGGTTACGGCAAAAACTGGATGCACTTCGTGTACAAAATGGACAATCTCTTTCGAAGTATCAGGGTTTAAGACGAAAACTCGTCTGTTACAAAGGCATTTCATTTTTTTAAACTTATTTCAACTCCAGACTTTTTGTGTGTTCAGTATGCACCATTCGAAGCCACGTCATCAATTTTCAACCCTTTCTGACTTCATTTGCTATTTTTCATGCATTTACTGATTTTTTTTTAGCTAAATGACCCTAAAATTGAAAAGCTCTACAAATGAACTCTAAATAGGTTGAAAGTTGGCATGGTATCATCATTTCACCCACATAGCATGTGCTAAAAAGTTGAGTGGGGTACGGCAAAAACTGGATGCACTTCGTGTACAAAATGGACAATCTCTTTCGAAGTATCAGGGTTTCAGACGAAAACTCGTCTGTTACAAAGGCATTTCATTTTTTTAAACTTATTTCAACTCCAGACTTTTTGTGTGTTTAGTATGCACCATTCGAAGCCACGACATCAATTTTCAACCCTTTCTGACTTCATTTGCTATTTTTCATGCATTTACTGATTTTTTTGAGCTAAATGACCCTAAAATTGAAAAGCTCTACAAATGAACTCTAAATAGGTTGAAAGTTGGCATGGTATCATCATTTCACCCACATAGCATGTGCTAAAAAGTTGAGTGGGGTACGGCAAAAACTGGATCAATTCGTGTACAAAATGGACAATCTCTTTCGAAGTATTAGGGTTTAAGACGAAAACTCGTCTGTTACAGAGGCATTTCATTTTTTTAAACTTATTTCAACTCCAGACTTTTTGTGTGTTCAGTATGCACCATTCGAAGCCACGTCATCAATTTTCAACCCTTTCTGACTTCATTTGCTATTTTTCATGCATTTACTGATTTTTTTGAGCTAAATGACCGTAAAATTGAAAAGCTCTACAAATGAACTCTGAAAAGGTTGAAAGTTGGCATGGTATCATCATTTCACCCACATAGCATGTGCTAACAAGTTGAGAGGGTTACGGCAAAAACTGGATGCACTTCGTGTACAAAATGGACAATCTCTTTCGAAGTATCAGGGTTTAAGACGAAAACTCGTCTGTTACAAAGGCATTTCATTTTTTTAAACTTATTTCAACTCCAGACTTTTTGTGTGTTCAGTATGCAGCATTCGAAGCCACGTCATCAATTTTCAACCCTTTCTGACTTCATTTGCTATTTTTCATGCATTTACTGATTTTTTTGAGCTAAATGACCCTAAACTTGAAAAGCTCTACAAATGAACTCTGAAAAGGTTGAAAGTTGGCATGGTATCATCATTTCACCCACATAGCATGTGCTAACAAGTTGAGAGGGTTACGGCAAAAACTGGATGCACTTCGTGTACAAAATGGACAATCTCTTTCGAAGTATCAGGGTTTAAGACGAAAACTCGTCTGTTACAAAGGCATTTCATTTTTTTAAACTTATTTCAACTCCAGACTTTTTGTGTGTTCAGTATGCACCATTCGAAGCCACGTCATCAATTTTCAACCCTTTCTGACTTCATTTGCTATTTTTCATGCATTTACTGATTTTTTTTGAGCTAAATGACCCTAAAATTGAAAAGCTCTACAAATGAACTCTAAATAGGTTGAAAGTTGGCATGGTATCATCATTTCACCCACATAGCATGTGCTAAAAAGTTGAGTGGGGTACGGCAAAAACTGGATGCACTTCGTGTACAAAATGGACAATCTCTTTCGAAGTATCAGGGTTTCAGACGAAAACTCGTCTGTTACAAAGGCATTTCATTTTTTTAAACTTATTTCAACTCCAGACTTTTTGTGTGTTTAGTATGCACCATTTGAAGCCACGACATCAATTTTCAACCCTTTCTGACTTCATTTGCTATTTTTCATGCATTTACTGATTTTTTTGAGCTAAATGACCCTAAAATTGAAAAGCTCTACAAATGAACTCTAAATAGGTTGAAAGTTGGCATGGTATCATCATTTCACCCACATAGCATGTGCTAAAAAGTTGAGTGGGGTACGGCAAAAACTGGATCAATTCGTGTACAAAATGGACAATCTCTTTCGAAGTATTAGGGTTTAAGACGAAAACTCGTCTGTTACAGAGGCATTTCATTTTTTTAAACTTATTTCAACTCCAGACTTTTTGTGTGTTCAGTATGCACCATTCGAAGCCACGTCATCAATTTTCAACCCTTTCTGACTTCATTTGCTATTTTTCATGCATTTACTGATTTTTTTGAGCTAAATGACCGTAAAATTGAAAAGCTCTACAAATGAACTCTGAAAAGGTTGAAAGTTGGCATGGTATCATCATTTCACCCACATAGCATGTGCTAACAAGTTGAGAGGGTTACGGCAAAAACTGGATGCACTTCGTGTACAAAATGGACAATCTCTTTCGAAGTATCAGGGTTTAAGACGAAAACTCGTCTGTTACAAAGGCATTTCATTTTTTTAAACTTATTTCAACTCCAGACTTTTTGTGTGTTCAGCATGCACCATTCGAAGCCACGTCATCAATTTTCAACCCTTTCTGACTTCATTTGCTATTTTTCATGCATTTACTGATTTTTTTGAGCTAAATGACCCTAAAATTGAAAAGCACTACAAATGAACTCTGAAAAGGTTGAAAGTTGGCATGGTATCATCATTTCACCCACATAGCATGTGCTAACAAGTTGAGAGGGTTACGGCAAAAACTGGATGCACTTCGTGTACAAAATGGACAATCTCTTTCGAAGTATCAGGGTTTAAGACGAAAACTCGTCTGTTACAAAGGCATTTCATTTTTTTAAACTTATTTCAACTCCAGACTTTTTGTGTGTTCAGTATGCACCATTCGAAGCCACGTCATCAATTTTCAACCCTTTCTGACTTCATTTGCTATTTTTCATGCATTTACTGATTTTTTTGAGCTAAATGACCCTAAACTTGAAAAGCTCTACAAATGAACTCTGAAAAGGTTGAAAGTTGGCATGGTATCATCATTTCACCCACATAGCATGTCCTAACAAGTTGAGAGGGTTACGGCAAAAACTTGATGCACTTCGTGTACAAAATGGACATTCTCTTTCGAAGTATCAGGGTTTAAGACGAAAACTCGTCTGTTACAAAGGCATTTCATTTTTTAAACTTATTTCAACTCCAGACTTTTTGTGTGTTCAGTATGCACCATTCGAAGCCACGTCATCAATTTTCAACCCTTTCTGACTTCATTTGCTACTTTTCATGCATTTACTGATTTTTTTGAGCTAAATGACCCTAAAATTGAAAAGCTCTACAAATGAACTCTAAATAGGTTGAAAGTTGGCATGGTATCATCATTTCACCCACATAGCATGTGCTAAAAAGTTGAGTGGGGTACGGCAAAAACTGGATGCACTTCGTGTACAAAATGGACAATCTCTTTCGAAGTATCTGGGTTTCTGACGAAAACTCGTCTGTTACAAAGGCATTTCATTTTTTTAAACTTATTTCAACTCCAGACTTTTTGTGTGTTCAGTATGCACCATTCGAAGCCACGTCATCAATTTTCAACCCTTTCTGACTTCATTTGCTATTTTTCATGCATTTACTGATTTTTTTGAGCTAAATGACCCTAAAATTGAAAAGCTCTACAAATGAACTCTGAGAAGGTTGAAAGTTGGCATGGTATCATAATTTCACCCACATAGCATGTGCTAAAAATTTGAGTGGGTTACGGCAAAAACTGGATCCACTTCCTGTACAAAATGGACAATCTCTTTCGAAGTATGAGGGTTTCAGATGAAAACTCGTCTGTTACAAAGGCATTTCATTTTTTTAAACTTATTTCAACTCCAGACTTTTTGTGTGTTCAGTATGCACCATTCGAAGCCACGTCATCAATTTTCAACCCTTTCTGACTTCATTTGCTATTTTTCATGCATTTACTGATTTTTTTGAGCTAAATGACCCTAAAATTGAAAAGCTCTACAAATGAACTCTGAAAAGGTTGAAAGTTGGCATGGTAACATCATTTCACCCACATAGCATGTGCTAAAAAGTTGAGAGGGTTACGGCAAAAACAGGATCCACTTCGTGTACAAAATGGACAATCTCTTTCGAAGTATCAGGGTTTCAGACGAAAACTCGTCTGTTACAAAGGCATTTCATTTTTTTAAACTTATTTCAACTCCAGACTTTTTGTGTGTTCAGTATGCACCATTCGAAGCCACGTCATCAATTTTCAACCCTTTCTGACTTCATTTGCTATTTTTCATGCATTTACTTATTTTTTTGAGCTAAATGACCCTAAAATTGAAAAGCTCTACAAATGAACTCTGAAAAGGTTGAAAGTTGGCATGGTATCATCATTTCACCCACATAGCATGTGCTAAAAAGTTGAGTGGGTTACGGCAAAAACTGGATCCACTTCGTGTACAAAATGGACAATCTCTTTCGAAGTATCAGGGTTTTAGACGAAAACTCGTCTGTTACAAAGGGATTTCATTTTTTTAAACTTATTTCAACTCCAGACTTTTTGTGTGTTCAGTATGCACTATTCGAAGCCACGTCATCAATTTTCAACCCTTTCTGACTTCATTTGCTATTTTTCATGCATTTACTTATTTTTTTGAGCTAAATGACCCTAAAATTGAAAATTTCTACAAATGAACTCTGAAAAGGTTGAAAGTTGGCATGGTATCATCATTTCACCCACATAGCATGTGCTAAAAAGTTGAGTGGGTTACGGCAAAAACTGGATCCACTTCGTGTACAAAATGGACAATCTCTTTCGAAGTATCAGGGTTTCTGACGAAAACTCGTCTGTTACAAAGGAATTTCATTTTTTTAAACTTATTTCAACTCCAGACTTTTTGTGTGTTTAGTGTGCACCATTCGAAGCCACGTCATCAATTTTCAACCCTTTCTGATTTCATTTGCTATTTTTCATGCATTTACTGATTTTTTTGAGCTAAATGACCCTAAAATTGAAAAGCTCTACAAATGAACTCTGAAAAGGTTGAAAGGTGGCATGGTATCATCATTTCACCCACATAGCATGTGCTAACAAGTTGAGAGGGTTACGGCAAAAACTGGATGCACTTCGTGTACAAAATGGACAATCTCTTTCGAAGTATTAGGGTTTAAGACGAAAACTTGTCTGTTACATAGGCATTTCATTTTTTTAAACTTATTTCAACTCCAGACTTTTTGTGTGTTCAGTATGCACCATTCGAAGCCACGTCATCAATTTTCAACCCTTTCTGACTTCATTTGCTATTTTTCATGCATTTACTGATTTTTTTGAGCTAAATGACCCTAAAATTGAAAAGCTCTACAAATGAACTCTGAAAAGGTTGAAAGGTGGCATGGTATCATCATTTCACCCACATAGCATGTGCTAACAAGTTGAGAGGGTTACGGCAAAAACTGGATGCACTTCGTGTACAAAATGGACAATCTCTTTCGAAGTATCAGGGTTTAAGACGAAAACTCGTCTGTTACAAAGGCATTTCATTTTTTTAAACTTATTTCAACTCCAGACTTTTTGTGTGTTCAGTATGCAGCATTCGAAGCCACGTCATCAATTTTCAACCCTTTCTGACTTCATTTGCTATTTTTCATGCATTTACTGATTTTTTTGAGCTAAATGACCCTAAACTTGAAAAGCTCTACAAATGAACTCTGAAAAGGTTGAAAGTTGGCATGGTATCATCATTTCACCCACATAGCATGTGCTAACAAGTTGAGAGGGTTACGGCAAAAACTGGATGCACTTCGTGTACAAAATGGACAATCTCTTTCGAAGTATCAGGGTTTAAGACGAAAACTCGTCTGTTACAAAGGCATTTCATTTTTTTAAACTTATTTCAACTCCAGACTTTTTGTGTGTTCAGTATGCACCATTCGAAGCCACGTCATCAATTTTCAACCCTTTCTGACTTCATTTGCTATTTTTCATGCATTTACTGATTTTTTTTGAGCTAAATGACCCTAAAATTGAAAAGCTCTACAAATGAACTCTAAATAGGTTGAAAGTTGGCATGGTATCATCATTTCACCCACATAGCATGTGCTAAAAAGTTGAGTGGGGTACGGCAAAAACTGGATGCACTTCGTGTACAAAATGGACAATCTCTTTCGAAGTATCAGGGTTTCAGACGAAAACTCGTCTGTTACAAAGGCATTTCATTTTTTTAAACTTATTTCAACTCCAGACTTTTTGTGTGTTTAGTATGCACCATTCGAAGCCATGACATCAATTTTCAACCCTTTCTGACTTCATTTGCTATTTTTCATGCATTTACTGATTTTTTTGAGCTAAATGACCCTAAAATTGAAAAGCTCTACAAATGAACTCTAAATAGGTTGAAAGTTGGCATGGTATCATCATTTCACCCACATAGCATGTGCTAAAAAGTTGAGTGGGGTACGGCAAAAACTGGATCAATTCGTGTACAAAATGGACAATCTCTTTCGAAGTATTAGGGTTTAAGACGAAAACTCGTCTGTTACAGAGGCATTTCATTTTTTTAAACTTATTTCAACTCCAGACTTTTTGTGTGTTCAGTATGCACCATTCGAAGCCACGTCATCAATTTTCAACCCTTTCTGACTTCATTTGCTATTTTTCATGCATTTACTGATTTTTTTGAGCTAAATGACCGTAAAATTGAAAAGCTCTACAAATGAACTCTGAAAAGGTTGAAAGTTGGCATGGTATCATCATTTCACCCACATAGCATGTGCTAACAAGTTGAGAGGGTTACGGCAAAAACTGGATGCACTTCGTGTACAAAATGGACAATCTCTTTCGAAGTATCAGGGTTTAAGACGAAAACTCGTCTGTTACAAAGGCATTTCATTTTTTTAAACTTATTTCAACTCCAGACTTTTTGTGTGTTCAGTATGCACCATTCGAAGCCACGTCATCAATTTTCAACCCTTTCTGACTTCATTTGCTATTTTTCATGCATTTACTGATTTTTTTTGAGCTAAATGACCCTAAAATTGAAAAGCTCTACAAATGAACTCTGAAAAGGTTGAAAGGTGGCATGGTATCATTATTTCACCCACATAGCATGTGCTAACAAGTTGAGAGGGTTACGGCAAAAACTGGATGCACTTCGTGTACAAAATGGACAATCTCTTTCGAAGTATCAGGGTTTAAGACGAAAACTCGTCTGTTACAAAGGCATTTCATTTTTTTAAACTTATTTCAACTCCAGACTTTTTGTGTGTTCAGTATGCACCATTCGAAGCCACGTCATCAATTTTCAACCCTTTCTGACTTCATTTGCTATTTTTCATGCATTTACTGATTTTTTTGAGCTAAATGACCCTAAACTTGAAAAGCTCTACAAATGAACTCTGAAAAGGTTGAAAGTTGGCATGGTATCATCATTTCACCCACATAGCATGTCCTAACAAGTTGAGAGGGTTACGGCAAAAACTTGATGCACTTCGTGTACAAAATGGACAATCTCTTTCGAAGTATCAAGGTTTAAGACGAAAACTCGTTTGTTACAAAGGCATTTCATTTTTTAAACTTATTTCAACTCCAGACTTTTTGTGTGTTCAGTATGCACCATTCGAAGCCACGTCATCAATTTTCAACCCTTTCTGAATTCATTTGCTACTTTTCATGCATTTACTGATTTTTTTGAGCTAAATGACCCTAAAATTGAAAAGCTCTACAAATGAACTCTAAATAGGTTGAAAGTTGGCATGGTATCATCATTTCACCCACATAGCATGTGCTAAAAAGTTGAGTGGGGTACGGCAAAAACTGGATGCACTTCGTGTACAAAATGGACAATCTCTTTCGAAGTATCAGGGTTTCTGACGAAAACTCGTCTGTTACAAAGGCATTTCATTTTTTTAAACTTATTTCAACTCCAGACTTTTTGTGTGTTCAGTATGCACCATTCGAAGCCACGTCATCAATTTTCAACCCTTTCTGACTTCATTTGCTATTTTTCATGCATTTACTGATTTTTTTGAGCTAAATGACCCTAAAATTGAAAAGCTCTACAAATGAACTCTGAAAAGGTTGAAAGTTGGCACGGTAACATCATTTCACCCACATAGCATGTGCTAAAAAGTTGAGAGGGTTACGGCAAAAACTGGATCCACTTCGTGTACAAAATGGACAATCTCTTTCGAAGTATCAGGGTTTCAGACGAAAACTCGTCTGTTACAAAGGCATTTCATTTTTTTAAACTTATTTCAACTCCAGACTTTTTGTGTGTTCAGTATGCACCATTCGAAGCCACGTCATCAATTTTCAACCCTTTCTGACTTCATTTGCTATTTTTCATGCATTTACTTATTTTTTTGAGCTAAATGACCCTAAAATTGAAAAGCTCTACAAATGAACTCTGAAAAGGTTGAAAGTTGGCATGGTATCATCATTTCACCCACATAGCATGTGCTAAAAAGTTGAGTGGGTTACGGCAAAAACTGGATCCACTTCGTGTACAAAATGGACAATCTCTTTCGAAGTATCAGGGTTTTAGACGAAAACTCGTCTGTTACAAAGGGATTTCATTTTTTTAAACTTATTTCAACTCCAGACTTTTTGTGTGTTCAGTATGCACTATTCGAAGCCACGTCATCAATTTTCAACCCTTTCTGACTTCATTTGCTATTTTTCATGCATTTACTTATTTTTTTGAGCTAAATGACCCTAAAATTGAAAAGTTCTACAAATGAACTCTGAAAAGGTTGAAAGTTGGCATGGTATCATCATTTCACCCACATAGCATGTGCTAAAAAGTTGAGTGGGTTACGGCAAAAACTGGATCCACTTCGTGTACAAAATGGACAATCTCTTTCGAAGTATCAGGGTTTCTGACGAAAACTCGTCTGTTACAAAGGAATTTCATTTTTTTAAACTTATTTCAACTCCAGACTTTTTGTGTGTTTCGTGTGCACCATTCGAAGCCACGTCATCAATTTTCAACCCTTTCTGATTTCATTTGCTATTTTTCATGCATTTACTGATTTTTTTGAGCTAAATGACCCTAAAATTGAAAAGCTCTACAAATGAACTCTGAAAAGGTTGAAAGGTGGCATGGTATCATCATTTCACCCACATAGCATGTGCTAACAAGTTGAGAGGGTTACGGCAAAAACTGGATGCACTTCGTGTACAAAATGGACAATCTCTTTCGAAGTATTAGGGTTTAAGACGAAAACTCGTCTGTTACATAGGCATTTCATTTTTTTAAACTTATTTCAACTCCAGACTTTTTGTGTGTTCAGTATGCACCATTCGAAGCCACGTCATCAATTTTCAACCCTTTCTGACTTCATTTGCTATTTTTCATGCATTTACTGATTTTTTTGAGCTAAATGACCCTAAAATTGAAAAGCTCTACAAATGAACTCTGAAAAGGTTGAAAGGTGGCATGGTATCATCATTTCACCCACATAGCATGTGCTAACAAGTTGAGAGGGTTACGGCAAAAACTGGATGCACTTCGTGTACAAAATGGACAATCTCTTTCGAAGTATCAGGGTTTAAGACGAAAACTCGTCTGTTACAAAGGCATTTCATTTTTTTAAACTTATTTCAACTCCAGACTTTTTGTGTGTTCAGTATGCAGCATTCGAAGCCACGTCATCAATTTTCAACCCTTTCTGACTTCATTTGCTATTTTTCATGCATTTACTGATTTTTTTGAGCTAAATGACCCTAAACTTGAAAAGCTCTACAAATGAACTCTGAAAAGGTTGAAAGGTGGCATGGTATCATCATTTCACCCACATAGCATGTGCTAACAAGTTGAGAGGGTTACGGCAAAAACTGGATGCACTTCGTGTACAAAATGGACAATCTCTTTCGAAGTATCAGGGTTTAAGACGAAAACTCGTCTGTTACAAAGGCATTTCATTTTTTTAAACTTATTTCAACTCCAGACTTTTTGGGTGTTCAGTATGCACCATTCGAAGCCACGTCATCAATTTTCAACCCTTTCTGACTTCATTTGCTATTTTTCATGCATTTACTGATTTTTTTTGAGCTAAATGACCCTAAAATTGAAAAGCTCTACAAATGAACTCTAAATAGGTTGAAAGTTGGCATGGTATCATCATTTCACCCACATAGCATGTGCTAAAAAGTTGAGTGGGGTACGGCAAAAACTGGATGCACTTCGTGTACAAAATGGACAATCTCTTTCGAAGTATCAGGGTTTCAGACGAAAACTCGTCTGTTACAAAGGCATTTCATTTTTTTAAACTTATTTCAACTCCAGACTTTTTGTGTGTTTAGTGTGCACCATTCGAAGCCACGTCATCAATTTTCAACCCTTTCTGACTTCATTTGCTATTTTTCATGCATTTACTGATTTTTTTGAGCTAAATGACCCTAAAATTGAAAAGCTCTACAAATGAACTCTGAAAAGGTTGAAAGGTGGCATGGTATCATCATTTCACCCACATAGCATGTGCTAACAAGTTGAGAGGGTTACGGCAAAAACTGGATGCACTTCGTGTACAAAATGGACAATCTCTTTCGAAGTATCAGGGTTTAAGACGAAAACTCGTCTGTTACAAAGGCATTTCATTTTTTTAAACTTATTTCAACTCCAGACTTTTTGTGTGTTCAGTATGCAGCATTCGAAGCCACGTCATCAATTTTCAACCCTTTCTGACTTCATTTGCTATTTTTCATGCATTTACTGATTTTTTTGAGCTAAATGACCCTAAACTTGAAAAGCTCTACAAATGAACTCTGAAAAGGTTGAAAGTTGGCATGGTATCATCATTTCACCCACATAGCATGTGCTAACAAGTTGAGAGGGTTACGGCAAAAACTGGATGCACTTCGTGTACAAAATGGACAATCTCTTTCGAAGTATCAGGGTTTAAGACGAAAACTCGTCTGTTACAAAGGCATTTCATTTTTTTAAACTTATTTCAACTCCAGACTTTTTGTGTGTTCAGTATGCACCATTCGAAGCCACGTCATCAATTTTCAACCCTTTCTGACTTCATTTGCTATTTTTCATGCATTTACTGATTTTTTTTGAGCTAAATGACCCTAAAATTGAAAAGCTCTACAAATGAACTCTAAATAGGTTGAAAGTTGGCATGGTATCATCATTTCACCCACATAGCATGTGCTAAAAAGTTGAGTGGGGTACGGCAAAAACTGGATGCACTTCGTGTACAAAATGGACAATCTCTTTCGAAGTATCAGGGTTTCAGACGAAAACTCGTCTGTTACAAAGGCATTTCATTTTTTTAAACTTATTTCAACTCCAGACTTTTTGTGTGTTTAGTATGCACCATTCGAAGCCACGTCATCAATTTTCAACCCTTTCTGACTTCATTTGCTATTTTTCATGCATTTACTGATTTTTTTGAGCTAAATGACCCTAAAATTGAAAAGCTCTACAAATGAACTCTAAATAGGTTGAAAGTTGGCATGGTATCATCATTTCACCCACATAGCATGTGCTAAAAAGTTGAGTGGGGTACGGCAAAAACTGGATCAATTCGTGTACAAAATGGACAATCTCTTTCGAAGTATTAGGGTTTAAGACGAAAACTCGTCTGTTACAGAGGCATTTCATTTTTTTAAACTTATTTCAACTCCAGACTTTTTGTGTGTTCAGTATGCACCATTCGAAGCCACGTCATCAATTTTCAACCCTTTCTGACTTCATTTGCTATTTTTCATGCATTTACTGATTTTTTTGAGCTAAATGACCGTAAAATTGAAAAGCTCTACAAATGAACTCTGAAAAGGTTGAAAGTTGGCATGGTATCATCATTTCACCCACATAGCATGTGCTAACAAGTTGAGAGGGTTACGGCAAAAACTGGATGCACTTCGTGTACAAAATGGACAATCTCTTTCGAAGTATCAGGGTTTAAGACGAAAACTCGTCTGTTACAAAGGCATTTCATTTTTTTAAACTTATTTCAACTCCAGACTTTTTGTGTGTTCAGTATGCACCATTCGAAGCCACGTCATCAATTTTCAACCCTTTCTGACTTCATTTGCTATTTTTCATGCATTTACTGATTTTTTTTGAGCTAAATGACCCTAAAATTGAAAAGCTCTACAAATGAACTCTGAAAAGGTTGAAAGGTGGCATGGTATCATCATTTCACCCACATAGCATGTGCTAACAAGTTGAGAGGGTTACGGCAAAAACTGGATGCACTTCGTGTAAAAAATGGACAATCTCTTTCGAAGTATCAGGGTTTAAGACGAAAACTCGTCTGTTACAAAGGCATTTCATTTTTTTAAACTTATTTCAACTCCAGACTTTTTGTGTGTTCAGTATGCACCATTCGAAGCCACGTCATCAATTTTCAACCCTTTCTGACTTCATTTGCTATTTTTCATGCATTTACTGATTTTTTTGAGCTAAATGACCCTAAACTTGAAAAGCTCTACAAATGAACTCTGAAAAGGTTGAAAGTTGGCATGGTATCATCATTTCACCCACATAGCATGTCCTAACAAGTTGAGAGGGTTACGGCAAAAACTTGATGCACTTCGTGTACAAAATGGACAATCTCTTTCGAAGTATCAGGGTTTAAGACGAAAACTCGTCTGTTACAAAGGCATTTCATTTTTTAAACTTATTTCAACTCCAGACTTTTTGTGTGTTCAGTATGCACCATTCGAAGCCACGTCATCAATTTTCAACCCTTTCTGACTTCATTTGCTACTTTTCATGCATTTACTGATTTTTTTGAGCTAAATGACCCTAAAATTGAAAAGCTCTACAAATGAACTCTAAATAGGTTGAAAGTTGGCATGGTATCATCATTTCACCCACATAGCATGTGCTAAAAAGTTGAGTGGGGTACGGCAAAAACTGGATGCACTTCGTGTACAAAATGGACAATCTCTTTCGAAGTATCAGGGTTTCTGACGAAAACTCGTCTGTTACAAAGGCATTTCATTTTTTTAAACTTATTTCAACTCCAGACTTTTTGTGTGTTCAGTATGCACCATTCGAAGCCACGTCATCAATTTTTAACCCTTTCTGACTTCATTTGCTATTTTTCATGCATTTACTGATTTTTTTGAGCTAAATGACCCTAAAATTGAAAAGCTCTACAAATGAACTCTGAGAAGGTTGAAAGTTGGCATGGTATCATAATTTCACCCACATAGCATGTGCTAAAAATTTGAGTGGGTTACGGCAAAAACTGGATCCACTTCCTGTACAAAACGGACAATCTCTTTCGAAGTATGAGGGTTTCAGATGAAAACTCGTCTGTTACAAAGGCATTTCATTTTTTTAAACTTATTTCAACTCCAGACTTTTTGTGTGTTCAGTATGCACCATTCGAAGCCACGTCATCAATTTTCAACCCTTTCTGACTTCATTTGCTATTTTTCATGCATTTACTGATTTTTTTGAGCTAAATGACCCTAAAATTGAAAAGCTCTACAAATGAACTCTGAAAAGGTTGAAAGTTGGCATGGTAACATCATTTCACCCACATAGCATGTGCTAAAAAGTTGAGAGGGTTACGGCAAAAACTGGATCCACTTCGTGTACAAAATGGGCAATCTCTTTCGAAGTATCAGGGTTTCAGACGAAAACTCGTCTGTTACAAAGGCATTTCATTTTTTTAAACTTATTTCAACTCCAGACTTTTTGTGTGTTCAGTATGCACCATTCGAAGCCACGTCATCAATTTTCAACCCTTTCTGACTTCATTTGCTATTTTTCATGCATTTACTTATTTTTTTGAGCTAAATGACCCTAAAATTGAAAAGCTCTACAAATGAACTCTGAAAATTTTGAAAGTTGGCATGGTATCATCATTTCACCCACATAGCATGTGCTAAAAAGTTGAGTGGGTTACGGCAAAAACTGGATCCACTTCGTGTACAAAATGGACAATCTCTTTCGAAGTATCAGGGTTTTAGACGAAAACTCGTCTGTTACAAATGGATTTCATTTTTTTAAACTTATTTCAACTCCAGACTTTTTGTGTGTTCAGTATGCACCATTCGAAGCCACGTCATCAATTTTCAACCCTTTCTGACTTCATTTGCTATTTTTCATGCATTTACTTATTTTTTTGAGCTAAATGACCCTAAAATTGAAAAGTTCTACAAATGAACTCTGAAAAGGTTGAAAGTTGGCATGGTATCATCATTTCACCCACATAGCATGTGCTACAAAGTTGAGTGGGTTACGGCAAAAACTGGATCCACTTCGTGTACAAAATGGACAATCTCTTTCGAAGTATCAGGGTTTCTGACGAAAACTCGTCTGTTACAAAGGAATTTCATTTTTTTAAACTTATTTCAACTCCAGACTTTTTGTGTGTTTAGTGTGCACCATTCGAAGCCACGTCATCAATTTTCAACCCTTTCTGATTTCATTTGCTATTTTTCATGCATTTACTGATTTTTTTGAGCTAAATGACCCTAAAATTGAAAAGCTCTACAAATGAACTCTGAAAAGGTTGAAAGGTGGCATGGTATCATCATTTCACCCACATAGCATGTGCTAACAAGTTGAGAGGGTTACGGCAAAAACTGGATGCACTTCGTGTACAAAATGGACAATCTCTTTCGAAGTATTAGGGTTTAAGACGAAAACTCGTCTGTTACATAGGCATTTCATTTTTTTAAACTTATTTCAACTCCAGACTTTTTGTGTGTTCAGTATGCACCATTCGAAGCCACGTCATCAATTTTCAACCCTTTCTGACTTCATTTGCTATTTTTCATGCATTTACTGATTTTTTTGAGCAAAATGACCCTAAAATTGAAAAGCTCTACAAATGAACTCTGAAAAGGTTGAAAGGTGGCATGGTATCATCATTTCACCCACATAGCATGTGCTAACAAGTTGAGAGGGTTACGGCAAAAACTGGATGCACTTCGTGTACAAAATGGACAATCTCTTTCGAAGTATCAGGGTTTAAGACGAAAACTCGTCTGTTACAAAGGCATTTCATTTTTTTAAACTTATTTCAACTCCAGACTTTTTGTGTGTTCAGTATGCACCATTCGAAGCCACGTCATCAATTTTCAACCCTTTCTGACTTCATTTGCTATTTTTCATGCATTTACTGATTTTTTTGAGCTAAATGACCCAAAACTTGAAAAGCTCTACAAATGAACTCTGAAAAGGTTGAAAGTTGGCATGGTATCATCATTTCACCCACATAGCATGTGCTAACAAGTTGAGAGGGTTACGGCAAAAACTGGATGCACTTCGTGTACAAAATGGACAATCTCTTTCGAAGTATCAGGGTTTAAGACGAAAACTCGTCTGTTACAAAGGCATTTCATTTTTTTAAACTTATTTCAACTCCAGACTTTTTGTGTGTTCAGTATGCACCATTCGAAGCCACGTCATCAATTTTCAACCCTTTCTGACTTCATTTGCTATTTTTCATGCATTTACTGATTTTTTTGAGCTAAATGACCCTAAAATTGAAAAGCTCTACAAATGAACTCTGAAAAGGTTGAAAGGTGGCATGGTATCATCATTTCACCCACATAGCATGTGCTAACAAGTTGAGAGGGTTACGGCAAAAACTGGATGCACTTCGTGTACAAAATGGACAATCTCTTTCGAAGTATTAGGGTTTAAGACGAAAACTCGTCTGTTACATAGGCATTTCATTTTTTTAAACTTATTTCAACTCCAGACTTTTTGTGTGTTCAGTATGCACCATTCGAAGCCACGTCATCAATTTTCAACCCTTTCTGACTTCATTTGCTATTTTTCATGCATTTACTGATTTTTTTGAGCTAAATGACCCTAAAATTGAAAAGCTCTACAAATGAACTCTGAAAAGGTTGAAAGGTGGCATGGTATCATCATTTCACCCACATAGCATGTGCTAACAAGTTGAGAGGGTTACGGCAAAAACTGGATGCACTTCGTGTACAAAATGGACAATCTCTTTCGAAGTATCAGGGTTTAAGACGAAAACTCGTCTGTTACAAAGGCATTTCATTTTTTTAAACTTATTTCAACTCCAGACTTTTTGTGTGTTCAGTATGCACCATTCGAAGCCACGTCATCAATTTTCAACCCTTTCTGACTTCATTTGCTATTTTTCATGCATTTACTGATTCTTTTGAGCTAAATGACCCTAAACTTGAAAAGCTCTACAAATGAACTCTGAAAAGGTTGAAAGTTGGCATGGTATCATCATTTCACCCACATAGCATGTGCTAAAAAGTTGAGAGTGTTATGGCAAAAACTGGATCCACTTCGTGTACAAAATGGACAATCTCTTTCGAAGTATCAGGGTTTCTGACGAAAACTCGTCTATTACAAAGGAATTTCATTTTTTTAAACTTATTTCAACTCCAGACTTTTTGTGTGTTCAGTATGCACCATTCGAAGCCACGTCATCAATTTTCAACCCTTTCTGACTTCATTTGCTACTTTTCATGCATTTAATGATGTTTTTGAGCTAAATGACCCTAAAATTGAAAAGCTCTACAAATGAACTCTAAATAGGTTGAAAGTTGGCATGGTATCATCATTTCACCCACATAGCATGTGCTAAAAAGTTGAGTGGGGTACGGCAAAAACTGGATGCACTTCGTGTACAAAATGGACAATCTCTTTCGAAGTATCAGGGTTTCAGACGAAAACTCGTCTGTTACAAAGGAATTTCATTTTTTTAAACTTATTTCAACTCCAGACTTTTTGTGTGTTTAGTGTGCACCATTCGAAGCCACTTCATCAATTTTCAACCCTTTCTGATTTCATTTGCTATTTTTCATGCATTTACTGATTTTTTTGAGCTAAATGACCCTAAAATTGAAAAGCTCTACAAATGAACTCTGAAAAGGTTGAAAGGTGGCATGGTATCATCATTTCACCCACATAGCATGTGCTAACAAGTTGAGAGGGTTACGGCAAAAACTGGATGCACTTCGTGTACAAAATGGACAATCTCTTTCGAAGTATTAGGGTTTAAGACGAAAACTCGTCTGTTACATAGGCATTTCATTTTTTTAAACTTATTTCAACTCCAGACTTTTTGTGTGTTCAGTATGCACCATTCGAAGCCACGTCATCAATTTTCAACCCTTTCTGACTTCATTTGCTATTTTTCATGCATTTACTGATTTTTTTGAGCTAAATGACCCTAAAATTGAAAAGCTCTACAAATGAACTCTGAAAAGGTTGAAAGGTGGCATGGTATCATCATTTCACCCACATAGCATGTGCTAACAAGTTGAGAGGGTTACGGCAAAAACTGGATGCACTTCGTGTACAAAATGGACAATCTCTTTCGAAGTATCAGGGTTTAAGACGAAAACTCGTCTGTTACAAAGGCATTTCATTTTTTTAAACTTATTTCAACTCCAGACTTTTTGTGTGTTCAGTATGCACCATTCGAAGCCACGTCATCAATTTTAAACCCTTTCTGACTTCATTTGCTATTTTTCATGCATTTACTGATTTTTTTGAGCTAAATGACCCTAAACTTGAAAAGCTCTACAAATGAACTCTGAAAAGGTTGAAAGTTGGCATGGTATCATCATTTCACCCACATAGCATGTGCTAAAAAGTTGAGAGTGTTATGGCAAAAACTGGATCCACTTCGTGTACAAAATGGACAATCTCTTTCGAAGTATCAGGGTTTCTGACGAAAACTCGTCTGTTACAAAGGAATTTCATTTTTTTAAACTTATTTCAACTCCAGACTTTTTGTGTGTTCAGTATGCACCATTCGAAGCCACGTCATCAATTTTCAACCCTTTCTGACTTCATTTGCTACTTTTCATGCATTTAATGATGTTTTTGAGCTAAATGACCCTAAAATTGAAAAGCTCTACAAATGAACTCTAAATAGGTTGAAAGTTGGCATGGTATCATCATTTCACCCACATAGCATGTGCTAAAAAGTTGAGTGGGGTACGGCAAAAACTGGATGCACTTCGTGTACAAAATGGACAATCTCTTTCGAAGTATCAGGGTTTCAGACGAAAACTCGTCTGTTACAAAGGCATTTCATTTTTTTAAACTTATTTCAACTCCAGACTTTTTGTGTGTTCAGTATGCACCATTCGAAGCCACGTCATCAATTTTCAACCCTTTCTGACTTCATTTGCTATTTTTCATGCATTTACTGATTTTTTTGAGCTAAATGACCCTAAAATTGAAAAGCTCTACAAATGAACTCTGAGGAGGTTGAAAGTTGGCATGGTATCATCATTTCACCCACATAGCATGTGCTAAAAATTTGAGTGGGTTACGGCAAAAACTGGATCCACTTCCTGTACAAAATGGACAATCTCTTTCGAAGTATGAGGGTTTCAGATGAAAACTCGTCTGTTACAAAGGCATTTCATTTTTTTAAACTTATTTCAACTCCAGACTTTTTGTGTGTTCAGTATGCACCATTCGAAGCCACGTCATCAATTTTCAACCCTTTCTGACTTCATTTGCTATTTTTCATGCATTTACTGATTTTTTTGAGCTAAATGACCCTAAAATTGAAAAGCTCTACAAATGAACTCTGAAAAGGTTGAAAGTTGGCATGGTAACATCATTTCACCTACATAGCATGTGCTAAAAAGTTGAGAGGGTTACGGCAAAAACTGGATCCACTTCGTGTACAAAATGGACAATCTCTTTCGAAGTATCAGGGTTTCAGACGAAAACTCGTCTGTTACAAAGGCATTTCATTTTTTTAAACTTATTTCAACTCCAGACTTTTTGTGTGTTCAGTATGCACCATTCGAAGCCACGTCATCAATTTTCAACCCTTTCTGACTTCATTTGCTATTTTTCATGCATTTACTTATTTTTTTGAGCTAAATGACCCTAAAATTGAAAAGCTCTACAAATGAACTCTGAAAAGGTTGAAAGTTGGCATGGTATCATCATTTCACCCACATAGCATGTGCTAAAAAGTTGAGTGGGTTACGGCAAAAACTGGATCCACTTCGTGTACAAAATGGACAATCTCTTTCGAAGTATCAGGGTTTTAGACGAAAACTCGTCTGTTACAAAGGGATTTCATTTTTTTAAACTTATTTCAACTCCAGACTTTTTGTGTGTTCAGTATGCACTATTCGAAGCCACGTCATCAATTTTCAACCCTTTCTGACTTCATTTGCTATTTTTCATGCATTTACTTATTTTTTTGAGCTAAATGACCCTAAAATTGAAAAGTTCTACAAATGAACTCTGAAAAGGTTGAAAGTTGGCATGGTATCATCATTTCACCCACATAGCATGTGCTAAAAAGTTGAGTGGGTTACGGCAAAAACTGGATCCACTTCGTGTACAAAATGGGCAATCTCTTTCGAAGTATCAGGGTTTCTGACGAAAACTCGTCTGTTACAAAGGAATTTCATTTTTTTAAACTTATTTCAACTCCAGACTTTTTGTGTGTTTAGTGTGCACCATTCGAAGCCACGTCATCAATTTTCAACCCTTTCTGATTTCATTTGCTATTTTTCATGCATTTACTGATTTTTTTGAGCTAAATGACCCTAAAATTGAAAAGCTCTACAAATGAACTCTGAAAAGGTTGAAAGGTGGCATGGTATCATCATTTCACCCACATAGCATGTGCTAACAAGTTGAGAGGGTTACGGCAAAAACTGGATGCACTTCGTGTACAAAATGGACAATCTCTTTCGAAGTATTAGGGTTTAAGACGAAAACTCGTCTGTTACATAGGCATTTCATTTTTTTAAACTTATTTCAACTCCAGACTTTTTGTGTGTTCAGTATGCACCATTCGAAGCCACGTCATCAATTTTCAACCCTTTCTGACTTCATTTGCTATTTTTCATGCATTTACTGATTTTTTTGAGCTAAATGACCCTAAAATTGAAAAGCTCTACAAATAAACTCTGAAAAGGTTGAAAGGTGGCATGGTATCATCATTTCACCCACATAGCATGTGCTAACAAGTTGAGAGGGTTACGGCAAAAACTGGATGCACTTCGTGTACAAAATGGACAATCTCTTTCGAAGTATCAGGGTTTAAGACGAAAACTCGTCTGTTACAAAGGCATTTCATTTTTTAAACTTATTTAAACTCCAGACTTTTTGTTTGTTCAGTATGCACCATTCGAAGCCACGTCATCAATTTTCAACCCTTTCTGACTTCATTTGCTATTTTTCATGCATTTACTGATTTTTTTGAGCTAAATGACCCTAAACTTGAAAAGCTCTACAAATGAACTCTGAAAAGGTTGAAAGTTCGCATGGTATCATCATTTCACCCACATAGCATGTGCTAACAAGTTGAGAGGGTTACGGCAAAAACTGGATGCACTTCGTGTACAAAATGGACAATTTCTTTCGAAGTATCAGGGTTTAAGACGAAAACTCGTCTGTTACAAAGGCATTTCATTTTTTTAAACTTATTTCAACTCCAGACTTTTTGTGTGTTCAGTATGCACCATTCGAAGCCACGTCATCAATTTTCAACCCTTTCTGACTTCATTTGCTACTTTTCATGCATTTACTGATGTTTTTGAGCTAAATGACCCTAAAATTGAAAAGCTCTACAAATGAACTCTAAATAGGTTGAAAGTTGGCATGGTATCATCATTTCACCCACATAGCATGTGCTAAAAAGTTGAGTGGGGTACGGCAAAAACTGGATGCACTTCGTGTACAAAATGGACAATCTCTTTCGAAGTATCAGGGTTTCAGACGAAAACTCGTCTGTTACAAAGGCATTTCATTTTTTTAAACTTATTTCAACTCCAGACTTTTTGTGTGTTCAGTATGCACCATTCGAAGCCACGTCATCAATTTTCAACCCTTTCTGACTTCATTTGCTATTTTTCATGCATTTACTGATTTTTTTGAGCTAAATGACCCTAAAATTGAAAAGCTCTACAAATGAACTCTGAGAAGGTTGAAAGTTGGCATGGTATCATCATTTCACCCACATAGCATGTGCTAAAAATTTGAGTGGGTTACGGCAAAAACTGGATCCACTTCCTGTACAAAATGGACAATCTCTTTCGAAGTATGAGGGTTTCAGATGAAAACTCGTCTCTTACAAAGGCATTTCATTTTTTTAAACTTATTTCAACTCCTGACTTTTTGTGTGTTCAGTATGCACCATTCGAAGCCACGTCATCAATTTTCAACCCTTTCTGACTTCATTTGCTATTTTTCATGCATTTACTGATTTTTTTGAGCTAAATGACCCTAAAATTGAAAAGCAATACAAATGAACTCTGAAAAGGTTGAAAGTTGGCATGGTAACATCATTTCACCCACATAGCATGTGCTAAAAAGTTGAGAGGGTTACGGCAAAAACTGGATCCACTTCGTGTACAAAATGGACAATCTCTTTCGAAGTATCAGGGTTTCAGACGAAAACTCGTCTGTTACAAAGGCATTTCATTTTTTTAAACTTATTTCAACTCCAGACTTTTTGTGTGTTCAGTATGCACCATTCGAAGCCACGTCATCAATTTTCAACCCTTTATGACTTCATTTGCTATTTTTCATGCATTTACTTATTTTTTTGAGCTAAATGACCCTAAAATTGAAAAGCTCTACAAATGAACTCTGAAAAGGTTGAAAGTTGGCATGGTATCATCATTTCACCCACATAGCATGTGCTAAAAAGTTGAGTGGGTTACGGCAAAAACTGGATCCACTTCGTGTACAAAATGGACAATCTCTTTCGAAGTATCAGGGTTTTAGACGAAAACTCGTCTGTTACAAAGGGATTTCATTTTTTTAAACTTATTTCAACTCCAGACTTTTTGTGTGTTCAGTATGCACTATTCGAAGCCACGTCATCAATTTTCAACCCTTTCTGACTTCATTTGCTATTTTTCATGCATTTACTTATTTTTTTGAGCTAAATGACCCTAAAATTGAAAAGCTCTACAAATGAACTCTGAAAAGGTTGAAAGTTGGCATGGTATCATCATTTCACCCACATAGCATGTGCTAAAAAGTTGAGTGGGTTACGGCAAAAACTGGATCCACTTCGTGTACAAAATGGACAATCTCTTTCGAAGTATCAGGGTTTCTGACGAAAACTCGTCTGTTACAAAGGAATTTCATTTTTTTAAACTTATTTCAACTCCAGACTTTTTGTGTGTTTAGTGTGCACCATTCGAAGCCACGTCATCAATTTTCAACCCTTTCTGACTTCATTTGCTATTTTTCATGCATTTACTGATTTTTTTGAGCTAAATGACCCTAAAATTGAAAAGCTCTACAAATGAACTCTGAAAAGGTTGAAAGGTGGCATGGTATCATCATTTCACCCACATAGCATGTGCTAACAAGTTGAGAGGGTTACGGCAAAAACTGGATGCACTTCGTGTACAAAATGGACAATCTCTTTCGAAGTATTAGGGTTTAAGACGAAAACTCGTCTGTTACATAGGCATTTCATTTTTTTAAACTTATTTCAACTCCAGACTTTTTGTGTGTTCAGTATGCACCATTCGAAGCCACGTCATCAATTTTCAACCCTTTCTGACTTCATTTGCTATTTTTCATGCATTTACTGATTTTTTTGAGCTAAATGACCGTAAAATTGAAAAGCTCTACAAATGAACTCTGAAAAGGTTGAAAGTTGGCATGGTATCATCATTTCACCCACATAGCATGTGCTAACAAGTTGAGAGGGTTACGGCAAAAACTGGATGCACTTCGTGTACAAAATGGACAATCTCTTTCGAAGTATCAGGGTTTAAGACGAAAACTCGTCTGTTACAAAGGCATTTCATTTTTTTAAACTTATTTCAACTCCAGACTTTTTGTGTGTTTAGTATGCACCATTCGAAGCCACGTCATGAATTTTCAACCCTTTCTGATTTCATTTGCTATTTTTCATGCATTTACTGATTTTTTTGAGCTAAATGACCCTAAAATTGAAAAGCTCTACAAATGAACTCTAAATAGGTTGAAAGTTGGCATGGTATCATCATTTCACCCACATAGCATGTGCTAAAAAGTTGAGTGGGGTACGGCAAAAACTGGATCAATTCGTGTACAAAATGGACAATCTCTTTCGAAGTATCAGGGTTTCAGATGAAAACTCGTCTGTTACAAAGGCATTTCATTTTTTTAAACTTATTTAAACTCCAGACTTTTTGTGTGTTCAATATGCACCATTCGAAGCCACGTCATCAATTTTCAACCCTTTCTGACTTCATTTGCTATTTTTCATTCATTTACTGATTTTTTTGAGCTAAATGACCCTAAAATGGAAAAGCTCTACAAATGAACTCTGAAAAGGTTGAAAGTTGGCATGGTATCATCATTTCACCCACATAGCATGTGCTAAAAAGTTGAGAGTGTTATGGCAAAAACTGGATCCGCATCGTGTACAAAATGGACAATCTCTTTCGAAGTATCAGGGTTTCAGACGAAAACTCGTCTGTTACAAAGGCATTTCATTTTTTTAAACTTATTTCAACTCCAGACTTTTTGTGTGTTCACTATGCAGCATTCGAAGCCACGTCATCAATTTTCAACCATTTCTGACTTCATTTGCTATTTTTCATGCATTTACTGATTTTTTTGAGCTAAATGACCCTAAAATTGAAAAGCTCTACAAATGAACTCTGAGAAGGTTGAAAGTTGGCATGGTATCATCATTTCACCCACATAGCATGTGCTAAAAAGTTGAGAGTGTTATGGCAAAAACTGGATCCACATCGTGTACAAAATGGACAATCTCTTTCGAAGTATCAGGGTTTCAGACGAAAACTCGTCTGTTACAAAGGCATTTCATTTTTTTTAACTTGTTTCAACTCCAGACCTTTTGTGTGTTCAGTATGCACCATTCGAAGCCACGTCATCAATTTTCAACCCTTTCTGACTTCATTTGCTATTTTTCATGCATTTACTGATTTTTTTGAGCTAAATGACCGTAAAATTGAAAAGCTCTACAAATGAACTCTGAAAAGGTTGAAAGTTGGCATGGTATCATCATTTCACCCACATAGCATGTGCTAACATGTTGAGAGGGTTACGGCAAAAACTGGATGCACTTCGTGTACAAAATGGACAATCTCTTTCGAAGTATCAGGGTTTAAGACGAAAACTCGTCTGTTACAAAGGCATTTCATTTTTTTAAACTTATTTCAACTCCAGACTTTTTGTGTGTTCAGTATGCACCATTCGAAGCCACGTCATCAATTTTCAACCCTTTCTGATTTCATTTGCTATTTTTCATGCATTTACTGATTTTTTTGAGCTAAATGACCCTAAAATTGAAAAGCTCTACAAATGAACTCTAAATAGGTTGAAAGTTCGCATGGTATCATCATTTCACCCACATAGCATGTGCTAAAAAGTTGAGTGGGGTACGGCAAAAACTGGATGAACTTCGTGTACAAAATGGACAATCTCTTTCGAAGTATCAGGGTTACAGACGAAAACTCGTCTGTTACAAAGGAATTTCATTTTTTTAAACTTATTTAAACTCCAGACTTTTTGTGTGTTCAATATGCACCATTCGAAGCCACGTCATCAATTTTCAACCCTTTCTGACTTCATTTGCTATTTTTCATTCATTTACTGATTTTTTTGAGCTAAATGACCCTAAAATGGAAAAGCTCTACAAATGAACTCTGAAAAGGTTGAAAGTTGGCATGGTATCATCATTTCACCCACATAGCATGTGCTAAAAAGTTGAGAGTGTTATGGCAAAAACTGGATCCACATCGTGTACAAAATGGACAATCTCTTTCGAAGTATCAGGGTTTCAGACGAAAACTCGTCTGTTACAAAGGCATTTCATTTTTTTAAACTTATTTCAACTCCAGACTTTTTGTGTGTTCAGTATGCAGCATTCGAAGCCACGTCATCAATTTTCAACCCTTTCTGACTTCATTTGCTATTTTTCATGCATTTACTGATTTTTTTGAGCTAAATGACCCTAAAATTGAAAAGCTCTACAAATGAACTCTGAGAAGGTTGAAAGTTGGCATGGTATCATCATTTCACCCACATAGCATGTGCTAAAAAGTTGAGTGGGTTACGGCAAAAACTGGATCCACTTCGTGTACAAAATGGACAATCTCTTTCGAAGTATCAGGGTTTCACACGAAAACTCTTCTGTTACAAAGGCATTTCATTTTTTTTAACTTATTTCAACTCCAGACTTTTTGTGTGTTCAGTATGCACCATTCGAAGCCACGTCATCAATTTTCAACCCTTTCTGACTTCATTTGCTATTTTTCATGCATTTACTGATTTTTTGAGCTAAATGACCCTAAAATTGAAAATCTCTACAAATGAACTCTGAAAAGGTTGAAAGTTCGCATGGTATCATCATTTCACCCACATAGCATGTGCTAAAAAGTTGAGAGGGTTATGGCCAAAACTGGATCCACTTCGTGTACAAAATGGACAATCTCTTTCGAAGTATCAGGGTTTCAGACGAAAACTCGTCTGTTACAAAGGCATTTCATTTTTTTAAACTTATTTCAACTCCAGACTTTTAGTGTGTTCAGTATGCACCATTCGAAGCCACGTCATCAATTTGCAACCCTTTCTGACTTCATTTGCTATTTTTCATGCATTTACTGATTTTTTTGAGCTAAATGACCCTAAAATTGAAAAGCACTACAAATGAACTCTGAAGAGGTTGAAAGTTGGCATGGTATTATCATTTCACCCACATAGCATGTGCTAAAAAGTTGAGAGGGTTACGGCAAAAACTGGATGCACTTCGTGTACAAAATGGACAATCTCTTTCGAAGTATCAGGGTTACAAACGAAAACTCGTCTGTTACAAAGGCATTTCATTTTTTTAAACTTATTTCAACTCCAGACTGTTTGTGTGTTCAGTATGCACCATTCGAAGCCACGTCATCAATTTTCAACCCTTTCTGACTTCATTTGCTATTTTTCATGCATTTACTGATTTTTTTGAGCTAAATGACCCTAAAAATGAAAAGCACTACAAATGAACTCTGAAAAGGTTGAAAGTTGGCATGGTATCATCATTTCACCCACATAGCATGTGCTAAAAAGTTGAGAGGGTTACGGCAAAAACTGGATGCACTTCGTGTACAAAATGGACAATCTCTTTCGAAGTATCAGGGTTTCAGACGAAAACTCGTCTGTTACAAAGGCATTTCATTTTTTTAAACTTATTTCAACTCCAGACTTTTTGTGTGTTCAGTTTGCACCATTCGAAGCCACGTCATCAATTTTCAACCCTTTCTGACTTCATTTGCTATTTTTCATGCATTTACTGATTTTTTTGAGCTAAATGACCCTAAAATTGAAAAGCTCTACAAATGAACTCTGAGAAGGTTGAAAGTTGGCATGGTATCATCATTTCACCCACATAGCATGTGCTAAAAATTTGAGTGGGTTACGACAAAAACTGGATCCACTTCGTGTACAAAATGGACAATCTCTTTCGAAGTATGTGGGTTTCAGATGAAAACTCGTCTGTTACAAAGGCATTTCATTTTTTTAAACTTATTTCAACTCCAGACTTTTTGTGTGTTCAGTATGCACCATTCGAAGCCACGTCATCAATTTTCAACCCTTTCTGACTTCATTTGCTATTTTTCATGCATTTACTGATTTTTTTGAGCTAAATGACCCTAAAATTGAAAAGCTCTACAAATGAACTCTGAAAAGGTTGAAAGTTGGCATGGTAACATCATTTCACCCACATAGCATGTGCTAAAAAGTTGAGAGGGTTACGGCAAAAACTGGATCCACTTCGTGTACAAAATGGACAATCTCTTTCGAAGTATCAGGGTTTCAGACGAAAACTCGTCTGTTACAAAGGCATTTCATTTTTTTAAACTTATTTCAACTCCAGACTTTTTGTGTGTTCAGTATGTACCATTCGAAGCCACGTCATCAATTTTCAACCCTTTCTGACTTCATTTGCTATTTCTCATGCATTTACTTATTTTTTTGAGCTAAATGACCCTAAAATTGAAAAGCTCTACAAATGAACTCTGAAAAGGTTGAAAGTTGGCATGGTATCATCATTTCACCCACATAGCATGTGCTAAAAAGTTGAGTGGGTTACGGCATAAACTGGATCCACTTCGTGTACAAAATGGACAATCTCTTTCGAAGTATCAGGGTTTCACACGAAAACTCGTCTGTTACAAAGGGATTTCATTTTTTTAAACTTATTTCAACTCCAGACTTTTTGTGTGTTCATTATGCACTATTCGAAGCCATGTCATCAATTTTCAACCCTTTCTGACTTCATTTGCTATTTTTCATGCATTTACTTATTTTTTTGAGCTAAATGACCCTAAAATTGAAAAGCTCTACAAATGAACTCTGAAAAGGTTGAAAGTTGGCATGGTATCATCATTTCACCCACATAGCATGTGCTAAAAAGTTGAGTGGGTTACGGCAAAAACTGGATCCACTTCGTGTACAAAATGGACAATCTCTTTCGAAGTATAAGGGTTTCTGACGAAAACTCGTCTGTTACAAAGGAATTTCATTTTTTTAAACTTATTTCAACTCCAGACTTTTTGTGTGTTTAGTGTGCACCATTCGAAGCCACGTCATCAATTTTCAACCCTTTCTGACTTCATTTGCTATTTTTCATGCATTTACTGATTTTTTTGAGCTAAATGACCCTAAAATTGAAAAGCTCTACAAATGAACTCTGAAAAGGTTGAAAGGTGGCATGGTATCATCATTTCACCCACATAGCATGTGCTAACAAGTTGAGAGGGTTACGGCAAAAACTGGATGCACTTCGTGTACAAAATGGACAATCTCTTTCGAAGTATCAGGGTTTAAGACGAAAACTCGTCTGTTACAAAGGCATTTCATTTTTTTAAACTTATTTCAACTCCAGACTTTTTGTGTGTTCAGTATGCACCATTCGAAGCCACGTCATCAATTTTCAACCCTTTCTGACTTCAATTGCTATTTTTCATGCATTTACTGATTTTTTTGAGCTAAATGACCCTAAAATATAAAAGCTCTACAAATGAACTCTGAGAAGGTTGAAAGTTGGCATGGTATCATCATTTCACCCACATAGCATGTGCTAAAAAGTTGAGTCGATTACGGCAAAAACTGGATCCACTTCGTGTACAAAATGGACAATCTCTTTCGAAGTATCAGGGTTTCAGACGAAAACTCGTCTGTTACAAAGGCATTTCATTTTTTTAAACTTATTTCAACTCCAGACTTTTTGTGTGTTCAGTATGCACCATTCGAAGCCACTTCATCAATTTTCAACCCTTTCTGACTTCATTTGCTATTTTTCATGCATTTACTGATTTTTTTGAGCTAAATGACCCTAAAAATGAAAAGCACTACAAATGAACTCTGAAAAGGTTGAAAGTTGGCATGGTATCATCATTTCACCCACATAGCATGTGCTAAAAAGTTGAGAGGGTTACGGCAAAAACTGGATGCACTTCGTGTACAAAATGGACAATCTCTTTCGAAGTATTAGGGTTTCAGACGAAAACTCGTCTGTTACAAAGGCATTTCATTTTTTTAAACTTATTTCAACTCCAGACTTTTTGTGTGTTCAGTATGCACCATTCGAAGCCACGTCATTAATTTTCAACCCTTTCTGACTTCATTCGCTATTTTTCATGCATTTACTGATTTTTTTGAGCTAAATGACCCTAAAATTGAAAAGCTCTACAAATGAACTCTGAGAAGGTTGAAAGTTGGCATGGTATCATCATTTCACCCACATAGCATGTGCTAAAAAGTTGAGTGGGTTACGGCAAAAACTGGATCCACTTCGTGTACAAAATGGACAATCTCTTTCGAAGTATCAGGGTTTCAGACGAAAACTCGTCTGTTACAAAGGCATTTCATTTTTTTAAACTTATTTAAACACCAGACTTTTTGTGTGTTCAGTATGCACCATTCGAAGCCACGTCATCAATTTTCAATCCTTTCTGACTTCATTTGCTATTTTTCATGCATTTACTGATTTTTTGAGCTAAATGACCCTAAAATTGAAAAGCTCTACAAATGAACTCTGAGAAGGTTGAAAGTTGGCATGGTATCATCATTTCACCCACATAGCATGTGCTAAAAAGTTGAGTGGGTTACGGCAAAAACTGGATCCACTTCGTGTACAAAATGGACAATCTCTTTCGAAGTATCAGGGTTTCACACGAAAACTCGTCTGTTACAAAGGCATTTCATTTTTTTTAACTTATTTCAACTCCAGACTTTTTGTGTGTTCAGTATGCACCATTCGAAGCCACGTCATCAATTTTCAACCTTTTCTGACTTCCTTTGCTATTTTTCATGCATTTACTGATTTTTTTGAGCTAAATGACCCTAAAATTGAAAAGCTCTACAAATGAACTCTGAAAAGGTTGAAAGGTGGCATGGTATCATCATTTCACCCACATAGCATGTGCTAACAAGTTGAGAGGGTTACGGCAAAAACTGGATGCACTTCGTGTATAAAATGGACAATCTCTTTCGAAGTATCAGGGTTTAAGACGAAAACTCGTCTGTTACAAAGGTATTTCATTTTTTTAAACTTATTTCAACTCCAGACTTTTTGTGTGTTCAGTATGCACCATTCGAAGCCACGTCATCAATTTTCAACCCTTTCTGACTTCAATTGCTATTTTTCATGCATTTACTGATTTTTTTGAGCTAAATGACCCTAAAATTGAAAAGCTCTACAAATGAACTCTGAGAAGGTTGAAAGTTGGCATGGTATCATCATTTCACCCACATAGCATGTGCTAAAAAGTTGAGTGGATTACGGCAAAAACTGGATCCACTTCGTGTACAAAATGGACAATCTCTTTCGAAGTATCAGGGTTTCAGACGAAAACTCGTCTGTTACAAAGGCATTTCATTTTTTTAAACTTATTTCAACTCCAGACTTTTTGTGTGTTCAGTATGCACCATTCGAAGCCATGTCATCAATTTTCAACCCTTTCTGACTTCATTTGCTATTTTTCATGCATTTACTGATTTTTTTGAGCTAAATGACCCTAAAAATGAAAAGCACTACAAATGAACTCTGAAAAGGTTGAAAGTTGGCATGGTATCATCATTTCACCCACATAGCATGTGCTAAAAAGTTGAGAGGGTTACGGCAAAAACTGGATGCACTTCGTGTACAAAATGGACAATCTCTTTCGAAGTATTAGGGTTTCAGACGAAAACTCGTCTGTTACAAAGGCATTTCATTTTTTTAAACTTATTTCAACTCCAGACTTTTTGTGTGTTCAGTATGCACCATTCGAAGCCACGTCATCAATTTTCAACCCTTTCTGACTTCATTTGCTATTTTTCATGCATTTACTGATTTTTTTGAGCTAAATGACCCTAAAATTGAAAAGCTCTACAAATGAACTCTGAGAAGGTTGAAAGTTGGCATGGTATCATCATTTCACCCACATAGCATGTGCTAAAAAGTTGAGTGGGTTACGGCAAAAACTGGATCCACTTCGTGTACAAAATGGACAATCTCTTTCGAAGTATCAGGGTTTCACACGAAAACTCGTCTGTTACAAAGGCATTTAATTTTTTTTAACTTATTTCAACTCCAGACTTTTTGTGTGTTCAGTATGCACCATTCGAAGCCACGTCATCAATTTTCAACCTTTTCTGACTTCCTTTGCTATTTTTCATGCATTTACTGATTTTTTTGAGCTAAATGACCCTAAAATTGAAAAGCTCTACAAATGAACTCTGAAAAGGTTGAAAGTTCGCATGGTATCATCATTTCACCCACATAGCATGTGCTAAAAAGTTGAGAGGGTTATGGCAAAAACTGGATCCACTTCGTGTACAAAATGGACAATCTCTATCGAAGTATCAGGGTTTCAGACGAAAACTCGTCTGTTACAAAGGCATTTCATTTTTTTAAACTTATTTCAACTCCAGACTTTTTGCGTGTTCAGTATGCACCATTCGAAGCCACGTCATCAATTTTCAACCCTTTCTGACTTCATTTGCTATTTTTCATGCATTTACTGATTTTTTTGAGCTAAATGACCGTAAAATTGAAAAGCACTACAAATGAACTCTGAAGAGGTTGAAAGTTGGCATGGTATGATCATTTCACCCACATAGCATGTGCTAAAAAGTTGAGAGGGTTACGGCAAAAACTGGATGCACTTCGTGTACAAAATGGACAATCTCTTTCGAAGTATTAGGGTTTCAGACGAAAACTCGTCTGTTACAAAGGCATTTCATTTTTTTAAACTTATTTCAACTCCAGACTTTTTGTGTGTTCAGTATGCACCATTCGAAGCCACTTCATCAATTTTCAACCCTTTCTGACTTCATTTGCTATTTTTCATGCATTTACTGATTTTTTTGAGCTAAATGACCCTAAAAATGAAAAGCACTACAAATGAACTCTGAGAAGGTTGAAAGTTGGCATGGTATCATCATTTCACCCACATAGCATGTGCTAAAAAGTTGAGTGGATTACGGCAAAAACTGGGTCCACTTCGTGTACAAAATGGACAATCTCTTTCGAAGTATCAGGGTTTCAGACGAAAACTCGTCTGTTACAAAGGCATTTCATTTTTTTAAACTTATTTCAACTCCAGACTTTTTGTGTGTTCAGTATGCACCATTCGAAGCCACTTCATCAATTTTCAACCCTTTCTGACTTCATTTGCTATTTTTCATGCATTTACTGATTTTTTTGAGCTAAATGACCCTAAAAATGAAAAGCACTACAAATGAACTCTGAAAAGGTTGAAAGTTGGCATGGTATCATCATTTCACCCACATAGCATGTGCTAAAAAGTTGAGAGGGTTACGGCAAAAACTGGATACACTTCGTGTACAAAATGGACAATCTCTTTCGAAGTATTAGGGTTTCAGACGAAAACTCGTCTGTTACAAAGGCATTTCATTTTTTTAAACTTATTTCAACTCCAGACTTTTTGTGTGTTCAGTATGCACCATTCGAAGCCACGTCATTAATTTTCAACCCTTTCTGACTTCATTCGCTATTTTTCATGCATTTACTGATTTTTTTGAGCTAAATGACCCTAAAATTGAAAAGCTCTACAAATGAACTCTGAGAAGGTTGAAAGTTGGCATGGTATCATCATTTCACCCACATAGCATGTGCTAAAAAGTTGAGTGGGTTACGGCAAAAACTGGATCCACTTCGTGTACAAAATGGACAATCTCTTTCGAAGTATCAGGGTTTCAGACGAAAACTCGTCTGTTACAAAGGCATTTCATTTTTTTAAACTTATTTCAACTCCAGACTTTTTGTGTGTTCAGTATGCACCATTCGAAGCCACGTCATCAATTTTCAACCCTTTCTGACTTCATTTGCTATTTTTCATGCATTTACTGATTTTTTGAGCTAAATGACCCTAAAATTGAAAAGCTCTACAAATGAACTCTGAGAAGGTTGAAAGTTGGCATGGTATCATCATTTCACCCACATAGCATGTGCTAAAAAGTTGAGTGGGTTACGGCAAAAACTGGATCCACTTCGTGTACAAAATGGACAATCTCTTTCGAAGTATCAGGGTTTCACACGAAAACTCGTCTGTTACAAAGGCATTTCATTTTTTTTAACTTATTTCAACTCCAGACTTTTTGTGTGTTCAGTATGCACCATTCGAAGCCACGTCATCAATTTTCAACCTTTTCTGACTTCCTTTGCTATTTTTCATGCATTTACTGATTTTTTTGAGCTAAATGACCCTAAAATTGAAAAGCTCTACAAATGAACTCTGAAAAGGTTGAAAGGTGGCATGGTATCATCATTTCACCCACATAGCATGTGCTAACAAGTTGAGAGGGTTACGGCAAAAACTGGATGCACTTCGTGTATAAAATGGACAATCTCTTTCGAAGTATCAGGGTTTAAGACGAAAACTCGTCTGTTACAAAGGCATTTCATTTTTTTAAACTTATTTCAACTCCAGACTTTTTGTGTGTTCAGTATGCACCATTCGAAGCCACGTCATCAATTTTCAACCCTTTCTGACTTCAATTGCTATTTTTCATGCATTTACTGATTTTTTTGAGCTAAATGACCCTAAAATTGAAAAGCTCTACAAATGAACTCTGAGAAGGTTGAAAGTTGGCATGGTATCATCATTTCACCCACATAGCATGTGCTAAAAAGTTGAGTGGATTACGGCAAAAACTGGATCCACTTCGTGTACAAAATGGACAATCTCTTTCGAAGTATCAGGGTTTCAGACGAAAACTCGTCTGTTACAAAGGCATTTCATTTTTTTAAACTTATTTCAACTCCAGACTTTTTGTGTGTTCAGTATGCACCATTCGAAGCCATGTCATCAATTTTCAACCCTTTCTGACTTCATTTGCTATTTTTCATGCATTTACTGATTTTTTTGAGCTAAATGACCCTAAAAATGAAAAGCACTACAAATGAACTCTGAAAAGGTTGAAAGTTGGCATGGTATCATCATTTCACCCACATAGCATGTGCTAAAAAGTTGAGAGGGTTACGGCAAAAACTGGATGCACTTCGTGTACAAAATGGACAATCTCTTTCGAAGTATTAGGGTTTCAGACGAAAACTCGTCTGTTACAAAGGCATTTCATTTTTTTAAACTTATTTCAACTCCAGACTTTTTGTGTGTTCAGTATGCACCATTCGAAGCCACGTCATCAATTTTCAACCCTTTCTGACTTCATTTGCTATTTTTCATGCATTTACTGATTTTTTTGAGCTAAATGACCCTAAAATTGAAAAGCTCTACAAATGAACTCTGAGAAGGTTGAAAGTTGGCATGGTATCATCATTTCACCCACATAGCATGTGCTAAAAAGTTGAGTGGGTTACGGCAAAAACTGGATCCACTTCGTGTACAAAATGGACAATCTCTTTCGAAGTATCAGGGTTTCACACGAAAACTCGTCTGTTACAAAGGCATTTAATTTTTTTTAACTTATTTCAACTCCAGACTTTTTGTGTGTTCAGTATGCACCATTCGAAGCCACGTCATCAATTTTCAACCTTTTCTGACTTCCTTTGCTATTTTTCATGCATTTACTGATTTTTTTGAGCTAAATGACCCTAAAATTGAAAAGCTCTACAAATGAACTCTGAAAAGGTTGAAAGTTCGCATGGTATCATCATTTCACCCACATAGCATGTGCTAAAAAGTTGAGAGGGTTATGGCAAAAACTGGATCCACTTCGTGTACAAAATGGACAATCTCTTTCGAAGTATCAGGGTTTCAGACGAAAACTCGTCTGTTACAAAGGCATTTCATTTTTTTAAACTTATTTCAACTCCAGACTTTTTGCGTGTTCAGTATGCACCATTCGAAGCCACGTCATCAATTTTCAACCCGTTCTGACTTCATTTGCTATTTTTCATGCATTTACTGATTTTTTTGAGCTAAATGACCGTAAAATTGAAAAGCACTACAAATGAACTCTGAAGAGGTTGAAAGTTGGCATGGTATGATCATTTCACCCACATAGCATGTGCTAAAAAGTTGAGAGGGTTACGGCAAAAACTGGATGCACTTCGTGTACAAAATGGACAATCTCTTTCGAAGTATTAGGGTTTCAGACGAAAACTCGTCTGTTACAAAGGCATTTCATTTTTTTAAACTTATTTCAACTCCAGACTTTTTGTGTGTTCAGTATGCACCATTCGAAGCCACATCATCAATTTTCAACCCTTTCTGACTTCATTTGCTATTTTTCATGCATTTACTGATTTTTTTGAGCTAAATGACCGTAAAATTGAAAAGCACTACAAATGAACTCTGAAGAGGTTGAAAGTTGGCATGGTATGATCATTTCACCCACATAGCATGTGCTAAAAAGTTGAGAGGGTTACGGCAAAAACTGGATGCACTTCGTGTACAAAATGGACAATCTCTTTCGAAGTATTAGGGTTTCAGACGAAAACTCGTCTGTTACAAAGGCATTTCATTTTTTTAAACTTATTTCAACTCCAGACTTTTTGTGTGTTCAGTATGCACCATTCGAAGCCACATCATCAATTTTCAACCCTTTCTGACTTCATTTGCTATTTTTCATGCATTTACTGATTTTTTTGAGCTAAATGACCCTAAAATTGAAAAGCACTACAAATGAACTCTGAAAAGGATGAAGTTGGCATGGTATCATCATTTCACCCACATGGCATGTGATTAAAAGTTGAGGGGGTTATGGCAAAAACTGGATCCACTTCGTGTACAAAATGGACAATCTCTTTCGAAGTATCAGGGTTACAAACGAAAACTCGTCTGTTACAAAGGAATTTCATTTTTTTAAACCTATTTCAACTCCAGACTGTTTGTGTGTTCAGTATGCACCATTCGAAGCCACATCATCAATTTTCAACCCTTTCTGACTTCATTTGCTATTTTTCATGCATTTACTGATTTTTTTGAGCTAAATGACCCTAAAAATGAAAAGCACTACAAATGAACTCTGAAAAGGTTGAAAGTTGGCATGGTATCATCATTTCACCCACATAGCATGTGCTAAAAAGTTGAGAGGGTTACGGCAAAAACTGGATGCACTTCGTGTACAAAATGGACAATCTCTTTCGAAGTATCAGGGTTTCAGACGAAAACTCGTCTGTTACAAAGGCATTTCATTTTTTTAAACTTATTTCAACTCCAGACTTTTTGTGTGTTCAGTTTGCACCATTCGAAGCCACGTCATCAATTTTCAACCCTTTCTGACTTCATTTGCTATTTTTCATGCATTTACTGATTTTTTTGAGCTAAATGACCCTAAAATTGAAAAGCTCTACAAATGAACTCTGAGAAGGTTGAAAGTTGGCATGGTATCATCATTTCACCCACATAGCATGTGCTAAAAATTTGAGTGGGTTGAGGCAAAAACTGGATCCACTTCGTGTACAAAATGGACAATCTCTTTCGAAGTATGTGGGTTTCAGATGAAAACTCGTCTGTTACAAAGGCATTTCATTTTTTTAAACTTATTTCAACTCCAGACTTTTTGTGTGTTCAGTATGCACCATTCGAAGCCACGTCATCAATTTTCAACCCTTTCTGACTTCATTTGCTATTTTTCATGCATTTACTGATTTTTTTGAGCTAAATGACCCTAAAATTGAAAAGCTCTACAAATGAACTCTGAAAAGGTTGAAAGTTGGCATGGTAACATCATTTCACCCACATAGCATGTGCTAAAAAGTTGAGAGGGTTACGGCAAAAACTGGATCCACTTCGTGTACAAAATGGACAATCTCTTTCGAAGTATCAGGGTTTCAGACGAAAACTCGTCTGTTACAAAGGCATTTCATTTTTTTAAACTTATTTCAACTCCAGACTTTTTGTGTGTTCAGTATGTACCATTCGAAGCCACGTCATCAATTTTCAACCCTTTCTGACTTCATTTGCTATTTCTCATGCATTTACTTATTTTTTTGAGCTAAATGACCCTAAAATTGAAAAGCTCTACAAATGAACTCTGAAAAGGTTGAAAGTTGGCATGGTATCATCATTTCACCCACATAGCATGTGCTAAAAAGTTGAGTGGGTTACGGCATAAACTGGATCCACTTCGTGTACAAAATGGACAATCTCTTTCGAAGTATCAGGGTTTCACACGAAAACTCGTCTGTTACAAAGGGATTTCATTTTTTTAAACTTATTTCAACTCCAGACTTTTTGTTTGTTCAGTATGCACTATTCGAAGCCACGTCATCAATTTTCAACCCTTTCTGACTTCATTTGCTATTTTTCATGCATTTACTTATTTTTTTGAGCTAAATGACCCTAAAATTGAAAAGCTCTACAAATGAACTCTGAAAAGGTTGAAAGTTGGCATGGTATCATCATTTCACCCACATAGCATGTGCTAAAAAGTTGAGTGGGTTACGGCAAAAACTGGATCCACTTCGTGTACAAAATGGACAATCTCTTTCGAAGTATAAGGGTTTCTGACGAAAACTCGTCTGTTACAAAGGAATTTCATTTTTTTAAACTTATTTCAACTCCAGACTTTTTGTGTGTTTAGTGTGCACCATTCGAAGCCACGTCATCAATTTTCAACCCTTTCTGACTTCATTTGCTATTTTTCATGCATTTACTGATTTTTTTGAGCTAAATGACCCTAAAATTGAAAAGCTCTACAAATGAACTCTGAAAAGGTTGAAAGGTGGCATGGTATCATCATTTCACCCACATAGCATGTGCTAACAAGTTGAGAGGGTTACGGCAAAAACTGGATGCACTTCGTGTACAAAATGGACAATCTCTTTCGAAGTATCAGGGTTTAAGACGAAAACTCGTCTGTTACAAAGGCATTTCATTTTTTTAAACTTATTTCAACTCCAGACTTTTTGTGTGTTCAGTATGCACCATTCGAAGCCACGTCATCAATTTTCAACCCTTTCTGACTTCAATTGCTATTTTTCATGCATTTACTGATTTTTTTGAGCTAAATGACCCTAAAATATAAAAGCTCTACAAATGAACTCTGAGAAGGTTGAAAGTTGGCATGGTATCATCATTTCACCCACATAGCATGTGCTAAAAAGTTGAGTCGATTACGGCAAAAACTGGATCCACTTCGTGTACAAAATGGACAATCTCTTTCGAAGTATCAGGGTTTCAGACGAAAACTCGTCTGTTACAAAGGCATTTCATTTTTTTAAACTTATTTCAACTCCAGACTTTTTGTGTGTTCAGTATGCACCATTCGAAGCCACTTCATCAATTTTCAACCCTTTCTGACTTCATTTGCTATTTTTCATGCATTTACTGATTTTTTTGAGCTAAATGACCCTAAAAATGAAAAGCACTACAAATGAACTCTGAAAAGGTTGAAAGTTGGCATGGTATCATCATTTCACCCACATAGCATGTGCTAAAAAGTTGAGAGGGTTACGGCAAAAACTGGATGCACTTCGTGTACAAAATGGACAATCTCTTTCGAAGTATCAGGGTTTCAGACGAAAACTCGTCTGTTACAAAGGCATTTCATTTTTTTAAACTTATTTCAACTCCAGACTTTTTGTGTGTTCAGTATGCACCATTCGAAGCCACGTCATCAATTTTCAACCCTTTCTGACTTCATTTGCTATTTTTCATGCATTTACTGATTTTTTGAGCTAAATGACCCTAAAATTGAAAAGCTCTACAAATGAACTCTGAGAAGGTTGAAAGTTGGCATGGTATCATCATTTCACCCACATAGCATGTGCTAAAAAGTTGAGTGGGTTACGGCAAAAACTGGATCCACTTCGTGTACAAAATGGACAATCTCTTTCGAAGTATCAGGGTTTCACACGAAAACTCGTCTGTTACAAAGGCATTTCATTTTTTTTAACTTATTTCAACTCCAGACTTTTTGTGTGTTCAGTATGCACCATTCGAAGCCACGTCATCAATTTTCAACCTTTTCTGACTTCCTTTGCTATTTTTCATGCATTTACTGATTTTTTTGAGCTAAATGACCCTAAAATTGAAAAGCTCTACAAATGAACTCTGAAAAGGTTGAAAGGTGGCATGGTATCATCATTTCACCCACATAGCATGTGCTAACAAGTTGAGAGGGTTACGGCAAAAACTGGATGCACTTCGTGTATAAAATGGACAATCTCTTTCGAAGTATCAGGGTTTAAGACGAAAACTCGTCTGTTACAAAGGCATTTCATTTTTTTAAACTTATTTCAACTCCAGACTTTTTGTGTGTTCAGTATGCACCATTCGAAGCCACGTCATCAATTTTCAACCCTTTCTGACTTCAATTGCTATTATTCATGCATTTACTGATTTTTTTGAGCTAAATGACCCTAAAATTGAAAAGCTCTACAAATGAACTCTGAGAAGGTTGAAAGTTGGCATGGTATCATCATTTCACCCACATGGCATGTGCTAAAAAGTTGAGTGGATTACGGCAAAAACTGGATCCACTTCGTGTACAAAATGGACAATCTCTTTCGAAGTATCAGGGTTTCAGACGAAAACTCGTCTGTTACAAAGGCATTTCATTTTTTTAAACTTATTTCAACTCCAGACTTTTTGTGTGTTCAGTATGCACCATTCGAAGCCATGTCATCAATTTTCAACCCTTTCTGACTTCATTTGCTATTTTTCATGCATTTACTGATTTTTTTGAGCTAAATGACCCTAAAATTGAAAAGCACTACAAATGAACTCTGAAAAGGATGAAGTTGGCATGGTATCATCATTTCACCCACATGGCATGTGATTAAAAGTTGAGGGGGTTATGGCAAAAACTGGATCCACTTCGTGTACAAAATGGACAATCTCTTTCGAAGTATCAGGGTTACAAACGAAAACTCGTCTGTTACAAAGGAATTTCATTTTTTTAAACCTATTTCAACTCCAGACTGTTTGTGTGTTCAGTATGCACCATTCGAAGCCACGTCATCAATTTTCAACCCTTTCTGACTTCATTTGCTATTTTTCATGCATTTACTGATTTTTTTGAGCTAAATGACCCTAAAAATGAAAAGCACTACAAATGAACTCTGAAAAGGTTGAAAGTTGGCATGGTATCATCATTTCACCCACATAGCATGTGCTAAAAAGTTGAGAGGGTTACGGCAAAAACTGGATGCACTTCGTGTACAAAATGGACAATCTCTTTCGAAGTATCAGGGTTTCAGACGAAAACTCGTCTGTTACAAAGGCATTTCATTTTTTTAAACTTATTTCAACTCCAGACTTTTTGTGTGTTCAGTTTGCACCATTCGAAGCCACGTCATCAATTTTCAACCCTTTCTGACTTCATTTGCTATTTTTCATGCATTTACTGATTTTTTTGAGCTAAATGACCCTAAAATTGAAAAGCTCTACAAATGAACTCTGAGAAGGTTGAAAGTTGGCATGGTATCATCATTTCACCCACATAGCATGTGCTAAAAATTTGAGTGGGTTGAGGCAAAAACTGGATCCACTTCGTGTACAAAATGGACAATCTCTTTCGAAGTATGTGGGTTTCAGATGAAAACTCGTCTGTTACAAAGGCATTTCATTTTTTTAAACTTATTTCAACTCCAGACTTTTTGTGTGTTCAGTATGCACCATTCGAAGCCACGTCATCAATTTTCAACCCTTTCTGACTTCATTTGCTATTTTTCATGCATTTACTGATTTTTTTGAGCTAAATGACCCTAAAATTGAAAAGCTCTACAAATGAACTCTGAAAAGGTTGAAAGTTGGCATGGTAACATCATTTCACCCACATAGCATGTGCTAAAAAGTTGAGAGGGTTACGGCAAAAACTGGATCCACTTCGTGTACAAAATGGACAATCTCTTTCGAAGTATCAGGGTTTCAGACGAAAACTCGTCTGTTACAAAGGCATTTCATTTTTTTAAACTTATTTCAACTCCAGACTTTTTGTGTGTTCAGTATGTACCATTCGAAGCCACGTCATCAATTTTCAACCCTTTCTGACTTCATTTGCTATTTCTCATGCATTTACTTATTTTTTTGAGCTAAATGACCCTAAAATTGAAAAGCTCTACAAATGAACTCTGAAAAGGTTGAAAGTTGGCATGGTATCATCATTTCACCCACATAGCATGTGCTAAAAAGTTGAGTGGGTTACGGCATAAACTGGATCCACTTCGTGTACAAAATGGACAATCTCTTTCGAAGTATCAGGGTTTCACACGAAAACTCGTCTGTTACAAAGGGATTTCATTTTTTTAAACTTATTTCAACTCCAGACTTTTTGTTTGTTCAGTATGCACTATTCGAAGCCACGTCATCAATTTTCAACCCTTTCTGACTTCATTTGCTATTTTTCATGCATTTACTTATTTTTTTGAGCTAAATGACCCTAAAATTGAAAAGCTCTACAAATGAACTCTGAAAAGGTTGAAAGTTGGCATGGTATCATCATTTCACCCACATAGCATGTGCTAAAAAGTTGAGTGGGTTACGGCAAAAACTGGATCCACTTCGTGTACAAAATGGACAATCTCTTTCGAAGTATAAGGGTTTCTGACGAAAACTCGTCTGTTACAAAGGAATTTCATTTTTTTAAACTTATTTCAACTCCAGACTTTTTGTGTGTTTAGTGTGCACCATTCGAAGCCACGTCATCAATTTTCAACCCTTTCTGACTTCATTTGCTATTTTTCATGCATTTACTGATTTTTTTGAGCTAAATGACCCTAAAATTGAAAAGCTCTACAAATGAACTCTGAAAAGGTTGAAAGGTGGCATGGTATCATCATTTCACCCACATAGCATGTGCTAACAAGTTGAGAGGGTTACGGCAAAAACTGGATGCACTTCGTGTACAAAATGGACAATCTCTTTCGAAGTATCAGGGTTTAAGACGAAAACTCGTCTGTTACAAAGGCATTTCATTTTTTTAAACTTATTTCAACTCCAGACTTTTTGTGTGTTCAGTATGCACCATTCGAAGCCACGTCATCAATTTTCAACCCTTTCTGACTTCAATTGCTATTTTTCATGCATTTACTGATTTTTTTGAGCTAAATGACCCTAAAATATAAAAGCTCTACAAATGAACTCTGAGAAGGTTGAAAGTTGGCATGGTATCATCATTTCACCCACATAGCATGTGCTAAAAAGTTGAGTCGATTACGGCAAAAACTGGATCCACTTCGTGTACAAAATGGACAATCTCTTTCGAAGTATCAGGGTTTCAGACGAAAACTCGTCTGTTACAAAGGCATTTCATTTTTTTAAACTTATTTCAACTCCAGACTTTTTGTGTGTTCAGTATGCACCATTCGAAGCCACTTCATCAATTTTCAACCCTTTCTGACTTCATTTGCTATTTTTCATGCATTTACTGATTTTTTTGAGCTAAATGACCCTAAAAATGAAAAGCACTACAAATGAACTCTGAAAAGGTTGAAAGTTGGCATGGTATCATCATTTCACCCACATAGCATGTGCTAAAAAGTTGAGAGGGTTACGGCAAAAACTGGATGCACTTCGTGTACAAAATGGACAATCTCTTTCGAAGTATCAGGGTTTCAGACGAAAACTCGTCTGTTACAAAGGCATTTCATTTTTTTAAACTTATTTCAACTCCAGACTTTTTGTGTGTTCAGTATGCACCATTCGAAGCCACGTCATCAATTTTCAACCCTTTCTGACTTCATTTGCTATTTTTCATGCATTTACTGATTTTTTGAGCTAAATGACCCTAAAATTGAAAAGCTCTACAAATGAACTCTGAGAAGGTTGAAAGTTGGCATGGTATCATCATTTCACCCACATAGCATGTGCTAAAAAGTTGAGTGGGTTACGGCAAAAACTGGATCCACTTCGTGTACAAAATGGACAATCTCTTTCGAAGTATCAGGGTTTCACACGAAAACTCGTCTGTTACAAAGGCATTTCATTTTTTTTAACTTATTTCAACTCCAGACTTTTTGTGTGTTCAGTATGCACCATTCGAAGCCACGTCATCAATTTTCAACCTTTTCTGACTTCCTTTGCTATTTTTCATGCATTTACTGATTTTTTTGAGCTAAATGACCCTAAAATTGAAAAGCTCTACAAATGAACTCTGAAAAGGTTGAAAGGTGGCATGGTATCATCATTTCACCCACATAGCATGTGCTAACAAGTTGAGAGGGTTACGGCAAAAACTGGATGCACTTCGTGTATAAAATGGACAATCTCTTTCGAAGTATCAGGGTTTAAGACGAAAACTCGTCTGTTACAAAGGCATTTCATTTTTTTAAACTTATTTCAACTCCAGACTTTTTGTGTGTTCAGTATGCACCATTCGAAGCCACGTCATCAATTTTCAACCCTTTCTGACTTCAATTGCTATTATTCATGCATTTACTGATTTTTTTGAGCTAAATGACCCTAAAATTGAAAAGCTCTACAAATGAACTCTGAGAAGGTTGAAAGTTGGCATGGTATCATCATTTCACCCACATGGCATGTGCTAAAAAGTTGAGTGGATTACGGCAAAAACTGGATCCACTTCGTGTACAAAATGGACAATCTCTTTCGAAGTATCAGGGTTTCACACGAAAACTCGTCTGTTACAAAGGCATTTCATTTTTTTAAACTTATTTCAACTCCAGACTTTTTGTGTGTTCAGTATGCACCATTCGAAGCCATGTCATCAATTTTCAACCCTTTCTGACTTCATTTGCTATTTTTCATGCATTTACTGATTTTTTTGAGCTAAATGACCCTAAAATTGAAAAGCACTACAAATGAACTCTGAAAAGGATGAAGTTGGCATGGTATCATCATTTCACCCACATGGCATGTGATTAAAAGTTGAGGGGGTTATGGCAAAAACTGGATCCACTTCGTGTACAAAATGGACAATCTCTTTCGAAGTATTAGGGTTACAAACGAAAACTCGTCTGTTACAAAGGAATTTCATTTTTTTAAACCTATTTCAACTCCAGACTGTTTGTGTGTTCAGTATGCACCATTCGAAGCCACGTCATCAATTTTCAACCCTTTCTGACTTCATTTGCTATTTTTCATGCATTTACTGATTTTTTTGAGCTAAATGACCCTAAAAATGAAAAGCACTACAAATGAACTCTGAAAAGGTTGAAAGTTGGCATGGTATCATCATTTGACCCACATAGCATGTGCTAAAAAGTTGAGAGGGTTACGGCAAAAACTGGATGCACTTCGTGTACAAAATGGACAATCTCTTTCGAAGTATCAGGGTTTCAGACGAAAACTCGTCTGTTACAAAGGCATTTCATTTTTTTAAACTTATTTCAACTCCAGACTTTTTGTGTGTTCAGTTTGCACCATTCGAAGCCACGTCATCAATTTTCAACCCTTTCTGACTTCATTTGCTATTTTTCATGCATTTACTGATTTTTTTGAGCTAAATGACCCTAAAATTGAAAAGCTCTACAAATGAACTCTGAGAAGGTTGAAAGTTGGCATGGTATCATCATTTCACCCACATAGCATGTGCTAAAAATTTGAGTGGGTTGAGGCAAAAACTGGATCCACTTCGTGTACAAAATGGACAATCTCTTTCGAAGTATGTGGGTTTCAGATGAAAACTCGTCTGTTACAAAGGCATTTCATTTTTTTAAACTTATTTCAACTCCAGACTTTTTGTGTGTTCAGTATGCACCATTCGAAGCCACGTCATCAATTTTCAACCCTTTCTGACTTCATTTGCTATTTTTCATGCATTTACTGATTTTTTTGAGCTAAATGACCCTAAAATTGAAAAGCTCTACAAATGAACTCTGAAAAGGTTGAAAGTTGGCATGGTAACATCATTTCACCCACATAGCATGTGCTAAAAAGTTGAGAGGGTTACGGCAAAAACTGGATCCACTTCGTGTACAAAATGGACAATCTCTTTCGAAGTATCAGGGTTTCAGACGAAAACTCGTCTGTTACAAAGGCATTTCATTTTTTTAAACTTATTTCAACTCCAGACTTTTTGTGTGTTCAGTATGTACCATTCGAAGCCACGTCATCAATTTTCAACCCTTTCTGACTTCATTTGCTATTTCTCATGCATTTACTTATTTTTTTGAGCTAAATGACCCTAAAATTGAAAAGCTCTACAAATGAACTCTGAAAAGGTTGAAAGTTGGCATGGTATCATCATTTCACCCACATAGCATGTGCTAAAAAGTTGAGTGGGTTACGGCAAAAACTGGATCCACTTCGTGTACAAAATGGACAATCATTTTCGAAGTATAAGGGTTTCTGACGAAAACTCGTCTGTTACAAAGGAATTTCATTTTTTTAAACTTATTTCAACTCCAGACTTTTTGTGTGTTTAGTGTGCACCATTCGAAGCCACGTCATCAATTTTCAACCCTTTCTGACTTCATTTGCTATTTTTCATGCATTTACTGATTTTTTTGAGCTAAATGACCCTAAAATTGAAAAGCTCTACAAATGAACTCTGAAAAGGTTGAAAGGTGGCATGGTATCATCATTTCACCCACATAGCATGTGCTAACAAGTTGAGAGGGTTACGGCAAAAACTGGATGCACTTCGTGTACAAAATGGACAATCTCTTTCGAAGTATCAGGGTTTAAGACGAAAACTCGTCTGTTACAAAGGCATTTCATTTTTTTAAACTTATTTCAACTCCAGACTTTTTGTGTGTTCAGTATGCACCATTCGAAGCCACGTCATCAATTTTCAACCCTTTCTGACTTCAATTGCTATTTTTCATGCATTTACTGATTTTTTTGAGCTAAATGACCCTAAAATATAAAAGCTCTACAAATGAACTCTGAGAAGGTTGAAAGTTGGCATGGTATCATCATTTCACCCACATAGCATGTGCTAAAAAGTTGAGTCGATTACGGCAAAAACTGGATCCACTTCGTGTACAAAATGGACAATCTCTTTCGAAGTATCAGGGTTTCAGACGAAAACTCGTCTGTTACAAAGGCATTTCATTTTTTTAAACTTATTTCAACTCCAGACTTTTTGTGTGTTCAGTATGCACCATTCGAAGCCATGTCATCAATTTTCAACCCTTTCTGACTTCATTTGCTATTTTTCATGCATTTACTGATTTTTTTGAGCTAAATGACCCTAAAAATGAAAAGCACTACAAATGAACTCTGAAAAGGTTGAAAGTTGGCATGGTATCATCATTTCACCCACATAGCATGTGCTAAAAAGTTGAGAGGGTTACGGCAAAAACTGGATGCACTTCGTGTACAAAATGGACAATCTCTTTCGAAGTATTAGGGTTTAAGACGAAAACTCGTCTGTTACAAAGGCATTTCATTTTTTTAAACTTATTTCAACTCCAGACTTTTTGTGTGTTCAGTATGCACCATTCGAAGCCACGTCATCAATTTTCAACCCTTTCTGACTTCAATTGCTATTTTTCATGCATTTACTGATTTTTTTGAGCTAAATGACCCTAAAATTGAAAAGCTCTACAAATGAACTCTGAGAAGGTTGAAAGTTGGCATGGTATCATCATTTCACCCACATAGCATGTGCTAAAAAGTTGAGTGGGTTACGGCAAAAACTGGATCCACTTCGTGTACAAAATGGACAATCTCTTTCGAAGTATCAGGGTTTCACACGAAAACTCGTCTGTTACAAAGGCATTTAATTTTTTTTAACTTATTTCAACTCCAGACTTTTTGTGTGTTCAGTATGCACCATTCGAAGCCACGTCATCAATTTTCAACCTTTTCTGACTTCCTTTGCTATTTTTCATGCATTTACTGATTTTTTTGAGCTAAATGACCCTAAAATTGAAAAGCTCTACAAATGAACTCTGAAAAGGTTGAAAGTTCGCATGGTATCATCATTTCACCCACATAGCATGTGCTAAAAAGTTGAGAGGGTTATGGCAAAAACTGGATCCACTTCGTGTACAAAATGGACAATCTCTTTCGAAGTATCAGGGTTTCAGACAAAAACTCGTCTGTTACAAAGGCATTTCATTTTTTTAAACTTATTTCAACTCCAGACTTTTTGCGTGTTCAGTATGCACCATTCGAAGCCACGTCATCAATTTTCAACCCTTTCTGACTTCATTTGCTATTTTTCATGCATTTACTGATTTTTTTGAGCTAAATGACCCTAAAATTGAAAAGCACTACAAATGAACTCTGAAGAGGTTGAAAGTTGGCATGGTATGATCATTTCACCCACATAGCGTGTGCTAAGAAGTTGAGAGGGTTACGGCAAAAACTGGATGCACTTCGTGTACAAAATGGACAATCTCTTTCGAAGTATCAGGGTTTCAGACGAAAACTCGTCTGTTACAAAGGCATTTCATTTTTTTAAACTTATTTCAACTCCAGACTTTTTGTGTGTTCAGTATGCACCATTCGAAGCCACATCATCAATTTTCAACCCTTTCTGACTTCATTTGCTATTTTTCATGCATTTACTGATTTTTTTGAGCTAAATGACCCTAAAATTGAAAAGCACTACAAATGAACTCTGAAAAGGATGAAGTTGGCATGGTATCATCATTTCACCCACATGGCATGTGCTTAAAAGTTGAGAGGGTTATGGCAAAAACTGGATCCACTTCGTGTACAAAATGGACAATCTCTTTCGAAGTATCAGGGTTTCAGACGAAAACTCGTCTGTTACAAAGGCATTTCATTTTTTTTAAACTTATTTCAACTCCAGACTTTTTGTGTGTTCAGTATGCAGCATTCGAAGCCACGTCATCAATTTTCAACCCTTTCTGACTTCATTTGCTATTTTTCATGCATTTACTGATTTTTTTGAGCTAAATGACCCTAAAATTGAAAAGCTCTACAAATGAACTCTGAGAAGGTTGAAAGTTGGCATGGTATCATCATTTCACCCACATGGCATGTGCTAAAAAGTTGAGTGGGTTACGGCAAAACCTGGATCCACTTCGTGTACAAAATGGACAATCTCTTTCGAAGTATCAGGGTTACAGACGAAAACTCGTCTGTTACAAAGGCATTTCATTTTTTTAAACATATTTCAACTCCAGACTTTTTGTGTGTTCAGTATACACCATTCGAAGCCACGTCATCAATTTTCAACCCTTTCTGACTTCATTTGCTATTTTTCATGGATTTACTGATTTTCTTGAGCTAAATGACCCTAAAATTGAAAAGCTCTACAAATGAACTCTGAGAAGGTTGAAAGTTGGCATGGTATCATCATTTCACCCACATAGCATGTGCTAACAAGTTGAGAGGGTTACGGCAAAAACTGGATGCACTTCGTGTACAAAATGGACAATCTCTTTCGAAGTATCAGGGTTACAGACGAAAACTCGTCTGTTACAAAGGCATTTCATTTTTTTAAACTTATTTCAACTCCAGACTTTTTGTGTGTTCAGTATGCACCATTCGAAGCCACGTCATCAATTTTCAACCCTTTCTGACTTCATTTGCTATTTTTCATGCATTTACTGATTTTTTTGAGCTAAATGACCCTAAAATTGAAAAGCTCTACAAATGAACTCTGAGAAGGTTGAAAGTTGGCATGGTATCATCATTTCACCCACATAGCATGTGCTAAAAAGTTGAGTGGGTTACGGCAAAAACTGGATCCACTTCGTGTACAAAATGGACAATCTCTTTCGAAGTATCAGGGTTTCAGACGAAAACTCGTCTGTTACAAAGGCATTTCATTTTTTTAAACTTATTTCAACTCCAGACTTTTTGTGTGTTCAGTATGCACCATTCGAAGCCACGTCATCAATTTTCAACCCTTTCTGACTTCATTTGCTATTTTTCCTGGATTTACTGATTTTTTTGAGCTAAATGACCCTAAAATTGAAAAGCTCTACAAATGAACTCTGAGAAGGTTGAAAGTTGGCATGGTATCATCATTTCACCCACATAGCATGTGCTAACAAGTTGAGAGGGTTACGGCAAAAAATGGATGCACTTTGTGTACAAAATGGACAATCTCTTTCGAAGTATCAGGGTTACAGACGAAAACTCGTCTGTTACAAAGGCATTTCATTTTTTTAAACTTATTTCAACTCCAGACTTTTTGTGTGTTCAGTATGCACCATTAGAAGCCACGTCATCAATTTTCAACCCTTTCTGACTTCATTTGCTATTTTTCATGCATTTACTGATTTTTTTGAGCTAAATGACCCTAAAATTGAAAAGCTCTACAAATGAACTCTGAGAAGGTTGAAAGTTGGCATGGTATCATCATTTCACCCACATAGCATGTGCTAAAAAGTTGAGTGGGTTACGGCAAAAACTGGATCCACTTCGTGTACAAAATGGACAATCTCTTTCGAAGTATCAGGGTTTCAGACGAAAACTCGTCTGTTACAAAGGCATTTCATTTTTTTAACTTATTTCAACTCCAGACTTTTTGTGTGTTCAGTATGCACCATTCGAAGCCACGTCATCAATTTTCAACCCTTTCTGACTTCATTTGCTATTTTTCATGCATTTACTGATTTTTTTGAGCTAAATGACCCTAAAATTGAAAAGCACTACAAATGAACTCTGAAAAGGTTGAAAGTTGGCATGGTATCATCATTTCACCCACATAGCATGTGCTAACAAGTTGAGAGGGTTACGGCAAAAACTGGATGCACTTCGTGTACAAAATGGACAATCTCTTTCGAAGTATCAGGGTTTAAGACGAAAACTCGTCTGTTACAAAGGCATTTCATTTTTCTAAACTTATTTCAACTCCAGACTTTTTGTGTGTTCAGTATGCACCATTCGAAGCCACGTCGTCAATTTTCAACCCTTTCTGACTTCATTAGCTATTTTTCATGCATTTACTGATTTTTTTGAGCTAAATGACCCTAAAATTGAAAAGCTCTACAAATGAACTCTGAGAAGGTTGAAAGTTGGCATGGTATCATCATTTCACCCACATAGCATGTGCTAAAAAGTTGAGTGGGTTACGGCAAAAACTGGATCCACTTCGTGTACAAAATGGACAATCTCTTTCGAAGTATCAGGGTTTCAGACGAAAACTCGTCTGTTACAAAGGCATTTCATTTTTTTAAACTTATTTCAGCTCCAGACTTTTTGTGTGTTCAGTATGCACCATTCGAAGCCACGTCATCAATTTTCAACCCTTTCTGACTTCATTTGCTATTTTTCATGCATTTACTGATTTTTTTGAGCTAAATGACCCTAAAATTGAAAAGCTCTACAAATGAACTCTGAGAAGGTTGAAAGTTGGCATGGTATCATCATTTCACCCACATAGCATGTGCTAAAAAGTTGAGTGGGTTACGGCAAAAACTGGATCCACTTCGTGTACAAAATGGACAATCTCTTTCGAAGTATCGGGGTTTCAGACGAAAACTCGTCTGTTACAAAGGCATTTCATTTTTTTAAACTTATTTCAACTCCAGACTTTTTGTGTGTTCAGTATGCACCATTCGAAGCCACGTCATCAATTTTCAACCCTTTCTGACTTCATTTGCTATTTTTCATGGATTTACTGATTTTTTTGAGCTAAATGACCCTAAAATTGAAAAGCTCTACAAATGAACTCTGAGAAGGTTGAAAGTTGGCATGGTATCATCATTTCACCCACATAGCATGTGCTAACAAGTTGAGAGGGTTACGGCAAAAAATGGATGCACTTGGTGTACAAAATGGACAATCTCTTTCGAAGTATCAGGGTTACAGACGAAAACTCGTCTGTTACAAAGGCATTTCATTTTTTTAAACTTATTTCAACTCCAGACTTTTTGTGTGTTCAGTATGCACCATTCGAAGCCACGTCGTCAATTTTCAACCCTTTCTGACTTCATTAGCTATTTTTCATGCATTTACTGATTTTTTTGAGCTAAATGACCCTAAAATTGAAAAGCTCTACAAATGAACTCTGAGAAGGTTGAAAGTTGGCATGGTATCATCATTTCACCCACATAGCATGTGCTAAAAAGTTGAGTGGGTTACGGCAAAAACTGGATCCACTTCGTGTACAAAATGGACAATCTCTTTCGAAGTATCAGGGTTTCAGACGAAAACTCGTCTGTTACAAAGGCATTTCATTTTTTTAAACTTATTTCAACTCCAGACTTTTTGTGTGTTCAGTATGCACCATTCGAAGCCACGTCATCAATTTTCAACCCTTTCTGACTTCATTTGCTATTTTTCATGGATTTACTGATTTTTTTGAGCTAAATGACCCTAAAATTGAAAAGCTCTACAAATGAACTCTGAGAAGGTTGAAAGTTGGCATGGTATCATCATTTCACCCACATAGCATGTGCTAACAAGTTGAGAGGGTTACGGCAAAAAATGGATGCACTTTGTGTACAAAATGGACAATCTCTTTCGAAGTATCAGGGTTACAGACGAAAACTCGTCTGTTACAAAGGCATTTCATTTTTTTAAACTTATTTCAACTCCAGACTTTTTGTGTGTTCAGTATGCACCATTAGAAGCCACGTCATCAATTTTCAACCCTTTCTGACTTCATTTGCTATTTTTCATGCATTTACTGATTTTTTTGAGCTAAATGACCCTAAAATTGAAAAGCTCTACAAATGAACTCTGAGAAGGTTGAAAGTTGGCATGGTATCATCATTTCACCCACATAGCATGTGCTAAAAAGTTGAGTGGGTTACGGCAAAAACTGGATCCACTTCGTGTACAAAATGGACAATCTCTTTCGAAGTATCAGGGTTTCAGACGAAAACTCGTCTGTTACAAAGGCATTTCATTTTTTAACTTATTTCAACTCCAGACTTTTTGTGTGTTCAGTATGCACCATTCGAAGCCACGTCATCAATTTTCAACCCTTTCTGACTTCATTTGCTATTTTTCATGCATTTACTGATTTTTTTGAGCTAAATGACCCTAAAATTGAAAAGCACTACAAATGAACTCTGAAAAGGTTGAAAGTTGGCATGGTATCATCATTTCACCCACATAGCATGTGCTAACAAGTTGAGAGGGTTACGGCAAAAACTGGATGCACTTCGTGTACAAAATGGACAATCTCTTTCGAAGTATCAGGGTTTAAGACGAAAACTCGTCTGTTACAAAGGCATTTCATTTTTCTAAACTTATTTCAACTCCAGACTTTTTGTGTGTTCAGTATGCACCATTCGAAGCCACGTCGTCAATTTTCAACCCTTTCTGACTTCATTAGCTATTTTTCATGCATTTACTGATTTTTTTGAGCTAAATGACCCTAAAATTGAAAAGCTCTACAAATGAACTCTGAATAGGTTGAAAGTTGGCATGGTATCATCATTTCACCCACATAGCATGTGCTAAAAAGTTGAGTGCGTTACGGCAAAAACTGGATCCACTTCGTGTACAAAATGGACAATCCCTTTCGAAGTATCAGGGTTTCAGACGAAAACTCGTCTGTTACAAAGGCATTTCATTTTTTTAAACTTGTTTCAACTCCAGACTTTTTGTGTGTTCAGTATGCACCATTCGAAGCCACGTCATCAATTTTCAACCCTTTCTGACTTTATTTACTATTTTTCATGCATTTACTGATTTTTTTGAGCTAAATGACCCTAAAATTGAAAAGCTCTACAAATGAACTCTGAAAAGGTTGAAAGTTGGCATGGTATCATCATTTCACCCACATAGCATGTGCTAAAAAGTTGAGAGTGTTATGGCAAAAACTGGATCCACTTCGTGTACAAAATGGACAATCTCTTTCGAAGTATCAGGGTTTCAGGCGAAAACTCGTCTGTTACAAAGGAATTTAATTTTTTTAAACTTATTTCAACTCCAGACTTTTTGTGTGTTCAGTATGCACCATTCGAAGCCACGTCATCAATTTTCAACCCTTTCTGACTTCATTTGCTATTTTTCATGCATTTACTTATTTTTTTTGAGCTAAATGACCCTAAAATTGAAAAGCACTACAAATGAACTCTGAAAAGGTTGAAAGTTGGCATGGTATCATCATTTCACCCACATAGCATGTGCTAAAAAGTTGAGAGTGTTATGGCAAAAACTGGATCCACATCGTGTACAAAATGGACAATTTCTTTCGAAGTATCAGGGTTTCAGACGAAAACTCGTGTGTTACAAAGGCATTTCATTTTTTTAAACCTATTTCAACTCCAGACTTTTTGTGTGTTCAGTATGCAGCATTCGAAGCCACGTCATCAATTTTCAACCCTTTCTGACTTCAGTTGCTATTTTTCATGCATTTACTGAAGTTTTTGAGCTAAATGACCCTAAAATTGAAAAGCTCTACAAATGAACTGTGAGAAGGTTGAAAGTTGGCATGGTATCATCATTTCACCCACATAGCATGTGCTAATTAGTTGAGTGGGTTACGGCAAAAACTGGATCCACTTCGTGTACAGAATGGACAATCTCTTTCGATGTATCAGGGTTTCACACGAAAACTCGTCTGTTACAAAGGCATTTCATTTTTTTTAACTTATTTCAACTCCAGACTTTTTGTGTGTTCAGTATGCACCATTCAAAGCCACGTCATCAATTTTCAACCCTTTCTGACTTCATTTGCTATTTTTCATGCATTTACTTATTTTTTTGAGCTAAATGACCCTAAAATTGAAAAGCTCTACAAATGAACTCTGAAAAGGTTGAAAGTTCGCATGGTATCATCATTTCACCCACATAGCATGTGCTAAAAAGTTGAGAGGGTTATGGCAAAAACTGGATCCACTTCGTGTACAAAATGGACAATCTCTTTCGAAGTATGAGGGTTTCAAACGAAAACTCGTCTGTTACAAAGGCATTTCATTTTTTTAAACTTATTTCAACTCCAGACTTTTTGTGTGTTCAGTATGCACCATTCGAAGCCACGTCATCAATTTTCAACCCTTTCTGACTTTATTTGCTATTTTTCATGCATTTACTGATTTTTTTGAGCTAAATGACCCTAAAATTGAAAAGCACTACAAATGAACTCTGAAGAGGTTGAAAGTTGGCATGCTATCATCATTTCACCCACATAGCATGTGCTAAAAAGTTGAGAGGGTTACGGCAAAAACTGAATGCACTTCGTGTACAAAATGGACAATCTCTTTCGAAGTATCAGGGTTACAGACGAAAACTCGTCTGTTACAAAGGCATTTCATTTTTTTAAACTTATTTCAACTCCAGACTTTTTGTGTGTTCAGTATGCACCATTCGAAGCCACATCATCAATTTTCAACCCTTTCTGACTTCATTTGGTATTTTTCATGCATTTACTGATTTTTTTAGCTAAATGACCCTAAAATTGAAAAGCACTACAAATGAACTCTGAAAAGGATGAAAGTTAGCATGGTATCATCATTTCACCCACATGGCATGTGCTTAAAAGTTGAGAGGGTTATGGCAAAAACTGGATCCACTTCGTGTACAAAATAGACAATCTCTTTTGAAGTATCAGGGTTTCAGACGAAAACTCGTCTGTTACAAAGGCATTTCATTTTTTTTAAACTTATTTCAACTCCAGACTTTTTGTGTGTTCAGTATGCAGCATTCGAAGCCACGTCATCAATTTTCAACCCTTTCTGACTTCATTTGCTATTTTTCATGCATTTACTGATTTTTTTGAGCTAAATGACCCTAAAATTGAAAAGCTCTACAAATGTACTCTGAGAAGGTTGAAAGTTGGCATGGTATCATCATTTCACCCACATAGCATGTGCTAAAAAGTTGAGTGGGTTACGGCAAAACCTGGATCCACTTCGTGTACAAAATGGACAATCTCTTTCGAAGTATCAGGGTTTCAGACGAAAACTCGTCTGTTACAAAGGCATTTCATTTTTTTAAACTTATTTCAACTCCAGACTTTTTGTGTGTTCAGTATGCACCATTCGAAGCCACGTCATCAATTTTCAACCCTTTCTGACTTCATTTGCTATTTTTCATGGATTTACTGATTTTTTTGAGCTAAATGACCCTAAAATTGAAAAGCTCTACAAATTAACTCTGAGAAGGTTGAAAGTTGGCATGGTATCATCATTTCACCCACATAGCATGTGCTAAAAAGTTGAGTGGGTTACGGCAAAAACTGGGTCCACTTCGTGTACAAAATGGACAATCTCTTTCGAAGTATCAGGGTTTCAGACGAAAACTCGTCTGTTACAAAGGCATTTCATTTTTTTAAACTTATTTCAACTCCAGACTTTTTGTGTGTTCAGTATGCACCATTCGAAGCCACGTCATCAATTTTCAACCCTTTCTGACTTCATTTGCTATTTTTCATGCATTTACTGATTTTTTGAGCTAAATGACCCTAAAATTGAAAAGCACTACAAATGAACTCTGAAAAGGTTGAAAGTTGGCATGGTATCATCATTTCACCCACATAGTATGTGCTAACAAGTTGAGAGGGTTACGGCAAAAACTGGATGCACTTCGTGTACAAAATGGACAATCTCTTTCGAAGTATGAGGGTTTAAGACGAAAACTCGTCTGTTACAAAGGCATTTCATTTTTCTAAACTTATTTCAACTCCAGACTTTTTGTGTGTTCAGTATGCACCATTCGAAGCCACGTCATCAATTTTCAACCCTTTATGACTTCATTTGCTATTTTTCATGCATTTACTGATTTTTTTGAGCTAAATGACCCTAAAATTGAAAAGCTCTACAAATGAACTCTGAATAGGTTGAAAGTTGGCATGGTATCATCATTTCACCCACATAGCATGTGCTAAAAAGTTGAGTGCGTTACGGCAAAAACTGGATCCACTTCGTGTACAAAATGGACAATCCCTTTCGAAGTATCAGGGTTTCAGACGAAAATTCGTCTGTTACAAAGGCATTTCATTTTTTTAAACTTATTTCAACTACAGACTTTTTGTGTGTTCAGTATGCACCATTCGAAGCCACGTCATCAATTTTCAACCCTTTCTGACTTTATTTGCTATTTTTCATGCATTTACTGATGTTTTTGAGCTAAATGACCCTAAAATTGAAAAGCTCTACAAATGAACTCTGAAAAGGTTGAAAGTTGGCATGGTATCATCATTTCACCCACATAGCATGTGCTAAAAAGTTGAGAGTGTTATGGCAAAAACTGGATCCACTTCGTGTACAAAATGGACAATCACTTTCGAAGTATCAGGGTTTCAGACGAAAACTCGTCTGTTACAAAGGCATTTCATTTTTTTAAACTTATTTCAACTCCAGACTTTTTGTGTGTTCAGTATGCACCATTCGAAGCCACATCATCAATTTTCAACCCTTTCTGACTTCATTTGCTATTTTTCATGCATTTACTTACTTTTTTGAGCTAAATGACCCTAAAATTGAAAAGCACTACAAATGAACTCTGAAAAGGTTGAAAGTTGGCATGGTATCATCATTTCACCCACATAGCATGTGCTAAAAAGTTGAGAGTGTTATGGCAAAAACTGGATCCACATCGTGTACAAAATGGACAATTTCTTTCGAAGTATCAGGGTTTCAGACGAAAACTCGTCTGTTACAAAGGCATTTCATTTTTTTAAACCTATTTCAACTCCAGACTTTTTGTGTGTTTAGTATGCAGCATTCGAAGCCACGTCATCAATTTTCAACCCTTTCTGACTTCATTTGCTATTTTTCATGCATTTACTGATTTTTTTGAGCTAAATGACCCTAAAATTGAAAAGCTCTACAAATGAACTCTGAGAAGGTTGAAAGTTGGCATGGTATCATCATTTCACCCACATAGCATGTGCTAAAAAGTTGAGTGGGTTACGGCAAAAACTGGATCCACTTCGTGTACAGAATGGACAATCTCTTTCGAAGTATCAGGGTTTCACACGAAAACTCGTCTGTTACAAAGGCATTTCATTTTTTTTAACTTATTTCAACTCCAGACTTTTTGTGTGTTCAGTATGCACCATTCGAAGCCACGTCATCAATTTTAAACCCTTTCTGACTTCATTTGCTATTTTTCATGCATTTACTTATTTTTTTGAGCTAAATGACCCTAAAATTGAAAAGCTCTACAAATGAACTCTGAAAAGGTTGAAAGTTCGCATGGTATCATCATTTCACCCACATAGCATGTGCTAAAAAGTTGAGAGGGTTATGGCAAAAACTGGATCCACTTCGTGTACAAAATGGACAATCCCTTTCGAAGTATCAGGGTTTCAGACGAAAACTCGTCTATTACAAAGGCATTTCATTTTTTTAAACTTGTTTCAACTCCAGACTTTTTGTGTGTTCAGTATGCACCATTCGAAGCCACGTCATCAATTTTCAACCCTTTCTGACTTTATTTGCTATTTTTCATGCATTTACTGATTTTTTTGAGCTAAATGACCCTAAAATTGAAAAGCTCTACAAATGAACTCTGAAAAGGTTGAAAGTTGGCATGGTATCATCATTTCACCCACATAGCATGTGCTAAAAAGTTGAGAGTGTTATGGCAAAAACTGGATCCACTTCGTGTACAAAATGGACAATATCTTTCGAAGTATCAGGGTTTCAGACGAAAACTCGTCTGTTACAAAGGAATTTAATTCTTTTAAACTTATTTCAAATCCAGACTTTTTGTGTGTTCAGTATGCACCATTCGAAGCCACGTCATCAATTTTCAACCCTTTCTGACTTCATTTGCTATTTTTCATGCATTTACTGATTTTTTTGAGCTAAATGACCCTAAAATTGAAAAGCACTACAAATGAACTCTGAAAAGGTTGAAAGTTGGCATGGTATCATCATTTCACTCACATAGCATGTGCTAACAAGTTGAGAGGGTTACGACAAAAACTGGATGCACTTCGTGTACAAAATGGACAATCTCTTTCGAAGTATGAGGGTTTAAGACGAAAACTCGTCTGTTACAAAGGCATTTCATTTTTCTAAACTTATTTCAACTCCAGACTTTTTGTGTGTTCAGTATGCACCATTCGAAGCCACGTCATCAATTTTCAACCCTTTCTGACTTCATTTGCTATTTTTCATGCATTTACTGATTTTTTTGAGCTAAATGACCCTAAAATTGAAAAGCTCTACAAATGAACTCTGAATAGGTTGAAAGTTGGCATGGTATCATCATTTCACCCACATAGCATGTGCTAAAAAGTTGAGTGCGTTACGGCAAAAACTGGATCCACTTCGTGTACAAAATGGACAATCCCTTTCGAAGTATCAGGGTTTCAGACGAAAATTCGTCTGTTACAAAGGCATTTCATTTTTTTAAACTTATTTCAACTACAGACTTTTTGTGTGTTCAGTATGCACCATTCGAAGCCACGTCATCAATTTTCAACCCTTTCTGACTTTATTTGCTATTTTTCATGCATTTACTGATGTTTTTGAGCTAAATGACCCTAAAATTGAAAAGCTCTACAAATGAACTCTGAAAAGGTTGAAAGTTGGCATGGTATCATCATTTCACCCACATAGCATGTGCTAAAAAGTTGAGAGTGTTATGGCAAAAACTGGATCCACTTCGTGTACAAAATGGACAATCACTTTCGAAGTATCATGGTTTCAGACGAAAACTCGTCTGTTACAAAGGCATTTCATTTTTTTAAACTTATTTCAACTCCAGACTTTTTGTGTGTTCAGTATGCACCATTCGAAGCCACATCATCAATTTTCAACCCTTTCTGACTTCATTTGCTATTTTCCATGCATTTACTTACTTTTTTGAGCTAAATGACCCTAAAATTGAAAAGCACTACAAATGAACTCTGAAAAGGTTGAAAGTTGGCATGGTATCATCATTTCACCCACATAGCATGTGCTAAAAAGTTGAGAGTGTTATGGCAAAAACTGGATCCACATCGTGTACAAAATGGACAATTTCTTTCGAAGTATCAGGGTTTCAGACGAAAACTCGTCTGTTACAAAGGCATTTCATTTTTTTAAACCTATTTCAACTCCAGACTTTTTGTGTGTTTAGTATGCAGCATTCGAAGCCACGTCATCAATTTTCAACCCTTTCTGACTTCATTTGCTATTTTTCATGCATTTACTGATTTTTTTGAGCTAAATGACCCTAAAATTGAAAAGCTCTACAAATGAACTCTGAGAAGGTTGAAAGTTGGCATGGTATCATCATTTCACCCACATAGCATGTGCTAAAAAGTTGAGTGGGTTACGGCAAAAACTGGATCCACTTCGTGTACAGAATGGACAATCTCTTTCGAAGTATCAGGGTTTCACACGAAAACTCGTCTGTTACAAAGGCATTTCATTTTTTTTAACTTATTTCAACTCCAGACTTTTTGTGTGTTCAGTATGCACCATTCGAAGCCACGTCATCAATTTTCAACCCTTTCTGACTTCATTTGCTATTTTTCATGCATTTACTTATTTTTTGAGCTAAATGACCCTAAAATTGAAAAGCTCTACAAATGAACTCTGAAAAGGTTGAAAGTTGGCATGGTATCATCATTTCACCCACATAGCATGTGCTAAAAATTTGAGAGGGTTATGGCAAAAACTGGATCCACTTCGTGTACAAAATGGACAATCCCTTTCGAAGTATCAGGGTTTCAGACGAAAACTCGTCTGTTACAAAGGCATTTCATTTTTTTAAACTTGTTTCAACTCCAGACTTTTTGTGTGTTTAGTATGCACCATTCGAAGCCACGTCATCAATTTTCAACCCTTTCTGACTTTATTTGCTATTTTTCATGCATTTACTGATTTTTTTGAGCTAAATGACCCTAAAATTGAAAAGCTCTACAAATGAACTCTGAAAAGGTTGAAAGTTGGCATGGTATCATCATTTCACCCACATAGCATGTGCTAAAAAGTTGAGAGTGTTATGGCAAAAACTGGATCCACTTCGTGTACAAAATGGACAATATCTTTCGAAGTATCAGGGTTTCAGACGAAAACTCGTCTGTTACAAAGGAATTTAATTTTTTTAAACCTATTTCAACTCCAGACTTTTTGTGTGTTCAGTATGCACCATTCGAAGCCACGTCATCAATTTTCAACCCTTTCTGACTTCATTTGCTATTTTTCATGCATTTACTGATTTTTTTTGAGCTAAATGACCCTAAAATTGAAAAGCACTACAAATGAACTGTGAAAAGGTTGAAAGTTGGCATGGTATCATCATTTCACCCACATAGCATGTGCTAAAAAGTTGAGAGTGTTATGGCAAAAACTGGATCCACTTCGTGTACAAAATGGACAATATCTTTCGAAGTATCAGGGTTTCAGACGAAAACTCGTCTGTTACAAAGGAATTTAATTTTTTTAAACCTATTTCAACTCCAGACTTTTTGTGTGTTCAGTATGCACCATTCGAAGCCACGTCATCAATTTTCAACCCTTTCTGACTTCATTTGCTATTTTTCATGCATTTACTGATTTTTTTGAGCTAAATGACCCTAAAATTGAAAAGCACTACAAATGAACTCTGAAAAGGTTGAAAGTTGGCATGGTACCATCATTTCACCCACATAGCATGTGCTAAAAAGTTGAGAGTGTTATGGCAAAAACTGGATCCACATCGTGTACAAAATGGACAATTTCTTTCGAAGTATCAGGGTTTCAGACGAAAACTCGTCTGTTACAAAGGCATTTCATTTTTTTAAACCTATTTCAACTCCAGACTTTTTGTGTGTTCAGTATGCAGCATTCGAAGCCACGTCATCAATTTTCAACCCTTTCTGACTTCATTTGCTATTTTTCATGCATTTACTGATTTTTTTGAGCTAAATGACCCTAAAATTGAAAAGCTCTACAAATGAACTCTGAGAAGGTTGAAAGTTGGCATGGTATCATCATTTCACCCACATAGCATGTGCTAAAAAGTTGAGTGGGTTACGGCAAAAACTGGATCCACTTCGTGTACAAAATGGACAATCTCTTTCGAAGTATCAGGGTTTCAGACGAAAACTCGTCTGTTACAAAGGCATTTCATTTTTTTAAACTTATTTCAACTCCAGACTTTTTGTGTGTTCAGTATGCACCATTGGAAGCCACGTCATCAATTTTCAACCCTTTCTGACTTCATTTGCTATTTTTCATGGATTTACTGATTTTTTTGAGCTAAATGACCCTAAAATTGAAAAGCTCTACAAATGAACTCTGAGAAGGTTGAAAGTTGGCATGGTATCATCATTTCACCCACATAGCATGTGCTAAAAAGTTGAGTGGGTTACGGCAAAAACTGGGTCCACTTCGTGTACAAAATGGACAATCTCTTTCGAAGTATCAGGGTTTCAGACGAAAACTCGTCTGTTACAAAGGCATTTCATTTTTTTAAACTTATTTCAACTCCAGACTTTTTGTGTGTTCAGTATGCACCATTCGAAGCCACATCATCAATTTTCAACCCTTTCTGACTTCATTTGCTATTTTTCATGCATTTACTGATTTTTTTGAGCTAAATGACCCTAAAATTGAAAAGCACTACAAATGAACTCTGAAAATGTTGAAAGTTGGCATGGTATCATCATTTCACCCACATAGCATGTGCTAACAAGTTGAGAGGGTTACGGCAAAAACTGGATGCACTTCGTGTACAAAATGGACAATCTCTTTCGAAGTATCAGGGTTTAAGACGAAAACTCGTCTGTTACAAAGGCATTTCATTTTTCTAAACTTATTTCAACTCCAGACTTTTTGTGTGTTCAGTATGCACCATTCGAAGCCACGTCATCAATTTTCAACCCTTTCTGACTTCACTTGCTATTTTTCATGCATTTACTGATTTTTTTGAGCTAAATGACCCTAAAATTGAAAAGCTCTACAAATGAACTCTGAATAGGTTGAAAGTTGGCATGGTATCATCATTTCACCCACATAGCATGTGCTAAAAAGTTGAGTGCGTTACGGCAAAAACTGGATCCGCTTCGTGTACAAAATGGACAATCCCTTTCGAAGTATCAGGGTTTCAGACGAAAACTCGTCTGTTACAAAGGCATTTCATTTTTTTTAAACTTATTTCAACTCCAGACTTTTTGTGTGTTCAGTATGCACCATTCGAAGCCACGTCATCAATTTTCAACCCTTTCTGACTTCATTTGCTATTTTTCATGCATTTACTGATTTTTTTGAGCTAAATGACCCTAAAATTGAAAAGCTCTACAAATGAACTCTGAGAAGGTTGAAAGTTGGCATGGTATCATCATTTCACCCACATAGCATGTGCTAAAAAGTTGAGTGGGTTATGGCAAAAACTGGATCCACTTCGTGTACAAAATGGACAATCCCTTTCGAAGTATCAGGGTTTCAGACGAAAACTCGTCTGTTACAAAGGCATTTCATTTTTTTAAACTTGTTTCAACTCCAGACTTTTTGTGTGTTCAGTATGCACCATTCGAAGCCACGTCATCAATTTTCAACCCTTTCTGACTTCATTTGCTATTTTTCATGCATTTACTGATTTTTTTGAGCTAAATGACCCAAAAATTGAAAAGCTCTACAAATGAACTCTGAAAAGGTTGAAAGTTGGCATGGTATCATCATTTCACCCACATAGCATGTGCTAAAAAGTTGAGAGGGTTATGGCAAAAACTGGATCCACTTCGTGTACAAAATGGACAATATCTTTCGAAGTATCAGGGTTTCAGACGAAAACTCGTCTGTTACAAAGGCATTTCATTTTTCTAAACCTATTTCAACTCCAGACTTTTTGTGTGTTCAGTATGCAGCATTCGAAGCCACGTCATCAATTTTCAACCCTTTCTGACTTCATTTGGTATTTTTCATGCATTTACTTATTTTTTTGAGCTAAATGACCCTAAAATTGAAAAGCTCTACAAATGAACTCTGAAAAGGTTGAAAGTTCGCATGGTATCATCATTTCACCCACATAGCATGTGCTAAAAAGTTGAGAGGGTTATGGCAAAAACTGGATCCACTTCGTGTACAAAATGGACAATCCCTTTCGAAGTATCAGGGTTTCAGACGAAAACTCGTCTGTTACAAAGGCATTTCATTTTTTTAAACTTGTTTCAACTCCAGACTTTTTGTGTGTTTAGTATGCACCATTCGAAGCCACGTCATCAATTTTCAACCCTTTCTGACTTTATTTGCTATTTTTCATGCATTTACTGATTTTTTTGAGCTAAATGACCCTAAAATTGAAAAGCTCTACAAATGAACTCTGAAAAGGTTGAAAGTTCGCATGGTATCATCATTTCACCCACATAGCATGTGCTAAAAAGTTGAGAGGGTTATGGCAAAAACTGGATCCACTTCGTGTACAAAATGGACAATCCCTTTCGAAGTATCAGGGTTTCAGACGAAAACTCGTCTGTTACAAAGGCATTTCATTTTTTTAAACTTGTTTCAACTCCAGACTTTTTGTGTGTTCAGTATGCACCATTCGAAGCCACGTCATCAATTTTCAACCCTTTCTGACTTCATTTGCTATTTTTCATGCATTTACTGATTTTTTTGAGCTAAATGACCCAAAAATTGAAAAGCTCTACAAATGAACTCTGAAAAGGTTGAAAGTTGGCATGGTATCATCATTTCACCCACATAGCATGTGCTAAAAAGTTGAGAGGGTTATGGCAAAAACTGGATCCACTTCGTGTACAAAATGGACAATATCTTTCGAAGTATCAGGGTTTCAGACGAAAACTCGTTTGTTACAAAGGCATTTCATTTTTTTAAACCTATTTCAACTCCAGACTTTTTGTGTGTTCAGTATGCAGCATTCGAAGCCACGTCATCAATTTGCAACCCTTTCTGACTTCATTTGCTATTTTTCATGCATTTACTGATTTTTTTGAGCTAAATGACCCTAAAATTGAAAAGCTCTACAAATGAACTCTGAGAAGGTTGAAAGTTGGCATGGTATCATCATTTCACCCACATAGCATGTGCTAAAAAGTTGAGTGGGTTACGGCAAAAACTGGATCCACTTCGTGTACAAAATGGACAATCTCTTTCGAAGTATCAGGGTTTCAGACGAAAACTCGTCTGTTACAAAGGCATTTCATTTTTTTAAACTTATTTCAACTCCAGACTTTTTGTGTGTTCAGTATGCACCATTCGAAGCCACGTCATCAATTTGCAACCCTTTCTGACTTCATTTGCTATTTTTCATGGATTTACTGATTTTTTTGAGCTAAATGACCCTAAAATTGAAAAGTTCTACAAATGAACTCTGAGAAGGTTGAAAGTTGGCATGGTATCATCATTTCACCCACATAGCATGTGCTAAAAAGTTGAGTGGGTTACGGAAAAAACTGGGTCCACTTCGTGTACAAAATGGACAATCTCTTTCGAAGTATCAGGGTTTCAGACGAAAACTCGTCTGTTACAAAGGCATTTCATTTTTTTAAACTTATTTCAACTCCAGACTTTTTGTGTGTTCAGTATGCACCATTCGAAGCCACATCATCAATTTTCAACCCTTTCTGACTTCATTTGCTATTTTTCATGCATTTACTGATTTTTTTGAGCTAAATGACCCTAAAATTGAAAAGCACTACAAATGAACTCTGAAAATGTTGAAAGTTGGCATGGAATCATCATTTCACCCACATAGCATGTGCTAACAAGTTGAGAGGGTTACGGCAAAAACTGGATGCACTTCGTGTACAAAATGGACAATCTCTTTCGAAGTATCAGGGTTTAAGACGAAAACTCGTCTGTTACAAAGGCATTTCATTTTTCTAAACTTATTTCAACTCCAGACTTTTTGTGTGTTCAGTATGCACCATTCGAAGCCACGTCATCAATTTTCAACCCTTTCTGACTTCACTTGCTATTTTTCATGCATTTACTGATTTTTTTGAGCAAAATGACCCTAAAATTGAAAAGCTCTACAAATGAACTCTGAATAGGTTGAAAGTTGGCATGGTATCATCATTTCACCCACATAGCATGTGCTAAAAAGTTGAGTGCGTTACGGCAAAAACTGGATCCGCTTCGTGTACAAAATGGACAATCCCTTTCGAAGTATCAGGGTTTCAGACGAAAACTCGTCTGTTACAAAGGCATTTCATTTTTTTTAAACTTATTTCAACTCCAGACTTTTTGTGTGTTCAGTATGCACCATTCGAAGCCACGTCATCAATTTTCAACCCTTTCTGACTTCATTTGCTATTTTTCATGCATTTACTGATTTTTTTGAGCTAAATGACCCTAAAATTGAAAAGCTCTACAAATGAACTCTGAGAAGGTTGAAAGTTGGCATCGTATCATCATTTCACCCACATAGCATGTGCTAAAAAGTTGAGTGGGTTACGGCAAAAACTGGATCCACTTCGTGTACAATGGACAATCTCTTTCGAAGTATCGGGGTTTCAGACGAAAACTCGTCTGTTACAAAGGCATTTCATTTTTTAAAACTTATTTCAACTCCAGACTTTTTGTGTGTTTAGTATGCACCATTCGAAGCCACGTCATCAATTTTCAACCCTTTCTGACTTCATTTGCTATTTTTCATGGATTTACTTATTTTTTTGAGCTAAATGACCCTAAAATTGAAAAGCACTACAAATGAACTCTGAAAAGGTTGAAAGTTGGCATGGTATCATCATTTCACCCACATAGCATGTGCTAAAAAGTTGAGTGGGTTACGGCAAAAACTGGGTCCACTTCGTGTACAAAATGGACAATCTCTTTCGAAGTATCAGGGTTTCAGACGAAAACTCGTCTGTTACAAAGGCATTTCATTTTTTTAAACTTATTTCAACTCCAGACTTTTTGTGTGTTCAGTATGCACCATTCGAAGCCACATCATCAATTTTCAACCCTTTCTGACTTCATTTGCTATTTTTCATGCATTTACTGATTTTTTTGAGCGAAATGACCCTAAAATTGAAAAGCACTACAAATGAACTCTGAATAGGTTGAAAGTTGGCATGGTATCATCATTTCACCCACATAGCATGTGCTAACAAGTTGAGAGGGTTACGGCAAAAACTGGATGCACTTCGTGTACAAAATGGATAATCTCTTTCGAAGTATCAGGGTTTAAGACGAAAACTCGTCTGTTACAAAGGCATTTCATTTTTCTAAACTTATTTCAACTCCAGACTTTTTGTGTGTTCAGTATGCACCATTCGAAGCCACGTCATCAATTTTCAACCCTTTCTGACTTCATTTGCTATTTTTCATGCATTTACTGATTTTTTTGAGCTAAATGACCCTAAAATTGAAAAGCTCTACAAATGAACTCTGAATAGGTTGAAAGTTGGCATGGTATCATCATTTCACCCACATAGCATGTGCTAAAAAGTTGAGTGCGTTACGGCAAAAACTGGATCCGCTTCGTGTACAAAATGGACAATCCCTTTCGAAGTATCAGGGTTTCAGACGAAAACTCGTCTGTTACAAAGGCATTTCATTTTTTTAAACTTATTTCAACTCCAGACTTTTTGTGTGTTCAGTATGCACCATTCGAAGCCACGTCATCAATTTTCAACCCTTTCTGACTTCATTTGCTATTTTTCATGGATTTACTTATTTTTTTGAGCTAAATGACCCTAAAATTGAAAAGCACTACAAATGAACTCTGAAAAGGTTGAAAGTTGGCATGGTATCATCATTTCACCCACATAGCATGTGCTAAAAAGTTGAGTGGGTTACGGCAAAAACTGGGTCCACTTCGTGTACAAAATGGACAATCTCTTTCGAAGTATCAGGGTTTCAAACGAAAACTCGTCTGTTACAAAGGCATTTCATTTTTTTAAACTTATTTCAACTCCAGACTTTTTGTGTGTTCAGTATGCACCATTCGAAGCCACATCATCAATTTTCAACCCTTTCTGACTTCATTTGCTATTTTTCATGCATTTACTTATTTTTTTGAGCGAAATGACCCTAAAATTGAAAAGCACTACAAATGAACTCTGAATAGGTTGAAAGTTGGCATGGTATCATCATTTCACCCACATAGCATGTGCTAACAAGTTGAGAGGGTTACGGCAAAAACTGGATGCACTTCGTGTACAAAATGGATAATCTCTTTCGAAGTATCAGGGTTTAAGACGAAAACTCGTCTGTTACAAAGGCATTTCATTTTTCTAAACTTATTTCAACTCCAGACTTTTTGTGTGTTCAGTATGCACCATTCGAAGCCACGTCATCAATTTTCAACCCTTTCTGACTTCATTTGCTATTTTTCATGCATTTACTGATTTTTTTGAGCTAAATGACCCTAAAATTGAAAAGCTCTACAAATGAACTCTGAATAGGTTGAAAGTTGGCATGGTATCATCATTTCACCCACATAGCATGTGCTAAAAAGTTGAGTGCGTTACGGCAAAAACTGGATCCGCTTCGTGTACAAAATGGACAATCCCTTTCGAAGTATCAGGGTTTCAGACGAAAACTCGTCTGTTACAAAGGCAATTCATTTTTTTAAACTTATTTCAACTCCAGAATTTTTGTGTGTTCAGTATGCACCATTCGAAGCCACGTCATCAATTTTCAACCCTTTCTGACTTCATTTGCTATTTTTCATGCATTTACTGATTTTTTTGAGCTAAATGACCCTAAAATTGAAAAGCACTACAAATGAACTCTGAAAAGGTTGAAAGTTGGCATGGTATCATCATTTCACCCACATAGCATGTGCTAAAAAGTTGAGTGGGTTACGGCAAAAACTGGGTCCACTTCGTGTACAAAATGGACAATCTCTTTCGAAGTATCAGGGTTTCAAACGAAAACTCGTCTGTTACAAAGGCATTTCATTTTTTTAAACTTATTTCAACTCCAGAATTTTTGTGTGTTCAGTATGCACCATTCGAAGCCACATCATCAATTTTCAACCCTTTCTGACTTCATTTGCTATTTTTCATGCATTTACTTATTTTTTTGAGCGAAATGACCCTAAAATTGAAAAGCACTACAAATGAACTCTGAATAGGTTGAAAGTTGGCATGGTATCATCATTTCACCCACATAGCATGTGCTAACAAGTTGAGAGGGTTACGGCAAAAACTGGATGCACTTCGTGTACAAAATGGATAATCTCTTTCGAAGTATCAGGGTTTAAGACGAAAACTCGTCTGTTACAAAGGCATTTCATTTTTCTAAACTTATTTCAACTCCAGACTTTTTGTGTGTTCAGTATGCACCATTCGAAGCCACGTCATCAATTTTCAACCCTTTCTGACTTCATTTGCTATTTTTCATGCATTTACTGATTTTTTTGAGCTAAATGACCCTAAAATTGAAAAGCTCTACAAATGAACTCTGAAAAGGTTGAAAGTTGGCATGGTATCATCATTTCACCCACATAGCATGTGCTAAAAAGTTGAGTGGGTTACGGCAAAAACTGGATCCACTTCGTGTACAAAATGGACAATCTCTTTCGAAGTATCAGGGTTTCAGACGAAAACTCGTCTGTTACAAAGGCATTTCATTTTTTTAAACTTATTTCAACTCCAGAATTTTTGTGTGTTCAGTATGCACCATTCGAAGCCACGTCATCAATTTTCAACCCTTTCTGACTTCATTTGCTATTTTTCATGCATTTACTGATTTTTTTGAGCTAAATGACCCTAAAATTGAAAAGCACTACAAATGAACTCTGAAAAGGTTGAAAGTTGGCATGGTATCATCATTTCACCCACATAGCATGTGCTAAAAAGTTGAGTGGGTTACGGCAAAAACTGGGTCCACTTCGTGTACAAAATGGACAATCTCTTTCGAAGTATCAGGGTTTCAAACGAAAACTCGTCTGTTACAAAGGCATTTCATTTTTTTAAACTTATTTCAACTCCAGACTTTTTGTGTGTTCAGTATGCACCATTCGAAGCCACATCATCAATTTTCAACCCTTTCTGACTTCATTTGCTATTTTTCATGCATTTACTTATTTTTTTGAGCGAAATGACCCTAAAATTGAAAAGCACTACAAATGAACTCTGAATAGGTTGAAAGTTGGCATGGTATCATCATTTCACCCACATAGCATGTGCTAACAAGTTGAGAGGGTTACGGCAAAAACTGGATGCACTTCGTGTACAAAATGGATAATCTCTTTCGAAGTATCAGGGTTTAAGACGAAAACTCGTCTGTTACAAAGGCATTTCATTTTTCTAAACTTATTTCAACTCCAGACTTTTTGTGTGTTCAGTATGCACCATTCGAAGCCACGTCATCAATTTTCAACCCTTTCTGACTTCATTTGCTATTTTTCATGCATTTACTGATTTTTTTGAGCTAAATGACCCTAAAATTGAAAAGCTCTACAAATGAACTCTGAAAAGGTTGAAAGTTGGCATGGTATCATCATTTCACCCACATAGCATGTGCTAAAAAGTTGAGTGCGTTACGGCAAAAACTGGATCCGCTTCGTGTACAAAATGGACAATCCCTTTCGAAGTATCAGGGTTTCAGACGAAAACTCGTCTGTTACAAAGGCATTTCATTTTTTTTAAACTTATTTCAACTCCAGACTTTTTGTGTGTTCAGTATGCACCATTCGAAGCCACGTCATCAATTTTCAACCCTTTCTGACTTCATTTGCTATTTTTCATGCATTTACTGATTTTTTTGAGCTAAATGACCCTAAAATTGAAAAGCTCTACAAATGAACTCTGAGAAGGTTGAAAGTTGGCATCGTATCATCATTTCACCCACATAGCATGTGCTAAAAAGTTGAGTGGGTTACGGCAAAAACTGGATCCACTTCGTGTACAATGGACAATCTCTTTCGAAGTATCGGGGTTTCAGACGAAAACTCGTCTGTTACAAAGGCATTTCATTTTTTAAAACTTATTTCAACTCCAGACTTTTTGTGTGTTTAGTATGCACCATTCGAAGCCACGTCATCAATTTTCAACCCTTTCTGACTTCATTTGCTATTTTTCATGGATTTACTGATTTTTTTGAGCTAAATGACCCTAAAATTGAAAAGCACTACAAATGAACTCTGAAAAGGTTGAAAGTTGGCATGGTATCATCATTTCACCCACATACCATGTGCTAAAAAGTTGAGTGGGTTACGGCAAAAACTGGGTCCACTTCGTGTACAAAATGGACAATCTCTTTCGAAGTATCAGTGTTTCAGACGAAAACTCGTCTGTTACAAAGGCATTTCATTTTTTTAAACTTATTTCAACTCCAGACTTTTTGTGTGTTCAGTATGCACCATTCGAAGCCACATCATCAATTTTCAACCCTTTCTGACTTCATTTGCTATTTTTCATGCATTTACTGATTTTTTTGAGCTAAATGACCCTAAAATTGAAAAGCACTACAAATGAACTCTGAAAATGTTGAAAGTTGGCATGGTATCATCATTTCACCCACATAGCATGTGCTAACAAGTTGAGAGGGTTACGGCAAAAACTGGATGCACTTCGTGTACAAAATGGACAATCTCTTTCGAAGTATCAGGGTTTAAGACGAAAACTCGTCTGTTACAAAGGCATTTCATTTTTCTAAACTTATTTCAACTCCAGACTTTTTGTGTGTTCAGTATGCACCATTCGAAGCCACGTCATCAATTTTCAACCCTTTCTGACTTCATTTGCTATTTTTCATACATTTACTGATTTTTTTGAGCTAAATGACCTTAAAATTGAAAAGCTCTACAAATGAACTCTGAATAGGTTGAAAGTTGGCATGGTATCATCATTTCACCCACATAGCATGTGCTAAAAAGTTGAGTGCGTTACGGCAAAAACTGGATCCGCTTCGTGTACAAAATGGACAATCCCTTTCGAAGTATCAGGGTTTCAGACGAAAACTCGTCTGTTACAAAGGCAATTCATTTTTTTTAAACTTATTTCAACTCCAGACTTTTTGTGTGTTCAGTATGCACCATTCGAAGCCACGTCATCAATTTTCAACCCTTTCTGACTTCATTTGCTATTTTTCATGCATTTACTGATTTTTTTGAGCTAAATGACCCTAAAATTGAAAAGCTCTACAAATGAACTCTGAGAAGGTTGAAAGTTGGCACGGTATCATCATTTTACCCACATAGCATGTGCTAAAAAGTTGAGTGGGTTACGGCAAAAACTGGATCCACTTCGTGTACAAAATGGACAATCTCTTTCGAAGTATCAGGGTTTCAGACGAAAACTCGTCTGTTACAAAGGCATTTCATTTTTTTAAACTTATTTCAACTCCAGACTTTTTGTGTGTTCAGTATGCACCATTCGAAGCCACGTCATCAATTTTCAACCCTTTCTGACTTCATTTGCTATTTTTCATGGATTTACTTATTTTTTTGAGCTAAATGACCCTAAAATTGAAAAGCACTACAAATGAACTCTGAAAAGGTTGAAAGTTGGCATGGTATCATCATTTCACCCACATAGCATGTGCTAAAAAGTTGAGTGGGTTACGGCAAAAACTGGGTCCACTTCGTGTACAAAATGGACAATCTCTTTCGAAGTATCAGGGTTTCAAACGAAAACTCGTCTGTTACAAAGGCATTTCATTTTTTTAAACTTATTTCAACTCCAGACTTTTTGTGTGTTCAGTATGCACCATTCGAAGCCACATCATCAATTTTCAACCCTTTCTGACTTCATTTGCTATTTTTCATGCATTTACTTATTTTTTTGAGCGAAATGACCCTAAAATTGAAAAGCACTACAAATGAACTCTGAATAGGTTGAAAGTTGGCATGGTATCATCATTTCACCCACATAGCATGTGCTAACAAGTTGAGAGGGTTACGGCAAAAACTGGATGCACTTCGTGTACAAAATGGATAATCTCTTTCGAAGTATCAGGGTTTAAGACGAAAACTCGTCTGTTACAAAGGCATTTCATTTTTCTAAACTTATTTCAACTCCAGACTTTTTGTGTGTTCAGTATGCACCATTCGAAGCCACGTCATCAATTTTCAACCCTTTCTGACTTCATTTGCTATTTTTCATGCATTTACTGATTTTTTTGAGCTAAATGACCCTAAAATTGAAAAGCTCTACAAATGAACTCTGAATAGGTTGAAAGTTGGCATGGTATCATCATTTCACCCACATAGCATGTGCTAAAAAGTTGAGTGCGTTACGGCAAAAACTGGATCCGCTTCGTGTACAAAATGGACAATCCCTTTCGAAGTATCAGGGTTTCAGACGAAAACTCGTCTGTTACAAAGGCAATTCATTTTTTTAAACTTATTTCAACTCCAGAATTTTTGTGTGTTCAGTATGCACCATTCGAAGCCACGTCATCAATTTTCAACCCTTTCTGACTTCATTTGCTATTTTTCATGCATTTACTGATTTTTTTGAGCTAAATGACCCTAAAATTGAAAAGCACTACAAATGAACTCTGAAAAGGTTGAAAGTTGGCATGGTATCATCATTTCACCCACATAGCATGTGCTAAAAAGTTGAGTGGGTTACGGCAAAAACTGGGTCCACTTCGTGTACAAAATGGACAATCTCTTTCGAAGTATCAGGGTTTCAAACGAAAACTCGTCTGTTACAAAGGCATTTCATTTTTTTAAACTTATTTCAACTCCAGAATTTTTGTGTGTTCAGTATGCACCATTCGAAGCCACATCATCAATTTTCAACCCTTTCTGACTTCATTTGCTATTTTTCATGCATTTACTTATTTTTTTGAGCGAAATGACCCTAAAATTGAAAAGCACTACAAATGAACTCTGAATAGGTTGAAAGTTGGCATGGTATCATCATTTCACCCACATAGCATGTGCTAACAAGTTGAGAGGGTTACGGCAAAAACTGGATGCACTTCGTGTACAAAATGGATAATCTCTTTCGAAGTATCAGGGTTTAAGACGAAAACTCGTCTGTTACAAAGGCATTTCATTTTTCTAAACTTATTTCAACTCCAGACTTTTTGTGTGTTCAGTATGCACCATTCGAAGCCACGTCATCAATTTTCAACCCTTTCTGACTTCATTTGCTATTTTTCATGCATTTACTGATTTTTTTGAGCTAAATGACCCTAAAATTGAAAAGCTCTACAAATGAACTCTGAAAAGGTTGAAAGTTGGCATGGTATCATCATTTCACCCACATAGCATGTGCTAAAAAGTTGAGTGGGTTACGGCAAAAACTGGATCCACTTCGTGTACAAAATGGACAATCTCTTTCGAAGTATCAGGGTTTCAGACGAAAACTCGTCTGTTACAAAGGCATTTCATTTTTTTAAACTTATTTCAACTCCAGAATTTTTGTGTGTTCAGTATGCACCATTCGAAGCCACGTCATCAATTTTCAACCCTTTCTGACTTCATTTGCTATTTTTCATGCATTTACTGATTTTTTTGAGCTAAATGACCCTAAAATTGAAAAGCACTACAAATGAACTCTGAAAAGGTTGAAAGTTGGCATGGTATCATCATTTCACCCACATAGCATGTGCTAAAAAGTTGAGTGGGTTACGGCAAAAACTGGGTCCACTTCGTGTACAAAATGGACAATCTCTTTCGAAGTATCAGGGTTTCAAACGAAAACTCGTCTGTTACAAAGGCATTTCATTTTTTTAAACTTATTTCAACTCCAGACTTTTTGTGTGTTCAGTATGCACCATTCGAAGCCACATCATCAATTTTCAACCCTTTCTGACTTCATTTGCTATTTTTCATGCATTTACTTATTTTTTTGAGCGAAATGACCCTAAAATTGAAAAGCACTACAAATGAACTCTGAATAGGTTGAAAGTTGGCATGGTATCATCATTTCACCCACATAGCATGTGCTAACAAGTTGAGAGGGTTACGGCAAAAACTGGATGCACTTCGTGTACAAAATGGATAATCTCTTTCGAAGTATCAGGGTTTAAGACGAAAACTCGTCTGTTACAAAGGCATTTCATTTTTCTAAACTTATTTCAACTCCAGACTTTTTGTGTGTTCAGTATGCACCATTCGAAGCCACGTCATCAATTTTCAACCCTTTCTGACTTCATTTGCTATTTTTCATGCATTTACTGATTTTTTTGAGCTAAATGACCCTAAAATTGAAAAGCTCTACAAATGAACTCTGAATAGGTTGAAAGTTGGCATGGTATCATCATTTCACCCACATAGCATGTGCTAAAAAGTTGAGTGCGTTACGGCAAAAACTGGATCCGCTTCGTGTACAAAATGGACAATCCCTTTCGAAGTATCAGGGTTTCAGACGAAAACTCGTCTGTTACAAAGGCAATTCATTTTTTTAAACTTATTTCAACTCCAGAATTTTTGTGTGTTCAGTATGCACCATTCGAAGCCACGTCATCAATTTTCAACCCTTTCTGACTTCATTTGCTATTTTTCATGCATTTACTGATTTTTTTGAGCTAAATGACCCTAAAATTGAAAAGCACTACAAATGAACTCTGAAAAGGTTGAAAGTTGGCATGGTATCATCATTTCACCCACATAGCATGTGCTAAAAAGTTGAGTGGGTTACGGCAAAAACTGGGTCCACTTCGTGTACAAAATGGACAATCTCTTTCGAAGTATCAGGGTTTCAAACGAAAACTCGTCTGTTACAAAGGCATTTCATTTTTTTAAACTTATTTCAACTCCAGAATTTTTGTGTGTTCAGTATGCACCATTCGAAGCCACATCATCAATTTTCAACCCTTTCTGACTTCATTTGCTATTTTTCATGCATTTACTTATTTTTTTGAGCGAAATGACCCTAAAATTGAAAAGCACTACAAATGAACTCTGAATAGGTTGAAAGTTGGCATGGTATCATCATTTCACCCACATAGCATGTGCTAACAAGTTGAGAGGGTTACGGCAAAAACTGGATGCACTTCGTGTACAAAATGGATAATCTCTTTCGAAGTATCAGGGTTTAAGACGAAAACTCGTCTGTTACAAAGGCATTTCATTTTTCTAAACTTATTTCAACTCCAGACTTTTTGTGTGTTCAGTATGCACCATTCGAAGCCACGTCATCAATTTTCAACCCTTTCTGACTTCATTTGCTATTTTTCATGCATTTACTGATTTTTTTGAGCTAAATGACCCTAAAATTGAAAAGCTCTACAAATGAACTCTGAAAAGGTTGAAAGTTGGCATGGTATCATCATTTCACCCACATAGCATGTGCTAAAAAGTTGAGTGGGTTACGGCAAAAACTGGATCCACTTCGTGTACAAAATGGACAATCTCTTTCGAAGTATCAGGGTTTCAGACGAAAACTCGTCTGTTACAAAGGCATTTCATTTTTTTAAACTTATTTCAACTCCAGAATTTTTGTGTGTTCAGTATGCACCATTCGAAGCCACGTCATCAATTTTCAACCCTTTCTGACTTCATTTGCTATTTTTCATGCATTTACTGATTTTTTTGAGCTAAATGACCCTAAAATTGAAAAGCACTACAAATGAACTCTGAAAAGGTTGAAAGTTGGCATGGTATCATCATTTCACCCACATAGCATGTGCTAAAAAGTTGAGTGGGTTACGGCAAAAACTGGGTCCACTTCGTGTACAAAATGGACAATCTCTTTCGAAGTATCAGGGTTTCAAACGAAAACTCGTCTGTTACAAAGGCATTTCATTTTTTTAAACTTATTTCAACTCCAGAATTTTTGTGCGTTCAGTATGCACCATTCGAAGCCACGTCATCAATTTTCAACCCTTTCTGACTTCATTTGCTATTTTTCATGCATTTACTGATTTTTTTGAGCTAAATGACCCTAAAATTGAAAAGCACTACAAATGAACTCTGAAAAGGTTGAAAGTTGGCATGGTATCATCATTTCACCCACATACCATGTGCTAAAAAGTTGAGTGGGTTACGGCAAAAACTGGGTCCACTTCGTGTACAAAATGGACAATCTCTTTCGAAGTATCAGGGTTTCAGACGAAAACTCGTCTGTTACAAAGGCATTTCATTTTTTTAAACTTATTTCAACTCCAGACTTTTTGTGTGTTCAGTATGCACCATTCGAAGCCACATCATCAATTTTCAACCCTTTCTGACTTCATTTGCTATTTTTCATGCATTTACTGATTTTTTTGAGCTAAATGACCCTAAAATTGAAAAGCACTACAAATGAACTCTGAAAATGTTGAAAGTTGGCATGGTATCATCATTTCACCCACATAGCATGTGCTAACAAGTTGAGAGGGTTACGGCAAAAACTGGATGCACTTCGTGTACAAAATGGACAATCTCTTTCGAAGTATCAGGGTTTAAGACGAAAACTCGTCTGTTACAAAGGCATTTCATTTTTCTAAACTTATTTCAACTCCAGACTTTTTGTGTGTTCAGTATGCACCATTCGAAGCCACGTCATCAATTTTCAACCCTTTCTGACTTCATTTGCTATTTTTCATACATTTACTGATTTTTTTTGAGCTAAATGACCCTAAAATTGAAAAGCTCTACAAATGAACTCTGAATAGGTTGAAAGTTGGCATGGTATCATCATTTCACCCACATAGCATGTGCTAAAAAGTTGAGTGCGTTACGGCAAAAACTGGATCCGCTTCGTGTACAAAATGGACAATCCCTTTCGAAGTATCAGGGTTTCAGACGAAAACTCGTCTGTTACAAAGGCAATTCATTTTTTTTAAACTTATTTCAACTCCAGACTTTTTGTGTGTTCAGTATGCACCATTCGAAGCCACGTCATCAATTTTCAACCCTTTCTGACTTCATTTGCTATTTTTCATGCATTTACTGATTTTTTTGAGCTAAATGACCCTAAAATTGAAAAGCTCTACAAATGAACTCTGAGAAGGTTGAAAGTTGGCACGGTATCATCATTTTACCCACATAGCATGTGCTAAAAAGTTGAGTGGGTTACGGCAAAAACTGGATCCACTTCGTGTACAAAATGGACAATCTCTTTCGAAGTATCAGGGTTTCAGACGAAAACTCGTCTGTTACAAAGGCATTTCATTTTTTTAAACTTATTTCAACTCCAGACTTTTTGTGTGTTCAGTATGCACCATTCGAAGCCACGTCATCAATTTTCAACCCTTTCTGACTTCATTTGCTATTTTTCATGGATTTACTTATTTTTTTGAGCTAAATGACCCTAAAATTGAAAAGCACTACAAATGAACTCTGAAAAGGTTGAAAGTTGGCATGGTATCATCATTTCACCCACATAGCATGTGCTAAAAAGTTGAGTGGGTTACGGCAAAAACTGGGTCCACTTCGTGTACAAAATGGACAATCTCTTTCGAAGTATCAGGGTTTCAAACGAAAACTCGTCTGTTACAAAGGCATTTCATTTTTTTAAACTTATTTCAACTCCAGACTTTTTGTGTGTTCAGTATGCACCATTCGAAGCCACATCATCAATTTTCAACCCTTTCTGACTTCATTTGCTATTTTTCATGCATTTACTTATTTTTTTGAGCGAAATGACCCTAAAATTGAAAAGCACTACAAATGAACTCTGAATAGGTTGAAAGTTGGCATGGTATCATCATTTCACCCACATAGCATGTGCTAACAAGTTGAGAGGGTTACGGCAAAAACTGGATGCACTTCGTGTACAAAATGGATAATCTCTTTCGAAGTATCAGGGTTTAAGACGAAAACTCGTCTGTTACAAAGGCATTTCATTTTTCTAAACTTATTTCAACTCCAGACTTTTTGTGTGTTCAGTATGCACCATTCGAAGCCACGTCATCAATTTTCAACCCTTTCTGACTTCATTTGCTATTTTTCATGCATTTACTGATTTTTTTGAGCTAAATGACCCTAAAATTGAAAAGCTCTACAAATGAACTCTGAATAGGTTGAAAGTTGGCATGGTATCATCATTTCACCCACATAGCATGTGCTAAAAAGTTGAGTGCGTTTCGGCAAAAACTGGATCCGCTTCGTGTACAAAATGGACAATCCCTTTCGAAGTATGAGGGTTTCAGACGAAAATTCGTCTGTTACAAAGGCATTTCATTTTTTTAAACTTATTTCAACTCCAGACTTTTTGTGTGTTCAGTATGCACCATTCGAAGCCATGTCATCAATTTTCAACCCTTTCTGACTTTATTTGCTATTTTTCATGCATTTACTGATTTTTTTGAGCTAAATGACCCTAAAATTGAAAAGCTCTACAAATGAACTCTGAAAAGGTTGAAAGTTGGCATGGTATCATCATTTCACCCACATAGCATGTGCTAAAAAGTTGAGTGGGTTACGGCAAAAACTGGATCCACTTCGTGTACAAAATGGACAATCTCTTTCGAAGTATCAGGGTTTCAGACGAAAACTCGTCTGTTACAAAGGCATTTCATTTTTTTAAACTTATTTCAACTCCAGAATTTTTGTGTGTTCAGTATGCACCATTCGAAGCCACGTCATCAAATTTCAACCCTTTCTGACTTCATTTGCTATTTTTCATGCATTTACTGATTTTTTTGAGCTAAATGACCCTAAAATTGAAAAGCACTACAAATGAACTCTGAAAAGGTTGAAAGTTGGCATGGTATCATCATTTCACCCACATAGCATGTGCTAAAAAGTTGAGTGGGTTACGGCAAAAACTGGGTCCACTTCGTGTACAAAATGGACAATCTCTTTCGAAGTATCAGGGTTTCAAACGAAAACTCGTCTGTTACAAAGGCATTTCATTTTTTTAAACTTATTTCAACTCCAGAATTTTTGTGTGTTCAGTATGCACCATTCGAAGCCACATCATCAATTTTCAACCCTTTCTGACTTCATTTGCTATTTTTCATGCATTTACTTATTTTTTTGAGCGAAATGACCCTAAAATTGAAAAGCACTACAAATGAACTCTGAATAGGTTGAAAGTTGGCATGGTATCATCATTTCACCCACATAGCATGTGCTAACAAGTTGAGAGGGTTACGGCAAAAACTGGATGCACTTCGTGTACAAAATGGATAATCTCTTTCGAAGTATCAGGGTTTAAGACGAAAACTCGTCTGTTACAAAGGCATTTCATTTTTCTAAACTTATTTCAACTCCAGACTTTTTGTGTGTTCAGTATGCACCATTCGAAGCCACGTCATCAATTTTCAACCCTTTCTGACTTCATTTGCTATTTTTCATGCATTTACTGATTTTTTTGAGCTAAATGACCCTAAAATTGAAAAGCTCTACAAATGAACTCTGAATAGGTTGAAAGTTGGCATGGTATCATCATTTCACCCACATAGCATGTGCTAAAAAGTTGAGAGTGTTTCGGCAAAAACTGGATCCGCTTCGTGTACAAAATGGACAATATCTTTCGAAGTATCAGGGTTTTAGACGAAAACTCGTCTGTTACAAAGGCATTTCATTTTTTTAAACTTATTTCAACTCCAGAATTTTTGTGTGTTCAGTATGCACCATTCGAAGCCACGTCATCAATTTTCAACCCTTTCTGACTTCATTTGCTATTTTTCATGCATTTACTGATTTTTTTGAGCTAAATGACCCTAAAATTGAAAAGCACTACAAATGAACTCTGAAAAGGTTGAAAGTTGGCATGGTATCATCATTTCACCCACATAGCATGTGCTAAAAAGTTGAGAGTGTTATGGCAAAAACTGGATCCACATCGTGTACAAAATGGACAATTTCTTTCGAAGTATCAGGGTTTCAGACGAAAACTCGTTTGTTACAAAGGCATTTCATTTTTTTAAACCTATTTCAACTCCAGACTTTTTGTGTGTTCAGTATGCAGCATTCGAAGCCACGTCATCAATTTGCAACCCTTTCTGACTTCATTTGCTATTTTTCATGCATTTACTGATTTTTTTGAGCTAAATGACCCTAAAATTGAAAAGCTCTACAAATGAACTCTGAGAAGGTTGAAAGTTGGCATGGTATCATCATTTCACCCACATAGCATGTGCTAAAAAGTTGAGTGGGTTACGGCAAAAACTGGATCCACTTCGTGTACAAAATGGACAATCTCTTTCGAAGTATCAGGGTTTCAGACGAAAACTCGTCTGTTACAAAGGCATTTCATTTTTTTAAACTTATTTCAACTCCAGACTTTTTGTGTGTTCAGTATGCACCATTCGAAGCCACGTCATCAATTTTCAACCCTTTCTGACTTCATTTGCTATTTTTCATGGATTTACTGATTTTTTTGAGCTAAATGACCCTAAAATTGAAAAGTTCTACAAATGAACTCTGAGAAGGTTGAAAGTTGGCATGGTATCATCATTTCACCCACATAGCATGTGCTAAAAAGTTGAGTGGGTTACGGCAAAAACTGGGTCCACTTCGTGTACAAAATGGACAATCTCTTTCGAAGTATCAGGGTTTCAGACGAAAACTCGTCTGTTACAAAGGCATTTCATTTTTTTAAACTTATTAGAACTCCAGACTTTTTGTGTGTTCAGTATGCACCATTCGAAGCCACATCATCAATTTTCAACCCTTTCTGACTTCATTTGCTATTTTTCATGCATTTACTGATTTTTTTGAGCTAAATGACCCTAAAATTGAAAAGCACTACAAATGAACTCTGAAAATGTTGAAAGTTGGCATGGAATCATCATTTCACCCACATAGCATGTGCTAACAAGTTGAGAGGGTTACGGCAAAAACTGGATGCACTTCGTGTACAAAATGGACAATCTCTTTCGAAGTATCAGGGTTTAAGACGAAAACTCGTCTGTTACAAAGGCATTTCATTTTTCTAAACTTATTTCAACTCCAGACTTTTTGTGTGTTCAGTATGCACCATTCGAAGCCACGTCATCAATTTTCAACCCTTTCTGACTTCACTTGCTATTTTTCATGCATTTACTGATTTTTTTGAGCAAAATGACCCTAAAATTGAAAAGCTCTACAAATGAACTCTGAATAGGTTGAAAGTTGGCATGGTATCATCATTTCACCCACATAGCATGTGCTAAAAAGTTGAGTGCGTTACGGCAAAAACTGGATCCGCTTCGTGTACAAAATGGACAATCCCTTTCGAAGTATCAGGGTTTCAGACGAAAACTCGTCTGTTACAAAGGCATTTCATTTTTTTTAAACTTATTTCAACTCCAGACTTTTTGTGTGTTCAGTATGCACCATTCGAAGCCACGTCATCAATTTTCAACCCTTTCTGACTTCATTTGCTATTTTTCATGCATTTACTGATTTTTTTGAGCTAAATGACCCTAAAATTGAAAAGCTCTACAAATGAACTCTGAAAAGGTTGAAAGTTGGCATGGTATCATCATTTCACCCACATAGCATGTGCTAAAAAGTTGAGTGGGTTACGGCAAAAACTGGGTCCACTTCGTGTACAAAATGGACAATCTCTTTCGAAGTATCAGGGTTTCAAACGAAAACTCGTCTGTTACAAAGGCATTTCATTTTTTTAAACTTATTTCAACTCCAGAATTTTTGTGCGTTCAGTATGCACCATTCGAAGCCACGTCATCAATTTTCAACCCTTTCTGACTTCATTTGCTATTTTTCATGCATTTACTGATTTTTTTGAGCTAAATGACCCTAAAATTGAAAAGCACTACAAATGAACTCTGAGAAGGTTGAAAGTTGGCATCGTATCATCATTTCACCCACATAGCATGTGCTAAAAAGTTGAGTGGGTTACGGCAAAAACTGGATCCACTTCGTGTACAATGGACAATCTCTTTCGAAGTATCGGGGTTTCAGACGAAAACTCGTCTGTTACAAAGGCATTTCATTTTTTAAAACTTATTTCAACTCCAGACTTTTTGTGTGTTCAGTATGCACCATTCGAAGCCACGTCATCAATTTTCAACCCTTTCTGACTTCATTTGCTATTTTTCATGGATTTACTGATTTTTTTGAGCTAAATGACCCTAAAATTGAAAAGCACTACAAATGAACTCTGAAAAGGTTGAAAGTTGGCATGGTATCATCATTTCACCCACATACCATGTGCTAAAAAGTTGAGTGGGTTACGGCAAAAACTGGGTCCACTTCGTGTACAAAATGGACAATCTCTTTCGAAGTATCAGGGTTTCAGACGAAAACTCGTCTGTTACAAAGGCATTTCATTTTTTTAAACTTATTTCAACTCCAGACTTTTTGTGTGTTCAGTATGCACCATTCGAAGCCACATCATCAATTTTCAACCCTTTCTGACTTCATTTGCTATTTTTCATGCATTTACTGATTTTTTTGAGCTAAATGACCCTAAAATTGAAAAGCACTACAAATGAACTCTGAAAATGTTGAAAGTTGGCATGGTATCATCATTTCACCCACATAGCATGTGCTAACAAGTTGAGAGGGTTACGGCAAAAACTGGATGCACTTCGTGTACAAAATGGACAATCTCTTTCGAAGTATCAGGGTTTAAGACGAAAACTCGTCTGTTACAAAGGCATTTCATTTTTCTAAACTTATTTCAACTCCAGACTTTTTGTGTGTTCAGTATGCACCATTCGAAGCCACGTCATCAATTTTCAACCCTTTCTGACTTCATTTGCTATTTTTCATGCATTTACTGATTTTTTTGAGCTAAATGACCCTAAAATTGAAAAGCTCTACAAATGAACTCTGAATAGGTTGAAAGTTGGCATGGTATCATCATTTCACCCACATAGCATGTGCTAAAAAGTTGAGTGCGTTACGGCAAAAACTGGATCCGCTTCGTGTACAAAATGGACAATCCCTTTCGAAGTATCAGGGTTTCAGACGAAAACTCGTCTGTTACAAAGGCAATTCATTTTTTTTAAACTTATTTCAACTCCAGACTTTTTGTGTGTTCAGTATGCACCATTCGAAGCCACGTCATCAATTTTCAACCCTTTCTGACTTCATTTGCTATTTTTCATGCATTTACTGATTTTTTTGAGCTAAATGACCCTAAAATTGAAAAGCTCTACAAATGAACTCTGAGAAGGTTGAAAGTTGGCACGGTATCATCATTTTACCCACATAGCATGTGCTAAAAAGTTGAGTGGGTTACGGCAAAAACTGTATCCACTTCGTGTACAAAATGGACAATCTCTTTCGAAGTATCAGGGTTTCAGACGAAAACTCGTCTGTTACAAAGGCATTTCATTTTTTTAAACTTATTTCAACTCCAGACTTTTTGTGTGTTCAGTATGCACCATTCGAAGCCACGTCATCAATTTTCAACCCTTTCTGACTTCATTTGCTATTTTTCATGGATTTACTTATTTTTTTGAGCTAAATGACTCTAAAATTGAAAAGCACTACAAATGAACTCTGAAAAGGTTGAAAGTTGGCATGGTATCATCATTTCACCCACATAGCATGTGCTAAAAAGTTGAGTGGGTTACGGCAAAAACTGGGTCCACTTCGTGTACAAAATGGACAATCTCTTTCGAAGTATCAGGGTTTCAAACGAAAACTCGTCTGTTACAAAGGCATTTCATTTTTTTAAACTTATTTCAACTCCAGACTTTTTGTGTGTTCAGTATGCACCATTCGAAGCCACATCATCAATTTTCAACCCTTTCTGACTTCATTTGCTATTTTTCATGCATTTACTTATTTTTTTGAGCGAAATGACCCTAAAATTGAAAAGCACTACAAATGAACTCTGAATAGGTTGAAAGTTGGCATGGTATCATCATTTCACCCACATAGCATGTGCTAACAAGTTGAGAGGGTTACGGCAAAAACTGGATGCACTTCGTGTACAAAATGGATAATCTCTTTCGAAGTATCAGGGTTTAAGACGAAAACTCGTCTGTTACAAAGGCATTTCATTTTTCTAAACTTATTTCAACTCCAGACTTTTTGTGTGTTCAGTATGCACCATTCGAAGCCACGTCATCAATTTTCAACCCTTTCTGACTTCATTTGCTATTTTTCATGCATTTACTGATTTTTTTGAGCTAAATGACCCTAAAATTGAAAAGCTCTACAAATGAACTCTGAATAGGTTGAAAGTTGGCATGGTATCATCATTTCACCCACATAGCATGTGCTAAAAAGTTGAGTGCGTTTCGGCAAAAACTGGATCCGCTTCGTGTACAAAATGGACAATCCCTTTCGAAGTATGAGGGTTTCAGACGAAAATTCGTCTGTTACAAAGGCATTTCATTTTTTTAAACTTATTTCAACTCCAGACTTTTTGTGTGTTCAGTATGCACCATTCGAAGCCATGTCATCAATTTTCAACCCTTTCTGACTTTATTTGCTATTTTTCATGCATTTACTGATTTTTTTGAGCTAAATGACCCTAAAATTGAAAAGCTCTACAAATGAACTCTGAAAAGGTTGAAAGTTGGCATGGTATCATCATTTCACCCACATAGCATGTGCTAAAAAGTTGAGTGGGTTACGGCAAAAACTGGATCCACTTCGTGTACAAAATGGACAATCTCTTTCGAAGTATCAGGGTTTCAGACGAAAACTCGTCTGTTACAAAGGCATTTCATTTTTTTAAACTTATTTCAACTCCAGAATTTTTGTGTGTTCAGTATGCACCATTCGAAGCCACGTCATCAATTTTCAACCCTTTCTGACTTCATTTGCTATTTTTCATGCATTTACTGATTTTTTTGAGCTAAATGACCCTAAAATTGAAAAGCACTACAAATGAACTCTGAAAAGGTTGAAAGTTGGCATGGTATCATCATTTCACCCACATAGCATGTGCTAAAAAGTTGAGTGGGTTACGGCAAAAACTGGGTCCACTTCGTGTACAAAATGGACAATCTCTTTCGAAGTATCAGTGTTTCAAACGAAAACTCGTCTGTTACAAAGGCATTTCATTTTTTTAAACTTATTTCAACTCCAGACTTTTTGTGTGTTCAGTATGCACCATTCGAAGCCACATCATCAATTTTCAACCCTTTCTGACTTCATTTGCTATTTTTCATGCATTTACTTATTTTTTTGAGCGAAATGACCCTAAAATTGAAAAGCACTACAAATGAACTCTGAATAGGTTGAAAGTTGGCATGGTATCATCATTTCACCCACATAGCATGTGCTAACAAGTTGAGAGGGTTACGGCAAAAACTGGATGCACTTCGTGTACAAAATGGATAATCTCTTTCGAAGTATCAGGGTTTAAGACGAAAACTCGTCTGTTACAAAGGCATTTCATTTTTCTAAACTTATTTCAACTCCAGACTTTTTGTGTGTTCAGTATGCACCATTCGAAGCCACGTCATCAATTTTCAACCCTTTCTGACTTCATTTGCTATTTTTCATGCATTTACTGATTTTTTTGAGCTAAATGACCCTAAAATTGAAAAGCTCTACAAATGAACTCTGAATAGGTTGAAAGTTGGCATGGTATCATCATTTCACCCACATAGCATGTGCTAAAAAGTTGAGTGCGTTTCGGCAAAAACTGGATCCGCTTCGTGTACAAAATGGACAATCCCTTTCGAAGTATGAGGGTTTCAGACGAAAATTCGTCTGTTACAAAGGCATTTCATTTTTTTAAACTTATTTCAACTCCAGACTTTTTGTGTGTTCAGTATGCACCATTCGAAGCCATGTCATCAATTTTCAACCCTTTCTGACTTTATTTGCTATTTTTCATGCATTTACTGATTTTTTTGAGCTAAATGACCCTAAAATTGAAAAGCTCTACAAATGAACTCTGAAAAGGTTGAAAGTTGGCATGGTATCATCATTTCACCCACATAGCATGTGCTAAAAAGTTGAGTGGGTTACGGCAAAAACTGGATCCACTTCGTGTACAAAATGGACAATCTCTTTCGAAGTATCAGGGTTTCAGACGAAAACTCGTCTGTTACAAAGGCATTTCATTTTTTTAAACTTATTTCAACTCCAGAATTTTTATGTGTTCAGTATGCACCATTCGAAGCCACGTCATCAATTTTCAACCCTTTCTGACTTCATTTGCTATTTTTCATGCATTTACTGATTTTTTTGAGCTAAATGACCCTAAAATTGAAAAGCACTACAAATGAACTCTGAAAAGGTTGAAAGTTGGCATGGTATCATCATTTCACCCACATAGCATGTGCTAACAAGTTGAGAGGGTTACGGCAAAAACTGGATGCACTTCGTGTACAAAATGGACAATCTCTTTCGAAGTATCAGGGTTTAAGATTAAAACTCGTCTGTTACAAAGGCATTTCATTTTTTTAAACTTATTTCAACTCCAGACTTTTTGTGTGTTCAGTATGCACCATTCGAAGCCACGTCATCAATTTTCAACCCTTTCTGACTTCATTTGCTATTTTTCATGCATTTACTGATTTTTTTGAGCTAAATGACCCTAAAATTGAAAAGCTCTACAAATGAACTCTGAATAGGTTGAAAGTTGGCATGGTATCATCATTTCACCCACATAGCATGTGCTAAAAAGTTGATGTGTTACGGCAAAAACTGGATCCACTTCGTGTACAAAATGGACAATCCCTTTCGAAGTATCAGGGTTTCAGACGAAAACTCGTCTGTTACAAAGGCATTTCATTTTTTTAAACTTATTTCAACTCCAGACTTTTTGTGTGTTCAGTATGCACCATTCGAAGCCACGTCTTCAATTTTCAACCCTTTCTGACTTTATTTGCTATTTTTCATGCATTTACTGATTTTTTTGAGCTAAATGACCCTAAAATTGAAAAGCACTACAAATGAACTCTGAAAAGGTTGAAAGTTGGCATGGTATCATCATTTCACCCACATAGCATGTGCTAACAAGTTGAGAGGGTTACGGCAAAAACTGGATGCACTTCGTGTACAAAATGGACAATCTCTTTCGAAGTATCAGGGTTTAAGATTAAAACTCGTCTGTTACAAAGGCATTTCATTTTTTTAAACTTATTTCAACTCCAGACTTTTTGTGTGTTCAGTATGCACCATTCGAAGCCACGTCATCAATTTTCAACCCTTTCTGACTTCATTTGCTATTTTTCATGCATTTACTGATTTTTTTGAGCTAAATGACCCTAAAATTGAAAAGCTCTACAAATGAACTCTGAATAGGTTGAAAGTTGGCATGGTATCATCATTTCACCCACATAGCATGTGCTAAAAAGTTGATGTGTTACGGCAAAAACTGGATCCACTTCGTGTACAAAATGGACAATCCCTTTCGAAGTATCAGGGTTTCAGACGAAAACTCGTCTGTTACAAAGGCATTTCATTTTTTTAAACTTATTTCAACTCCAGACTTTTTGTGTGTTCAGTATGCACCATTCGAAGCCACGTCTTCAATTTTCAACCCTTTCTGACTTTATTTGCTATTTTTCATGCATTTACTGATTTTTTTGAGCTAAATGACCCTAAAATTGAAAAGCTCTACAAATGAACTCTGAAAAGGTTGAAAGTTGGCATGGTATCATCATTTCACCCACATAGAATGTGCTAAGAAGTTGAGAGTGTTATGGCAAAAACTGGATCCACTTCGTGTACAAAATGGACAATCTCTTTCGAAGTATCAGGGTTTCAGACGAAAACTCGTCTGTTACAAAGGCATTTCATTTTTTAACTTATTTCAACTCCAGAATTTTTGTGTGTTCAGTATGCACCATTCGAAGCCACGTCATCAATTTTCAACCCTTTCTGACTTCATTTGCTATTTTTCATGCATTTACTGATTTTTTTGAGCTAAATGACCCTAAAATTGAAAAGCTCTACAAATGAACTCTGAGAAGGTTGAAAGTTGGCATGGTATCATCATTTCACCCACATAGCATGTGCTAAAAAGTTGAGTGGGTTACGGCAAAAACTGGATCCACTTCGTGTACAAAATGGACAATCTCTTTCGAAGTATCAGGGTTTCAGACGAAAACTCGTCTGTTACAAAGGCATTTCATTTTTTTAAACTTACTTCAACTCCAGGCTTTTTGTGTGTTCAGTATGCACCATTCGAAGCCACGTCATCAATTTTAAACCCTTTCTGACTTTATTTGCTATTTTTCATGAATTACTGATTTTTTTGAGCTAAATGACCCTAAAATTGAAAAGCTCTACAAATGAACTCTGAAAAGGTTGAAAGTTGGCATGGTAACATCATTTCACCCACATAGCATGTGCTAAAAAGTTGAGAGGGTTACGGCAAAAACTGGATCCACTTCGTGTACAAAATGGACAATCTCTTTCGAAGTATCAGGGTTTCAGACGAAAACTCGTCTGTTACAAAGGCATTTCATTTTTCTAAACTTATTTCAACTCCAGACTTTTTGTGTGTTCAGTATGCACCATTCGAAGCCACGTCATCAATTTTCAACCCTTTCTGACTTTATTTGCTATTTTTCATGCATTTACTGATTTTTTTGAACTAAATGACCCTAAAATTGAAAAGCTCTACAAATGAACTCTGAAAAGGTTGAAAGTTGGCATGGTATCATCATTTCACCCACATAGCATGTGCTAAAAAGTTAAGAGTGTTATGGCAAAAACTGGATCCACTTCGTGTACAAAATGGACAATCTCTTTCGAAGTATCAGGGTTTCAGACGAAAACTCGTCTGTTACAAAGGCATTTCATTTTTTTTAACTTATTTCAACTCCAGACTTTTTGTGTGTTCAGTATGCACCATTCGAAGCCACGTCATCAATTTTCAACCCTTTCTGACTTCATTTGCTATTTTTCATGCATTTACTGATTTTTTTGAGCTAAATGACCCTAAAATTGAAAAGCTCTACAAATGAACTCTGAGAAGGTTGAAAGTTGGCATGGTATCATCATTTCACCCACATAGCATGTGCTAAAAAGTTGAGTGGGTTACGGCAAAAACTGGATCCACTTCGTGTACAAAATGGACAATCTGTTTCGAAGTATCAGGGTTTCAGACGAAAACTCGTCTGTTACAAAGGCATTTCATTTTTTTAAACTTATTTCAACTCCAGACTTTTTGTGTGTTCAGTATGCACCATTCGAAGCCACGTCATCAATTTTCAACCCTTTCTGACTTCATTTGCTATTTTTCATGCATTTACTAATTTTTTTGAGCTAAATGACCCTAAAATTGAAAAGCTCTACAAATGAACTCTGAAAACGTTGAAAGTTGGCATGGTAACATCATTTCACCCACATAGCATGTGCTCAAAAGTTGAGAGGGTTACGGCAAAAACTGGATCCACTTCGTGTACAAAATGGACAATCTCTTTCGAAGTATCAGGGTTTCAGACGAAAACTCGTCTGTTACAAAGGCATTTCATTTTTTTAAACTTATTTCAACTCCAGACTTTTTGTGTGTTTAGTATGCACCATTCGAAGCCACGTCATCAATTTTCAACCCTTTCTGACTTCATTTGCTATTTTTCATGCATTTACTGATTTTTTTGAGCTAAATGACCCTAAAATTGAAAAGCACTACAAATGAACTCTGAAAAGGTTGAAAGTTGGCATGGTATCATCATTTCACCCACATAGCATGTGCTAACAAGTTGAGAGGGTTACGGCAAAAACTGGATGCACTTCGTGTACAAAATGGACAATCTCTTTCGAAGTATCAGGGTTTAAGACGAAAACTCGTCTGTTACAAAGGCATTTCATTTTTTTAAACTTATTTCAACTCCAGACTTTTTGTGTGTTCAGTATGCACCATTCGAAGCCACGTCATCAATTTTCAACCCTTTCTGACTTCATTTGCAATTTTTCAAGCATTTACTGATTTTTTTGAGCTAAATGACCCTAAAATTGAAAAGCTCTACAAATGAACTCTGAATAGGTTGAAAGTTGGCATGGTATCATCATTTCACCCACATAGCATGTGCTAAAAAGTTGATGCGTTACGGCAAAAACTGGATCCACTTCGTGTACAAAATGGACAATCCCTTTCGAAGTATCAGGGTTTCAGACGAAAACTCGTCTGTTACAAAGGCATTTCATTTTTTTAAACTTATTTCAACTCCAGACTTTTTGTGTGTCCAGTATGCACCATTCGAAGCCACGTCATCAATTTTCAACCCTTTCTGACTTTATTTGCTATTTTTCATGCATTTACTGATTTTTTTGAGCTAAATGACCCTAAAATTGAAAAGCTCTACAAATGAACTCTGAAAAGGATGAAAGTTGGCATGGTATCATCATTTCACCCACATGGCATGTGCTTAAAAGTTGAGAGGGTTATGGCAAAAACTGGATCCACTTCGTGTACAAAATAGACAATCTCTTTCGAAGTATCAGGGTTTCAGACGAAAACTCGTCTGTTACAAAGGCATTTCATTTTTTTTAAACTTATTTCAACTCCAGACTTTTTGTGTGTTCAGTATGCAGCATTCGAAGCCACGTCATCAATTTTCAACCCTTTCTGACTTCATTTGCTATTTTTCATGCATTTACTGATTTTTTTGAGCTAAATGACCGTAAAATTGAAAAGCTCTACAAATGAACTCTGAGAAGGTTGAAAGTTGGCATGGTATCATCATTTCACCCACATAGCATGTGCTAAAAAGTTGAGTGGGTTACGGCAAAACCTGGATCCACTTCGTGTACAAAATGGACAATCTCTTTCGAAGTATCAGGGTTTCAGACGAAAACTCGTCTGTTACAAAGGCATTTCATTTTTTTTAAACTTATTTCAACTCCAGACTTTTTGTGTGTTCAGTATGCAACATTCGAAGCCACGTCATCAATTTTCAACCCTTTCTGACTTCATTTGCTATTTTTCATGGATTTACTGATTTTTTTGAGCTAAATGACCCTAAAATTGAAAAGCTCTACAAATGAACTCTGAGAAGGTTCAAAGTTGGCATGGTATCATCATTTCACCCACATAGCGTGTGCTAAAAATTTGAGTGGGTTACGGCAAAAACTGGGTCCACTTCGTGTACGAAATGGACAATCCCTTTCGAAGTATCAGGGTTTCAGACGAAAACTCGTCTGTTACAAAGGCATTTCATTTTTTTAAACTTATTTCAACTCCAGACTTTTTGTGTGTTTAGTAAGCACCATTCGAAGCCACATCATCAATTTTCAACCCTTTCTGACTTCATTTGCTATTTTTCATGCATTTACTGATTTTTTTGAGCTAAATGACCCTAAAATTGAAAAGCACTACAAATGAACTCTGAAAAGGTTGAAAGTTGGCATGGTATCATCATTTCACCCACATAGCATGTGCTAACAAGTTGAGAGGGTTACGGCAAAAACTGGATGCACTTCGTGTACAAAATGGACAATCTCTTTCGAAGTATCAGGGTTTAAGACGAAAACTCGTCTGTTACAAAGGCATTTCATTTTTCTAAACTTATTTCAACTCCAGACTTTTTGTGTGTTCAGTATGCACCATTCGAAGCCACGTCATCAATTTTCAACCCTTTCTGACTTCATTTGCTATTTTTCATGCATTTACTGATTTTTTTGAGCTAAATGACCCTAAAATTGAAAAGCTCTACAAATGAACTCTGAATAGGTTGAAAGTTGGCATGGTATCATCATTTCACCCACATAGCATGTGCTAAAAAGTTGAGTGCGTTACGGCAAAAACAGGATCCGCTTCGTGTACAAAATGGACAATCCCTTTCGAAGTATGAGGGTTTCCGACGAAAATTCGTCTGTTACAAAGGCATTTCATTTTTTTAAACTTATTTCAACTCCAGACTTTTTGTGTGTTCAGTATGCACCATTCGAAGCCACGTCATCAATTTTCAACCCTTTCTGACTTTATTTGCTATTTTTCATGCATTTACTGATTTTTCGAGCTAAATGACCCTAAAATTGAAAAGCTCTACAAATGAACTCTGAAAAGGTTGAAAGTTGGCATGGTATCATAATTTCACCCACATAGCATGTGCTAAAAAGTTGAGAGTGTTATGGCAAAAACTGGATCCACTTCGTGTACAAAATGGACAATCTCTTTCGAAGTATCAGGGTTTCAGACGAAAACTCGTCTGTTACAAAGGCATTTCATTTTTTTAAACTTATTTCAACTCCAGACTTTTTGTGTGTTCAGTATGCACCATTCGAAGCCACGTCATCAATTTTCAACCCTTTCTGACTTCATTTGCTATTTTTCATGCATTTACTTATTTTTTTGAGCTAAATGACCCTAAAATTGAAAAGCACTACAAATGAACTCTGAAAAGGTTGAAAGTTGGCATGGTATCATCATTTCACCCACATAGCATGTGCTAAAAAGTTGAGTGGGTTACGGCAAAAACTGGATCCACTTCGTGTACAAAATGGACAATCTCTTTCGAAGTATCAGGGTTTCAGACGAAAACTCGTCTGTTACAAAGGCATTTCATTTTTTTAACTTATTTCAACTCCAGACTTTTTGTGTGTTCAGTATGCACCATTCGAAGCCACGTCATCAATTTTCAACCCTTTCTGACTTCATTTGCTATTTTTCATGCATTTACTGATTTTTTTGAGCTAAATGACCCTAAAATTGAAAAGCTCTACAAATGAACTCTGAGAAGGTTGAAAGTTGGCATGGTATCATCATTTCACCCACATAGCATGTGCTAAAAAGTTGAGTGGGTTACGGCAAAAACTGGATCCACTTCGTGTACAAAATGGACAATCTCTTTCGAAGTATCAGGGTTTCAGACGAAAACTCGTCTGTTACAAAGGCATTTCATTTTTTTAAACTTATTTCAACTCCAGACTTTTTGTGTGTTCAGTATGCACCATTCGAAGCCATGTCATCAATTTTCAACCCTTTCTGACTTTATTTGCTATTTTTCATGAATTACTGATTTTTTTGAGCTAAATGACCCTAAAATTGAAAAGCTCTACAAATGAACTCTGAAAAGGTTGAAAGTTGGCATGGTAACATCATTTCACCCACATAGCATGTGCTAAAAAGTTGAGAGGGTTACGGCAAAAACTGGATCCACTTCGTGTACAAAATGGACAATCTCTTTCGAAGTATCAGGGTTTCAGACGAAAACTCGTCTGTTACAAAGGCATTTCATTTTTCTAAACTTTTTTCAACTCCAGACTTTTTGTGTGTTCAGTATGCACCATTCGAAGCCACGTCATCAATTTTCAACCCTTTCTGACTTTATTTGCTATTTTTCATGCATTTACTGATTTTTTTGAACTAAATGACCCTAAAATTGAAAAGCTCTACAAATGAACTCTGAAAAGGTTGAAAGTTGGCATGGTATCATCATTTCACCCACATAGCATGTGCTAAAAAGTTAAGAGTGTTATGGCAAAAACTGGATCCACTTCGTGTACAAAATGGACAATCTCTTTCGAAGTATCAGGGTTTCAGACGAAAACTCGTCTATTACAAAGGCATTTCATTTTTTTTAACTTATTTCAAATCCAGACTTTTTGTGTGTTCAGTATGCACCATTCGAAGCCACGTCATCAATTTTCAACCCTTTCTGACTTCATTTGCTATTTTTCATGCATTTACTTACTTTTTTGAGCTAAATGACCCTAAAATTGAAAAGCACTACAAATGAACTCTGAAAAGGTTGAAAGTTGGCATGGTATCATCATTTCACCCACATAGCATGTGCTAAAAAGTTGAGAGTGTTATGGCAAAAACTGGATCCACATCGTGTACAAAATGGACAATCTCTTTCGAAGTATCAGGGTTTCAGACGAAAACTCGTCTGTTACAAAGGCATTTCATTTTTTTAAACTTATTTCAACTCCAGACTTTTTGTGTGTTCAGTATGCACCATTCGAAGCCACGTCATCAATTTTCAACCCTTTCTGACTTCATTTGCTATTTTTCATGCATTTACTAATTTTTTTGAGCTAAATGACCCTAAAATTGAAAAGCTCTACAAATGAACTCTGAAAAGGTTGAAAGTTGGCATGGTAACATCATTTCACCCACATAGCATGTGCTCAAAAGTTGAGAGGGTTACAGCAAAAACTGGATCCACTTCGTGTACAAAATGGACAATCTCTTTCGAAGTATCAGGGTTTCAGACGAAAACTCGTCTGTTACAAAGGCATTTCATTTTTTTAAACTTATTTCAACTCCAGACTTTTTGTGTGTTTAGTATGCACCATTCGAAGCCACGTCATCAATTTTCAACCCTTTCTGACTTCATTTGCTATTTTTCATGCAATTACTGATTTTTTTGAGCTAAATGACCCTAAAATTGAAAAGCACTACAAATGAACTCTGAAAAGGTTGAAAGTTGGCATGGTATCATCATTTCAGCCACATAGCATGTGCTAACAAGTTGAGAGGGTTACGGCAAAAACTGGATGCACTTCGTGTACAAAATGGACAATCTCTTTCGAAGTATCAGGGTTTAAGACGAAAACTCGTCTGTTAGAAAGGCATTTCATTTTTTTAAACTTATTTCAACTCCAGACTTTTTGTGTGTTCAGTATGCACCATTCGAAGCCACGTCATCAATTTTCAACCCTTTCTGACTTCATTTGCTATTTTTCATGCATTTACTGATTTTTTTGAGCTAAATGACCCTAAAATTGAAAAGCTCTACAAATGAACTCTGAATAGGTTGAAAGTTGGCATGGTATCATCATTTCACCCACATAGCATGTGCTAAAAAGTTGATGCGTTACGGCAAAAACTGGATCCACTTCGTGTACAAAATGGACAATCCCTTTCGAAGTATCAGGGTTTCAGACGAAAACTCGTCTGTTACAAAGGCATTTCATTTTTTTAAACTTATTTCAACTCCAGACTTTTTGTGTGTTCAGTATGCACCATTCGAAGCCACGTCATCAATTTTCAACCCTTTCTGACTTTATTTGCTATTTTTCATGCATTTACTGATTTTTTTGAGCTAAATGACCCTAAAATTGAAAAGCTCTACAAATGAACTCTGAAAAGGATGAAAGTTGGCATGGTATCATCATTTCACCCACATGGCATGTGCTTAAAAGTTGAGAGGGTTATGGCAAAAACTGGATCCACTTCGTGTACAAAATAGACAATCTCTTTCGAAGTATCAGGGTTTCAGACGAAAACTCGTCTGTTACAAAGGCATTTCATTTTTTTTAAACTTATTTCAACTCCAGACTTTTTGTGTGTTCAGTATGCAGCATTCGAAGCCACGTCATCAATTTTCAACCCTTTCTGACTTCATTTGCTATTTTTCATGCATTTACTGATTTTTTTGAGCTAAATGACCGTAAAATTGAAAAGCTCTACAAATGAACTCTGAGAAGGTTGAAAGTTGGCATGGTATCATCATTTCACCCACATAGCATGTGCTAAAAAGTTGAGTGGGTTATGGCAAAACCTGGATCCACTTCGTGTACAAAATGGACAATCTCTTTCGAAGTATCAGGGTTTCAGACGAAAACTCGTCTGTTACAAAGGCATTTCATTTTTTTTAAACTTATTTCAACTCCAGACTTTTTGTGTGTTCAGTATGCACCATTCGAAGCCACGTCATCAATTTTCAACCCTTTCTGACTTCATTTGCTATTTTTCATGGATTTACTGATTTTTTTGAGCTAAATGACCCTAAAATTGAAAAGCTCTACAAATGAACTCTGAGAAGGTTGAAAGTTGGCATGGAATCATCATTTCACCCACATAGCGTGTGCTAAAAAGTTGAGTGGGTTACGGCAAAAACTGGGTCCACTTCGTGTACAAAATGGACAATCTCTTTCGAAGTATCAGGGTTTCAGACGAAAACTCGTCTGTTACAAAGGCATTTCATTTTTTTAAACTTATTTCAACTCCAGACTTTTTGTGTGTTCAGTAAGCACCATTCGCAGCCACGTCATCAATTTTCAACCCTTTCTGACTTCATTTGCTATTTTTCATGCATTTACTGATTTTTTTGAGCTAAATGACCCTAAAATTGAAAAGCACTACAAATGAACTCTGAAAAGGTTGAAAGTTGGCATGGTATCATCATTTCACCCACATAGCATGTGCTAACAAGTTGAGAGGGTTACGGCAAAAACTGGATGCACTTCGTGTACAAAATGGACAATCTCTTTCGAAGTATCAGGGTTTAAGACGAAAACTCGTCTGTTACAAAGGCATTTCATTTTTCTAAACTTATTTCAACTCCAGACTTTTTGTGTGTTCAGTATGCACCATTCGAAGCCACGTCATCAATTTTCAACCCTTTCTGACTTCATTTGCTATTTTTCATGCATTTACTGATTTTTTTGAGCTAAATGACCCTAAAATTGAAAAGCTCTACAAATGAACTCTGAATAGGTTGAAAGTTGGCATGGTATCATCATTTCACCCACATAGCATGTGCTAAAAAGTTGAGTGCGTTACGGCAAAAACAGGATCCACTTCGTGTACAAAATGGACAATCTCTTTCGAAGTATCAGGGTTTCAGACGAAAACTCGTCTGTTACAAAGGCATTTCATTTTTTTAAACTTATTTCAACTCCAGACTTTTTGTGTGTTCAGTATGCACCATTCGAAGCCACGTCATCAATTTTCAACCCTTTCTGACTTCATTTGCTATTTTTCATGCATTTACTAATTTTTTTGAGCTAAATGACCCTAAAATTGAAAAGCACTACAAATGAACTCTGAAAAGGTTGAAAGTTGGCATGGTATCATCATTTCACCCACATAGCATGTGCTAACAAGTTGAGAGGGTTACGGCAAAAACTGGATGCACTTCGTGTACAAAATGGACAATCTCTTTCGAAGTATCAGGGTTTAAGACGAAAACTCGTCTGTTACAAAGGCATTTCATTTTTTTAAACTTATTTCAACTCCAGACTTTTTGTGTGTTCAGTATGCACCATTCGAAGCCACGTCATCAATTTTCAACCCTTTCTGACTTCATTTGCTATTTTTCATGCATTTACTGATTTTTTTGAGCTAAATGACCCTAAAATTGAAAAGCTCTACAAATGAACTCTGAATAGGTTGAAAGTTGGCATGGTATCATCATTTCACCCACATAGCATGTGCTAAAAAGTTGATGCGTTACGGCAAAAACTGGATCCACTTCGTGTACAAAATGGACAATCCCTTTCGAAGTATCAGGGTTTCAGACGAAAACTCGTCTGTTACAAAGGCATTTCATTTTTTTAAGCTTATTTCAACTCCAGACTTTTTGTGTGTTCAGTATGCACCATTCGAAGCCACGTCATCAATTTTCAACCCTTTCTGACTTTATTTGCTATTTTTCATGCATTTACTGATTTTTTTGAGCTAAATGACCCTAAAATTGAAAAGCTCTACAAATGAACTCTGAAAAGGATGAAAGTTGGCATGGTATCATCATTTCACCCACATGGCATGTGCTTAAAAGTTGAGAGGGTTATGGCAAAAACTGGATCCACTTCGTGTACAAAATAGACAATCTCTTTCGAAGTATCAGGGTTTCAGACGAAAACTCGTCTGTTACAAAGGCATTTCATTTTTTTTAAACTTATTTCAACTCCAGACTTTTTGTGTGTTCAGTATGCAGCATTCGAAGCCACGTCATCAATTTTCAACCCTTTCTGACTTCATTTGCTATTTTTCATGCATTTACTGATTTTTTTGAGCTAAATGACCGTAAAATTGAAAAGCTCTACAAATGAACTCTGAGAAGGTTGAAAGTTGGCATGGTATCATCATTTCACCCACATAGCATGTGCTAAAAAGTTGAGTGGGTTATGGCAAAACCTGGATCCACTTCGTGTACAAAATGGACAATCTCTTTCGAAGTATCAGGGTTTCAGACGAAAACTCGTCTGTTACAAAGGCATTTCATTTTTTTTAAACTTATTTCAACTCCAGACTTTTTGTGTGTTCAGTATGCACCATTCGAAGCCACGTCATCAATTTTCAACCCTTTCTGACTTCATTTGCTATTTTTCATGGATTTACTGATTTTTTTGAGCTAAATGACCCTAAAATTGAAAAGCTCTACAAATGAACTCTGAGAAGGTTGAAAGTTGGCATGGAATCATCATTTCACCCACATAGCGTGTGCTAAAAAGTTGAGTGGGTTACGGCAAAAACTGGGTCCACTTCGTGTACAAAATGGACAATCTCTTTCGAAGTATCAGGGTTTCAGACGAAAACTCGTCTGTTACAAAGGCATTTCATTTTTTTAAACTTATTTCAACTCCAGACTTTTTGTGTGTTCAGTAAGCACCATTCGAAGCCACGTCATCAATTTTCAACCCTTTCTGACTTCATTTGCTATTTTTCATGCATTTACTGATTTTTTTGAGCTAAATGACCCTAAAATTGAAAAGCACTACAAATGAACTCTGAAAAGGTTGAAAGTTGGCATGGTATCATCATTTCACCCACATAGCATGTGCTAACAAGTTGAGAGGGTTACTGCAAAAACTGGATGCACTTCGTGTACAAAATGGACAATCTCTTTCGAAGTATCATGGTTTAAGACGAAAACTCGTCTGTTACAAAGGCATTTCATTTTTCTAAACTTATTTCAACTCCAGACTTTTTGTGTGTTCAGTATGCACCATTCGAAGCCACGTCATCATTTTTCAACCCTTTCTGACTTCATTTGCTATTTTTCATGCATTTACTGATTTTTTTGAGCTAAATGACCCTAAAATTGAAAAGCTCTACAAATGAACTCTGAATAGGTTGAAAGTTGGCATGGTATCATCATTTCACCCACATAGCATGTGCTAAAAAGTTGAGTGCGTTACGGCAAAAACAGGATCCACTTCGTGTACAAAATGGACAATCTCTTTCGAAGTATCAGGGTTTCAGACGAAAACTCGTCTGTTACAAAGGCATTTCATTTTTTTAAACTTATTTCAACTCCAGACTTTTTGTGTGTTCAGTATGCACCATTCGAAGCCACGTCATCAATTTTCAACCCTTTCTGACTTCATTTGCTATTTTTCATGCATTTACTTATTTTTTTGAGCTAAATGACCCTAAAATTGAAAAGCACTACAAATGAACTCTGAAAAGGTTGAAAGTTGGCATGGTATCATCATTTCACCCACATAGCATGTGCTAAAAAGTTGAGTGGGTTACGGCAAAAACTGGATCCACTTCGTGTACAAAATGGACAATCTCTTCCGAAGTATCAGGGTTTCAGACGAAAACTCGTCTGTTACAAAGGCATTTCATTTTTTTAACTTATTTCAACTCCAGACTTTTTGTGTGTTCAGTATGCACCATTCGAAGCCACGTCATCAATTTTCAACCCTTTCTGACTTCATTTGCTATTTTTCATGCATTTACTGATTTTTTTGAGCTAAATGACCCTAAAATTGAAAAGCTCTACAAATGAACTCTGAGAAGGTTGAAAGTTGGCATGGTATCATCATTTCACCCACATAGCATGTGCTAAAAAGTTGAGTGGGTTACGGCAAAAACTGGATCCACTTCGTGTACAAAATGGACAATCTCTTTCGAAGTATCAGGGTTTCAGACGAAAACTCGTCTGTTACAAAGGCATTTCATTTTTTTAAACTTATTTCAACTCCAGACTTTTTGTGTGTTCAGTATGCACCATTCGAAGCCATGTCATCAATTTTCAACCCTTTCTGACTTTATTTGCTATTTTTCATGAATTACTGATTTTTTTGAGCTAAATGACCCTAAAATTGAAAAGCTCTACAAATGAACTCTGAAAAGGTTGAAAGTTGGCATGGTAACATCATTTCACCCACATAGCATGTGCTAAAAAGTTGAGAGGGTTACGGCAAAAACTGGATCCACTTCGTGTACAAAATGGACAATCTCTTTCGAAGTATCAGGGTTTCAGACGAAAACTCGTCTGTTACAAAGGCATTTCATTTTTTTAAACTTATTTCAACTCCAGACTTTTTGTGTGTTCAGTATGCACCATTCGAAGCCACGTCATCAATTTTCAACCCTTTCTGACTTTATTTGCTATTTTTCATGCATTTACTGATTTTTTTGAGCTAAATGACCCTAAAATTGAAAAGCTCTACAAATGAACTCTGAAAAGGTTGAAAGTTGGCATGGTATCATCATTTCACCCACATAGCATGTGCTAAAAAGTTAAGAGTGTTATGGCAAAAACTGGATCCACTTCGTGTACAAAATGGACAATCTCTTTCGAAGTATCAGGGTTTCAGATGAAAACTCGTCTGTTACAAAGGCATTTCATTTTTTTTAACTTATTTCAACTCCAGACTTTTTGTGTGTTCAGTATGCACCATTCGAAGCCACGTCATCAATTTTCAACCCTTTCTGACTTCATTTGCTATTTTTCATGCATTTACTGATTTTTTTGAGCTAAATGACCCTAAAATTGAAAAGCTCTACAAATGAACTCTGAGAAGGTTGAAAGTTGGCATGGTATCATCATTTCACCCACATAGCATGTGCTCAAAAGTTGAGTGGGTTACGGCAAAAACTGGATCCACTTCGTGTACAAAATGGACAATCTCTTTCGAAGTATCAGGTTTTCAGACGAAAACTCGTCTGTTACAAAGGCATTTCATTTTTTTAAACTTATTTCAACTCCAGACTTTTTGTGTGTTCAGTATGCACCATTCGAAGCCACGTCATCAATTTTCAACCCTTTCTGACTTTATTTGCTATTTTTCTTGCATTTACTGATTTTTTTGAGCTAAATGACCCTAAAATTGAAAAGCTCTACAAATGAACTCTGAAAAGGTTGAAAGTTGGCATGGTAACATCATTTCACCCACATAGCATGTGCTCAAAAGTTGAGAGGGTTACGGCAAAAACTGGATCCACTTCGTGTACAAAATGGACAATCTCTTTCGAAGTATCAGTGTTTCAGACGAAAACTCGTCTGTTACAAAGGCATTTCATTTTTTTAAACTTATTTCAACTCCAGACTTTTTGTGTGTTCAGTATGCACCATTCGAAGCCACGTCATCAATTTTCAACCCTTTCTGACTTCATTTGCTATTTTTCATGGATTTAATGATTTTTTTGAGCTAAATGACCCTAAAATTGAAAAGCTCTACAAATGAACTCTGAGAAGGTTGAAAGTTGGCATGGAATCATCATTTCACCCACATAGCGTGTGGTAAAAAGTTGAGTGGGTTACGGCAAAAACTGGGTCCACTTCGTGTACAAAATGGACAATCTCTTTCGAAGTATCAGGGTTTCAGACGAAAACTCGTTTGTTACAAAGGCATTTCATTTTTTTAAACTTATTTCAACTCCAGACTTTTTGTGTGTTCAGTAAGCACCATTCGAAGCCACGTCATCAATTTTCAACCCTTTCTGACTTCATTTGCTATTTTTCATGCATTTACTGATTTTTTTGAGCTAAATGACCCTAAAATTGAAAAGCACTACAAATGAACTCTGAAAAGGTTGAAAGTTGGCATGGTATCATCATTTCACCCACATAGCATGTGCTAACAAGTTGAGAGGGTTACGGCAAAAACTGGATGCACTTCGTGTACAAAATGGACAATCTCTTTCGAAGTATCAGGGTTTAAGACGAAAACTCGTCTGTTACAAAGGCATTTCATTTTTCTAAACTTATTTCAACTCCAGACTTTTTGTGTGTTCAGTATGCACCATTCGAAGCCACGTCATCAATTTTCAACCCTTTCTGACTTCATTTGCTATTTTTCATGCATTTACTGATTTTTTTGAGCTAAATGACCCTAAAATTGAAAAGCTCTACAAATGAACTCTGAATAGGTTGAAAGTTGGCATGGTATCATCATTTCACCCACATAGCATGTGCTAAAAAGTTGAGTGCGTTACGGCAAAAACAGGATCCACTTCGTGTACAAAATGGACAATCTCTTTCGAAGTATCAGGGTTTCAGACGAAAACTCGTCTGTTACAAAGGCATTTCATTTTTTTAAACTTATTTCAACTCCAGACTTTTTGTGTGTTCAGTATGCACCATTCGAAGCCACGTCATCAATTTTCAACCCTTTCTGACTTTATTTGCTATTTTTCTTGCATTTACTGATTTTTTTGAGCTAAATGACCCTAAAATTGAAAAGCTCTACAAATGAACTCTGAAAAGGTTGAAAGTTGGCATGGTAACATCATTTCACCCACATAGCATGTGCTCAAAAGTTGAGAGGGTTACGGCAAAAACTGGATCCACTTCGTGTACAAAATGGACAATCTCTTTCGAAGTATCAGTGTTTCAGACGAAAACTCGTCTGTTACAAAGGCATTTCATTTTTTTAAACTTATTTCAACTCCAGACTTTTTGTGTGTTCAGTATGCACCATTCGAAGCCACGTCATCAATTTTCAACCCTTTCTGACTTCATTTGCTATTTTTCATGGATTTAATGATTTTTTTGAGCTAAATGACCCTAAAATTGAAAAGCTCTACAAATGAACTCTGAGAAGGTTGAAAGTTGGCATGGAATCATCATTTCACCCACATAGCGTGTGGTAAAAAGTTGAGTGGGTTACGGCAAAAACTGGGTCCACTTCGTGTACAAAATGGACAATCTCTTTCGAAGTATCAGGGTTTCAGACGAAAACTCGTTTGTTACAAAGGCATTTCATTTTTTTAAACTTATTTCAACTCCAGACTTTTTGTGTGTTCAGTAAGCACCATTCGAAGCCACGTCATCAATTTTCAACCCTTTCTGACTTCATTTGCTATTTTTCATGCATTTACTGATTTTTTTGAGCTAAATGACCCTAAAATTGAAAAGCACTACAAATGAACTCTGAAAAGGTTGAAAGTTGGCATGGTATCATCATTTCACCCACATAGCATGTGCTAACAAGTTGAGAGGGTTACGGCAAAAACTGGATGCACTTCGTGTACAAAATGGACAATCTCTTTCGAAGTATCAGGGTTTAAGACGAAAACTCGTCTGTTACAAAGGCATTTCATTTTTCTAAACTTATTTCAACTCCAGACTTTTTGTGTGTTCAGTATGCACCATTCGAAGCCACGTCATCAATTTTCAACCCTTTCTGACTTCATTTGCTATTTTTCATGCATTTACTGATTTTTTTGAGCTAAATGACCCTAAAATTGAAAAGCTCTACAAATGAACTCTGAATAGGTTGAAAGTTGGCATGGTATCATCATTTCACCCACATAGCATGTGCTAAAAAGTTGAGTGCGTTACGGCAAAAACAGGATCCACTTCGTGTACAAAATGGACAATCTCTTTCGAAGTATCAGGGTTTCAGACGAAAACTCGTCTGTTACAAAGGCATTTCATTTTTTTAAACTTATTTCAACTCCAGACTTTTTGTGTGTTCAGTATGCACCATTCGAAGCCACGTCATCAATTTTCAACCCTTTCTGACTTCATTTGCTATTTTTCATGCATTTACTTATTTTTTTGAGCTAAATGACCCTAAAATTGAAAAGCACTACAAATGAACTCTGAAAAGGTTGAAAGTTGGCATGGTATCATCATTTCACCCACATAGCATGTGCTAAAAAGTTAAGAGTGTTATGGCAAAAACTGGATCCACTTCGTGTACAAAATGGACAATCTCTTTCGAAGTATCAGGGTTTCAGATGAAAACTCGTCTGTTACAAAGGCATTTCATTTTTTTTAACTTATTTCAACTCCAGACTTTTTGTGTGTTCAGTATGCACCATTCGAAGCCACGTCATCAATTTTCAACCCTTTCTGACTTCATTTGCTATTTTTCATGCATTTACTGATTTTTTTGAGCTAAATGACCCTAAAATTGAAAAGCTCTACAAATGAACTCTGAGAAGGTTGAAAGTTGGCATGGTATCATCATTTCACCCACATAGCATGTGCTCAAAAGTTGAGTGGGTTACGGCAAAAACTGGATCCACTTCGTGTACAAAATGGACAATCTCTTTCGAAGTATCAGGTTTTCAGACGAAAACTCGTCTGTTACAAAGGCATTTCATTTTTTTAAACTTATTTCAACTCCAGACTTTTTGTGTGTTCAGTATGCACCATTCGAAGCCACGTCATCAATTTTCAACCCTTTCTGACTTTATTTGCTATTTTTCTTGCATTTACTGATTTTTTTGAGCTAAATGACCCTAAAATTGAAAAGCTCTACAAATGAACTCTGAAAAGGTTGAAAGTTGGCATGGTAACATCATTTCACCCACATAGCATGTGCTCAAAAGTTGAGAGGGTTACGGCAAAAACTGGATCCACTTCGTGTACAAAATGGACAATCTCTTTCGAAGTATCAGTGTTTCAGACGAAAACTCGTCTGTTACAAAGGCATTTCATTTTTTTAAACTTATTTCAACTCCAGACTTTTTGTGTGTTCAGTATGCACCATTCGAAGCCACGTCATCAATTTTCAACCCTTTCTGACTTCATTTGCTATTTTTCATGGATTTAATGATTTTTTTGAGCTAAATGACCCTAAAATTGAAAAGCTCTACAAATGAACTCTGAGAAGGTTGAAAGTTGGCATGGAATCATCATTTCACCCACATAGCGTGTGGTAAAAAGTTGAGTGGGTTACGGCAAAAACTGGGTCCACTTCGTGTACAAAATGGACAATCTCTTTCGAAGTATCAGGGTTTCAGACGAAAACTCGTTTGTTACAAAGGCATTTCATTTTTTTAAACTTATTTCAACTCCAGACTTTTTGTGTGTTCAGTAAGCACCATTCGAAGCCACGTCATCAATTTTCAACCCTTTCTGACTTCATTTGCTATTTTTCATGCATTTACTGATTTTTTTGAGCTAAATGACCCTAAAATTGAAAAGCACTACAAATGAACTCTGAAAAGGTTGAAAGTTGGCATGGTATCATCATTTCACCCACATAGCATGTGCTAACAAGTTGAGAGGGTTACGGCAAAAACTGGATGCACTTCGTGTACAAAATGGACAATCTCTTTCGAAGTATCAGGGTTTAAGACGAAAACTCGTCTGTTACAAAGGCATTTCATTTTTCTAAACTTATTTCAACTCCAGACTTTTTGTGTGTTCAGTATGCACCATTCGAAGCCACGTCATCAATTTTCAACCCTTTCTGACTTCATTTGCTATTTTTCATGCATTTACTGATTTTTTTGAGCTAAATGACCCTAAAATTGAAAAGCTCTACAAATGAACTCTGAATAGGTTGAAAGTTGGCATGGTATCATCATTTCACCCACATAGCATGTGCTAAAAAGTTGAGTGCGTTACGGCAAAAACAGGATCCACTTCGTGTACAAAATGGACAATCTCTTTCGAAGTATCAGGGTTTCAGACGAAAACTCGTCTGTTACAAAGGCATTTCATTTTTTTAAACTTATTTCAACTCCAGACTTTTTGTGTGTTCAGTATGCACCATTCGAAGCCACGTCATCAATTTTCAACCCTTTCTGACTTCATTTGCTATTTTTCATGCATTTACTTATTTTTTTGAGCTAAATGACCCTAAAATTGAAAAGCACTACAAATGAACTCTGAAAAGGTTGAAAGTTGGCATGGTATCATCATTTCACCCACATAGCATGTGCTAAAAAGTTAAGAGTGTTATGGCAAAAACTGGATCCACTTCGTGTACAAAATGGACAATCTCTTTCGAAGTATCAGGGTTTCAGATGAAAACTCGTCTGTTACAAAGGCATTTCATTTTTTTTAACTTATTTCAACTCCAGACTTTTTGTGTGTTCAGTATGCACCATTCGAAGCCACGTCATCAATTTTCAACCCTTTCTGACTTCATTTGCTATTTTTCATGCATTTACTGATTTTTTTGAGCTAAATGACCCTAAAATTGAAAAGCTCTACAAATGAACTCTGAGAAGGTTGAAAGTTGGCATGGTATCATCATTTCACCCACATAGCATGTGCTCAAAAGTTGAGTGGGTTACGGCAAAAACTGGATCCACTTCGTGTACAAAATGGACAATCTCTTTCGAAGTATCAGGGTTTCAGACGAAAACTCGTCTGTTACAAAGGCATTTCATTTTTTTAAACTTATTTCAACTCCAGACTTTTTGTGTGTTCAGTATGCACCATTCGAAGCCACGTCATCAATTTTCAACCCTTTCTGACTTTATTTGCTATTTTTCTTGCATTTACTGATTTTTTTGAGCTAAATGACCCTAAAATTGAAAAGCTCTACAAATGAACTCTGAAAAGGTTGAAAGTTGGCATGGTAACATCATTTCACCCACATAGCATGTGCTCAAAAGTTGAGAGGGTTACGGCAAAAACTGGATCCACTTCGTGTACAAAATGGACAATCTCTTTCGAAGTATCAGTGTTTCAGACGAAAACTCGTCTGTTACAAAGGCATTTCATTTTTTTAAACTTATTTCAACTCCAGACTTTTTGTGTGTTCAGTATGCACCATTCGAAGCCACGTCATCAATTTTCAACCCTTTCTGACTTCATTTGCTATTTTTCATGGATTTAATGATTTTTTTGAGCTAAATGACCCTAAAATTGAAAAGCTCTACAAATGAACTCTGAGAAGGTTGAAAGTTGGCATGGAATCATCATTTCACCCACATAGCGTGTGGTAAAAAGTTGAGTGGGTTACGGCAAAAACTGGGTCCACTTCGTGTACAAAATGGACAATCTCTTTCGAAGTATCAGGGTTTCAGACGAAAACTCGTTTGTTACAAAGGCATTTCATTTTTTTAAACTTATTTCAACTCCAGACTTTTTGTGTGTTCAGTAAGCACCATTCGAAGCCACGTCATCAATTTTCAACCCTTTCTGACTTCATTTGCTATTTTTCATGCATTTACTGATTTTTTTGAGCTAAATGACCCTAAAATTGAAAAGCACTACAAATGAACTCTGAAAAGGTTGAAAGTTGGCATGGTATCATCATTTCACCCACATAGCATGTGCTAACAAGTTGAGAGGGTTACGGCAAAAACTGGATGCACTTCGTGTACAAAATGGACAATCTCTTTCGAAGTATCAGGGTTTAAGACGAAAACTCGTCTGTTACAAAGGCATTTCATTTTTCTAAACTTATTTCAACTCCAGACTTTTTGTGTGTTCAGTATGCACCATTCGAAGCCACGTCATCAATTTTCAACCCTTTCTGACTTCATTTGCTATTTTTCATGCATTTACTGATTTTTTTGAGCTAAATGACCCTAAAATTGAAAAGCTCTACAAATGAACTCTGAATAGGTTGAAAGTTGGCATGGTATCATCATTTCACCCACATAGCATGTGCTAAAAAGTTGAGTGCGTTACGGCAAAAACAGGATCCACTTCGTGTACAAAATGGACAATCTCTTTCGAAGTATCAGGGTTTCAGACGAAAACTCGTCTGTTACAAAGGCATTTCATTTTTTTAAACTTATTTCAACTCCAGACTTTTTGTGTGTTCAGTATGCACCATTCGAAGCCACGTCATCAATTTTCAACCCTTTCTGACTTCATTTGCTATTTTTCATGCATTTACTTATTTTTTTGAGCTAAATGACCCTAAAATTGAAAAGCACTACAAATGAACTCTGAAAAGGTTGAAAGTTGGCATGGTATCATCATTTCACCCACATAGCATGTGCTAAAAAGTTGAGTGGGTTACGGCAAAAACTGGATCCACTTCGTGTACAAAATGGACAATCTCTTTCGAAGTATCAGGGTTTCAGACGAAAACTCGTCTGTTACAAAGGCATTTCATTTTTTTAACTTATTTCAACTCCAGACTTTTTGTGTGTTCAGTATGCACCATTCGAAGCCACGTCATCAATTTTCAACCCTTTCTGACTTCATTTGCTATTTTTCATGCATTTACTGATTTTTTTGAGCTAAATGACCCTAAAATTGAAAAGCTCTACAAATGAACTCTGAGAAGGTTGAAAGTTGGCATGGTATCATCATTTCACCCACATAGCATGTGCTAAAAAGTTGAGTGGGTTACGGCAAAAACTGGATCCACTTCGTGTACAAAATGGACAATCTCTTTCGAAGTATCAGGGTTTCAGACGAAAACTCGTCTGTTACAAAGGCATTTCATTTTTTTAAACTTATTTCAACTCCAGACTTTTTGTGTGTTCAGTATGCACCATTCGAAGCCATGTCATCAATTTTCAACCCTTTCTGACTTTATTTGCTATTTTTCATGAATTACTGATTTTTTTGAGCTAAATGACCCTAAAATTGAAAAGCTCTACAAATGAACTCTGAAAAGGTTGAAAGTTGGCATGGTAACATCATTTCACCCACATAGCATGTGCTAAAAAGTTGAGAGGGTTACGGCAAAAACTGGATCCACTTCGTGTACAAAATGGACAATCTCTTTCGAAGTATCAGGGTTTCAGACGAAAACTCGTCTGTTACAAAGGCATTTCATTTTTCTAAACTTATTTCAACTACAGACTTTTTGTGTGTTCAGTATGCACCATTCGAAGCCACGTCATCAATTTTCAACCCTTTCTGACTTTATTTGCTATTTTTCATGCATTTACTGATTTTTTTGAGCTAAATGACCCTAAAATTGAAAAGCTCTACAAATGAACTCTGAAAAGGTTGAAAGTTGGCATGGTATCATCATTTCACCCACATAGCATGTGCTAAAAAGTTAAGAGTGTTATGGCAAAAACTGGATCCACTTCGTGTACAAAATGGACAATCTCTTTCGAAGTATCAGGGTTTCAGACGAAAACTCGTCTGTTACAAAGGCATTTCATTTTTTTAACTTATTTCAACTCCAGACTTTTTGTGTGTTCAGTATGCACCATTCGAAGCCACGTCATCAATTTTCAACCCTTTCTGACTTCATTTGCTATTTTTCATGCATTTACTGATTTTTTTGAGCTAAATGACCCTAAAATTGAAAAGCTCTACAAATGAACTCTGAGAAGGTTGAAAGTTGGCATGGTATCATCATTTCACCCACATAGCATGTGCTAAAAAGTTGAGTGGGTTACGGCAAAAACTGGATCCACTTCATGTACAAAATGGACAATCTCTTTCGAAGTATCAGGGTTTCAGACGAAAACTCGTCTGTTACAAAGGCATTTCATTTTTTTAAACTTATTTCAACTCCAGACTTTTTGTGTGTTCAGTATGCACCATTCGAAGCCATGTCATCAATTTTCAACCCTTTCTGACTTTATTTGCTATTTTTCATGAATTACTGATTTTTTTGAGCTAAATGACCCTAAAATTGAAAAGCTCTACAAATGAACTCTGAAAAGGTTGAAAGTTGGCATGGTAACATCATTTCACCCACATAGCATGTGCTAAAAAGTTGAGAGGGTTACGGCAAAAACTGGATCCACTTCGTGTACAAAATGGACAATCTCTTTCGAAGTATCAGGGTTTCAGACGAAAACTCGTCTGTTACAAAGGCATTTCATTTTTCTAAACTTATTTCAACTCCAGACTTTTTGTGTGTTCAGTATGCACCATTCGAAGCCACGTCATCAATTTTCAACCCTTTCTGACTTTATTTTCTATTTTTCATGCATTTACTGATTTTTTTGAGCTAAATGACCCTAAAATTGAAAAGCTCTACAAATGAACTCTGAAAAGGTTGAAAGTTGGCATGGTATCATCATTTCACCCACATAGCATGTGCTAAAAAGTTAAGAGTGTTATGGCAAAAACTGGATCCACTTCGTGTACAAAATGGACAATCTCTTTCGAAGTATCAGGGTTTCAGATGAAAACTCGTCTGTTACAAAGGCATTTCATTTTTTTTAACTTATTTCAACTCCAGAATTTTTGTGTGTTCAGTATGCACCATTCGAAGCCACGTCATCAATTTTCAACCCTTTCTGACTTCATTTGCTATTTTTCATGCATTTACTGATTTTTTTGAGCTAAATGACCCTAAAATTGAAAAGCTCTACAAATGAACTCTGAGAAGGTTGAAAGTTGGCATGGTATCATCATTTCACCCACATAGCATGTGCTCAAAAGTTGAGTGGGTTACGGCAAAAACTGGATCCACTTCGTGTACAAAATGGACAATCTCTTTCGAAGTATCAGGTTTTCAGACGAAAACTCGTCTGTTACAAAGGCATTTCATTTTTTTAAACTTATTTCAACTCCAGACTTTTTGTGTGTTCAGTATGTACCATTCGAAGCCACGTCATCAATTTTCAACCCTTTCTGACTTTATTTGCTATTTTTCTTGCATTTACTGATTTTTTTGAGCTAAATGACCCTAAAATTGAAAAGCTCTACAAATGAACTCTGAAAAGGTTGAAAGTTGGCATGGTAACATCATTTCACCCACATAGCATGTGCTCAAAAGTTGAGAGGGTTACGGCAAAAACTGGATCCACTTCGTGTACAAAATGGACAATCTCTTTCGAAGTATCAGTGTTTCAGACGAAAACTCGTCTGTTACAAAGGCATTTCATTTTTTTAAACTTATTTCAACTCCAGACTTTTTGTGTGTTCAGTATGCACCATTCGAAGCCACGTCATCAATTTTCAACCCTTTCTGACTTCATTTGCTATTTTTCATGGATTTACTGATTTTTTTGAGCTAAATGACCCTAAAATTGAAAAGCTCTACAAATGAACTCTGAGAAGGTTGAAAGTTGGCATGGAATCATCATTTCACCCACATAGCGTGTGGTAAAAAGTTGAGTGGGTTACGGCAAAAACTGGGTCCACTTCGTGTACAAAATGGACAATCTCTTTCGAAGTATCAGGGTTTCAGACGAAAACTCGTCTGTTACAAAGGCATTTCATTTTTTTAAACTTATTTCAACTCCAGACTTTTTGTGTGTTCAGTAAGCACCATTCGAAGCCACGTCATCAATTTTCAACCCTTTCTGACTTCATTTGCTATTTTTCATGCATTTACTGATTTTTTTGAGCTAAATGACCCTAAAATTGAAAAGCACTACAAATGAACTCTGAAAAGGTTGAAAGTTGGCATGGTATCATCATTTCACCCACATAGCATGTGCCAAAAAGTTGATGCATTACGGCAAAAACTGGATCCACTTCGTGTACAAAATGGACAATCCCTTTCGAAGTATCAGGGTTTCAGACGAAAACTCGTCTGTTACAAAGGCATTTCATTTTTTTAACTTATTTCAACTCCAGACTTTTTGTGTGTTCAGTATGCACCATTCGAAGCCACGTCATCAATTTTCAACCCTTTCTGACTTCATTTGCTATTTTTCATGCATTTACTGATTTTTTTGAGCTAAATTACCCTAAAATTGAAAAGCTCTACAAATGAACTCTGAATAGGTTGAAAGTTGGCATGGTATCATCATTTCACCCACATAGCATGTGCTAAAAAGTTGAGTGCGTTACGGCAAAAACAGGATCCACTTCGTGTACAAAATGGACAATCTCTTTCGAAGTATCAGGGTTTCAGACGAAAACTCGTCTGTTACAAAGGCATTTCATTTTTTTAAACTTATTTCAACTCCAGACTTTTTGTGTGTTCAGTATGCACCATTCGAAGCCACGTCATCAATTTTCAACCCTTTCTGACTTCATTTGCTATTTTTCATGCATTTACTTATTTTTTTGAGCTAAATGACCCTAAAATTGAAAAGCACTACAAATGAACTCTGAAAAGGTTGAAAGTTCGCATGGTATCATCATTTCACCCACATAGCATGTGCTAAAAAGTTGAGTGGGTTACGGCAAAAACTGGATCCACTTCGTGTACAAAATGGACAATCTCTTTCGAAGTATCAGGGTTTCAGACGAAAACTCGTCTGTTACAAAGGCATTTCATTTTTTTAACTTATTTCAACTCCAGACTTTTTGTGTGTTCAGTATGCACCATTCGAAGCCACGTCATCAATTTTCAACCCTTTCTGACTTCATTTGCTATTTTTCATGCATTTACTGATTTTTTTGAGCTAAATGACCCTAAAATTGAAAAGCTCTACAAATGAACTCTGAGAAGGTTGAAAGTTGGCATGGTATCATCATTTCACCCACATAGCATGTGCTAAAAAGTTGAGTGGGTTACGGCAAAAACTGGATCCACTTCGTGTACAAAATAGACAATCTCTTTCGAAGTATCAGGGTTTCAGACGAAAACTCGTCTGTTACAAAGGCATTTCATTTTTTTAAACTTATTTCAACTCCAGACTTTTTGTGTGTTCAGTATGCACCATTCGAAGCCATGTCATCAATTTTCAACCCTTTCTGACTTTATTTGCTATTTTTCATGAATTACTGATTTTTTTGAGCTAAATGACCCTAAAATTGAAAAGCTCTACAAATGAACTCTGAAAAGGTTGAAAGTTGGCATGGTAACATCATTTCACCCACATAGCATGTGCTAAAAAGTTGAGAGGGTTACGGCAAAAACTGGATCCACTTCGTGTACAAAATGGACAATCTCTTTCGAAGTATCAGGGTTTCAGACGAAAACTCGTCTGTTACAAAGGCATTTCATTTTTCTAAACTTATTTCAACTACAGACTTTTTGTGTGTTCAGTATGCACCATTCGAAGCCACGTCATCAATTTTCAACCCTTTCTGACTTTATTTGCTATTTTTCATGCATTTACTGATTTTTTTGAGCTAAATGACCCTAAAATTGAAAAGCTCTACAAATGAACTCTGAAAAGGTTGAAAGTTGGCATGGTATCATCATTTCACCCACATAGCATGTGCTAAAAAGTTAAGAGTGTTATGGCAAAAACTGGATCCACTTCGTGTACAAAATGGACAATCTCTTTCGAAGTATCAGGGTTTCAGACGAAAACTCGTCTGTTACAAAGGCATTTCATTTTTTTAACTTATTTCAACTCCAGACTTTTTGTGTGTTCAGTATGCACCATTCGAAGCCACGTCATCAATTTTCAACCCTTTCTGACTTCATTTGCTATTTTTCATGCATTTACTGATTTTTTTGAGCTAAATGACCCTAAAATTGAAAAGCTCTACAAATGAACTCTGAGAAGGTTGAAAGTTGGCATGGTATCATCATTTCACCCACATAGCATGTGCTCAAAAGTTGAGTGGGTTACGGCAAAAACTGGATCCACTTCGTGTACAAAATGGACAATCTCTTTCGAAGTATCAGGTTTTCAGACGAAAACTCGTCTGTTACAAAGGCATTTCATTTTTTTAAACTTATTTCAACTCCAGACTTTTTGTGTGTTCAGTATGTACCATTCGAAGCCACGTCATCAATTTTCAACCCTTTCTGACTTTATTTGCTATTTTTCTTGCATTTACTGATTTTTTTGAGCTAAATGACCCTAAAATTGAAAAGCTCTACAAATGAACTCTGAAAAGGTTGAAAGTTGGCATGGTAACATCATTTCACCCACATAGCATGTGCTCAAAAGTTGAGAGGGTTACGGCAAAAACTGGATCCACTTCGTGTACAAAATGGACAATCTCTTTCGAAGTATCAGTGTTTCAGACGAAAACTCGTCTGTTACAAAGGCATTTCATTTTTTTAAACTTATTTCAACTCCAGACTTTTTGTGTGTTCAGTATGCACCATTCGAAGCCACGTCATCAATTTTCAACCCTTTCTGACTTCATTTGCTATTTTTCATGGATTTACTGATTTTTTTGAGCTAAATGACCCTAAAATTGAAAAGCTCTACAAATGAACTCTGAGAAGGTTGAAAGTTGGCATGGAATCATCATTTCACCCACATAGCGTGTGGTAAAAAGTTGAGTGGGTTACGGCAAAAACTGGGTCCACTTCGTGTACAAAATGGACAATCTCTTTCGAAGTATCAGGGTTTCAGACGAAAACTCGTCTGTTACAAAGGCATTTCATTTTTTTAAACTTATTTCAACTCCAGACTTTTTGTGTGTTCAGTAAGCACCATTCGAAGCCACGTCATCAATTTTCAACCCTTTCTGACTTCATTTGCTATTTTTCATGCATTTACTGATTTTTTTGAGCTAAATGACCCTAAAATTGAAAAGCACTACAAATGAACTCTGAAAAGGTTGAAAGTTGGCATGGTATCATCATTTCACCCACATAGCATGTGCTAACAAGTTGAGAGGGTTACGGCAAAAACTGGATGCACTTCGTGTACAAAATGGACAATCTCTTTCGAAGTATCAGGGTTTAAGACGAAAACTCGTCTGTTACAAAGGCATTTCATTTTTCTAAACTTATTTCAACTCCAGACTTTTTGTGTGTTCAGTATGCACCATTCGAAGCCACGTCATCAATTTTCAACCCTTTCTGACTTCATTTGCTATTTTTCATGCATTTACTGATTTTTTTGAGCTAAATGACCCTAAAATTGAAAAGCTCTACAAATGAACTCTGAATAGGTTGAAAGTTGGCATGGTATCATCATTTCACCCACATAGCATGTGCTAAAAAGTTGAGTGCGTTACGGCAAAAACAGGATCCACTTCGTGTACAAAATGGACAATCTCTTTCGAAGTATCAGGGTTTCAGACGAAAACTCGTCTGTTACAAAGGCATTTCATTTTTTTAAACTTATTTCAACTCCAGACTTTTTGTGTGTTCAGTATGCACCATTCGAAGCCACGTCATCAATTTTCAACCCTTTCTGACTTCATTTGCTATTTTTCATGCATTTACTTATTTTTTTGAGCTAAATGACCCTAAAATTGAAAAGCACTACAAATGAACTCTGAAAAGGTTGAAAGTTGGCATGGTGTCATCATTTCACCCACATAGCATGTGCTAAAAAGTTGAGTGGGTTACGGCAAAAACTGGATCCACTTCGTGTACAAAATGGACAATCTCTTTCGAAGTATCAGGGTTTCAGACGAAAACTCGTCTGTTACAAAGGCATTTCATTTTTTTAACTTATTTCAACTCCAGACTTTTTGTGTGTTCAGTATGCACCATTCGAAGCCACGTCATCAATTTTCAACCCTTTCTGACTTCATTTGCTATTTTTCATGCATTTACTGATTTTTTTGAGCTAAATGACCCTAAAATTGAAAAGCTCTACAAATGAACTCTGAGAAGGTTGAAAGTTGGCATGGTATCATCATTTCACCCACATAGCATGTGCTAAAAAGTTGAGTGGGTTACGGCAAAAACTGGATCACTTCGTGTACAAAATGGACAATCTCTTTCGAAGTATCAGGGTTTCAGACGAAAACTCGTCTGTTACAAAGGCATTTCATTTTTTTAAACTTATTTCAACTCCAGACTTTTTGTGTGTTCAGTATGCACCATTCGAAGCCATGTCATCAATTTTCAACCCTTTCTGACTTTATTTGCTATTTTTCATGAATTACTGATTTTTTTGAGCTAAATGACCCTAAAATTGAAAAGCTCTACAAATGAACTCTGAAAAGGTTGAAAGTTGGCATGGTAACATCATTTCACCCACATAGCATGTGCTAAAAAGTTGAGAGGGTTACGGCAAAAACTGGATCCACTTCGTGTACAAAATGGACAATCTCTTTCGAAGTATCAGGGTTTCAGACGAAAACTCGTCTGTTACAAAGGCATTTCATTTTTCTAAACTTATTTCAACTACAGACTTTTTGTGTGTTCAGTATGCACCATTCGAAGCCACGTCATCAATTTTCAACCCTTTCTGACTTTATTTGCTATTTTTCATGCATTTACTGATTTTTTTGAGCTAAATGACCCTAAAATTGAAAAGCTCTACAAATGAACTCTGAAAAGGTTGAAAGTTGGCATGGTATCATCATTTCACCCACATAGCATGTGCTAAAAAGTTAAGAGTGTTATGGCAAAAACTGGATCCACTTCGTGTACAAAATGGACAATCTCTTTCGAAGTATCAGGGTTTCAGACGAAAACTCGTCTGTTACAAAGGCATTTCATTTTTTTAACTTATTTCAACTCCAGACTTTTTGTGTGTTCAGTATGCACCATTCGAAGCCACGTCATCAATTTTCAACCCTTTCTGACTTCATTTGCTATTTTTCATGCATTTACTGATTTTTTTGAGCTAAATGACCCTAAAATTGAAAAGCTCTACAAATGAACTCTGAGAAGGTTGAAAGTTGGCATGGTATCATCATTTCACCCACATAGCATGTGCTAAAAAGTTGAGTGGGTTACGGCAAAAACTGGATCCACTTCGTGTACAAAATGGACAATCTCTTTCGAAGTATCAGGTTTTCAGACGAAAACTCGTCTGTTACAAAGGCATTTCATTTTTTTAAACTTATTTCAACTCCAGACTTTTTGTGTGTTCAGTATGCACCATTCGAAGCCACGTCATCAATTTTCAACCCTTTCTGACTTTATTTGCTATTTTTCTTGCATTTACTGATTTTTTGAGCTAAATGACCCTAAAATTGAAAAGCTCTACAAATGAACTCTGAAAAGGTTGAAAGTTGGCATGGTAACATCATTTCACCCACATAGCATGTGCTCAAAAGTTGAGAGGGTTACGGCAAAAACTGGATCCACTTCGTGTACAAAATGGACAATCTCTTTCGAAGTATCAGGGTTTCAGACGAAAACTCGTCTGTTACAAAGGCATTTCATTTTTTTAAACTTATTTCAACTCCAGACTTTTTGTGTGTTCAGTATGCACCATTCGAAGCCACGTCATCAATTTTCAACCCTTTCTGACTTTATTTGCTATTTTTCATGCATTTACTGATTTTTTTGAGCTAAATGACCCTAAAATTGAAAAGCTCTACAAATGAACTCTGAAAAGGTTGAAAGTTGGCATGGTATCATCATTTCACCCACATAGCATGTGCTAAAAAGTTGAGAGTGTTATGGCAAAAACTGGATCCACTTCGTGTACAAAATGGACAATCTCTTTCGAAGTATCAGGGTTTCAGACGAAAACTCGTCTGTTACAAAGGCATTTCATTTTTTTAAACTTATTTCAACTCCAGACTTTTTGTGTGTTTAGTATGCACCATTCGAAGCCACGTCATCAAGTTTCAACCCTTTCTGACTTCATTTGCTATTTTTCATGCATTTACTTATTTTTTTGAGCTAAATGACCCTAAAATTGAAAAGCACTACAAATGAACTCTGAAAAGGTTGAAAGTTGGCATGGTATCATAATTTCACCCACATAGCATGTGCTAAAAAGTTGAGTGGGTTACGGTAAAAACTGGATCCACTTCGTGTACAAAATGGACAATCTCTTTCGAAGTATCAGGGTTTCAGACGAAAACTCGTCTGTTACAAAGGCATTTCATTTTTTTAAACTTATTTCAACTCCAGACTTTTTGTGTGTTCAGTATGCACCATTCGAAGCCACGTCATCAATTTTCAACCCTTTCTGACTTCATTTGCTATTTTTCATGCATTTACTGATTTTTTTGAGCTAAATGACCCTAAAATTGAAAAGCACTACAAATGAACTCTGAAAAGGTTGAAAGTTGGCATGGTATCATCATTTCACCCACATAGCATGTGCTAACAAGTTGAGAGGGTTACGGCAAAAACTGGATGCACTTCGTGTACAAAATGGACAATCTCTTTCGAAGTATCAGGGGTTTAAGACGAAAACTCGTCTGTTACAAAGGCATTTCATTTTTTTAAACTTATTTCAACTCCAGACTTTTTGTGTGTTCAGTATGCACCATTCGAAGCCACGTCATCAATTTTCAACCCTTTCTGACTTCATTTGCTATTTTTCATGCATTTACTGATTTTTTTGAGCTAACTGACCCTAAAATTGAAAAGCTCTACAAATGAACTCTGAATAGGTTAAAGTTGGCATGGTATCATCATTTCACCCACATGGCATGTGCTTAAAAGTTGAGAGGGTTATGGCAAAAACTGGATCCACTTCGTGTACAAAATAGACAATCTCTTTCGAAGTATCAGGGTTTCAGACGAAAACTCGTCTGTTACAAAGGCATTTCATTTTTTTAAACTTATTTCAACTCCAGACTTTTTGTGTGTTCAGTATGCAGCATTCGAAGCCACGTCATCAATTTTCAACCCTTTCTGACTTCATTTGCTATTTTTCATGCATTTACTGATTTTTTTGAGCTAAATGACCCTAAAATTGAAAAGCTCTACAAATTAACTCTGAGAAGGTTGAAAGTTGGCATGGTATCATCATTTCACCCACATAGCATGTGCTAAAAAGTTGAGTGGGTTACGGCAAAACCTGGATCCACTTCGTGTACAAAATGGACAATCTCTTTCGAAGTATCAGGGTTTCAGACGAAAACTCGTCTGTTACAAAGGCATTTCATTTTTTTAAACTTATTTCAACTCCAGACTTTTTGTGTGTTCAGTATGCACCATTCGAAGCCACGTCATCAATTTTCAACCCTTTCTGACTTCATTTGCTATTTTTCATGGATTTACTGATTTTTTTGAGCTAAATGACCCTAAAATTGAAAAGCTCTACAAATGAACTCTGAGAAGGTTGAAAGTTGGCATGGTATCATCATTTCACCCACATAGCATGTGCTAAAAAGTTGAGTGGGTTACGGCAAAAACTGGATCCACTTCGTGTACAAAATGGACAATCTCTTTCGAAGTATCAGGGTTTCAGACGAAAACTCGTCTGTTACAAAGGCATTTCATTTTTTTAAACTTATTTCAACTCCTGACTTTTTGTGTGTTCAGTATGCACCATTCGAAGCCACGTCATCAATTTTCAACCCTTTCTGACTTTATTTGCTATTTTTCATGAATTACTGATTTTTTTGAGCTAAATGACCCTAAAATTGAAAAGCTCTACAAATGAACTCTGAAAAGGTTGAAAGTTGGCATGGTAACATCATTTCACCCACATAGCATGTGCTAAAAAGTTGAGAGGGTTACGGCAAAAACTGGATCCACTTCGTGTACAAAATGGACAATCTCTTTCGAAGTATCAGGGTTTCAGACGAAAACTCGTCTGTTACAAAGGCATTTCATTTTTCTAAACTTATTTCAACTCCAGACTTTTTGTGTGTTCAGTATGCACCATTCGAAGCCACGTCATCAATTTTCAACCCTTTCCGACTTTATTTGCTATTTTTCATGCATTTACTGATTTTTTTGAGCTAAATGACCCTAAAATTGAAAAGCTCTACAAATGAACTCTGAAAAGGTTGAAAGTTGGCATGGTATCATCATTTCACCCACATAGCATGTGCTAAAAAGTTGAGAGTGTTATGGCAAAAACTGGATCCACTTCGTGTACAAAATGGACAATCTCTTTCGAAGTATCAGGGTTTCAGACGAAAACTCGTCTGTTACAAAGGCATTTCATTTTTTTAAACTTATTTCAACTCCAGACTTTTTGTGTGTTCAGTATGCACCATTCGAAGCCACGTCATCAATTTTCAACCCTTTCTGACTTCATTTGCTATTTTTCATGCATTTACTTATTTTTTTGAGCTAAATGACCCTAAAATTGAAAAGCACTACAAATGAACTCTGAAAAGGTTGAAAGTTGGCATGGTATCATCATTTCACCCACATAGCATGTGCTAAAAAGTTGAGTGGGTTACGGTAAAAACTGGATCCACTTCGTGTACAAAATGGACAATCTCTTTCGAAGTATCAGGGTTTCAGACGAAAACTCGTCTGTTACAAAGGCATTTCATTTTTTTAAACTTATTTCAACTCCAGACTTTTTGTGTGTTCAGTATGCACCATTCGAAGCCACGTCATCAATTTTCAACCCTTTCTGACTTCATTTGCTATTTTTCATGCATTTACTGATTTTTTTGAGCTAAATGACTCTAAAATTGAAAAGCACTACAAATGAACTCTGAAAATTTTGAAAGTTGGCATGGTATCATCATTTCACCCACATAGCATGTGCTAACAAGTTGAGAGGGTTACGGCAAAAACTGGATGCACTTCGTGTACAAAATGGACAATCTCTTTCGAAGTATCAGGGGTTTAAGACGAAAACTCGTCTGTTACAAAGGCATTTCATTTTTTTAAACTTATTTCAACTCTAGACTTTTCGTGTGTTCAGTATGCACCATTCGAAGCCACGTCATCAATTTTCAACCCTTTCTGACTTCATTTGCTATTTTTCATGCATTTACTGATTTTTTTGAGCTAACTGACCCTAAAATTGAAAAGCTCTACAAATGAACTCTGAATAGGTTAAAGTTGGCATGGTATCATCATTTCACCCACATGGCATGTGCTTAAAAGTTGAGAGGGTTATGGCAAAAACTGGATCCACTTCGTGTACAAAATAGACAATCTCTTTCGAAGTATCAGGGTTTCAGACGAAAACTCGTCTGTTACAAAGGCATTTCATTTTTTTTAAACTTATTTCAACTCCAGACTTTTTGTGTGTTCAGTATGCAGCATTCGAAGCCACGTCATCAATTTTCAACCCTTTCTGACTTCATTTGCTATTTTTCATGCATTTACTGATTTTTTTTGAGCTAAATGACCCTAAAATTGAAAAGCTCTACAAATGAACTCTGAGAAGGTTGAAAGTTGGCATGGTATCATCATTTCACCCACATAGCATGTGCTAAAAAGTTGAGTGGGTTACGGCAAAACCTGGATCCACTTCGTGTACAAAATGGACAATCTCTTTCGAAGTATCAGGGTTTCAGACGAAAACTCGTCTGTTACAAAGGCATTTCATTTTTTAAACTTATTTCAACTCCAGATTTTTGTGTGTTCAGTATGCACCATTCGAAGCCACGTCATCAATTTTCAACCCTTTCTGACTTCATTTGCTATTTTTCATGGATTTACTGATTTTTTTGAGCTAAATGACCCTAAAATTGAAAAGCTCTACAAATGAACTCTGAGAAGGTTGAAAGTTGGCATGGTATCATCATTTCACCCACATAGCATGTGCTAAAAAGTTGAGTGGGTTACGGCAAAAACTGGATCCACTTCGTGTACAAAATGGACAATCTCTTTCGAAGTATCAGGGTTTCAGACGAAAACTCGTCTGTTACAAAGGCATTTCATTTTTTTAAACTTATTTCAACTCCTGACTTTTTGTGTGTTCAGTATGCACCATTCGAAGCCACGTCATCAATTTTCAACCCTTTCTGACTTTATTTGCTATTTTTCATGAATTACTGATTTTTTTGAGCTAAATGACCCTAAAATTGAAAAGCTCTACAAATGAACTCTGAAAAGGTTGAAAGTTGGCATGGTAACATCATTTCACCCACATAGCATGTGCTAAAAAGTTGAGAGGGTTACGGCAAAAACTGGATCCACTTCGTGTACAAAATGGACAATCTCTTTCGAAGTATCAGGGTTTCAGACGAAAACTCGTCTGTTACAAAGGCATTTCATTTTTCTAAACTAATTTCAACTCCAGACTTTTTGTGTGTTCAGTATGCACCATTCGAAGGCACGTCATCAATTTTCAACCCTTTCTAACTTTATTTGCTATTTTTCATGCATTTACTGATTTTTTTGAGCTAAATGACCCTAAAATTGAAAAGCTCTACAAATGAACTCTGAAAAGGTTGAAAGTTGGCATGGTATCATCATTTCACCCACATAGCATGTGCTAAAAAGTTACGAGTGTTATGGCAAAAACTGGATCCACTTCGTGTACAAAATGGACAATCTCTTTCGAAGTATCACGGTTTCAGACGAAAACTCGTCTGTTACAAAGGCATTTCCTTTTTTTTAACTTATTTCAACTCCAGACTTTTTGTGTGTTCAGTATGCACCATTCGAAGCCACGTCATCAATTTTCAACCCTTTCTGACTTCATTTGCTATTTTTCATGCATTTACTGATATTTTTGAGCTAAATGACCCTAAAATTGAAAAGCTCTACAAATGAACTCTGAGAAGGTTGAAAGTTGGCATGGTATCATCATATCACCCACATAGCATGTGCTAAAATGTTGAGTGGGTTACGGCAAAAACTGGATCCACTTCATGTACAAAATGGACAATCTCTTTCGAAGTATCAGGGTTTCAGACGAAAACTCGTCTGTTACAAAGGCATTTCATTTTTTTAAACTTATTTCAACTCCAGACTTTTTGTGTGTTCAGTATGCACCATTCGAAGCCACGTCATCAATTTTCAACCCTTTCTGACTTTATTTGCTATTTTTCTTGCATTTACTGATTTTTTTGAGCTAAATGACCCTAAAATTGAAAAGCTCTACAAATGAACTCTGAGAAGGTTGAAAGTTGGCATGGTATCATCATATCACCCACATAGCATGTGCTAAAATGTTGAGTGGGTTACGGCAAAAACTGGATCCACTTCATGTACAAAATGGACAATCTCTTTCGAAGTATCAGGGTTTCAGACGAAAACTCGTCTGTTACAAAGGCATTTCATTTTTTTAAACTTATTTCAACTCCAGACTTTTTGTGTGTTCAGTATGCACCATTCGAAGCCACGTCATCAATTTTCAACCCTTTCTGACTTCATTTGCTATTTTTCATGCATTTACTGATTTTTTTGAGCTAAATGACCCTAAAATTGAAAAGCTCTACAAATGAACTCTGAGAAGGTTGAAAGTTGGCATGGTATCATCATATCACCCACATAGCATGTGCTAAAATGTTGAGTGGGTTACGGCAAAAACTGGATCCACTTCATGTACAAAATGGACAATCTCTTTCGAAGTATCAGGGTTTCAGACGAAAACTCGTCTGTTACAAAGGCATTTCATTTTTTTAAACTTATTTCAACTCCTGACTTTTTGTGTATTCAGTATGCACCATTCGAAGCCACGTCATCAATTTTCAACCCTTTCTGACTTTATTTGCTATTTTTCATGAATTACTGATTTTTTTGAGCTAAATGACCCTAAAATTGAAAAGCTCTACAAATGAACTCTGAAAAGGTTGAAAGTTGGCATGGTAACATCATTTCACCCACATAGCATGTGCTAAAAAGTTGAGAGGGTTACGGCAAAAACTGGATCCACTTCGTGTACAAAATGGACAATCTCTTTCGAAGTATCAGGGTTTCAGACGAAAACTCGTCTGTTACAAAGGCATTTCATTTTTCTAAACTTATTTCAACTCCAGACTTTTTGTGTGTTCAGTATGCACCATTCGAAGCCACGTCATCAATTTTCAACCCTTTCTGACTTTATTTGCTATTTTTCATGCATTTACTGATTTTTTTGAGCTAAATGACCCTAAAATTGAAAAGCTCTACAAATGAACTCTGAAAAGGTTGAAAGTTGGCATGGTATCATCATTTCACCCACATAGCATGTGCTAAAAAGTTGAGAGTGTTATGGCAAAAACTGGATCCACTTCGTGTACAAAATGGACAATCTCTTTCGAAGTATCAGGGTTTCAGACGAAAACTCGTCTGTTACAAAGGCATTTCATTTTTTTAAACTTATTTCAACTCCAGACTTTTTGTGTGTTCAGTATGCACCATTCGAAGCCACGTCATCAATTTTCAACCCTTTCTGACTTCATTTGCTATTTTTCATGCATTTACTTATTTTTTTGAGCTAAATGACCCTAAAATTGAAAAGCACTACAAATGAACTCTGAAAAGGTTGAAAGTTGGCATGGTATCATCATTTCACCCACATAGCATGTGCTAAAAAGTTGAGTGGGTTACGGTAAAAACTGGATCCACTTCGTGTACAAAATGGACAATCTCTTTCGAAGTATCAGGGTTTCAGACGAAAACTCGTCTGTTACAAAGGCATTTCATTTTTTTAAACTTATTTCAACTCCAGACTTTTTGTGTGTTCAGTATGCACCATTCGAAGCCACGTCATCAATTTTCAACCCTTTCTGACTTCATTTGCTATTTTTCATGCATTTACTGATTTTTTTGAGCTAAATGACTCTAAAATTGAAAAGCACTACAAATGAACTCTGAAAAGGTTGAAAGTTGGCATGGTATCATCATTTCACCCACATAGCATGTGCTAACAAGTTGAGAGGGTTACGGCAAAAACTGGATGCACTTCGTGTACAAAATGGACAATCTCTTTCGAAGTATCAGGGGTTTAAGACGAAAACTCGTCTGTTACAAAGGCATTTCATTTTTTTAAACTTATTTCAACTCTAGACTTTTCGTGTGTTCAGTATGCACCATTCGAAGCCACGTCATCAATTTTCAACCCTTTCTGACTTCATTTGCTATTTTTCATGCATTTACTGATTTTTTTGAGCTAACTGACCCTAAAATTGAAAAGCTCTACAAATGAACTCTGAATAGGTTAAAGTTGGCATGGTATCATCATTTCACCCACATGGCATGTGCTTAAAAGTTGAGAGGGTTATGGCAAAAACTGGATCCACTTCGTGTACAAAATAGACAATCTCTTTCGAAGTATCAGGGTTTCAGACGAAAACTCGTCTGTTACAAAGGCATTTCATTTTTTTTAAACTTATTTCAACTCCAGACTTTTTGTGTGTTCAGTATGCAGCATTCGAAGCCACGTCATCAATTTTCAACCCTTTCTGACTTCATTTGCTATTTTTCATGCATTTACTGATTTTTTTGAGCTAAATGACCCTAAAATTGAAAAGCTCTACAAATGAACTCTGAGAAGGTTGAAAGTTGGCATGGTATCATCATTTCACCCACATAGCATGTGCTAAAAAGTTGAGTGGGTTACGGCAAAACCTGGATCCACTTCGTGTACAAAATGGACAATCTCTTTCGAAGTATCAGGGTTTCAGACGAAAACTCGTCTGTTACAAAGGCATTTCATTTTTTAAACTTATTTCAACTCCAGACTTTTTGTGTGTTCAGTATGCACCATTCGAAGCCACGTCATCAATTTTCAACCCTTTCTGACTTCATTTGCTATTTTTCATGGATTTACTGATTTTTTTGAGCTAAATGACCCTAAAATTGAAAAGCTCTACAAATGAACTCTGAGAAGGTTGAAAGTTGGCATGGTATCATCATTTCACCCACATAGCATGTGCTAAAAAGTTGAGTGGGTTACGGCAAAAACTGGATCCACTTCGTGTACAAAATGGACAATCTCTTTCGAAGTATCAGGGTTTCAGACGAAAACTCGTCTGTTACAAAGGCATTTCATTTTTTTAAACTTATTTCAACTCCTGACTTTTTGTGTGTTCAGTATGCACCATTCGAAGCCACGTCATCAATTTTCAACCCTTTCTGACTTTATTTGCTATTTTTCATGAATTACTGATTTTTTTGAGCTAAATGACCCTAAAATTGAAAAGCTCTACAAATGAACTCTGAAAAGGTTGAAAGTTGGCATGGTAACATCATTTCACCCACATAGCATGTGCTAAAAAGTTGAGTGGGTTACGGCAAAAACTGGATCCACTTCGTGTACAAAATGGACAATCTCTTTCGAAGTATCAGGGTTTCAGACGAAAACTCGTCTGTTACAAAGGCATTTCATTTTTTTAAACTTATTTCAACTCCAGACTTTTTGTGTGTTCAGTATGCACCATTCGAAGCCACGTCATCAATTTTCAACCCTTTCTGACTTCATTTGCTATTTTTCATGCATTTACTGATTTTTTTGAGCTAAATGACTCTAAAATTGAAAAGCACTACAAATGAACTCTGAAAAGGTTGAAAGTTGGCATGGTATCATAATTTCACCCACATAGCATGTGCTAACAAGTTGAGAGGGTTACGGCAAAAACTGGATGCACTTCGTGTACAAAATGGACAATCTCTTTCGAAGTATCAGGGGTTTAAGACGAAAACTCGTCTGTTACAAAGGCATTTCATTTTTTTAAACTTATTTCAACTCTAGACTTTTCGTGTGTTCAGTATGCACCATTCGAAGCCACGTCATCAATTTTCAACCCTTTCTGACTTCATTTGCTATTTTTCATGCATTTACTGATTTTTTTGAGCTAACTGACCCTAAAATTGAAAAGCTCTACAAATGAACTCTGAATAGGTTAAAGTTGGCATGGTATCATCATTTCACCCACATGGCATGTGCTTAAAAGTTGAGAGGGTTATGGCAAAAACTGGATCCACTTCGTGTACAAAATAGACAATCTCTTTCGAAGTATCAGGGTTTCAGACGAAAACTCGTCTGTTACAAAGGCATTTCATTTTTTTTAAACTTATTTCAACTCCAGACTTTTTGTGTGTTCAGTATGCAGCATTCGAAGCCACGTCATCAATTTTCAACCCTTTCTGACTTCATTTGCTATTTTTCATGCATTTACTGATTTTTTTGAGCTAAATGACCCTAAAATTGAAAAGCTCTACAAATGAACTCTGAGAAGGTTGAAAGTTGGCATGGTATCATCATTTCACCCACATAGCATGTGCTAAAAAGTTGAGTGGGTTACGGCAAAACCTGGATCCACTTCGTGTACAAAATGGACAATCTCTTTCGAAGTATCAGGGTTTCAGACGAAAACTCGTCTGTTACAAAGGCATTTCATTTTTTAAACTTATTTCAACTCCAGACTTTTTGTGTGTTCAGTATGCACCATTCGAAGCCACGTCATCAATTTTCAACCCTTTCTGACTTCATTTGCTATTTTTCATGGATTTACTGATTTTTTTGAGCTAAATGACCCTAAAATTGAAAAGCTCTACAAATGAACTCTGAGAAGGTTGAAAGTTGGCATGGTATCATCATTTCACCCACATAGCATGTGCTAAAAAGTTGAGTGGGTTACGGCAAAAACTGGATCCACTTCGTGTACAAAATGGACAATCTCTTTCGAAGTATCAGGGTTTCAGACGAAAACTCGTCTGTTACAAAGGCATTTCATTTTTTTAAACTTATTTCAACTCCTGACTTTTTGTGTGTTCAGTATGCACCATTCGAAGCCACGTCATCAATTTTCAACCCTTTCTGACTTTATTTGCTATTTTTCATGAATTACTGATTTTTTTGAGCTAAATGACCCTAAAATTGAAAAGCTCTACAAATGAACTCTGAAAAGGTTGAAAGTTGGCATGGTAACATCATTTCACCCACATAGCATGTGCTAAAAAGTTGAGAGGGTTACGGCAAAAACTGGATCCACTTCGTGTACAAAATGGACAATCTCTTTCGAAGTATCAGGGTTTCAGACGAAAACTCGTCTGTTACAAAGGCATTTCATTTTTCTAAACTAATTTCAACTCCAGACTTTTTGTGTGTTCAGTATGCACCATTCGAAGCCACGTCATCAATTTTCAACCCTTTCTGACTTTATTTGCTATTTTTCAAGCATTTACTGATTTTTTTGAGCTAAATGACCCTAAAATTGAAAAGCTCTACAAATGAACTCTGAAAAGGTTGAAAGTTGGCATGGTATCATCATTTCACCCACATAGCATGTGCTAAAAAGTTAAGAGTGTTATGGCAAAAACTGGATCCACTTCGTGTACAAAATGGACAATCTCTTTCGAAGTATCACGGTTTCAGACGAAAACTCGTCTGTTACAAAGGCATTTCCTTTTTTTTAACTTATTTCAACTCCAGACTTTTTGTGTGTTCAGTATGCACCATTCGAAGCCACGTCATCAATTTTCAACCCTTTCTGACTTCATTTGCTATTTTTCATGCATTTACTGATTTTTTTGAGCTAAATGACCCTAAAATTGAAAAGCTCTACAAATGAACTCTGAGAAGGTTGAAAGTTGGCATGGTATCATCATATCACCCACATAGCATGTGCTAAAATGTTGAGTGGGTTACGGCAAAAACTGGATCCACTTCATGTACAAAATGGACAATCTCTTTCGAAGTATCAGGGTTTCAGACGAAAACTCGTCTGTTACAAAGGCATTTCATTTTTTTAAACTTATTTCAACTCCAGACTTTTTGTGTGTTCAGTATGCACCATTCGAAGCCACGTCATCAATTTTCAACCCTTTCTGACTTGATTTGCTATTTTTCTTGCATTTACTGATTTTTTTGAGCTAAATGACCCTAAAATTGAAAAGCTCTACAAATGAACTCTGAAAAGGTTGAAAGTTGGCATGGTAACATCATTTCACCCACATAGCATGTGCTCAAAAGTTGAGAGGGTTACGGCAAAAACTGGATCCACTTCGTGTACAAAATGGACAATCTCTTTCGAAGTATCAGGGTTTCAGACGAAAACTCGTCTGTTACAAAGGCATTTCATTTTTTTAAACTTATTTCAACTCCAGACTTTTTGTGTGTTTAGTATGCACCATTCGAAGCCACGTCATCAATTTTCAACCCTTTCTGACTTCATTTGCTATTTTTCATGCATTTACTGATTTTTTGAGCTAAATGTCCCTAAAATTGAAAAGCACTACAAATGAACTCTGAAAAGGTTGAAAGTTGGCATGGTATCATCATTTCACCCACATAGCATGTGCTAACAAGTTGAGAGGGTTACGGCAAAAACTGGATGCACTTCGTGTACAAAATGGACAATCTCTTTCGAAGTATCAGGGTTTAAGACGAAAACTCGTCTGTTACAAAGGCATTTCATTTTTTTAAACTTATTTCAACTCCAGACTTTTTGTGTGTTCAGTATGCACCATTCGAAGCCACGTCATCAATTTTCAACCCTTTCTGACTTCATTTGCTATTTTTCATGCATTTACTGATTTTTTGAGCTAAATGACCCTAAAATTGAAAATCTCTACAAATGAACTCTGAATAGGTTGAAAGTTGGCATGGTATCATCATTTCACCCACATAGCATGTGCCAAAATGTTGATGCATTACGGCAAAAACTGGATCCACTTCGTGTACAAAATGGACAATCCCTTTCGAAGTATCAGGGTTTCAGACGAAAACTCGTCTGTTACAAAGGCATTTCATTTTTTTAAACTTATTTCAACTCCAGACTTTTTGTGTGTTCAGTATGCACCATTCGAAGCCATGTCATCAATTTTCAACCCTTTCTGACTTTATTTGCTATTTTTCTTGCATTTACTGATTTTTTTGAGCTAAATGACCCTAAAATTGAAAAGCTCTACAAATGAACTCTGAAAAGGTTGAAAGTTGGCATGGTAACATCATTTCACCCACATAGCATGTGCTCAAAAGTTGAGAGGGTTACGGCAAAAACTGGATCCACTTCGTGTACAAAATGGACAATCTCTTTCGAAGTATCAGGGTTTCAGACGAAAACTCGTCTGTTACAAAGGCATTTCAATTTTTTAAACTTATTTCAACTCCAGACTTTTTGTGTGTTTAGTATGCACCATTCGAAGCCACGTCATCAATTTTCAACCCTTTCTGACTTCATTTGCTATTTTTCATGCTTTTACTGATTTTTTTGATCTAAATGACCCTAAAATTGAAAAGCACTACAAATGAACTCTGAAAAGGTTGAAAGTTGGCATGGTATCATCATTTCACCCACATAGCATGTGCTAACAAGTTGAGAGGGTTACGGCAAAGACTGGATGCACTTCGTGTACAAAATGGACAATCTCTTTCGAAGTATCAGGGTTTAAGACGAAAACTCGTCTGTTACAAAGGCATTTCATTTTTTGAAACTTATTTCAACTCCAGACTTTTTGTGTGTTCAGTATGCACCATTCGAAGCCACGTCATCAATTTTCAACCCTTTCTGACTTCATTTGCTATTTTTCATGGATTTACTGATTTTTTTGAGCTAAATGACCCTAAAATTGAAAAGCTCTACAAATGAACTCTGAGAAGGTTGAAAGTTGGCATGGTATCATCATATCACCCACATAGCATGTGCTAAAATGTTGAGTGGGTTACGGCAAAAACTGGATCCACTTCATGTACAAAATGGACAATCTCTTTCGAAGTATCAGGGTTTCAGACGAAAACTCGTCTGTTACAAAGGCATTTCATTTTTTTAAACTTATTTCAACTCCTGACTTTTTGTGTGTTCAGTATGCACCATTCGAAGCCACGTCATCAATTTTCAACCCTTTCTGACTTTATTTGCTATTTTTCATGAATTACTGATTTTTTTGAGCTAAATGACCCTAAAATTGAAAAGCTCTACAAATGAACTCTGAAAAGGTTGAAAGTTGGCATGGTAACATCATTTCACCCACATAGCATGTGCTAAAAAGTTGAGAGGGTTACGGCAAAAACTGGATCCACTTCGTGTACAAAATGGACAATCTCTTTCGAAGTATCAGGGTTTCAGACGAAAACTCGTCTGTTACAAAGGCATTTCATTTTTCTAAACTTATTTCAACTCCAGACTTTTTGTGTGTTCAGTATGCACCATTCGAAGCCACGTCATCAATTTTCAACCCTTTCCGACTTTATTTGCTATTTTTCATGCATTTACTGATTTTTTTGAGCTAAATGACCCTAAAATTGAAAAGCTCTACAAATGAACTCTGAAAAGGTTGAAAGTTGGCATGGTATCATCATTTCACCCACATAGCATGTGCTAAAAAGTTGAGAGTGTTATGGCAAAAACTGGATCCACTTCGTGTACAAAATGGACAATCTCTTTCGAAGTATCAGGGTTTCAGACGAAAACTCGTCTGTTACAAAGGCATTTCATTTTTTTAAACTTATTTCAACTCCAGACTTTTTGTGTGTTCAGTATGCACCATTCGAAGCCACGTCATCAATTTTCAACCCTTTCTGACTTCATTTGCTATTTTTCATGCATTTACTTATTTTTTTGAGCTAAATGACCCTAAAATTGAAAAGCACTACAAATGAACTCTGAAAAGGTTGAAAGTTGGCATGGTATCATCATTTCACCCACATAGCATGTGCTAAAAAGTTGAGTGGGTTACGGTAAAAACTGGATCCACTTCGTGTACAAAATGGACAATCTCTTTCGAAGTATCAGGGTTTCAGACGAAAACTCGTCTGTTACAAAGGCATTTCATTTTTTTAAACTTATTTCAACTCCAGACTTTTTGTGTGTTCAGTATGCACCATTCGAAGCCACGTCATCAATTTTCAACCCTTTCTGACTTCATTTGCTATTTTTCATGCATTTACTGATTTTTTTGAGCTAAATGACTCTAAAATTGAAAAGCACTACAAATGAACTCTGAAAAGGTTGAAAGTTGGCATGGTATCATCATTTCACCCACATAGCATGTGCTAACAAGTTGAGAGGGTTACGGCAAAAACTGGATGCACTTCGTGTACAAAATGGACAATCTCTTTCGAAGTATCAGGGGTTTAAGACGAAAACTCGTCTGTTACAAAGGCATTTCATTTTTTTAAACTTATTTCAACTCTAGACTTTTCGTGTGTTCAGTATGCACCATTCGAAGCCACGTCATCAATTTTCAACCCTTTCTGACTTCATTTGCTATTTTTCATGCATTTACTGATTTTTTTGAGCTAACTGACCCTAAAATTGAAAAGCTCTACAAATGAACTCTGAATAGGTTAAAGTTGGCATGGTATCATCATTTCACCCACATGGCATGTGCTTAAAAGTTGAGAGGGTTATGGCAAAAACTGGATCCACTTCGTGTACAAAATAGACAATCTCTTTCGAAGTATCAGGGTTTCAGACGAAAACTCGTCTGTTACAAAGGCATTTCATTTTTTTTAAACTTATTTCAACTCCAGACTTTTTGTGTGTTCAGTATGCAGCATTCGAAGCCACGTCATCAATTTTCAACCCTTTCTGACTTCATTTGCTATTTTTCATGCATTTACTGATTTTTTTGAGCTAAATGACCCTAAAATTGAAAAGCTCTACAAATGAACTCGGAGAAGGTTGAAAGTTGGCATGGTATCATCATTTCACCCACATAGCATGTGCTAAAAAGTTGAGTGGGTTACGGCAAAACCTGGATCCACTTCGTGTACAAAATGGACAATCTCTTTCGAAGTATCAGGGTTTCAGACGAAAACTCGTCTGTTACAAAGGCATTTCATTTTTTAAACTTATTTCAACTCCAGATTTTTGTGTGTTCAGTATGCACCATTCGAAGCCACGTCATCAATTTTCAACCCTTTCTGACTTCATTTGCTATTTTTCATGGATTTACTGATTTTTTTGAGCTAAATGACCCTAAAATTGAAAAGCTCTACAAATGAACTCTGAGAAGGTTGAAAGTTGGCATGGTATCATCATTTCACCCACATAACATGTGCTAAAAAGTTGAGTGGGTTACGGCAAAAACTGGATCCACTTCGTGTACAAAATGGACAATCTCTTTCGAAGTATCAGGGTTTCAGACGAAAACTCGTCTGTTACAAAGGCATTTCATTTTTTTAAACTTATTTCAACTCCTGACTTTTTGTGTGTTCAGTATGCACCATTCGAAGCCACGTCATCAATTTTCAACCCTTTCTGACTTTATTTGCTATTTTTCATGAATTACTGATTTTTTTGAGCTAAATGACCCTAAAATTGAAAAGCTCTACAAATGAACTCTGAAAAGGTTGAAAGTTGGCATGGTAACATCATTTCACCCACATAGCATGTGCTAAAAAGTTGAGAGGGTTACGGCAAAAACTGGATCCACTTCGTGTACAAAATGGACAATCTCTTTCGAAGTATCAGGGTTTCAGACGAAAACTCGTCTGTTACAAAGGCATTTCATTTTTCTAAACTAATTTCAACTCCAGACTTTTTGTGTGTTCAGTATGCACCATTCGAAGCCACGTCATCAATTTTCAACCCTTTCTAACTTTATTTGCTATTTTTCATGCATTTACTGATTTTTTTGAGCTAAATGACCCTAAAATTGAAAAGCTCTACAAATGAACTCTGAAAAGGTTGAAAGTTGGCATGGTATCATCATTTCACCCACATAGCATGTGCTAAAAAGTTACGAGTGTTATGGCAAAAACTGGATCCACTTCGTGTACAAAATGGACAATCTCTTTCGAAGTATCACGGTTTCAGACGAAAACTCGTCTGTTACAAAGGCATTTCCTTTTTTTTAACTTATTTCAACTCCAGACTTTTTGTGTGTTCAGTATGCACCATTCGAAGCCACGTCATCAATTTTCAACCCTTTCTGACTTCATTTGCTATTTTTCATGCATTTACTGATTTTTTTGAGCTAAATGACCCTAAAATTGAAAAGCTCTACAAATGAACTCTGAGAAGGTTGAAAGTTGGCATGGTATCATCATATCACCCACATAGCATGTGCTAAAATGTTGAGTGGGTTACGGCAAAAACTGGATCCACTTCATGTACAAAATGGACAATCTCTTTCGAAGTATCAGGGTTTCAGACGAAAACTCGTCTGTTACAAAGGCATTTCATTTTTTTAAACTTATTTCAACTCCAGACTTTTTGTGTGTTCAGTATGCACCATTCGAAGCCACGTCATCAATTTTCAACCCTTTCTGACTTTATTTGCTATTTTTCTTGCATTTACTGATTTTTTTGAGCTAAATGACCCTAAAATTGAAAAGCTCTACAAATGAACTCTGAGAAGGTTGAAAGTTGGCATGGTATCATCATATCACCCACATAGCATGTGCTAAAATGTTGAGTGGGTTACGGCAAAAACTGGATCCACTTCATGTACAAAATGGACAATCTCTTTCGAAGTATCAGGGTTTCAGACGAAAACTCGTCTGTTACAAAGGCATTTCCTTTTTTTTAACTTATTTCAACTCCAGACTTTTTGTGTGTTCAGTATGCACCATTCGAAGCCACGTCATCAATTTTCAACCCTTTCTGACTTCATTTGCTATTTTTCATGCATTTACTGATTTTTTTGAGCTAAATGACCCTAAAATTGAAAAGCTCTACAAATGAACTCTGAGAAGGTTGAAAGTTGGCATGGTATCATCATATCACCCACATAGCATGTGCTAAAATGTTGAGTGGGTTACGGCAAAAACTGGATCCACTTCATGTACAAAATGGACAATCTCTTTCGAAGTATCAGGGTTTCAGACGAAAACTCGTCTGTTACAAAGGCATTTCATTTTTTTAAACTTATTTCAACTCCAGACTTTTTGTGTGTTCAGTATGCACCATTCGAAGCCACGTCATCAATTTTCAACCCTTTCTGACTTTATTTGCTATTTTTCTTGCATTTACTGATTTTTTTGAGCTAAATGACCCTAAAATTGAAAAGCTCTACAAATGAACTCTGAGAAGGTTGAAAGTTGGCATGGTATCATCATATCACCCACATAGCATGTGCTAAAATGTTGAGTGGGTTACGGCAAAAACTGGATCCACTTCATGTACAAAATGGACAATCTCTTTCGAAGTATCAGGGTTTCAGACGAAAACTCGTCTGTTACAAAGGCATTTCATTTTTTTAAACTTATTTCAACTCCAGACTTTTTGTGTGTTCAGTATGCACCATTCGAAGCCACGTCATCAATTTTCAACCCTTTCTGACTTCATTTGCTATTTTTCATGCATTTACTGATTTTTTTGAGCTAAATGACCCTAAAATTGAAAAGCTCTACAAATGAACTCTGAGAAGGTTGAAAGTTGGCATGGTATCATCATATCACCCACATAGCATGTGCTAAAATGTTGAGTGGGTTACGGCAAAAACTGGATCCACTTCATGTACAAAATGGACAATCTCTTTCGAAGTATCAGGGTTTCAGACGAAAACTCGTCTGTTACAAAGGCATTTCATTTTTTTAAACTTATTTCAACTCCTGACTTTTTGTGTGTTCAGTATGCACCATTCGAAGCCACGTCATCAATTTTCAACCCTTTCTGACTTTATTTGCTATTTTTCATGAATTACTGATTTTTTTGAGCTAAATGACCCTAAAATTGAAAAGCTCTACAAATGAACTCTGAAAAGGTTGAAAGTTGGCATGGTAACATCATTTCACCCACATAGCATGTGCTAAAAAGTTGAGAGGGTTACGGCAAAAACTGGATCCACTTCGTGTACAAAATGGACAATCTCTTTCGAAGTATCAGGGTTTCAGACGAAAACTCGTCTGTTACAAAGGCATTTCATTTTTCTAAACTTATTTCAACTCCAGACTTTTTGTGTGTTCAGTATGCACCATTCGAAGCCACGTCATCAATTTTCAACCCTTTCTGACTTTATTTGCTATTTTTCATGCATTTACTGATTTTTTTGAGCTAAATGACCCTAAAATTGAAAAGCTCTACAAATGAACTCTGAAAAGGTTGAAAGTTGGCATGGTATCATCATTTCACCCACATAGCATGTGCTAAAAAGTTGAGAGTGTTATGGCAAAAACTGGATCCACTTCGTGTACAAAATGGACAATCTCTTTCGAAGTATCAGGGTTTCAGACGAAAACTCGTCTGTTACAAAGGCATTTCATTTTTTTAAACTTATTTCAACTCCAGACTTTTTGTGTGTTCAGTATGCACCATTCGAAGCCACGTCATCAATTTTCAACCCTTTCTGACTTCATTTGCTATTTTTCATGCATTTACTTATTTTTTTGAGCTAAATGACCCTAAAATTGAAAAGCACTACAAATGAACTCTGAAAAGGTTGAAAGTTGGCATGGTATCATCATTTCACCCACATAGCATGTGCTAAAAAGTTGAGTGGGTTACGGTAAAAACTGGATCCACTTCGTGTACAAAATGGACAATCTCTTTCGAAGTATCAGGGTTTCAGACGAAAACTCGTCTGTTACAAAGGCATTTCATTTTTTTAAACTTATTTCAACTCCAGACTTTTTGTGTGTTCAGTATGCACCATTCGAAGCCACGTCATCAATTTTCAACCCTTTCTGACTTCATTTGCTATTTTTCATGCATTTACTGATTTTTTTGAGCTAAATGACTCTAAAATTGAAAAGCACTACAAATGAACTCTGAAAAGGTTGAAAGTTGGCATGGTATCATCATTTCACCCACATAGCATGTGCTAACAAGTTGAGAGGGTTACGGCAAAAACTGGATGCACTTCGTGTACAAAATGGACAATCTCTTTCGAAGTATCAGGGGTTTAAGACCAAAACTCGTCTGTTACAAAGGCATTTCATTTTTTTAAACTTATTTCAACTCTAGACTTTTCGTGTGTTCAGTATGCACCATTCGAAGCCACGTCATCAATTTTCAACCCTTTCTGACTTCATTTGCTATTTTTCATGCATTTACTGATTTTTTTGAGCTAACTGACCCTAAAATTGAAAAGCTCTACAAATGAACTCTGAATAGGTTAAAGTTGGCATGGTATCATCATTTCACCCACATGGCATGTGCTTAAAAGTTGAGAGGGTTATGGCAAAAACTGGATCCACTTCGTGTACAAAATAGACAATCTCTTTCGAAGTATCAGGGTTTCAGACGAAAACTCGTCTCTTACAAAGGCATTTCATTTTTTTTAAACTTATTTCAACTCCAGACTTTTTGTGTGTTCAGTATGCAGCATTCGAAGCCACGTCATCAATTTTCAACCCTTTCTGACTTCATTTGCTATTTTTCATGCATTTACTGATTTTTTTGAGCTAAATGACCCTAAAATTGAAAAGCTCTACAAATGAACTCTGAGAAGGTTGAAAGTTGGCATGGTATCATCATTTCACCCACATAGCATGTGCTAAAAAGTTGAGTGGGTTACGGCAAAACCTGGATCCACTTCGTGTACAAAATGGACAATCTCTTTCGAAGTATCAGGGTTTCAGACGAAAACTCGTCTGTTACAAAGGCATTTCATTTTTTAAACTTATTTCAACTCCAGACTTTTTGTGTGTTCAGTATGCACCATTCGAAGCCACGTCATCAATTTTCAACCCTTTCTGACTTCATTTGCTATTTTTCATGGATTTACTGATTTTTTTGAGCTAAATGACCCTAAAATTGAAAAGCTCTACAAATGAACTCTGAGAAGGTTGAAAGTTGGCATGGTATCATCATTTCACCCACATAGCATGTGCTAAAAAGTTGAGTGGGTTACGGCAAAAACTGGATCCACTTCGTGTACAAAATGGACAATCTCTTTCGAAGTATCAGGGTTTCAGACGAAAACTCGTCTGTTACAAAGGCATTTCATTTTTTTAAACTTATTTCAACTCCTGACTTTTTGTGTGTTCAGTATGCACCATTCGAAGCCACGTCATCAATTTTCAACCCTTTCTGACTTTATTTGCTATTTTTCATGAATTACTGATTTTTTTGAGCTAAATGACCCTAAAATTGAAAAGCTCTACAAATGAACTCTGAAAAGGTTGAAAGTTGGCATGGTAACATCATTTCACCCACATAGCATGTGCTAAAAAGTTGAGAGGGTTACGGCAAAAACTGGATCCACTTCGTGTACAAAATGGACAATCTCTTTCGAAGTATCAGGGTTTCAGACGAAAACTCGTCTGTTACAAAGGCATTTCATTTTTTTAAACTTATTTCAACTCCAGACTTTTTGTGTGTTCAGTATGCACCATTCGAAGCCACGTCATCAATTTTCAACCCTTTCTGACTTCATTTGCTATTTTTCATGCATTTACTGATTTTTTTGAGCTAAATGACTCTAAAATTGAAAAGCACTACAAATGAACTCTGAAAAGGTTGAAAGTTGGCATGGTATCATCATTTCACCCACATAGCATGTGCTAACAAGTTGAGAGGGTTACGGCAAAAACTGGATGCACTTCGTGTACAAAATGGACAATCTCTTTCGAAGTATCAGGGGTTTAAGACCAAAACTCGTCTGTTACAAAGGCATTTCATTTTTTTAAACTTATTTCAACTCTAGACTTTTCGTGTGTTCAGTATGCACCATTCGAAGCCACGTCATCAATTTTCAACCCTTTCTGACTTCATTTGCTATTTTTCATGCATTTACTGATTTTTTTGAGCTAACTGACCCTAAAATTGAAAAGCTCTACAAATGAACTCTGAATAGGTTAAAGTTGGCATGGTATCATCATTTCACCCACATGGCATGTGCTTAAAAGTTGAGAGGGTTATGGCAAAAACTGGATCCACTTCGTGTACAAAATAGACAATCTCTTTCGAAGTATCAGGGTTTCAGACGAAAACTCGTCTGTTACAAAGGCATTTCATTTTTTTTAAACTTATTTCAACTCCAGACTTTTTGTGTGTTCAGTATGCAGCATTCGAAGCCACGTCATCAATTTTCAACCCTTTCTGACTTCATTTGCTATTTTTCATGCATTTACTGATTTTTTTGAGCTAAATGACCCTAAAATTGAAAAGCTCTACAAATGAACTCTGAGAAGGTTGAAAGTTGGCATGGTATCATCATTTCACCCACATAGCATGTGCTAAAAAGTTGAGTGGGTTACGGCAAAACCTGGATCCACTTCGTGTACAAAATGGACAATCTCTTTCGAAGTATCAGGGTTTCAGACGAAAACTCGTCTGTTACAAAGGCATTTCATTTTTTAAACTTATTTCAACTCCAGACTTTTTGTGTGTTCAGTATGCACCATTCGAAGCCACGTCATCAATTTTCAACCCTTTCTGACTTCATTTGCTATTTTTCATGGATTTACTGATTTTTTTGAGCTAAATGACCCTAAAATTGAAAAGCTCTACAAATGAACTCTGAGAAGGTTGAAAGTTGGCATGGTATCATCATTTCACCCACATAGCATGTGCTAAAAAGTTGAGTGGGTTACGGCAAAAACTGGATCCACTTCGTGTACAAAATGGACAATCTCTTTCGAAGTATCAGGGTTTCAGACGAAAACTCGTCTGTTACAAAGGCATTTCATTTTTTTAAACTTATTTCAACTCCTGACTTTTTGTGTGTTCAGTATGCACCATTCGAAGCCACGTCATCAATTTTCAACCCTTTCTGACTTTATTTGCTATTTTTCATGAATTACTGATTTTTTTGAGCTAAATGACCCTAAAATTGAAAAGCTCTACAAATGAACTCTGAAAAGGTTGAAAGTTGGCATGGTAACATCATTTCACCCACATAGCATGTGCTAAAAAGTTGAGAGGGTTACGGCAAAAACTGGATCCACTTCGTGTACAAAATGGACAATCTCTTTCGAAGTATCAGGGTTTCAGACGAAAACTCGTCTGTTACAAAGGCATTTCATTTTTCTAAACTAATTTCAACTCCAGACTTTTTGTGTGTTCAGTATGCACCATTCGAAGCCACGTCATCAATTTTCAACCCTTTCTGACTTTATTTGCTATTTTTCATGCATTTACTGATTTTTTTGAGCTAACTGACCCTAAAATTGAAAAGCTCTACAAATGAACTCTGAAAAGGTTGAAAGTTGGCATGGTATCATCATTTCACCCACATGGCATGTGCTTAAAAGTTGAGAGGGTTATGGCAAAAACTGGATCCACTTCGTGTACAAAATAGACAATCTCTTTCGAAGTATCAGGGTTTCAGACGAAAACTCGTCTGTTACAAAGGCATTTCATTTTTTTTAAACTTATTTCAACTCCAGACTTTTTGTGTGTTCAGTATGCAGCATTCGAAGCCACGTCATCAATTTTCAACCCTTTCTGACTTCATTTGCTATTTTTCATGCATTTACTGATTTTTTTGAGCTAAATGACCCTAAAATTGAAAAGCTCTACAAATGAACTCTGAGAAGGTTGAAAGTTGGCATGGTATCATCATTTCACCCACATAGCATGTGCTAAAAAGTTGAGTGGGTTACGGCAAAACCTGGATCCACTTCGTGTACAAAATGGACAATCTCTTTCGAAGTATCAGGGTTTCAGACGAAAACTCGTCTGTTACAAAGGCATTTCATTTTTTAAACTTATTTCAACTCCAGACTTTTTGTGTGTTCAGTATGCACCATTCGAAGCCACGTCATCAATTTTCAACCCTTTCTGACTTCATTTGCTATTTTTCATGGATTTACTGATTTTTTTGAGCTAAATGACCCTAAAATTGAAAAGCTCTACAAATGAACTCTGAGAAGGTTGAAAGTTGGCATGGTATCATCATTTCACCCACATAGCATGTGCTAAAAAGTTGAGTGGGTTACGGCAAAAACTGGATCCACTTCGTGTACAAAATGGACAATCTCTTTCGAAGTATCAGGGTTTCAGACGAAAACTCGTCTGTTACAAAGGCATTTCATTTTTTTAAACTTATTTCAACTCCTGACTTTTTGTGTGTTCAGTATGCACCATTCGAAGCCACGTCATCAATTTTCAACCCTTTCTGACTTTATTTGCTATTTTTCATGAATTACTGATTTTTTTGAGCTAAATGACCCTAAAATTGAAAAGCTCTACAAATGAACTCTGAAAAGGTTGAAAGTTGGCATGGTAACATCATTTCACCCACATAGCATGTGCTAAAAAGTTGAGAGGGTTACGGCAAAAACTGGATCCACTTCGTGTACAAAATGGACAATCTCTTTCGAAGTATCAGGGTTTCAGACGAAAACTCGTCTGTTACAAAGGCATTTCATTTTTCTAAACTAATTTCAACTCCAGACTTTTTGTGTGTTCAGTATGCACCATTCGAAGCCACGTCATCAATTTTCAACCCTTTCTGACTTTATTTGCTATTTTTCATGCATTTACTGATTTTTTTGAGCTAAATGACCCTAAAATTGAAAAGCTCTACAAATGAACTCTGAAAAGGTTGAAAGTTGGCATGGTATCATCATTTCACCCACATAGCATGTGCTAAAAAGTTAAGAGTGTTATGGCAAAAACTGGATCCACTTCGTGTACAAAATGGACAATCTCTTTCGAAGTATCACGGTTTCAGACGAAAACTCGTCTGTTACAAAGGCATTTCCTTTTTTTTAACTTATTTCAACTCCAGACTTTTTGTGTGTTCAGTATGCACCATTCGAAGCCACGTCATCAATTTTCAACCCTTTCTGACTTCATTTGCTATTTTTCATGCATTTACTGATTTTTTTGAGCTAAATGACCCTAAAATTGAAAAGCTCTACAAATGAACTCTGAGAAGGTTGAAAGTTGGCATGGTATCATCATATCACCCACATAGCATGTGCTAAAATGTTGAGTGGGTTACGGCAAAAACTGGATCCACTTCATGTACAAAATGGACAATCTCTTTCGAAGTATCAGGGTTTCAGACGAAAACTCGTCTGTTACAAAGGCATTTCATTTTTTTAAACTTATTTCAACTCCAGACTTTTTGTGTGTTCAGTATGCACCATTCGAAGCCACGTCATCAATTTTCAACCCTTTCTGACTTGATTTGCTATTTTTCTTGCATTTACTGATTTTTTTGAGCTAAATGACCCTAAAATTGAAAAGCTCTACAAATGAACTCTGAAAAGGTTGAAAGTTGGCATGGTAACATCATTTCACCCACATAGCATGTGCTCAAAAGTTGAGAGGGTTACGGCAAAAACTGGATCCACTTCGTGTACAAAATGGACAATCTCTTTCGAAGTATCAGGGTTTCAGACGAAAACTCGTCTGTTACAAAGGCATTTCAATTTTTTAAACTTATTTCAACTCCAGACTTTTTGTGTGTTCAGTATGCACCATTCGAAGCCACGTCATCAATTTTCAACCCTTTCTGACTTCATTTGCTATTTTTCATGCATTTACTGATTTTTTGAGCTAAATGACCCTAAAATTGAAAATCTCTACAAATGAACTCTGAATAGGTTGAAAGTTGGCATGGTATCATCATTTCACCCACATAGCATGTGCCAAAAAGTTGATGCATTACGGCAAAAACTGGATCCACTTCGTGTACAAAATGGACAATCCCTTTCGAAGTATCAGGGTTTCAGACGAAAACTCGTCTGTTACAAAGGCATTTCATTTTTTTAAACTTATTTCAACTCCAGACTTTTTGTGTGTTCAGTATGCACCATTCGAAGCCACGTCATCAATTTTCAACCCTTTCTGACTTTATTTGCTATTTTTCTTGCATTTACTGATTTTTTTGAGCTAAATGACCCTAAAATTGAAAAGCTCTACAAATGAACTCTGAAAAGGTTGAAAGTTGGCATGGTAACATCATTTCACCCACATAGCATGTGCTCAAAAGTTGAGAGGGTTACGGCAAAAACTGGATCCACTTCGTGTACAAAATGGACAATCTCTTTCGAAGTATCAGGGTTTCAGACGAAAACTCGTCTGTTACAAAGGCATTTCAATTTTTTAAACTTATTTCAACTCCAGACTTTTTGTGTGTTTAGTATGCACCATTCGAAGCCACGTCATCAATTTTCAACCCTTTCTGACTTCATTTGCTATTTTTCATGCTTTTACTGATTTTTTTGATCTAAATGACCCTAAAATTGAAAAGCACTACAAATGAACTCTGAAAAGGTTGAAAGTTGGCATGGTATCATCATTTCACCCACATAGCATGTGCTAACAAGTTGAGAGGGTTACGGCAAAGACTGGATGCACTTCGTGTACAAAATGGACAATCTCTTTCGAAGTATCAGGGTTTAAGACGAAAACTCGTCTGTTACAAAGGCATTTCATTTTTTGAAACTTATTTCAACTCCAGACTTTTTGTGTGTTCATTATGCACCATTCGAAGCAACGTCATCAATTTTCAACCCTTTCTGACTTTATTTGCTATTTTTCTTGCATTTACTGATTTTTTTGAGCTAAATGACCCTAAAATTGAAAAGCTCTACAAATGAACTCTGAGAAGGTTGAAAGTTGGCATGGTATCATCATTTCACCCACATAGCATGTGCTAACAAGTTGAGAGGGTTACGGCAAAAACTGGATGCACTTCGTGTACAAAATGGACAATCTCTTTCGAAGTATCAGGGGTTTAAGACGAAAACTCGTCTGTTACAAAGGCATTTCATTTTTTTAAACTTATTTCAACTCTAGACTTTTCGTGTGTTCAGTATGCACTATTCGAAGCCACGTCATCAATTTTCAACCCTTTCTGACTTCATTTGCTATTTTTCATGCATTTACTGATTTTTTTGAGCTAACTGACCCTAAAATTGAAAAGCTCTACAAATGAACTCTGAATAGGTTAAAGTTGGCATGGTATCATCATTTCACCCACATGGCATGTGCTTAAAAGTTGAGAGGGTTATGGCAAAAACTGGATCCACTTCGTGTACAAAATAGACAATCTCTTTCGAAGTATCAGGGTTTCAGACGAAAACTCGTCTGTTACAAAGGCATTTCATTTTTTTTAAACTTATTTCAACTCCAGACTTTTTGTGTGTTCAGTATGCAGCATTCGAAGCCACGTCATCAATTTTCAACCCTTTCTGACTTCATTTGCTATTTTTCATGCTTTTACTGATTTTTTTGAGCTAAATGACCCTAAAATTGAAAAGCTCTACAAATGAACTCTGAAAAGGTTGAAAGTTGGCATGGTATCATCATTTCACCCACATAGCATGTGCTAACAAGTTGAGAGGGTTACGGCAAAAACTGGATGCACTTCGTGTACAAAATGGACAATCTCTTTCGAAGTATCAGGGGTTTAAGACGAAAACTCGTCTGTTACAAAGGCATTTCATTTTTTTAAACTTATTTCAACTCTAGACTTTTCGTGTGTTCAGTATGCACCATTCGAAGCCACGTCATCAATTTTCAACCCTTTCTGACTTCATTTGCTATTTTTCATGCATTTACTGATTTTTTTGAGCTAACTGACCCTAAAATTGAAAAGCTCTACAAATGAACTCTGAATAGGTTAAAGTTGGCATGGTATCATCATTTCACCCACATGGCATGTGCTTAAAAGTTGAGAGGGTTATGGCAAAAACTGGATTCACTTCGTGTACAAAATAGACAATCTCTTTCGAAGTATCAGGGTTTCAGACGAAAACTCGTCTGTTACAAAGGCATTTCATTTTTTTTAAACTTATTTCAACTCCAGACTTTTTGTGTGTTCAGTATGCAGCATTCGAAGCCACGTCATCAATTTTCAACCCTTTCTGACTTCATTTGCTATTTTTCATGCATTTACTGATTTTTTTGAGCTAAATGACCCTAAAATTGAAAAGCTCTACAAATGAACTCTGAGAAGGTTGAAAGTTGGCATGGTATCATCATTTCACCCACATAGCATGTGCTAAAAAGTTGAGTGGGTTACGGCAAAACCTGGATCCACTTCGTGTACAAAATGGACAATCTCTTTCGAAGTATCAGGGTTTCAGACGAAAACTCGTCTGTTACAAAGGCATTTCATTTTTTAAACTTATTTCAACTCCAGACTTTTTGTGTGTTCAGTATGCACCATTCGAAGCCACGTCATCAATTTTCAACCCTTTCTGACTTCATTTGCTATTTTTCATGGATTTACTGATTTTTTTGAGCTAAATGACCCTAAAATTGAAAAGCTCTACAAATGAACTCTGAGAAGGTTGAAAGTTGGCATGGTATCATCATTTCACCCACATAGCATGTGCTAAAAAGTTGAGTGGGTTACGGCAAAAACTGGATCCACTTCGTGTACAAAATGGACAATCTCTTTCGAAGTATCAGGGTTTCAGACGAAAACTCGTCTGTTACAAAGGCATTTCATTTTTTTAAACTTATTTCAACTCCTGACTTTTTGTGTGTTCAGTATGCACCATTCGAAGCCACGTCATCAATTTTCAACCCTTTCTGACTTTATTTGCTATTTTTCATGAATTACTGATTTTTTTGAGCTAAATGACCCTAAAATTGAAAAGCTCTACAAATGAACTCTGAAAAGGTTGAAAGTTGGCATGGTAACATCATTTCACCCACATAGCATGTGCTAAAAAGTTGAGAGGGTTACGGCAAAAACTGGATCCACTTCGTGTACAAAATGGACAATCTCTTTCGAAGTATCAGGGTCTCAGACGAAAACTCGTCTGTTACAAAGGCATTTCATTTTTCTAAACTAATTTCAACTCCAGACTTTTTGTGTGTTCAGTATGCACCATTCGAAGCCACGTCATCAATTTTCAACCCTTTCTGACTTTATTTGCTATTTTTCATGCATTTACTGATTTTTTTGAGCTAAATGACCCTAAAATTGAAAAGCTCTACAAATGAACTCTGAAAAGGTTGAAAGTTGGCATGGTATCATCATTTCACCCACATAGCATGTGCTAAAAAGTTACGAGTGTTATGGCAAAAACTGGATCCACTTCGTGTACAAAATGGACAATCTCTTTCGAAGTATCACGGTTTCAGACGAAAACTCGTCTGTTACAAAGGCATTTCCTTTTTTTTAACTTATTTCAACTCCAGACTTTTTGTGTGTTCAGTATGCACCATTCGAAGCCACGTCATCAATTTTCAACCCTTTCTGACTTCATTTGCTATTTTTCATGCATTTACTGATTTTTTTGAGCTAAATGACCCTAAAATTGAAAAGCTCTACAAATGAACTCTGAGAAGGTTGAAAGTTGGCATGGTATCATCATATCACCCACATAGCATGTGCTAAAATGTTGAGTGGGTTACGGCAAAAACTGGATCCACTTCATGTACAAAATGGACAATCTCTTTCGAAGTATCAGGGTTTCAGACGAAAACTCGTCTGTTACAAAGGCATTTCATTTTTTTAAACTTATTTCAACTCCAGACTTTTTGTGTGTTCAGTATGCACCATTCGAAGCCACGTCATCAATTTTCAACCCTTTCTGACTTTATTTGCTATTTTTCTTGCATTTACTGATTTTTTTGAGCTAAATGACCCTAAAATTGAAAAGCTCTACAAATGAACTCTGAGAAGGTTGAAAGTTGGCATGGTATCATCATATCACCCACATAGCATGTGCTAAAATGTTGAGTGGGTTACGGCAAAAACTGGATCCACTTCATGTACAAAATGGACAATCTCTTTCGAAGTATCAGGGTTTCAGACGAAAACTCGTCTGTTACAAAGGCATTTCATTTTTTTAAACTTATTTCAACTCCAGACTTTTTGTGTGTTCAGTATGCACCATTCGAAGCCACGTCATCAATTTTCAACCCTTTCTGACTTCATTTGCTATTTTTCATGCATTTACTGATTTTTTTGAGCTAAATGACCCTAAAATTGAAAAGCTCTACAAATGAACTCTGAGAAGGTTGAAAGTTGGCATGGTATCATCATATCACCCACATAGCATGTGCTAAAATGTTGAGTGGGTTACGGCAAAAACTGGATCCACTTCATGTACAAAATGGACAATCTCTTTCGAAGTATCAGGGTTTCAGACGAAAACTCGTCTGTTACAAAGGCATTTCATTTTTTTAAACTTATTTCAACTCCTGACTTTTTGTGTGTTCAGTATGCACCATTCGAAGCCACGTCATCAATTTTCAACCCTTTCTGACTTTATTTGCTATTTTTCATGAATTACTGATTTTTTTGAGCTAAATGACCCTAAAATTGAAAAGCTCTACAAATGAACTCTGAAAAGGTTGAAAGTTGGCATGGTAACATCATTTCACCCACATAGCATGTGCTAAAAAGTTGAGAGGGTTACGGCAAAAACTGGATCCACTTCGTGTACAAAATGGACAATCTCTTTCGAAGTATCAGGGTTTCAGACGAAAACTCGTCTGTTACAAAGGCATTTCATTTTTCTAAACTTATTTCAACTCCAGACTTTTTGTGTGTTCAGTATGCACCATTCGAAGCCACGTCATCAATTTTCAACCCTTTCTGACTTTATTTGCTATTTTTCATGCATTTACTGATTTTTTTGAGCTAAATGACCCTAAAATTGAAAAGCTCTACAAATGAACTCTGAAAAGGTTGAAAGTTGGCATGGTATCATCATTTCACCCACATAGCATGTGCTAAAAAGTTGAGAGTGTTATGGCAAAAACTGGATCCACTTCGTGTACAAAATGGACAATCTCTTTCGAAGTATCAGGGTTTCAGACGAAAACTCGTCTATTACAAAGGCATTTCATTTTTTTAAACTTATTTCAACTCCAGACTTTTTGTGTGTTCAGTATGCACCATTCGAAGCCACGTCATCAATTTTCAACCCTTTCTGACTTCATTTGCTATTTTTCATGCATTTACTTATTTTTTTGAGCTAAATGACCCTAAAATTGAAAAGCACTACAAATGAACTCTGAAAAGGTTGAAAGTTGGCATGGTATCATCATTTCACCCACATAGCATGTGCTAAAAAGTTGAGTGGGTTACGGTAAAAACTGGATCCACTTCGTGTACAAAATGGACAATCTCTTTCGAAGTATCTGGGTTTCAGACGAAAACTCGTCTGTTACAAAGGCATTTCATTTTTTTAAACTTATTTCAACTCCAGACTTTTTGTGTGTTCAGTATGCACCATTCGAAGCCCCGTCATCAATTTTCAACCCTTTCTGACTTCATTTGCTATTTTTCATGCATTTACTGATTTTTTTGAGCTAAATGACTCTAAAATTGAAAAGCACTACAAATGAACTCTGAAAAGGTTGAAAGTTGGCATGGTATCATCATTTCACCCACATAGCATGTGCTAACAAGTTGAGAGGGTTACGGCAAAAACTGGATGCACTTCGTGTACAAAATGGACAATCTCTTTCGAAGTATCAGGGGTTTAAGACGAAAACTCGTCTGTTACAAAGGCATTTCATTTTTTTAAACTTATTTCAACTCTAGACTTTTCGTGTGTTCAGTATGCACCATTCGAAGCCACGTCATCAATTTTCAACCCTTTCTGACTTCATTTGCTATTTTTCATGCATTTACTGATTTTTTTGAGCTAACTGACCCTAAAATTGAAAAGCTCTACAAATGAACTCTGAATAGGTTAAAGTTGGCATGGTATCATCATTTCACCCACATGGCATGTGCTTAAAAGTTGAGAGGGTTATGGCAAAAACTGGATCCACTTCGTGTACAAAATAGACAATCTCTTTCGAAGTATCAGGGTTTCAGACGAAAACTCGTCTGTTACAAAGGCATTTCATTTTTTTTAAACTTATTTCAACTCCAGACTTTTTGTGTGTTCAGTATGCAGCATTCGAAGCCACGTCATCAATTTTCAACCCTTTCTGACTTCATTTGCTATTTTTCATGCATTTACTGATTTTTTTGAGCTAAATGACCCTAAAATTGAAAAGCTCTACAAATGAACTCTGAGAAGGTTGAAAGTTGGCATGGTATCATCATTTCACCCACATAGCATGTGCTAAAAAGTTGAGTGGGTTACGGCAAAACCTGGATCCACTTCGTGTACAAAATGGACAATCTCTTTCGAAGTATCAGGGTTTCAGACGAAAACTCGTCTGTTACAAAGGCATTTCATTTTTTAAACTTATTTCAACTCCAGACTTTTTGTGTGTTCAGTATGCACCATTCGAAGCCACGTCATCAATTTTCAACCCTTTCTGACTTCATTTGCTATTTTTCATGGATTTACTGATTTTTTTGAGCTAAATGACCCTAAAATTGAAAAGCTCTACAAATGAACTCTGAGAAGGTTGAAAGTTGGCATGGTATCATCATTTCACCCACATAGCATGTGCTAAAAAGTTGAGTGGGTTACGGCAAAAACTGGATCCACTTCGTGTACAAAATGGACAATCTCTTTCGAAGTATCAGGGTTTCAGACGAAAACTCGTCTGTTACAAAGGCATTTCATTTTTTTAAACTTATTTCAACTCCTGACTTTTTGTGTGTTCAGTATGCACCATTCGAAGCCACGTCATCAATTTTCAACCCTTTCTGACTTTATTTGCTATTTTTCATGAATTACTGATTTTTTTGAGCTAAATGACCCTAAAATTGAAAAGCTCTACAAATGAACTCTGAAAAGGTTGAAAGTTGGCATGGTAACATCATTTCACCCACATAGCATGTGCTAAAAAGTTGAGAGGGTTACGGCAAAAACTGGATCCACTTCGTGTACAAAATGGACAATCTCTTTCGAAGTATCAGGGTTTCAGACGAAAACTCGTCTGTTACAAAGGCATTTCATTTTTCTAAACTAATTTCAACTCCAGACTTTTTGTGTGTTCAGTATGCACCATTCGAAGCCACGTCATCAATTTTCAACCCTTTCTGACTTTATTTGCTATTTTTCATGCATTTACTGATTTTTTTGAGCTAAATGACCCTAAAATTGAAAAGCTCTACAAATGAACTCTGAAAAGGTTGAAAGTTGGCATGGTATCATCATTTCACCCACATAGCATGTGCTAAAAAGTTAAGAGTGTTATGGCAAAAACTGGATCCACTTCGTGTACAAAATGGACAATCTCTTTCGAAGTATCAGGGTTTCAGACGAAAACTCGTCTGTTACAAAGGCATTTCCTTTTTTTTAACTTATTTCAACTCCAGACTTTTTGTGTGTTCAGTATGCACCATTCGAAGCCACGTCATCAATTTTCAACCCTTTCTGACTTCATTTGCTATTTTTCATGCATTTACTGATTTTTTTGAGCTAAATGACCCTAAAATTGAAAAGCTCTACAAATGAACTCTGAGAAGGTTGAAAGTTGGCATGGTATCATCATATCACCCACATAGCATGTGCTAAAATGTTGAGTGGGTTACGGCAAAAACTGGATCCACTTCATGTACAAAATGGACAATCTCTTTCGAAGTATCAGGGTTTCAGACGAAAACTCGTCTGTTACAAAGGCATTTCATTTTTTTAAACTTATTTCAACTCCAGACTTTTTGTGTGTTCAGTATGCACCATTCGAAGCCACGTCATCAATTTTCAACCCTTTCTGACTTTATTTGCTATTTTTCTTGCATTTACTGATTTTTTTGAGCTAAATGACCCTAAAATTGAAAAGCTCTACAAATGAACTCTGAAAAGGTTGAAAGTTGGCATGGTAACATCATTTCACCCACATAGCATGTGCTCAAAAGTTGAGAGGGTTACGGCAAAAACTGGATCCACTTCGTGTACAAAATGGACAATCTCTTTCGAAGTATCAGGGTTTCAGACGAAAACTCGTCTGTTACAAAGGCATTTCATTTTTTTAAACTTATTTCAACTCCAGACTTTTTGTGTGTTTAGTATGCACCATTCGAAGCCACGTCATCAATTTTCAACCCTTTCTGACTTCATTTGCTATTTTTCATGCATTTACTGATTTTTTTGAGCTAAATGTCCCTAAAATTGAAAAGCACTACAAATGAACTCTGAAAAGGTTGAAAGTTGGCATGGTATCATCATTTCACCCACATAGCATGTGCTAACAAGTTGAGAGGGTTACGGCAAAAACTGGATGCACTTCGTGTACAAAATGGACAATCTCTTTCGAAGTATCAGGGTTTAAGACGAAAACTCGTCTGTTACAAAGGCATTTCATTTTTTTAAACTTATTTCAACTCCAGACTTTTTGTGTGTTCAGTATGCACCATTCGAAGCCACGTCATCAATTTTCAACCCTTTCTGACTTCATTTGCTATTTTTCATGCATTTACTGATTTTTTGAGCTAAATGACCCTAAAATTGAAAATCTCTACAAATGAACTCTGAATAGGTTGAAAGTTGGCATGGTATCATCATTTCACCCACATAGCATGTGCCAAAAAGTTGATGCATTACGGCAAAAACTGGATCCACTTCGTGTACAAAATGGACAATCCCTTTCGAAGTATCAGGGTTTCAGACGAAAACTCGTCTGTTACAAAGGCATTTCATTTTTTTAAACTTATTTCAACTCCAGACTTTTTGTGTGTTCAGTATGCACCATTCGAAGCCACGTCATCAATTTTCAACCCTTTCTGACTTTATTTGCTATTTTTCTTGCATTTACTGATTTTTTTGAGCTAAATGACCCTAAAATTGAAAAGCTCTACAAATGAACTCTGAAAAGGTTGAAAGTTGGCATGGTAACATCATTTCACCCACATAGCATGTGCTCAAAAGTTGAGAGGGTTACGGCAAAAACTGGATCCACTTCGTGTACAAAATGGACAATCTCTTTCGAAGTATCAGGGTTTCAGACGAAAACTCGTCTGTTACAAAGGCATTTCAATTTTTTAAACTTATTTCATCTCCAGACTTTTTGTGTGTTTAGTATGCACCATTCGAAGCCACGTCATCAATTTTCAACCCTTTCTGACTTCATTTGCTATTTTTCATGCTTTTACTGATTTTTTTGATCTAAATGACCCTAAAATTGAAAAGCACTACAAATGAACTCTGAAAAGGTTGAAAGTTGGCATGGTATCATCATTTCACCCACATAGCATGTGCTAACAAGTTGAGAGGGTTACGGCAAAGACTGGATGCACTTCGTGTACAAAATGGACAATCTCTTTCGAAGTATCAGGGTTTAAGACGAAAACTCGTCTGTTACAAAGGCATTTCATTTTTTTAAACTTATTTCAACTCCAGACTTTTTGTGTGTTCAGTATGCACCATTCGAAGCCACGTCATCAATTTTCAACCCTTTCTGACTTCATTTGCTATTTTTCATGCATTTACTGATTTTTTTGAGCTAAATGACCCTAAAATTGAAAAGCTCTACAAATGAACTCTGAAAAGGTTGAAAGTTGGCATGGTATCATCATTTCACCCACATAGCATGTGCTAAAAAGTTGAGAGTGTTATGGCAAAAACTGGATCCACTTCGTGTACAAAATGGACAATCTCTTTCGAAGTATCAGGGTTTCAGACGAAAACTCGTCTGTTACAAAGGCATTTCATTTTTTTAAACTTATTTCAACTTCAGACTTTTTGTGTGTTTAGTATGCACCATTAGAAGCCACGTCATCAATTTTCAACCCTTTCTGACTTCATTTGCTATTTTTCATGCATTTACTGATTTTTTTTGAGCTAAATGACCCTAAAATTGAAAAGCACTACAAATGAACTCTGAAAAGGTTGAAAGTTGGCATCGTATCATCATTTCACCCACATAGCATGTGCTAACAAGTTGAGAGGGTTACGGCAAAAACTGGATGCACTTCGTGTACAAAATGGACAATCTCTTTCGAAGTATCAGGGTTTAAGACGAAAACTCGTCTGTTACAAAGGCATTTCAGTTTTTTAAACTTATTTCAACTCCAGACTTTTTGTGTGTTCAGTATGCACCATTCGAAGCCACGTCATCAATTTTCAACCCTTTCTGACTTCATTTGCTATTTTTCATGCATTTACTGATTTTTTTGAGCTAAATGACCCTCAAATTGAAAAGCTCTACAAATGAACTCTGAATAGGTTGAAAGTTGGCATGGTATCATCATTTCACCCACATAGCATGTGCTAAAAAGTTGATGCATTACGGCAAAAACTGGATCCACTTCGTGTACAAAATGGACAATCCCTTTCGAAGTATCAGGGTTTCAGACGAAAACTCGTCTGTTACAAAGGCATTTCATTTTTTTAAACTTATTTCAACTCCAGACTTTTTGTGTGTTCATTATGCACCATTCGAAGCAACGTCATCAATTTTCAACCCTTTCTGACTTTATTTGCTATTTTTCTTGCATTTACTGATTTTTTTGAGCTAAATGACCCTAAAATTGAAAAGCTCTACAAATGAACTCTGAATAGGTTAAAGTTGGCATGGTATCATCATTTCACCCACATAGCATGTGCTAAAAAGTTGATGCGTTACGGCAAAAACTGGATCCACTTCGTGTACAAAATGGACAATCCCTTTCGAAGTATCAGGGTTTCAGACGAAAACTCGTCTGTTACAAAGGCATTTCATTTTTTTAAACTTATTTCAACTCCAGACTTTTTGTGTGTTCAGTATGCACCATTCGAAGCCACGTCATCAATTTTCAACCCTTTCTGACTTCATTTGCTATTTTTCATGCATTTACTGATTTTTTTGAGCTAAATGACCCTAAAATTGAAAAGCTCTACAAATGAACTCTGAGAAGGTTGAAAGTTGGCATGGTAGCATCATTTCACCCACATAGCATGTGCTAACAAGTTGAGAGGGTTACGGCAAAAACTGGATGCACTTCGTGTACAAAATGGACAATCTCTTTCGAAGTATCAGGGTTTCAGACGAAAACTCGTCTGTTACAAAGGCATTTCAGTTTTTTAAACTTATTTCAACTCCAGACTTTTTGTGTGTTCAGTATGCACCATTCGAAGCCACGTCATCAATTTTCAACCCTTTCTGACTTCATTTGCTATTTTTCATGCATTTACTGATTTTTTTGAGCTAAATGACCCTCAAATTGAAAAGCTCTACAAATGAACTCTGAATAGGTTGAAAGTTGGCATGGTATCATCATTTCACCCACATAGCATGTGCTAAAAAGTTGATGCATTACGGCAAAAACTGGATCCACTTCGTGTACAAAATGGACAATCCCTTTCGATGTATCAGGGTTTCAGACGAAAACTCGTCTGTTACAAAGGCATTTCATTTTTTTAAACTTATTTCAACTCCAGACTTTTTGTGTGTTCAGTATGCACCATTCGAAGCCACGTCATCAATTTTCAACCCTTTCTGACTTCATTTGCTATTTTTCATGCATTTACTGATTTTTTGAGCTAAATGACCCTAAAATTGAAAATCTCTACAAATGAACTCTGAATAGGTTGAAAGTTGGCATGGTATCATCATTTCACCCACATAGCATGTGCCAAAAAGTTGATGCATTACGGCAAAAACTGGATCCACTTCGTGTACAAAATGGACAATCCCTTTCGAAGTATCAGGGTTTCAGACGAAAACTCGTCTGTTACAAAGGCATTTCATTTTTTTAAACTTATTTCAACTCCAGACTTTTTGTGTGTTCAGTATGCACCATTCGAAGCCACGTCATCAATTTTCAACCCTTTCTGACTTCATTTGCTATTTTTCATGCATTTACTGATTTTTTGAGCTAAATGACCCTAAAATTGAAAATCTCTACAAATGAACTCTGAATAGGTTGAAAGTTGGCATGGTATCATCATTTCACCCACATAGCATGTGCCAAAAAGTTGATGCATTACGGCAAAAACTGGATCCACTTCGTGTACAAAATGGACAATCCCTTTCGAAGTATCAGGGTTTCAGACGAAAACTCGTCTGTTACAAAGGCATTTCATTTTTTTAAACTTATTTCAACTCCAGACTTTTTGTGTGTTCAGTATGCACCATTCGAAGCCACGTCATCAATTTTCAACCCTTTCTGACTTTATTTGCTATTTTTCTTGCATTTACTGATTTTTTTGAGCTAAATGACCCTAAAATTGAAAAGCTCTACAAATGAACTCTGAAAAGGTTGAAAGTTGGCATGGTAACATCATTTCACCCACATAGCATGTGCTCAAAAGTTGAGAGGGTTACGGCAAAAACTGGATCCACTTCGTGTACAAAATGGACAATCTCTTTCGAAGTATCAGGGTTTCAGACGAAAACTCGTCTGTTACAAAGGCATTTCAATTTTTTAAACTTATTTCATCTCCAGACTTTTTGTGTGTTTAGTATGCACCATTCGAAGCCACGTCATCAATTTTCAACCCTTTCTGACTTCATTTGCTATTTTTCATGCTTTTACTGATTTTTTTGATCTAAATGACCCTAAAATTGAAAAGCACTACAAATGAACTCTGAAAAGGTTGAAAGTTGGCATGGTATCATCATTTCACCCACATAGCATGTGCTAACAAGTTGAGAGGGTTACGGCAAAGACTGGATGCACTTCGTGTACAAAATGGACAATCTCTTTCGAAGTATCAGGGTTTAAGACGAAAACTCGTCTGTTACAAAGGCATTTCATTTTTTTAAACTTATTTCAACTCCAGACTTTTTGTGTGTTCAGTATGCACCATTCGAAGCCACGTCATCAATTTTCAACCCTTTCTGACTTCATTTGCTATTTTTCATGCATTTACTGATTTTTTTGAGCTAAATGACCCTAAAATTGAAAAGCTCTACAAATGAACTCTGAAAAGGTTGAAAGTTGGCATGGTATCATCATTTCACCCACATAGCATGTGCTAAAAAGTTGAGAGTGTTATGGCAAAAACTGGATCCACTTCGTGTACAAAATGGACAATCTCTTTCGAAGTATCAGGGTTTCAGACGAAAACTCGTCTGTTACAAAGGCATTTCATTTTTTTAAACTTATTTCAACTTCAGACTTTTTGTGTGTTTAGTATGCACCATTCGAAGCCACGTCATCAATTTTCAACCCTTTCTGACTTCATTTGCTATTTTTCATGCATTTACTGATTTTTTTGAGCTAAATGACCCTAAAATTGAAAAGCACTACAAATGAACTCTGAAAAGGTTGAAAGTTGGCATCGTATCATCATTTCACCCACATAGCATGTGCTAACAAGTTGAGAGGGTTACGGCAAAAACTGGATGCACTTCGTGTACAAAATGGACAATCTCTTTCGAAGTATCAGGGTTTAAGACGAAAACTCGTCTGTTACAAAGGCATTTCAGTTTTTTAAACTTATTTCAACTCCAGACTTTTTGTGTGTTCAGTATGCACCATTCGAAGCCACGTCATCAATTTTCAACCCTTTCTGACTTCATTTGCTATTTTTCATGCATTTACTGATTTTTTTGAGCTAAATGACCCTCAAATTGAAAAGCTCTACAAATGAACTCTGAATAGGTTGAAAGTTGGCATGGTATCATCATTTCACCCACATAGCATGTGCTAAAAAGTTGATGCATTACGGCAAAAACTGGATCCACTTCGTGTACAAAATGGACAATCCCTTTCGAAGTATCAGGGTTTCAGACGAAAACTCGTCTGTTACAAAGGCATTTCATTTTTTTAAACTTATTTCAACTCCAGACTTTTTGTGTGTTCATTATGCACCATTCGAAGCAACGTCATCAATTTTCAACCCTTTCTGACTTTATTTGCTATTTTTCTTGCATTTACTGATTTTTTTGAGCTAAATGACCCTAAAATTGAAAAGCTCTACAAATGAACTCTGAATAGGTTAAAGTTGGCATGGTATCATCATTTCACCCACATAGCATGTGCTAAAAAGTTGAGTGGGTTACGGCAAAAACTGGATCCACTTCGTGTACAAAATGGACAATCTCTTTCGAAGTATCAGGGTTTCAGACGAAAACTCGTCTGTTACAAAGGCATTTCATTTTTTTAAACTTATTTCAACTCCTGACTTTTTGTGTGTTCAGTATGCACCATTCGAAGCCACGTCATCAATTTTCAACCCTTTCTGACTTCATTTGCTATTTTTCATGCTTTTACTGATTTTTTGAGCTAAATGACCCTAAAATTGAAAATCTCTACAAATGAACTCTGAATAGGTTGAAAGTTGGCATGGTATCATCATTTCACCCACATAGCATGTGCCAAAAAGTTGATGCATTACGGCAAAAACTGGATCCACTTCGTGTACAAAATGGACAATCCCTTTCGAAGTATCAGGGTTTCAGACGAAAACTCGTCTGTTACAAAGGCATTTCATTTTTTTAAACTTATTTCAACTCCAGACTTTTTGTGTGTTCAGTATGCACCATTCGAAGCCACGTCATCAATTTTCAACCCTTTCTGACTTTATTTGCTATTTTTCTTGCATTTACTGATTTTTTTGAGCTAAATGACCCTAAAATTGAAAAGCTCTACAAATGAACTCTGAAAAGGTTGAAAGTTGGCATGGTAACATCATTTCACCCACATAGCATGTGCTCAAAAGTTGAGAGGGTTACGGCAAAAACTGGATCCACTTCGTGTACAAAATGGACAATCTCTTTCGAAGTATCAGGGTTTCAGACGAAAACTCGTCTGTTACAAAGGCATTTCAATTTTTTAAACTTATTTCATCTCCAGACTTTTTGTGTGTTTAGTATGCACCATTCGAAGCCACGTCATCAATTTTCAACCCTTTCTGACTTCATTTGCTATTTTTCATGCTTTTACTGATTTTTTTGATCTAAATGACCCTAAAATTGAAAAGCACTACAAATGAACTCTGAAAAGGTTGAAAGTTGGCATGGTATCATCATTTCACCCACATAGCATGTGCTAACAAGTTGAGAGGGTTACGGCAAAGACTGGATGCACTTCGTGTACAAAATGGACAATCTCTTTCGAAGTATCAGGGTTTAAGACGAAAACTCGTCTGTTACAAAGGCATTTCATTTTTTTAAACTTATTTCAACTCCAGACTTTTTGTGTGTTCAGTATGCACCATTCGAAGCCACGTCATCAATTTTCAACCCTTTCTGACTTCATTTGCTATTTTTCATGCATTTACTGATTTTTTTGAGCTAAATGACCCTAAAATTGAAAAGCTCTACAAATGAACTCTGAAAAGGTTGAAAGTTGGCATGGTATCATCATTTCACCCACATAGCATGTGCTAAAAAGTTGAGAGTGTTATGGCAAAAACTGGATCCACTTCGTGTACAAAATGGACAATCTCTTTCGAAGTATCAGGGTTTCAGACGAAAACTCGTCTGTTACAAAGGCATTTCATTTTTTTAAACTTATTTCAACTTCAGACTTTTTGTGTGTTTAGTATGCACCATTCGAAGCCACGTCATCAATTTTCAACCCTTTCTGACTTCATTTGCTATTTTTCATGCATTTACTGATTTTTTTGAGCTAAATGACCCTAAAATTGAAAAGCACTACAAATGAACTCTGAAAAGGTTGAAAGTTGGCATCGTATCATCATTTCACCCACATAGCATGTGCTAACAAGTTGAGAGGGTTACGGCAAAAACTGGATGCACTTCGTGTACAAAATGGACAATCTCTTTCGAAGTATCAGGGTTTAAGACGAAAACTCGTCTGTTACAAAGGCATTTCAGTTTTTTAAACTTATTTCAACTCCAGACTTTTTGTGTGTTCAGTATGCACCATTCGAAGCCACGTCATCAATTTTCAACCCTTTCTGACTTCATTTGCTATTTTTCATGCATTTACTGATTTTTTTGAGCTAAATGACCCTCAAATTGAAAAGCTCTACAAATGAACTCTGAATAGGTTGAAAGTTGGCATGGTATCATCATTTCACCCACATAGCATGTGCTAAAAAGTTGATGCATTACGGCAAAAACTGGATCCACTTCGTGTACAAAATGGACAATCCCTTTCGAAGTATCAGGGTTTCAGACGAAAACTCGTCTGTTACAAAGGCATTTCATTTTTTTAAACTTATTTCAACTCCAGACTTTTTGTGTGTTCATTATGCACCATTCGAAGCAACGTCATCAATTTTCAACCCTTTCTGACTTTATTTGCTATTTTTCTTGCATTTACTGATTTTTTTGAGCTAAATGACCCTAAAATTGAAAAGCTCTACAAATGAACTCTGAATAGGTTAAAGTTGGCATGGTATCATCATTTCACCCACATAGCATGTGCTAAAAAGTTGAGTGGGTTACGGCAAAAACTGGATCCACTTCGTGTACAAAATGGACAATCTCTTTCGAAGTATCAGGGTTTCAGACGAAAACTCGTCTGTTACAAAGGCATTTCATTTTTTTAAACTTATTTCAACTCCTGACTTTTTGTGTGTTCAGTATGCACCATTCGAAGCCACGTCATCAATTTTCAACCCTTTCTGACTTCATTTGCTATTTTTCATGCTTTTACTGATTTTTTGAGCTAAATGACCCTAAAATTGAAAATCTCTACAAATGAACTCTGAATAGGTTGAAAGTTGGCATGGTATCATCATTTCACCCACATAGCATGTGCCAAAAAGTTGATGCATTACGGCAAAAACTGGATCCACTTCGTGTACAAAATGGACAATCCCTTTCGAAGTATCAGGGTTTCAGACGAAAACTCGTCTGTTACAAAGGCATTTCATTTTTTTAAACTTATTTCAACTCCAGACTTTTTGTGTGTTCAGTATGCACCATTCGAAGCCACGTCATCAATTTTCAACCCTTTCTGACTTTATTTGCTATTTTTCTTGCATTTACTGATTTTTTTGAGCTAAATGACCCTAAAATTGAAAAGCTCTACAAATGAACTCTGAAAAGGTTGAAAGTTGGCATGGTAACATCATTTCACCCACATAGCATGTGCTCAAAAGTTGAGAGGGTTACGGCAAAAACTGGATCCACTTCGTGTACAAAATGGACAATCTCTTTCGAAGTATCAGGGTTTCAGACGAAAACTCGTCTGTTACAAAGGCATTTCAATTTTTTAAACTTATTTCATCTCCAGACTTTTTGTGTGTTTAGTATGCACCATTCGAAGCCACGTCATCAATTTTCAACCCTTTCTGACTTCATTTGCTATTTTTCATGCTTTTACTGATTTTTTTGATCTAAATGACCCTAAAATTGAAAAGCACTACAAATGAACTCTGAAAAGGTTGAAAGTTGGCATGGTATCATCATTTCACCCACATAGCATGTGCTAACAAGTTGAGAGGGTTACGGCAAAGACTGGATGCACTTCGTGTACAAAATGGACAATCTCTTTCGAAGTATCAGGGTTTAAGACGAAAACTCGTCTGTTACAAAGGCATTTCATTTTTTTAAACTTATTTCAACTCCAGACTTTTTGTGTGTTCAGTATGCACCATTCGAAGCCACGTCATCAATTTTCAACCCTTTCTGACTTCATTTGCTATTTTTCATGCATTTACTGATTTTTTTGAGCTAAATGACCCTAAAATTGAAAAGCTCTACAAATGAACTCTGAAAAGGTTGAAAGTTGGCATGGTATCATCATTTCACCCACATAGCATGTGCTAAAAAGTTGAGAGTGTTATGGCAAAAACTGGATCCACTTCGTGTACAAAATGGACAATCTCTTTCGAAGTATCAGGGTTTCAGACGAAAACTCGTCTGTTACAAAGGCATTTCATTTTTTTAAACTTATTTCAACTTCAGACTTTTTGTGTGTTTAGTATGCACCATTCGAAGCCACGTCATCAATTTTCAACCCTTTCTGACTTCATTTGCTATTTTTCATGCATTTACTGATTTTTTTGAGCTAAATGACCCTAAAATTGAAAAGCACTACAAATGAACTCTGAAAAGGTTGAAAGTTGGCATCGTATCATCATTTCACCCACATAGCATGTGCTAACAAGTTGAGAGGGTTACGGCAAAAACTGGATGCACTTCGTGTACAAAATGGACAATCTCTTTCGAAGTATCAGGGTTTAAGACGAAAACTCGTCTGTTACAAAGGCATTTCAGTTTTTTAAACTTATTTCAACTCCAGACTTTTTGTGTGTTCAGTATGCACCATTCGAAGCCACGTCATCAATTTTCAACCCTTTCTGACTTCATTTGCTATTTTTCATGCATTTACTGATTTTTTTGAGCTAAATGACCCTCAAATTGAAAAGCTCTACAAATGAACTCTGAATAGGTTGAAAGTTGGCATGGTATCATCATTTCACCCACATAGCATGTGCTAAAAAGTTGATGCATTACGGCAAAAACTGGATCCACTTCGTGTACAAAATGGACAATCCCTTTCGAAGTATCAGGGTTTCAGACGAAAACTCGTCTGTTACAAAGGCATTTCATTTTTTTAAACTTATTTCAACTCCAGACTTTTTGTGTGTTCATTATGCACCATTCGAAGCAACGTCATCAATTTTCAACCCTTTCTGACTTTATTTGCTATTTTTCTTGCATTTACTGATTTTTTTGAGCTAAATGACCCTAAAATTGAAAAGCTCTACAAATGAACTCTGAATAGGTTAAAGTTGGCATGGTATCATCATTTCACCCACATAGCATGTGCTAAAAAGTTGATGCGTTACGGCAAAAACTGGATCCACTTCGTGTACAAAATGGACAATCCCTTTCGAAGTATCAGGGTTTCAGACGAAAACTCGTCTGTTACAAAGGCATTTCATTTTTTTAAACTTATTTCAACTCCAGACTTTTTGTGTGTTCAGTATGCACCATTCGAAGCCACGTCATCAATTTTCAACCCTTTCTGACTTCATTTGCTATTTTTCATGCATTTACTGATTTTTTTGAGCTAAATGACCCTAAAATTGAAAAGCTCTACAAATGAACTCTGAGAAGGTTGAAAGTTGGCATGGTAGCATCATTTCACCCACATAGCATGTGCTAACAAGTTGAGAGGGTTACGGCAAAAACTGGATGCACTTCGTGTACAAAATGGACAATCTCTTTCGAAGTATCAGGGTTTCAGACGAAAACTCGTCTGTTACAAAGGCATTTCAGTTTTTTAAACTTATTTCAACTCCAGACTTTTTGTGTGTTCAGTATGCACCATTCGAAGCCACGTCATCAATTTTCAACCCTTTCTGACTTCATTTGCTATTTTTCATGCATTTACTGATTTTTTTGAGCTAAATGACCCTCAAATTGAAAAGCTCTACAAATGAACTCTGAATAGGTTGAAAGTTGGCATGGTATCATCATTTCACCCACATAGCATGTGCTAAAAAGTTGATGCATTACGGCAAAAACTGGATCCACTTCGTGTACAAAATGGACAATCCCTTTCGAAGTATCAGGGTTTCAGACGAAAACTCGTCTGTTACAAAGGCATTTCATTTTTTTAAACTTATTTCAACTCCAGACTTTTTGTGTGTTCAGTATGCACCATTCGAAGCCACGTCATCAATTTTCAACCCTTTCTGACTTCATTTGCTATTTTTCATGCATTTACTGATTTTTTTGAGCTAAATGACCCTCAAATTGAAAAGCTCTACAAATGAACTCTGAATAGGTTGAAAGTTGGCATGGTATCATCATTTCACCCACATAGCATGTGCTAAAAAGTTGATGCATTACGGCAAAAACTGGATCCACTTCGTGTACAAAATGGACAATCCCTTTCGAAGTATCAGGGTTTCAGACGAAAACTCGTCTGTTACAAAGGCATTTCATTTTTTGAAACTTATTTCAACTCCAGACTTTTTGTGTGTTCATTATGCACCATTCGAAGCAACGTCATCAATTTTCAACCCTTTCTGACTTTATTTGCTATTTTTCTTGCATTTACTGATTTTTTTGAGCTAAATGACCCTAAAATTGAAAAGCTCTACAAATGAACTCTGAATAGGTTAAAGTTGGCATGGTATCATCATTTCACCCACATAGCATGTGCTAAAAAGTTGATGCGTTACGGCAAAAACTGGATCCACTTCGTGTACAAAATGGACAATCCCTTTCGAAGTATCAGGGTTTCAGACGAAAACTCGTCTGTTACAAAGGCATTTCATTTTTTTAAACTTATTTCAACTCCAGACTTTTTGTGTGTTCAGTATGCACCATTCGAAGCCACGTCATCAATTTTCAACCCTTTCTGACTTCATTTGCTATTTTTCATGCATTTACTGATTTTTTTGAGCTAAATGACCCTAAAATTGAAAAGCTCTACAAATGAACTCTGAGAAGGTTGAAAGTTGGCATGGTAGCATCATTTCACCCACATAGCATGTGCTAAAAAGTTGAATGGGTTACGGCAAAAACTGGATCCACTTCGTGTACAAAATGGACAATCTCTTTCGAAGTATCAGGGTTTCAGACGAAAACTCGTCTGTTACAAAGGCATTTCATTTTTTTTAAACTTATTTCAACTCCAGACTTTTTGTGTGTTCAGTATGCACCATTCGAAGCCACGTCATCAATTTTCAACCCTTTCTGACTTTATTTGCTATTTTTCATGCATTTACTGATTTTTTTGAGCTAAATGACCCTAAAATTGAAAAGCTCTACAAATGAACTCTGAAGAGGTTGAAAGTTGGCATGGTATCATCATTTCACCCACATAGCATGTGCTAAAAAGTTGAGAGGGTTACGGCAAAAACTGGATGCACTTCGTGTACAAAATGGACAATCTCTTTCGAAGTATCAGGGTTTCAGACGAAAACTCGTCTGTTACAAAGGCATTTCATTTTTTTAAACTTATTTCAACTCCAGACTTTTTGTGTGTTCAGTATGCACCATTCGAAGCCACATCATCAATTTTCAACCCTTTCTGACTTCATTTGCTATTTTTCATGCATTTACTGATTTTTTGAGCTAAATGACCCTAAAATTGAAAAGCACTACAAATGAACTCCGAAAAGGATGAAAGTTGGCATGGTATCATCATTTCACCCACATGGCATGTGCTTAAAAGTTGAGAGGGTTATCGCAAAAACTGGATCCACTTCGTGTACAAAATAGACAATCTCTTTCGAAGTATCAGGGTTTCAGACGAAAACTCGTCTGTTACAAAGGCATTTCATTTTTTTTAAACTTATTTCAACTCCAGACTTTTTGTGTGTTCAGTGTGCAGCATTCGAAGCCACGTCATCAATTTTCAACCCTTTCTGACTTCATTTGCTATTTTTCATGCATTTACTGATTTTTTTGAGCTAAATGACCCTAAAGTTGAAAAGCTCTACAAATAAACTCTAAGAAGGTTGAAAGTTGGCATGGTATCATCATTTCACCCACATAGCATGTGCTAAAAAGTTGAGTGGGTTACGGCAAAACCTGGATCCACTTTGTGTACAAAATGGACAATCTCTTTCGAACTATCAGGCTTTCAGACGAAAACTCGTCTGTTACAAAGGCATTTCATTTTTTTAAACTTATTTCAACTCCAGACTTTTTGTGTGTTCAGTATGCACCATTCGAAGCCACGTCATCAATTTTCAACCCTTTCTGACTTCATTTGCTATTTTTCATGGATTTACTGATTTTTTTGAGCTAAATGACCCTAAAATTGAAAAGCTCTACAAATGAACTCTGAGAAGGTTGAAAGTTGGCATGGTATCATCATTTCTCCCACATAGCATGTGCTAGAAAGTTGAGTGGGTTACGGCAAAAACTGGGTCCACTTCGTGTACAAAATGGACAATCTCTTTCGAAGTATCAGGGTTTCAGATGAAAACTCGTCTGTTACAAAGGCATTTCATTTTTTTAAACTTATTCAACTCCAGACTTTTTGTGTGTTCAGTATGCACCATTTGAAGCCACGTCATCAATTTTCAACCCTTTCTGACTTTATTTGCTATTTTTCATGCATTTACTGATTTTTTTGAGCTAAATGACCCTAAAATTGAAAAGCTCTACAAATGAACTCTGAAAAGGTTGAAAGTTGGCATGGTATCATCATTTCACCCACATAGCATGTGCTAAAAAGTTGAGAGTGTTATGGCAAAAACTGGATCCACTTCGTGTACAAAATGGACAATCTCTTTCGAAGTATCAGGGTTTCAGACAAAAACTCGTCTGTTACAAAGGCATTTCATTTTTTCAAATTTATTTCAACTCCAGACTTTTTGTGTGTTCAGTATGCACCATTCGAAGCCACGTCATCAATTTTCAACCCTTTCTGACTTCATTTGCTATTTTTCATGCATTTACTGATTTTTTTGAGCTAAATGACCCTAAAGTTGAAAAGCTCTACAAATGAACTCTGAGAAGGTTGAAAGTTGGCATGGTATCATCATTTCACCCACATAGCATGTGCTAAAAAGTTGAGTGGGTTACGGCAAAACCTGGTTCCACTTTGTGTACAAAATGGACAATCTCTTTCGAAGTATCAGGCTTTCAGACGAAAACTCGTCTGTTACAAAGGCATTTCATTTTTTTAAACTTATTTCAACTCCAGACTTTTTGTGTGTTCAGTATGCACCATTCGAAGCCACGTCATCAATTTTCAACCCTTTCTGACTTCATTTGCTATTTTTCATGCATTTACTGATTTTTTTGAGCTAAATGACCCTAAAGTTGAAAAGCTCTACAAATGAACTCTGAGAAGGTTGAAAGTTGGCATGGTATCATCATTTCACCCACATAGCATGTGCTAAAAAGTTGAGAGGGTTACGGCAAAAACTGGATGCACTTCGTGTACAAAATGGACAATCTCTTTCGAAGTATCAGGGTTACAGACGAAAACTCATCTGTTACAAAGGCATTTCATTTTTCTAAACTTATTTCAACTCCAGACTTTTTATGTGTTCAGTATGCACCATTCGAAGCCACATCATCAATTTTCAACCCTTTCTGACTTCATTTGCTATTTTTCATGCATTTACTGATTTTTTGAGCTAAATGACCCTAAAATTGAAAAGCACTACAAATGAACTCTGAAAAGGATGAAAGTTGGCATGGTATCATCATTTCACCCACATGGCATGTGCTTAAAAGTTGAGAGGGTTATGGCAAAAACTGGATCCACTTCGTGTACAAAATAGACAATCTCTTTCGAAGTATCAGGGTTTCAGACGAAAACTCGTCTGTTACAAAGGCATTTCATTTTTTTAAAACTTATTTCAACTCCAGACTTTTTGTGTGTTCAGTATGCAGCATTCGAAGCCACGTCATCAATTTTCAACCCTTTCTGACTTCATTTGCTATTTTTCATGCATTTACTGATTTTTTTGAGCTAAATGACCCTAAAATTGAAAAGCTCTACAAATTAACTCTGAGAAGGTTGAAAGTTGGCATGGTATCATCATTTCACCCACATAGCATGTGCTAAAAAGTTGAGTGGGTTACGGCAAAACCTGGATCCACTTTGTGTACAAAATGGACAATCTCTTTCGAAGTATCAGGGTTTCAGACGAAAACTCGTCTGTTACAAAGGCATTTCATTTTTTTAAACTTATTTCAACTCTAGACTTTTTGTGTGTTCAGTATGCACCATTCGAAGCCACGTCATCAATTTTCAACCCTTTCTGACTTCATTTGCTATTTTTCATGGATTTACTGATTTTTTTGAGCTAAATGACCCTAAAATTGAAAAGCTCTACAAATGAACTCTGAGAAGGTTGAAAGTTGGCATGGTATCATCATTTCACCCACATAGCATGTGCTAAAAAGTTGAGTGGGTTACGGCAAAAACTGGGTCCACTTCGTGTACAAAATGGACAACCTCTTTCGAAGTATCAGGGTTTCAGACGAAAACTCGTCTGTTACAAAGGCATTTCATTTTTTTAAACTTATTTCAACTCCAGACTTTTTGTGTGTTCAGTATGCACCATTCGAAGCCACGTCATCAATTTTCAACCCTTTCTGACTTTATTTGCTATTTTTCATGCATTTACTGATTTTTTTGAGCTAAATGACCCTAAAATTGAAAAGCTCTACAAATGAACTCTGAAAAGGTTGAAAGTTGGCATGGTATCATCATTTCACCCACATAGCATGTGCTAAAAAGTTGAGAGTGTTATGGCAAAAACTGGATCCACTTCGTGTACAAAATGGACAATCTCTTTCGAAGTATCAGGGTTTCAGACGAAAACTCGTCTGTTAAAAAGGCATTTATTTTTTCAAACTTATTTCAACTCCAGACTTTTTGTGTGTTCAGTATACACCATTCGAAGCCACGTCATCAATTTTCAACCCTTTCTGACTTCATTTGCTATTTTTCATGCATTTACTTATTTTTTTGAGCTAAATGACCCTAAAATTGAAAAGCTCTAAAAATGAACTCTGAAAAGGTTGAAAGTTCGCATGGTATCATCATTTCACCCACATAGCATGTGCTAAAAAGTTGAGAGGGTTAGGGCAAAAACTGGATCCACTTCGTGTACAAAATGGACAATCTCTTTCGAAGTATCAGGGTTTCAGACGAAAACTCGTCTGTTACAAAGGCATTTCATTTTTTTAAACTTATTTCAACTCCAGACTTTTTGTGTGTTCAGTATGCACCATTCGAAGCCACGTCATCAATTTTCAACCCTTTTTGACTTCATTTGCTATTTTTCATGCATTTACTTATTTTTTTGAGCTAAATGACCCTAAAATTGAAAAGCACTACAAATGAACTCTGAAGAGGTTGAAAGTTGGCATGGTATCATCATTTCACCCACATAGCATGTGCTAAAAAGTTGAGAGGGTTACGGCAAAAACTGGATGCACTTCGTGTACAAAATGGACAATCTCTTTCGAAGTATCAGGGTTACAGACGAAAACTCGTCTGTTACAAAGGCATTTCATTTTTCTAAACTTATTTCAACTCCAGACTTTTTGTGTGTTCAGTATGCACCATTCGAAGCCACATCATCAATTTTCAACCCTTTCTGACTTCATTTGCTATTTTTCATGCATTTACTGATTTTTTGAGCTAAATGACCCTAAAATTGAAAAGCACTACAAATGAACTCCGAAAAGGATGAAAGTTGGCATGGTATCATCATTTCACCCACATGGCATGTGCTTAAAAGTTGAGAGGGTTATGGCAAAAAATGGATCCACTTCGTGTACAAAATAGACAATCTCTTTCGAAGTATCAGGGTTTCAGACGAAAACTCGTCTGTTACAAAGGCATTTCATTTTTTTTAAACTTATTTCAACTCCAGACTTTTTGTGTGTTCAGTATGCAGCATTCGAAGCCACGTCATCAATTTTCAACCCTTTCTGACTTCATTTGCTATTTTTCATGCATTTACTGATTTTTTTGAGCTAAATGACCCTAAAATTGAAAAGCTCTACAAATGAACTCTGAGAAGGTTGAAAGTTGGCATGGTATCATCATTTCACCCACATAGCATGTGCTAAAAAGTTGAGTGGGTTACGGCAAAACCTGGATCCACTTTGTGTACAAAATGGACAATCTCTTTCGAAGTATCAGGGTTTCAGACGAAAACTCGTCTGTTACAAAGGCATTTCATTTTTTTAAACTTATTTCAACTCCAGACTTTTTGTGTGTTCAGTATGCACCATTCGAAGCCACGTCATCAATTTTCAACCCTTTCTGACTTCATTTGCTATTTTTCATGGATTTACTGATTTTTATGAGCTAAATGACCCTAAAATTGAAAAGCTCTACAAATGAACTCTGAGAAGGTTGAAAGTTGGCATGGTATCATCATTTCACCCACATAGCATGTGCTAAAAAGTTGAGTGGGTTACGGCAAAAACTGGGTCCACTTCGTGTACAAAATGGACAATCTCTTTCGAAGTATCAGGGTTTCAGACGAAAACTCGTCTGTTACAAAGGCATTTCATTTTTTTAAACTTATTTCAACTCCAGACTTTTTGTGTGTTCAGTATGCACCATTCGAAGCCACGTCATCAATTTTCAACCCTTTCTGACTTTATTTGCTATTTTTCATGCATTTACTGATTTTTTTGAGCTAAATGACCCTAAAATTGAAAAGCTCTACAAATGAACTCTGAAAAGGTTGAAAGTTGGCATGGTATCATCATTTCACCCACATAGCATGTGCTAAAAAGTTGAGAGTGTTATGGCAAAAACTGGATCCACTTCGTGTACAAAATGGACAATCTCTTTCGAAGTATCAGGGTTTCAGACGAAAACTCGTCTGTTAAAAAGGCATTTATTTTTTCAAAGTTATTTCAACTCCAGACTTTTTGTGTGTTCAGTATGCACCATTCGAAGCCACGTCATCAATTTTCAACCCTTTCTGACTTCATTTGCTATTTTTCATGCATTTACTTATTTTTTTGAGCTAAATGACCCTAAAATTGAAAAGCTCTAAAAATGAACTCTGAAAAGGTTGAAAGTTCGCATGGTATCATCATTTCACCCACATAGCATGTGCTAAAAAGTTGAGAGGGTTAGGGCAAAAACTGGATCCACTTCGTGTACAAAATGGACAATCTCTTTCGAAGTATCAGGGTTTCAAACGAAAACTCGTCTGTTACAAAGGCATTTCATTTTTTTAAACTTATTTCAACTCCAGACTTTTTGTGTGTTCAGTATGCACCATTCGAAGCCACGTCATCAATTTTCAACCCTTTCTGACTTTATTTGCTATTTTTCATGCATTTACTGATTTTTTTGAGCTAAATGACCCTAAAATTGAAAAGCACTACAAATGAACTCTGAAGAGGTTGAAAGTTGACATGGTATCATCATTTCACCCACATAGCATGTGCTAAAAAGTTGAGAGGGTTACGGCAAAAACTGGATGCACTTCGTGTACAAAATGGACAATCTCTTTCGAAGTATCAGGGTTACAGACGAAAACTCGTCTGTTACAAAGGCATTTCATTTTTTTAAACTTATTTCAACTCCAGACTTTTTGTGTGTTCAGTATGCACCATTCGAAGCCACATCATCAATTTTCAACCCTTTCTGACTTCATTTGCTATTTTTCATGCATTTACTGATTTTTTGAGCTAAATGACCCTAAAATTGAAAAGCACTACAAATGAACTCTGAAAAGGATGAAACTTGGCATGGTATCATCATTTCACCCACATGGCATGTGCTTAAAAGTTGAGAGGGTTATGGCAAAAACTGGATCCACTTCGTGTACAAAATAGACAATTTCTTTCGAAGTATCAGGGTTTCAGACGAAAACTCGTCTGTTACAAAGGCATTTCATTTTTTTTAAACTTATTTCAACTCCAGACTTTTTGTGTGTTCAGTATGCAGCATTCGAAGCCACGTCATCAATTTTCAACCCTTTCTGACTTCATTTGCTATTTTTCATGCATTTACTGATTTTTTTGAGCTAAATGACCCTAAAATTGAAAAGCTCTACAAATGAACTCTGAGAAGGTTGAAAGTTGGCATGGTATCATCATTTCACCCACATAGCATGTGCTAAAAAGTTGAGTGGGTTACGGCAAAACCTGGATCCACTTCGTGTACAAAATGGACAATCTCTTTCGAAGTATCAGGGTTTCAGACGAAAACTCGTCTGTTACAAAGGCATTACATTTTTTTAAACTTATTTCAACTCCAGACTTTTTGTGTGTTCAGTATGCACCATTCGAAGCCACGTCATCAATTTTCAACCCTTTCTGACTTCATTTGCTATTTTTCATGGATTTACTGATTTTTTTGAGCTAAATGACCCTAAAATTGAAAAGCTCTACAAATGAACTCTGAGAAGGTTGAAAGTTGGCATGGTATCATCATTTCACGCACATAGCATGTGCTAAAAAGTTGAGTGGGTTACGGCAAAAACTGGGTCCACTTCGTGTACAAAATGGACAATCTCTTTCGAAGTATCAGGGTTTCAGACGAAAACTCATCTGTTACAAAGGCATTTCATTTTTTTAAACTTATTTCAACTCCAGACTTTTTGTGTGTTCAGTATGCACCATTCGAAGCCACGTCATCAATTTTCAACCCTTTCTGACTTTATTTGCTATTTTTCATGCATTTACTGATTTTTTTGAGCTAAATGACCCTAAAATTGAAAAGCTCTACAAATGAACTCTGAAAATGTTGAAAATTGGCATGGTATCATCATTTCACCCACATAGCATGTGCTAAAAAGTTGAGAGTGTTATGGCAAAAACTGGATCCACTTCGTGTACAAAATGGACAATCTCTTTCGAAGTATCAGGGTTTCAGACGAAAACTCGTCTGTTACAAAGGCATTTCATTTTTTTAAACTTATTTCAACTCCAGACTTTTTGTGTGTTCAGTATGCAGCATTCGAAGCCACGTCATCAATTTTCAACCCTTTCTGACTTCATTTGCTATTTTTCATGCATTTACTGATTTTTTTGAGCTAAATGACCCTAAAATTGAAAAGCTCTACAAATTAACTCTGAGAAGGTTGAAAGTTGGCATGGTATCATCATTTCACCCACATAGCATGTGCTAAAAAGTTGAGTGGGTTACGGCAAAACCTGGATCCACTTTGTGTACAAAATGGACAATCTCTTTCGAAGTATCAGGGTTTCAGACGAAAACTCGTCTGTTACAAAGGCATTTCATTTTTTTAAAACTTATTTCAACTCCAGACTTTTTGTGTGTTCAGTATGCAGCATTCGAAGCCACGTCATCAATTTTCAACCCTTTCTGACTTCATTTGCTATTTTTCATGCATTTACTGATTTTTTTGAGCTAAATGACCCTAAAATTGAAAAGCTCTACAAATTAACTCTGAGAAGGTTGAAAGTTGGCATGGTATCATCATTTCACCCACATAGCATGTGCTAAAAAGTTGAGTGGGTTACGGCAAAACCTGGATCCACTTTGTGTACAAAATGGACAATCTCTTTCGAAGTATCAGGGTTTCAGACGAAAACTCGTCTGTTACAAAGGCATTTCATTTTTTTAAACTTATTTCAACTCTAGACTTTTTGTGTGTTCAGTATGCACCATTCGAAGCCACGTCATCAATTTTCAACCCTTTCTGACTTCATTTGCTATTTTTCATGGATTTACTGATTTTTTTGAGCTAAATGACCCTAAAATTGAAAAGCTCTACAAATGAACTCTGAGAAGGTTGAAAGTTGGCATGGTATCATCATTTCACCCACATAGCATGTGCTAAAAAGTTGAGTGGGTTACGGCAAAAACTGGGTCCACTTCGTGTACAAAATGGACAACCTCTTTCGAAGTATCAGGGTTTCAGACGAAAACTCGTCTGTTACAAAGGCATTTCATTTTTTTAAACTTATTTCAACTCCAGACTTTTTGTGTGTTCAGTATGCACCATTCGAAGCCACGTCATCAATTTTCAACCCTTTCTGACTTTATTTGCTATTTTTCATGCATTTACTGATTTTTTTGAGCTAAATGACCCTAAAATTGAAAAGCTCTACAAATGAACTCTGAAAAGGTTGAAAGTTGGCATGGTATCATCATTTCACCCACATAGCATGTGCTAAAAAGTTGAGAGTGTTATGGCAAAAACTGGATCCACTTCGTGTACAAAATGGACAATCTCTTTCGAAGTATCAGGGTTTCAGACGAAAACTCGTCTGTTAAAAAGGCATTTATTTTTTCAAACTTATTTCAACTCCAGACTTTTTGTGTGTTCAGTATACACCATTCGAAGCCACGTCATCAATTTTCAACCCTTTCTGACTTCATTTGCTATTTTTCATGCATTTACTTATTTTTTTGAGCTAAATGACCCTAAAATTGAAAAGCTCTAAAAATGAACTCTGAAAAGGTTGAAAGTTCGCATGGTATCATCATTTCACCCACATAGCATGTGCTAAAAAGTTGAGAGGGTTAGGGCAAAAACTGGATCCACTTCGTGTACAAAATGGACAATCTCTTTCGAAGTATCAGGGTTTCAGACGAAAACTCGTCTGTTACAAAGGCATTTCATTTTTTTAAACTTATTTCAACTCCAGACTTTTTGTGTGTTCAGTATGCACCATTCGAAGCCACGTCATCAATTTTCAACCCTTTTTGACTTCATTTGCTATTTTTCATGCATTTACTTATTTTTTTGAGCTAAATGACCCTAAAATTGAAAAGCACTACAAATGAACTCTGAAGAGGTTGAAAGTTGGCATGGTATCATCATTTCACCCACATAGCATGTGCTAAAAAGTTGAGAGGGTTACGGCAAAAACTGGATGCACTTCGTGTACAAAATGGACAATCTCTTTCGAAGTATCAGGGTTACAGACGAAAACTCGTCTGTTACAAAGGCATTTCATTTTTCTAAACTTATTTCAACTCCAGACTTTTTGTGTGTTCAGTATGCACCATTCGAAGCCACATCATCAATTTTCAACCCTTTCTGACTTCATTTGCTATTTTTCATGCATTTACTGATTTTTTGAGCTAAATGACCCTAAAATTGAAAAGCACTACAAATGAACTCCGAAAAGGATGAAAGTTGGCATGGTATCATCATTTCACCCACATGGCATGTGCTTAAAAGTTGAGAGGGTTATGGCAAAAAATGGATCCACTTCGTGTACAAAATAGACAATCTCTTTCGAAGTATCAGGGTTTCAGACGAAAACTCGTCTGTTACAAAGGCATTTCATTTTTTTTAAACTTATTTCAACTCCAGACTTTTTGTGTGTTCAGTATGCAGCATTCGAAGCCACGTCATCAATTTTCAACCCTTTCTGACTTCATTTGCTATTTTTCATGCATTTACTGATTTTTTTGAGCTAAATGACCCTAAAATTGAAAAGCTCTACAAATGAACTCTGAGAAGGTTGAAAGTTGGCATGGTATCATCATTTCACCCACATAGCATGTGCTAAAAAGTTGAGTGGGTTACGGCAAAACCTGGATCCACTTTGTGTACAAAATGGACAATCTCTTTCGAAGTATCAGGGTTTCAGACGAAAACTCGTCTGTTACAAAGGCATTTCATTTTTTTAAACTTATTTCAACTCCAGACTTTTTGTGTGTTCAGTATGCACCATTCGAAGCCACGTCATCAATTTTCAACCCTTTCTGACTTCATTTGCTATTTTTCATGGATTTACTGATTTTTATGAGCTAAATGACCCTAAAATTGAAAAGCTCTACAAATGAACTCTGAGAAGGTTGAAAGTTGGCATGGTATCATCATTTCACCCACATAGCATGTGCTAAAAAGTTGAGTGGGTTACGGCAAAAACTGGGTCCACTTCGTGTACAAAATGGACAATCTCTTTCGAAGTATCAGGGTTTCAGACGAAAACTCGTCTGTTACAAAGGCATTTCATTTTTTTAAACTTATTTCAACTCCAGACTTTTTGTGTGTTCAGTATGCACCATTCGAAGCCACGTCATCAATTTTCAACCCTTTCTGACTTTATTTGCTATTTTTCATGCATTTACTGATTTTTTTGAGCTAAATGACCCTAAAATTGAAAAGCTCTACAAATGAACTCTGAAAAGGTTGAAAGTTGGCATGGTATCATCATTTCACCCACATAGCATGTGCTAAAAAGTTGAGAGTGTTATGGCAAAAACTGGATCCACTTCGTGTACAAAATGGACAATCTCTTTCGAAGTATCAGGGTTTCAGACGAAAACTCGTCTGTTAAAAAGGCATTTATTTTTTCAAAGTTATTTCAACTCCAGACTTTTTGTGTGTTCAGTATGCACCATTCGAAGCCACGTCATCAATTTTCAACCCTTTCTGACTTCATTTGCTATTTTTCATGCATTTACTTATTTTTTTGAGCTAAATGACCCTAAAATTGAAAAGCTCTAAAAATGAACTCTGAAAAGGTTGAAAGTTCGCATGGTATCATCATTTCACCCACATAGCATGTGCTAAAAAGTTGAGAGGGTTAGGGCAAAAACTGGATCCACTTCGTGTACAAAATGGACAATCTCTTTCGAAGTATCAGGGTTTCAAACGAAAACTCGTCTGTTACAAAGGCATTTCATTTTTTTAAACTTATTTCAACTCCAGACTTTTTGTGTGTTCAGTATGCACCATTCGAAGCCACGTCATCAATTTTCAACCCTTTCTGACTTTATTTGCTATTTTTCATGCATTTACTGATTTTTTTGAGCTAAATGACCCTAAAATTGAAAAGCACTACAAATGAACTCTGAAGAGGTTGAAAGTTGACATGGTATCATCATTTCACCCACATAGCATGTGCTAAAAAGTTGAGAGGGTTACGGCAAAAACTGGATGCACTTCGTGTACAAAATGGACAATCTCTTTCGAAGTATCAGGGTTACAGACGAAAACTCGTCTGTTACAAAGGCATTTCATTTTTTTAAACTTATTTCAACTCCAGACTTTTTGTGTGTTCAGTATGCACCATTCGAAGCCACATCATCAATTTTCAACCCTTTCTGACTTCATTTGCTATTTTTCATGCATTTACTGATTTTTTGAGCTAAATGACCCTAAAATTGAAAAGCACTACAAATGAACTCTGAAAAGGATGAAACTTGGCATGGTATCATCATTTCACCCACATGGCATGTGCTTAAAAGTTGAGAGGGTTATGGCAAAAACTGGATCCACTTCGTGTACAAAATAGACAATTTCTTTCGAAGTATCAGGGTTTCAGACGAAAACTCGTCTGTTACAAAGGCATTTCATTTTTTTTAAACTTATTTCAACTCCAGACTTTTTGTGTGTTCAGTATGCAGCATTCGAAGCCACGTCATCAATTTTCAACCCTTTCTGACTTCATTTGCTATTTTTCATGCATTTACTGATTTTTTTGAGCTAAATGACCCTAAAATTGAAAAGCTCTACAAATGAACTCTGAGAAGGTTGAAAGTTGGCATGGTATCATCATTTCACCCACATAGCATGTGCTAAAAAGTTGAGTGGGTTACGGCAAAACCTGGATCCACTTCGTGTACAAAATGGACAATCTCTTTCGAAGTATCAGGGTTTCAGACGAAAACTCGTCTGTTACAAAGGCATTACATTTTTTTAAACTTATTTCAACTCCAGACTTTTTGTGTGTTCAGTATGCACCATTCGAAGCCACGTCATCAATTTTCAACCCTTTCTGACTTCATTTGCTATTTTTCATGGATTTACTGATTTTTTTGAGCTAAATGACCCTAAAATTGAAAAGCTCTACAAATGAACTCTGAGAAGGTTGAAAGTTGGCATGGTATCATCATTTCACGCACATAGCATGTGCTAAAAAGTTGAGTGGGTTACGGCAAAAACTGGGTCCACTTCGTGTACAAAATGGACAATCTCTTTCGAAGTATCAGGGTTTCAGACGAAAACTCATCTGTTACAAAGGCATTTCATTTTTTTAAACTTATTTCAACTCCAGACTTTTTGTGTGTTCAGTATGCACCATTCGAAGCCACGTCATCAATTTTCAACCCTTTCTGACTTTATTTGCTATTTTTCATGCATTTACTGATTTTTTTGAGCTAAATGACCCTAAAATTGAAAAGCTCTACAAATGAACTCTGAAAATGTTGAAAATTGGCATGGTATCATCATTTCACCCACATAGCATGTGCTAAAAAGTTGAGAGTGTTATGGCAAAAACTGGATCCACTTCGTGTACAAAATGGACAATCTCTTTCGAAGTATCAGGGTTTCAGACGAAAACTCGTCTGTTACAAAGGCATTTCATTTTTTTAAACTTATTTCAACTCCAGACTTTTTGTGTGTTCAGTATGCACCATTCGAAGCCACGTCATCAATTTTCAACCCTTTCTGACTTCATTTGCTATTTTTCATGGATTTACTGATTTTTATGAGCTAAATGACCCTAAAATTGAAAAGCTCTACAAATGAACTCTGAGAAGGTTGAAAGTTGGCATGGTATCATCATTTCACCCACATAGCATGTGCTAAAAAGTTGAGTGGGTTACGGCAAAAACTGGGTCCACTTCGTGTACAAAATGGACAATCTCTTTCGAAGTGTCAGGGTTTCAGACGAAAACTCGTCTGTTACAAAGGCATTTCATTTTTTTAAACTTATTTCAACTCCAGACTTTTTGTGTGTTCAGTATGCACCATTCGAAGCCACGTCATCAATTTTCAACCCTTTCTGACTTTATTTGCTATTTTTCATGCATTTACTGATTTTTTTGAGCTAAATGACCCTAAAATTGAAAAGCTCTACAAATGAACTCTGAAAAGGTTGAAAGTTGGCATGGTATCATCATTTCACCCACATAGCATGTGCTAAAAAGTTGAGAGTGTTATGGCAAAAACTGGATCCACTTCGTGTACAAAATGGACAATCTCTTTCGAAGTATCAGGGTTTCAGACGAAAACTCGTCTGTTAAAAAGGCATTTATTTTTTCAAAGTTATTTCAACTCCAGACTTTTTGTGTGTTCAGTATGCACCATTCGAAGCCACGTCATCAATTTTCAACCCTTTCTGACTTCATTTGCTATTTTTCATGCATTTACTTATTTTTTTGAGCTAAATGACCCTAAAATTGAAAAGCTCTAAAAATGAACTCTGAAAAGGTTGAAAGTTCGCATGGTATCATCATTTCACCCACATAGCATGTGCTAAAAAGTTGAGAGGGTTAGGGCAAAAACTGGATCCACTTCGTGTACAAAATGGACAATCTCTTTCGAAGTATCAGGGTTTCAAACGAAAACTCGTCTGTTACAAAGGCATTTCATTTTTTTAAACTTATTTCAACTCCAGACTTTTTGTGTGTTCAGTATGCACCATTCGAAGCCACGTCATCAATTTTCAACCCTTTCTGACTTTATTTGCTATTTTTCATGCATTTACTGATTTTTTTGAGCTAAATGACCCTAAAATTGAAAAGCACTACAAATGAACTCTGAAGAGGTTGAAAGTTGACATGGTATCATCATTTCACCCACATAGCATGTGCTAAAAAGTTGAGAGGGTTACGGCAAAAACTGGATGCACTTCGTGTACAAAATGGACAATCTCTTTCGAAGTATCAGGGTTACAGACGAAAACTCGTCTGTTACAAAGGCATTTCATTTTTTTAAACTTATTTCAACTCCAGACTTTTTGTGTGTTCAGTATGCACCATTCGAAGCCACATCATCAATTTTCAACCCTTTCTGACTTCATTTGCTATTTTTCATGCATTTACTGATTTTTTGAGCTAAATGACCCTAAAATTGAAAAGCACTACAAATGAACTCTGAAAAGGATGAAACTTGGCATGGTATCATCATTTCACCCACATGGCATGTGCTTAAAAGTTGAGAGGGTTATGGCAAAAACTGGATCCACTTCGTGTACAAAATAGACAATTTCTTTCGAAGTATCAGGGTTTCAGACGAAAACTCGTCTGTTACAAAGGCATTTCATTTTTTTTAAACTTATTTCAACTCCAGACTTTTTGTGTGTTCAGTATGCAGCATTCGAAGCCACGTCATCAATTTTCAACCCTTTCTGACTTCATTTGCTATTTTTCATGCATTTACTGATTTTTTTGAGCTAAATGACCCTAAAATTGAAAAGCTCTACAAATGAACTCTGAGAAGGTTGAAAGTTGGCATGGTATCATCATTTCACCCACATAGCATGTGCTAAAAAGTTGAGTGGGTTACGGCAAAACCTGGATCCACTTCGTGTACAAAATGGACAATCTCTTTCGAAGTATCAGGGTTTCAGACGAAAACTCGTCTGTTACAAAGGCATTACATTTTTTTAAACTTATTTCAACTCCAGACTTTTTGTGTGTTCAGTATGCACCATTCGAAGCCACGTCATCAATTTTCAACCCTTTCTGACTTCATTTGCTATTTTTCATGGATTTACTGATTTTTTTGAGCTAAATGACCCTAAAATTGAAAAGCTCTACAAATGAACTCTGAGAAGGTTGAAAGTTGGCATGGTATCATCATTTCACGCACATAGCATGTGCTAAAAAGTTGAGTGGGTTACGGCAAAAACTGGGTCCACTTCGTGTACAAAATGGACAATCTCTTTCGAAGTATCAGGGTTTCAGACGAAAACTCATCTGTTACAAAGGCATTTCATTTTTTTAAACTTATTTCAACTCCAGACTTTTTGTGTGTTCAGTATGCACCATTCGAAGCCACGTCATCAATTTTCAACCCTTTCTGACTTTATTTGCTATTTTTCATGCATTTACTGATTTTTTTGAGCTAAATGACCCTAAAATTGAAAAGCTCTACAAATGAACTCTGAAAATGTTGAAAATTGGCATGGTATCATCATTTCACCCACATAGCATGTGCTAAAAAGTTGAGAGTGTTATGGCAAAAACTGGATCCACTTCGTGTACAAAATGGACAATCTCTTTCGAAGTATCAGGGTTTCAGACGAAAACTCGTCTGTTACAAAGGCATTTCATTTTTTTTAACTTATTTCAACTCCAGACTTTTTGTTTGTTCAGTATGCACCATTCGAAGCTACGTCATCAATTTTCAACCCTTTCTGACTTCATTTGCTATTTTTCATGCATTTACTTATTTTTTTGAGCTAAATGACCCTAAAATTGAAAAGCACTACAAATGAACTCTGAAAAGGTTGAAAGTTGGCATGGTATCATCATTTCACCCACATAGCATGTGCTAAAAAGTTGAGTGGGTTACGGCAAAAACTGGATGCACTTCGTGTACAAAATGGACAATCTCTTTCGAAGTATCAGGGTTACAGACGAAAACTCGTCTGTTACAAAGGCATTTCATTTTTTTAAACTTATTTCAACTCCAGACTTTTTGTGTGTTCAGTATGCACCATTCGAAGCCACATCATCAATTTTCAACCCTTTCTGACTTCATTTGCTATTTTTCATGCATTTACTGATTTTTTGAGCTAAATGACCCTAAAATTGAAAAGCACTACAAATGAACTCTGAAAAGGATGAAAGTTGGCATGGTATCATCATTTCACCCACATGGCATGTGCTTAAAAGTTGAGAGGGTTATGGCAAAAACTGGATCCACTTCGTGTACAAAATAGACAATTTCTTTCGAAGTATCAGGGTTTCAGACGAAAACTCGTCTGTTACAAAGGCATTTCATTTTTTTTAAACTTATTTCAACTCCAGACTTTTTGTGTGTTCAGTATGCAGCATTCGAAGCCACGTCATCAATTTTCAACCCTTTCTGACTTCATTTGCTATTTTTCATGCATTTACTGATTTTTTTGAGCTAAATGACCCTAAAATTGAAAAGCTCTACAAATGAACTCTGAGAAGGTTGAAAGTTGGCATGGTATCATCATTTCACCCACATAGCATGTGCTATAAAGTTGAGTGGGTTACGGCAAAACCTGGATCCACTTTGTGTACAAAATGGACAATCTCTTTCGAAGTATCAGGGTTTCAGACGAAAACTCGTCTGTTACAAAGGCATTACATTTTTTTAAACTTATTTCAACTCCAGACTTTTTGTGTGTTCAGTATGCACCATTCGAAGCCACGTCATCAATTTTCAACCCTTTCTGACTTCATTTGCTATTTTTCATGCATTTACTGATTTTTTTGAGCTAAATGACCCTAAAATTGAAAAGCTCTACAAATGAACTCTGAGAAGGTTGAAAGTTGGCATGGTATCATCATTTCACCCACATAGCATGTGCTAAAAAGTTGAGTGGGTTACGGCAAAAACTGGGTCCACTTCGTGTACAAAATGGACAATCTCTTTCGAAGTATCAGGGTTTCAGACGAAAACTCGTCTGTTACAAAGGCATTTCATTTTTTTAAACTTATTTCAACTCCAGACTTTTTGTGTGTTCAGTATGCACCACTCGAAGCCACGTCATCAATTTTCAACCCTTTCTGACTTTATTTGCTATTTTTCATGCATTTACTGATTTTTTTGAGCTAAATGACCCTAAAATTGAAAAGCTCTACAAATGAACTCTGAAAATGTTGAAAGTTGGCATGGTATCATCATTTCACCCACATAGCATGTGCTAAAAAGTTGAGAGTGTTATGGCAAAAACTGGATCCACTTCGTGTACAAAATGGACAATCTCTTTCGAAGTATCAGGGTTTCAGACGAAAACTCGTCTGTTACAAAGGCATTTCATTTTTTTAAACTTATTTCAACTCCAGACGTTTTGTTTGTTCAGTATGCACCATTCGAAGCCACGTCATCAATTTTCAACCCTTTCTGACTTCATTTGCTATTTTTCATGCATTTACTTATTTTTTTGAGCTAAATGACCCTAAAATTGAAAAGCACTACAAATGAACTCTGAAAAGGTTGAAAGTTGGCATGGTATCATCATTTCACCCACATAGCATGTGCTAAAAAGTTGAGTGGGTTATGGCAAAAACTGGATCCACTTCGTGTACAAAATGGACAATCTCTTTCGAAGTATCAGGGTTTCAGACGAAAACTCGTCTGTTACAAAGGCATTTCATTTTTTTAAACTTATTTCAACTCCAGACTTTTTGTGTGTTCAGTATGCACCATTCGAAGCCACGTCATCAATTTTCAACCCTTTCTGACTTCATTTGCTATTTTTCATGCATTTACTGATTTTTTTGAGCTAAATGACCCTAAAATTGAAAAGCACTACAAATGAACTCTGAAAAGGTTGAAAGTTGGCATGGTATCATCATTTCACCCACATAGCATGTGCTAACAAGTTGAGAGGGTTACGGCAAAAACTGGATCCACTTCGTGTACAAAATGGACAATCTCTTTCGAAGTATCAGGGGTTTAAGACGAAAACTCGTCTGTTACAAAGGCATTTCATGTTTTTAAACTTATTTCAACTCCAGACTTTTTGTGTGTTCAGTATGCACCATTCGAAGCCACGTCATCAATTTTCAACCCTTTCTGACTTCATTTGCTATTTTTCATGCATTTACTGATTTTTTTGAGCTAAATGACCCTAAAATTGAAAAGCTCTACAAATGAACTCTGAATAGGTTAAAGTTGGCTTGGTATCATCATTTCACCCACATAGCATGTGCTAAAAAGTTGAGAGTGTTATGGCAAAAACTGGATCCACTTCGTGTACAAAATGGACAATCTCTTTCGAAGTATCAGGGTTTCAGACGAAAACTCGTCTGTTACAAAGGCATTTCATTTTTTTAACTTATTTCAACTCCAGACTTTTTGTGTGTTCAGTATGCACCATTCGAAGCCACGTCATCAATTTTCAACCCTTTCTGACTTCATTTGCTATTTTTCATGCATTTACTTATTTTTTTGAGCTAAATGACCCTAAAATTGAAAAGCTCTACAAATGAACTCTGAAAAGGTTGAAAGTTCGCATGGTATCATCATTTCACCCACATGGCATGTGCTAAAAAGTTGAGAGGGTTAGGGCAAAAACTGGATCCACTTCGTGTACAAAATGGACAATCTCTTTCGAAGTATCAGGGTTTCAAACGAAAACTCGTCTGTTACAAAGGCATTTCATTTTTTTAAACTTATTTCAACTCCAGACTTTTTGTGTGTTCAGTATGCACCATTCGAAGCCACGTCATCAATTTTCAACCCTTTCTGACTTTATTTGCTATTTTTCATGCATTTACTGATTTTTTTGAGCTAAATGACCCTAAAATTGAAAAGCACTACAAATGAACTCTGAAGAGGTTGAAAGTTGGCATGGTATCATCATTTCACCCACATAGCATGTGCTAAAAAGTTGAGAGGGTTACGGCAAAAACTGGATGCACTTCGTGTACAAAATGGACAATCTCTTTCGAAGTATCAGGGTTACAGACGAAAACTCGTCTGTTACAAAGGCATTTCATTTTTTTAAACTTATTTCAACTCCAGACTTTTTGTGTGTTCAGTATGCACCATTCGAAGCCACATCATCAATTTTCAACCCTTTCTGACTTCATTTGCTATTTTTCATGCATTTACTGATTTTTTTGAGCTAAATGACCCTAAAATTGAAAAGCACTACAAATGAACTCTGAAAAGGATGAAAGTTGGCATGGTATCATCATTTCACCCACATGGCATGTGCTTAAAAGTTGAGAGGGTTATGGCAAAAACTGGATCCACTTCGTGTACAAAATGGACAATCTCTTTCGAAGTATCAGGGTTACAGACGAAAACTCGTCTGTTACAAAGGCATTTCATTTTTTTAAAGTTATTTCAACTCCAGACTTTTTGTGTGTTCAGTATGCACCATTCGAAGCCACGTCATCAATTTTCAACCCTTTCTGACTTCATTTGCTATTTTTCATGGATTTACTGATTTTTTTGAGCTAAATGACCCTAAAATTAAAAAGCTCTACAAATGAACTCTGAGAAGGTTGAAAGTTGGCATGGTATCATCATTTCACCCACATAGCATGTGCTAAAAAGTTGAGTGGGTTACGGCAAAAACTGGGTCCACTTCGTGTACAAAATGGACAATCTCTTTCGAAGTATCAGGGTTTCAGACGAAAACTCGTCTGTTACAAAGGCATTTCATTTTTCTAAACTTATTTCAACTCCAGACTTTTGTGTGTTCAGTATGCACCATTCGAAGCCACGTCATCAATTTTCAACCCTTTCTGACTTCATTTGCTATTTTTCATGCATTTACTTATTTTTTTGAGCTAAATGACCCTAAAATTGAAAAGCACTACAAATGAACTCTGAAAAGGTTGAAAGTTGGTATGGTATCATCATTTCACCCACATAGCATGTGCTAAAAAGTTGAGTGTGTTACGGCAAAAACTGGATCCACTTCGTGTACAAAATGGACAATCTCTTTCGAAGTATTAGGGTTTCAGACGAAAACTCGTCTGTTACAAAGGCATTTCATTTTTTTAAACTTATTTCAACTCCAGACTTTTTGTGTGTTCAGTATGCACCATTCGAAGCCACGTCATCAATTTTCAACCCTTTCTGACTTCATTTGCTATTTTTCATGCATTTACTGATTTTTTTTGAGCTAAATGACCCTAAAATTGAAAAGCACTACAAATGAACTCTGAAAAGGTTGAAAGTTGGAATGGTATCATCATTTCACCCACATAGCATGTGCTAACAAGTTGAGAGGGTTACGGCAAAAACTGGATGCACTTCGTGTACAAAATGGACAATCTCTTTCGAAGTATCAGGGTTTAAGACGAAAACTCGTCTGTTACAAAGGCATTTCATTTTTTTAAACTTATTTCAACTCCAGACTTTTTGTGTGTTCAGTATGCACCATTCGAAGCCACGTCATCAATTTTCAACCCTTTCTGACTTCATTTGCTATTTTTCATGCATTTACTGATTTTTTTGAGCTAAATGACCCTAAAATTGAAAAGCTCTACAAATGAACTCTGAGAAGGTTGAAAGTTGGCATGGTATCATCATTTCACCCACATAGCATGTGCTAAAAAGTTGAGTGGGTTACGGCAAAAACTGGATCCACTTCGTGTACAAAATGGACAATCTCTTTCGAAGTATCAGGGTTTCAGACGAAAACTCGTGTGTTACAAAGGCATTTCATTTTTTTAAACTTATTTCAACTCCAGACTTTTTGTGTGTTCAGTATGCACCATTCGAAGCCACGTCATCAATTTTCAACCCTTTCTGACTTTATTTGCTATTTTTCATGCATTTACTGATTTTTTTGAGCTAAATGACCCTAAAATTGAAAAGCACTACAAATGAACTCTGAAAAGGTTGAAAGTTGGCATGGTATCATCATTTCACCCACATAGCATGTGCTAACAAGTTGAGAGGGTTACGGCAAAAACTGGATGCACTTCGTGTACAAAATGGACAATCTCTTTCGAAGTATCAGGGTTTAAGACGAAAACTCGTGTGTTACAAAGGCATTTCATTTTTTTAAACTTATTTCAACTCCAGACTTTTTGTGTGTTCAGTATGCACCATTCGAAGCCATGTCATCAATTTTCATCCCTTTCTGACTTCATTTGCTATTTTTCATGCATTTACTGATTTTTTTGAGCTAAATGACCCTAAAATTGAAAAGCTCTACAAATGAACTCTGAATAGGTTGAAAGTTGGCATGGTATCATCATTTCACCCACATAGCATGTGCTAAAAAGTTGATGCGTTACGGCAAAAACTGGATCCACTTCGTGTACAAAATGGACAATCCCTTTCGAAGTATCAGGGTTTCAGACGAAAACTCGTCTGTTACAAAGGTATTTCATTTTTTTAAACTTATTTCAACTCCAGACTTTTTGTGTGTTCAGTATGCACCATTCGAAGCCACGTCATCAATTTTCAACCCTTTCTGACTTCATTTGCTATTTTTCATGCATTTACTGATTTTTTTGAACTAAATGACCCTAAAATTGAAAAGCTCTACAAATGAATTCTGAAAAGGTTGAAAGTTGGCATGGTATCATCATTTCATCCACATAGCATGTGCTAAAAAGTTGAGAGTGTTATGGCAAAAACTGGATCCACTTCGTGTACAAAATGGACAATCTCTTTCGAAGTATCAGGGTTTCAGACGAAAACTCGTCTGTTACAAAGGCATTTCATTTTTTAAAACTTATTTCAACTCTAGACTTTTTGTGTGTTCAGTATGCACCATTCGAAGCCACGTCATCAATTTTCAACCCTTTCTGACTTCATTTGCTATTTTTCATGCATTTACTTATTTTTTTGAGCTAAATGACCCTAAAATTGAAAAGCACTACAAATGAACTCTGAAAAGGTTGAAAGTTGGCATGGTATCATCATTTCACCCACATAGCATGTGCTAAAAAGTTGAGAGGGTTACGGCAAAAACTGGATCCACTTCGTGTACAAAATGGACAATCTCTTTCGAAGTATCAGGGTTTCAGACGAAAACTCGTCTGTTACAAAGGCATTTCATTTTTTTAAACTTATTTCAACTCCAGACTTTTTGTGTGTTCAGTATGCACCATTCGAAGCCACGTCATCAATTTTCAACCCTTTCTGACTTCATTTGCTATTTTTCATGCATTTACTGATTTTTTTGAGCTAAATGACCCTAAAATTGAAAAGCACTACAAATGAACTCTGAAAAGGTTGAAAGTTGGAATGGTATCATCATTTCACCCACATAGCATGTGCTAACAAGTTGAGAGGGTTACGGCAAAAACTGGATGCACTTCGTGTACAAAATGGACAATCTCTTTCGAAGTATCAGGGTTTAAGACGAAAACTCGTCTGTTACAAAGGCATTTCATTTTTTTAAACTTATTTCAACTCCAGACTTTTTGTGTGTTCAGTATGCACCATTCGAAGCCACGTCATCAATTTTCAACCCTTTCTGACTTCATTTGCTATTTTTCATGCATTTACTGATTTTTTTGAGCTAAATGACCCTAAAATTGAAAAGCTCTACAAATGAAGTCTGAATAGGTTGAAAGTTGGCATGGTATCATCATTTCACCCGCATAACATGTGCTAAAAATTTGATGCGTTACGGCAAAAACTGGATCCACTTCGTGTACAAAATGGACAATCCCTTTCGAAGTATCAGGGTTTCAGACGAAAACTCGTCTGTTACAAAGGCATTTCATTTTTTTAAACTTATTTCAACTCCAGACTTTTTGTGTGTTCAGTATGCACCATTCGAAGCCACGTCATCAATTTTCAACCCTTTCTGACTTCATTTGCTATTTTTCATGCATTTACTGATTTTTTTGAGCTAAATGACCCTAAAATTGAAAAGCACTACAAATGAACTCTGAAAAGGTTGAAAGTTGGAATGGTATCATCATTTCACCCACATAGCATGTGCTAACAAGTTGAGAGGGTTACGGCAAAAACTGGATGCACTTCGTGTACAAAATGGACACTCTCTTTCGAAGTATCAGGGTTTAAGACGAAAACTCGTCTGTTACAAAGGCATTTCATTTTTTTAAACTTATTTCAACTCCAGACTTTTTGTGTGTTCAGTATGCACCATTCGAAGCCACGTCATCAATTTTCAACCCTTTCTGACTTCATTTGCTATTTTTCATGCATTTACTGATTTTTTTTGAGCTAAATGACCCTAAAATTGAAAAGCACTACAAATGAACTCTGAAAAGGTTGAAAGTTGGAATGGTATCATCATTTCACCCACATAGCATGTGCTAACAAGTTGAGAGGGTTACGGCAAAAACTGGATGCACTTCGTGTACAAAATGGACAATCTCTTTCGAAGTATCAGGGTTTAAGACGAAAACTCGTCTGTTACAAAGGCATTTCATTTTTTTAAACTTATTTCAACTCCAGACTTTTTGTGTGTTCAGTATGCACCATTCGAAGCCACGTCATCAATTTTCAACCCTTTCTGACTTCATTTGCTATTTTTCATGCATTTACTGATTTTTTTGAGCTAAATGACCCTAAAATTGAAAAGCTCTACAAATGAAGTCTGAATAGGTTGAAAGTTGGCATGGTATCATCATTTCACCCGCATAGCATGTGCTAAAAAGTTGATGCGTTACGGCAAAAACTGGATCCACTTCGTGTACAAAATGGACAATCCCTTTCGAAGTATCAGGGTTTCAGACGAAAACTCGTCTGTTACAAAGGCATTTCATTTTTTTAAACTTATTTCAACTCCAGACTTTTTGTGTGTTCAGTATGCACCATTCGAAGCCACGTCATCAATTTTCAACCCTTTCTGACTTTATTTGCTATTTTTCATGCATTTACTGATTTTTTTGAGCTAAATGACCCTAAAATTGAAAAGCACTACAAATGAACTCTGAAAAGGTTGAAAGTTGGCATGGTATCATCATTTCACCCACATAGCATGTGCTAACAAGTTGAGAGGGTTACGGCAAAATCTGGATGCACTTCGTGTACAAAATGGACAATCTCTTTCGAAGTATCAGGGTTTAAGACGAAAACTCGTGTGTTACAAAGGCATTTCATTTTTTTAAACTTATTTCAACTCCAGACTTTTTGTGTGTTCAGTATGCACCATTCGAAGCCATGTCATCAATTTTCATCCCTTTCTGACTTCATTTGCTATTTTTCATGCATTTACTGATTTTTTTGAGCTAAATGACCCTAAAATTGAAAAGCTCTACAAATGAACTCTGAATAGGTTGAAAGTTGGCATGGTATCATCATTTCACCCACATAGCATGTGCTAAAAAGTTGATGCGTTACGGCAAAAACTGGATCCACTTCGTGTACAAAATGGACAATCCCTTTCGAAGTATCAGGGTTTCAGACGAAAACTCGTCTGTTACAAAGGTATTTCATTTTTTTAAACTTATTTCAACTCCAGACTTTTTGTGTGTTCAGTATGCACCATTCGAAGCCACGTCATCAATTTTCAACCCTTTCTGACTTCATTTGCTATTTTTCATGCATTTACTGATTTTTTTGAACTAAATGACCCTAAAATTGAAAAGCTCTACAAATGAATTCTGAAAAGGTTGAAAGTTGGCATGGTATCATCATTTCACCCACATAGCATGTGCTAAAAAGTTGAGAGTGTTATGGCAAAAACTGGATCCACTTCGTGTACAAAATGGACAATCTCTTTCGAAGTATCAGGGTTTCAGACGAAAACTCGTCTGTTACAAAGGCATTTCATTTTTTAAAACTTATTTCAACTCTAGACTTTTTGTGTGTTCAGTATGCACCATTCGAAGCCACGTCATCAATTTTCAACCCTTTCTGACTTCATTTGCTATTTTTCATGCATTTACTTATTTTTTTGAGCTAAATGACCCTAAAATTGAAAAGCACTACAAATGAACTCTGAAAAGGTTGAAAGTTGGCATGGTATCATCATTTCACCCACATAGCATGTGCTAAAAAGTTGAGTGGGTTACGGCAAAAACTGGATCCACTTCGTGTACAAAATGGACAATCCCTTTCGAAGTATCAGGGTTTCAGACGAAAACTCGTCTGTTACAAAGGCATTTCATTTTTTTAAACTTATTTCAACTCCAGACTTTTTGTGTGTTCAGTATGCACCATTCGAAGCCACGTCATCAATTTTCAACCCTTTCTGACTTCATTTGCTATTTTTCATGCATTTACTGATTTTTTTGAGCTAAATGACCCTAAAATTGAAAAGCACTACAAATGAACTCTGAAAAGGTTGAAAGTTGGAATGGTATCATCATTTCACCCACATAGCATGTGCTAACAAGTTGAGAGGGTTACGGCAAAAACTGGATGCACTTCGTGTACAAAATGGACAATCTCTTTCGAAGTATCAGGGTTTAAGACAAAAACTCGTCTGTTACAAAGGCATTTCATTTTTTTAAACTTATTTCAACTCCAGACTTTTTGTGTGTTCAGTATGCACCATTCGAAGCCACGTCATCAATTTTCAACCCTTTCTGACTTCATTTGCTATTTTTCATGCATTTACTGATTTTTTTGAACTAAATGACCCTAAAATTGAAAAGCTCTACAAATGAATTCTGAAAAGGTTGAAAGTTGGCATGGTATCATCATTTCACCCACATAGCATGTGCTAAAAAGTTGAGAGTGTTATGGCAAAAACTGGATCCACTTCGTGTACAAAATGGACAATCTCTTTCGAAGTATCAGGGTTTCAGACGAAAACTCGTCTGTTACAAAGGCATTTCATTTTTTAAAACTTATTTCAACTCTAGACTTTTTGTGTGTTCAGTATGCACCATTCGAAGCCACGTCATCAATTTTCAACCCTTTCTGACTTCATTTGCTATTTTTCATGCATTTACTTATTTTTTTGAGCTAAATGACCCTAAAATTGAAAAGCACTACAAATGAACTCTGAAAAGGTTGAAAGTTGGCATGGTATCATCATTTCACCCACATAGCATGTGCTAAAAAGTTGAGTGGGTTACGGCAAAAACTGGATCCACTTCGTGTACAAAATGGACAATCCCTTTCGAAGTATCAGGGTTTCAGACGAAAACTCGTCTGTTACAAAGGCATTTCATTTTTTTAAACTTATTTCAACTCCAGACTTTTTGTGTGTTCAGTATGCACCATTCGAAGCCACGTCATCAATTTTCAACCCTTTCTGACTTCATTTGCTATTTTTCATGCATTTACTGATTTTTTTGAGCTAAATGACCCTAAAATTGAAAAGCACTACAAATGAACTCTGAAAAGGTTGAAAGTTGGAATGGTATCATCATTTCACCCACATAGCATGTGCTAACAAGTTGAGAGGGTTACGGCAAAAACTGGATGCACTTCGTGTACAAAATGGACAATCTCTTTCGAAGTATCAGGGTTTAAGACAAAAACTCGTCTGTTACAAAGGCATTTCATTTTTTTAAACTTATTTCAACTCCAGACTTTTTGTGTGTTCAGTATGCACCATTCGAAGCCACGTCATCAATTTTCAACCCTTTCTGACTTCATTTGCTATTTTTCATGCATTTACTGATTTTTTGAGCTAAATGACCCTAAAATTGAAAAGCTCTACAAATGAAGTCTGAATAGGTTGAAAGTTGGCATGGTATCATCATTTCACCCGCATAGCATGTGCTAAAAAGTTGATGCGTTACGGCAAAAACTGGATCCACTTCGTGTACAAAATGGCCAATCCCTTTCGAAGTATCAGGGTTTCAGACGAAAACTCGTCTGTTACAAAGGCATTTCATTTTTTTAAACTTATTTCAACTCCAGACTTTTTGTGTGTTCAGTATGCACCATTCGAAGCCACGTCATCAATTTTCAACCCTTTCTGACTTCATTTGCTATTTTTCACGCATTTACTGATTTTTTTGAGCTAAATGACCCTAAAATTGAAAAGCACTACAAATGAACTCTGAAAAGGTTGAAAGTTGGAATGGTATCATCATTTCACCCACATAGCATGTGCTAACAAGTTGAGAGGGTTACGGCAAAAACTGGATGCACTTCGTGTACAAAATGGACAATCTCTTTCGAAGTATCAGGGTTTAAGACGAAAACTCGTCTGTTACAAAGGCATTTCATTTTTTTAAACTTATTTCAACTCCAGACTTTTTGTGTGTTCAGTATGCACCATTCGAAGCCACGTCATCAATTTTCAACCCTTTCTGACTTCATTTGCTATTTTTCATGCATTTACTGATTTTTTTGAGCTAAATGACCCTAAAATTGAAAAGCTCTACAAATGAAGTCTGAATAGGTTGAAAGTTGGCATGGTATCATCATTTCACCCGCATAGCATGTGCTAAATAGTTGATGCGTTACGGCAAAAACTGGATCCACTTCGTGTACAAAATGGACAATCCCTTTCGAAGTATCAGGGTTTCAGACGAAAACTCGTCTGTTACAAAGGCATTTCATTTTTTTAAACTTATTTCAACTCCAGACTTTTTGTGTGTTCAGTATGCACCATTCGAAGGCACGTCATCAATTTTCAACCCTTTCTGACTTCATTTGCTATTTTTCATGCATTTACTGATTTTTTTGAGTTAAATGACCCTATAATTGAAAAGCTCTACAAATGAACTCTGAAAAGGTTGAAAGTTGGCATGGTATCATCATTTCACCCACATAGCATGTGCTAAAAAGTTGAGAGTGTTATGGCAAAAACTGGATCCACTTCGTGTACAAAATGGACAATCTCTTTCGAAGTATCAGGGTTACAGACGAAAACTCGTCTGTTACAAAGGCATTTCATTTTTTTAAACTTATTTCAACTCCAGACTTTTTGTGTGTTTAGTATGCACCATTCGAAGACACATCATCAATTTTCAACCCTTTCTGACTTCATTTGCTATTTTTCATGCATTTACTGATTTTTTTGAGCTAAATGACCCTAAAATTGAAAAGCACTACAAATGAACTCTGAAAAGGATGAAAGTTGGCATGGTATCATCATTTCACCCACATGGCATGTGCTTAAAAGTTGAGAGGGTTATGGCAAAAACTGGATCCACTTCGTGTACAAAATAGACAATCTCTTTCGAAGTATCAGGGTTTTAGACGAAAACTCGTCTGTTACAAAGGCATTTCATTTTTTTTAAACTTATTTCAACTCCAGACTTTTTGTGTGTTCAGTATGCAGCATTCGAAGCCACGTCATCAATTTTCAACCCTTTCTGACTTCATTTGCTATTTTTCATGCATTTACTGATTTTTTTGAGCTAAATGACCCTAAAATTGAAAAGCTCTACAAATGAACTCTGTGAAGGTTGAAAGTTGGCATGGTATCATCATTTCACGCACATAGCATGTGCTAAAAAGTTGAGTGGGTTACGGCAAAACCTAGATCCACTTCGTGTACAAAATGGACAATCTCTTTCGAAGTATCAGGGTTTCAGACGAAAACTCGTCTGTTACAAAGGCATTTCATTTTTTTAAACTTATTTCAACTCCAGACTTTTTGTGTGTTCAGTATGCACCATTCGAATCCACGTCATCAATTTTCAACCCTTTCTGACTTCATTTGCTATTTTTCATGGATTTACTGATTTTTTTGAGCTAAATGACCCTAAAATTGAAAAGCTCTACAAATGAACTCTGAGAAGGTTGAAAGTTGGCATGGTATCATCATTTCACCCACATAGCATGTGCTAAAAAGTTGAGTGGGTTACGGCAAAAACTGGGTCCACTTCGTGTACAAAATGGACAATCTCTTTCGAAGTATCAGGGTTTCAGACGAAAACTCGTCTGTTACAAAGGCATTTCATTTTTTTAAACTTATTTCAACTCCAGACTTTTTGTGTGTTCAGTATGCACCATTCGAAGCCACGTCATCAATTTTCAACCCTTTCTGACTTCATTTGCTATTTTTCATGCATTTACTGATTTTTTTGAGCTAAATGACCCTAAAATTGAAAAGCACTACAAATGAACTCTGAAAAGGTTGAAAGTTGGCATGGTATCATCATTTCACCCACATAGCATGTGCTAACAAGTTGAGAGGGTTACGGCAAAAACTGGATGCACTTCGTGTACAAAATGGACAATCTCTTTCGAAGTATCAGGGTTTAAGACGAAAACTCGTCTGTTACAAAGGCATTTCATTTTTCTAAACTTATTTCAACTCCAGACTTTTTGTGTGTTCAGTATGCACCATTCGAAGCCACGTCATCAATTTTCAACCCTTTCTGACTTCATTTGCTATATTTCATGTATTTACTGATTTTTTGAGCTAAATGACCCTAAAATTGAAAAGCTCTACAAATGAACTCTGAGAAGGTTGAAAGTTGTCATGGTATCATCATTTCACCCACATAGCATGTGCTAAAAAGTTGAGTGGGTTACAGCAAAAACTGGATCCACTTCGTGTACAAAATGGACAATCTCTTTCGAAGTATTAGGGTTTCACACGAAAACTCGTCTGTTACAAAGGCATTTCATTTTTTTTAACTTATTTCAACTCCAGACTTTTTGTGTGTTCAGTATGCACCATTCGAAGCCACGTCATCAATTTTCAACCCTTTCTGACTTCATTTGCTATTTTTCATGCATTTACTGATTTTTTTGAGCTAAATGACCCTAAAATTGAAAAGCTCTACAAATGAACTCTGTAAAGGTTGAAAGTTCGCATGGTATCATCATTTCACCCACATAGCATGTGCTAAAAAGTTGAGAGTGTTATGGCAAAAACTTGATCCACTTCGTGTACAAAATGGACAATCTCTTTCGAAGTATCAGGGTTACAGACGAAAACTCGTCTGTTACAAAGGCATTTCATTTTTTAAACTTATTTCAAATCCAGACTTTTTGTGTGTTCAGTATGCACCATTCGAAGCCACGTCATCAATTTTCAACCCTTTCTGACTTTATTTGCTATTTTTCATGCATTTACTGATTTTTTTGAGCTAAATGACCCTAAAATTGAAAAGCTCTACAAATGAACTCTGAAAAGGTTGAAAGTTCGCATGGTATCATCATTTCACCCACATAGCATGTGCTAAAAAGTTGAGAGTGTTATGGCAAAAACTGGATCCACATCGTGTACAAAATGGACAATCTCTTTCGAAGTATCCGGGTTTCAGACGAAAACTCGTCTGTTACAAAGGCATTTCATTTTTTTAAACTTATTTCAACTCCAGACTTTTTGTGTGTTCAGTATGCACCATTCGAAGCCACGTCATCAATTTTCAACCCTTTCTGACTTCATTTGCTATTTTTCATGCATTTACTTATTTTTTTGAGCTAAATGACCCTAAAATTGAAAAGCTCTACAAATGAACTCTGAAAAGGTTGAAAGTTGGCATGGTATCATCATTTCACCCACATAGCATGTGCTAAAAAGTTGAGTGGGTTACGGCAAAAACTGGATCCACTTCGTGTACAAAATGGACAATCTCTTTCGAAGTATCAGGGTTTCAGACGAAAACTCGTCCTTTACAAAGGAATTTCATTTTTTTCAACTTATTTCAACTCCAGACTTTTTGTGTGTTTCGTATGCACCATTCGAAGCCACGTCATCAATTTTCAACCCTTTCTGACTTCATTTGCTATTTTTCATGCATTTACTTATTTTTTTGAGCTAAATGACCCTAAAATTGAAAAGCTCTACAAATGAACTCTAAATAGGTTGAAAGTTGGTATGGTATCATCATTTCACCCACATAGCATGTGCTAAAAAGTTGAGTGGGTTACGGCAAAAACTGGATCAATTCGTGTACAAAATGGACAATCTCTTTCGAAGTATCAGGGTTTCAGACGAAAACTCGTCAGTTACAAAGGCATTTCATTTTTTTAAACTTATTTCAACTCCAGACTTTTTGTGTGTTCAATATGCACCTTTCGAAGCCACGTCATCAATTTTCAACCCTTTCTGACTTCATTTGCTATTTTCCATTCATTTACTTATTTTTTTGAGCTAAATGACCCTAAAATGGAAAAGCTCTACAAATGAACTCTGAAAAGGTTGAAAGTTGGCATGGTATCATCATTTCACCCACATAGCATGTGCTAAAAAGTTGAGTGGCTTACGGCAAAAACTGGATCCACATCGTGTACAAAATGGACAATCTCTTTCGAAGTATCAGGGTTTCAGACGAAAACTCGTCTGTTACAAAGGCATTTCATTTTTTTAAACTTATTTCAACTCCAGACTTTTTGTGTGTTCAGTATGCACCATTCGAAGCCACGTCATCAATTTTCAACCCTTTCTGACTTCATTTGCTATTTTTCATGCATTTACTTATTTTTTTGAGCTAAATGACCCTAAAATTGAAAAGCTCTACAAATGAACTCTGAGAAGGTTGAAAGTTGGCATGGTATCATCATTTCACCCACATAGCATGTGCTAAAAAGTTGAGTGGGTTACGGCAAAAACTGGATCCACTTCGTGTACAAAATGGACAATCTCTTTCGAAGTATCAGGGTTTCAGACGAAAACTCGTCTGTTACAAAGGCATTTCATTTTTTTTTAACTTATTTCAACTCCAGACTTTTTGTGTGTTCAGTATGCAGCATTCGAAGCCACGTCATCAATTTTCAACCCTTTCTGACTTCATTTGCTATTTTTCATGCATTTACTGATTTTTTTGAGCTAAATGACCCTAAAATTGAAAAGCTCTACAAATGAACTCTGAAAAGGTTGAAAGTTGGCATGGTAACATCATTTCACCCACATAGCATGTGGTAAAAAGTTGAGAGGGTTACGGCAAAAACTGGATCCACTTCGTGTACAAAATGGACAATCTCTTTCGAAGTATCAGGGTTTCAGACGAAAACTCGTCTGTTACAAAGGCATTTCATTTTTTTAAACTTATTTCAACTCCAGACTTTTTCTGTGTTCAGTATGCAGCATTCGAAGCCACGTCATCAATTTTCAACCCTTTCTGACTTCATTTGCTATTTTTCATGCATTTACTGATTTTTTTGAGCTAAATGACCCTAAAATTGAAAAGCTCTACAAATGAACTCTGAAAAGGTTGAAAGTTGGCATGGTATCATCATTTCACCCACATAGCATGTGCTAATAAGTTGAGTGGGTTACGGCAAAAACTGGATCCACTTCATGTACAAAATGTACAATCTCTTTCGAAGTATCAGGGTTTCAGACGAAAACTCGTCTGTTACAAAGGAATTTCATTTTTTTAAACTTATTTCAACTCCAGACTTTTTGTGTGTTCAGTATGCACCATTCGAAGCTACGTCATCTATTTTCAACCCTTTCTGACTTCATTTGCTATTTTTCATGCATTTACTTATTTTTTTGAGCTAAATGACCCTAAATGTGAAAAGCTCTACAAATGAACTCTGAAAAGGTTGAAAGTTGGCATGGTATCATCATTTCACCCACATAGCATGTGCTAAAAAGTTGAGTGGGTTACGGCAAAAACTGGATCCACTTCGTGTACAAAATGGACAATCTCTTTCGAAGTATCAGGGTTTCAAGCGAAAACTCGTCTGTTACAAAGGAATTTCATTTTTTTAAACTTATTTCAACTCCAGACTTTTTGTGTGTTCAGTATGCACCATTCGAAGCCACGTCATCAATTTTCAACCCTTTCTGACTTCATTTGCTATTTTTCATGCATTTACTTATTTTTTTGAGCTAAATGACCCTAAAATTGAAAAGCTCTACAAATGAACTCTAAATAGGTTGAAAGTTGGTATGGTATCATCATTTCACCCACATAGCATGTGCTAAAAAGTTGAGTGGGTTACGGCAAAAACTGGATCAATTCGTGTACAAAATGGACAATCTCTTTCGAAGTATCAGGGTTTCAGACGAAAACTCGTCTGTTACAAAGGAATTTCATTTTTTTAAACTTATTTCAACTCCAGACATTTTGTGTGTTCAATATGCACCATTCGAAGCCACGTCATCAATTTTCAACCCTTTCTGACTTCATTTGCTATTTTTCATTCATTTACTGATTTTTTTGAGCTAAATGACCCTAAAATGGAAAAGCTCTACAAATGAACTCTGAAAAGGTTGAAAGTTGGCATGGTATCATCATTTCACCCACATAGCATGTGCTAAAAAGTTGAGTGGGTTACGGCAAAAACTGGATCCACATCGTGTACAAAATGGACAATCTCTTTCGAAGTATCAGGGTTTCAGACGAAAACTCGTCTGTTACAAAGGCATTTCATTTTTTTAAACTTATTTCAACTCCAGACTTTTTGTGTGTTCAGTATGCACCATTCGAAGCCACATCATCAATTTTCAACCCTTTCTGACTTCATTTGCTATTTTTCATGCATTTACTGATTTTTTTGAGCTAAATGACCCTAAAATTGAAAAGCACTACAAATGAACTCTGAAAAGGATGAAAGTTGGCATGGTATCATCATTTCACCCACATGGCATGTGCTTAAAAAATGAGAGGGTTATGGCAAAAACTGGATCAACTTCGTGTACAAAATGGACAATCTCTTTCGAAGTATCAGGGTTTCAGACGAAAACTCGTCTGTTACAAAGGCATTTCATTTTTTTTAAACTTATTTCAACTCCAGACTTTTTGTGTGTTCAGTATGCACCATTCGAAGCCACGTCAGCAATTTTCAACCCTTTCTGACTTCATTTGCTATTTTTCATGCATTTACTGATTTTTTTGAGCTAAATGACCCTAAAATTGAAAAGCTCTACAAATGAACTCTGAATAGGTTGAAAGTTGGCATGGTATCATCATTTCACCCACATAGCATGTGCTAAAAAGTTGAGAGGGTTACGGCAAAAACTGGATGCACTTCGTGTACAAAATGGACAATCTCTTTCGAAGTATCAAGGTTTCACACGAAAACTCGTCTGTTACAAAGGAATTTCATTTTTTTAACTTATTTCAACTTCAGACTTTTTGTGTGTTCAGTATGCACCATTCAAAGCCACGTCATCAATTTTCAACCCTTTCTGACTTCATTTGCTATTTTTCATGCATTTACTAATTTTTTTGAGCTAAATGACCCTAAAATTGAAAAGCTCTACAAATGAACTCTAAAAAGGTTGAAAGTTGGCATGGTATCATCATTTCACCCACATAGCATGTGCTAAAAAGTTGAGTGGGTTACGGCAAAAACTGGATCCACTTCGTGTACAAAATGGACAATCTCTTTCGAAGTATCAGGGTTTCACACGAAAACTCGTCTGTTACAAAGGAATTTCATTTTTTTAAACTTATTTCAACTCCAGACTTTTTGTGTGTTCAGTATGCACCATTCGAAGCCACGTCATCAATTTTCAACCCTTTCTGACTTCATTTGCTATTTTTCATGCATTTACTTATTTTTTTGAGCTAAATGACCCTAAAATTGAAAAGCTCTACAAATGAACTCTGAGAAGGTTGAAAGTTGGCATGGTATCATCATTTCACCCACATAGCATGTGCTAAAAAGTTGAGTGGGTTACGGCAAAAACTGGATCCACTTCGTGGACAAAATGGACAATCTCTTTCGAAGTATCAGGGTTTCAGACGAAAACTCGTCTGTTACAAAGGCATTTCATTTTTTTAAACTTATTTCAACTCCAGACTTTTTGTGTGTTCAATATGCACCTTTCGAAGCCACGTCATCAATTTTCAACCCTTTCTGACTTCATTTGCTATTTTTCATGCATTTACTGATTTTTTTGAGCTAAATGACCCTAAAATGGAAAAGCTCTACAAATGAACTCTGAAAAGGTTGAAAGTTGGCATGGTATCATCATTTCACCCACATAGCATGTGCTAAAAAGTTGAGTGGCTTACGGCAAAAACTGGATCCACATCGTGTACAAAATGGACAATCTCTTTCGAAGTATCAGGGTTTCAGACGAAAACTCGTCTGTTACAAAGGCATTTCATTTTTTTAAACTTATTTCAACTCCAGACTTTTTGTGTGTTCAGTATGCACCATTCGAAGCCACGTCATCAATTTTCAACCCTTTCTGACTTCATTTGCTATTTTTCATGCATTTACTGATTTTTTTGAGCTAAATGACCCTAAAATTGAAAAGCTCTACAAATGAACTCTGAGAAGGTTGAAAGTTGGCATGGTATCATCATTTCACCCACATGGCATGTGCTAAAAAGTTGAGTGGGTTACGGCAAAAACTGGATCCACTTCATGGACAAAATGGACAATCTCTTTCGAAGTATCAGGGTTTCAGACGAAAACTCGTCTGTTACAAAGGCATTTCATTTTTTTTAACTTATTTCAACTCCAGACTTTTTGTGTGTTCAGTATGCAGCATTCGAAGCCGCGTCATGAATTTTCAACCCTTTCTGACTTCATTTGCTATTTTTCATGCATTTACTGATTTTTTTGAGCTAAATGACCCTAAAATTGAAAAGCTCTACAAATGAACTCTGAAAAGGTTGAAAGTTGGCATGGTAACATCATTTCACCCACATAGCATGTGCTAAAAATTTGAGATGGTTACGGCAAAAACTGGATCCACTTCGTGTACAAAATGGACAATCTCTTTCAAAGTATCGGGGTTTCAGACGAAAACTCGTCTGTTACAAAGGCATTTCATTTTTTTAAACTTATTTCAACTCCAGACTTTTTGTGTGTTCAGTATGCACCATTCGAAGCCACGTCATCAATTTTCAACCCTTTCTGACTTCATTTGCTATTTTTCATGCATTTACTTATTTTTTTGAGCTAAATGACCCTAAAATTGAAAAGCTCTACAAATGAACTCTGAAAAGATTGAAAGTTGGCATGGTATCATCATTTCACCCACATAGCATGTGCTAAAAAGTTGAGTGGGTTACGGCAAAAGCTGGATCCACTTCGTGTACAAAATGGACAATCTCTTTCGAAGTATCAGGGTTTCAGACGAAAACTCGTCTGTTACAAAGGAATTTCATTTTTTTTAAACTTATTTCAACTCCAGACTTTTTGTGTGTTCAGTATGCACCATTCGAAGCCACGTCATCAATTTTCAACCCTTTCTGACTTCATTTGCTATTTTTTTGAGCTAAATGACCCTAAAATTGAAAAGCTCTACAAATGAACTCTAAATAGGTTGAAAGTTGGTATGGTATCATCATTTCACCCACATAGCATGTGCTAAAAAGTTGAGTGGGTTACGGCAAAAACTGGATCAATTCGTGTACAAAATGGACAATCTCTTTCGAAGTATCAGGGTTTCAGACGAAAACTCGTCTGTTACAAAGGCATTTCCTTTTTTTAAACTTATTTCAACTCCACACTTTTTGTGTGTTCAATATGCACCATTCGAAGCCACGTCATCAATTTTCAACCCTTTCTGACTTCATTTGCTATTTTTGATGCATTTACTGATTTTTTTGAGCTAAATGACCCTAAAATGGAAAAGCTCTACAAATGAACTCTGAAAAGGTTGAAAGTTGGCATGGTATCATCATTTCACCCACATAGCATGTGCTAAAAAGTTGAGTGGGTTACGGCAAAAACTGGATCCACATCGTGTACAAAATGGACAATCTCTTTCGAAGTATCTGGGTTTCAGACGAAAACTCGTCTGTTACAAAGGCATTTCATTTTTTTAAACTTATTTCAACTCCAGACTTTTTGTGTGTTCAGTATGCACCATTCGGAGCCACGTCATCAATTTTCAACTCTTTCTGACTTCATTTGCTATTTTTCATGCATTTACTGATTTTTTTGAGCTAAATGACCCTAAAATTGAAAAGCTCTACAAATGAACTCTGAGAAGGTTGAAAGTTGGCATGGTATCATCATTTCACCCACATAGCATGTGCTAAAAAGTTGAGTGGGTTACAGCAAAAACTGGATCCACTTCGTGTACAAAATGGACAAGCTCTTTCGAAGTATCAGGGTTTCACACGAAAACTCGTCTGTTACAAAGGCATTTCATTTTTTTTTAACTTATTTCAACTCCAGACTTTTTGTGTGTTCAGTATGCACCATTCGAAGCCACGTCATCAATTTTCAACCCTTTCTGACTTCATTTGCTATTTTTCATGCATTTACTGATTTTTTTGAGCTAAATGACCCTAAAATTGAAAAGCACTACAAATGAACTCTGAAAAGGATGAAAGTTGGCATGGTATCATCATTTCACCCACATGGCATTTGCCTAAAAGTTGAGAGGGTTATGGCAAAAACTGGATCCACTTCGTGTACAAAATGGACAATCTCTTTCGAAGTATCGGGGTTTCAGACGAAAACTCGTCTGTTACAAAGGCATTTCATTTTTTTAAACTTATTTCAACTCCAGACTTTTTGTGTGTTCAGTATGCACCATTCGAAGCCACGTCATCAATTTTCAACCCTTTCTGACTTCATTTGCTATTTTTCATGCATTTACTGATTTTTTTGAGCTAAATGACCCTAAAATTGAAAAGCTCTACAAATGAACTCTGAAAAGGTTGAAAGTTGGCATGGTATCATCATTTCACCCACATAGCATGTGCTAAAAAGTTGAGAGTGTAATGGCAAAAACTGGATCCACTTCGTGTACAAAATGGACAATCTCTTTCGAAGTATCAGGGTTACACACGAAAACTCGTCTGTTACAAAGGCATTTCATTTTTTTAAACTTATTTCAAATCCAGACTTTTTGTGTGTTCAGTATGCACCATTCGAGGCCACGTCATCAATTTTCAACCCTTTCTTACTTCATTTGCTATTTTTCATGCATTTACTGATTTTTTTGAGCTAAATGACCCTAAAATTGAAAAGCTCTACAAATGAACTCTGAGAAGGTTGAAAGTTGGCATGGTATCATCATTTCACCCACATAGCATGTGCAAAAAAGTTGAGTGGGTTACGGCAAAAACTGGATCCACTTCGTGTACAAAATGGACAATCTCTTTCGAAGTATCAGGGTTTCAGACGAAAACTCGTCTGTTACAAAGGCATTTCATTTTTTTAAACTTATTTCAACTCCAGACTTTTTGTGTGTTCAGTATGCACCATTCGAAGCCACGTCATCAATTTTCAACCCTTTCTGACTTCATTTGCTATTTTTCATGCATTTACTGATTTTTTTCAGCTAAATGACCCTAAAATTGAAAAGCTCTACAAATGAACTCTGAGAAGGTTGAAAGTTGGCATGGTATCATCATTTCACCCACATAGCATGTGCTAAAAAGTTGAGTGGGTTACAGCAAAAACTGGATCCACTTCGTGTACAAAATGGACAATCTCTTTCGAAGTATCAGGGTTTCACACGAAAAGTCGTCTGTTACAAAGGCATTTCATTTTTTTAACTTATTTCAACTCCAGACTTTTTGTGTGTTCAGTATGCACCATTCGAAGCCACGTCATCAATTTTCAACCCTTTCTGACTTCATTTGCTATTTTTCATGCATTTACTGATTTTTTTGAGCTAAATGACCCTAAAATTGAAAAGCACTACAAATGAACTCTGAAAAGGATGAAAGTTGGCATGGTATCATCATTTCACCCACATGGCATTTGCCTAAAAGTTGAGAGGGTTATGGCAAAAACTGGATCCACTTCGTGTACAAAATGGACAATCTCTTTCGAAGTATCGGGGTTTGAGACGAAAACTCGTCTGTTACAAAGGCATTTCATTTTTTTAAACTTATTTCAACTCCAGACTTTTTGTGTGTTCAGTATGCACCATTCGAAGCCACGTCATCAATTTTCAACCCTTTCTGACTTCATTTGCTATTTTTCATGCATTTACTGATTTTTTTGAGCTAAATGACCCTAAAATTGAAAAGCTCTACAAATGAACTCTGAAAAGGTTGAAAGTTGGCATCGTATCATCATTTCACCCACATAGCATGTGCTAAAAAGTTGAGAGTGTTATGGCAAAAACTGGATCCACTTCGTGTACAAAATGGACAATCTCTTTCGAAGTATCAGGGTTACAGACGAAAACTCGTCTGTTACAAAGGCATTTCATTTTTTTAAACTTATTTCAAATCCAGACTTTTTGTGTGTTCAGTATGCACCATTCGAAGCCACGTCATCAATTTTCAACCCTTTCTGACTTCATTTGCTATTTTTCATGCATTTACTGATTTTTTTGAGCTAAATGACCCTAAAATTGAAAAGCTCTACAAATGAACTCTGAGAAGGTTGAAAGTTGGCATGGTATCATCATTTCACCCACATAGCATGTGCAAAAAAGTTGAGAGTGTTACGGCAAAAACTGGATCCACTTCGTGTACAAAATGGACAATCTCTTTCGAAGTATCAGGGTTTCAGACGAAAACTCGTCTGTTACAAAGGCATTTCATTTTTTCAAACTTATTTCAAATCCAGACTTTTTGTGTGTTCAGTATGCACCATTCGAAGCCACGTCATCAATTTTCAACCCTTTCTGACTTCATTTGCTATTTTTCATGCATTTACTGATTTTTTTGAGCTAAATGACCCTAAAATTGAAAAGCTCTACAAATGAACTCTGAGAAGGTTGAAAGTTGGCATGGTATCATCATTTCACCCACATAGCATGTGCTAAAAAGTTGAGTGGGTTACAGCAAAAACTGGATCCACTTCGTGTACAAAATGGACAATCTCTTTCGAAGTATCAGGGTTTCACACGAAAACTCGTCTGTTACAAAGGCATTTCATTTTTTTAACTTATTTCAACTCCAGACTTTTTGTGTGTTCAGTATGCACCATTCGAAGCCACGTCATCAATTTTCAACCCTTTCTGACTTCATTTGCTATTTTTCATGCATTTACTGATTTTTTTGAGCTAAATGACCCTAAAATTGAAAAGCACTACAAATGAACTCTGAAAAGGATGAAAGTTGGCATGGTATCATCATTTCACCCACATGGCATTTGCTTAAAAGTTGAGAGGGTTATGGCAAAAACTGGATCCACTTCGTGTACAAAATGGACAATCTCTTTCGAAGTATCGGGGTTTGAGACGAAAACTCGTCTGTTACAAAGGCATTTCATTTTTTTAAACTTATTTCAACTCCAGACTTTTTGTGTGTTCAGTATGCACCATTCGAAGCCACGTCATCAATTTTCAACCCTTTCTGACTTCATTTGCTATTTTTCATGCATTTACTGATTTTTTTGAGCTAAATGACCCTAAAATTGAAAAGCTCTACAAATGAACTCTGAAAAGGTTGAAAGTTGGCATCGTATCATCATTTCACCCACATAGCATGTGCTAAAAAGTTGAGAGTGTTATGGCAAAAACTGGATCCACTTCGTGTACAAAATGGACAATCTCTTTCGAAGTATCAGGGTTACAGACGAAAACTCGTCTGTTACAAAGGCATTTCATTTTTTTAAACTTATTTCAAATCCAGACTTTTTGTGTGTTCAGTATGCACCATTCGAAGCCACGTCATCAATTGTCAACCCTTTCTGACTTCATTTGCTATTTTTCATGCATTTACTGATTTTTTTGAGCTAAATGACCCTAAAATTGAAAAGCTCTACAAATGAACTCTGAAAAGGTTGAAAGTTGGCATCGTATCATCATTTCACCCACATAGCATGTGCTAAAAAGTTGAGAGTGTTATGGCAAAAACTGGATCCACTTCGTGTACAAAATGGACAATCTCTTTCGAAGTATCAGGGTTACAGACGAAAACTCGTCTGTTACAAAGGCATTTCATTTTTTTAAACTTATTTCAAATCCAGACTTTTTGTGTGTTCAGTATGCACCATTCGAAGCCACGTCATCAATTTTCAACCCTTTCTGACTTCATTTGCTATTTTTCATGCATTTACTGATTTTTTTGAGCTAAATGACCCTAAAATTGAAAAGCTCTACAAATGAACTCTGAGAAGGTTGAAAGTTGGCATGGTATCATCATTTCACCCACATAGCATGTGCTAAAAAGTTGAGTGGGTTACGGCAAAAACTGGATCCACTTCGTGTACAAAATGGACAATCTCTTTCGAAGTATGAGGGTTTCAGACGAAAACTCGTCTGTTACAAAGGCATTTCATTTTTTTAAACTTATTTCAACTCCAGACTTTTTGTGTGTTCAGTATGCACCATTCGAAGCCACGTCATCAATTTTCAACCCTTTCTGACTTCATTTGCAATTTTTCATGCATTTACTGATTTTTTTGAGCTAAATGACCCTAAAATTGAAAAGCTCTACAAATGAACTCAGAAAAGGTTGAAAGTTGGCATGGTATCATCATTTCACCCACATAGCATGTGCTAAAAAGTTGAGAGTGTTATGGCAAAAACTGGATCCACTTCGTGTACAAAATGGACAATCTCTATCGAAGTATCTGGGTTACAGACGAAAACTCGTCTGTTACAAAGGCATTTCATTTTTTTAAACTTATTTCAACTCCAGACTTTTTGTGTGTTCAGTATGCACCATTCGAAGCCACGTCATCAATTTTCAACCCTTTCTGACTTCATTTGCTATTTTTCATGCATTTACTGATTTTTTTGAGCTAAATGACCCTAAAATTGAAAAGCTCTACAAATGAACTCTGAGAAGGTTGAAAGTTGGCATGGTAACATCATTTCACCCACATAGCATGTGCTAAAAAGTTAAGAGGGTTACGGCAAAAACTGGATCCACTTCGTGTACAAAATGGACAATCTCTTTCGAAGTATCAGGGTTTCAGACGAAAACTCGTCTGTTACAAACACATTTCATTTTTTTAAACTTATTTCAACTCCAGACTTTTTGTGTGTTCAGTATGCACCATTCGAAGCCACGTCATCAATTTTCAACCCTTTCTGACTTCATTTGCTATTTTTCATGCATTTACTGATTTTTTTGAGCTAAATGACCCTAAAATTGAAAAGCTCTACAAATGAACTCTGAAAAGGTTGAAAGTTGGCATGGTATCATCATTTCACCCACATAGCATGTGCAAAAAAGTGGAGTGGGTTACGGCAAAAACTGGATCCACTTCGTGTACAAAATGGACAATCTCTTTCAAAGTATCAGGGTTTCAGACGAAAACTCGTCTGTTACAAAGGCATTTCATTTTTTTAAACTTATTTCAACTCCACACTTTTTGTGTGTTCAGTATGCAGCATTCGAAGCCACGTCATCAATTTTCAACCCTTTCTGACTTCATTTGCTATTTTTCATGCATTTACTTATTGTTTTGAGCTAAATGACCCTAAAATTGAAAAGCTCTACAAATGAACTCTAAATAGGTTGAAAGTTGGTATGGTATCATCATTTCACCCACATAGCATGTGCTAAAAAGTTGAGTGGGTTACGGCAAAAACTGGATCAATTCGTGTACAAAATGGACAATCTCTTTCGAAGTATCAGGGTTTCAGACGAAAACTCGTGTGTTACAAAGGCATTTCCTTTTTTTAAACTTATTTCAACTCCAGACTTTTTGTGTGTTCAATATGCACCATTCGAAGCCACGTCATCAATTTTCAACCCTTTCTGACTTCATTTGCTATTTTTCATGCATTTACTGATTTTTTTGAGCTAAATGGCCCTAAAATGGAAAAGCTCTACAAATGAACTCTGAAAAGGTTGAAAGTTGGCATGGTATCATCATTTCACCCACATAGCATGTGCTAAAAAGTTGAGTGGGTTACGGCAAAAACTGGATCCACATCGTGTACAAAATGGACAATCTCTTTCGAAGTATCTGGGTTTCAGACGAAAACTCGTCTGTTACAAAGGCATTTCATTTTTTTAAACTTATTTCAACTCCAGACTTTTTGTGTGTTCAGTATGCACCATTCGAAGCCACGTCATCAATTTTCAACTCTTTCTGACTTCATTTGCTATTTTTCATGCATTTACTGATTTTTTTGAGCTAAATGACCCTAAAATTGAAAAGCTCTACAAATGAACTCTGAGAAGGTTGAAAGTTGGCATGGTATCATCATTTCACCCACATAGCATGTGCTAAAAAGTTGAGTGGGTTACAGCAAAAACTGGATCCACTTCGTGTACAAAATGGACAAGCTCTTTCGAAGTATCAGGGTTTCACACGAAAACTCGTCTGTTACAAAGGCATTTCATTTTTTTTAACTTATTTCAACTCCAGACTTTTTGTGTGTTCAGTATGCACCATTCGAAGCCACGTCATCAATTTTCAACCCTTTCTGACTTCATTTGCTATTTTTCATGCATTTACTGATTTTTTTGAGCTAAATGACCCTAAAATTGAAAAGCACTACAAATGAACTCTGAAAAGGATGAAAGTTGGCATGGTATCATCATTTCACCCACATGGCATTTGCCTAAAAGTTGAGAGGGTTATGGCAAAAACTGGATCCACTTCGTGTACAAAATGGACAATCTCTTTCGAAGTATCGGGGTTTCAGACGAAAACTCGTCTGTTACAAAGGCATTTCATTTTTTTAAACTTATTTCAACTCCAGACTTTTTGTGTGTTCAGTATGCACCATTCGAAGCCACGTCATCAATTTTCAACCCTTTCTGACTTCATTTGCTATTTTTCATGCATTTACTGATTTTTTTGAGCTAAATGACCCTAAAATTGAAAAGCTCTACAAATGAACTCTGAAAAGGTTGAAAGTTGGCATGGTATCATCATTTCACCCACATAGCATGTGCTAAAAAGTTGAGAGTGTTATGGCAAAAACTGGATCCACTTCGTGTACAAAATGGACAATCTCTTTCGAAGTATCAGGGTTACAGACGAAAACTCGTCTGTTACAAAGGCATTTCATTTTTTTAAACTTATTTCAAATCCAGACTTTTTGTGTGTTCAGTATGCACCATTCGAAGCCACGTCATCAATTTTCAACCCTTTCTTACTTCATTTGCTATTTTTCATGCATTTACTGATTTTTTTGAGCTAAATGACCCTAAAATTGAAAAGCTCTACAAATGAACTCTGAGAAGGTTGAAAGTTGGCATGGTATCATCATTTCACCCACATAGCATGTGCAAAAAAGTTGAGTGGGTTACGGCAAAAACTGGATCCACTTCGTGTACAAAATGGACAATCTCTTTCGAAGTATCAGGGTTTCAGACGAAAACTCGTCTGTTACAAAGGCATTTCATTTTTTTAAACTTATTTCAACTCCAGACTTTTTGTGTGTTCAGTATGCACCATTCGAAGCCACGTCATCAATTTTCAACCCTTTCTGACTTCATTTGCTATTTTTCATGCATTTACTGATTTTTTTCAGCTAAATGACCCTAAAATTGAAAAGCTCTACAATTGAACTCTGAGAAGGTTGAAAGTTGGCATGGTATCATCATTTCACCCACATAGCATGTGCTAAAAAGTTGAGTGGGTTACAGCAAAAACTGGATCCACTTCGTGTACAAAATGGACAATCTCTTTCGAAGTATCAGGGTTTCACACGAAAACTCGTCTGTAACAAAGGCATTTCATTTTTTTAACTTATTTCAACTCCAGACTTTTTGTGTGTTCAGTATGCACCATTCGAAGCCACGTCATCAATTTTCAACCCTTTCTGACTTCATTTGCTATTTTTCATGCATTTACTGATTTTTTTGAGCTAAATGACCCTAAAATTGAAAAGCACTACAAATGAACTCTGAAAAGGATGAAAGTTGGCATGGTATCATCATTTCACCCACATGGCATTTGCCTAAAAGTTGAGAGGGTTATGGCAAAAACTGGATCCACTTCGTGTACAAAATGGACAATCTCTTTCGAAGTATCGGGGTTTGAGACGAAAACTCGTCTGTTACAAAGGCATTTCATTTTTTTAAACTTATTTCAACTCCAGACTTTTTGTGTGTTCAGTATGCACCATTCGAAGCCACGTCATCAATTTTCAACCCTTTCTGACTTCATTTGCTATTTTTCATGCATTTACTGATTTTTTTGAGCTAAATGACCCTAAAATTGAAAAGCTCTACAAATGAACTCTGAAAAGGTTGAAAGTTGGCATCGTATCATCATTTCACCCACATAGCATGTGCTAAAAAGTTGAGAGTGTTATGGCAAAAACTGGATCCACTTCGTGTACAAAATGGACAATCTCTTTCGAAGTATCAGGGTTACAGACGAAAACTCGTCTGTTACAAAGGCATTTCATTTTTTTAAACTTATTTCAAATCCAGACTTTTTGTGTGTTCAGTATGCACCATTCGAAGCCACGTCATCAATTTTCAACCCTTTCTTACTTCATTTGCTATTTTTCATGCATTTACTGATTTTTTTGAGCTAAATGACCCTAAAATTGAAAAGCTCTACAAATGAACTCTGAGAAGGTTGAAAGTTGGCATGGTATCATCATTTCACCCACATAGCATGTGCAAAAAAGTTGAGTGGGTTACGGCAAAAACTGGATCCACTTCGTGTACAAAATGGACAATCTCTTTCGAAGTATCAGGGTTTCAGACAAAAACTCGTCTGTTACAAAGGCATTTCATTTTTTTAAACTTATTTCAACTCCAGACTTTTTGTGTGTTCAGTATGCACCATTCGAAGCCACGTCATCAATTTTCAACCCTTTCTGACTTCATTTGCTATTTTTCATGCATTTACTGATTTTTTTCAGCTAAATGACCCTAAAATTGAAAAGCTCTACAAATGAACTCTGAGAAGGTTGAAAGTTGGCATGGTATCATCATTTCACCCACATAGCATGTGCTAAAAAGTTGAGTGGGTTACAGCAAAAACTGGATCCACTTCGTGTACAAAATGGACAATCTCTTTCGAAGTATCAGGGTTTCACACGAAAACTCGTCTGTTACAAAGGCATTTCATTTTTTTAACTTATTTCAACTCCAGACTTTTTGTGTGTTCAGTATGCACCATTCGAAGCCACGTCATCAATTTTCAACCCTTTCTGACTTCATTTGCTATTTTTCATGCATTTACTGATTTTTTTGAGCTAAATGACCCTAAAATTGAAAAGCACTACAAATGAACTCTGAAAAGGATGAAAGTTGGCATGGTATCATCATTTCACCCACATGGCATTTGCCTAAAAGTTGAGAGGGTTATGGCAAAAACTGGATCCACTTCGTGTACAAAATGGACAATCTCTTTCGAAGTATCGGGGTTTGAGACGAAAACTCGTCTGTTACAAAGGCATTTCATTTTTTTAAACTTATTTCAACTCCAGACTTTTTGTGTGTTCAGTATGCACCATTCGAAGCCACGTCATCAATTTTCAACCCTTTCTGACTTCATTTGCTATTTTTCATGCATTTACTGATTTTTTTGAGCTAAATGACCCTAAAATTGAAAAGCTCTACAAATGAACTCTGAAAAGGTTGAAAGTTGGCATCGTATCATCATTTCACCCACATAGCATGTGCTAAAAAGTTGAGAGTGTTATGGCAAAAACTGGATCCACTTCGTGTACAAAATGGACAATCTCTTTCGAAGTATCAGGGTTACAGACGAAAACTCGTCTGTTACAAAGGCATTTCATTTTTTTAAACTTATTTCAAATCCAGACTTTTTGTGTGTTCAGTATGCACCATTCGAAGCCACGTCATCAATTTTCAACCCTTTCTGACTTCATTTGCTATTTTTCATGCATTTACTGATTTTTTTGAGCTAAATGACCCTAAAATTGAAAAGCTCTACAAATGAACTCTGAGAAGGTTGAAAGTTGGCATGGTATCATCATTTCACCCACATAGCATGTGCAAAAAAGTTGAGAGTGTTACGGCAAAAACTGGATCCACTTCGTGTACAAAATGGACAATCTCTTTCGAAGTATCAGGGTTTCAGACGAAAACTCGTCTGTTACAAAGGCATTTCATTTTTTTAAACTTATTTCAAATCCAGACTTTTTGTGTGTTCAGTATGCACCATTCGAAGCCACGTCATCAATTTTCAACCCTTTCTGACTTCATTTGCTATTTTTCATGCATTTACTGATTTTTTTGAGCTAAATGACCCTAAAATTGAAAAGCTCTACAAATGAACTCTGAGAAGGTTGAAAGTTGGCATGGTATCATCATTTCACCCACATAGCATGTGCTAAAAAGTTGAGTGGGTTACAGCAAAAACTGGATCCACTTCGTGTACAAAATGGACAATCTCTTTCGAAGTATCAGGGTTTCACACGAAAACTCGTCTGTTACAAAGGCATTTCATTTTTTTAACTTATTTCAACTCCAGACTTTTTGTGTGTTCAGTATGCACCATTCGAAGCCACGTCATCAATTTTCAACCCTTTCTGACTTCATTTGCTATTTTTCATGCATTTACTGATTTTTTTGAGCTAAATGACCCTAAAATTGAAAAGCACTACAAATGAACTCTGAAAAGGATGAAAGTTGGCATGGTATCATCATTTCACCCACATGGCATTTGCTTAAAAGTTGAGAGGGTTATGGCAAAAACTGGATCCACTTCGTGTACAAAATGGACAATCTCTTTCGAAGTATCGGGGTTTGAGACGAAAACTCGTCTGTTACAAAGGCATTTCATTTTTTTAAACTTATTTCAACTCCAGACTTTTTGTGTGTTCAGTATGCACCATTCGAAGCCACGTCACCAATTTTCAACCCTTTCTGACTTCATTTGCTATTTTTCATGCATTTACTGATTTTTTTGAGCTAAATGACCCTAAAATTGAAAAGCTCTACAAATGAACTCTGAAAAGGTTGAAAGTTGGCATCGTATCATCATTTCACCCACATAGCATGTGCTAAAAAGTTGAGTGGGTTACGGCAAAAACTGGATCCACTTCGTGTACAAAATGGACAATCTCTTTCGAAGTATCAGGGTTTCAGACGAAAACTCGTCTGTTACAAAGGCATTTCATTTTTTTAAACTTATTTCAACTCCAGACTTTTTGTGTGTTCAGTATGCACCATTCGAAGCCACGTCATCAATTTTCAACCCTTTCTGACTTCATTTGCTATTTTTCATGCATTTACTGATTTTTTTCAGCTAAATGACCCTAAAATTGAAAAGCTCTACAAATGAACTCTGAGAAGGTTGAAAGTTGGCATGGTATCATCATTTCACCCACATAGCATGTGCTAAAAAGTTGAGTGGGTTACAGCAAAAACTGGATCCACTTCGTGTACAAAATGGACAATCTCTTTCGAAGTATCAGGGTTTCACACGAAAACTCGTCTGTTACAAAGGCATTTCATTTTTTTAACTTATTTCAACTCCAGACTTTTTGTGTGTTCAGTATGCACCATTCGAAGCCACGTCATCAATTTTCAACCCTTTCTGACTTCATTTGCTATTTTTCATGCATTTACTGATTTTTTTGAGCTAAATGACCCTAAAATTGAAAAGCACTACAAATGAACTCTGAAAAGGATGAAAGTTGGCATGGTATCATCATTTCACCCACATGGCATTTGCCTAAAAGTTGAGAGGGTTATGGCAAAAACTGGATCCACTTCGTGTACAAAATGGACAATCTCTTTCGAAGTATCGGGGTTTGAGACGAAAACTCGTCTGTTACAAAGGCATTTCATTTTTTTAAACTTATTTCAACTCCAGACTTTTTGTGTGTTCAGTATGCACCATTCGAAGCCACGTCATCAATTTTCAACCCTTTCTGACTTCATTTGCTATTTTTCATGCATTTACTGATTTTTTTGAGCTAAATGACCCTAAAATTGAAAAGCTCTACAAATGAACTCTGAAAAGGTTGAAAGTTGGCATCGTATCATCATTTCACCCACATAGCATGTGCTAAAAAGTTGAGTGGGTTACGGCAAAAACTGGATCCACTTCGTGTACAAAATGGACAATCTCTTTCGAAGTATCAGGGTTTCAGACGAAAACTCGTCTGTTACAAAGGCATTTCATTTTTTTAAACTTATTTCAACTCCAGACTTTTTGTGTGTTCAGTATGCACCATTCGAAGCCACGTCATCAATTTTCAACCCTTTCTGACTTCATTTGCTATTTTTCATGCATTTACTGATTTTTTTTCAGCTAAATGACCCTAAAATTGAAAAGCTCTACAAATGAACTCTGAGAAGGTTGAAAGTTGGCATGGTATCATCATTTCACCCACATAGCATGTGCTAAAAAGTTGAGTGGGTTACAGCAAAAACTGGATCCACTTCGTGTACAAAATGGACAATCTCTTTCGAAGTATCAGGGTTTCACACGAAAACTCGTCTGTTACAAAGGCATTTCATTTTTTTAACTTATTTCAACTCCAGACTTTTTGTGTGTTCAGTATGCACCATTCGAAGCCACGTCATCAATTTTCAACCCTTTCTGACTTCATTTGCTATTTTTCATGCATTTACTGATTTTTTTGAGCTAAATGACCCTAAAATTGAAAAGCACTACAAATGAACTCTGAAAAGGATGAAAGTTGGCATGGTATCATCATTTCACCCACATGGCATTTGCCTAAAAGTTGAGAGGGTTATGGCAAAAACTGGATCCACTTCGTGTACAAAATGGACAATCTCTTTCGAAGTATCGGGGTTTGAGACGAAAACTCGTCTGTTACAAAGGCATTTCATTTTTTTAAACTTATTTCAACTCCAGACTTTTTGTGTGTTCAGTATGCACCATTCGAAGCCACGTCATCAATTTTCAACCCTTTCTGACTTCATTTGCTATTTTTCATGCATTTACTGATTTTTTTGAGCTAAATGACCCTAAAATTGAAAAGCTCTACAAATGAACTCTGAAAAGGTTGAAAGTTGGCATCGTATCATCATTTCACCCACATAGCATGTGCTAAAAAGTTGAGAGTGTTATGGCAAAAACTGGATCCACTTCGTGTACAAAATGGACAATCTCTTTCGAAGTATCAGGGTTACAGACGAAAACTCGTCTGTTACAAAGGCATTTCATTTTTTTAAACTTATTTCAAATCCAGACTTTTTGTGTGTTCAGTATGCACCATTCGAAGCCACGTCATCAATTTTCAACCCTTTCTGACTTCATTTGCTATTTTTCATGCATTTACTGATTTTTTTGAGCTAAATGACCCTAAAATTGAAAAGCTCTACAAATGAACTCTGAGAAGGTTGAAAGTTGGCATGGTATCATCATTTCACCCACATAGCATGTGCAAAAAAGTTGAGAGTGTTACGGCAAAAACTGGATCCACTTCGTGTACAAAATGGACAATCTCTTTCGAAGTATCAGGGTTTCAGACGAAAACTCGTCTGTTACAAAGGCATTTCATTTTTTTAAACTTATTTCAAATCCAGACTTTTTGTGTGTTCAGTATGCACCATTCGAAGCCACGTCATCAATTTTCAACCCTTTCTGACTTCATTTGCTATTTTTCATGCATTTACTGATTTTTTTGAGCTAAATGACCCTAAAATTGAAAAGCTCTACAAATGAACTCTGAGAAGGTTGAAAGTTGGCATGGTATCATCATTTCACCCACATAGCATGTGCTAAAAAGTTGAGTGGGTTACAGCAAAAACTGGATCCACTTCGTGTACAAAATGGACAATCTCTTTCGAAGTATCAGGGTTTCACACGAAAACTCGTCTGTTACAAAGGCATTTCATTTTTTTAACTTATTTCAACTCCAGACTTTTTGTGTGTTCAGTATGCACCATTCGAAGCCACGTCATCAATTTTCAACCCTTTCTGACTTCATTTGCTATTTTTCATGCATTTACTGATTTTTTTGAGCTAAATGACCCTAAAATTGAAAAGCACTACAAATGAACTCTGAAAAGGATGAAAGTTGGCATGGTATCATCATTTCACCCACATGGCATTTGCTTAAAAGTTGAGAGGGTTATGGCAAAAACTGGATCCACTTCGTGTACAAAATGGACAATCTCTTTCGAAGTATCGGGGTTTGAGACGAAAACTCGTCTGTTACAAAGGCATTTCATTTTTTTAAACTTATTTCAACTCCAGACTTTTTGTGTGTTCAGTATGCACCATTCGAAGCCACGTCATCAATTTTCAACCCTTTCTGACTTCATTTGCTATTTTTCATGCATTTACTGATTTTTTTGAGCTAAATGACCCTAAAATTGAAAAGCTCTACAAATGAACTCTGAAAAGGTTGAAAGTTGGCATCGTATCATCATTTCACCCACATAGCATGTGCTAAAAAGTTGAGAGTGTTATGGCAAAAACTGGATCCACTTCGTGTACAAAATGGACAATCTCTTTCGAAGTATCAGGGTTACAGACGAAAACTCGTCTGTTACAAAGGCATTTCATTTTTTTAAACTTATTTCAAATCCAGACTTTTTGTGTGTTCAGTATGCACCATTCGAAGCCACGTCATCAATTTTCAACCCTTTCTGACTTCATTTGCTATTTTTCATGCATTTACTGATTTTTTTGAGCTAAATGACCCTAAAATTGAAAAGCTCTACAAATGAACTCTGAAAATGTTGAAAGTTGGCATCGTATCATCATTTCACCCACATAGCATGTGCTAAAAAGTTGAGAGTGTTATGGCAAAAACTGGATCCACTTCGTGTACAAAATGGACAATCTCTTTCGAAGTATCAGGGTTACAGACGAAAACTCGTCTGTTACAAAGGCATTTCATTTTTTTAAACTTATTTCAAATCCAGACTTTTTGTGTGTTCAGTATGCACCATTCGAAGCCACGTCATCAATTTTCAACCCTTTCTGACTTCATTTGCTATTTTTCATGCATTTACTGATTTTTTTGAGCTAAATGACCCTAAAATTGAAAAGCTCTACAAATGAACTCTGAGAAGGTTGAAAGTTGGCATGGTATCATCATTTCACCCACATAGCATGTGCTAAAAAGTTGAGTGGGTTACGGCAAAAACTGGATCCACTTCGTGTACAAAATGGACAATCTCTTTCGAAGTATCGGGGTTTGAGACGAAAACTCGTCTGTTACAAAGGCATTTCATTTTTTTAAACTTATTTCAACTCCAGACTTTTTGTGTGTTCAGTATGCACCATTCGAAGCCACGTCATCAATTTTCAACCCTTTCTGACTTCATTTGCAATTTTTCATGCATTTACTGATTTTTTTGAGCTAAATGACCCTAAAATTGAAAAGCTCTACAAATGAACTCAGAAAAGGTTGAAAGTTGGCATGGTATCATCATTTCACCCACATAGCATGTGCTAAAAAGTTGAGAGTGTTATGGCAAAAACTGGATCCACTTCGTGTACAAAATGGACAATCTCTATCGAAGTATCAGGGTTACAGACGAAAACTCGTCTGTTACAAAGGCATTTCATTTTTTTAAACTTATTTCAACTCCAGACTTTTTGTGTGTTCAGTATGCACCATTCGAAGCCACGTCATCAATTTTCAACCCTTTCTGACTTCATTTGCTATTTTTCATGCATTTACTGATTTTTTTGAGCTAAATGACCCTAAAATTGAAAAGCTCTACAAATGAACTCTGAGAAGGTTGAAAGTTGGCATGGTAACATCATTTCACCCACATAGCATGTGCTAAAAAGTTAAGAGGGTTACGGCAAAAACTGGATCCACTTCGTGTACAAAATGGACAATCTCTTTCGAAGTATCAGGGTTTCAGACGAAAACTCGTCTGTTACAAACACATTTCATTTTTTTAAACTTATTTCAACTCCAGACTTTTTGTGTGTTCAGTATGCACCATTCGAAGCCACGTCATCAATTTTCAACCCTTTCTGACTTCATTTGCTATTTTTCATGCATTTACTGATTTTTTTGAGCTAAATGACCCTAAAATTGAAAAGCTCTACAAATGAACTCTGAAAAGGTTGAAAGTTGGCATGGTATCATCATTTCACCCACATAGCATGTGCAAAAAAGTGGAGTGGGTTACGGCAAAAACTGGATCCACTTCGTGTACAAAATGGACAATCTCTTTCAAAGTATCAGGGTTTCAGACGAAAACTCGTCTGTTACAAAGGCATTTCATTTTTTTAAACTTATTTCAACTCCAGACTTTTTGTGTGTTCAGTATGCAGCATTCGAAGCCACGTCATCAATTTTCAACCCTTTCTGACTTCATTTGCTATTTTTCATGCATTTACTGATTTTTTTGAGCTAAATGACCCTAAAATTGAAAAGCTCTACAAATGAACTCTGAGAAGGTTGAAAGTTGGCATGGTATCATCATTTCACCCACATAGCATGTGATAAAAAGTTGAGTGGGTTACGGCAAAAACTGGATCCACTTCGTGTACAAAATGGACAATCTCTTTCGAAGTATCAGGGTTTCACACGAAAACTCGTCTGTTACAAAGGCATTTCATTTTTTTTAACTTATTTCAACTTCAGACTTTTTGTGTGTTCAGTATGCACCATTCGAAACCACGTCATCAATTTTCAACCCTTTCTGACTTAATTTGCTATTTTTCATGCATTTACTGATTTTTTTGAGCTAAATGACCCTAAAATTGAAAAGCTCTACAAATGAACTCTGAGAAGGTTGAAAGTTGGCATGGTATCATCATTTCACCCACATAGCATGTGCAAAAAAGTTGAGAGTGTTACGGCAAAAACTGGATCCACTTCGTGTACAAAATGGACAATCTCTTTCGAAGTATCAGGGTTTCAGACGAAAACTCGTCTGTTACAAAGGCATTTCATTTTTTTAAACTTATTTCAAATCCAGACTTTTTGTGTGTTCAGTATGCACCATTCGAAGCCACGTCATCAATTTTCAACCCTTTCTGACTTCATTTGCTATTTTTCATGCATTTACTGATTTTTTTGAGCTAAATGACCCTAAAATTGAAAAGCTCTACAAATGAACTCTGAGAAGGTTGAAAGTTGGCATGGTATCATCATTTCACCCACATAGCATGTGCTAAAAAGTTGAGTGGGTTACAGCAAAAACTGGATCCACTTCGTGTACAAAATGGACAATCTCTTTCGAAGTATCAGGGTTTCACACGAAAACTCGTCTGTTACAAAGGCATTTCATTTTTTTAACTTATTTCAACTCCAGACTTTTTGTGTGTTCAGTATGCACCATTCGAAGCCACGTCATCAATTTTCAACCCTTTCTGACTTCATTTGCTATTTTTCATGCATTTACTGATTTTTTTGAGCTAAATGACCCTAAAATTGAAAAGCACTACAAATGAACTCTGAAAAGGATGAAAGTTGGCATGGTATCATCATTTCACCCACATGGCATTTGCTTAAAAGTTGAGAGGGTTATGGCAAAAACTGGATCCACTTCGTGTACAAAATGGACAATCTCTTTCGAAGTATCGGGGTTTGAGACGAAAACTCGTCTGTTACAAAGGCATTTCATTTTTTTAAACTTATTTCAACTCCAGACTTTTTGTGTGTTCAGTATGCACCATTCGAAGCCACGTCATCAATTTTCAACCCTTTCTGACTTCATTTGCTATTTTTCAGGCATTTACTGATTTTTTTGAGCTAAATGACCCTAAAATTGAAAAGCTCTACAAATGAACTCTGAAAAGGTTGAAAGTTGGCATCGTATCATCATTTCACCCACATAGCATGTGCTAAAAAGTTGAGAGTGTTATGGCAAAAACTGGATCCACTTCGTGTACAAAATGGACAATCTCTTTCGAAGTATCAGGGTTACAGACGAAAACTCGTCTGTTACAAAGGCATTTCATTTTTTTAAACTTATTTCAAATCCAGACTTTTTGTGTGTTCAGTATGCACCATTCGAAGCCACGTCATCAATTTTCAACCCTTTCTGACTTCATTTGCTATTTTTCATGCATTTACTGATTTTTTTGAGCTAAATGACCCTAAAATTGAAAAGCTCTACAAATGAACTCTGAAAATGTTGAAAGTTGGCATCGTATCATCATTTCACCCACATAGCATGTGCTAAAAAGTTGAGAGTGTTATGGCAAAAACTGGATCCACTTCGTGTACAAAATGGACAATCTCTTTCGAAGTATCAGGGTTACAGACGAAAACTCGTCTGTTACAAAGGCATTTCATTTTTTTAAACTTATTTCAAATCCAGACTTTTTGTGTGTTCAGTATGCACCATTCGAAGCCACGTCATCAATTTTCAACCCTTTCTGACTTCATTTGCTATTTTTCATGCATTTACTGATTTTTTTGAGCTAAATGACCCTAAAATTGAAAAGCTCTACAAATGAACTCTGAGAAGGTTGAAAGTTGGCATGGTATCATCATTTCACCCACATAGCATGTGCTAAAAAGTTGAGTGGGTTACGGCAAAAACTGGATCCACTTCGTGTACAAAATGGACAATCTCTTTCGAAGTATCAGGGTTTCAGACGAAAACTCGTCTGTTACAAAGGCATTTCATTTTTTTAAACTTATTTCAACTCCAGACTTTTTGTGTGTTCAGTATGCACCATTCGAAGCCACGTCATCAATTTTCAACCCTTTCTGACTTCATTTGCAATTTTTCATGCATTTACTGATTTTTTTGAGCTAAATGACCCTAAAATTGAAAAGCTCTACAAATGAACTCAGAAAAGGTTGAAAGTTGGCATGGTATCATCATTTCACCCACATAGCATGTGCTAAAAAGTTGAGAGTGTTATGGCAAAAACTGGATCCACTTCGTGTACAAAATGGACAATCTCTATCGAAGTATCAGGGTTACAGACGAAAACTCGTCTGTTACAAAGGCATTTCATTTTTTTAAACTTATTTCAACTCCAGACTTTTTGTGTGTTCAGTATGCACCATTCGAAGCCACGTCATCAATTTTCAACCCTTTCTGACTTCATTTGCTATTTTTCATGCATTTACTGATTTTTTTGAGCTAAATGACCCTAAAATTGAAAAGCTCTACAAATGAACTCTGAGAAGGTTGAAAGTTGGCATGGTAACATCATTTCACCCACATAGCATGTGCTAAAAAGTTAAGAGGGTTACGGCAAAAACTGGATCCACTTCGTGTACAAAATGGACAATCTCTTTCGAAGTATCAGAGTTTCAGACGAAAACTCGTCTGTTACAAACACATTTCATTTTTTTAAACTTATTTCAACTCCAGACTTTTTGTGTGTTCAGTATGCACCATTCGAAGCCACGTCATCAATTTTCAACCCTTTCTGACTTCATTTGCTATTTTTCATGCATTTACTGATTTTTTTGAGCTAAATGACCCTAAAATTGAAAAGCTCTACAAATGAACTCTTAAAAGGTTGAAAGTTGGCATGGTATCATCATTTCACCCACATAGCATGTGCAAAAAAGTGGAGTGGGTTACGGCAAAAACTGGATCCACTTCGTGTACAAAATGGACAATCTCTTTCAAAGTATCAGGGTTTCAGACGAAAACTCGTCTGTTACAAAGGCATTTCATTTTTTTAAACTTATTTCAACTCCAGACTTTTTGTGTGTTCAGTATGCAGCATTCGAAGCCACGTCATCAATTTTCAACCCTTTCTGACTTCATTTGCTATTTTTCATGCATTTACTGATTTTTTTGAGCTAAATGACCCTAAAATTGAAAAGCTCTACAAATGAACTCTGAGAAGGTTAAAAGTTGGCATGGTATCATCATTTCACCCACATAGCATGTGATAAAAAGTTGAGTGGGTTACGGCAAAAACTGGATCCACTTCGTGTACAAAATGGACAATCTCTTTCGAAGTATCAGGGTTTCACACGAAAACTCGTCTGTTACAAAGGCATTTCATTTTTTTTAACTTATTTCAACTTCAGACTTTTTGTGTGTTCAGTATGCACCATTCGAAACCACGTCATCAATTTTCAACCCTTTCTGACTTAATTTGCTATTTTTCATGCATTTACTGATTTTTTTGAGCTAAATGACCCTAAAATTGAAAAGCACTACAAATGAACTCTGAAAAGGATGAAAGTTGGCATGGTATCATCATTTCACCCACATGGCATTTGCTTAAAAGTTGAGAGGGTTATGGCAAAAACTGGATCCACTTCGTGTACAAAATGGACAATCTCTTTCGAAGTATCGGGGTTTGAGACGAAAACTCGTCTGTTACAAAGGCATTTCATTTTTTTAAACTTATTTCAACTCCAGACTTTTTGTGTGTTCAGTATGCACCATTCGAAGCCACGTCATCAATTTTCAACCCTTTCTGACTTCATTTGCTATTTTTCATGCATTTACTGATTTTTTTGAGCTAAATGACCCTAAAATTGAAAAGCTCTACAAATGAACTCTGAAAAGGTTGAAAGTTGGCATGGTATCATCATTTCACCCACATAGCATGTGCTAAAAAGTTGAGAGTGTTATGGCAAAAACTGGATCCACTTCGTGTACAAAATGGACAATCTCTTTCGAAGTATCAGGGTTACAGACGAAAACTCGTCTGTTACAAAGGCATTTCATTTTTTTAAACTTATTTCAAATCCAGACTTTTTGTGTGTTCAGTATGCACCATTCGAAGTCACGTCATCAATTTTCAACCCTTTCTGACTTCATTTGCTATTTTTCATGCATTTACTGATTTTTTTGAGCTAAATGACCCTAAAATTGAAAAGCTCTACAAATGAACTCTGAGAAGGTTGAAAGTTGGCATGGTATCATCATTTCACCCACATAGCATGTGCAAAAAAGTTGAGTGGGTTACGGCAAAAACTGGATCCACTTCGTGTACAAAATGGACAATCTCTTTCGAAGTATCAGGGTTTCAGACGAAAACTCGTCTGTTACAAAGGCATTTCATTTTTTTAAACTTATTTCAACTCCAGACTTTTTGTGTGTTCAGTATGCACCATTCGAAGCCACGTCATCAATTTTCAACCCTTTCTGACTTCATTTGCTATTTTTCATGCATTTACTGATTTTTTTGAGCTAAATGACCCTAAAATTGAAAAGCTCTACAAATGAACTCTGAGAAGGTTGAAAGTTGGCATGGTATCATCATTTCACCCACATAGCATGTGCTAAAAAGTTGAGTGGGTTACAGCAAAAACTGGATCCACTTCGTGTACAAAATGGACAATCTCTTTCGAAGTATCAGGGTTTCACACGAAAACTCGTCTGTTACAAAGGCATTTCATTTTTTTAACTTATTTCAACTCCAGACTTTTTGTGTGTTCAGTATGCACCATTCGAAGCCACGTCATCAATTTTCAACCCTTTCTGACTTCATTTGCTATTTTTCATGCATTTACTGATTTTTTTGAGCTAAATGACCCTAAAATTGAAAAGCACTACAAATGAACTCTGAAAAGGATGAAAGTTGGCATGGTATCATCATTTCACCCACATGGCATTTGCTTAAAAGTTGAGAGGGTTATGGCAAAAACTGGATCCACTTCGTGTACAAAATGGACAATCTCTTTCGAAGTATCGGGGTTTGAGACGAAAACTCGTCTGTTACAAAGGCATTTCATTTTTTTAAACTTATTTCAACTCCAGACTTTTTGTGTGTTCAGTATGCACCATTCGAAGCCACGTCATCAATTTTCAACCCTTTCTGACTTCATTTGCTATTTTTCATGCATTTACTGATTTTTTTGAGCTAAATGACCCTAAAATTGAAAAGCTCTACAAATGAACTCTGAAAAGGTTGAAAGTTGGCATCGTATCATCATTTCACCCACATAGCATGTGCTAAAAAGTTGAGAGTGTTATGGCAAAAACTGGATCCACTTCGTGTACAAAATGGACAATCTCTTTCGAAGTATCAGGGTTACAGACGAAAACTCGTCTGTTACAAAGGCATTTCATTTTTTTAAACTTATTTCAAATCCAGACTTTTTGTGTGTTCAGTATGCACCATTCGAAGCCACGTCATCAATTTTCAACCCTTTCTGACTTCATTTGCTATTTTTCATGCATTTACTGATTTTTTTGAGCTAAATGACCCTAAAATTGAAAAGCTCTACAAATGAACTCTGAGAAGGTTGAAAGTTGGCATGGTATCATCATTTCACCCACATAGCATGTGCTAAAAAGTTGAGTGGGTTACGGCAAAAACTGGATCCACTTCGTGTACAAAATGGACAATCTCTTTCGAAGTATCAGGGTTTCAGACGAAAACTCGTCTGTTACAAAGGCATTTCATTTTTTTAAACTTATTTCAACTCCAGACTTTTTGTGTGTTCAGTATGCACCATTCGAAGCCACGTCATCAATTTTCAACCCTTTCTGACTTCATTTGCAATTTTTCATGCATTTACTGATTTTTTTGAGCTAAATGACCCTAAAATTGAAAAGCTCTACAAATGAACTCAGAAAAGGTTGAAAGTTGGCATGGTATCATCATTTCACCCACATAGCATGTGCTAAAAAGTTGAGAGTGTTATGGCAAAAACTGGATCCACTTCGTGTACAAAATGGACAATCTCTATCGAAGTATCAGGGTTACAGACGAAAACTCGTCTGTTACAAAGGCATTTCATTTTTTTAAACTTATTTCAACTCCAGACTTTTTGTGTGTTCAGTATGCACCATTCGAAGCCACGTCATCAATTTTCAACTCTTTCTGACTTCATTTGCTATTTTTCATGCATTTACTGATTTTTTTGAGCTAAATGACCCTAAAATTGAAAAGCTCTACAAATGAACTCTGAGAAGGTTGAAAGTTGGCATGGTATCATCATTTCACCCACATAGCATGTGCTAAAAAGTTGAGTGGGTTACAGCAAAAACTGGATCCACTTCGTGTACAAAATGGACAAGCTCTTTCGAAGTATCAGGGTTTCACACGAAAACTCGTCTGTTACAAAGGCATTTCATTTTTTTTAACTTATTTCAACTCCAGACTTTTTGTGTGTTCAGTATGCACCATTCGAAGCCACGTCATCAATTTTCAACCCTTTCTGACTTCATTTGCTATTTTTCATGCATTTACTGATTTTTTTGAGCTAAATGACCCTAAAATTGAAAAGCACTACAAATGAACTCTGAAAAGGATGAAAGTTGGCATGGTATCATCATTTCACCCACATGGCATTTGCCTAAAAGTTGAGAGGGTTATGGCAAAAACTGGATCCACTTCGTGTACAAAATGGACAATCTCTTTCGAAGTATCGGGGTTTCAGACGAAAACTCGTCTGTTACAAAGGCATTTCATTTTTTTAAACTTATTTCAACTCCAGACTTTTTGTGTGTTCAGTATACACCATTCGAAGCCACGTCATCAATTTTCAACCCTTTCTGACTTCATTTGCTATTTTTCATGCATTTACTGATTTTTTTGAGCTAAATGACCCTAAAATTGAAAAGCTCTACAAATGAACTCTGAAAAGGTTGAAAGTTGGCATGGTATCATCATTTCACCCACATAGCATGTGCTAAAAAGTTGAGAGTGTTATGGCAAAAACTGGATCCACTTCGTGTACAAAATGGACAATCTCTTTCGAAGTATCAGGGTTACAGACGAAAACTCGTCTGTTACAAAGGCATTTCATTTTTTTAAACTTATTTCAAATCCAGACTTTTTGTGTGTTCAGTATGCACCATTCGAAGCCACGTCATCAATTTTCAACCCTTTCTGACTTCATTTGCTATTTTTCATGCATTTACTGATTTTTTTGAGCTAAATGACCCTAAAATTGAAAAGCTCTACAAATGAACTCTGAGAAGGTTGAAAGTTGGCATGGTATCATCATTTCACCCACATAGCATGTGCAAAAAAGTTGAGAGTGTTACGGCAAAAACTGGATCCACTTCGTGTACAAAATGGACAATCTCTTTCGAAGTATCAGGGTTTCAGACGAAAACTCATCTGTTACAAAGGCATTTCATTTTTTTAAAATTATTTCAAATCCAGACTTTTTGTGTGTTCAGTATGCACCATTCGAAGCCACGTCATCAATTTTCAACCCTTTCTGACTTCATTTGCTATTTTTCATGCATTTACTGATTTTTTTGAGCTAAATGACCCTAAAATTGAAAAGCTCTACAAATGAACTCTGAGAAGGTTGAAAGTTGGCATCGTATCATCATTTCACCCACATAGCATGTGCTAAAAAGTTGAGTGGGTTACAGCAAAAACTGGATCCACTTCGTGTACAAAATGGACAATCTCTTTCGAAGTATCAGGGTTTCACACGAAAACTCGTCTGTTACAAAGGCATTTCATTTTTTTAACTTATTTCAACTCCAGACTTTTTGTGTGTTCAGTATGCACCATTCGAAGCCACGTCATCAATTTTCAACCCTTTCTGACTTCATTTGCTATTTTTCATGCATTTACTGATTTTTTTGAGCTAAATGACCCTAAAATTGAAAAGCACTACAAATGAACTCTGAAAAGGATGAAAGTTGGCATGGTATCATCATTTCACCCGCATGGCATTTGCTTAAAAGTTGAGAGGGTTATGGCAAAAACTGGATCCACTTCGTGTACAAAATGGACAATCTCTTTCGAAGTATCGGGGTTTGAGACGAAAACTCGTCTGTTACAAAGGCATTTCATTTTTTTAAACTTATTTCAACTCCAGACTTTTTGTGTGTTCAGTATGCACCATTCGAAGCCACGTCATCAATTTTCAACCCTTTCTGACTTCATTTGCTATTTTTCATGCATTTACTGATTTTTTTGAGCTAAATGACCCTAAAATTGAAAAGCTCTACAAATGAACTCTGAAAAGGTTGAAAGTTGGCATCGTATCATCATTTCACCCACATAGCATGTGCTAAAAAGTTGAGAGTGTTATGGCAAAAACTGGATCCACTTCGTGTACAAAATGGACAATCTCTTTCGAAGTATCAGGGTTACAGACGAAAACTCGTCTGTTACAAAGGCATTTCATTTTTTTAAACTTATTTCAAATCCAGACTTTTTGTGTGTTCAGTATGCACCATTCGAAGCCACGTCATCAATTTTCAACCCTTTCTGACTTCATTTGCTATTTTTCATGCATTTACTGATTTTTTTGAGCTAAATGACCCTAAAATTGAAAAGCTCTACAAATGAACTCTGAAAAGGTTGAAAGTTGGCATCATATCATCATTTCACCCACATAGCATGTGCTAAAAAGTTGAGAGTGTTATCACAAAAACTGGATCCACTTCGTGTACAAAATGGACAATCTCTTTCGAAGTATCAGGGTTACAGACGAAAACTCGTCTGTTACAAAGGCATTTCATTTTTTTAAACTTATTTCAAATCCAGACTTTTTGTGTGTTCAGTATGCACCATTCGAAGCCACGTCATCAATTTTCAACCCTTTCTGACTTCATTTGCTATTTTTCATGCATTTACTGATTTTTTTGAGCTAAATGACCCTAAAATTGAAAAGCTCTACAAATGAACTCTGAGAAGGTTGAAAGTTGGCATGGTATCATCATTTCACCCAGATAGCATGTGCTAAAAAGTTGAGTGGGTTACGGCAAAAACTGGATCCACTTCGTGTACAAAATGGACAATCTCTTTCGAAGTATCAGGGTTTCAAACGAAAACTCGTCTGTTACAAAGGCATTTCATTTTTTTAAACTTATTTCAACTCCAGACTTTTTGTGTGTTCAGTATGCACCATTCGAAGCCACGTCATCAATTTTCAACCCTTTCTGACTTCATTTGCAATTTTTCATGCATTTACTGATTTTTTTGAGCTAAATGACCCTAAAATTGAAAAGCTCTACAAATGAACTCAGAAAAGGTTGAAAGTTGGCATGGTATCATGATTTCACCCACATAGCTTGTGCTAAAAAGTTGAGGGTGTTATGGCAAAAACTGGATCCACTTCGTGTACAAAATGGACAATCTCTATCGAAGTATCAGGGTTACAGACGAAAACTCGTCTGTTACAAAGGCATTTCATTTTTTTAAACTTATTTCAACTCCAGACTTTTTGTGTGTTCAGTATGCACCATTCGAAGCCACGTCATCAATTTTCAACCCTTTCTGACTTCATTTGCTATTTTTCATGCATTTACTGATTTTTTTGAGCTAAATGACCCTAAAATTGAAAAGCTCTACAAATGAACTCTGAGAAGGTTGAAAGTTGGCATGGTAACATCATTTCACCCACATAGCATGTGCTAAAAAGTTAAGAGGGTTACGGCAAAAACTGGATCCACTTCGTGTACAAAATGGACAATCTCTTTCGAAGTATCAGGGTTTCAGACGAAAACTCGTCTGTTACAAACACATTTCATTTTTTTAAACTTATTTCAACTCCAGACTTTTTGTGTGTTCAGTATGCACCATTCGAAGCCACGTCATCAATTTTCAACCCTTTCTGACTTCATTTGCTATTTTTCATGCATTTACTGATTTTTTTGAGCTAAATGACCCTAAAATTGAAAAGCTCTACAAATGAACTCTGAAAAGGTTGAAAGTTGGCATGGTATCATCATTTCACCCACATAGCATGTGCAAAAAAGTGGAGTGGGTTACGGCAAAAACTGGATCCACTTCGTGTACAAAATGGACAATCTCTTTCAAAGTATCAGGGTTTCAGACGAAAACTCGTCTGTTACAAAGGCATTTCATTTTTTTAAACTTATTTCAACTCCAGACTTTTTGTGTGTTCAGTATGCAGCATTCGAAGCCACGTCATCAATTTTCAACCCTTTCTGACTTCATTTGCTATTTTTCATGCATTTACTGATTTTTTTGAGCTAAATGACCCTAAAATTGAAAAGCTCTACAAATGAACTCTGAGAAGGTTGAAAGTTGGCATGGTATCATCATTTCACCCACATAGCATGTGATAAAAAGTTGAGTGGGTTACGGCAAAAACTGGATCCACTTCGTGTACAAAATGGACAATCTCTTTCGAAGTATCAGGGTTTCACACGAAAACTCGTCTGTTACAAAGGCATTTCATTTTTTTTAACTTTTTTCAACTTCAGACTTTTTGTGTGTTCAGTATGCACCATTCGAAGCCACGTCATCAATTTTCAACCCTTTCTGACTTCATTTGCTATTTTTCATGCATTTACTGATTTTTTTGAGCTAAATGACCCTAAAATTGAAAAGCACTACAAATGAACTCTGAAAAGGATGAAAGTTGGCATGGTATCATCATTTCACCCACATGGCATTTGCTTAAAAGTTGAGAGGGTTATGGCAAAAACTGGATCCACTTCGTGTACAAAATGGACAATCTCTTTCGAAGTATCGGGGTTTGAGACGAAAACTCGTCTGTTACAAAGGCATTTCATTTTTTTAAACTTATTTCAACTCCAGACTTTTTGTGTGTTCAGTATGCACCATTCGAAGCCACGTCATCAATTTTCAACCCTTTTTGACTTCATTTGCTATTTTTCATGCATTTACTGATTTTTTTGAGCTAAATGACCCTAAAATTGAAAAGCTCTACAAATGAACTCTGAAAAGGTTGAAAGTTGGCATGGTATCATCATTTCACCCACATAGCATGTGCTAAAAAGTTGAGAGTGTTATGGCAAAAACTGGATCCACTTCGTGTACAAAATGGACAATCTCTTTCGAAGTATCAGGGTTACAGACGAAAACTCGTCTGTTACAAAGGCATTTCATTTTTTTAAACTTATTTCAAATCCAGACTTTTTGTGTGTTCAGTATGCAGCATTCGAAGCCACGTCATCAATTTTCAACCCTTTCTGACTTCATTTGCTATTTTTCATGCATTTACTGATTTTTTTGAGCTAAATGACCCTAAAATTGAAAAGCTCTACAAATGAACTCTGAGAAGGTTGAAAGTTGGCATGGTATCATCATTTCACCCACATAGCATGTGCAAAAAAGTTGAGAGTGTTACGGCAAAAACTGGATCCACTTCGTGTACAAAATGGACAATCTCTTTCGAAGTATCAGGGTTTCAGACGAAAACTCGTCTGTTACAAAGGCATTTCATTTTTTTAAACTTATTTCAAATCCAGACTTTTTGTGTGTTCAGTATGCACCATTTGAAGCCACGTCATCAATTTTCAACCCTTTCTGGCTTCATTTGCTATTTTTCATGCATTTACTGATTTTTTTGAGCTAAATGACCCTAAAATTGAAAAGCTCTACAAATGAACTCTGAGAAGGTTGAAAGTTGGCATGGTATCATCATTTCACCCACATAGCATGTGCAAAAAAGTTGAGTGGGTTACGGCAAAAACTGGATCCACTTCGTGTACAAAATGGACAATCTCTTTCGAAGTATCAGGGTTTCAGACGAAAACTCGTCTGTTACAAAGGCATTTCATTTTTTTAAACTTATTTCAACTCCAGACTTTTTGTGTGTTCAGTATGCACCATTCGAAGCCACGTCATCAATTTTCAACCCTTTCTGACTTCATTAGCTATTTTTCATGCATTTACTGATTTTTTTGAGCTAAATGACCCTAAAATTGAAAAGCTCTACAAATGAACTCTGAGAAGGTTGAAAGTTGGCATGGTATCATCATTTCACCCACATAGCATGTGCTAAAAAGTTGAGTGGGTTACAGCAAAAACTGGATCCACTTCGTGTACAAAATGGACAATCTCTTTCGAAGTATCGGGGTTTCACACGAAAACTCGTCTGTTACAAAGGCATTTCATTTTTTTAACTTATTTCAACTCCAGACTTTTTGTGTGTTCAGTATGCACCATTCGAAGCCACGTCATCAATTTTCAACCCTTTCTGACTTCATTTGCTATTTTTCATGCATTTACTGATTTTTTTGAGCTAAATGACCCTAAAATTGAAAAGCACTACAAATGAACTCTGAAAAGGATGAAAGTTGGCATGGTATCATCATTTCACCCACATGGCATTTGCTTAAAAGTTGAGAGGGTTATGGCAAAAACTGGATCCACTTCGTGTACAAAATGGACAATCTCTTTCGAAGTATCGGGGTTTGAGACGAAAACTCGTCTGTTACAAAGGCATTTCATTTTTTTAAACTTATTTCAACTCCAGACTTTTTGTGTGTTCAGTATGCACCATTCGAAGCCACGTCATCAATTTTCAACCCTTTCTGACTTCATTTGCTATTTTTCATGCATTTACTGATTTTTTTGAGCTAAATGACCCTAAAATTGAAAAGCTCTACAAATGAACTCTGAAAAGGTTGAAAGTTGGCATCGTATCATCATTTCACCCACATAGCATGTGCTAAAAAGTTGAGAGTGTTATGGCAAAAACTGGATCCACTTCGTGTACAAAATGGACAATCTCTTTCGAAGTATCAGGGTTACAGACGAAAACTCGTCTGTTACAAAGGCATTTCATTTTTTTAAACTTATTTCAAATCCAGACTTTTTGTGTGTTCAGTATGCACCATTCGAAGCCACGTCATCAATTTTCAACCCTTTCTGACTTCATTTGCTATTTTTCATGCATTTACTGATTTTTTTGAGCTAAATGACCCTAAAATTGAAAAGCTCTACAAATGAACTCTGAGAAGGTTGAAAGTTGGCATGGTATCATCATTTCACCCACATAGCATGTGCTAAAAAGTTGAGTGGGTTACGGCAAAAACTGGATCCACTTCGTGTACAAAATGGACAATCTCTTTCGAAGTATCAGGGTTTCAGACGAAAACTCGTCTGTTACAAAGGCATTTCATTTTTTTAAACTTATTTCAACTCCAGACTTTTTGTGTGTTCAGTATGCACCATTCGAAGCCACGTCATCAATTTTCAACCCTTTCTGCCTTCATTTGCAATTTTTCATGCATTTACTGATTTTTTTGAGCTAAATGACCCTAAAATTGAAAAGCTCTACAAATGAACTCAGAAAAGGTTGAAAGTTGGCATGGTATCATCATTTCACCCACATAGCATGTGCTAAAAAGTTGAGAGTGTTATGGCAAAAACTGGATCCACTTCGTGTACAAAATGGACAATCTCTATCGAAGTATCAGGGTTACAGACGAAAACTCGTCTGTTACAAAGGCATTTCATTTTTTTAAACTTATTTCAACTCCAGACTTTTTGTGTGTTCAGTATGCACCATTCGAAGCCACATCATCAATTTTCAACTCTTTCTGACTTCATTTGCTATTTTTCATGCATTTACTGATTTTTTTGAGCTAAATGACCCTAAAATTGAAAAGCTCTACAAATGAACTCTGAGAAGGTTGAAAGTTGGCATGGTATCATCATTTCACCCACATAGCATGTGCTAAAAAGTTGAGTGGGTTACAGCAAAAACTGGATCCACTTCGTGTACAAAATGGACAAGCTCTTTCGAAGTATCAGGGTTTCACACGAAAACTCGTCTGTTACAAAGGCATTTCATTTTTTTTAACTTATTTCAACTCCAGACTTTTTGTGTGTTCAGTATGCACCATTCGAAGCCACGTCATCAATTTTCAACCCTTTCTGACTTCATTTGCTATTTTTCATGCATTTACTGATTTTTTTGAGCTAAATGACCCTAAAATTGAAAAGCACTACAAATGAACTCTGAAAAGGATGAAAGTTGGCATGGTATCATCATTTCACCCACATGGCATTTGCCTAAAAGTTGAGAGGGTTATGGCAAAAACTGGATCCACTTCGTGTACAAAATGGACAATCTCTTTCGAAGTATCGGGGTTTCAGACGAAAACTCGTCTGTTACAAAGGCATTTCATTTTTTTAAACTTATTTCAACTCCAGACTTTTTGTGTGTTCAGTATACACCATTCGAAGCCACGTCATCAATTTTCAACCCTTTCTGACTTCATTTGCTATTTTTCATGCATTTACTGATTTTTTTGAGCTAAATGACCCTAAAATTGAAAAGCTCTACAAATGAACTCTGAAAAGGTTGAAAGTTGGCATGGTATCATCATTTCACCCACATAGCATGTGCTAAAAAGTTGAGAGTGTTATGGCAAAAACTGGATCCACTTCGTGTACAAAATGGACAATCTCTTTCGAAGTATCAGGGTTACAGACGAAAACTCGTCTGTTACAAAGGCATTTCATTTTTTTAAACTTATTTCAAATCCAGACTTTTTGTGTGTTCAGTATGCACCATTCGAAGCCACGTCATCAATTTTCAACCCTTTCTGACTTCATTTGCTATTTTTCATGCATTTACTGATTTTTTTGAGCTAAATGACCCTAAAATTGAAAAGCTCTACAAATGAACTCTGAGAAGGTTGAAAGTTGGCATGGTATCATCATTTCACCCACATAGCATGTGCAAAAAAGTTGAGTGGGTTACGGCAAAAACTGGATGCACTTCGTGTACAAAATGGACAATCTCTTTCGAAGTATCAGGGTTTCAGACGAAAACTCGTCTGTTACAAAGGCATTTCATTTTTTTAAACTTATTTCAACTCCAGACTTTTTGTGTGTTCAGTATACACCATTCGAAGCCACGTCATCAATTTTCAACCCTTTCTGACTTCATTTGCTATTTTTCATGCATTTACTGATTTTTTTGAGCTAAATGACCCTAAAATTGAAAAGCTCTACAAATGAACTCTGAAAAGGTTGAAAGTTGGCATGGTATCATCATTTCACCCACATAGCATGTGCTAAAAAGTTGAGTGGGTTACGGCAAAAACTGGATCCACTTCGTGTACAAAATGGACAATCTCTTTCGAAGTATCAGGGTTACAGACGAAAACTCGTCTGTTACAAAGGCATTTCATTTTTTTAAACTTATTTCAAATCCAGACTTTTTGTGTGTTCAGTATGCACCATTCGAAGCCACGTCATCAATTTTCAACTCTTTCTGACTTCATTTGCTATTTTTCATGCATTTACTGATTTTTTTGAGCTAAATGACCCTAAAATTGAAAAGCTCTACAAATGAACTCTGAGAAGGTTGAAAGTTGGCATGGTATCATCATTTCACCCACATAGCATGTGCAAAAAAGTTGAGTGGGTTACGGCAAAAACTGGATCCACTTCGTGTACAAAATGGACAATCTCTTTCGAAGTATCAGGGTTTCAGACGAAAACTCGTCTGTTACAAAGGCATTTCATTTTTCTAAACTTATTTCAACTCCAGACTTTTTGTGTGTTCAGTATGCACCATTCGAAGCCACGTCATCAATTTTCAACCCTTTCTGACTTCATTTGCAATTTTTCATGCATTTACTGATTTTTTTGAGCTAAATGACCCTAAAATTGAAAAGCTCTACAAATGAACTCAGAAAAGGTTGAAAGTTGGCATGGTATCATCATTTCACCCACATAGCATGTGCTAAAAAGTTGAGAGTGTTATGGCAAAAACTGGATCCACTTCGTGTACAAAATGGACAATCTCTATCGAAGTATCAGGGTTACAGACGAAAACTCGTCTGTTACAAATGCATTTCATTTTTTTTACTTATTTCAACTCCAGACTTTTTGTGTGTTCAGTATGCACCATTCGAAGCCACGTCATCAATTTTCAACCCTTTCTGACTTCATTTGCTATTTTTCATGCATTTACTGATTTTTTTGAGCTAAATGACCCTAAAATTGAAAAGCTCTACAAATGAATTGAGAAGGTTGAAAGTTGGCATGGTATCATCATTTCACCCACATAGCATGTGATAAAAAGTTGAGTGGGTTACGGCAAAAACTGGATCCACTTCGTGTACAAAATGGACAATCTCTTTCGAAGTATCAGGGTTTCACACGAAAACTCGTCTGTTACAAAGGCATTTCATTTTTTTAAACTTATTTCAACTCCAGACTTTTTGTGTGTTCAGAATGCACCATTCGAAGCCACGTCATCAATTTTCAACCCTTTCTGACTTCATTTGCTATTTTTCATGCATTTACTGATTTTTTTGAGCTAAATGACCCTAAAATTGAAAAGCTCTACAAATGAACTCTGAGAAGGTTGAAAGTTGGCATGGTAACATCATTTCACCCACATAGCATGTGCTAAAAAGTTAAGAGGGTTACGGCAAAAACTGGATCCACTTCGTGTACAAAATGGACAATCTCTTTCGAAGTATCAGGGTTTCAGACGAAAACTCGTCTGTTACAAACACATTTCATTTTTTTAAACTTATTTCAACTCCAGACTTTTTGTGTGTTCAGTATGCACCATTCGAAGCCACGTCATCTATTTTCAACCCTTTCTGACATCATTTGCTATTTTTCATGCATTTACTGATTTTTTTGAGCTAAATGACCCTAAAATTGAAAAGCTCTACAAATGAACTCTGAAAAGGTTGAAAGTTGGCATGGTATCATCATTTCACCCACATAGCATGTGCAAAAAAGTGGAGTGGGTTACGGCAAAAACTGGATCCACTTCGTGTACAAAATGGACAATCTCTTTCAAAGTATCAGGGTTTCAGACGAAAACTCGTCTGTTACAAAGGCATTTCATTTTTTTAAACTTATTTCAACTCCAGACTTTTTGTGTGTTCAGTATGCACCATTCGAAGCCATGTCATCAATTTTCAACCCTTTCTGACTTCATTTGCTATTTTTCATGCATTTACTGATTTTTTTGAGCTAAATGACCCTAAAATTGAAAAGCTCTACAAATGAACTCTGAGAAGGTTGAAAGTTGGCATGGTATCATCATTTCACCCACATAGCATGTGATAAAAAGTTGAGTGGGTTACGGCAAAAACTGGATCCACTTCGTGTACAAAATGGATAATCTCTTTCGAAGTATCAGGGTTTCACACGAAAACTCGTCTGTTACAAAGGCATTTCATTTTTTTTAACTTATTTCAACTTCAGACTTTTTGTGTGTTCAGTATGCACCATTCGAAGACACGTCATCAATTTTCAACCCTTTCTGACTTCATTTGCTAATTTTCATGCATTTACTGATTTTTTTGAGCTAAATGACCCTAAAATTGAAAAGCACTACAAATGAACTCTGAAAAGGATGAAAGTTGGCATGGTATCATCATTTCACCCACATGGCATTTGCTTAAAAGTTGAGAGGGTTATGGCAAAAACTGGATCCACTTCGTGTACAAAATGGACAATCTCTTTCGAAGTATCGGGGTTTGAGACGAAAACTCGTCTGTTACAAAGGCATTTCATTTTTTTAAACTTATTTCAACTCCAGACTTTTTGTGTGTTCAGTATGCACCATTCGAAGCCACGTCATCAATTTTCAACCCTTTCTGACTTCATTTGCTATTTTTCATGCATTTACTGATTTTTTTGAGCTAAATGACCCTAAAATTGAAAAGCTCTACAAATGAACTCTGAAAAGGTTGAAAGTTGGCATGGTATCATCATTTCACCCACATAGCATGTGCTAAAAAGTTGAGAGTGTTATGGCAAAAACTGGATCCACTTTGTGTACAAAATGGACAATCTCTTTCGAAGTATCAGGGTTACAGACGAAAACTCGTCTGTTACAAAGGCATTTCATTTTTTTAAACTTATTTCAAATCCAGACTTTTTGTGTGTTCTGTATGCACCATTCGAAGCCACGTCATCAATTTTCAACCCTTTCTGACTTCATTTGCTATTTTTCATGCATTTACTGATTTTTTTGAGCTAAATGACCCTAAAATTGAAAAGCTCTACAAATGAACTCTGAGAAGGTTGAAAGTTGGCATGGTATCATCATTTCACCCACATAGCATGTGCAAAAAAGTTGAGTGGGTTACGGCAAAAACTGGATGCACTTCGTGTACAAAATGGACAATCTCTTTCGAAGTATCAGGGTTTCAGACGAAAACTCGTCTGTTACAAAGGCATTTCATTTTTTTAAACTTATTTCAACTCCAGACTTTTTGTGTGTTCAGTATACACCATTCGAAGCCACGTCATCAATTTTCAACCCTTTCTGACTTCATTTGCTATTTTTCATGCATTTACTGATTTTTTTGAGCTAAATGACCCTAAAATTGAAAAGCTCTACAAATGAACTCTGAAAAGGTTGAAAGTTGGCATGGTATCATCATTTCACCCACATAGCATGTGCTAAAAAGTTGAGTGGGTTACGGCAAAAACTGGATCCACTTCGTGTACAAAATGGACAATCTCTTTCGAAGTATCAGGGTTACAGACGAAAACTCGTCTGTTACAAAGGCATTTCATTTTTTTAAACTTATTTCAAATCCAGACTTTTTGTGTGTTCAGTATGCACCATTCGAAGCCACGTCATCAATTTTCAACTCTTTCTGACTTCATTTGCTATTTTTCATGCATTTACTGATTTTTTTGAGCTAAATGACCCTAAAATTGAAAAGCTCTACAAATGAACTCTGAGAAGGTTGAAAGTTGGCATGGTATCATCATTTCACCCACATAGCATGTGCAAAAAAGTTGAGTGGGTTACGGCAAAAACTGGATCCACTTCGTGTACAAAATGGACAATCTCTTTCGAAGTATCAGGGTTTCAGACGAAAACTCGTCTGTTACAAAGGCATTTCATTTTTCTAAACTTATTTCAACTCCAGACTTTTTGTGTGTTCAGTATGCACCATTCGAAGCCACGTCATCAATTTTCAACCCTTTCTGACTTCATTTGCAATTTTTCATGCATTTACTGATTTTTTTGAGCTAAATGACCCTAAAATTGAAAAGCTCTACAAATGAACTCAGAAAAGGTTGAAAGTTGGCATGGTATCATCATTTCACCCACATAGCATGTGCTAAAAAGTTGAGAGTGTTATGGCAAAAACTGGATCCACTTCGTGTACAAAATGGACAATCTCTATCGAAGTATCAGGGTTACAGACGAAAACTCGTCTGTTACAAATGCATTTCATTTTTTTTACTTATTTCAACTCCAGACTTTTTGTGTGTTCAGTATGCACCATTCGAAGCCACGTCATCAATTTTCAACCCTTTCTGACTTCATTTGCTATTTTTCATGCATTTACTGATTTTTTTGAGCTAAATGACCCTAAAATTGAAAAGCTCTACAAATGAATTGAGAAGGTTGAAAGTTGGCATGGTATCATCATTTCACCCACATAGCATGTGATAAAAAGTTGAGTGGGTTACGGCAAAAACTGGATCCACTTCGTGTACAAAATGGACAATCTCTTTCGAAGTATCAGGGTTTCACACGAAAACTCGTCTGTTACAAAGGCATTTCATTTTTTTAAACTTATTTCAACTCCAGACTTTTTGTGTGTTCAGAATGCACCATTCGAAGCCACGTCATCAATTTTCAACCCTTTCTGACTTCATTTGCTATTTTTCATGCATTTACTGATTTTTTTGAGCTAAATGACCCTAAAATTGAAAAGCTCTACAAATGAACTCTGAGAAGGTTGAAAGTTGGCATGGTAACATCATTTCACCCACATAGCATGTGCTAAAAAGTTAAGAGGGTTACGGCAAAAACTGGATCCACTTCGTGTACAAAATGGACAATCTCTTTCGAAGTATCAGGGTTTCAGACGAAAACTCGTCTGTTACAAACACATTTCATTTTTTTAAACTTATTTCAACTCCAGACTTTTTGTGTGTTCAGTATGCACCATTCGAAGCCACGTCATCTATTTTCAACCCTTTCTGACATCATTTGCTATTTTTCATGCATTTACTGATTTTTTTGAGCTAAATGACCCTAAAATTGAAAAGCTCTACAAATGAACTCTGAAAAGGTTGAAAGTTGGCATGGTATCATCATTTCACCCACATAGCATGTGCAAAAAAGTGGAGTGGGTTACGGCAAAAACTGGATCCACTTCGTGTACAAAATGGACAATCTCTTTCAAAGTATCAGGGTTTCAGACGAAAACTCGTCTGTTACAAAGGCATTTCATTTTTTTAAACTTATTTCAACTCCAGACTTTTTGTGTGTTCAGTATGCACCATTCGAAGCCATGTCATCAATTTTCAACCCTTTCTGACTTCATTTGCTATTTTTCATGCATTTACTGATTTTTTTGAGCTAAATGACCCTAAAATTGAAAAGCTCTACAAATGAACTCTGAGAAGGTTGAAAGTTGGCATGGTATCATCATTTCACCCACATAGCATGTGATAAAAAGTTGAGTGGGTTACGGCAAAAACTGGATCCACTTCGTGTACAAAATGGATAATCTCTTTCGAAGTATCAGGGTTTCACACGAAAACTCGTCTGTTACAAAGGCATTTCATTTTTTTTAACTTATTTCAACTTCAGACTTTTTGTGTGTTCAGTATGCACCATTCGAAGACACGTCATCAATTTTCAACCCTTTCTGACTTCATTTGCTAATTTTCATGCATTTACTGATTTTTTTGAGCTAAATGACCCTAAAATTGAAAAGCACTACAAATGAACTCTGAAAAGGATGAAAGTTGGCATGGTATCATCATTTCACCCACATGGCATTTGCTTAAAAGTTGAGAGGGTTATGGCAAAAACTGGATCCACTTCGTGTACAAAATGGACAATCTCTTTCGAAGTATCGGGGTTTGAGACGAAAACTCGTCTGTTACAAAGGCATTTCATTTTTTTAAACTTATTTCAACTCCAGACTTTTTGTGTGTTCAGTATGCACCATTCGAAGCCACGTCATCAATTTTCAACCCTTTCTGACTTCATTTGCTATTTTTCATGCATTTACTGATTTTTTTGAGCTAAATGACCCTAAAATTGAAAAGCTCTACAAATGAACTCTGAAAAGGTTGAAAGTTGGCATGGTATCATCATTTCACCCACATAGCATGTGCTAAAAAGTTGAGAGTGTTATGGCAAAAACTGGATCCACTTCGTGTACAAAATGGACAATCTCTTTCGAAGTATCAGGGTTTCAGACGAAAACTCGTTTGTTACAAACACATTTCATTTTTTTAAACTTATTTCAACTCCAGACTTTTTGTGTGTTCAGTATGCACCATTCGAAGCCACGTCATCAATTTTCAACCCTTTCTGACTTCATTTGCTATTTTTCATGCATTTACTGATTTTTTTGAGCTAAATGACCCTAAAATTGAAAAGCTCTACAAATGAACTCTGAAAAGGTTGAAAGTTGGCATGGTATCATCATTTCACCCACATAGCATGTGCAAAAAAGTGGAGTGGGTTACGGCAAAAACTGGATCCACTTCGTGTACAAAATGGACAATCTCTTTCAAAGTATCAGGGTTTCAGACGAAAACTCGTCTGTTACAAAGGCATTTCATTTTTTTAAACTTATTTCAACTCCAGACTTTTTGTGTGTTCAGTATGCAGCATTCGAAGCCACGTCATCAATTTTCAACCCTTTCTGACTTCATTTGCTATTTTTCATGCATTTACTGATTTTTTTGAGCTAAATGACCCTAAAATTGAAAAGCTCTACAAATGAACTCTGAGAAGGTTGAAAGTTGGCATGGTAACATCATTTCACCCACATAGCATGTGCTAAAAAGTTAAGAGGGTTACGGCAAAAACTTGATCCACTTCGTGTACAAAATGGACAATCTCTTTCGAAGTATCAGGGTTTCAGACGAAAACTCGTCTGTTACAAACACATTTCATTTTTTTAAACTTATTTCAACTCCAGACTTTTTGTGTGTTCAGTATGCACCATTCGAAGCCACGTCATCAATTTTCAACCCTTTCTGACTTCATTTGCTATTTTTCATGCATTTACTGATTTTTTTGAGCTAAGTGACCCTAAAATGGAAAAGCTCTACAAATGAACTCTGAAAAGGTTGAAAGTTGGCATGGTATCATCATTTCACCCACATAGCATGTGCTAAAAAGTTGAGTGGCTTACGGCAAAAACTGGATCCACATCGTGTACAAAATGGACAATCTCTTTCGAAGTATCAGGGTTTCAGACGAAAACTCGTCTGTTACAAAGGCATTTCATTTTTTTAAACTTATTTCAACTCCAGACTTTTTGTGTGTTCAGTATGCACCATTCGAAGCCACGTCATCAATTTTCAACCCTTTCTGACTTCATTTGCTATTTTTCATGCATTTACTGATTTTTTTGAGCTAAATGACCCTAAAATTGAAAAGCTCTACAAATGAACTCTGAGAAGGTTGAAAGTTGGCATGGTATCATCATTTCACCCACATAGCATGTGATAAAAAGTTGAGTGGGTTACGGCAAAAACTGGATCCACTTCGTGTACAAAATGGACAATCTCTTTCGAAGTATCAGGGTTTCACACGAAAACTCGTCTGTTACAAAGGCATTGCATTTTTTTTAACTTATTTCAACTTCAGACTTTTTGTGTGTTCAGTATGCACCATTCGAAGCCACGTCATCAATTTTCAACCCTTTCTGACTTCATTTGCTATTTTTCATGCATTTACTGATTTTTTTGAGCTAAATGACCCTAAAATTGAAAAGCACTACAAATGAACTCTGAAAAGGATGAAAGTTGGCATGGTATCATCATTTCACCCACATGGCATTTGCTTAAAAGTTGAGAGGGTTATGGCAAAAACTGGATCCACTTCGTGTACAAAATGACAATCTCTTTCGAAGTATCGGGGTTTGAGACGAAAACTCGTCTGTTACAAAGGCATTTCATTTTTTTAAACTTATTTCAACTCCAGACTTTTTGTGTGTTCAGTATGCACCATTCGAAGCCACGTCATCAATTTTCAACCCTTTCTGACTTCATTTGCTATTTTTCATGCATTTACTGATTTTTTTGAGCTAAATGACCCTAAAATTGAAAAGCTCTACAAATGAACTCTGAAAAGGTTGAAAGTTGGCATGGTATCATCATTTCACCCACATAGCATGTGCTAAAAAGTTGAGAGTGTTATGGCAAAAACTGGATCCACTTCGTGTACAAAATGGACAATCTCTTTCGAAGTATCAGGGTTACAGACGAAAACTCGTCTGTTACAAAGGCATTTCATTTTTTTAAACTTTTTTCAAATCCAGACTTTTTGTGTGTTCAGTATGCACCATTCGAAGCCACGTCATCAATTTTCAACCCTTTCTGACTTCATTTGCTATTTTTCATGCATTTACTGATTTTTTTGAGCTAAATGACCCTAAAATTGAAAAGCTCTACAAATGAACTCTGAGAAGGTTGAAAGTTGGCATGGTATCATCATTTCACCCACATAGCATGTGCTAAAAAGTTGAGTGGGTTACGGCAAAAACTGGATCCACTTCGTGTACAAAATGGACAATCTCTTTCGAAGTATCAGGGTTTCAGACGAAAACTCGTCTGTTACAAAGGCATTTCATTTTTTTAAACTTATTTCAACTCCAGACTTTTTGTGTGTTCAGTATGCACCATTCGAAGCCACGTCATCAATTTTCAACCCTTTCTGACTTCATTTGCTATTGTTCATGCATTTACTGATTTTTTTGAGCTAAATGACCCTAAAATTGAAAAGCTCTACAAATGAACTCTGAAAAGGTTGAAAGTTGGCATGGTATCATCATTTCACCCACATAGCATGTGCTAAAAAGTTGAGAGTGTTATGGCAAAAACTGGATCCACTTCGTGTACAAAATGGACAATCTCTATCGAAGTATCAGGGTTACAGACGAAAACTCGTCTGTTACAAAGGCATTTCATTTTTTTAAACTTATTTCAACTCCACACTTTTTGTGTGTTCAGTATGCACCATTCGAAGCCACGTCATCAATTTTCAACCCTTTCTGACTTCATTTGCTATTTTTCATGCATTTACTGATTTTTTTGAGCTAAATGACCCTAAAATTGAAAAGCTCTACAAATGAACTCTGAGAAGGTTGAAAGTTGGCATGGTAACATCATTTCACCCACATAGCATGTGCTAAAAAGTTAAGAGGGTTACGGCAAAAACTGGATCCACTTCGTGTACAAAATGGACAATCTCTTTCGAAGTATCAGGGTTTCAGACGAAAACTCGTCTGTTACAAACACATTTCATTTTTTTAAACTTATTTCAACTCCAGACTTTTTGTGTGTTCAGTATGCACCATTCGAAGCCACGTCATCAATTTTCAACCCTTTCTGACTTCATTTGCTATTTTTCATGCATTTACTGATTTTTTTGAGCTAAATGACCCTAAAATTGAAAAGCTCCACAAATGAACTCTGAAAAGGTTGAAAGTTGGCATGGTATCATCATTTCACCCACATAGCATGTGCAAAAAAGTGGAGTGGGTTACGGCAAAAACTGGATCCACTTCGTGTACAAAATGGACAATCTCTTTCAAAGTATCAGGGTTTCAGACGAAAACTCGTCTGTTACAAAGGCATTTCTTTTTTTTAAACTTATTTCAACTCCAGACTTTTTGTGTGTTCAGTATGCAGCATTCGAAGCCACGTCATCAATTTTCAACCCTTTCTGACTTCATTTGCTATTTTTCATGCATTTACTGATTTTTTTGAGCTAAATGACCCTAAAATTGAAAAGCTCTACAAATGAACTCTGAGAAGGTTGAAAGTTGGCATGGTATCATCATTTCACCCACATAGCATGTCATAAAAAGTTGAGTGGGTTACGGCAAAAACTGGATCCACTTCGTGTACAAAATGGACAATCTCTTTCGAAGTATCAAGGTTTCACACGAAAACTCGTCTGTTACAAAGGCATTGCATTTTTTTTAACTTATTTCAACTTCAGACTTTTTGTGTGTTCAGTATGCACCATTCGAAGCCACGTCATCAATTTTCAACCCTTTCTGACTTCAATTGCTATTTTTCATGCATTTACTGATTTTTTTGAGCTAAATGACCCTAAAATTGAAAAGCTCTACAAATGAACTCTGAAAAGGTTGAAAGTTCGCATGGTAACATCATTTCACCCACATAGCATGTGGTAAAAAGTTGAGAGGGTTACCGCAAAAACTGGATCCACTTCGTGTACAAAATGGACAATCTCTTTCGAAGTATCAGGGTTTCAGACGAAAACTCGTCTGTTACAAAGGCATTTCATTTTTTTAAACTTATTTCAACTCCAGACTTTTTCTGTGTTCAGTATGCAGCATTCGAAGCCACGTCATCAATTTTCAACCCTTTCTGACTTCATTTGCTATTTTTCATGCATTTACTGATTTTTTTGAGCTAAATCACCCTAAAATTGAAAAGCACTACAAATGAACTCTGAAAAGGTTGAAAGTTGGCATGGTATCATCATTTCACCCACATAGCATGTGCAAAAAAGTGGAGTGGGTTACGGCAAAAACTGGATCCACTTCGTGTACAAAATGAACAATCTCTTTCAAAGTATCAGGGTTTCAGACGAAAACTTGTCTGTTACAAAGGCATTTCATTTTTTTAAACTTATTTCAACTCCAGACTTTTTGTGTGTTCAGTATGCAGCATTCGAAGCCACGTCATCAATTTTCAACCCTTTCTGACTTCATTTGCTATTTTTCATGCATTTACTGATTTTTTTGAGCTAAATGACCCTAAAATTGAAAAGCTCTACAAATGAACTCTGAGAAGGTTGAAAGTTGGCATGGTATCATCATTTCACCCACATAGCATGTGATAAAAAGTTGAGTGGGTTACGGCAAAAACTGGATCCCCTTCGTGTACAAAATGGACAATCTCTTTCGAAGTATCAGGGTTTCACACGAAAACTCGTCTCTTACAAAGGCATTGCATTTTTTTTAACTTATTTCAAATTCAGACTTTTTGTGTGTTCAGTATGCACCATTCGAAGCCACGTCATCAATTTTCAACACTTTCTGACTTCATTTGCTATCTTTCATGCATTTACTGATTTTTTTGAGCTAAATGACCCTAAAATTGAAAAGCTCTACAAATGAACTCTGAAAAGGTTGAAAGTTCGCATGGTATCATCATTTCACCCACATAGCATGTGCTAAAAAGTGGAGAGGGTTATGGCAAAAACTGGAGCCAGTTCGTGTACAAAATGGACAATCTCTTTCGAAGTATCAGGGTTTTAGACGAAAACTCGTCTGTTACAAAGGCATTTCATTTTTTAAACTTATTTCAACTCCAGACTTTTTGTGTGTTCAGTATGCACCATTCGAAGCCATATCATCATTTTTCAACCCTTTCTGACTTCATTTGCTATTTTTCATGCATTTATTGATTTTTTTGAGCTAAATGACCCTCAAATTGAAAAGCACAACAAATGAACTCTGAAGAGGTTGAAAGTTGTCATGGTATCATCATTTCACCCACATAGCATGTGCTAAAAAGTTGAGAGGGTTACGGCAAAAACTGGATGCACTTCGCGTACAAAATGGACAATCTCTTTCGAAGTATCAGGGTTACAGACGAAAACTCGTCTGTTACAAAGGCATTTCATTTTTTTAAACTTATTTCAACTCCAGACTTTTTGTGTGTTCAGTATGCACCATTCGAAGCCACATCATCAATTTTCAACCCTTTCTGACTTCATTTGCTATTTTTCATGCATTTACTGATTTTTTTGAGCTAAATGACCCTAAAATTGAAAAGCACTACAAATGAACTCTGAAAAGGATGAAAGTTGGCATGGTATCATCATTTCACCCACATGGCATGTGCTTAAAAAATGAGAGGGTTATGGCAAAAACTGGATCAACTTCGTGTACAAAATGGACAATCTCTTTCGAAGTATCAGGGTTTCAGACGAAAACTCGTCTGTTACAAAGGCATTTCATTTTTTTTAAACTTATTTCAACTCCAGACTTTTTGTGTGTTCAGTATGCAGCATTCGAAGCCACGTCATCAATTTTCAACCCTTTCTGACTTCATTTGCTATTTTTCATGCATTTACTGATTTTTTTGAGCTAAATGACCCTAAAATTGAAAAGCTCTACAAATGAACTCTGAGAAGGTTGAAAGTTGGCATGGTATCATCATTTCACCCACATAGCATGTGCTAAAAAGTTGAGTGGGTTACGGCAAAAACTGGATCCACTTCGTGTACAAAATGGACAATCTCTTTCGAAGTATCAGGGTTTCAGACGAAAACTCGTCTGTTACAAAGGCATTTCATTTTTTTAAACTTATTTCAACTCCAGACTTTTTGTGTGTTCAGTATGCACCATCCGAAGCCACGTCATCAATTTTCAACCCTTTCTGACTTCATTTGCTATTTTTCATGCATTTACTGATTTTTTTTGAGCTAAATGACCCTAAAATTGAAAAGCTCTACAAATGAACTCTGAAAAGGTTGAAAGTTGGCATGGTAACATCATTTCACCCACATAGCATGTGCTAAAAAGTTGAGAGGGTTACGGCAAAAACTGGATCCACTTCGTGTACAAAATGGACAATCTCTTTCGAAGTATCAGGGTTTCAGACGAAAACTCGTCTGTTACTAAGGCATTTCATTTTTTTAAACTTATTTCAACTCCAGACTTTTTGTGTGTTCAGTATGCAGCATTCGAAGCCACGTCATCAATTTTCAACCCTTTCTAACTTCATTTGCTATTTTTCATGCATTTAATGATTTTTTTGAGCTAAATGACCCTAAAATTGAAAAGCTCTACAAATGAACTCTGAAAAGGTTGAAAGTTGGCATGGTATCATCATTTCACCCACATAGCATGTGCTAAAAAGTTGAGTGGGTTACGGCAAAAACTGGATCCACTTCGTGTACAAAATGGACAATCTCTTTCGAAGTATTAGGGTTTCACACGAAAACTCGTCTGTTACAAAGGAATTTCATTTTTTTAAACTTATTTCAACTCCAGACTTTTTGTGTGTTCAGTATGCACCATTCGAAGCCACGTCATCAATTTTCCACCCTTTCTGACTTCATTTGCTATTTTTCATGCATTTACTTATTTTTTTGAGCTAAATGACCCTAAAATTGAAAAGCTGTACAAATGAACTCTGAAAAGGTTGAAAGTTGGCATGGTATCATCATTTCACCCACATAGCATGTGCTAAAAAGTTGAGTGGGTTACGGCAAAAACTGGATCCACTTCGTGTACAAAATGGACAATCTCTTTCGAAGTATCAGGGTTTCAGACGAAAACTCATCTGTTACAAAGAAATTTCATTTTTTAAAACTTATTTCAACTCCAGACTTTTTGTGTGTTCAGTATGCACCATTCGAAGCCACGTCATCAATTTTCAACCCTTTCTGACTTCATTTGCTATTTTCATGCATTTACTGATTTTTTTTGAGCTAAATGACCCTAAAATTGAAAAGCTCTACAAATGAACTCTGAAAAGGTTGAAAGTTGGCATGGTATCATCATTTCACCCACATAGCATGTGCTAACAAGTTGAGAGGGTTACGGCAAAAACTGGATGCACTTCGTGTACAAAATGGACAATCTCTTTCGAAGTATCAGGGTTTCAGACGAAAACTCGTCTGTTACAAAGGAATTTCATTTTTTTAAACTTATTTCAACTCCAGACTTTTTGTGTGTTCAGTATGCACCATATGAAGCCACGTCATCATTTTTCAACCCTTTCTGACTTCATTTGCTATTTTTCATGCATTTACTGATTTTTTTGAGCTAAATGACCCTAAAATTGAAACGCTCTACAAATGAACTCTGAAAAGGTTGAAAGTTGGCATGGTATCATCATTTCACCCACATAGCATGTGCTAAAAAGTTGAGAGGGTTACGGCAAAAACTGGATGCACTTCGTGTACAAAATGGACAATCTCTTTCGAAGTATCAGGGTTACAGACGAAAACTCGTCTGTTACAAAGGCATTTCATTTTTTTAAACTTATTTCAACTCCAGACTTTTTGTGTGTTCAGTATGCACCATTCGAAGCCACGTCATCAATTTTCAACACTTTCTGACTTCATTTGCTATCTTTCATGCATTTACTGATTTTTTTGAGCTAAATGACCCTAAAATTGAAAAGCTCTACAAATGAACTCTGAAAAGGTTGAAAGTTGGCATGGTATCATCATTTCACCCACATAGCATGTGCTAACAAGTTGAGAGGGTTACGGCAAAAACTGGATGCACTTCGTGTACAAAATGGACATTCTCTTTCGAAGTATCAGGGTTACAGACGAAAACTCGTCTGTTACAAAGGCATTTCATTTTTTTAAACTTATTTCAACTCCAGACTTTTTGTGTGTTCAGTATGCACCATTCGAAGCCACGTCATCAATTTTCAACTCTTTCTGACTTCATTTGCTATTTTTCATGCATTTACTGATTTTTTTGAGCTAAATGACCCTAAAATTGAAAAGCTCTACAAATGAACTCTGAGAAGGTTGAAAGTTGGCATGGTATCATCATTTCACCCACATAGCATGTGCTAAAAAGTTGAGTGGGTTACAGCAAAAACTGGATCCACTTCGTGTACAAAATGGACAAGCTCTTTCGAAGTATCAGGGTTTCACACGAAAACTCGTCTGTTACAAAGGCATTTCATTTTTTTTAACTTATTTCAACTCCAGACTTTTTGTGTGTTCAGTATGCACCATTCGAAGCCACGTCATCAATTTTCAACCCTTTCTGACTTCATTTGCTATTTTTCATGCATTTACTGATTTTTTTGAGCTAAATGACCCTAAAATTGAAAAGCACTACAAATGAACTCTGAAAAGGATGAAAGTTGGCATGGTATCATCATTTCACCCACATGGCATTTGCCTAAAAGTTGAGAGGGTTATGGCAAAAACTGGATCCACTTCGTGTACAAAATGGACAATCTCTTTCGAAGTATCGGGGTTTCAGACGAAAACTCGTCTGTTACAAAGGCATTTCATTTTTTTAAACTTATTTCAACTCCAGACTTTTTGTGTGTTCAGTATACACCATTCGAAGCCACGTCATCAATTTTCAACCCTTTCTGACTTCATTTGCTATTTTTCATGCATTTACTGATTTTTTTGAGCTAAATGACCCTAAAATTGAAAAGCTCTACAAATGAACTCTGAAAAGGTTGAAAGTTGGCATGGTATCATCATTTCACCCACATAGCATGTGCTAAAAAGTTGAGAGTGTTATGGCAAAAACTGGATCCACTTCGTGTACAAAATGGACAATCTCTTTCGAAGTATCAGGGTTACAGACGAAAACTCGTCTGTTACAAAGGCATTTCATTTTTTTAAACTTATTTCAAATCCAGACTTTTTGTGTGTTCAGTATGCACCATTCGAAGCCACGTCATCAATTTTCAACCCTTTCTGACTTCATTTGCTATTTTTCATGCATTTACTGATTTTTTTGAGCTAAATGACCCTAAAATTGAAAAGCTCTACAAATGAACTCTGAGAAGGTTGAAAGTTGGCATGGTATCATCATTTCACCCACATAGCATGTGCAAAAAAGTTGAGTGGGTTACGGCAAAAACTGGATCCACTTCGTGTACAAAATGGACAATCTCTTTCGAAGTATCAGGGTTTCAGACGAAAACTCGTCTGTTACAAAGGCATTTCATTTTTTTAAACTTATTTCAACTCCAGACTTTTTGTGTGTTCAGTATGCACCATTCGAAGCCACGTCATCAATTTTCAACCCTTTCTGACTTCATTTGCTATTTTTCATGCATTTACTGATTTTTTTGAGCTAAATGACCCTAAAATTGAAAAGCTCTACAAATGAACTCTGAGAAGGTTGAAAGTTGGCATGGTATCATCATTTCACCCACATAGCATGTGCTAAAAAGTTGAGTGGGTTACAGCAAAAACTGGATCCACTTCGTGTACAAAATGGACAATCTCTTTCGAAGTATCAGGGTTTCACACGAAAACTCGTCTGTTACAAAGGCATTTCATTTTTTTAACTTATTTCAACTCCAGACTTTTTGTGTGTTCAGTATGCACCATTCGAAGCCACGTCATCAATTTTCAACCCTTTCTGACTTCATTTGCTATTTTTCATGCATTTACTGATTTTTTTGAGCTAAATGACCCTAAAATTGAAAAGCACTACAAATGAACTCTGAAAAGGATGAAAGTTGGCATGGTATCATCATTTCACCCACATGGCATTTGCTTAAAAGTTGAGAGGGTTATGGCAAAAACTGGATCCACTTCGTGTACAAAATGGACAATCTCTTTCGAAGTATCGGGGTTTGAGACGAAAACTCGTCTGTTACAAAGGCATTTCATTTTTTTAAACTTATTTCAACTCCAGACTTTTTGTGTGTTCAGTATGCACCATTCGAAGCCACGTCATCAATTTTCAACCCTTTCTGACTTCATTTGCTATTTTTCATGCATTTACTGATTTTTTTGAGCTAAATGACCCTAAAATTGAAAAGCTCTACAAATGAACTCTGAAAAGGTTGAAAGTTGGCATCGTATCATCATTTCACCCACATAGCATGTGCTAAAAAGTTGAGAGTGTTATGGCAAAAACTGGATCCACTTCGTGTACAAAATGGACAATCTCTTTCGAAGTATCAGGGTTACAGACGAAAACTCGTCTGTTACAAAGGCATTTCATTTTTTTAAACTTATTTCAAATCGTGACTTTTTGTGTGTTCAGTATGCACCATTCGAAGCCACGTCATCAATTTTCAACCCTTTCTGACTTCATTTGCTATTTTTCATGCATTTACTGATTTTTTTGAGCTAAATGACCCTAAAATTGAAAAGCTCTACAAATGAACTCTGAAAAGGTTGAAAGTTGGCATCGTATCATCATTTCACCCACATAGCATGTGCTAAAAAGTTGAGAGTGTTATGGCAAAAACTGGATCCACTTCGTGTACAAAATGGACAATCTCTTTCGAAGTATCAGGGTTACAGACGAAAACTCGTCTGTTACAAAGGCATTTCATTTTTTTAAACTTATTTCAAATCCAGACTTTTTGTGTGTTCAGTATGCACCATTCGAAGCCACGTCATCAATTTTCAACCCTTTCTGACTTCATTTGCTATTTTTCATGCATTTACTGATTTTTTTGAGCTAAATGACCCTAAAATTGAAAAGCTCTACAAATGAACTCTGAGAAGGTTGAAAGTTGGCATGGTATCATCATTTCACCCACATAGCATGTGCTAAAAAGTTGAGTGGGTTACGGCAAAAACTGGATCCACTTCGTGTACAAAATGGACAAGCTCTTTCGAAGTATCAGGGTTTCAGACGAAAACTCGTCTGTTACAAAGGCATTTCATTTTTTTAAACTTATTTCAACTCCAGACTTTTTGTGTGTTCAGTATGCACCATTCGAAGCCACGTCATCAATTTTCAACCCTTTCTGACTTCATTTGCAATTTTTCATGCATTTACTGATTTTTTTGAGCTAAATGACCCTAAAATTGAAAAGCTCTACAAATGAACTCAGAAAAGGTTGAAAGTTGGCATGGTATCATCATTTCACCCACATAGCATGTGCTAAAAAGTTGAGAGTGTTATGGCAAAAACTGGATCCACTTCGTGTACAAAATGGACAATCTCTATCGAAGTATCAGGGTTACAGACGAAAACTCGTCCGTTACAAATGCATTTCATTTTTTTAAACTTATTTCAACTCCAGACTTTTTGTGTGTTCAGTATGCACCATTCGAAGCCACGTCATCAATTTTCAACCCTTTCTGACTTCATTTGCTATTTTTCATGCATTTACTGATTTTTTTGAGCTAAATGACCTTAAAATTGAAAAGCTCTACAAATGAATTGAGAAGGTTGAAAGTTGGCATGGTATCATCATTTCACCCACATAGCATGTGATAAAAAGTTGAGTGGGTTACGGCAAAAACTGGATCCACTTCGTGTACAAAATGGACAATCTCTTTCGAAGTATCAGGGTTTCACACAAAAACTCGTCTGTTACAAAGGCATTTCATTTTTTTAAACTTATTTCAACTCCAGACTTTTTGTGTGTTCAGAATGCACCATTCGAAGCCACGTCATCAATTTTCAACCCTTTCTGACTTCATTTGCTATTTTTCATGCATTTACTGATTTTTTTGAGCTAAATGACCCTAAAATTGAAAAGCTCTACAAATGAACTCTGAGAAGGTTGAAAGTTGGCATGGTAACATCATTTCACCCACATAGCATGTGCTAAAAAGTTAAGAGGGTTACGGCAAAAACTGGATCCACTTCGTGTACAAAATGGACAATCTCTTTCGAAGTATCAGGGTTTCAGACGAAAACTCGTCTGTTACAAAGGCATTTCATTTTTTTAAACTTATTTCAAATCCAGACTTTTTGTGTGTTCAGTATGCACCATTCGAAGCCACGTCATCAATTTTCAACCCTTTCTGACTTCATTTGCTATTTTTCATGCATTTACTGATTTTTTTGAGCTAAATGACCCTAAAATTGAAAAGCTCTACAAATGAACTCTGAGAAGGTTGAAAGTTGGCATGGTATCATCATTTCACCCACATAGCATGTGCAAAAAAGTTGAGTGGGTTACGGCAAAAACTGGATCCACTTCGTGTACAAAATGGACAATCTCTTTCGAAGTATCAGGGTTTCAGACGAAAACTCGTCTGTTACAAAGGCATTTCATTTTTTTAAACTTATTTCAACTCCAGACTTTTTGTGTGTTCAGTATGCACCATTCGAAGCCACGTCATCAATTTTCAACCCTTTCTGACTTCATTTGCTATTTTTCATGCATTTACTGATTTTTTTGAGCTAAATGACCCTAAAATTGAAAAGCTCTACAAATGAACTCTGAGAAGGTTGAAAGTTGGCATGGTATCATCATTTCACCCACATAGCATGTGCTAAAAAGTTGAGTGGGTTACAGCAAAAACTGGATCCACTTCGTGTACAAAATGGACAATCTCTTTCGAAGTATCAGGGTTTCACACGAAAACTCGTCTGTTACAAAGGCATTTCATTTTTTTAACTTATTTCAACTCCAGACTTTTTGTGTGTTCAGTATGCACCATTCGAAGCCACGTCATCAATTTTCAACCCTTTCTGACTTCATTTGCTATTTTTCATGCATTTACTGATTTTTTTGAGCTAAATGACCCTAAAATTGAAAAGCACTACAAATGAACTCTGAAAAGGATGAAAGTTGGCATGGTATCATCATTTCACCCACATGGCATTTGCTTAAAAGTTGAGAGGGTTATGGCAAAAACTGGATCCACTTCGTGTACAAAATGGACAATCTCTTTCGAAGTATCGGGGTTTGAGACGAAAACTCGTCTGTTACAAAGGCATTTCATTTTTTTAAACTTATTTCAACTCCAGACTTTTTGTGTGTTCAGTATGCACCATTCGAAGCCACGTCATCAATTTTCAACCCTTTCTGACTTCATTTGCTATTTTTCATGCATTTACTGATTTTTTTGAGCTAAATGACCCTAAAATTGAAAAGCTCTACAAATGAACTCTGAAAAGGTTGAAAGTTGGCATCGTATCATCATTTCACCCACATAGCATGTGCTAAAAAGTTGAGAGTGTTATGGCAAAAACTGGATCCACTTCGTGTACAAAATGGACAATCTCTTTCGAAGTATCAGGGTTACAGACGAAAACTCGTCTGTTACAAAGGCATTTCATTTTTTTAAACTTATTTCAAATCGTGACTTTTTGTGTGTTCAGTATGCACCATTCGAAGCCACGTCATCAATTTTCAACCCTTTCTGACTTCATTTGCTATTTTTCATGCATTTACTGATTTTTTTGAGCTAAATGACCCTAAAATTGAAAAGCTCTACAAATGAACTCTGAAAAGGTTGAAAGTTGGCATCGTATCATCATTTCACCCACATAGCATGTGCTAAAAAGTTGAGAGTGTTATGGCAAAAACTGGATCCACTTCGTGTACAAAATGGACAATCTCTTTCGAAGTATCAGGGTTACAGACGAAAACTCGTCTGTTACAAAGGCATTTCATTTTTTTAAACTTATTTCAAATCCAGACTTTTTGTGTGTTCAGTATGCACCATTCGAAGCCACGTCATCAATTTTCAACCCTTTCTGACTTCATTTGCTATTTTTCATGCATTTACTGATTTTTTTGAGCTAAATGACCCTAAAATTGAAAAGCTCTACAAATGAACTCTGAGAAGGTTGAAAGTTGGCATGGTATCATCATTTCACCCACATAGCATGTGCTAAAAAGTTGAGTGGGTTACGGCAAAAACTGGATCCACTTCGTGTACAAAATGGACAAGCTCTTTCGAAGTATCAGGGTTTCAGACGAAAACTCGTCTGTTACAAAGGCATTTCATTTTTTTAAACTTATTTCAACTCCAGACTTTTTGTGTGTTCAGTATGCACCATTCGAAGCCACGTCATCAATTTTCAACCCTTTCTGACTTCATTTGCAATTTTTCATGCATTTACTGATTTTTTTGAGCTAAATGACCCTAAAATTGAAAAGCTCTACAAATGAACTCAGAAAAGGTTGAAAGTTGGCATGGTATCATCATTTCACCCACATAGCATGTGCTAAAAAGTTGAGAGTGTTATGGCAAAAACTGGATCCACTTCGTGTACAAAATGGACAATCTCTATCGAAGTATCAGGGTTACAGACGAAAACTCGTCCGTTACAAATGCATTTCATTTTTTTAAACTTATTTCAACTCCAGACTTTTTGTGTGTTCAGTATGCACCATTCGAAGCCACGTCATCAATTTTCAACCCTTTCTGACTTCATTTGCTATTTTTCATGCATTTACTGATTTTTTTGAGCTAAATGACCTTAAAATTGAAAAGCTCTACAAATGAATTGAGAAGGTTGAAAGTTGGCATGGTATCATCATTTCACCCACATAGCATGTGATAAAAAGTTGAGTGGGTTACGGCAAAAACTGGATCCACTTCGTGTACAAAATGGACAATCTCTTTCGAAGTATCAGGGTTTCACACAAAAACTCGTCTGTTACAAAGGCATTTCATTTTTTTAAACTTATTTCAACTCCAGACTTTTTGTGTGTTCAGAATGCACCATTCGAAGCCACGTCATCAATTTTCAACCCTTTCTGACTTCATTTGCTATTTTTCATGCATTTACTGATTTTTTTGAGCTAAATGACCCTAAAATTGAAAAGCTCTACAAATGAACTCTGAGAAGGTTGAAAGTTGGCATGGTAACATCATTTCACCCACATAGCATGTGCTAAAAAGTTAAGAGGGTTACGGCAAAAACTGGATCCACTTCGTGTACAAAATGGACAATCTCTTTCGAAGTATCAGGGTTTCAGACGAAAACTCGTCTGTTACAAAGGCATTTCATTTTTTTTAACTTATTTCAACTTCAGACTTTTTGTGTGTTCAGTATGCACCATTCGAAGCCACGTCATCAATTTTCAACCCTTTCTGACTTCATTTGCTATTTTTCATGCATTTACTGATTTTTTTGAGCTAAATGACCCTAAAATTGAAAAGCACTACAAATGAACTCTGAAAAGGATGAAAGTTGGCATGGTATCATCATTTCACCCACATGGCATTTGCTTAAAAGTTGAGAGGGTTATGGCAAAAACTGGATCCACTTCGTGTACAAAATGGACAATCTCTTTCGAAGTATCGGGGTTTGAGACGAAAACTCGTCTGTTACAAAGGCATTTCATTTTTTTAAACTTATTTCAACTCCAGACTTTTTGTGTGTTCAGTATGCACCATTCGAAGCCACGTCATCAATTTTCAACCCTTTCTGACTTCATTTGCTATTTTTCATGCATTTACTGATTTTTTTGAGCTAAATGACCCTAAAATTGAAAAGCTCTACAAATGAACTCTGAAAAGGTTGAAAGTTGGCATGGTATCATCATTTCACCCACATAGCATGTGCAAAAAAGTGGAGTGGGTTACGGCAAAAACTGGATCCACTTCGTGTACAAAATGGACAATCTCTTTCAAAGTATCAGGGTTTCAGACGAAAACTCGTCTGTTACAAAGGCATTTCATTTTTTTAAACTTATTTCAACTCCAGACTTTTTGTGTGTTCAGTATGCACCATTCGAAGCCACGTCATCAATTTTCAACCCTTTCTGACTTCATTTGCTATTTTTCATGCATTTACTGATTTTTTTGAGCTAAATGACCCTAAAATTGAAAAGCTCTACAAATGAACTCTGAGAAAGTTGAAAGTTGGCATGGTATCATCATTTCACCCACATAGCATGTGATAAAAAGTTGAGTGGGTTACGGCAAAAACTGGATCCACTTCGTGTACAAAATGGACAATCTCTTTCGAAGTATCAGGGTTTCACACGAAAACTCGTCTGTTACAAAGGCATTTCATTTTTTTTAACTTATTTCAACTTCAGACTTTTTGTGTGTTCAGTATGCACCATTCGAAGCCACGTCATCAATTTTCAACCCTTTCTGACTTCATTTGCTATTTTTCATGCATTTACTGATTTTTTTGAGCTAAATGACCCTAAAATTGAAAAGCACTACAAATGAACTCTGAAAAGGATGAAAGTTGGCATGGTATCATCATTTCACCCACATGGCATTTGCTTAAAAGTTGAGAGGGTTATGGCAAAAACTGGATCCACTTCGTGTACAAAATGGACAATCTCTTTCGAAGTATCGGGGTTTGAGACGAAAACTCGTCTGTTACAAAGGCATTTCATTTTTTTAAACTTATTTCAACTCCAGACTTTTTGTGTGTTCAGTATGCACCATTCGAAGCCACGTCATCAATTTTCAACCCTTTCTGACTTCATTTGCTATTTTTCATGCATTTACTGATTTTTTTGAGCTAAATGACCCTAAAATTGAAAAGCTCTACAAATGAACTCTGAAAAGGTTGAAAGTTGGCATGGTATCATCATTTCACCCACATAGCATGTGCTAAAAAGTTGAGAGTGTTATGGCAAAAACTGGATCCACTTTGTGTACAAAATGGACAATCTCTTTCGAAGTATCAGGGTTACAGACGAAAACTCGTCTGTTACAAAGGCATTTCATTTTTTTAAACTTATTTCAAATCCAGACTTTTTGTGTGTTCTGTATGCACCATTCGAAGCCACGTCATCAATTTTCAACCCTTTCTGACTTCATTTGCTATTTTTCATGCATTTACTGATTTTTTTGAGCTAAATGACCCTAAAATTGAAAAGCTCTACAAATGAACTCTGAGAAGGCTGAAAGTTGGCATGGTATCATCATTTCACCCACATAGCATGTGCTAAAAAGTTGAGTGGGTTACGGCAAAAACTGGATCCACTTCGTGTACAAAATGGACAATCTCTTTCGAAGTATCAGGGTTTCAGACGAAAACTCGTCTGTTACAAAGGCATTTCATTTTTTTAAACTTATTTCAACTCCAGACTTTTTGTGTGTTCAGTATGCACCATTCGAAGCCACGTCATCAATTTTCAACCCTTTCTGACTTCATTTGCTATTTTTCATGCATTTACTGATTTTTTTGAGCTAAATGACCCTAAAATTGAAAAGCTCTACAAATGAACTCTGAAAAGGTTGAAAGTTGGCATGGTATCATCATTTCACCCACATAGCATGTGCTAAAAAGTTGAGAGTGTTATGGAAAAAACTAGATCCACTTCGTGTACAAAATGGACAATCTCTATCGAAGTATCAGGGTTACAGACGAAAACTCGTCTGTTACAAAGGCATTTCATTTTTTTAAACTTATTTCAACTCCACACTTTTTGTGTGTTCAGTATGCACCATTCGAAGCCACGTCATAAATTTTCAACCCTTTCTGACTTCATTTGCTATTTTTCATGCATTTACTGATTTTTTTGAGCTAAATGATCCTAAAATTGAAAAGCTCTACAAATGAACTCTGAGAAGGTTGAAAGTTGGCATGGTAACATCATTTCACCCACATAGCATGTGCTAAAAAGTTAAGAGGGTTACGGCAAAAACTGGATCCACTTCGTGTACAAAATGGACAATCTCTTTCGAAGTATCAGGGTTTCAGACGAAAACTCGTTTGTTACAAACACATTTCATTTTTTTAAACTTATTTCAACTCCAGACTTTTTGTGTGTTCAGTATGCACCATTCGAAGCCATGTCATCAATTTTCAACTCTTTCTGACTTCATTTGCTATTTTTCATGCATTTACTGATTTTTTTGAGCTAAATGACCCTAAAATTGAAAAGCTCTACAAATGAACTCTGAAAAGGTTGAAAGTTGGCATGGTATCATCATTTCACCCACATAGCATGTGCAAAAAAGTGGAGTGGGTTACGGCAAAAACTGGATCCACTTCGTGTACAAAATGGACAATCTCTTTCAAAGTATCAGGGTTTCAGACGAAAACTCGTCTGTTACAAAGGCATTTCATTTTTTTAAACTTATTTCAACTCCAGACTTTTTGTGTGTTCAGTATGCAGCATTCGAAGCCACGTCATCAATTTTCAACCCTTTCTGACTTCATTTGCTATTTTTCATGCATTTACTGATTTTTTTGAGCTAAATGACCCTAAAATTGAAAAGCTCTACAAATGAACTCTGAGAAGGTTGAAAGTTGGCATGGTAACATCATTTCACCCACATAGCATGTGCTAAAAAGTTAAGAGGGTTACGGCAAAAACTTGATCCACTTCGTGTACAAAATGGACAATCTCTTTCGAAGTATCAGGGTTTCAGACGAAAACTCGTCTGTTACAAACACATTTCATTTTTTTAAACTTATTTCAACTCCAGACTTTTTGTGTGTTCAGTATGCACCATTCGAAGCCACGTCATCAATTTTCAACCCTTTCTGACTTCATTTGCTATTTTTCATGCATTTACTGATTTTTTTGAGCTAAATGACCCTAAAATTGAAAAGCTCTACAAATGAACTCTGAGAAGGTTGAAAGTTGGCATGGTATCATCATTTCACCCACATAGCATGTGATAAAAAGTTGAGTGGGTTACGGCAAAAACTGGATCCACTTCGTGTACAAAATGGACAATCTCTTTCGAAGTATCAGGGTTTCACACGAAAACTCGTCTGTTACAATGGCATTGCATTTTTTTTTAACTTATTTCAACTTCAGACTTTTTGTGTGTTCAGTATGCACCATTCGAAGCCACGTCATCAATTTTCAACCCTTTCTGACTTCATTTGCTATTTTTCATGCATTTACTGATTTTTTTGAGCTAAATGACCCTAAAATTGAAAAGCACTACAAATGAACTCTGAAAAGGATGAAAGTTGGCATGGTATCATCATTTCACCCACATGGCATTTGCTTAAAAGTTGAGAGGGTTATGGCAAAAACTGGATCCACTTCGTGTACAAAATGGACAATCTCTTTCGAAGTATCGGGGTTTGAGACGAAAACTCGTCTGTTACAAAGGCATTTCATTTTTTTAAACTTATTTCAACTCCAGACTTTTTGTGTGTTCAGTATGCACCATTCGAAGCCACGTCATCAATTTTCAACCCTTTCTGACTTCATTTGCTATTTTTCATGCATTTACTGATTTTTTTGAGCTAAATGACCCTAAAATTGAAAAGCTCTACAAATGAACTCTGAAAAGGTTGAAAGTTGGCATGGTATCATCATTTCACCCACATAGCATGTGCTAAAAAGTTGAGAGTGTTATGGCAAAAACTGGATCCACTTCGTGTACAAAATGGACAATCTCTTTCGAAGTATCAGGGTTACAGACGAAAACTCGTCTGTTACAAAGGCATTTCATTTTTTTAAACTTTTTTCAAATCCAGACTTTTTGTGTGTTCAGTATGCACCATTCGAAGCCACGTCATCAATTTTCAACCCTTTCTGACTTCATTTGCTATTTTTCATGCATTTACTGATTTTTTTGAGCTAAATGACCCTAAAATTGAAAAGCTCTACAAATGAACTCTGAGAAGGTTGAAAGTTGGCATGGTATCATCATTTCACCCACATAGCATGTGCTAAAAAGTTGAGTGGGTTACGGCAAAAACTGGATCCACTTCGTGTACAAAATGGACAATCTCTTTCGAAGTATCAGGGTTTCAGACGAAAACTCGTCTGTTACAAAGGCATTTCATTTTTTTAAACTTATTTCAACTCCAGACTTTTTGTGTGTTCAGTATGCACCATTCGAAGCCACGTCATCAATTTTCAACCCTTTCTGACTTCATTTGCTATTTTTCATGCATTTACTGATTTTTTTGAGCTAAATGACCCTAAAATTGAAAAGCTCTACAAATGAACTCTGAAAAGGTTGAAAGTTGGCATGGTATCATCATTTCACCCACATAGCATGTGCTAAAAAGTTGAGAGTGTTATGGCAAAAACTGGATCCACTTCGTGTACAAAATGGACAATCTCTATCGAAGTATCAGGGTTACAGACGAAAACTCGTCTGTTACAAAGGCATTTCATTTTTTTAAACTTATTTCAACTCCACACTTTTTGTGTGTTCAGTATGCACCATTCGAAGCCACGTCATCAATTTTCAACCCTTTCTGACTTCATTTGCTATTTTTCATGCATTTACTGATTTTTTTGAGCTAAATGACCCTAAAATTGAAAAGCTCTACAAATGAACTCTGAGAAGGTTGAAAGTTGGCATGGTAACATCATTTCACCCACATAGCATGTGCTAAAAAGTTAAGAGGGTTACGGCAAAAACTGGATCCACTTCGTGTACAAAATGGACAATCTCTTTCGAAGTATCAGGGTTTCAGACGAAAACTCGTCTGTTACAAACACATTTCATTTTTTTAAACTTATTTCAACTCCAGACTTTTTGTGTGTTCAGTATGCACCATTCGAAGCCACATCATCAATTTTCAACCCTTTCTGACTTCATTTGCTATTTTTCATGCATTTACTGATTTTTTTGAGCTAAATGACCCTAAAATTGAAAAGCTCCACAAATGAACTCTGAAAAGGTTGAAAGTTGGCATGGTATCATCATTTCACCCACATAGCATGTGCAAAAAAGTGGAGTGGGTTACGGCAAAAACTGGATCCACTTCGTGTACAAAATGGACAATCTCTTTCAAAGTATCAGGGTTTCAGACGAAAACTCGTCTGTTACAAAGGCATTTCATTTTTTTAAACTTATTTCAACTCCAGACTTTTTGTGTGTTCAGTATGCAGCATTCGAAGCCACGTCATCAATTTTCAACCCTTTCTGACTTCATTTGCTATTTTTCATGCATTTACTGATTTTTTTGAGCTAAATGACCCTAAAATTGAAAAGCTCTACAAATGAACTCTGAGAAGGTTGAAAGTTGGCATGGTATCATCATTTCACCCACATAGCATGTCATAAAAATTTGAGTGGGTTACGGCAAAAACTGGATCCACTTCGTGTACAAAATGGACAATCTCTTTCGAAGTATCAAGGTTTCACACGAAAACTCGTCTGTTACAAAGGCATTGCATTTTTTTTAACTTATTTCAACTTCAGACTTTTTGTGTGTTCAGTATGCACCATTCGAAGCCACGTCATCAATTTTCAACCCTTTCTGACTTCATTTGCTATTTTTCATGCATTTACTGATTTTTTTGAGCTAAATGACCCTAAAATTGAAAAGCTCTACAAATGAACTCTGAAAAGGTTGAAAGTTCGCATGGTAACATCATTTCACCCACATAGCATGTGGTAAAAAGTTGAGAGGGTTACCGCAAAAACTGGATCCACTTCGTGTACAAAATGGACAATCTCTTTCGAAGTATCAGGGTTTCAGACGAAAACTCGTCTGTTACAAAGGCATTTCATTTTTTTAAACTTATTTCAACTCCAGACTTTTTCTGTGTTCAGTATGCAGCATTCGAAGCCACGTCATCAATTTTCAACCCTTTCTGACTTCATTTGCTATTTTTCATGCATTTACTGATTTTTTTGAGCTAAATGACCCTAAAATTGAAAAGCACTACAAATGAACTCTGAAAAGGTTGAAAGTTGGCATGGTATCATCATTTCACCCACATAGCATGTGCAAAAAAGTGGAGTGGGTTACGGCAAAAACTGGATCCACTTCGTGTACAAAATGAACAATCTCTTTCAAAGTATCAGGGTTTCAGACGAATACTTGTCTGTTACAAAGGCATTTCATTTTTTTAAACTTATTTCAACTCCAGACTTTTTGTGTGTTCAGTATGCAGCATTCGAAGCCACGTCATCAATTTTCAACCCTTTCTGACTTCATTTGCTATTTTTCATGCATTTACTGATTTTTTTGAGCTAAATGACCCTAAAATTGAAAAGCTCTACAAATGAACTCTGAGAAGGTTGAAAGTTGGCATGGTATCATCATTTCACCCACATAGCATGTGATAAAAAGTTGAGTGGGTTACGGCAAAAACTGGATCCCCTTCGTGTACAAAATGGACAATCTCTTTCGAAGTATCAGGGTTTCACACGAAAACTCGTCTGTTACAAAGGCATTGCATTTTTTTTAACTTATTTCAACTTCAGACTTTTTGTGTGTTCAGTATGCACCATTCGAAGCCACGTCATCAATTTTCAACCCTTTTTGACTTCATTTGCTATTTTTCATGCATTTACTGATTTTTTTGAACTAAATGACCCTAAAATTGAAAAGCTCTACAAATGAACTCTGAAAAGGTTGAAAGTTCGCATGGTATCATCATTTCACCCACATAGCATGTGCTAAAAAGTGGAGAGGGTTATGGCAAAAACTGGATCCACTTCGTGTACAAAATGGACAATCTCTTTCGAAGTATCAGGGTTTTAGACGAAAACTCGTCTGTTACAAAGGCATTTCATTTTTTTAAACTTATTTCAACTCCAGACTTTTTGTGTGTTCAGTATGCACCATTCGAAGCCACATCATCAATTTTCAACCCTTTCTGACTTCATTTGCTATTTTTCATGCATTTACTGATTTTTTTGAGCTAAATGACCCTAAAATTGAAAAGCTCCACAAATGAACTCTGAAAAGGTTGAAAGTTGGCATGGTATCATCATTTCACCCACATAGCATGTGCAAAAAAGTGGAGTGGGTTACGGCAAAAACTGGATCCACTTCGTGTACAAAATGGACAATCTCTTTCAAAGTATCAGGGTTTCAGACGAAAACTCGTCTGTTACAAAGGCATTTCATTTTTTTAAACTTATTTCAACTCCAGACTTTTTGTGTGTTCAGTATGCAGCATTCGAAGCCACGTCATCAATTTTCAACCCTTTCTGACTTCATTTGCTATTTTTCATGCATTTACTGATTTTTTTGAGCTAAATGACCCTAAAATTGAAAAGCTCTACAAATGAACTCTGAGAAGGTTGAAAGTTGGCATGGTATCATCATTTCACCCACATAGCATGTCATAAAAATTTGAGTGGGTTACGGCAAAAACTGGATCCACTTCGTGTACAAAATGGACAATCTCTTTCGAAGTATCAAGGTTTCACACGAAAACTCGTCTGTTACAAAGGCATTGCATTTTTTTTAACTTATTTCAACTTCAGACTTTTTGTGTGTTCAGTATGCACCATTCGAAGCCACGTCATCAATTTTCAACCCTTTCTGACTTCATTTGCTATTTTTCATGCATTTACTGATTTTTTTGAGCTAAATGACCCTAAAATTGAAAAGCTCTACAAATGAACTCTGAAAAGGTTGAAAGTTCGCATGGTAACATCATTTCACCCACATAGCATGTGGTAAAAAGTTGAGAGGGTTACCGCAAAAACTGGATCCACTTCGTGTACAAAATGGACAATCTCTTTCGAAGTATCAGGGTTTCAGACGAAAACTCGTCTGTTACAAAGGCATTTCATTTTTTTAAACTTATTTCAACTCCAGACTTTTTCTGTGTTCAGTATGCAGCATTCGAAGCCACGTCATCAATTTTCAACCCTTTCTGACTTCATTTGCTATTTTTCATGCATTTACTGATTTTTTTGAGCTAAATGACCCTAAAATTGAAAAGCACTACAAATGAACTCTGAAAAGGTTGAAAGTTGGCATGGTATCATCATTTCACCCACATAGCATGTGCAAAAAAGTGGAGTGGGTTACGGCAAAAACTGGATCCACTTCGTGTACAAAATGAACAATCTCTTTCAAAGTATCAGGGTTTCAGACGAAAACTTGTCTGTTACAAAGGCATTTCATTTTTTTAAACTTATTTCAACTCCAGACTTTTTGTGTGTTCAGTATGCAGCATTCGAAGCCACGTCATCAATTTTCAACCCTTTCTGACTTCATTTGCTATTTTTCATGCATTTACTGATTTTTTTGAGCTAAATGACCCTAAAATTGAAAAGCTCTACAAATGAACTCTGAGAAGGTTGAAAGTTGGCATGGTATCATCATTTCACCCACATAGCATGTGATAAAAAGTTGAGTGGGTTACGGCAAAAACTGGATCCCCTTCGTGTACAAAATGGACAATCTCTTTCGAAGTATCAGGGTTTCACACGAAAACTCGTCTGTTACAAAGGCATTGCATTTTTTTAACTTATTTCAACTTCAGACTTTTTGTGTGTTCAGTATGCACCATTCGAAGCCACGTCATCAATTTTCAACCCTTTTTGACTTCATTTGCTATTTTTCATGCATTTACTGATTTTTTTGAACTAAATGACCCTAAAATTGAAAAGCTCTACAAATGAACTCTGAAAAGGTTGAAAGTTCGCATGGTATCATCATTTCACCCACATAGCATGTGCTAAAAAGTGGAGAGGGTTATGGCAAAAACTGGATCCACTTCGTGTACAAAATGGACAATCTCTTTCGAAGTATCAGGGTTTTAGACGAAAACTCGTCTGTTACAAAGGCATTTCATTTTTTTAAACTTATTTCAACTCCAGACTTTTTGTGTGTTCAGTATGCACCATTCGAAGCCATATCATCAATTTTCAACCCTTTCTGACTTCATTTGCTATTTTTCATGCATTTATTGATTTTTTTGAGCTAAATGACCCTCAAATTGAAAAGCACAACAAATGAACTCTGAAGATGTTGAAAGTTGTCATGGTATCATCATTTCACCCACATAGCATGTGCTAAAAAGTTGAGAGGGTTACGGCAAAAACTCGATGCACTTCGTGTACAAAATGGACAATCTCTTTCGAAGTATCAGGGTTACAGACGAAAACTCGTCTGTTACAAAGGCATTTCATTTTTTTAAACTTATTTCAACTCCAGACTTTTTGTGTGTTCAGTATGCACCATTCGAAGCCACATCATCAATTTTCAACCCTTTCTGACTTCATTTGCTATTTTTCATGCATTTACTGATTTTTTTGAGCTAAATGACCCTAAAATTGAAAAGCACTACAAATGAACTCTGAAAAGGATGAAAGTTGGCATGGTATCATCATTTCACCCACATGGCATGTGCTTAAAAAATGAGAGGGTTATGGCAAAAACTGGATCAACTTCGTGTACAAAATGGACAATCTCTTTCGAAGTATCAGGGTTTCAGACGAAAACTCGTCTGTTACAAAGGCATTTCATTTTTTTTAAACTTATTTCAACTCCAGACTTTTTGTGTGTTCAGTATGCAGCATTCGAAGCCACGTCATCAATTTTCAACCCTTTCTGACTTCATTTGCTATTTTTCATGCATTTACTGATTTTTTTGAGCTAAATGACCCTAAAATTGAAAAGCTCTACAAAGGAACTCTGAGAAGGTTGAAAGTTGGCATGGTATCATCATTTCACCCACATAGCATGTGCTAAAAAGTTGAGTGGGTTACGGCAAAAACTGGATCCACTTCGTGTACAAAATGGACAATCTCTTTCGAAGTATCAGGGTTTCAGACGAAAACTCGTCTGTTACAAAGGCATTTCATTTTTTTAAACTTATTTCAACTCCAGACTTTTTGTGTGTTCAGTATGCACCATCCGAAGCCACGTCATCAATTTTCAACCCTTTCTGACTTCATTTGCTATTTTTCATGCATTTACTGATTTTTTTTGAGCTAAATGACCCTAAAATTGAAAAGCTCTACAAATGAACTCTGAAAAGGTTGAAAGTTGGCATGGTAACATCATTTCACCCACATAGCATGTGCTAAAAAGTTGAGAGGGTTACGGCAAAAACTGGATCCACTTCGTGTACAAAATGGACAATCTCTTTCGAAGTATCAGGGTTTCAGACGAAAACTCGTCTGTTACTAAGGCATTTCATTTTTTTAAACTTATTTCAACTCCAGACTTTTTGTGTGTTCAGTATGCAGCATTCGAAGCCACGTCATCAATTTTCAACCCTTTCTGACTTCATTTGCTATTTTTCATGCATTTAATGATTTTTTTGAGCTAAATGACCCTAAAATTGAAAAGCTCTACAAATGAACTCTGAAAAGGTTGAAAGTTGGCATGGTATCATCATTTCACCCACATAGCATGTGCTAAAAAGTTGAGTGGGTTACGGCAAAAACTGGATCCACTTCGTGTACAAAATGGACAATCTCTTTCGAAGTATCAGGGTTTCACACGAAAACTCGTCTGTTACAAAGGAATTTCATTTTTTTAAACTTATTTCAACTCCAGACTTTTTGTGTGTTCAGTATGCACCATTCGAAGCCACGTCATCAATTTTCCACCCTTTCTGACTTCATTTGCTATTTTTCATGCATTTACTTATTTTTTTGAGCTAAATGACCCTAAAATTGAAAAGCTGTACAAATGAACTCTGAAAAGGTTGAAAGTTGGCATGGTATCATCATTTCACCCACATAGCATGTGCTAAAAATTTGAGTGGGTTACGGCAAAAACTGGATCCACTTCGTGTACAAAATGGACAATCTCTTTCGAAGTATCAGGGTTTCAGACGAAAACTCATCTGTTACAAAGAAATTTCATTTTTTAAAACTTATTTCAACTCCAGACTTTTTGTGTGTTCAGTATGCACCATTCGAAGCCACGTCATCAATTTTCAACCCTTTCTGACTTCATTTGCTATTTTCATGCATTTACTGATTTTTTTTGAGCTAAATGACCCTAAAATTGAAAAGCTCTACAAATGAACTCTGAAAAGGTTGAAAGTTGGCATGGTATCATCATTTCACCCACATAGCATGTGCTAACAAGTTGAGAGGGTTACGGCAAAAACTGGATGCACTTCGTGTACAAAATGGACAATCTCTTTCGAAGTATCAGGGTTTCAGACGAAAACTCGTCTGTTACAAAGGAATTTCATTTTTTTAAACTTATTTCAACTCCAGACTTTTTGTGTGTTCAGTATGCACCATATGAAGCCACGTCATCATTTTTCAACCCTTTCTGACTTCATTTGCTATTTTTCATGCATTTACTGATTTTTTTGAGCTAAATGACCCTAAAATTGAAACGCTCTACAAATTAACTCTGAAAAGGTTGAAAGTTGGCATGGTATCATCATTTCACCCACATAGCATGTGCTAAAAAGTTGAGAGGGTTACGGCAAAAACTGGATGCACTTCGTGTACAAAATGGACAATCTCTTTCGAAGTATCAGGGTTACAGACGAAAACTCGTCTGTTACAAAGGCATTTCATTTTTTTAAACTTATTTCAACTCCAGACTTTTTGTGTGTTCAGTATGCACCATTCGAAGCCACGTCATCAATTTTCAACACTTTCTGACTTCATTTGCTATCTTTCATGCATTTACTGATTTTTTTGAGCTAAATGACCCTAAAATTGAAAAGCTCTACAAATGAACTCTGAAAAGGTTGAAAGTTGGCATGGTATCATCATTTCACCCACATAGCATGTGCTAACAAGTTGAGAGGGTTACGGCAAAAACTGGATGCACTTCGTGTACAAAATGGACATTCTCTTTCGAAGTATCAGGGTTATAGACGAAAACTCGTCTGTTACAAAGGCATTTCATTTTTTTAAACTTATTTCAACTCCAGACTTTTTGTGTGTTCAGTATGCACCATTCGAAGCCACATCATCAATTTTCAACCCTTTCTGACTTCATTTGCTATTTTTCATGCATTTACTGATTTTTTTTTAGCCAAATGACCCTAAAATTGAAAAGCACTGCAAATGAACTCTGAAAAGGTTGAAAGTTGGCATGGTATCATCATTTCACCCACATGGCATGTGCTTAAAAGTTGAGAGGGTTATGGCAAAAACTGGATCCACTTCGTGTACAAAATGGACAATCTCTTTCGAAGTATCAGGGTTTCAGACGAAAACTCGTCTGTTACAAAGGCATTTCATTTTTTAAAACTTATTTCAACTCCAGACTTTTTGTGTGTTCAGTATGCACCATCCGAAGCCACGTCATCAATTTTCAACCCTTTCTGACTTCATTTGCTATTTTTCATGCATTTACTGATTTTTTTTGAGCTAAATGACCCTAAAATTGAAAAGCTCTACAAATGAACTCTGAAAAGGTTGAAAGTTGGCATGGTAACATCATTTCACCCACATAGCATGTGCTAAAAAGTTGAGAGGGTTACGGCAAAAACTGGATCCACTTCGTGTACAAAATGGACAATCTCTTTCGAAGTATCAGGGTTTCAGACGAAAACTCGTCTGTTACTAAGGCATTTCATTTTTTTAAACTTATTTCAACTCCAGACTTTTTGTGTGTTCAGTATGCAGCATTCGAAGCCACGTCATCAATTTTCAACCCTTTCTGACTTCATTTGCTATTTTTCATGCATTTAATGATTTTTTTGAGCTAAATGACCCTAAAATTGAAAAGCTCTACAAATGAACTCTGAAAAGGTTGAAAGTTGGCATGGTATCATCATTTCACCCACATAGCATGTGCTAAAAAGTTGAGTGGGTTACGGCAAAAACTGGATCCACTTCGTCTACAAAATGGACAATCTCTTTCGAAGTATCAGGGTTTCACACGAAAACTCGTCTGTTACAAAGGAATTTCATTTTTTTAAACTTATTTCAACTCCAGACTTTTTGTGTGTTCAGTATGCACCATTCGAAGCCAGGTCATCAATTTTCCACCCTTTCTGACTTCATTTGCTATTTTTCATGCATTTACTTATTTTTTTGAGCTAAATGACCCTAAAATTGAAAAGATGTACAAATGAACTCTGAAAAGGTTGAAAGTTGGCATGGTATCATCATTTCACCCACATAGCATGTGCTAAAAAGTTGAGTGGGTTACGGCAAAAACTGGATCCACTTCGTGTACAAAATGGACAATCTCTTTCGAAGTATCAGGGTTTCAGACGAAAACTCATCTGTTACAAAGAAATTTCATTTTTTAAAACTTATTTCAACTCCAGACTTTTTGTGTGTTCAGTATGCACCATTCGAAGCCACGTCATCAATTTTCAACCCTTTCTGACTTCATTTGCTATTTTCATGCATTTACTGATTTTTTTTGAGCTAAATGACCCTAAAATTGAAAAGCTCTACAAATGAACTCTGAAAAGGTTGAAAGTTGGCATGGTATCATCATTTCACCCACATAGCATGTGCTAACAAGTTGAGAGGGTTACGGCAAAAACTGGATGCACTTCGTGTACAAAATGGACAATCTCTTTCGAAGTATCAGGGTTTCAGACGAAAACTCGTCTGTTACAAAGGAATTTCATTTTTTTAAACTTATTTCAACTCCAGACTTTTTGTGTGTTCAGTATGCACCATATGAAGCCACGTCATCATTTTTCAACCCTTTCTGACTTCATTTGCTATTTTTCATGCATTTACTGATTTTTTTGAGCTAAATGACCCTAAAATTGAAACGCTCTACAAATGAACTCTGAAAAGGTTGAAAGTTGGCATGGTATCATCATTTCACCCACATAGCATGTGCTAAAAAGTTGAGAGGGTTACGGCAAAAACTGGATGCACTTCGTGTACAAAATGGACAATCTCTTTCGAAGTATCAGGGTTACAGACGAAAACTCGTCTGTTACAAAGGCATTTCATTTTTTTAAACTTATTTCAACTCCAGACTTTTTGTGTGTTCAGTATGCACCATTCGAAGCCACGTCATCAATTTTCAACACTTTCTGACTTCATTTGCTATCTTTCATGCATTTACTGATTTTTTTGAGCTAAATGACCCTAAAATTGAAAAGCTCTACAAATGAACTCTGGAAAGGTTGAAAGTTGGCATGGTATCATCATTTCACCCACATAGCATGTGCTAACAAGTTGAGAGGGTTACGGCAAAAACTGGATGCACTTCGTGTACAAAATGGACATTCTCTTTCGAAGTATCAGGGTTACAGACGAAAACTCGTCTGTTACAAAGGCATTTCATTTTTTTAAACTTATTTCAACACCAGACTTTTTGTGTGTTCAGTATGCACCATTCGAAGCCACATCATCAATTTTCAGCCCTTTCTGACTTCATTTGCTATTTTTCATGCATTTACTGATTTTTTTTAGCCAAATGACCCTAAAATTGAAAAGCACTGCAAATGAACTCTGAAAAGGTTGAAAGTTGGCATGGTATCATCATTTCACCCACATGGCATGTGCTTAAAAGTTGAGAGGGTTATGGCAAAAACTGGATCCACTTCGTGTACAAAATGGACAATCTCTTTCGAAGTATCAGGGTTTCAGACGAAAACTCGTCTGTTACAAAGGCATTTCATTTTTTTAAACTTATTTCAACTCCATACTTTTTGTGTGTTCAGTATGCACCATTCGAAGCCACGTCATCAATTTTCAACCATTTCTGACTTCATTTGCTATTTTTCATGCATTTATTGATTTTTTTGAGCTAAATGACCCTAAAATTGAAAAGCTCTTCAAATGAACTCTGAAAAGGTTGAAAGTTGGAATGGTATCATCACTTCACCCACACAGCATGTGCTAAAAAGTTGAGAGGGTTACGGCAAAAACTGGATGCACTTCGTGTACAAAATGGACAATCTCTTTTGAAGTATCAGGGTTTAAGACGAAAACTCGTCTGTTACAAAGGAATTTCATTTTTTTAAACATATTTCAACTCCAGACTTTTTGTGTGTTCAGTATGCACCATATGAAGCCACGTCATCATTTTTCAACCCTTTCTGACTTCATTTGCTATTTTTCATGCATTTACTGATTTTTTGAGCTAAATGACCCTAAAATTGAAACGCTCTACAAATGAACTCTGAAAAGGATGAAAGTTGGCATGGTATCATCATTTCACCCACATGGCATGTGCTTAAAAGTTGAGAGGGTTACGGCAAAAACTGGATGCACTTCGTGTACAAAATGGACAATCTCTTTCGAAGTATCAGGGTTACAGACGAAAACTCGTCTGTTACAACGGCATTTCATTTTTTAAACTTATTTCAACTCCAGACTTTTTGTGTGTTCAGTATGCACCATTCGAAGCCACGTCATCAATTTTCATCCCTTTCTGACTTCATTTGCTATTTTTCATGCATTTACTGATTTTTTTGAGCTAAATGACCCTAAAATTGAAAAGCTCTACAAATGAACTCTGAAAAGGTTGAAAGTTGGCATGGTATCATCATTTCACCCACATAGCATGTGCTAACAAGTTGAGAGGGTTACGGCAAAAACTGGATGCACTTCGTGTACAAAATGGACAATCTCTTTCGAAGTATCAGGGTTACACACGAAAACTCGTCTGTTACAAAGGCATTTCATTTTTTTAAACTTATTTCAACTCCAGACTTTTTGTGTGTTCAGTATGCACCATTCGAAGCCACGTCATCAATTTTCAACACTTTCTGACTTCATTTGCTATCTTTCATGCATTTACTGATTTTTTTGAGCTAAATGACCCTAAAATTGAAAAGCTCTACAAATGAACTCTGAAAAGGTTGAAAGTTGGCATGGTATCATCATTTCACCCACATAGCATGTGCTAACAAGTTGAGAGGGTTACGGCAAAAACTGGATGCACTTCGTGTACAAAATGGACAATCTCTTTCGAAGTATAAGGGTTACAGACGAAAACTCGTCTGTTACAAAGGCATTTCATTTTTTTAAACTTATTTCAACTCCAGACTTTTTGTGTGTTCAGTATGCACCATTCGAAGCCACATCATCAATTTTCAACCCTTTCTGACTTCATTTGCTATTTTTCATGCATTTACTGATTTTTTTTTAGCCAAATGACCCTAAAATTGAAAAGCACTGCAAATGAACTCTGAAAAGGTTGAAAGTTGGCATGGTATCATCATTTCACCCACATGGCATGTGCTTAAAAGTTGAGAGGGTTATGGCAAAAACTGGATCCACTTCGTGTACAAAATGGACAATCTCTTTCGAAGTATCAGGGTTTCACACGAAAACTCGTCTGTTACAAAGGCATTTCATTTTTTTAAACTTATTTCAACTCCAGACTTTTTGTGTGTTCAGTATGCACCATTCGAAGCCACGTCATCAATTTTCAACCATTTCTGACTTCATTTGCTATTTTTCATGCATTTACTGATTTTTTTGAGCTAAATGACCCTAAAATTGAAAAGCTCTTCAAATGAACTCTGAAAAGGTTGAAAGTTGGAATGGTATCATCATTTCACCCACACAGCATGTGCTAAAAAGTTGAGAGGGTTACGGCAAAAACTGGATGCACTTCGTGTACAAAATGGACAATCTCTTTTGAAGTATCAGGGTTTAAGACGAAAACTCGTCTGTTACAAAGGAATTTCATTTTTTTAAACATATTTCAACTCCAGACTTTTTGTGTGTTCAGTATGCACCATATGAAGCCACGTCATCATTTTTCAACCCTTTCTGACTTCATTTGCTATTTTTCATGCATTTACTGATTTTTTTGAGCTAAATGACCCTAAAATTGAAACGCTCTACAAATGAACTCTGAAAAGGATGAAAGTTGGCATGGTATCATCATTTCACCCACATGGCATGTGCTTAAAAGTTGAGGGGTTTACGGCAAAAACTGGATGCACTTCGTGTACAAAATGGACAATCTCTTTCGAAGTATCAGGGTTATAGACGAAAACTCGTCTGTTACAAAGGCATTTCATTTTTTTAAACTTATTTCAACTCCAGACTTTTTGTGTGTTCAGTATGCAGCATTCGAAGCCACGTCATCAATTTTCAACCCTTTCTGACTTCATTTGCTATTTTTCATGCATTTACTGATTTTTTTGAGCTAAATGACCCTAAAATTGAAAAGCTCTACAAATGAACTCTGAGAAGGTTGAAAGTTGGCATGGTAACATCATTTCACCCACATAGAATGTGCTAACAAGTTGAGAGGGTTACGGCAAAAACTGGATCCACTTCGTGTACAAAATGGACAATCTCTTTCGAAGTATCAGGGTTTCACACGAAAACTCGTCTGTTACAAAGGCATTTCATTTTTTTAAACTTGTTTCAACTCCAGACTTTTTGTGTGTTCAGTATGCACCATATGAAGCCACGTCATCATTTTTCAACCCTTTCTGACTTCATTTGCTATTTTTCATGCATTTACTGATTTTTTTGAGCTAAATGACCCTAAAATTGAAACGCTCTACAAATGAACTCTGAAAAGGTTGAAAGTTGTGATGGTATCATCATTTCACCCACATAGCATGTGCTAAAAAGTTGAGAGGGTTACGGCAAAAACTGGATGCACTTCGTGTACAAAATGGACAATCTCTTTCGAAGTATCAGGGTTACAGACGAAAACTCGTCTGTTACAAAGGCATTTCATTTTTTTAAACTTATTTCAACTCCAGAATTTTTGTGTGTTCAGTATGCACCATTCGAAGCCACGTCATCAATTTTCATCCCTTTCTGACTTCATTTGCTATTTTTCATGCATTTACTGATTTTTTTGAGCTAAATGACCCTAAAATTGAAAAGCTCTACAAATGAATTCTGAAAAGGTTGAAAGTTGGCATGGTATCATCATTTCACCCACATAGAATGTGCTAACAAGTTGAGTGGGTTACGGCAAAAACTGGATGCACTTCGTGTACAAAATGGACAATCTCTTTCGAAGTATCAGGGTTACAGACGAAAACTCGTCTGTTACAAAGGCATTTCATTTTTTTAAACTTATTTCAACTCCAGACTTTTTGTGTGTTCAGTATGCACCATTCGAAGCCACGTCATCAATTTTCAACACTTTCTGACTTCATTTGCTATCTTTCATGCATTTACTGATTTTTTTGAGCTAAATGACCCTAAAATTGAAAAGCTCTACAAATGAACTATGAAAAGGTTGAAAGTTGGCATGGTATCATCATTTCACCCACATAGCATGTGCTAACAAGTTGAGAGGGTTACGGCAAAAACTGGATGCACTTCGTGTACAAAATGGACAATCTCTTTCGAAGTATCAGGGTTACAGACGAAAACTCGTCTGTTACAAAGGCATTTCATTTTTTTAAACTTATTTCAACTCCAGACTTTTTGTGTGTTCAGTATGCACCATTCGAAGCCACATCATCAATTTTCAGCCCTTTCTGACTTCATTTGCTATTTTTCATGCATTTACTGATTTTTTTTGAGCCAAATGACCCTAAAATTGAAAAGCACTACAAATGAACTCTGAAAAGGTTGAAAGTTGGCATGGTATCATCATTTCACCCACATGGCATGTGCTTAAAAGTTGAGAGGGTTATGGCAAAAACTGGATCCACTTCGTGTACAAAATGGACAATCTCTTTCGAAGTATCAGGGTTTCAGACGGAAACTCGTCTGTTACAAAGGCATTTCATTTTTTTAAACTTATTTCAACTCCAGACTTTTTGTGTGTTCAGTATGCACCATTCGAAGCCACGTCATCAATTTTCAACCATTTCTGACTTCATTTGCTATTTTTCATGCATTTACTGATTTTTTTGAGCTAAATGACCCTAAAATTGAAAAGCTCTTCAAATGAACTCTGAAAAGGTTGAAAGTTGGAATGGTATCATCATTTCACCCACACAGCATGTGCTAAAAAGTTGAGAGGGTTACGGCAAAAACTGGATGCACTTCGTGTACAAAATGGACAATCTCTTTTGAAGTATCAGGGTTACAGACGAAAACTCGTCTGTTACAAAGGAATTTCATTTTTTTTAAACATATTTCAACTCCAGACTTTTTGTGTGTTCAGTATGCACCATATGAAGCCACGTCATCAATTTTCAACCCTTTCTGACTTCATTTGCTATTTTTCATGCATTTACTGATTTTTTTGAGCTAAATGACATTAAAATTGAAAAGCACTACAAATGAACTCTGAAAAAGATGAAAGTTGGCATGGTATCATCATTTCACCCACATGGCATGTGCTTAAAAGTTGAGAGGGTTACGGCAAAAACTGGATGCACTTCGTGTACAAAATGGACAATCTCATTCGAAGTATCAGGGTTATAGACGAAAACTCGTCTGTTACAAAGGCATTTCATTTTTTTAAACTTATTTCAACTCCAGACTTTTTGTGTGTTCAGTATGCACCATATGAAGCCACGTCATCATTTTTCAACCCTTTCTGACTTCATTTGCTATTTTTCATGCATTTACTGATTTTTTTGAGCTAAATGACCCTAAAATTGAAAAGCTCTTCAAATGAACTCTGAAAAAGTTGAAAGTTGGAATGGTATCATCATTTCACCCACACAGCATGTGCTAAAAAGTTGAGAGGGTTACGGCAAAAACTGGATGCACTTCGTGTACAAAATGGACAATCTCTTTTGAAGTATCAGGGTTACAGACGAAAACTCGTCTGTTACAAAGGAATTTCATTTTTTTTAAACATATTTCAACTCCAGACTTTTTGTGTGTTCAGTATGCACCATATGAAGCCACGTCATCAATTTTCAACCCTTTCTGACTTCATTTGCTATTTTTCATGCATTTACTGATTTTTTTGAGCTAAATGACATTAAAATTGAAAAGCACTACAAATGAACTCTGAAAAAGATGAAAGTTGGCATGGTATCATCATTTCACCCACATGGCATGTGCTTAAAAGTTGAGAGGGTTACGGCAAAAACTGGATGCACTTCGTGTACAAAATGGACAATCTCATTCGAAGTATCAGGGTTACAGACGAAAACTCGTCTGTTACAAAGGCATTTCATTTTTTTAAACTTATTTCAACTCCAGACTTTTTGTGTGTTCAGTATGCACCATATGAAGCCACGTCATCATTTTTCAACCCTTTCTGACTTCATTTGCTATTTTTCATGCATTTACTGATTTTTTTGAGCTAAATGACCCTAAAATTGAAAAGCTCTTCAAATGAACTCTGAAAAAGTTGAAAGTTGGAATGGTATCATCATTTCACCCACACAGCATGTGCTAAAAAGTTGAGAGGGTTACGGCAAAAACTGGATGCACTTCGTGTACAAAATGGACAATCTCTTTTGAAGTATCAGGGTTACAGACGAAAACTCGTCTGTTACAAAGGAATTTCATTTTTTTTAAACATATTTCAACTCCAGACTTTTTGTGTGTTCAGTATGCACCATATGAAGCCACGTCATCAATTTTCAACCCTTTCTGACTTCATTTGCTATTTTTCATGCATTTACTGATTTTTTTGAGCTAAATGACATTAAAATTGAAAAGCACTACAAATGAACTCTGAAAAGGATGAAAGTTGGCATGGTATCATCATTTCACCCACATGGCATGTGCTTAAAAGTTGAGAGGGTTACGGCAAAAACTGGATGCACTTCGTGTACAAAATGGACAATCTCATTCGAAGTATCAGGGTTACAGACGAAAACTCGTCTGTTACAAAGGCATTTCATTTTTTTAAACTTATTTCAACTCCAGACTTTTTGTGTGTTCAGTATGCACCATATGAAGCCACGTCATCATTTTTCAACCCTTTCTGACTTCATTTGCTATTTTTCATGCATTTACTGATTTTTTTGAGCTAAATGACCCTAAAATAGAAACGCTCTACAAATGAACTCTGAAAAGGTTGAAAGTTGTGATGGTATCATCATTTCACCCACATAGCATGTGCTAAAAAGTTGAGAGGGTTACGGCAAAAACTGGATGCACTTCGTGTACAAAATGGACAATCTCTTTCGAAGTATCAGGGTGACAGACGAAAACTCGTCTGTTACAAAGGCATTTCATTTTTTTAAACTTATTTCAACTCCAGACTTTTTGTGTGTTCAGTATGCACCATTCAAAGCCACGTCATCAATTTTCATCCCTTTCTGACTTCATTTGCTATTTTTCATGCATTTACTCATTTTTTTGAGCTAAATGACCCTAAAATTGAAAAGCTCTACAAATGAACTCTGAAAAGGTTGAAAGTTGGCATGGTATCATCATTTCACCCACATAGCATGTGCTAACAAGTTGAGAGGGTTACGGCAAAAACTGGATGCACTTCGTGTACAAAATGGACAATCTCTTTCGAAGTATCAGGGTTTCAGACGAAAACTCGTCTGTTACAAAGGCATTTCATTTTTTTAAACTTATTTCAACTCCAGACTTTTTGTGTGTTCAGTATGCACCATTCGAAGCCACGTCATCAATTTTCAACCCTTTCTGACTTCATTTGCTATTTTTCATGCATTTACTGATTTTTTTGAGCTAAATGACCCTAAAATTGAAAAGCTCTTCAAATGAATTCTGAAAAGGTTGAAAGTTGGAATGGTATCATCATTTCACCCACACAGCATGTGCTAAAAAGTTGAGAGGGTTACGGCAAAAACTGGATGCACTTCGTGTACAAAATGGACAATCTCTTTTGAAGTATCAGGGTTTAAGATGAAAACTCGTCTGTTACAAAGGCATTTCATTTTTTCAAACTTATTTCAACTCCAGACTTTTTGTGTGTTTAGTATGCACCATTCGAAGCCACGTCATCAATTTTCAATCCTTTCTGACTTCATTTGCTATTTTTCATGCATTTACTGATTTTTTTGAGCTAAATGACCCTAAAATTGAAAAGCACTACTAATGAACTCTGAAAAGGTTGAAAGTTGGCATGGTATCATCATTTCACCCACATAGCATGTGCTAAAAAGTTGAGAGGGTTATGGCAAAAACTGGATCCACTTCGTGTATCAAATGGACAATCTCTTTCGAAGTATCAGGGTTTCAGACGAAAACTCGTCTGTTACAAAGGCATTTCATTTTTTTAAACTTATTTCAACTCCAGACTTTTTGTGTGTTCAGTATGCACCATTCGAAGCCACGTCATCAATTTTCAACCCTTTCTGACTTCATTTGCTATTTTTCATGCATTTACTGATTTTTTTGAGCTAAATGACCCCAAAATTGAAAAGCACTACGAATGAACTCTGAAAAGGTTGAAAGTTGGCATGGTATCATCATTTCACCCACATAGCATGTGCTAAAAAGTTGAGCGGGTTACGGCAAAAACTGGATGCACTTCGTGTACAAAATGGACATTCTCTTTCGAAGTATCAGGGTTACAGATGAAAACTCGTCTGTTACAAAGGCATTTCATTTTTTCAAACTTGTTTCAACTCCAGACTTTTTGTGTGTTCAGTATGCACCATTCGAAGCCACATCATCAATTTTCAACCCTTTCTGACTTCATTTGCTATTTTTCATGCATTTACTGATTTTTTTGAGCTAAATGACCCTAAAATTGAAAAGCACTACAAATGAACTCTGAAAAGGTTGAAAGTTGGCATGGTATCATCATTTCACCCACATAGCATGTGCTAACAAGTTGAGAGGGTTACGGCAAAAACTGGATGCACTTCGTGTACAAAATGGACAATCTCTTTCGAAGTATCAGGGTTACACACGAAAACTCGTCTGTTACAAAGGCATTTCATTTTTTTAAACTTATTTCAACTCCAGACTTTTTGTGTGTTCAGTATGCACCATTCGAAGCCACGTCATCAATTTTCAACCCTTTCTGACTTCATTTGCTATTTTTCATGCATTTACTGATTTTTTTTGAGCTAAACGACCCTAAAATTGAAAAGCACTACAAATGAACTCTGAAAAGGTTGAAAGTTGGCATGGTATCATCATTTCACCCACATGGCATGTGCTTAAAAGTTGAGAGGGTTATGGCAAAAACTGGATCCACTTCATGTACAAAATGGACAATCTCTTTCGAAGTATCAGGGTTTCAGACGAAAACTCGTCTGTTACAAAGGCATTTCATTTTTTTAAACTTATTTCAACTCCAGACTTTTTGTGTGTTCAGTATGCACCATTCGAAGCCACGTCATCAATTTTCAACCCTTTCTGACTTCATTTGCTATTTTTCATGCATTTACTGATTTTTTTGAGCTAAATGACCCTAAAATTGAAAAGCTCTTCAAATGAACTCTGAAAAGGTTGAAAGTTGGAATGGTATCATCATTTCACCCACACAGCATGTGCTAAAAAGTTGAGAGGGTTACGGCAAAAACTGGATGCACTTCGTGTACAAAATGGACAATCTCTTTTGAAGTATCAGGGTTTAAGATGAAAACTCGTCTGTTACAAAGGCATTTCATTTTTTCAAACTTATTTCAACTCCAGACTTTTTGTGTGTTTAGTATGCACCATTCGAAGCCACGTCATCAATTTTCAACCCTTTCTGACTTCATTTGCTATTTTTCATGCATTTACTGATTTTTTTGAGCTAAATGACCCTAAAATTGAAAAGCACTACTAATGAACTCTGAAAAGGTTGAAAGTTGGCATGGTATCATCATTTCACCCACATAGCATGTGCTAAAAAGTTGACAGGGTTATGGCAAAAACTGGATCCACTTCGTGTATCAAATGGACAATCTCTTTCGAAGTATCAGGGTTTCAGACGAAAACTCGTCTGTTACAAAGGCATTTCATTTTTTTAAACTTATTTCAACTCCAGACTTTTTGTGTGTTCAGTATGCACCATTCGAAGCCACGTCATCAATTTTCAACCCTTTCTGACTTCATTTGCTATTTTTCATGCATTTACTAATTTTTTTTGAGCTAAATGACCCCAAAATTGAAAAGCACTACGAATGAACTCTGAAAAGGTTGAAAGTTGGCATGGTATCATCATTTCACCCACATAGCATGTGCTAAAAAGTTGAGCGGGTTACGGCAAAAACTGGATGCACTTCGTGTACAAAATGGACATTCTCTTTCGAAGTATCAGGGTTACAGATGAAAACTCGTCTGTTACAAAGGCATTTCATTTTTTCAAACTTGTTTCAACTCCAGACTTTTTGTGTGTTCAGTATGCACCATTCGAAGCCACATCATCAATTTTCAACCCTTTCTGACTTCATTTGCTATTTTTCATGCATTTACTGATTTTTTTGAGCTAAATGACCCTAAAATTGAAAAGCACTACAAATGAACTCTGAAAAGGTTGAAAGTTGGCAAGGTATCATCATTTGACCCACATGGCATGTGCTAAAAAGTTGAGAGGGTTATGGCAAAAACTGGATCCACTTCGTGTATAAAATGGACAATCTCTTTCGAAGTATCAGGGTTTCAGACGAAAACTCGTCTGTTACAAAGGCATTTCATTTTTTTAAACTTATTTCAACTCCAGACTTTTTGTGTGTTCAGTATGCACCATTCGAAGCCACGTCATCAATTTTCAACCCTTTCTGACTTCATTTGCTATTTTTCATGCATTTACTGATTTTTTGAGCTAAATGACCCTAAAATTGAAAAGCACTACCAATGAACTATGAAAAGGTTGAAAGTTGGCATGGTATCATCATTTCACCCACACAGCATGTGCTAAAAAGTTGAGAGGGTTACGGCAAAAACTGGATGCACTTTGTGTACAAAATGGACATTCTCTTTCGAAGTATCAGGGTTACAGACGAAAACTCGTCTTTTACAAAGGCATTTCATTTTTTCAAACTTATTTCAACTCCAGACTGTTTGTGTGTTCAGTATGCACCATTCGAAGCCACATCATCAATTTTCAACCCTTTCTGACTTCATTTGCTATTTTTCATGCATTTACTGATTTTTTTGAGCTAAATGACCCTAAAATTGAAAAGCACTACAAATGAACTCTGAAAAGGTTGAAAGTTGGCATGGTATCATCATTTCACCCACATGGCATGTGCTTAAAAGTTGAGAGGGTTATGGCAAAAACTGGATCCACTTCGTGTACAAAATGGAGAATCTCTTTCGAAGTATCAAGGGTTCAGACGAAAACTCGTCTGTTACAAAGGCATTTCATTTTTTTAAATTTATTTCAACTCCAGACTTTTTGTGTGTTCAGTATGCACCATTCGAAGCCACGTCATCAATTTTCAACCCTTTCTGACTTCATTTGCTATTTTTCATGCATTTACTGATTTTTTTGAGCTAAATGACCCTAAAATTGAAAAGCTCTTCAAATGAACTCTGAAAAGGTTGAAAGTTGGAATGGTATCATCATTTCACCCACACAGCATGTGCTAAAAAGTTGAGAGGGTTACGGCAAAAACTGGATGCACTTCGTGTTCAAAATGGACAATCTCTTTCGAAGTATCAGGGTTACAGACGAAAACTCGTCTTTTACAAAGGCATTTCATTTTTTCAAACTTATTTCAACTCCAGACTTTTTGTGTGTTCAGTATGCACCATTCGAAGCCACGTCATCAATTTTCAACCCTTTCTGACTTCATTTGCTATTTTTCATGCATTTACTGATTTTTTTGAGCTAAATGACATTAAAATTAAAAAGCACTACAAATGAACTCTGAAAAGGTTGAAAGTTGGCATGGTATCATCATTTCACCCACATGGCATGTGCTAAAAAGTTGAGAGGGTTATGGCAAAAACTGGATCCACTTCGTGTATAAAATGGACAATCTCTTTCGAAGTATCAGGGTTTCAGACGAAAACTCGTCTGTTACAAAGGCATTTCATTTTTTAAACTTATTTCAACTCCAGACTTTTTGTGTGTTCAGTATGCACAATTCGAAGCCACGTCATCAATTTTCAACCCTTTCTGACTTCATTTGCTATTTTTCATGCATTTACTGATTTTTTTGAGCTAAATGACCCTAAAATTGAAAAGCACTACGAATGAACTCTGAAAAGGTTGAAAGTTGGCATGGTATCATCCTTTCACCCACACAGCATGTGCTAAAAAGTTGAGAGGGTTACGGCAAAAACTGGATGCACTTCGTGTACAAAATAGACAATCTCTTTCGAAGTATCAGGGTTACAAACGAAAACTCGTCTGTTACAAAGGCATTTCATTTTTTTAAACTTATTTCAACTCCAGACTTTTTGTGTGTTCAGTATGCACCATTCGAAGCCACATCATCAATTTTCAACCCTTTCTGACTTCATTTGCTATTTTTCATGCATTTACTGATTTTTTTGAGCTAAATGACCCTAAAATTGAAAAGCACTACAAATGAACTCTGAAAAGGTTGAAAGTTGGCATGGTATCATCATTTCACCCACATGGCATGTGCTTAAAAGTTGAGAGGGTTATGGCAAAAACTGGATCCACTTCGTGTACAAAATGGACAATCTCTTTCGAAGTATCAGGGGTTCAGACGAAAACTCGTCTGTTACAAAGGCATTTCATTTTTTTAAACTTATTTGAACTCCAGACTTTTTGTGTGTTCAGTATGCACCATTCGAAGCCACGTCATCAATTTTCAACCCTTTCTGACTTCATTTGCTATTTTTCATGCATTTACTGATTTTTTGAGCTAAATGACCCTAAAATTGAAAAGCTCTTCAAATGAACTCTGAAAAGGTTAAAAGTTGGAATGGTATCATCATTTCACCCACACAGCATGTGCTAAAAAGTTGAGAGGGTTACGGCAAAAACTGGATGCACTTCGTGTACAAAATGGACAATCTCTTTCGAAGTATCAGGGTTTAAGACGAAAACTCGTCTTTTACAAAGGCATTTCATTTTTTCAAACTTATTTCAACTCCAGATTTTTGTGTGTTCAGTATGCACCATTCGAAGCCACATCATCAATTTTCAACCCTTTCTGACTTCATTTGCTATTTTTCATGCATTTACTGATTTTTTTGAGCTAAATGACCCTAAAATTGAAAAGCACTACAAATGAACTCTGAAAAGGTTGAAAGTTGGCAAGGTATCATCATTTGACCCACATGGCATGTGCTAAAAAGTTGAGAAGGTTATGGCAAAAACTGGATCCACTTCGTGTATAAAATGGACAATCTCTTTCGAAGTATCAGGGTTTCAGACGAAAACTCGTCTGTTACAAAGGCATTTCATTTTTTTAAACTTATTTTAACTCCAGACTTTTTGTGTGTTCAGTATGCACCATTCGAAGCCACGTCATCAATTTTCAACCCTTTCTGACTTCATTTGCTATTTTTCATGCATTTACTGATTTTTTTGAGCTAAATGACCCTAAAATTGAAAAGCTCTTCAAATGAATTCTGAAAAGGTTGAAAGTTGGAATGGTATCATCATTTCACCCACACAGCATGTGCTAAAAAGTTGAGAGGGTTACGGCAAAAACTGGATGCACTTCGTGTACAAAATGGACAATCTCTTTTGAAGTATCAGGGTTTAAGATGAAAACTCGTCTGTTACAAAGGCATTTCATTTTTTTCAAACTTATTTCAACTCCAGACTTTTTGTGTGTTTAGTATGCACCATTCGAAGCCACGTCATCAATTTTCAACCCTTTCTGACTTCATTTGCTATTTTTCATGCATTTACTGATTTTTTTGAGCTAAATGACCCTAAAATTGAAAAGCACTACTAATGAACTCTGAAAAGGTTGAAAGTTGGCATGGTATCATCATTTCACCCACATAGCATGTGCTAAAAAGTTGAGAGGGTTCTGGCAAAAACTGGATCCACTTCGTGTATCAAATGGACAATCTCTTTCGAAGTATCAGGGTTTCAGACGAAAACTCGTCTGTTACAAAGGCATTTCATTTTTTTAAACTTATTTCAACTCCAGACTTTTTGTGTGTTCAGTATGCACCATTCGAAGCCACGTCATCAATTTTCAACCCTTTCTGACTTCATTTGCTATTTTTCATGCATTTACTGATTTTTTGAGCTAAATGACCCCAAAATTGAAAAGCACTACGAATGAACTCTGAAAAGGTTGAAAGTTGGCATGGTATCATCATTTCACCCACATAGCATGTGCTAAAAAGTTGAGCGGGTTACGGCAAAAACTGGATGCACTTCGTGTACAAAATGGACATTCTCTTTCGAAGTATCAGGGTTACAGATGAAAACTCGTCTGTTACAAAGGCATTTCATTTTTTCAAACTTGTTTCAACTCCAGACTTTTTGTGTGTTCAGTATGCACCATTCGAAGCCACATCATCAATTTTCAACCCTTTCTGACTTCATTTGCTATTTTTCATGCATTTACTGATTTTTTTGAGCTAAATGACCCTAAAATTGAAAAGCACTACAAATGAACTCTGAAAAGGTTGAAAGTTGGCAAGGTATCATCATTTGACCCACATGGCATGTGCTAAAAAGTTGAGAGGGTTATGGCAAAAACTGGATCCACTTCGTGTATAAAATGGACAATCTCTTTCGAAGTATCAGGGTTTCAGACGAAAACTCGTCTGTTACAAAGGCATTTCATTTTTTTAAACTTATTTCAACTCCAGACTTTTTGTGTGTTCAGTATGCACCATTCGAAGCCACGTCATCAATTTTCAACCCTTTCTGACTTCATTTGCTATTTTTCATGCATTTACTGATTTTTTGAGCTAAATGACCCTAAAATTGAAAAGCACTACCAATGAACTATGAAAAGGTTGAAAGTTGGCATGGTATCATCATTTCACCCACACAGCATGTGCTAAAAAGTTGAGAGGGTTACGGCAAAAACTGGATGCACTTCGTGTACAAAATGGACATTCTCTTTCGAAGTATCAGGGTTACAGACGAAAACTCGTCTTTTACAAAGGCATTTCATTTTTTCAAACTTATTTCAACTCCAGACTGTTTGTGTGTTCAGTATGCACCATTCGAAGCCACATCATCAATTTTCAACCCTTTCTGACTTCATTTGCTATTTTTCATGCATTTACTGATTTTTTTGAGCTAAATGACCCTAAAATTGAAAAGCACTACAAATGAACTCTGAAAAGGTTGAAAGTTGGCATGGTATCATCATTTCACCCACATGGCATGTGCTTAAAAGTTGAGAGGGTTATGGCAAAAACTGGATCCACTTCGTGTACAAAATGGAGAATCTCTTTCGAAGTATCAAGGGTTCAGACGAAAACTCGTCTGTTACAAAGGCATTTCATTTTTTTAAATTTATTTCAACTCCAGACTTTTTGTGTGTTCAGTATGCACCATTCGAAGCCACGTCATCAATTTTCAACCCTTTCTGACTTCATTTGCTATTTTTCATGCATTTACTGATTTTTTTGAGCTAAATGACCCTAAAATTGAAAAGCTCTTCAAATGAACTCTGAAAAGGTTGAAAGTTGGAATGGTATCATCATTTCACCCACACAGCATGTGCTAAAAAGTTGAGAGGGTTACGGCAAAAACTGGATGCACTTCGTGTTCAAAATGGACAATCTCTTTCGAAGTATCAGGGTTACAGACGAAAACTCGTCTTTTACAAAGGCATTTCATTTTTTCAAACTTATTTCAACTCCAGACTTTTTGTGTGTTCAGTATGCACCATTCGAAGCCACGTCATCAATTTTCAACCCTTTCTGACTTCATTTGCTATTTTTCATGCATTTACTGATTTTTTTGAGCTAAATGACATTAAAATTAAAAAGCACTACAAATGAACTCTGAAAAGGTTGAAAGTTGGCATGGTATCATCATTTCACCCACATGGCATGTGCTAAAAAGTTGAGAGGGTTATGGCAAAAACTGGATCCACTTCGTGTATAAAATGGACAATCTCTTTCGAAGTATCAGGGTTTCAGACGAAAACTCGTCTGTTACAAAGGCATTTCATTTTTTTAAACTTATTTCAACTCCAGACTTTTTGTGTGTTCAGTATGCACAATTCGAAGCCACGTCATCAATTTTCAACCCTTTCTGACTTCATTTGCTATTTTTCATGCATTTACTGATTTTTTTGAGCTAAATGACCCTAAAATTGAAAAGCACTACGAATGAACTCTGAAAAGGTTGAAAGTTGGCATGGTATCATCATTTCACCCACACAGCATGTGCTAAAAAGTTGAGAGGGTTAAGGCAAAAACTGGATGCACTTCGTGTACAAAATAGACAATCTCTTTCGAAGTATCAGGGTTACAAACGAAAACTCGTCTGATACAAAGGCATTTCATTTTTTTAAACTTATTTCAACTCCAGACTTTTTGTGTGTTCAGTATGCACCATTCGAAGCCACATCATCAATTTTCAACCCTTTCTGACTTCATTTGCTATTTTTCATGCATTTACTGATTTTTTTGAGCTAAATGACCCTAAAATTGAAAAGCACTACAAATGAACTCTGAAAAGGTTGAAAGTTGGCATGGTATCATCATTTCACCCACATGGCATGTGCTTAAAAGTTGAGAGGGTTATGGCAAAAACTGGATCCACTTCGTGTACAAAATGGACAATCTCTTTCGAAGTATCAGGGGTTCAGACGAAAACTCGTCTGTTACAAAGGCATTTCATTTTTTTAAACTTATTTGAACTCCAGACTTTTTGTGTGTTCAGTATGCACCATTCGAAGCCACGTCATCAATTTTCAACCCTTTCTGACTTCATTTGCTATTTTTCATGCATTTACTGATTTTTTGAGCTAAATGACCCTAAAATTGAAAAGCTCTTCAAATGAACTCTGAAAAGGTTAAAAGTTGGAATGGTATCATCATTTCACCCACACAGCATGTGCTAAAAAGTTGAGAGGGTTACGGCAAAAACTGGATGCACTTCGTGTACAAAATGGACAATCTCTTTCGAAGTATCAGGGTTTAAGACGAAAACTCGTCTTTTACAAAGGCATTTCATTTTTTCAAACTTATTTCAACTCCAGATTTTTGTGTGTTCAGTATGCACCATTCGAAGCCACATCATCAATTTTCAACCCTTTCTGACTTCATTTGCTATTTTTCATGCATTTACTGATTTTTTTGAGCTAAATGACCCTAAAATTGAAAAGCACTACAAATGAACTCTGAAAAGGTTGAAAGTTGGCAAGGTATCATCATTTGACCCACATGGCATGTGCTAAAAAGTTGAGAAGGTTATGGCAAAAACTGGATCCACTTCGTGTATAAAATGGACAATCTCTTTCGAAGTATCAGGGTTTCAGACGAAAACTCGTCTGTTACAAAGGCATTTCATTTTTTTAAACTTATTTCAACTCCAGACTTTTTGTGTGTTCAGTATGCACCATTCGAAGCCACGTCATCAATTTTCAACCCTTTCTGACTTCATTTGCTATTTTTCATGCATTTACTGATTTTTTTGAGCTAAATGACCCTAAAATTGAAAAGCTCTTCAAATGAATTCTGAAAAGGTTGAAAGTTGGAATGGTATCATCATTTCACCCACACAGCATGTGCTAAAAAGTTGAGAGGGTTACGGCAAAAACTGGATGCACTTCGTGTACAAAATGGACAATCTCTTTTGAAGTATCAGGGTTTAAGATGAAAACTCGTCTGTTACAAAGGCATTTCATTTTTTCAAACTTATTTCAACTCCAGACTTTTTGTGTGTTTAGTATGCACCATTCGAAGCCACGTCATCAATTTTCAACCCTTTCTGACTTCATTTGCTATTTTTCATGCATTTACTGATTTTTTTGAGCTAAATGACCCTAAAATTGAAAAGCACTACTAATGAACTCTGAAAAGGTTGAAAGTTGGCATGGTATCATCATTTCACCCACATAGCATGTGCTAAAAAGTTGAGAGGGTTATGGCAAAAACTGGATCCACTTCGTGTATCAAATGGACAATCTCTTTCGAAGTATCAGGGTTTCAGACGAAAACTCGTCTGTTACAAAGGCATTTCATTTTTTTAAACTTATTTCAACTCCAGACTTTTTGTGTGTTCAGTATGCACCATTCGAAGCCACGTCATCAATTTTCAACCCTTTCTGACTTCATTTGCTATTTTTCATGCATTTACTGATTTTTTTGAGCTAAATGACCCTAAAATTGAAAAGCTCTTCAAATGAACTCTGAAAAGGTTGAAAGTTGGAATGGTATCATCATTTCACCCACACAGCATGTGCTAAAAAGTTGAGAGGGTTACGGCAAAAACTGGATGCACTTCGTGTACAAAATGGACAATCTCTTTTGAAGTATCAGGGTTTAAGATGAAAACTCGTCTGTTACAAAGGCATTTCATTTTTTTAACTTATTTCAACTCCAGACTTTTTGTGTGTTCAGTATGAACCATTCGAAGCCACGTCATCAATTTTCAACCCTTTCTGACTTCATTTGCTATTTTTCATGCATTTACTGATTTTTTTGAGCTAAATGACCCTAAAATTGAAAAGCACTACAAATGAACTCTTAAAAGGTTGAAAGTTGGCATGGTATCATCATTTCACCCACATAGCATGTGCTAAAAAGTTGAGAGGGTTACGGCAAAAACTGGATGCACTTCGTGTACAAAATGGACAATCTCTTTCGAAGTATGAGGGTTACAGACGAAAACTCGTCTGTTACAAAGGCATTTCATTTTTTTAAACTTATTTCAACTCCAGACTTTTTGTGTGTTCAGTATGGACCATTCGAAGCCACATCATCAATTTTCAACCCTTTCTGATTTCATTTGCTATTTTTCATGCATTTACTGATTTTTTTGAGCTAAATGACCCTAAAATTGAAAAGCACTACAAATGAACTCTGAAAAGGTTGAAAGTTGGCATGGTATCATTATTTCACCACATGGCATGTGCTTAAAATTTGAGAGGGTTATGGCAAAAACTGGATCCACTTCGTGTACAAAATGGACAATCTCTTTCGAAGTATCAGGGTTTCAAACGAAAACTCGTCTGTTACAAAGGCATTTCATTTTTTAAACTTATTTCAACTCCAGACTTTTTGTGTGTTCAGCATGCACCATTCGAAGCCACGTCATCAATTTTCAACCCTTTCTGACTTCATTTGCTATTTTTCATGCATTTACTGATTTTTTTGAGCTAAATGACCCTAAAATTGAAAAGCACTACAAATGAACTCTGAAAAGGTTGAAAGTTGGCAAGGTATCATCATTTGACCCACATGGCATGTGCTAAAAAGTTGAGAGGGTTATGGCAAAAACTGGATCCACTTCGTGTATAAAATGGACAATCTCTTTCGAAGTATCAGGGTTTCAGACGAAAACTCGTCTGTTACAAAGGCATTTCATTTTTTTAAACTTATTTCAACTCCAGACTTTTTGTGTGTTCAGTATGCACCATTCGAAGCCACGTCATCAATTTTCAACCCTTTCTGACTTCATTTGCTATTTTTCATGCATTTACTGATTTTTTGAGCTAAATGACCCTAAAATTGAAAAGCACTACCAATGAACTATGAAAAGGTTGAAAGTTGGCATGGTATCATCATTTCACCCACACAGCATGTGCTAAAAAGTTGAGAGGGTTACGGCAAAAACTGGATGCACTTCGTGTACAAAATGGACATTCTCTTTCGAAGTATCAGGGTTACAGACGAAAACTCGTCTTTTACAAAGGCATTTCATTTTTTCAAACTTATTTCAACTCCAGACTGTTTGTGTGTTCAGTATGCACCATTCGAAGCCACATCATCAATTTTCAACCCTTTCTGACTTCATTTGCTATTTTTCATGCATTTACTGATTTTTTTGAGCTAAATGACCCTAAAATTGAAAAGCACTACAAATGAACTCTGAAAAGGTTGAAAGTTGGCATGGTATCATCATTTCACCCACATGGCATGTGCTTAAAAGTTGAGAGGGTTATGGCAAAAACTGGATCCACTTCGTGTACAAAATGGAGAATCTCTTTCGAAGTATCAAGGGTTCAGACGAAAACTCGTCTGTTACAAAGGCATTTCATTTTTTTAAACTTATTTCAACTCCAGACTTTTTGTGTGTTCAGTATGCACCATTCGAAGCCACGTCATCAATTTTCAACCCTTTCTGACTTCATTTGCTATTTTTCATGCATTTACTGATTTTTTGAGCTAAATGACCCTAAAATTGAAAAGCTCTTCAAATGAACTCTGAAAAGGTTGAAAGTTGGAATGGTATCATCATTTCACCCACACAGCATGTGCTAAAAAGTTGAGAGGGTTACGGCAAAAACTGGATGCACTTCGTGTTCAAAATGGACAATCTCTTTCGAAGTATCAGGGTTACAGACGAAAACTCGTCTTTTACAAAGGCATTTCATTTTTTCAAACTTATTTCAACTCCAGACTTTTTGTGTGTTCAGTATGCACCATTCGAAGCCACGTCATCAATTTTCAACCCTTTCTGACTTCATTTGCTATTTTTCATGCATTTACTGATTTTTTTGAGCTAAATGACATTAAAATTGAAAAGCACTACAAATGAACTCTGAAAAGGTTGAAAGTTGGCATGGTATCATCATTTCACCCACATGGCATGTGCTAAAAAGTTGAGAGGGTTATGGCAAAAACTGGATCCACTTCGTGTATAAAATGGACAATCTCTTTCGAAGTATCAGGGTTTCAGACGAAAACTCGTCTGTTACAAAGGCATTTCATTTTTTTAAACTTATTTCAACTCCAGACTTTTTGTGTGTTCAGTATGCACAATTCGAAGCCACGTCATCAATTTTCAACCCTTTCTGACTTCATTTGCTATTTTTCATGCATTTACTGATTTTTTTGAGCTAAATGACCCTAAAATTGAAAAGCACTACGAATGAACTCTGAAAAGGTTGAAAGTTGGCATGGTATCATCATTTCACCCACACAGCATGTGCTAAAAAGTTGAGAGGGTTACGGCAAAAACTGGATGCACTTCGTGTACAAAATAGACAATCTCTTTCGAAGTATCAGGGTTACAAACGAAAACTCGTCTGTTACAAAGGCATTTCATTTTTTTAAACTTATTTCAACTCCAGACTTTTTGTGTGTTCAGTATGCACCATTCGAAGCCACATCATCAATTTTCAACCCTTTCTGACTTCATTTGCTATTTTTCATGCATTTACTGATTTTTTTGAGCTAAATGACCCTAAAATTGAAAAGCACTACAAATGAACTCTGAAAAGGTTGAAAGTTGGCATGGTATCATCATTTCACCCACATGGCATGTGCTTAAAAGTTGAGAGGGTTATGGCAAAAACTGGATCCACTTCGTGTACAAAATGGACAATCTCTTTCGAAGTATCAGGGGTTCAGACGAAAACTCGTCTGTTACAAAGGCATTCCATTTTTTTAAACTTATTTGAACTCCAGACTTTTTGTGTGTTCAGTATGCACCATTCGAAGCCACGTCATCAATTTTCAACCCTTTCTGACTTCATTTGCTTTTTTTCATGCATTTACTGATTTTTTGAGCTAAATGACCCTAAAATTGAAAAGCTCTTCAAATGAACTCTGAAAAGGTTAAAAGTTGGAATGGTATCATCATTTCACCCACACAGCATGTGCTAAAAAGTTGAGAGGGTTACGGCAAAAACTGGATGCACTTCGTGTACAAAATGGACAATCTCTTTCGAAGTATCAGGGTTTAAGACGAAAACTCGTCTTTTACAAAGGCATTTCATTTTTTCAAACTTATTTCAACTCCAGATTTTTGTGTGTTCAGTATGCACCATTCGAAGCCACATCATCAATTTTCAACCCTTTCTGACTTCATTTGCTATTTTTCATGCATTTACTGATTTTTTTGAGCTAAATGACCCTAAAATTGAAAAGCACTACAAATGAACTCTGAAAAGGTTGAAAGTTGGCATGGTATCATCATTTCACCCACATAGCATGTGCTAAAAAGTTGAGAGGGTTATGGCAAAAACTGGATCCACTTCGTGTACAAAATGGACAATCTCTTTCGAAGTATGAGGGGTTCAGACGAAAACTCGTCTGTTACAAAGGCATTTCATTTTTTTAAACTTATGTCAACTCCAGACTTTTTGTGTGTTCAGTATGCACCATTCGAAGCCAAGTCATCAATTTTCAACCCTTTCTGACTTCATTTGCTATTTTTCATGCATTTACTGATTTTTTTGCGCTAAATGACCCTAAAATTGAAAAGCACTACAAATGAACTCTGAAAAGGTTGAAAGTTGGCATGGTATCAGCATTTCACCCACATAGCATGTGCTAAAAAGTTGAGAGGGTTATGGCAAAAACTGGATCCACTTCGTGTATAAAATGGACAATCTCTTTCGAAGTATCAGGGTTTCAGACGAAAACTCGTCTGTTACAAAGGCATTTCATTTTTTTAAACTTATGTCAACTCCAGACTTTTTGTGTGTTCAGTATGCACCATTCGAAGCCACGTCATCAATTTTCAACCCTTTCTGACTTCATTTGCTATTTTTTATGCATTTACTGATTTTTTTGAGCTAAATGACCCTAAAATTGAAAAGCTCTACAAATGAACTCTGAAAAGGTTGAAAGTTGGCATGGTATCATCATTTCACCCACATAGCATGTGCTAACAAGTTGAGAGGGTTACGGCAAAAATTGGATGCACTTCGTGTACAAAATGGACAATCTCTTTCGAAGTATCAGGGTTTAAGACGAAAACTCGTCTGTTACAAAGGCATTTCATTTTTTCAAACTTATTTCAACTCCAGACTTTTTGTGTGTTCAGTATGGACCATTCGAAGCCACGTCATCAATTTTCAACCTTTTCTGACTTCATTTGCTATTTTTCATGCATTTACTGATTTTTTTGAGCTAAATGACCCTAAAATTGAAAAGCACTACAAATGAACTCTGAAAAGGTTGAAAGTTGGCATGGTATCATCATTTCACCAACATAGCATGTGCTAAAAAGTTGAGAGGGTTATGGCAAAAACTGGATCCACTTCGTGTATAAAATGGACAATCTCTTTCGAAGTATCAGGGTTTCAGACGAAAACTCGTCTGTTACAAAGGCATTTCATTTTTTTAAACTTATTTCAACTCCAGACTTTTTGTGTGTTCAGTATACACAATTCGAAGCCACGTCATCAATTTTCAACCCTTTCTGACTTCATTTGCTATTTTTCATGCATTTACTGATTTTTTTGAGCTAAATGACCCTAAAATTGAAAAGCACTACGAATGAACTCTGAAAAGGTTGAAAGTTGGCATGGTATCATCATTTCACCCACACAGCATGTGCTAAAAAGTTGAGAGGGTTACGGCAAAAACTGGATGCACTTCGTGTACAAAATAGACAATCTCTTTCGAAGTATCAGGGTTACAGACGAAAACTCGTCTGTTACAAAGGCATTTCATTTTTTTAAACTTATTTCAACTCCAGACTTTTTGTGTTTTCAGTATGCACCATTCGAAGCCACATCATCAATTTTCAACCCTTTCTGACTTCATTTGCTATTTTTCATGCATTTACTGATTTTTTTGAGCTAAATGACCCTAAAATTGAAAAGCACTACAAATGAACTCTGAAAAGGTTGAAAGTTGGCATGGTATCATCATTTCACCCACATGGCATGTGCTTAAAAGTTGAGAGGGTTATGGCAAAAACTGGATCCACTTCGTGTACAAAATGGACAATCTCTTTCGAAGTATCAGGGGTTCAGACGAAAACTCGTCTGTTACGAAGGCATTTCATTTTTTTAAACTTATTTGAACTCCAGACTTTTTGTGTGTTCAGTATGCACCATTCGAAGCCACGTCATCAATTTTCAACCCTTTCTGACTTCATTTGCTATTTTTCATGCATTTACTGATTTTTTTGAGCTAAATGACCCTAAAATTGAAAAGCTCTTCAAATGAACTCTTAAAAGGTTGAAAGTTGGAATGGTATCATCATTTCACCCACACAGCATGTGCTAAAAAGATGAGAGGGTTACGGCAAAAACTGGATGCACTTCGTGTACAAAATGGACAATCTCTTTCGAGGTATCAGGGTTTAAGACGAAAACTCGTCTTTTACAAAGGCATTTCATTTTTTCAAACTTATTTCAACTCCAGATTTTTGTGTGTTCAGTATGCACCATTCGAAGCCACGTCATCAATTTTCAACCCTTTCTGACTTCATTTGCTATTTTTCTTGCATTTACTTATTTTTTTGAGCTAAATGACCCTAAAATTGAAAAGCACTACAAATGAACTCTGAAAAGGTTGAAAGTTGGCATGGTATCATCATTTCACCCACATAGCATGTGCTAAAAAGTTGAGAGGGTTATGGCAAAAACTGGATCCACTTCGTGTACAAAATGGACAATCTCTTTCGAAGTATGAGGGGTTCAGACGAAAACTCGTCTGTTACAAAGGCATTTCATTTTTTTAAACTTATGTCAACTCCAGACTTTTTGTGTGTTCAGTATGCACCATTCGAAGCCACGTCATCAATTTTCAACCCTTTCTGACTTCATTTGCTATTTTTCATGCATTTACTGATTTTTTTGCGCTAAATGACCCTAAAATTGAAAAGCACTACAAATGAACTCTGAAAAGGTTGAAAGTTGGCATGGTATCAGCATTTCACCCACATAGCATGTGCTAAAAAGTTGAGAGGGTTATGGCAAAAACTGGATCCACTTCGTGTATAAAATGGACAATCTCTTTCGAAGTATCAGGGTTTCAGACGAAAACTCGTCTGTTACAAAGGCATTTCATTTTTTTAAACTTATGTCAACTCCAGACTTTTTGTGTGTTCAGTATGCACCATTCGAAGCCACGTCATCAATTTTCAACCCTTTCTGACTTCATTTGCTATTTTTTATGCATTTACTGATTTTTTTGAGCTAAATGACCCTAAAATTGAAAAGCTCTACAAATGAACTCTGAAAAGGTTGAAAGTTGGCATGGTATCATCATTTCACCCACATAGCATGTGCTAACAAGTTGAGAGGGTTACGGCAAAAACTGGATGCACTTCGTGTACAAAATGGACAATCTCTTTCGAAGTATCAGGGTTTAAGACGAAAACTCGTCTGTTACAAAGGCATTTCATTTTTTCAAACTTATTTCAACTCCAGACTTTTTGTGTGTTCAGTATGGACCATTCGAAGCCACGTCATCAATTTTCAACCTTTTCTGACTTCATTTGCTATTTTTCATGCATTTACTGATTTTTTTGAGCTAAATGACCCTAAAATTGAAAAGCACTACAAATGAACTCTGAAAAGGTTGAAAGTTGGCATGGTATCATCATTTCACCCACATAGCATGTGCTAAAAAGTTGAGAGGGTTATGGCAAAAACTGGATCCACTTCGTGTATAAAATGGACAATCTCTTTCGAAGTATCAGGGTTTCAGACGAAAACTCGTCTGTTACAAAGGCATTTCATTTTTTGAAACTTATTTCAACTCCAGACTTTTTGTGTGTTCAGTATGCACAATTCGAAGCCACGTCATCAATTTTCAACCCTTTCTGACTTCATTTGCTATTTTTCATGCATTTACTGATTTTTTTGAGCTAAATGACCCTAAAATTGAAAAGCACTACGAATGAACTCTGAAAAGGTTGAAAGTTGGCATGGTATCATCATTTCACCCACACAGCATGTGCTAAAAAGTTGAGAGGGTTACGGCAAAAACTGGATGCACTTCGTGTACAAAATAGACAATCTCTTTCGAAGTATCAGGGTTACAGACGAAAACTCGTCTGTTACAAAGGCATTTCATTTTTTTAAACTTATTTCAACTCCAGACTTTTTGTGTGTTCAGTATGCACCATTCGAAGCCACATCATCAATTTTCAACCCTTTCTGACTTCATTTGCTATTTTTCATGCATTTACTGATTTTTTTGAGCTAAATGACCCTAAAATTGAAAAGCACTACAAATGAACTCTGAAAAGGTTGAAAGTTGGCATGGTATCATCATTTCACCCACATGGCATGTGCTTAAAAGTTGAGAGGGTTATGGCAAAAACTGGATCCACTTCGTGTACAAAATGGACAATCTCTTTCGAAGTATCAGGGGTTTAGACGAAAACTCGTCTGTTACAAAGGCATTTCATTTTTTTAAACTTATTTGAACTCCAGACTTTTTGTGTGTTCAGTATGCACCATTCGAAGCCACATCATCAATTTTCAACCCTTTCTGACTTCATTTGCTATTTTTCATGCATTTACTGATTTTTTTGAGCTAAATGACCCTAAAATTGAAAAGCTCTTCAAATGAACTCTGAAAAGGTTGAAAGTTGGAATGGTATCATCATTTCACCCACACAGCATGTGCTAAAAAGTTGAGAGGGTTACGGCAAAAACTGGATGCACTTCGTGTACAAAATGGACAATCTCTTTCGAAGTATCAGGGTTTAAGACGAAAACTCGTCTTTTACAAAGGCATTTCATTTTTTCAAACTTATTTCAACTCCAGATTTTTGTGTGTTCAGTATGCACCATTCGAAGCCACGTCATCAATTTTCAACCCTTTCTGACTTCATTTGCTATTTTTCATGCATTTACTGATTTTTTTGAGCTAAATGACCCTAAAATTGAAAAGCACTACAAATGAACTCTGAAAAGGTTGAAAGTTGGCATGGTATCATCATTTCACCCACATAGCATGTGCTAACAAGTTGAGAGGGTTATGGCAAAAACTCGATGCACTTCGTGTACAAAATGGACAATCTCTTTCGAAGTATCAGGGTTTAAGACGAAAACTCGTCTGTTACAAAGGCATTTCATTTTTTCAAACTTATTTCAACTCCAGATTTTTGTGTGTTCAGTATGCACCATTCGAAGCCACGTCATCAATTTTCAACCCTTTCTGACTTCATTTGCTATTTTTCATGCATTTACTGATTTTTTTGGGCTAAATGACCCTAAAATTGAAAAGCACTACAAATGAACTCTGAAAAGGTTGAAAGTTGGCATGGTATCATCATTTCACCCACATGGCATGTGCTTAAAAGTTGAGAGGGTTATGGCAAAAACTGGATCCACTTCGTGTACAAAATGGACAATCTCTTTCGAAGTATCAGGGGTTCAGACGAAAACTCGTCTGTTACAAAGGCATTTCATTTTTTTAAACTTATTTGAACTCCAGACTTTTTGTGTGTTCAGTATGCACCATTCGAAGCCACGTCATCAATTTTCAACCCTTTCTGACTTCATTTGCTATTTTTCATGCATTTACTGATTTTTTTGAGCTAAATGACCCTAAAATTGAAAAGCACTACAAATGAACTCTGAAAAGGTTGAAAGTTGGCATGGTATCATCATTTCACCCACATAGCATGTGCTAACAAGTTGAGAGGGCTACGGCAAAAACTGGATGCACTTCGTGTACAAAATAGACAATCTCTTTCGAAGTATCAGGGTTACAGACGAAAACTCGTCTGTTACAAAGGCATTTCATTTTTTTAAACTTATTTCAACTCCAGACTTTTTGTGTGTTCAGTATGCACCATTCGAAGCCACATCATCAATTTTCAACCCTTTCTGACTTCATTTGCTATTTTTCATGCATTTACTGATTTTTTTGAGCTAAATGACCCTAAAATTGAAAAGCACTACAAATGAACTCTGAAAAGGTTGAAAGTTGGCATGGTATCATCATTTCACCCACATGGCATGTGCTAAAAAGTTGAGAGGGTTATGGCAAAAACTGGATCCACTTCGTGTACAAAATGGACAATCTCTTTCGAAGTATCAGGGGTTCAGACGAAAACTCGTCTGTTACAAAGGCATTTCATTTTTTTAAACTTATGTCAACTCCAGACTTTTTGTGTGTTCAGTATGCACCATTCGAAGCCACGTCATCAATTTTCAACCTTTTCTGACTTCATTTGCTGTTTTTCATGCATTTACTGATTTTTTTGAGCTAAATGACCCTAAAATTGAAAAGCACTACAAATGAACTCTGAAAAGGTTGAAAGTTGGCATGGTATCATCATTTCACCCACATAGCATGTGCTAAAAAGTTGAGAGGGTTATGGCAAAAACTGGATCCACTTCGTGTATAAAATGGACAATCTCTTTCGAAGTATCAGGGTTTCAGACGAAAACTCGTCTGTTACAAAGGCATTTCATTTTTTTAAACTTATGTCAACTCCAGACTTTTTGTGTGTTCAGTATGCACCATTCGAAGCCACGTCATCAATTTTCAACCCTTTCTGACTTCATTTGCTATTTTTCATGCATTTACTGATTTTTTTGAGCTAAATGACCCTAAAATTGAAAAGCTCTACAAATGAACTCTGAAAAGGTTGAAAGTTGGCATGGTATCATCATTTCACCCACATAGCATGTGCTAAAAAGTTGAGAGGGTTACGGCAAAAACTGGATCCACTTCGTGTACAAAATGGACAATCTCTTTCGAAGTATTAGGGTTTCAGACGAAAACTCGTCTGTTACAAAGGCATTTCATTTTTTTAACTTATTTCAACTCCAGACTTTTTGTGTGTTCAGTATGAACCATTCGAAGCCACGTCATCAATTTTCAACCCTTTCTGACTTCATTTGCTATTTTTCATGCATTTACTGATTTTTTTGAGCTAAATGACCCTAAAATTGAAAAGCACTACAAATGAACTCTTAAAAGGTTGAAAGTTGGCATGGTATCATCATTTCACCCACATAGCATGTGCTAAAAAGTTGAGAGGGTTACGGCAAAAACTGGATGCACTTCGTGTACAAAATGGACAATCTCTTTCGAAGTATGAGGGTTACAGACGAAAACTCGTCTGTTACAAAGGCATTTCATTTTTTTAAACTTATTTCAACTCCAGACTTTTTGTGTGTTCAGTATGGACCATTCGAAGCCACATCATCAATTTTCAACCCTTTCTGATTTCATTTGCTATTTTTCATGCATTTACTGATTTTTTTGAGCTAAATGACCCTAAAATTGAAAAGCACTACAAATGAACTCTGAAAAGGTTGAAAGTTGGCATGGTATCATTATTTCACCACATGGCATGTGCTTAAAAGTTGAGAGGGTTATGGCAAAAACTGGATCCACTTCGTGTACAAAATGGACAATCTCTTTCGAAGTATCAGGGTTTCAAACGAAAACTCGTCTGTTACAAAGGCATTTCATTTTTTAAACTTATTTCAACTCCAGACTTTTTGTGTGTTCAGCATGCACCATTCGAAGCCACGTCATCAATTTTCAACCCTTTCTGACTTCATTTGCTATTTTTCATGCATTTACTGATTTTTTTGAGCTAAATGACCCTAAAATTGAAAAGCACTACAAATGAACTCTGAAAAGGTTGAAAGTTGGCATGGTATCATCATTTCACCCACATAGCATGTGCTAAAAAGTTGAGAGGGTTACGGCAAAAACTGGATGCACTTCGTGTACAAAATGGACAATCTCTTTCGAAGTATCAGGGTTACAGACGAAAACTCGTCTGTTACAAAGGCATTTCATTTTTTTAAACTTATTTCAACTCCAGACTTTTTGTGTGTTCAGTATGCACCATTCGAAGCCACATCATCAATTTTCAACCCTTTCTGACTTCATTTGCTATTTTTCATGCATTTACTGATTTTTTTGAGCTAAATGACCCTAAAATTGAAAAGCACTACAAATGAACTCTGAAAAGGTTGAAAGTTGGCATGGTATCATTATTTCACCACATGGCATGTGCTTAAAAGTTGAGAGGGTTATGGCAAAAACTGGATCCACTTCGTGTACAAAATGGACAATCTCTTTCGAAGTATCAGGGTTTCAAACGAAAACTCGTCTGTTACAAAGGCATTTCATTTTTTTAAACTTATTTCAACTCCAGACTTTTTGTGTGTTCAGCATGCACCATTCGAAGCCACGTCATCAATTTTCAACCCTTTCTGACTTCATTTGCTATTTTTCATGCATTTACAGATTTTTTTGAGCTAAATGACCCTAAAATTGAAAAGCACTACAAATGAACTCTGAAAAGGTTGAAAGTTGGCATGGTATCATCATTTCACCCACATAGCATGTGCTAAAAAGTTGAGAAGGTTACGGCAAAAACTGGATGCACTTCGTGTACAAAATGGACAATCTCTTTCGAAGTATCAGGGTTACAGACGAAAACTCGTCTGTTACAAAGGCATTTCATTTTTTTAAACTTATTTCAACTCCAGACTTTTTGTGTGTTCAGTATGCACCATTTGAAGCCACATCATCAATTTTCAAACCTTTCTGACTTCATTTGCTATTTTTCATGCATTTACTGATTTTTTTGAGCTAAATGACCCTAAAATTGAAAAGCACTACAAATGAACTCTGAAAATGTTGAAAGTTGGCATGGTATCATCATTTCACCCACATAGCATGTGCTAACAAGTTGAGAGGGTTACGGCAAAAACTGGATGCACTTCGTGTACAAAATGGACAATCTCTTTCGAAGTATCAGGGTTTAAGACGAAAACTCGTCTGTTACAAAGGCATTTCATTTTTCTAAACTTATTTCAACTCCAGACTTTTTGTGTGTTCAGTATGCACCATTCGAAGCCACGTCATCAATTTTCAACCCTTTCTGACTTCACTTGCTATTTTTCATGCATTTACTGATTTTTTTGAGCTAAATGACCCTAAAATTGAAAAGCTCTACAAATGAACTCTGAATAGGTTGAAAGTTGGCATGGTATCATCATTTCACCCACATAGCATGTGCTAAAAAGTTGAGTGCGTTACGGCAAAAACTGGATCCGCTTCGTGTACAAAATGGACAATCCCTTTCGAAGTATCAGGGTTTCAAACGAAAACTCGTCTGTTACAAAGGCATTTCATTTTTTTTAAACTTATTTCAACTCCAGACTTTTTGTGTGTTCAGTATGCACCATTCGAAGCCACGTCATCAATTTTCAACCCTTTCTGACTTCATTTGCTATTTTTCATGCATTTACTGATTTTTTTGAGCTAAATGACCCTAAAATTGAAAAGCTCTACAAATGAACTCTGAGAAGGTTGAAAGTTGGCATGGTATCATCATTTCACCCACATAGCATGTGCTAAAAAGTTGAGTGGGTTACGGCAAAAACTGGATCCACTTCGTGTACAAAATGGACAATCTCTTTCGAAGTATCAGGGTTTCAGACGAAAACTCGTCTGTTACAAAGGCATTTCATTTTTTTAAACTTATTTCAACTCCAGACTTTTTGTGTGTTCAGTATGCACCATTCGAAGCCACGTCATCAATTTTCAACCCTTTCTGACTTCATTTGCTATTTTTCATGGATTTACTGATTTTTTTGAGCTAAATGACCCTAAAATTGAAAAGCACTACAAATGAACTCTGAAAAGGTTGAAAGTTGGCATGGTATCATCATTTCACCCACATAGCATGTGCTAAAAAGTTGAGTGGGTTACGGCAAAAACTGGGTCCACTTCGTGTACAAAATGGACAATCTCTTTCGAAGTATCAGGGTTTCAGACGAAAACTCGTCTGTTACAAAGGCATTTCATTTTTCTAAACTTATTTCAACTCCAGACTTTTTGTGTGTTCAGTATGCACCATTCGAAGCCACGTCATCAATTTTCAACCCTTTCTGACTTCATTTGGTATTTTTCATGCATTTACTTATTTTTTTGAGCTAAATGACCCTAAAATTGAAAAGCTCTACAAATGAACTCTGAAAAGGTTGAAAGTTCGCATGGTATCATCATTTCACCCACATAGCATGTGCTAAAAAGTTGAGAGGGTTATGGCAAAAACTGGATCCACTTCGTGTACAAAATGGACAATCCCTTTCGAAGTATCAGGGTTTCAGACGAAAACTCGTCTGTTACAAAGGCATTTCATTTTTTTAAACTTGTTTCAACTCCAGACTTTTTGTGTGTTTAGTATGCACCATTCGAAGCCACGTCATCAATTTTCAACCCTTTCTGACTTTATTTGCTATTTTTCATGCATTTACTGATTTTTTTGAGCTAAATGACCCTAAAATTGAAAAGCTCTACAAATGAACTCTGAAAAGGTTGAAAGTTCGCATGGTATCATCATTTCACCCACATAGCATGTGCTAAAAAGTTGAGAGGGTTATGGCAAAAACTGGATCCACTTCGTGTACAAAATGGACAATCCCTTTCGAAGTATCAGGGTTTCAGACGAAAACTCGTCTGTTACAAAGGCATTTCATTTTTTTAAACTTGTTTCAACTCCAGACTTTTTGTGTGTTCAGTATGCACCATTCGAAGCCACGTCATCAATTTTCAACCCTTTCTGACTTCATTTGCTATTTTTCATGCATTTACTGATTTTTTTGAGCTAAATGACCCTAAAATTGAAAAGCTCTACAAATGAACTCTGAAAAGGTTGAAAGTTGGCATGGTATCATCATTTCACCCACATAGCATGTGCTAAAAAGTTGAGAGGGTTATGGCAAAAACTGGATCCACTTCGTGCACAAAATGGACAATATCTTTCGAAGTATCAGGGTTTCAGACGAAAACTCGTTTGTTACAAAGGCATTTCATTTTTTTAAACCTATTTCAACTCCAGACTTTTTGTGTGTTCAGTATGCAGCATTCGAAGCCACGTCATCAATTTGCAACCCTTTCTGACTTCATTTGCTATTTTTCATGCATTTACTGATTTTTTTGAGCTAAATGACCCTAAAATTGAAAAGCTCTACAAATGAACTCTGAGAAGGTTGAAAGTTGGCATGGTATCATCATTTCACCCACATAGCATGTGCTAAAAAGTTGAGTGGGTTACGGCAAAAACTGGATCCACTTCGTGTACAAAATGGACAATCTCTTTCGAAGTATCAGGGTTTCAGACGAAAACTCGTCTGTTACAAAGGCATTTCATTTTTTTAAACTTATTTCAACTCCAGACTTTTTGTGTGTTCAGTATGCACCATTCGAAGCCACGTCATCAATTTGCAACCCTTTCTGACTTCATTTGCTATTTTTCATGGATTTACTGATTTTTTTGAGCTAAATGACCCTAAAATTGAAAAGTTCTACAAATGAACTCTGAGAAGGTTGAAAGTTGGCATGGTATCATCATTTCACCCACATAGCATGTGCTAAAAAGTTGAGTGGGTTACGGAAAAAACTGGGTCCACTTCGTGTACAAAATGGACAATCTCTTTCGAAGTATCAGGGTTTCAGACGAAAACTCGTCTGTTACAAAGGCATTTCATTTTTTTAAACTTATTTCAACTCCAGACTTTTTGTGTGTTCAGTATGCACCATTCGAAGCCACATCATCAATTTTCAACCCTTTCTGACTTCATTTGCTATTTTTCATGCATTTACTGATTTTTTTGAGCTAAATGACCCTAAAATTGAAAAGCACTACAAATGAACTCTGAAAATGTTGAAAGTTGGCATGGAATCATCATTTCACCCACATAGCATGTGCTAACAAGTTGAGAGGGTTACGGCAAAAACTGGATGCACTTCGTGTACAAAATGGACAATCTCTTTCGAAGTATCAGGGTTTAAGACGAAAACTCGTCTGTTACAAAGGCATTTCATTTTTCTAAACTTATTTCAACTCCAGACTTTTTGTGTGTTCAGTATGCACCATTCGAAGCCACGTCATCAATTTTCAACCCTTTCTGACTTCACTTGCTATTTTTCATGCATTTACTGATTTTTTTGAGCAAAATGACCCTAAAATTGAAAAGCTCTACAAATGAACTCTGAATAGGTTGAAAGTTGGCATGGTATCATCATTTCACCCACATAGCATGTGCTAAAAAGTTGAGTGCGTTACGGCAAAAACTGGATCCGCTTCGTGTACAAAATGGACAATCCCTTTCGAAGTATCAGGGTTTCAGACGAAAACTCGTCTGTTACAAAGGCATTTCATTTTTTTTAAACTTATTTCAACTCCAGACTTTTTGTGTGTTCAGTATGCACCATTCGAAGCCACGTCATCAATTTTCAACCCTTTCTGACTTCATTTGCTATTTTTCATGCATTTACTGATTTTTTTGAGCTAAATGACCCTAAAATTGAAAAGCTCTACAAATGAACTCTGAGAAGGTTGAAAGTTGGCATCGTATCATCATTTCACCCACATAGCATGTGCTAAAAAGTTGAGTGGGTTACGGCAAAAACTGGATCCACTTCGTGTACAATGGACAATCTCTTTCGAAGTATCGGGGTTTCAGACGAAAACTCGTCTGTTACAAAGGCATTTCATTTTTTAAAACTTATTTCAACTCCAGACTTTTTGTGTGTTTAGTATGCACCATTCGAAGCCACGTCATCAATTTTCAACCCTTTCTGACTTCATTTGCTATTTTTCATGGATTTACTGATTTTTTTGAGCTAAATGACCCTAAAATTGAAAAGCACTACAAATGAACTCTGAAAAGGTTGAAAGTTGGCATGGTATCATCATTTCACCCACATACCATGTGCTAAAAAGTTGAGTGGGTTACGGCAAAAACTGGGTCCACTTCGTGTACAAAATGGACAATCTCTTTCGAAGTATCAGGGTTTCAGACGAAAACTCGTCTGTTACAAAGGCATTTCATTTTTTTAAACTTATTTCAACTCCAGACTTTTTGTGTGTTCAGTATGCACCATTCGAAGCCACATCATCAATTTTCAACCCTTTCTGACTTCATTTGCTATTTTTCATGCATTTACTGATTTTTTTGAGCTAAATGACCCTAAAATTGAAAAGCACTACAAATGAACTCTGAAAATGTTGAAAGTTGGCATGGTATCATCATTTCACCCACATAGCATGTGCTAACAAGTTGAGAGGGTTACGGCAAAAACTGGATGCACTTCGTGTACAAAATGGACAATCTCTTTCGAAGTATCAGGGTTTAAGACGAAAACTCGTCTGTTACAAAGGCATTTCATTTTTCTAAACTTATTTCAACTCCAGACTTTTTGTGTGTTCAGTATGCACCATTCGAAGCCACGTCATCAATTTTCAACCCTTTCTGACTTCATTTGCTATTTTTCATACATTTACTGATTTTTTTGAGCTAAATGACCTTAAAATTGAAAAGCTCTACAAATGAACTCTGAATAGGTTGAAAGTTGGCATGGTATCATCATTTCACCCACATAGCATGTGCTAAAAAGTTGAGTGCGTTACGGCAAAAACTGGATCCGCTTCGTGTACAAAATGGACAATCCCTTTCGAAGTATCAGGGTTTCAGACGAAAACTCGTCTGTTACAAAGGCAATTCATTTTTTTTAAACTTATTTCAACTCCAGACTTTTTGTGTGTTCAGTATGCACCATTCGAAGCCACGTCATCAATTTTCAACCCTTTCTGACTTCATTTGCTATTTTTCATGCATTTACTGATTTTTTTGAGCTAAATGACCCTAAAATTGAAAAGCTCTACAAATGAACTCTGAGAAGGTTGAAAGTTGGCACGGTATCATCATTTTACCCACATAGCATGTGCTAAAAAGTTGAGTGGGTTACGGCAAAAACTGGATCCACTTCGTGTACAAAATGGACAATCTCTTTCGAAGTATCAGGGTTTCAGACGAAAACTCGTCTGTTACAAAGGCATTTCATTTTTTTAAACTTATTTCAACTCCAGACTTTTTGTGTGTTCAGTATGCACCATTCGAAGCCACGTCATCAATTTTCAACCCTTTCTGACTTCATTTGCTATTTTTCATGGATTTACTTATTTTTTTGAGCTAAATGACCCTAAAATTGAAAAGCACTACAAATGAACTCTGAAAAGGTTGAAAGTTGGCATGGTATCATCATTTCACCCACATAGCATGTGCTAAAAAGTTGAGTGGGTTACGGCAAAAACTGGGTCCACTTCGTGTACAAAATGGACAATCTCTTTCGAAGTATCAGGGTTTCAAACGAAAACTCGTCTGTTACAAAGGCATTTCATTTTTTTAAACTTATTTCAACTCCAGACTTTTTGTGTGTTCAGTATGCACCATTCGAAGCCACATCATCAATTTTCAACCCTTTCTGACTTCATTTGCTATTTTTCATGCATTTACTTATTTTTTTGAGCGAAATGACCCTAAAATTGAAAAGCACTACAAATGAACTCTGAATAGGTTGAAAGTTGGCATGGTATCATCATTTCACCCACATAGCATGTGCTAACAAGTTGAGAGGGTTACGGCAAAAACTGGATGCACTTCGTGTACAAAATGGATAATCTCTTTCGAAGTATCAGGGTTTAAGACGAAAACTCGTCTGTTACAAAGGCATTTCATTTTTCTAAACTTATTTCAACTCCAGACTTTTTGTGTGTTCAGTATGCACCATTCGAAGCCACGTCATCAATTTTCAACCCTTTCTGACTTCATTTGCTATTTTTCATGCATTTACTGATTTTTTTGAGCTAAATGACCCTAAAATTGAAAAGCTCTACAAATGAACTCTGAATAGGTTGAAAGTTGGCATGGTATCATCATTTCACCCACATAGCATGTGCTAAAAAGTTGAGTGCGTTACGGCAAAAACTGGATCCGCTTCGTGTACAAAATGGACAATCCCTTTCGAAGTATCAGGGTTTCAGACGAAAACTCGTCTGTTACAAAGGCAATTCATTTTTTTAAACTTATTTCAACTCCAGAATTTTTGTGTGTTCAGTATGCACCATTCGAAGCCACGTCATCAATTTTCAACCCTTTCTGACTTCATTTGCTATTTTTCATGCATTTACTGATTTTTTTGAGCTAAATGACCCTAAAATTGAAAAGCACTACAAATGAACTCTGAAAAGGTTGAAAGTTGGCATGGTATCATCATTTCACCCACATAGCATGTGCTAAAAAGTTGAGTGGGTTACGGCAAAAACTGGGTCCACTTCGTGTACAAAATGGACAATCTCTTTCGAAGTATCAGGGTTTCAAACGAAAACTCGTCTGTTACAAAGGCATTTCATTTTTTTAAACTTATTTCAACTCCAGAATTTTTGTGTGTTCAGTATGCACCATTCGAAGCCACATCATCAATTTTCAACCCTTTCTGACTTCATTTGCTATTTTTCATGCATTTACTTATTTTTTTGAGCGAAATGACCCTAAAATTGAAAAGCACTACAAATGAACTCTGAATAGGTTGAAAGTTGGCATGGTATCATCATTTCACCCACATAGCATGTGCTAACAAGTTGAGAGGGTTACGGCAAAAACTGGATGCACTTCGTGTACAAAATGGATAATCTCTTTCGAAGTATCAGGGTTTAAGACGAAAACTCGTCTGTTACAAAGGCATTTCATTTTTCTAAACTTATTTCAACTCCAGACTTTTTGTGTGTTCAGTATGCACCATTCGAAGCCACGTCATCAATTTTCAACCCTTTCTGACTTCATTTGCTATTTTTCATGCATTTACTGATTTTTTTGAGCTAAATGACCCTAAAATTGAAAAGCTCTACAAATGAACTCTGAAAAGGTTGAAAGTTGGCATGGTATCATCATTTCACCCACATAGCATGTGCTAAAAAGTTGAGTGGGTTACGGCAAAAACTGGATCCACTTCGTGTACAAAATGGACAATCTCTTTCGAAGTATCAGGGTTTCAGACGAAAACTCGTCTGTTACAAAGGCATTTCATTTTTTTAAACTTATTTCAACTCCAGAATTTTTGTGTGTTCAGTATGCACCATTCGAAGCCACGTCATCAATTTTCAACCCTTTCTGACTTCATTTGCTATTTTTCATGCATTTACTGATTTTTTTGAGCTAAATGACCCTAAAATTGAAAAGCACTACAAATGAACTCTGAAAAGGTTGAAAGTTGGCATGGTATCATCATTTCACCCACATAGCATGTGCTAAAAAGTTGAGTGGGTTACGGCAAAAACTGGGTCCACTTCGTGTACAAAATGGACAATCTCTTTCGAAGTATCAGGGTTTCAAACGAAAACTCGTCTGTTACAAAGGCATTTCATTTTTTTAAACTTATTTCAACTCCAGACTTTTTGTGTGTTCAGTATGCACCATTCGAAGCCACATCATCAATTTTCAACCCTTTCTGACTTCATTTGCTATTTTTCATGCATTTACTTATTTTTTTGAGCGAAATGACCCTAAAATTGAAAAGCACTACAAATGAACTCTGAATAGGTTGAAAGTTGGCATGGTATCATCATTTCACCCACATAGCATGTGCTAACAAGTTGAGAGGGTTACGGCAAAAACTGGATGCACTTCGTGTACAAAATGGATAATCTCTTTCGAAGTATCAGGGTTTAAGACGAAAACTCGTCTGTTACAAAGGCATTTCATTTTTCTAAACTTATTTCAACTCCAGACTTTTTGTGTGTTCAGTATGCACCATTCGAAGCCACGTCATCAATTTTCAACCCTTTCTGACTTCATTTGCTATTTTTCATGCATTTACTGATTTTTTTGAGCTAAATGACCCTAAAATTGAAAAGCTCTACAAATGAACTCTGAAAAGGTTGAAAGTTGGCATGGTATCATCATTTCACCCACATAGCATGTGCTAAAAAGTTGAGTGCGTTACGGCAAAAACTGGATCCGCTTCGTGTACAAAATGGACAATCCCTTTCGAAGTATCAGGGTTTCAGACGAAAACTCGTCTGTTACAAAGGCATTTCATTTTTTTTAAACTTATTTCAACTCCAGACTTTTTGTGTGTTCAGTATGCACCATTCGAAGCCACGTCATCAATTTTCAACCCTTTCTGACTTCATTTGCTATTTTTCATGCATTTACTGATTTTTTTGAGCTAAATGACCCTAAAATTGAAAAGCTCTACAAATGAACTCTGAGAAGGTTGAAAGTTGGCATCGTATCATCATTTCACCCACATAGCATGTGCTAAAAAGTTGAGTGGGTTACGGCAAAAACTGGATCCACTTCGTGTACAATGGACAATCTCTTTCGAAGTATCGGGGTTTCAGACGAAAACTCGTCTGTTACAAAGGCATTTCATTTTTTAAAACTTATTTCAACTCCAGACTTTTTGTGTGTTTAGTATGCACCATTCGAAGCCACGTCATCAATTTTCAACCCTTTCTGACTTCATTTGCTATTTTTCATGGATTTACTGATTTTTTTGAGCTAAATGACCCTAAAATTGAAAAGCACTACAAATGAACTCTGAAAAGGTTGAAAGTTGGCATGGTATCATCATTTCACCCACATACCATGTGCTAAAAAGTTGAGTGGGTTACGGCAAAAACTGGGTCCACTTCGTGTACAAAATGGACAATCTCTTTCGAAGTATCAGGGTTTCAGACGAAAACTCGTCTGTTACAAAGGCATTTCATTTTTTTAAACTTATTTCAACTCCAGACTTTTTGTGTGTTCAGTATGCACCATTCGAAGCCACATCATCAATTTTCAACCCTTTCTGACTTCATTTGCTATTTTTCATGCATTTACTGATTTTTTTGAGCTAAATGACCCTAAAATTGAAAAGCACTACAAATGAACTCTGAAAATGTTGAAAGTTGGCATGGTATCATCATTTCACCCACATAGCATGTGCTAACAAGTTGAGAGGGTTACGGCAAAAACTGGATGCACTTCGTGTACAAAATGGACAATCTCTTTCGAAGTATCAGGGTTTAAGACGAAAACTCGTCTGTTACAAAGGCATTTCATTTTTCTAAACTTATTTCAACTCCAGACTTTTTGTGTGTTCAGTATGCACCATTCGAAGCCACGTCATCAATTTTCAACCCTTTCTGACTTCATTTGCTATTTTTCATACATTTACTGATTTTTTTGAGCTAAATGACCTTAAAATTGAAAAGCTCTACAAATGAACTCTGAATAGGTTGAAAGTTGGCATGGTATCATCATTTCACCCACATAGCATGTGCTAAAAAGTTGAGTGCGTTACGGCAAAAACTGGATCCGCTTCGTGTACAAAATGGACAATCCCTTTCGAAGTATCAGGGTTTCAGACGAAAACTCGTCTGTTACAAAGGCAATTCATTTTTTTTAAACTTATTTCAACTCCAGACTTTTTGTGTGTTCAGTATGCACCATTCGAAGCCACGTCATCAATTTTCAACCCTTTCTGACTTCATTTGCTATTTTTCATGCATTTACTGATTTTTTTGAGCTAAATGACCCTAAAATTGAAAAGCTCTACAAATGAACTCTGAGAAGGTTGAAAGTTGGCACGGTATCATCATTTTACCCACATAGCATGTGCTAAAAAGTTGAGTGGGTTACGGCAAAAACTGGATCCACTTCGTGTACAAAATGGACAATCTCTTTCGAAGTATCAGGGTTTCAGACGAAAACTCGTCTGTTACAAAGGCATTTCATTTTTTTAAACTTATTTCAACTCCAGACTTTTTGTGTGTTCAGTATGCACCATTCGAAGCCACGTCATCAATTTTCAACCCTTTCTGACTTCATTTGCTATTTTTCATGGATTTACTTATTTTTTTGAGCTAAATGACCCTAAAATTGAAAAGCACTACAAATGAACTCTGAAAAGGTTGAAAGTTGGCATGGTATCATCATTTCACCCACATAGCATGTGCTAAAAAGTTGAGTGGGTTACGGCAAAAACTGGGTCCACTTCGTGTACAAAATGGACAATCTCTTTCGAAGTATCAGGGTTTCAAACGAAAACTCGTCTGTTACAAAGGCATTTCATTTTTTTAAACTTATTTCAACTCCAGACTTTTTGTGTGTTCAGTATGCACCATTCGAAGCCACATCATCAATTTTCAACCCTTTCTGACTTCATTTGCTATTTTTCATGCATTTACTTATTTTTTTGAGCGAAATGACCCTAAAATTGAAAAGCACTACAAATGAACTCTGAATAGGTTGAAAGTTGGCATGGTATCATCATTTCACCCACATAGCATGTGCTAACAAGTTGAGAGGGTTACGGCAAAAACTGGATGCACTTCGTGTACAAAATGGATAATCTCTTTCGAAGTATCAGGGTTTAAGACGAAAACTCGTCTGTTACAAAGGCATTTCATTTTTCTAAACTTATTTCAACTCCAGACTTTTTGTGTGTTCAGTATGCACCATTCGAAGCCACGTCATCAATTTTCAACCCTTTCTGACTTCATTTGCTATTTTTCATGCATTTACTGATTTTTTTGAGCTAAATGACCCTAAAATTGAAAAGCTCTACAAATGAACTCTGAATAGGTTGAAAGTTGGCATGGTATCATCATTTCACCCACATAGCATGTGCTAAAAAGTTGAGTGCGTTACGGCAAAAACTGGATCCGCTTCGTGTACAAAATGGACAATCCCTTTCGAAGTATCAGGGTTTCAGACGAAAACTCGTCTGTTACAAAGGCAATTCATTTTTTTAAACTTATTTCAACTCCAGAATTTTTGTGTGTTCAGTATGCACCATTCGAAGCCACGTCATCAATTTTCAACCCTTTCTGACTTCATTTGCTATTTTTCATGCATTTACTGATTTTTTTGAGCTAAATGACCCTAAAATTGAAAAGCACTACAAATGAACTCTGAAAAGGTTGAAAGTTGGCATGGTATCATCATTTCACCCACATAGCATGTGCTAAAAAGTTGAGTGGGTTACGGCAAAAACTGGGTCCACTTCGTGTACAAAATGGACAATCTCTTTCGAAGTATCAGGGTTTCAAACGAAAACTCGTCTGTTACAAAGGCATTTCATTTTTTTAAACTTATTTCAACTCCAGAATTTTTGTGTGTTCAGTATGCACCATTCGAAGCCACATCATCAATTTTCAACCCTTTCTGACTTCATTTGCTATTTTTCATGCATTTACTTATTTTTTTGAGCGAAATGACCCTAAAATTGAAAAGCACTACAAATGAACTCTGAATAGGTTGAAAGTTGGCATGGTATCATCATTTCACCCACATAGCATGTGCTAACAAGTTGAGAGGGTTACGGCAAAAACTGGATGCACTTCGTGTACAAAATGGATAATCTCTTTCGAAGTATCAGGGTTTAAGACGAAAACTCGTCTGTTACAAAGGCATTTCATTTTTCTAAACTTATTTCAACTCCAGACTTTTTGTGTGTTCAGTATGCACCATTCGAAGCCACGTCATCAATTTTCAACCCTTTCTGACTTCATTTGCTATTTTTCATGCATTTACTGATTTTTTTGAGCTAAATGACCCTAAAATTGAAAAGCTCTACAAATGAACTCTGAAAAGGTTGAAAGTTGGCATGGTATCATCATTTCACCCACATAGCATGTGCTAAAAAGTTGAGTGGGTTACGGCAAAAACTGGATCCACTTCGTGTACAAAATGGACAATCTCTTTCGAAGTATCAGGGTTTCAGACGAAAACTCGTCTGTTACAAAGGCATTTCATTTTTTTAAACTTATTTCAACTCCAGAATTTTTGTGTGTTCAGTATGCACCATTCGAAGCCACGTCATCAATTTTCAACCCTTTCTGACTTCATTTGCTATTTTTCATGCATTTACTGATTTTTTTGAGCTAAATGACCCTAAAATTGAAAAGCACTACAAATGAACTCTGAAAAGGTTGAAAGTTGGCATGGTATCATCATTTCACCCACATAGCATGTGCTAAAAAGTTGAGTGGGTTACGGCAAAAACTGGGTCCACTTCGTGTACAAAATGGACAATCTCTTTCGAAGTATCAGGGTTTCAAACGAAAACTCGTCTGTTACAAAGGCATTTCATTTTTTTAAACTTATTTCAACTCCAGACTTTTTGTGTGTTCAGTATGCACCATTCGAAGCCACATCATCAATTTTCAACCCTTTCTGACTTCATTTGCTATTTTTCATGCATTTACTTATTTTTTTGAGCGAAATGACCCTAAAATTGAAAAGCACTACAAATGAACTCTGAATAGGTTGAAAGTTGGCATGGTATCATCATTTCACCCACATAGCATGTGCTAACAAGTTGAGAGGGTTACGGCAAAAACTGGATGCACTTCGTGTACAAAATGGATAATCTCTTTCGAAGTATCAGGGTTTAAGACGAAAACTCGTCTGTTACAAAGGCATTTCATTTTTCTAAACTTATTTCAACTCCAGACTTTTTGTGTGTTCAGTATGCACCATTCGAAGCCACGTCATCAATTTTCAACCCTTTCTGACTTCATTTGCTATTTTTCATGCATTTACTGATTTTTTTGAGCTAAATGACCCTAAAATTGAAAAGCTCTACAAATGAACTCTGAATAGGTTGAAAGTTGGCATGGTATCATCATTTCACCCACATAGCATGTGCTAAAAAGTTGAGTGCGTTACGGCAAAAACTGGATCCGCTTCGTGTACAAAATGGACAATCCCTTTCGAAGTATCAGGGTTTCAGACGAAAACTCGTCTGTTACAAAGGCAATTCATTTTTTTAAACTTATTTCAACTCCAGAATTTTTGTGTGTTCAGTATGCACCATTCGAAGCCACGTCATCAATTTTCAACCCTTTCTGACTTCATTTGCTATTTTTCATGCATTTACTGATTTTTTTGAGCTAAATGACCCTAAAATTGAAAAGCACTACAAATGAACTCTGAAAAGGTTGAAAGTTGGCATGGTATCATCATTTCACCCACATAGCATGTGCTAAAAAGTTGAGTGGGTTACGGCAAAAACTGGGTCCACTTCGTGTACAAAATGGACAATCTCTTTCGAAGTATCAGGGTTTCAAACGAAAACTCGTCTGTTACAAAGGCATTTCATTTTTTTAAACTTATTTCAACTCCAGAATTTTTGTGTGTTCAGTATGCACCATTCGAAGCCACATCATCAATTTTCAACCCTTTCTGACTTCATTTGCTATTTTTCATGCATTTACTTATTTTTTTGAGCGAAATGACCCTAAAATTGAAAAGCACTACAAATGAACTCTGAATAGGTTGAAAGTTGGCATGGTATCATCATTTCACCCACATAGCATGTGCTAACAAGTTGAGAGGGTTACGGCAAAAACTGGATGCACTTCGTGTACAAAATGGATAATCTCTTTCGAAGTATCAGGGTTTAAGACGAAAACTCGTCTGTTACAAAGGCATTTCATTTTTCTAAACTTATTTCAACTCCAGACTTTTTGTGTGTTCAGTATGCACCATTCGAAGCCACGTCATCAATTTTCAACCCTTTCTGACTTCATTTGCTATTTTTCATGCATTTACTGATTTTTTTGAGCTAAATGACCCTAAAATTGAAAAGCTCTACAAATGAACTCTGAAAAGGTTGAAAGTTGGCATGGTATCATCATTTCACCCACATAGCATGTGCTAAAAAGTTGAGTGGGTTACGGCAAAAACTGGATCCACTTCGTGTACAAAATGGACAATCTCTTTCGAAGTATCAGGGTTTCAGACGAAAACTCGTCTGTTACAAAGGCATTTCATTTTTTTAAACTTATTTCAACTCCAGAATTTTTGTGTGTTCAGTATGCACCATTCGAAGCCACGTCATCAATTTTCAACCCTTTCTGACTTCATTTGCTATTTTTCATGCATTTACTGATTTTTTTGAGCTAAATGACCCTAAAATTGAAAAGCACTACAAATGAACTCTGAAAAGGTTGAAAGTTGGCATGGTATCATCATTTCACCCACATAGCATGTGCTAAAAAGTTGAGTGGGTTACGGCAAAAACTGGGTCCACTTCGTGTACAAAATGGACAATCTCTTTCGAAGTATCAGGGTTTCAAACGAAAACTCGTCTGTTACAAAGGCATTTCATTTTTTTAAACTTATTTCAACTCCAGAATTTTTGTGCGTTCAGTATGCACCATTCGAAGCCACGTCATCAATTTTCAACCCTTTCTGACTTCATTTGCTATTTTTCATGCATTTACTGATTTTTTTGAGCTAAATGACCCTAAAATTGAAAAGCACTACAAATGAACTCTGAAAAGGTTGAAAGTTGGCATGGTATCATCATTTCACCCACATACCATGTGCTAAAAAGTTGAGTGGGTTACGGCAAAAACTGGGTCCACTTCGTGTACAAAATGGACAATCTCTTTCGAAGTATCAGGGTTTCAGACGAAAACTCGTCTGTTACAAAGGCATTTCATTTTTTTAAACTTATTTCAACTCCAGACTTTTTGTGTGTTCAGTATGCACCATTCGAAGCCACATCATCAATTTTCAACCCTTTCTGACTTCATTTGCTATTTTTCATGCATTTACTGATTTTTTTGAGCTAAATGACCCTAAAATTGAAAAGCACTACAAATGAACTCTGAAAATGTTGAAAGTTGGCATGGTATCATCATTTCACCCACATAGCATGTGCTAACAAGTTGAGAGGGTTACGGCAAAAACTGGATGCACTTCGTGTACAAAATGGACAATCTCTTTCGAAGTATCAGGGTTTAAGACGAAAACTCGTCTGTTACAAAGGCATTTCATTTTTCTAAACTTATTTCAACTCCAGACTTTTTGTGTGTTCAGTATGCACCATTCGAAGCCACGTCATCAATTTTCAACCCTTTCTGACTTCATTTGCTATTTTTCATACATTTACTGATTTTTTTTGAGCTAAATGACCCTAAAATTGAAAAGCTCTACAAATGAACTCTGAATAGGTTGAAAGTTGGCATGGTATCATCATTTCACCCACATAGCATGTGCTAAAAAGTTGAGTGCGTTACGGCAAAAACTGGATCCGCTTCGTGTACAAAATGGACAATCCCTTTCGAAGTATCAGGGTTTCAGACGAAAACTCGTCTGTTACAAAGGCAATTCATTTTTTTTAAACTTATTTCAACTCCAGACTTTTTGTGTGTTCAGTATGCACCATTCGAAGCCACGTCATCAATTTTCAACCCTTTCTGACTTCATTTGCTATTTTTCATGCATTTACTGATTTTTTTGAGCTAAATGACCCTAAAATTGAAAAGCTCTACAAATGAACTCTGAGAAGGTTGAAAGTTGGCACGGTATCATCATTTTACCCACATAGCATGTGCTAAAAAGTTGAGTGGGTTACGGCAAAAACTGGATCCACTTCGTGTACAAAATGGACAATCTCTTTCGAAGTATCAGGGTTTCAGACGAAAACTCGTCTGTTACAAAGGCATTTCATTTTTTTAAACTTATTTCAACTCCAGACTTTTTGTGTGTTCAGTATGCACCATTCGAAGCCACGTCATCAATTTTCAACCCTTTCTGACTTCATTTGCTATTTTTCATGGATTTACTTATTTTTTTGAGCTAAATGACCCTAAAATTGAAAAGCACTACAAATGAACTCTGAAAAGGTTGAAAGTTGGCATGGTATCATCATTTCACCCACATAGCATGTGCTAAAAAGTTGAGTGGGTTACGGCAAAAACTGGGTCCACTTCGTGTACAAAATGGACAATCTCTTTCGAAGTATCAGGGTTTCAAACGAAAACTCGTCTGTTACAAAGGCATTTCATTTTTTTAAACTTATTTCAACTCCAGACTTTTTGTGTGTTCAGTATGCACCATTCGAAGCCACATCATCAATTTTCAACCCTTTCTGACTTCATTTGCTATTTTTCATGCATTTACTTATTTTTTTGAGCGAAATGACCCTAAAATTGAAAAGCACTACAAATGAACTCTGAATAGGTTGAAAGTTGGCATGGTATCATCATTTCACCCACATAGCATGTGCTAACAAGTTGAGAGGGTTACGGCAAAAACTGGATGCACTTCGTGTACAAAATGGATAATCTCTTTCGAAGTATCAGGGTTTAAGACGAAAACTCGTCTGTTACAAAGGCATTTCATTTTTCTAAACTTATTTCAACTCCAGACTTTTTGTGTGTTCAGTATGCACCATTCGAAGCCACGTCATCAATTTTCAACCCTTTCTGACTTCATTTGCTATTTTTCATGCATTTACTGATTTTTTTGAGCTAAATGACCCTAAAATTGAAAAGCTCTACAAATGAACTCTGAATAGGTTGAAAGTTGGCATGGTATCATCATTTCACCCACATAGCATGTGCTAAAAAGTTGAGTGCGTTTCGGCAAAAACTGGATCCGCTTCGTGTACAAAATGGACAATCCCTTTCGAAGTATGAGGGTTTCAGACGAAAATTCGTCTGTTACAAAGGCATTTCATTTTTTTAAACTTATTTCAACTCCAGACTTTTTGTGTGTTCAGTATGCACCATTCGAAGCCATGTCATCAATTTTCAACCCTTTCTGACTTTATTTGCTATTTTTCATGCATTTACTGATTTTTTTGAGCTAAATGACCCTAAAATTGAAAAGCTCTACAAATGAACTCTGAAAAGGTTGAAAGTTGGCATGGTATCATCATTTCACCCACATAGCATGTGCTAAAAAGTTGAGTGGGTTACGGCAAAAACTGGATCCACTTCGTGTACAAAATGGACAATCTCTTTCGAAGTATCAGGGTTTCAGACGAAAACTCGTCTGTTACAAAGGCATTTCATTTTTTTAAACTTATTTCAACTCCAGAATTTTTGTGTGTTCAGTATGCACCATTCGAAGCCACGTCATCAATTTTCAACCCTTTCTGACTTCATTTGCTATTTTTCATGCATTTACTGATTTTTTTGAGCTAAATGACCCTAAAATTGAAAAGCACTACAAATGAACTCTGAAAAGGTTGAAAGTTGGCATGGTATCATCATTTCACCCACATAGCATGTGCTAAAAAGTTGAGTGGGTTACGGCAAAAACTGGGTCCACTTCGTGTACAAAATGGACAATCTCTTTCGAAGTATCAGGGTTTCAAACGAAAACTCGTCTGTTACAAAGGCATTTCATTTTTTTAAACTTATTTCAACTCCAGAATTTTTGTGTGTTCAGTATGCACCATTCGAAGCCACATCATCAATTTTCAACCCTTTCTGACTTCATTTGCTATTTTTCATGCATTTACTTATTTTTTTGAGCGAAATGACCCTAAAATTGAAAAGCACTACAAATGAACTCTGAATAGGTTGAAAGTTGGCATGGTATCATCATTTCACCCACATAGCATGTGCTAACAAGTTGAGAGGGTTACGGCAAAAACTGGATGCACTTCGTGTACAAAATGGATAATCTCTTTCGAAGTATCAGGGTTTAAGACGAAAACTCGTCTGTTACAAAGGCATTTCATTTTTCTAAACTTATTTCAACTCCAGACTTTTTGTGTGTTCAGTATGCACCATTCGAAGCCACGTCATCAATTTTCAACCCTTTCTGACTTCATTTGCTATTTTTCATGCATTTACTGATTTTTTTGAGCTAAATGACCCTAAAATTGAAAAGCTCTACAAATGAACTCTGAATAGGTTGAAAGTTGGCATGGTATCATCATTTCACCCACATAGCATGTGCTAAAAAGTTGAGAGTGTTTCGGCAAAAACTGGATCCGCTTCGTGTACAAAATGGACAATATCTTTCGAAGTATCAGGGTTTTAGACGAAAACTCGTCTGTTACAAAGGCATTTCATTTTTTTAAACTTATTTCAACTCCAGAATTTTTGTGTGTTCAGTATGCACCATTCGAAGCCACGTCATCAATTTTCAACCCTTTCTGACTTCATTTGCTATTTTTCATGCATTTACTGATTTTTTTGAGCTAAATGACCCTAAAATTGAAAAGCACTACAAATGAACTCTGAAAATGTTGAAAGTTGGCATGGTATCATCATTTCACCCACATAGCATGTGCTAAAAAGTTGAGTGGGTTACGGCAAAAACTGGATCCACTTCGTGTACAAAATGGACAATCTCTTTCGAAGTATCAGGGTTTCAGACGAAAACTCGTCTGTTACAAAGGCATTTCATTTTTTTAAACTTATTTCAACTCCAGAATTTTTGTGTGTTCAGTATGCACCATTCGAAGCCACGTCATCAATTTTCAACCCTTTCTGACTTCATTTGCTATTTTTCATGCATTTACTGATTTTTTTGAGCTAAATGACCCTAAAATTGAAAAGCACTACAAATGAACTCTGAAAAGGTTGAAAGTTGGCATGGTATCATCATTTCACCCACATAGCATGTGCTAAAAAGTTGAGTGGGTTACGGCAAAAACTGGGTCCACTTCGTGTACAAAATGGACAATCTCTTTCGAAGTATCAGGGTTTCAAACGAAAACTCGTCTGTTACAAAGGCATTTCATTTTTTTAAACTTATTTCAACTCCAGAATTTTTGTGCGTTCAGTATGCACCATTCGAAGCCACGTCATCAATTTTCAACCCTTTCTGACTTCATTTGCTATTTTTCATGCATTTACTGATTTTTTTGAGCTAAATGACCCTAAAATTGAAAAGCACTACAAATGAACTCTGAAAAGGTTGAAAGTTGGCATGGTATCATCATTTCACCCACATACCATGTGCTAAAAAGTTGAGTGGGTTACGGCAAAAACTGGGTCCACTTCGTGTACAAAATGGACAATCTCTTTCGAAGTATCAGGGTTTCAGACGAAAACTCGTCTGTTACAAAGGCATTTCATTTTTTTAAACTTATTTCAACTCCAGACTTTTTGTGTGTTCAGTATGCACCATTCGAAGCCACATCATCAATTTTCAACCCTTTCTGACTTCATTTGCTATTTTTCATGCATTTACTGATTTTTTTGAGCTAAATGACCCTAAAATTGAAAAGCACTACAAATGAACTCTGAAAATGTTGAAAGTTGGCATGGTATCATCATTTCACCCACATAGCATGTGCTAACAAGTTGAGAGGGTTACGGCAAAAACTGGATGCACTTCGTGTACAAAATGGACAATCTCTTTCGAAGTATCAGGGTTTAAGACGAAAACTCGTCTGTTACAAAGGCATTTCATTTTTCTAAACTTATTTCAACTCCAGACTTTTTGTGTGTTCAGTATGCACCATTCGAAGCCACGTCATCAATTTTCAACCCTTTCTGACTTCATTTGCTATTTTTCATACATTTACTGATTTTTTTTGAGCTAAATGACCCTAAAATTGAAAAGCTCTACAAATGAACTCTGAATAGGTTGAAAGTTGGCATGGTATCATCATTTCACCCACATAGCATGTGCTAAAAAGTTGAGTGCGTTACGGCAAAAACTGGATCCGCTTCGTGTACAAAATGGACAATCCCTTTCGAAGTATCAGGGTTTCAGACGAAAACTCGTCTGTTACAAAGGCAATTCATTTTTTTTAAACTTATTTCAACTCCAGACTTTTTGTGTGTTCAGTATGCACCATTCGAAGCCACGTCATCAATTTTCAACCCTTTCTGACTTCATTTGCTATTTTTCATGCATTTACTGATTTTTTTGAGCTAAATGACCCTAAAATTGAAAAGCTCTACAAATGAACTCTGAGAAGGTTGAAAGTTGGCACGGTATCATCATTTTACCCACATAGCATGTGCTAAAAAGTTGAGTGGGTTACGGCAAAAACTGGATCCACTTCGTGTACAAAATGGACAATCTCTTTCGAAGTATCAGGGTTTCAGACGAAAACTCGTCTGTTACAAAGGCATTTCATTTTTTTAAACTTATTTCAACTCCAGACTTTTTGTGTGTTCAGTATGCACCATTCGAAGCCACGTCATCAATTTTCAACCCTTTCTGACTTCATTTGCTATTTTTCATGGATTTACTTATTTTTTTGAGCTAAATGACCCTAAAATTGAAAAGCACTACAAATGAACTCTGAAAAGGTTGAAAGTTGGCATGGTATCATCATTTCACCCACATAGCATGTGCTAAAAAGTTGAGTGGGTTACGGCAAAAACTGGGTCCACTTCGTGTACAAAATGGACAATCTCTTTCGAAGTATCAGGGTTTCAAACGAAAACTCGTCTGTTACAAAGGCATTTCATTTTTTTAAACTTATTTCAACTCCAGACTTTTTGTGTGTTCAGTATGCACCATTCGAAGCCACATCATCAATTTTCAACCCTTTCTGACTTCATTTGCTATTTTTCATGCATTTACTTATTTTTTTGAGCGAAATGACCCTAAAATTGAAAAGCACTACAAATGAACTCTGAATAGGTTGAAAGTTGGCATGGTATCATCATTTCACCCACATAGCATGTGCTAACAAGTTGAGAGGGTTACGGCAAAAACTGGATGCACTTCGTGTACAAAATGGATAATCTCTTTCGAAGTATCAGGGTTTAAGACGAAAACTCGTCTGTTACAAAGGCATTTCATTTTTCTAAACTTATTTCAACTCCAGACTTTTTGTGTGTTCAGTATGCACCATTCGAAGCCACGTCATCAATTTTCAACCCTTTCTGACTTCATTTGCTATTTTTCATGCATTTACTGATTTTTTTGAGCTAAATGACCCTAAAATTGAAAAGCTCTACAAATGAACTCTGAATAGGTTGAAAGTTGGCATGGTATCATCATTTCACCCACATAGCATGTGCTAAAAAGTTGAGTGCGTTTCGGCAAAAACTGGATCCGCTTCGTGTACAAAATGGACAATCCCTTTCGAAGTATGAGGGTTTCAGACGAAAATTCGTCTGTTACAAAGGCATTTCATTTTTTTAAACTTATTTCAACTCCAGACTTTTTGTGTGTTCAGTATGCACCATTCGAAGCCATGTCATCAATTTTCAACCCTTTCTGACTTTATTTGCTATTTTTCATGCATTTACTGATTTTTTTGAGCTAAATGACCCTAAAATTGAAAAGCTCTACAAATGAACTCTGAAAAGGTTGAAAGTTGGCATGGTATCATCATTTCACCCACATAGCATGTGCTAAAAAGTTGAGTGGGTTACGGCAAAAACTGGATCCACTTCGTGTACAAAATGGACAATCTCTTTCGAAGTATCAGGGTTTCAGACGAAAACTCGTCTGTTACAAAGGCATTTCATTTTTTTAAACTTATTTCAACTCCAGAATTTTTGTGTGTTCAGTATGCACCATTCGAAGCCACGTCATCAATTTTCAACCCTTTCTGACTTCATTTGCTATTTTTCATGCATTTACTGATTTTTTTGAGCTAAATGACCCTAAAATTGAAAAGCACTACAAATGAACTCTGAAAATGTTGAAAGTTGGCATGGTATCATCATTTCACCCACATAGCATGTGCTAAAAAGTTGAGTGGGTTACGGCAAAAACTGGATCCACTTCGTGTACAAAATGGACAATCTCTTTCGAAGTATCAGGGTTTCAGACGAAAACTCGTCTGTTACAAAGGCATTTCATTTTTTTAAACTTATTTCAACTCCAGAATTTTTGTGTGTTCAGTATGCACCATTCGAAGCCACGTCATCAATTTTCAACCCTTTCTGACTTCATTTGCTATTTTTCATGCATTTACTGATTTTTTTGAGCTAAATGACCCTAAAATTGAAAAGCACTACAAATGAACTCTGAAAAGGTTGAAAGTTGGCATGGTATCATCATTTCACCCACATAGCATGTGCTAAAAAGTTGAGTGGGTTACGGCAAAAACTGGGTCCACTTCGTGTACAAAATGGACAATCTCTTTCGAAGTATCAGGGTTTCAAACGAAAACTCGTCTGTTACAAAGGCATTTCATTTTTTTAAACTTATTTCAACTCCAGAATTTTTGTGCGTTCAGTATGCACCATTCGAAGCCACGTCATCAATTTTCAACCCTTTCTGACTTCATTTGCTATTTTTCATGCATTTACTGATTTTTTTGAGCTAAATGACCCTAAAATTGAAAAGCACTACAAATGAACTCTGAAAAGGTTGAAAGTTGGCATGGTATCATCATTTCACCCACATACCATGTGCTAAAAAGTTGAGTGGGTTACGGCAAAAACTGGGTCCACTTCGTGTACAAAATGGACAATCTCTTTCGAAGTATCAGGGTTTCAGACGAAAACTCGTCTGTTACAAAGGCATTTCATTTTTTTAAACTTATTTCAACTCCAGACTTTTTGTGTGTTCAGTATGCACCATTCGAAGCCACATCATCAATTTTCAACCCTTTCTGACTTCATTTGCTATTTTTCATGCATTTACTGATTTTTTTGAGCTAAATGACCCTAAAATTGAAAAGCACTACAAATGAACTCTGAAAATGTTGAAAGTTGGCATGGTATCATCATTTCACCCACATAGCATGTGCTAACAAGTTGAGAGGGTTACGGCAAAAACTGGATGCACTTCGTGTACAAAATGGACAATCTCTTTCGAAGTATCAGGGTTTAAGACGAAAACTCGTCTGTTACAAAGGCATTTCATTTTTCTAAACTTATTTCAACTCCAGACTTTTTGTGTGTTCAGTATGCACCATTCGAAGCCACGTCATCAATTTTCAACCCTTTCTGACTTCATTTGCTATTTTTCATACATTTACTGATTTTTTTTGAGCTAAATGACCCTAAAATTGAAAAGCTCTACAAATGAACTCTGAATAGGTTGAAAGTTGGCATGGTATCATCATTTCACCCACATAGCATGTGCTAAAAAGTTGAGTGCGTTACGGCAAAAACTGGATCCGCTTCGTGTACAAAATGGACAATCCCTTTCGAAGTATCAGGGTTTCAGACGAAAACTCGTCTGTTACAAAGGCAATTCATTTTTTTTAAACTTATTTCAACTCCAGACTTTTTGTGTGTTCAGTATGCACCATTCGAAGCCACGTCATCAATTTTCAACCCTTTCTGACTTCATTTGCTATTTTTCATGCATTTACTGATTTTTTTGAGCTAAATGACCCTAAAATTGAAAAGCTCTACAAATGAACTCTGAGAAGGTTGAAAGTTGGCACGGTATCATCATTTTACCCACATAGCATGTGCTAAAAAGTTGAGTGGGTTACGGCAAAAACTGGATCCACTTCGTGTACAAAATGGACAATCTCTTTCGAAGTATCAGGGTTTCAGACGAAAACTCGTCTGTTACAAAGGCATTTCATTTTTTTAAACTTATTTCAACTCCAGACTTTTTGTGTGTTCAGTATGCACCATTCGAAGCCACGTCATCAATTTTCAACCCTTTCTGACTTCATTTGCTATTTTTCATGGATTTACTTATTTTTTTGAGCTAAATGACCCTAAAATTGAAAAGCACTACAAATGAACTCTGAAAAGGTTGAAAGTTGGCATGGTATCATCATTTCACCCACATAGCATGTGCTAAAAAGTTGAGTGGGTTACGGCAAAAACTGGGTCCACTTCGTGTACAAAATGGACAATCTCTTTCGAAGTATCAGGGTTTCAAACGAAAACTCGTCTGTTACAAAGGCATTTCATTTTTTTAAACTTATTTCAACTCCAGACTTTTTGTGTGTTCAGTATGCACCATTCGAAGCCACATCATCAATTTTCAACCCTTTCTGACTTCATTTGCTATTTTTCATGCATTTACTTATTTTTTTGAGCGAAATGACCCTAAAATTGAAAAGCACTACAAATGAACTCTGAATAGGTTGAAAGTTGGCATGGTATCATCATTTCACCCACATAGCATGTGCTAACAAGTTGAGAGGGTTACGGCAAAAACTGGATGCACTTCGTGTACAAAATGGATAATCTCTTTCGAAGTATCAGGGTTTAAGACGAAAACTCGTCTGTTACAAAGGCATTTCATTTTTCTAAACTTATTTCAACTCCAGACTTTTTGTGTGTTCAGTATGCACCATTCGAAGCCACGTCATCAATTTTCAACCCTTTCTGACTTCATTTGCTATTTTTCATGCATTTACTGATTTTTTTGAGCTAAATGACCCTAAAATTGAAAAGCTCTACAAATGAACTCTGAATAGGTTGAAAGTTGGCATGGTATCATCATTTCACCCACATAGCATGTGCTAAAAAGTTGAGTGCGTTTCGGCAAAAACTGGATCCGCTTCGTGTACAAAATGGACAATCCCTTTCGAAGTATGAGGGTTTCAGACGAAAATTCGTCTGTTACAAAGGCATTTCATTTTTTTAAACTTATTTCAACTCCAGACTTTTTGTGTGTTCAGTATGCACCATTCGAAGCCATGTCATCAATTTTCAACCCTTTCTGACTTTATTTGCTATTTTTCATGCATTTACTGATTTTTTTGAGCTAAATGACCCTAAAATTGAAAAGCTCTACAAATGAACTCTGAAAAGGTTGAAAGTTGGCATGGTATCATCATTTCACCCACATAGCATGTGCTAAAAAGTTGAGTGGGTTACGGCAAAAACTGGATCCACTTCGTGTACAAAATGGACAATCTCTTTCGAAGTATCAGGGTTTCAGACGAAAACTCGTCTGTTACAAAGGCATTTCATTTTTTTAAACTTATTTCAACTCCAGAATTTTTGTGTGTTCAGTATGCACCATTCGAAGCCACGTCATCAATTTTCAACCCTTTCTGACTTCATTTGCTATTTTTCATGCATTTACTGATTTTTTTGAGCTAAATGACCCTAAAATTGAAAAGCACTACAAATGAACTCTGAAAAGGTTGAAAGTTGGCATGGTATCATCATTTCACCCACATAGCATGTGCTAAAAAGTTGAGTGGGTTACGGCAAAAACTGGGTCCACTTCGTGTACAAAATGGACAATCTCTTTCGAAGTATCAGGGTTTCAAACGAAAACTCGTCTGTTACAAAGGCATTTCATTTTTTTAAACTTATTTCAACTCCAGAATTTTTGTGTGTTCAGTATGCACCATTCGAAGCCACATCATCAATTTTCAACCCTTTCTGACTTCATTTGCTATTTTTCATGCATTTACTTATTTTTTTGAGCGAAATGACCCTAAAATTGAAAAGCACTACAAATGAACTCTGAATAGGTTGAAAGTTGGCATGGTATCATCATTTCACCCACATAGCATGTGCTAACAAGTTGAGAGGGTTACGGCAAAAACTGGATGCACTTCGTGTACAAAATGGATAATCTCTTTCGAAGTATCAGGGTTTAAGACGAAAACTCGTCTGTTACAAAGGCATTTCATTTTTCTAAACTTATTTCAACTCCAGACTTTTTGTGTGTTCAGTATGCACCATTCGAAGCCACGTCATCAATTTTCAACCCTTTCTGACTTCATTTGCTATTTTTCATGCATTTACTGATTTTTTTGAGCTAAATGACCCTAAAATTGAAAAGCTCTACAAATGAACTCTGAATAGGTTGAAAGTTGGCATGGTATCATCATTTCACCCACATAGCATGTGCTAAAAAGTTGAGAGTGTTTCGGCAAAAACTGGATCCGCTTCGTGTACAAAATGGACAATATCTTTCGAAGTATCAGGGTTTTAGACGAAAACTCGTCTGTTACAAAGGCATTTCATTTTTTTAAACTTATTTCAACTCCAGAATTTTTGTGTGTTCAGTATGCACCATTCGAAGCCACGTCATCAATTTTCAACCCTTTCTGACTTCATTTGCTATTTTTCATGCATTTACTGATTTTTTTGAGCTAAATGACCCTAAAATTGAAAAGCACTACAAATGAACTCTGAAAAGGTTGAAAGTTGGCATGGTATCATCATTTCACCCACATAGCATGTGCTAAAAAGTTGAGAGTGTTATGGCAAAAACTGGATCCACATCGTGTACAAAATGGACAATTTCTTTCGAAGTATCAGGGTTTCAGACGAAAACTCGTTTGTTACAAAGGCATTTCATTTTTTTAAACCTATTTCAACTCCAGACTTTTTGTGTGTTCAGTATGCAGCATTCGAAGCCACGTCATCAATTTGCAACCCTTTCTGACTTCATTTGCTATTTTTCATGCATTTACTGATTTTTTTGAGCTAAATGACCCTAAAATTGAAAAGCTCTACAAATGAACTCTGAGAAGGTTGAAAGTTGGCATGGTATCATCATTTCACCCACATAGCATGTGCTAAAAAGTTGAGTGGGTTACGGCAAAAACTGGATCCACTTCGTGTACAAAATGGACAATCTCTTTCGAAGTATCAGGGTTTCAGACGAAAACTCGTCTGTTACAAAGGCATTTCATTTTTTTAAACTTATTTCAACTCCAGACTTTTTGTGTGTTCAGTATGCACCATTCGAAGCCACGTCATCAATTTTCAACCCTTTCTGACTTCATTTGCTATTTTTCATGGATTTACTGATTTTTTTGAGCTAAATGACCCTAAAATTGAAAAGTTCTACAAATGAACTCTGAGAAGGTTGAAAGTTGGCATGGTATCATCATTTCACCCACATAGCATGTGCTAAAAAGTTGAGTGGGTTACGGCAAAAACTGGGTCCACTTCGTGTACAAAATGGACAATCTCTTTCGAAGTATCAGGGTTTCAGACGAAAACTCGTCTGTTACAAAGGCATTTCATTTTTTTAAACTTATTACAACTCCAGACTTTTTGTGTGTTCAGTATGCACCATTCGAAGCCACATCATCAATTTTCAACCCTTTCTGACTTCATTTGCTATTTTTCATGCATTTACTGATTTTTTTGAGCTAAATGACCCTAAAATTGAAAAGCACTACAAATGAACTCTGAAAATGTTGAAAGTTGGCATGGAATCATCATTTCACCCACATAGCATGTGCTAACAAGTTGAGAGGGTTACGGCAAAAACTGGATGCACTTCGTGTACAAAATGGACAATCTCTTTCGAAGTATCAGGGTTTAAGACGAAAACTCGTCTGTTACAAAGGCATTTCATTTTTCTAAACTTATTTCAACTCCAGACTTTTTGTGTGTTCAGTATGCACCATTCGAAGCCACGTCATCAATTTTCAACCCTTTCTGACTTCACTTGCTATTTTTCATGCATTTACTGATTTTTTTGAGCAAAATGACCCTAAAATTGAAAAGCTCTACAAATGAACTCTGAATAGGTTGAAAGTTGGCATGGTATCATCATTTCACCCACATAGCATGTGCTAAAAAGTTGAGTGCGTTACGGCAAAAACTGGATCCGCTTCGTGTACAAAATGGACAATCCCTTTCGAAGTATCAGGGTTTCAGACGAAAACTCGTCTGTTACAAAGGCATTTCATTTTTTTTAAACTTATTTCAACTCCAGACTTTTTGTGTGTTCAGTATGCACCATTCGAAGCCACGTCATCAATTTTCAACCCTTTCTGACTTCATTTGCTATTTTTCATGCATTTACTGATTTTTTTGAGCTAAATGACCCTAAAATTGAAAAGCTCTACAAATGAACTCTGAAAAGGTTGAAAGTTGGCATGGTATCATCATTTCACCCACATAGCATGTGCTAAAAAGTTGAGTGGGTTACGGCAAAAACTGGGTCCACTTCGTGTACAAAATGGACAATCTCTTTCGAAGTATCAGGGTTTCAAACGAAAACTCGTCTGTTACAAAGGCATTTCATTTTTTTAAACTTATTTCAACTCCAGAATTTTTGTGCGTTCAGTATGCACCATTCGAAGCCACGTCATCAATTTTCAACCCTTTCTGACTTCATTTGCTATTTTTCATGCATTTACTGATTTTTTTGAGCTAAATGACCCTAAAATTGAAAAGCACTACAAATGAACTCTGAGAAGGTTGAAAGTTGGCATCGTATCATCATTTCACCCACATAGCATGTGCTAAAAAGTTGAGTGGGTTACGGCAAAAACTGGATCCACTTCGTGTACAATGGACAATCTCTTTCGAAGTATCGGGGTTTCAGACGAAAACTCGTCTGTTACAAAGGCATTTCATTTTTTAAAACTTATTTCAACTCCAGACTTTTTGTGTGTTCAGTATGCACCATTCGAAGCCACGTCATCAATTTTCAACCCTTTCTGACTTCATTTGCTATTTTTCATGGATTTACTGATTTTTTTGAGCTAAATGACCCTAAAATTGAAAAGCACTACAAATGAACTCTGAAAAGGTTGAAAGTTGGCATGGTATCATCATTTCACCCACATACCATGTGCTAAAAAGTTGAGTGGGTTACGGCAAAAACTGGGTCCACTTCGTGTACAAAATGGACAATCTCTTTCGAAGTATCAGGGTTTCAGACGAAAACTCGTCTGTTACAAAGGCATTTCATTTTTTTAAACTTATTTCAACTCCAGACTTTTTGTGTGTTCAGTATGCACCATTCGAAGCCACATCATCAATTTTCAACCCTTTCTGACTTCATTTGCTATTTTTCATGCATTTACTGATTTTTTTGAGCTAAATGACCCTAAAATTGAAAAGCACTACAAATGAACTCTGAAAATGTTGAAAGTTGGCATGGTATCATCATTTCACCCACATAGCATGTGCTAACAAGTTGAGAGGGTTACGGCAAAAACTGGATGCACTTCGTGTACAAAATGGACAATCTCTTTCGAAGTATCAGGGTTTAAGACGAAAACTCGTCTGTTACAAAGGCATTTCATTTTTCTAAACTTATTTCAACTCCAGACTTTTTGTGTGTTCAGTATGCACCATTCGAAGCCACGTCATCAATTTTCAACCCTTTCTGACTTCATTTGCTATTTTTCATGCATTTACTGATTTTTTTGAGCTAAATGACCCTAAAATTGAAAAGCTCTACAAATGAACTCTGAATAGGTTGAAAGTTGGCATGGTATCATCATTTCACCCACATAGCATGTGCTAAAAAGTTGAGTGCGTTACGGCAAAAACTGGATCCGCTTCGTGTACAAAATGGACAATCCCTTTCGAAGTATCAGGGTTTCAGACGAAAACTCGTCTGTTACAAAGGCAATTCATTTTTTTTAAACTTATTTCAACTCCAGACTTTTTGTGTGTTCAGTATGCACCATTCGAAGCCACGTCATCAATTTTCAACCCTTTCTGACTTCATTTGCTATTTTTCATGCATTTACTGATTTTTTTGAGCTAAATGACCCTAAAATTGAAAAGCTCTACAAATGAACTCTGAGAAGGTTGAAAGTTGGCACGGTATCATCATTTTACCCACATAGCATGTGCTAAAAAGTTGAGTGGGTTACGGCAAAAACTGTATCCACTTCGTGTACAAAATGGACAATCTCTTTCGAAGTATCAGGGTTTCAGACGAAAACTCGTCTGTTACAAAGGCATTTCATTTTTTTAAACTTATTTCAACTCCAGACTTTTTGTGTGTTCAGTATGCACCATTCGAAGCCACGTCATCAATTTTCAACCCTTTCTGACTTCATTTGCTATTTTTCATGGATTTACTTATTTTTTTGAGCTAAATGACTCTAAAATTGAAAAGCACTACAAATGAACTCTGAAAAGGTTGAAAGTTGGCATGGTATCATCATTTCACCCACATAGCATGTGCTAAAAAGTTGAGTGGGTTACGGCAAAAACTGGGTCCACTTCGTGTACAAAATGGACAATCTCTTTCGAAGTATCAGGGTTTCAAACGAAAACTCGTCTGTTACAAAGGCATTTCATTTTTTTAAACTTATTTCAACTCCAGACTTTTTGTGTGTTCAGTATGCACCATTCGAAGCCACATCATCAATTTTCAACCCTTTCTGACTTCATTTGCTATTTTTCATGCATTTACTTATTTTTTTGAGCGAAATGACCCTAAAATTGAAAAGCACTACAAATGAACTCTGAATAGGTTGAAAGTTGGCATGGTATCATCATTTCACCCACATAGCATGTGCTAACAAGTTGAGAGGGTTACGGCAAAAACTGGATGCACTTCGTGTACAAAATGGATAATCTCTTTCGAAGTATCAGGGTTTAAGACGAAAACTCGTCTGTTACAAAGGCATTTCATTTTTCTAAACTTATTTCAACTCCAGACTTTTTGTGTGTTCAGTATGCACCATTCGAAGCCACGTCATCAATTTTCAACCCTTTCTGACTTCATTTGCTATTTTTCATGCATTTACTGATTTTTTTGAGCTAAATGACCCTAAAATTGAAAAGCTCTACAAATGAACTCTGAATAGGTTGAAAGTTGGCATGGTATCATCATTTCACCCACATAGCATGTGCTAAAAAGTTGAGTGCGTTTCGGCAAAAACTGGATCCGCTTCGTGTACAAAATGGACAATCCCTTTCGAAGTATGAGGGTTTCAGACGAAAATTCGTCTGTTACAAAGGCATTTCATTTTTTTAAACTTATTTCAACTCCAGACTTTTTGTGTGTTCAGTATGCACCATTCGAAGCCATGTCATCAATTTTCAACCCTTTCTGACTTTATTTGCTATTTTTCATGCATTTACTGATTTTTTTGAGCTAAATGACCCTAAAATTGAAAAGCTCTACAAATGAACTCTGAAAAGGTTGAAAGTTGGCATGGTATCATCATTTCACCCACATAGCATGTGCTAAAAAGTTGAGTGGGTTACGGCAAAAACTGGATCCACTTCGTGTACAAAATGGACAATCTCTTTCGAAGTATCAGGGTTTCAGACGAAAACTCGTCTGTTACAAAGGCATTTCATTTTTTTAAACTTATTTCAACTCCAGAATTTTTGTGTGTTCAGTATGCACCATTCGAAGCCACGTCATCAATTTTCAACCCTTTCTGACTTCATTTGCTATTTTTCATGCATTTACTGATTTTTTTGAGCTAAATGACCCTAAAATTGAAAAGCACTACAAATGAACTCTGAAAAGGTTGAAAGTTGGCATGGTATCATCATTTCACCCACATAGCATGTGCTAAAAAGTTGAGTGGGTTACGGCAAAAACTGGGTCCACTTCGTGTACAAAATGGACAATCTCTTTCGAAGTATCAGGGTTTCAAACGAAAACTCGTCTGTTACAAAGGCATTTCATTTTTTTAAACTTATTTCAACTCCAGACTTTTTGTGTGTTCAGTATGCACCATTCGAAGCCACATCATCAATTTTCAACCCTTTCTGACTTCATTTGCTATTTTTCATGCATTTACTTATTTTTTTGAGCGAAATGACCCTAAAATTGAAAAGCACTACAAATGAACTCTGAATAGGTTGAAAGTTGGCATGGTATCATCATTTCACCCACATAGCATGTGCTAACAAGTTGAGAGGGTTACGGCAAAAACTGGATGCACTTCGTGTACAAAATGGATAATCTCTTTCGAAGTATCAGGGTTTAAGACGAAAACTCGTCTGTTACAAAGGCATTTCATTTTTCTAAACTTATTTCAACTCCAGACTTTTTGTGTGTTCAGTATGCACCATTCGAAGCCACGTCATCAATTTTCAACCCTTTCTGACTTCATTTGCTATTTTTCATGCATTTACTGATTTTTTTGAGCTAAATGACCCTAAAATTGAAAAGCTCTACAAATGAACTCTGAATAGGTTGAAAGTTGGCATGGTATCATCATTTCACCCACATAGCATGTGCTAAAAAGTTGAGTGCGTTTCGGCAAAAACTGGATCCGCTTCGTGTACAAAATGGACAATCCCTTTCGAAGTATGAGGGTTTCAGACGAAAATTCGTCTGTTACAAAGGCATTTCATTTTTTTAAACTTATTTCAACTCCAGACTTTTTGTGTGTTCAGTATGCACCATTCGAAGCCATGTCATCAATTTTCAACCCTTTCTGACTTTATTTGCTATTTTTCATGCATTTACTGATTTTTTTGAGCTAAATGACCCTAAAATTGAAAAGCTCTACAAATGAACTCTGAAAAGGTTGAAAGTTGGCATGGTATCATCATTTCACCCACATAGCATGTGCTAAAAAGTTGAGTGGGTTACGGCAAAAACTGGATCCACTTCGTGTACAAAATGGACAATCTCTTTCGAAGTATCAGGGTTTCAGACGAAAACTCGTCTGTTACAAAGGCATTTCATTTTTTTAAACTTATTTCAACTCCAGAATTTTTGTGTGTTCAGTATGCACCATTCGAAGCCACGTCATCAATTTTCAACCCTTTCTGACTTCATTTGCTATTTTTCATGCATTTACTGATTTTTTTGAGCTAAATGACCCTAAAATTGAAAAGCACTACAAATGAACTCTGAAAAGGTTGAAAGTTGGCATGGTATCATCATTTCACCCACATAGCATGTGCTAAAAAGTTGAGTGGGTTACGGCAAAAACTGGGTCCACTTCGTGTACAAAATGGACAATCTCTTTCGAAGTATCAGTGTTTCAAACGAAAACTCGTCTGTTACAAAGGCATTTCATTTTTTTAAACTTATTTCAACTCCAGACTTTTTGTGTGTTCAGTATGCACCATTCGAAGCCACATCATCAATTTTCAACCCTTTCTGACTTCATTTGCTATTTTTCATGCATTTACTTATTTTTTTGAGCGAAATGACCCTAAAATTGAAAAGCACTACAAATGAACTCTGAATAGGTTGAAAGTTGGCATGGTATCATCATTTCACCCACATAGCATGTGCTAACAAGTTGAGAGGGTTACGGCAAAAACTGGATGCACTTCGTGTACAAAATGGATAATCTCTTTCGAAGTATCAGGGTTTAAGACGAAAACTCGTCTGTTACAAAGGCATTTCATTTTTCTAAACTTATTTCAACTCCAGACTTTTTGTGTGTTCAGTATGCACCATTCGAAGCCACGTCATCAATTTTCAACCCTTTCTGACTTCATTTGCTATTTTTCATGCATTTACTGATTTTTTTGAGCTAAATGACCCTAAAATTGAAAAGCTCTACAAATGAACTCTGAATAGGTTGAAAGTTGGCATGGTATCATCATTTCACCCACATAGCATGTGCTAAAAAGTTGAGTGCGTTTCGGCAAAAACTGGATCCGCTTCGTGTACAAAATGGACAATCCCTTTCGAAGTATGAGGGTTTCAGACGAAAATTCGTCTGTTACAAAGGCATTTCATTTTTTTAAACTTATTTCAACTCCAGACTTTTTGTGTGTTCAGTATGCACCATTCGAAGCCATGTCATCAATTTTCAACCCTTTCTGACTTTATTTGCTATTTTTCATGCATTTACTGATTTTTTTGAGCTAAATGACCCTAAAATTGAAAAGCTCTACAAATGAACTCTGAAAAGGTTGAAAGTTGGCATGGTATCATCATTTCACCCACATAGCATGTGCTAAAAAGTTGAGTGGGTTACGGCAAAAACTGGATCCACTTCGTGTACAAAATGGACAATCTCTTTCGAAGTATCAGGGTTTCAGACGAAAACTCGTCTGTTACAAAGGCATTTCATTTTTTTAAACTTATTTCAACTCCAGAATTTTTATGTGTTCAGTATGCACCATTCGAAGCCACGTCATCAATTTTCAACCCTTTCTGACTTCATTTGCTATTTTTCATGCATTTACTGATTTTTTTGAGCTAAATGACCCTAAAATTGAAAAGCTCTACAAATGAACTCTGAATAGGTTGAAAGTTGGCATGGTATCATCATTTCACCCACATAGCATGTGCTAAAAAGTTGATGTGTTACGGCAAAAACTGGATCCACTTCGTGTACAAAATGGACAATCCCTTTCGAAGTATCAGGGTTTCAGACGAAAACTCGTCTGTTACAAAGGCATTTCATTTTTTTAAACTTATTTCAACTCCAGACTTTTTGTGTGTTCAGTATGCACCATTCGAAGCCACGTCTTCAATTTTCAACCCTTTCTGACTTTATTTGCTATTTTTCATGCATTTACTGATTTTTTTGAGCTAAATGACCCTAAAATTGAAAAGCTCTACAAATGAACTCTGAAAAGGTTGAAAGTTGGCATGGTATCATCATTTCACCCACATAGAATGTGCTAAGAAGTTGAGAGTGTTATGGCAAAAACTGGATCCACTTCGTGTACAAAATGGACAATCTCTTTCGAAGTATCAGGGTTTCAGACGAAAACTCGTCTGTTACAAAGGCATTTCATTTTTTAACTTATTTCAACTCCAGAATTTTTGTGTGTTCAGTATGCACCATTCGAAGCCACGTCATCAATTTTCAACCCTTTCTGACTTCATTTGCTATTTTTCATGCATTTACTGATTTTTTTGAGCTAAATGACCCTAAAATTGAAAAGCTCTACAAATGAACTCTGAGAAGGTTGAAAGTTGGCATGGTATCATCATTTCACCCACATAGCATGTGCTAAAAAGTTGAGTGGGTTACGGCAAAAACTGGATCCACTTCGTGTACAAAATGGACAATCTCTTTCGAAGTATCAGGGTTTCAGACGAAAACTCGTCTGTTACAAAGGCATTTCATTTTTTTAAACTTACTTCAACTCCAGGCTTTTTGTGTGTTCAGTATGCACCATTCGAAGCCACGTCATCAATTTTAAACCCTTTCTGACTTTATTTGCTATTTTTCATGAATTACTGATTTTTTTGAGCTAAATGACCCTAAAATTGAAAAGCTCTACAAATGAACTCTGAAAAGGTTGAAAGTTGGCATGGTAACATCATTTCACCCACATAGCATGTGCTAAAAAGTTGAGAGGGTTACGGCAAAAACTGGATCCACTTCGTGTACAAAATGGACAATCTCTTTCGAAGTATCAGGGTTTCAGACGAAAACTCGTCTGTTACAAAGGCATTTCATTTTTCTAAACTTATTTCAACTCCAGACTTTTTGTGTGTTCAGTATGCACCATTCGAAGCCACGTCATCAATTTTCAACCCTTTCTGACTTTATTTGCTATTTTTCATGCATTTACTGATTTTTTTGAACTAAATGACCCTAAAATTGAAAAGCTCTACAAATGAACTCTGAAAAGGTTGAAAGTTGGCATGGTATCATCATTTCACCCACATAGCATGTGCTAAAAAGTTAAGAGTGTTATGGCAAAAACTGGATCCACTTCGTGTACAAAATGGACAATCTCTTTCGAAGTATCAGGGTTTCAGACGAAAACTCGTCTGTTACAAAGGCATTTCATTTTTTTTAACTTATTTCAACTCCAGACTTTTTGTGTGTTCAGTATGCACCATTCGAAGCCACGTCATCAATTTTCAACCCTTTCTGACTTCATTTGCTATTTTTCATGCATTTACTGATTTTTTTGAGCTAAATGACCCTAAAATTGAAAAGCTCTACAAATGAACTCTGAGAAGGTTGAAAGTTGGCATGGTATCATCATTTCACCCACATAGCATGTGCTAAAAAGTTGAGTGGGTTACGGCAAAAACTGGATCCACTTCGTGTACAAAATGGACAATCTGTTTCGAAGTATCAGGGTTTCAGACGAAAACTCGTCTGTTACAAAGGCATTTCATTTTTTTAAACTTATTTCAACTCCAGACTTTTTGTGTGTTCAGTATGCACCATTCGAAGCCACGTCATCAATTTTCAACCCTTTCTGACTTCATTTGCTATTTTTCATGCATTTACTAATTTTTTTGAGCTAAATGACCCTAAAATTGAAAAGCTCTACAAATGAACTCTGAAAACGTTGAAAGTTGGCATGGTAACATCATTTCACCCACATAGCATGTGCTCATAAGTTGAGAGGGTTACGGCAAAAACTGGATCCACTTCGTGTACAAAATGGACAATCTCTTTCGAAGTATCAGGGTTTCAGACGAAAACTCGTCTGTTACAAAGGCATTTCATTTTTTTAAACTTATTTCAACTCCAGACTTTTTGTGTGTTTAGTATGCACCATTCGAAGCCACGTCATCAATTTTCAACCCTTTCTGACTTCATTTGCTATTTTTCATGCATTTACTGATTTTTTTGAGCTAAATGACCCTAAAATTGAAAAGCACTACAAATGAACTCTGAAAAGGTTGAAAGTTGGCATGGTATCATCATTTCACCCACATAGCATGTGCTAACAAGTTGAGAGGGTTACGGCAAAAACTGGATGCACTTCGTGTACAAAATGGACAATCTCTTTCGAAGTATCAGGGTTTAAGACGAAAACTCGTCTGTTACAAAGGCATTTCATTTTTTTAAACTTATTTCAACTCCAGACTTTTTGTGTGTTCAGTATGCACCATTCGAAGCCACGTCATCAATTTTCAACCCTTTCTGACTTCATTTGCAATTTTTCAAGCATTTACTGATTTTTTTGAGCTAAATGACCCTAAAATTGAAAAGCTCTACAAATGAACTCTGAATAGGTTGAAAGTTGGCATGGTATCATCATTTCACCCACATAGCATGTGCTAAAAAGTTGATGCGTTACGGCAAAAACTGGATCCACTTCGTGTACAAAATGGACAATCCCTTTCGAAGTATCAGGGTTTCAGACGAAAACTCGTCTGTTACAAAGGCATTTCATTTTTTTAAACTTATTTCAACTCCAGACTTTTTGTGTGTCCAGTATGCACCATTCGAAGCCACGTCATCAATTTTCAACCCTTTCTGACTTTATTTGCTATTTTTCATGCATTTACTGATTTTTTTGAGCTAAATGACCCTAAAATTGAAAAGCTCTACAAATGAACTCTGAAAAGGATGAAAGTTGGCATGGTATCATCATTTCACCCACATGGCATGTGCTTAAAAGTTGAGAGGGTTATGGCAAAAACTGGATCCACTTCGTGTACAAAATAGACAATCTCTTTCGAAGTATCAGGGTTTCAGACGAAAACTCGTCTGTTACAAAGGCATTTCATTTTTTTTAAACTTATTTCAACTCCAGACTTTTTGTGTGTTCAGTATGCAGCATTCGAAGCCACGTCATCAATTTTCAACCCTTTCTGACTTCATTTGCTATTTTTCATGCATTTACTGATTTTTTTGAGCTAAATGACCGTAAAATTGAAAAGCTCTACAAATGAACTCTGAGAAGGTTGAAAGTTGGCATGGTATCATCATTTCACCCACATAGCATGTGCTAAAAAGTTGAGTGGGTTACGGCAAAACCTGGATCCACTTCGTGTACAAAATGGACAATCTCTTTCGAAGTATCAGGGTTTCAGACGAAAACTCGTCTGTTACAAAGGCATTTCATTTTTTTTAAACTTATTTCAACTCCAGACTTTTTGTGTGTTCAGTATGCACCATTCGAAGCCACGTCATCAATTTTCAACCCTTTCTGACTTCATTTGCTATTTTTCATGGATTTACTGATTTTTTTGAGCTAAATGACCCTAAAATTGAAAAGCTCTACAAATGAACTCTGAGAAGGTTCAAAGTTGGCATGGTATCATCATTTCACCCACATAGCGTGTGCTAAAAATTTGAGTGGGTTACGGCAAAAACTGGGTCCACTTCGTGTACGAAATGGACAATCCCTTTCGAAGTATCAGGGTTTCAGACGAAAACTCGTCTGTTACAAAGGCATTTCATTTTTTTAAACTTATTTCAACTCCAGACTTTTTGTGTGTTTAGTAAGCACCATTCGAAGCCACATCATCAATTTTCAACCCTTTCTGACTTCATTTGCTATTTTTCATGCATTTACTGATTTTTTTGAGCTAAATGACCCTAAAATTGAAAAGCACTACAAATGAACTCTGAAAAGGTTGAAAGTTGGCATGGTATCATCATTTCACCCACATAGCATGTGCTAACAAGTTGAGAGGGTTACGGCAAAAACTGGATGCACTTCGTGTACAAAATGGACAATCTCTTTCGAAGTATCAGGGTTTAAGACGAAAACTCGTCTGTTACAAAGGCATTTCATTTTTCTAAACTTATTTCAACTCCAGACTTTTTGTGTGTTCAGTATGCACCATTCGAAGCCACGTCATCAATTTTCAACCCTTTCTGACTTCATTTGCTATTTTTCATGCATTTACTGATTTTTTTGAGCTAAATGACCCTAAAATTGAAAAGCTCTACAAATGAACTCTGAATAGGTTGAAAGTTGGCATGGTATCATCATTTCACCCACATAGCATGTGCTAAAAAGTTGAGTGCGTTACGGCAAAAACAGGATCCGCTTCGTGTACAAAATGGACAATCCCTTTCGAAGTATGAGGGTTTCCGACGAAAATTCGTCTGTTACAAAGGCATTTCATTTTTTTAAACTTATTTCAACTCCAGACTTTTTGTGTGTTCAGTATGCACCATTCGAAGCCACGTCATCAATTTTCAACCCTTTCTGACTTTATTTGCTATTTTTCATGCATTTACTGATTTTTCGAGCTAAATGACCCTAAAATTGAAAAGCTCTACAAATGAACTCTGAAAAGGTTGAAAGTTGGCATGGTATCATCATTTCACCCACATAGCATGTGCTAAAAAGTTGAGAGTGTTATGGCAAAAACTGGATCCACTTCGTGTACAAAATGGACAATCTCTTTCGAAGTATCAGGGTTTCAGACGAAAACTCGTCTGTTACAAAGGCATTTCATTTTTTTAAACTTATTTCAACTCCAGACTTTTTGTGTGTTCAGTATGCACCATTCGAAGCCACGTCATCAATTTTCAACCCTTTCTGACTTCATTTGCTATTTTTCATGCATTTACTGATTTTTTTGAGCTAAATGACCCTAAAATTGAAAAGCTCTACAAATGAACTCTGAGAAGGTTGAAAGTTGGCATGGTATCATCATTTCACCCACATAGCATGTGCTAAAAAGTTGAGTGGGTTATGGCAAAAACTGGATCCACTTCGTGTACAAAATGGACAAGCTCTTTCGAAGTATCAGGGTTTCAGACGAAAACTCGTCTGTTACAAAGGCATTTCATTTTTTTTAAACTTATTTCAACTCCAGACTTTTTGTGTGTTCAGTATGCAGCATTCGAAGCCACGTCATCAATTTTCAACCCTTTCTGACTTCATTTGCTATTTTTCATGCATTTACTGATTTTTTTGAGCTAAATGACCGTAAAATTGAAAAGCTCTACAAATGAACTCTGAGAAGGTTGAAAGTTGGCATGGTATCATCATTTCACCCACATAGCATGTGCTAAAAAGTTGAGTGGGTTACGGCAAAACCTGGATCCACTTCGTGTACAAAATGGACAATCTCTTTCGAAGTATCAGGGTTTCAGACGAAAACTCGTCTGTTACAAAGGCATTTCATTTTTTTTAAACTTATTTCAACTCCAGACTTTTTGTGTGTTCAGTATGCACCATTCGAAGCCACGTCATCAATTTTCAACCCTTTCTGACTTCATTTGCTATTTTTCATGGATTTACTGATTTTTTTGAGCTAAATGACCCTAAAATTGAAAAGCTCTACAAATGAACTCTGAGAAGGTTGAAAGTTGGCATGGTATCATCATTTCACCCACATAGCATGTGCTAAAAAGTTGAGTGGGTTACGGCAAAAACTGGATCCACTTCGTGTACAAAATGGACAAGCTCTTTCGAAGTATCAGGGTTTCAGACGAAAACTCGTCTGTTACAAAGGCATTTCATTTTTTTAAACTTATTTCAACTCCAGACTTTTTGTGTGTTTAGTAAGCACCATTCGAAGCCACATCATCAATTTTCAACCCTTTCTGACTTCATTTGCTATTTTTCATGCATTTACTGATTTTTTTGAGCTAAATGACCCTAAAATTGAAAAGCACTACAAATGAACTCTGAAAAGGTTGAAAGTTGGCATGGTATCATCATTTCACCCACATAGCATGTGCTAACAAGTTGAGAGGGTTACGGCAAAAACTGGATGCACTTCGTGTACAAAATGGACAATCTCTTTCGAAGTATCAGGGTTTAAGACGAAAACTCGTCTGTTACAAAGGCATTTCATTTTTCTAAACTTATTTCAACTCCAGACTTTTTGTGTGTTCAGTATGCACCATTCGAAGCCACGTCATCAATTTTCAACCCTTTCTGACTTCATTTGCTATTTTTCATGCATTTACTGATTTTTTTGAGCTAAATGACCCTAAAATTGAAAAGCTCTACAAATGAACTCTGAATAGGTTGAAAGTTGGCATGGTATCATCATTTCACCCACATAGCATGTGCTAAAAAGTTGAGTGCGTTACGGCAAAAACAGGATCCGCTTCGTGTACAAAATGGACAATCCCTTTCGAAGTATGAGGGTTTCCGACGAAAATTCGTCTGTTACAAAGGCATTTCATTTTTTTAAACTTATTTCAACTCCAGACTTTTTGTGTGTTCAGTATGCACCATTCGAAGCCACGTCATCAATTTTCAACCCTTTCTGACTTTATTTGCTATTTTTCATGCATTTACTGATTTTTCGAGCTAAATGACCCTAAAATTGAAAAGCTCTACAAATGAACTCTGAAAAGGTTGAAAGTTGGCATGGTATCATCATTTCACCCACATAGCATGTGCTAAAAAGTTGAGAGTGTTATGGCAAAAACTGGATCCACTTCGTGTACAAAATGGACAATCTCTTTCGAAGTATCAGGGTTTCAGACGAAAACTCGTCTGTTACAAAGGCATTTCATTTTTTTAAACTTATTTCAACTCCAGACTTTTTGTGTGTTCAGTATGCACCATTCGAAGCCACGTCATCAATTTTCAACCCTTTCTGACTTCATTTGCTATTTTTCATGCATTTACTTATTTTTTTGAGCTAAATGACCCTAAAATTGAAAAGCACTACAAATGAACTCTGAAAAGGTTGAAAGTTGGCATGGTATCATCATTTCACCCACATAGCATGTGCTAAAAAGTTGAGTGGGTTACGGCAAAAACTGGATCCACTTCGTGTACAAAATGGACAATCTCTTTCGAAGTATCAGGGTTTCAGACGAAAACTCGTCTGTTACAAAGGCATTTCATTTTTTTAACTTATTTCAACTCCAGACTTTTTGTGTGTTCAGTATGCACCATTCGAAGCCACGTCATCAATTTTCAACCCTTTCTGACTTCATTTGCTATTTTTCATGCATTTACTGATTTTTTTGAGCTAAATGACCCTAAAATTGAAAAGCTCTACAAATGAACTCTGAGAAGGTTGAAAGTTGGCATGGTATCATCATTTCACCCACATAGCATGTGCTAAAAAGTTGAGTGGGTTACGGCAAAAACTGGATCCACTTCGTGTACAAAATGGACAATCTCTTTCGAAGTATCAGGGTTTCAGACGAAAACTCGTCTGTTACAAAGGCATTTCATTTTTTTAAACTTATTTCAACTCCAGACTTTTTGTGTGTTCAGTATGCACCATTCGAAGCCATGTCATCAATTTTCAACCCTTTCTGACTTTATTTGCTATTTTTCATGAATTACTGATTTTTTTGAGCTAAATGACCCTAAAATTGAAAAGCTCTACAAATGAACTCTGAAAAGGTTGAAAGTTGGCATGGTAACATCATTTCACCCACATAGCATGTGCTAAAAAGTTGAGAGGGTTACGGCAAAAACTGGATCCACTTCGTGTACAAAATGGACAATCTCTTTCGAAGTATCAGGGTTTCAGACGAAAACTCGTCTGTTACAAAGGCATTTCATTTTTCTAAACTTTTTTCAACTCCAGACTTTTTGTGTGTTCAGTATGCACCATTCGAAGCCACGTCATCAATTTTCAACCCTTTCTGACTTTATTTGCTATTTTTCATGCATTTACTGATTTTTTTGAACTAAATGACCCTAAAATTGAAAAGCTCTACAAATGAACTCTGAAAAGGTTGAAAGTTGGCATGGTATCATCATTTCACCCACATAGCATGTGCTAAAAAGTTAAGAGTGTTATGGCAAAAACTGGATCCACTTCGTGTACAAAATGGACAATCTCTTTCGAAGTATCAGGGTTTCAGACGAAAACTCGTCTATTACAAAGGCATTTCATTTTTTTTAACTTATTTCAAATCCAGACTTTTTGTGTGTTCAGTATGCACCATTCGAAGCCACGTCATCAATTTTCAACCCTTTCTGACTTCATTTGCTATTTTTCATGCATTTACTTACTTTTTTGAGCTAAATGACCCTAAAATTGAAAAGCACTACAAATGAACTCTGAAAAGGTTGAAAGTTGGCATGGTATCATCATTTCACCCACATAGCATGTGCTAAAAAGTTGAGAGTTTTATGGCAAAAACTGGATCCACATCGTGTACAAAATGGACAATCTCTTTCGAAGTATCAGGGTTTCAAACGAAAACTCGTCTGTTACAAAGGCATTTCATTTTTTTAAACTTATTTCAACTCCAGACTTTTTGTGTGTTCAGTATGCACCATTCGAAGCCACGTCATCAATTTTCAACCCTTTCTGACTTCATTTGCTATTTTTCATGCATTTACTAATTTTTTTGAGCTAAATGACCCTAAAATTGAAAAGCTCTACAAATGAACTCTGAAAAGGTTGAAAGTTGGCATGGTAACATCATTTCACCCACATAGCATGTGCTCAAAAGTTGAGAGGGTTACAGCAAAAACTGGATCCACTTCGTGTACAAAATGGACAATCTCTTTCGAAGTATCAGGGTTTCAGACGAAAACTCGTCTGTTACAAAGGCATTTCATTTTTTTAAACTTATTTCAACTCCAGACTTTTTGTGTGTTTAGTATGCACCATTCGAAGCCACGTCATCAATTTTCAACCCTTTCTGACTTCATTTGCTATTTTTCATGCAATTACTGATTTTTTTGAGCTAAATGACCCTAAAATTGAAAAGCACTACAAATGAACTCTGAAAAGGTTGAAAGTTGGCATGGTATCATCATTTCAGCCACATAGCATGTGCTAACAAGTTGAGAGGGTTACGGCAAAAACTGGATGCACTTCGTGTACAAAATGGACAATCTCTTTCGAAGTATCAGGGTTTAAGACGAAAACTCGTCTGTTAGAAAGGCATTTCATTTTTTTAAACTTATTTCAACTCCAGACTTTTTGTGTGTTCAGTATGCAGCATTCGAAGCCACGTCATCAATTTTCAACCCTTTCTGACTTCATTTGCTATTTTTCATGCATTTACTGATTTTTTTGAGCTAAATGACCCTAAAATTGAAAAGCTCTACAAATGAACTCTGAATAGGTTGAAAGTTGGCATGGTATCATCATTTCACCCACATAGCATGTGCTAAAAAGTTGATGCGTTACGGCAAAAACTGGATCCACTTCGTGTACAAAATGGACAATCCCTTTCGAAGTATCAGGGTTTCAGACGAAAACTCGTCTGTTACAAAGGCATTTCATTTTTTTAAACTTATTTCAACTCCAGACTTTTTGTGTGTTCAGTATGCACCATTCGAAGCCACGTCATCAATTTTCAACCCTTTCTGACTTTATTTGCTATTTTTCATGCATTTACTGATTTTTTTGAGCTAAATGACCCTAAAATTGAAAAGCTCTACAAATGAACTCTGAAAAGGATGAAAGTTGGCATGGTATCATCATTTCACCCACATGGCATGTGCTTAAAAGTTGAGAGGGTTATGGCAAAAACTGGATCCACTTCGTGTACAAAATAGACAATCTCTTTCGAAGTATCAGGGTTTCAGACGAAAACTCGTCTGTTACAAAGGCATTTCATTTTTTTTAAACTTATTTCAACTCCAGACTTTTTGTGTGTTCAGTATGCAGCATTCGAAGCCACGTCATCAATTTTCAACCCTTTCTGACTTCATTTGCTATTTTTCATGCATTTACTGATTTTTTTGAGCTAAATGACCGTAAAATTGAAAAGCTCTACAAATGAACTCTGAGAAGGTTGAAAGTTGGCATGGTATCATCATTTCACCCACATAGCATGTGCTAAAAAGTTGAGTGGGTTATGGCAAAACCTGGATCCACTTCGTGTACAAAATGGACAATCTCTTTCGAAGTATCAGGGTTTCAGACGAAAACTCGTCTGTTACAAAGGCATTTCATTTTTTTTAAACTTATTTCAACTCCAGACTTTTTGTGTGTTCAGTATGCACCATTCGAAGCCACGTCATCAATTTTCAACCCTTTCTGACTTCATTTGCTATTTTTCATGGATTTACTGATTTTTTTGAGCTAAATGACCCTAAAATTGAAAAGCTCTACAAATGAACTCTGAGAAGGTTGAAAGTTGGCATGGAATCATCATTTCACCCACATAGCGTGTGCTAAAAAGTTGAGTGGGTTACGGCAAAAACTGGGTCCACTTCGTGTACAAAATGGACAATCTCTTTCGAAGTATCAGGGTTTCAGACGAAAACTCGTCTGTTACAAAGGCATTTCATTTTTTTAAACTTATTTCAACTCCAGACTTTTTGTGTGTTCAGTAAGCACCATTCGCAGCCACGTCATCAATTTTCAACCCTTTCTGACTTCATTTGCTATTTTTCATGCATTTACTGATTTTTTTGAGCTAAATGACCCTAAAATTGAAAAGCACTACAAATGAACTCTGAAAAGGTTGAAAGTTGGCATGGTATCATCATTTCACCCACATAGCATGTGCTAACAAGTTGAGAGGGTTACGGCAAAAACTGGATGCACTTCGTGTACAAAATGGACAATCTCTTTCGAAGTATCAGGGTTTAAGACGAAAACTCGTCTGTTACAAAGGCATTTCATTTTTTTAAACTTATTTCAACTCCAGACTTTTTGTGTGTTCAGTATGCACCATTCGAAGCCACGTCATCAATTTTCAACCCTTTCTGACTTCATTTGCTATTTTTCATGCATTTACTGATTTTTTTGAGCTAAATGACCCTAAAATTGAAAAGCTCTACAAATGAACTCTGAATAGGTTGAAAGTTGGCATGGTATCATCATTTCACCCACATAGCATGTGCTAAAAAGTTGATGCGTTACGGCAAAAACTGGATCCACTTCGTGTACAAAATGGACAATCTCTTTCGAAGTATCAGGGTTTCAGACGAAAACTCGTCTATTACAAAGGCATTTCATTTTTTTTAACTTATTTCAAATCCAGACTTTTTGTGTGTTCAGTATGCACCATTCGAAGCCACGTCATCAATTTTCAACCCTTTCTGACTTCATTTGCTATTTTTCATGCATTTACTTACTTTTTTGAGCTAAATGACCCTAAAATTGAAAAGCACTACAAATGAACTCTGAAAAGGTTGAAAGTTGGCATGGTAACATCATTTCACCCACATAGCATGTGCTAAAAAGTTGAGAGGGTTACGGCAAAAACTGGATCCACTTCGTGTACAAAATGGACAATCTCTTTCGAAGTATCAGGGTTTCAGACGAAAACTCGTCTGTTACAAAGGCATTTCATTTTTCTAAACTTTTTTCAACTCCAGACTTTTTGTGTGTTCAGTATGCACCATTCGAAGCCACGTCATCAATTTTCAACCCTTTCTGACTTTATTTGCTATTTTTCATGCATTTACTGATTTTTTTGAACTAAATGACCCTAAAATTGAAAAGCTCTACAAATGAACTCTGAAAAGGTTGAAAGTTGGCATGGTATCATCATTTCACCCACATAGCATGTGCTAAAAAGTTAAGAGTGTTATGGCAAAAACTGGATCCACTTCGTGTACAAAATGGACAATCTCTTTCGAAGTATCAGGGTTTCAGACGAAAACTCGTCTATTACAAAGGCATTTCATTTTTTTTAACTTATTTCAAATCCAGACTTTTTGTGTGTTCAGTATGCACCATTCGAAGCCACGTCATCAATTTTCAACCCTTTCTGACTTCATTTGCTATTTTTCATGCATTTACTTACTTTTTTGAGCTAAATGACCCTAAAATTGAAAAGCACTACAAATGAACTCTGAAAAGGTTGAAAGTTGGCATGGTATCATCATTTCACCCACATAGCATGTGCTAAAAAGTTGAGAGTTTTATGGCAAAAACTGGATCCACATCGTGTACAAAATGGACAATCTCTTTCGAAGTATCAGGGTTTCAGACGAAAACTCGTCTGTTACAAAGGCATTTCATTTTTTTAAACTTATTTCAACTCCAGACTTTTTGTGTGTTCAGTATGCACCATTCGAAGCCACGTCATCAATTTTCAACCCTTTCTGACTTCATTTGCTATTTTTCATGCATTTACTAATTTTTTTGAGCTAAATGACCCTAAAATTGAAAAGCTCTACAAATGAACTCTGAAAAGGTTGAAAGTTGGCATGGTAACATCATTTCACCCACATAGCATGTGCTCAAAAGTTGAGAGGGTTACAGCAAAAACTGGATCCACTTCGTGTACAAAATGGACAATCTCTTTCGAAGTATCAGGGTTTCAGACGAAAACTCGTCTGTTACAAAGGCATTTCATTTTTTTAAACTTATTTCAACTCCAGACTTTTTGTGTGTTTAGTATGCACCATTCGAAGCCACGTCATCAATTTTCAACCCTTTCTGACTTCATTTGCTATTTTTCATGCAATTACTGATTTTTTTGAGCTAAATGACCCTAAAATTGAAAAGCACTACAAATGAACTCTGAAAAGGTTGAAAGTTGGCATGGTATCATCATTTCAGCCACATAGCATGTGCTAACAAGTTGAGAGGGTTACGGCAAAAACTGGATGCACTTCGTGTACAAAATGGACAATCTCTTTCGAAGTATCAGGGTTTAAGACGAAAACTCGTCTGTTAGAAAGGCATTTCATTTTTTTAAACTTATTTCAACTCCAGACTTTTTGTGTGTTCAGTATGCACCATTCGAAGCCACGTCATCAATTTTCAACCCTTTCTGACTTCATTTGCTATTTTTCATGCATTTACTGATTTTTTTGAGCTAAATGACCCTAAAATTGAAAAGCTCTACAAATGAACTCTGAATAGGTTGAAAGTTGGCATGGTATCATCATTTCACCCACATAGCATGTGCTAAAAAGTTGATGCGTTACGGCAAAAACTGGATCCACTTCGTGTACAAAATGGACAATCCCTTTCGAAGTATCAGGGTTTCAGACGAAAACTCGTCTGTTACAAAGGCATTTCATTTTTTTAAACTTATTTCAACTCCAGACTTTTTGTGTGTTCAGTATGCACCATTCGAAGCCACGTCATCAATTTTCAACCCTTTCTGACTTTATTTGCTATTTTTCATGCATTTACTGATTTTTTTGAGCTAAATGACCCTAAAATTGAAAAGCTCTACAAATGAACTCTGAAAAGGATGAAAGTTGGCATGGTATCATCATTTCACCCACATGGCATGTGCTTAAAAGTTGAGAGGGTTATGGCAAAAACTGGATCCACTTCGTGTACAAAATAGACAATCTCTTTCGAAGTATCAGGGTTTCAGACGAAAACTCGTCTGTTACAAAGGCATTTCATTTTTTTTAAACTTATTTCAACTCCAGACTTTTTGTGTGTTCAGTATGCAGCATTCGAAGCCACGTCATCAATTTTCAACCCTTTCTGACTTCATTTGCTATTTTTCATGCATTTACTGATTTTTTTGAGCTAAATGACCGTAAAATTGAAAAGCTCTACAAATGAACTCTGAGAAGGTTGAAAGTTGGCATGGTATCATCATTTCACCCACATAGCATGTGCTAAAAAGTTGAGTGGGTTATGGCAAAACCTGGATCCACTTCGTGTACAAAATGGACAATCTCTTTCGAAGTATCAGGGTTTCAGACGAAAACTCGTCTGTTACAAAGGCATTTCATTTTTTTTAAACTTATTTCAACTCCAGACTTTTTGTGTGTTCAGTATGCACCATTCGAAGCCACGTCATCAATTTTCAACCCTTTCTGACTTCATTTGCTATTTTTCATGGATTTACTGATTTTTTTGAGCTAAATGACCCTAAAATTGAAAAGCTCTACAAATGAACTCTGAGAAGGTTGAAAGTTGGCATGGAATCATCATTTCACCCACATAGCGTGTGCTAAAAAGTTGAGTGGGTTACGGCAAAAACTGGGTCCACTTCGTGTACAAAATGGACAATCTCTTTCGAAGTATCAGGGTTTCAGACGAAAACTCGTCTGTTACAAAGGCATTTCATTTTTTTAAACTTATTTCAACTCCAGACTTTTTGTGTGTTCAGTAAGCACCATTCGCAGCCACGTCATCAATTTTCAACCCTTTCTGACTTCATTTGCTATTTTTCATGCATTTACTGATTTTTTTGAGCTAAATGACCCTAAAATTGAAAAGCACTACAAATGAACTCTGAAAAGGTTGAAAGTTGGCATGGTATCATCATTTCACCCACATAGCATGTGCTAACAAGTTGAGAGGGTTACGGCAAAAACTGGATGCACTTCGTGTACAAAATGGACAATCTCTTTCGAAGTATCAGGGTTTAAGACGAAAACTCGTCTGTTACAAAGGCATTTCATTTTTCTAAACTTATTTCAACTCCAGACTTTTTGTGTGTTCAGTATGCACCATTCGAAGCCACGTCATCAATTTTCAACCCTTTCTGACTTCATTTGCTATTTTTCATGCATTTACTGATTTTTTTGAGCTAAATGACCCTAAAATTGAAAAGCTCTACAAATGAACTCTGAATAGGTTGAAAGTTGGCATGGTATCATCATTTCACCCACATAGCATGTGCTAAAAAGTTGAGTGCGTTACGGCAAAAACAGGATCCACTTCGTGTACAAAATGGACAATCTCTTTCGAAGTATCAGGGTTTCAGACGAAAACTCGTCTGTTACAAAGGCATTTCATTTTTTTAAACTTATTTCAACTCCAGACTTTTTGTGTGTTCAGTATGCACCATTCGAAGCCACGTCATCAATTTTCAACCCTTTCTGACTTCATTTGCTATTTTTCATGCATTTACTAATTTTTTTGAGCTAAATGACCCTAAAATTGAAAAGCACTACAAATGAACTCTGAAAAGGTTGAAAGTTGGCATGGTATCATCATTTCACCCACATAGCATGTGCTAACAAGTTGAGAGGGTTACGGCAAAAACTGGATGCACTTCGTGTACAAAATGGACAATCTCTTTCGAAGTATCAGGGTTTAAGACGAAAACTCGTCTGTTACAAAGGCATTTCATTTTTTTAAACTTATTTCAACTCCAGACTTTTTGTGTGTTCAGTATGCACCATTCGAAGCCACGTCATCAATTTTCAACCCTTTCTGACTTCATTTGCTATTTTTCATGCATTTACTGATTTTTTTGAGCTAAATGACCCTAAAATTGAAAAGCTCTACAAATGAACTCTGAATAGGTTGAAAGTTGGCATGGTATCATCATTTCACCCACATAGCATGTGCTAAAAATTTGATGCGTTACGGCAAAAACTGGATCCACTTCGTGTACAAAATGGACAATCCCTTTCGAAGTATCAGGGTTTCAGACGAAAACTCGTCTGTTACAAAGGCATTTCATTTTTTTAAGCTTATTTCAACTCCAGACTTTTTGTGTGTTCAGTATGCACCATTCGAAGCCACGTCATCAATTTTCAACCCTTTCTGACTTTATTTGCTATTTTTCATGCATTTACTGATTTTTTTGAGCTAAATGACCCTAAAATTGAAAAGCTCTACAAATGAACTCTGAAAAGGATGAAAGTTGGCATGGTATCATCATTTCACCCACATGGCATGTGCTTAAAAGTTGAGAGGGTTATGGCAAAAACTGGATCCACTTCGTGTACAAAATAGACAATCTCTTTCGAAGTATCAGGGTTTCAGACGAAAACTCGTCTGTTACAAAGGCATTTCATTTTTTTTAAACTTATTTCAACTCCAGACTTTTTGTGTGTTCAGTATGCAGCATTCGAAGCCACGTCATCAATTTTCAACCCTTTCTGACTTCATTTGCTATTTTTCATGCATTTACTGATTTTTTTGAGCTAAATGACCGTAAAATTGAAAAGCTCTACAAATGAACTCTGAGAAGGTTGAAAGTTGGCATGGTATCATCATTTCACCCACATAGCATGTGCTAAAAAGTTGAGTGGGTTATGGCAAAACCTGGATCCACTTCGTGTACAAAATGGACAATCTCTTTCGAAGTATCAGGGTTTCAGACGAAAACTCGTCTGTTACAAAGGCATTTCATTTTTTTTAAACTTATTTCAACTCCAGACTTTTTGTGTGTTCAGTATGCACCATTCGAAGCCACGTCATCAATTTTCAACCCTTTCTGACTTCATTTGCTATTTTTCATGGATTTACTGATTTTTTTGAGCTAAATGACCCTAAAATTGAAAAGCTCTACAAATGAACTCTGAGAAGGTTGAAAGTTGGCATGGAATCATCATTTCACCCACATAGCGTGTGCTAAAAAGTTGAGTGGGTTACGGCAAAAACTGGGTCCACTTCGTGTACAAAATGGACAATCTCTTTCGAAGTATCAGGGTTTCAGACGAAAACTCGTCTGTTACAAAGGCATTTCATTTTTTTAAACTTATTTCAACTCCAGACTTTTTGTGTGTTCAGTAAGCACCATTCGAAGCCACGTCATCAATTTTCAACCCTTTCTGACTTCATTTGCTATTTTTCATGCATTTACTGATTTTTTTGAGCTAAATGACCCTAAAATTGAAAAGCACTACAAATGAACTCTGAAAAGGTTGAAAGTTGGCATGGTATCATCATTTCACCCACATAGCATGTGCTAACAAGTTGAGAGGGTTACTGCAAAAACTGGATGCACTTCGTGTACAAAATGGACAATCTCTTTCGAAGTATCATGGTTTAAGACGAAAACTCGTCTGTTACAAAGGCATTTCATTTTTCTAAACTTATTTCAACTCCAGACTTTTTGTGTGTTCAGTATGCACCATTCGAAGCCACGTCATCATTTTTCAACCCTTTCTGACTTCATTTGCTATTTTTCATGCATTTACTGATTTTTTTGAGCTAAATGACCCTAAAATTGAAAAGCTCTACAAATGAACTCTGAATAGGTTGAAAGTTGGCATGGTATCATCATTTCACCCACATAGCATGTGCTAAAAAGTTGAGTGCGTTACGGCAAAAACAGGATCCACTTCGTGTACAAAATGGACAATCTCTTTCGAAGTATCAGGGTTTCAGACGAAAACTCGTCTGTTACAAAGGCATTTCATTTTTTTAAACTTATTTCAACTCCAGACTTTTTGTGTGTTCAGTATGCACCATTCGAAGCCACGTCATCAATTTTCAACCCTTTCTGACTTCATTTGCTATTTTTCATGCATTTACTTATTTTTTTGAGCTAAATGACCCTAAAATTGAAAAGCACTACAAATGAACTCTGAAAAGGTTGAAAGTTGGCATGGTATCATCATTTCACCCACATAGCATGTGCTAAAAAGTTGAGTGGGTTACGGCAAAAACTGGATCCACTTCGTGTACAAAATGGACAATCTCTTCCGAAGTATCAGGGTTTCAGACGAAAACTCGTCTGTTACAAAGGCATTTCATTTTTTTAACTTATTTCAACTCCAGACTTTTTGTGTGTTCAGTATGCACCATTCGAAGCCACGTCATCAATTTTCAACCCTTTCTGACTTCATTTGCTATTTTTCATGCATTTACTGATTTTTTTGAGCTAAATGACCCTAAAATTGAAAAGCTCTACAAATGAACTCTGAGAAGGTTGAAAGTTGGCATGGTATCATCATTTCACCCACATAGCATGTGCTAAAAAGTTGAGTGGGTTACGGCAAAAACTGGATCCACTTCGTGTACAAAATGGACAATCTCTTTCGAAGTATCAGGGTTTCAGACGAAAACTCGTCTGTTACAAAGGCATTTCATTTTTTTAAACTTATTTCAACTCCAGACTTTTTGTGTGTTCAGTATGCACCATTCGAAGCCATGTCATCAATTTTCAACCCTTTCTGACTTTATTTGCTATTTTTCATGAATTACTGATTTTTTTGAGCTAAATGACCCTAAAATTGAAAAGCTCTACAAATGAACTCTGAAAAGGTTGAAAGTTGGCATGGTAACATCATTTCACCCACATAGCATGTGCTAAAAAGTTGAGAGGGTTACGGCAAAAACTGGATCCACTTCGTGTACAAAATGGACAATCTCTTTCGAAGTATCAGGGTTTCAGACGAAAACTCGTCTGTTACAAAGGCATTTCATTTTTTTAAACTTATTTCAACTCCAGACTTTTTGTGTGTTCAGTATGCACCATTCGAAGCCACGTCATCAATTTTCAACCCTTTCTGACTTTATTTGCTATTTTTCATGCATTTACTGATTTTTTTGAGCTAAATGACCCTAAAATTGAAAAGCTCTACAAATGAACTCTGAAAAGGTTGAAAGTTGGCATGGTATCATCATTTCACCCACATAGCATGTGCTAAAAAGTTAAGAGTGTTATGGCAAAAACTGGATCCACTTCGTGTACAAAATGGACAATCTCTTTCGAAGTATCAGGGTTTCAGATGAAAACTCGTCTGTTACAAAGGCATTTCATTTTTTTTAACTTATTTCAACTCCAGACTTTTTGTGTGTTCAGTATGCACCATTCGAAGCCACGTCATCAATTTTCAACCCTTTCTGACTTCATTTGCTATTTTTCATGCATTTACTGATTTTTTTGCGCTAAATGACCCTAAAATTGAAAAGCTCTACAAATGAACTCTGAGAAGGTTGAAAGTTGGCATGGTATCATCATTTCACCCACATAGCATGTGCTCAAAAGTTGAGTGGGTTACGGCAAAAACTGGATCCACTTCGTGTACAAAATGGACAATCTCTTTCGAAGTATCAGGTTTTCAGACGAAAACTCGTCTGTTACAAAGGCATTTCATTTTTTTAAACTTATTTCAACTCCAGACTTTTTGTGTGTTCAGTATGCACCATTCGAAGCCACGTCATCAATTTTCAACCCTTTCTGACTTTATTTGCTATTTTTCTTGCATTTACTGATTTTTTTGAGCTAAATGACCCTAAAATTGAAAAGCTCTACAAATGAACTCTGAAAAGGTTGAAAGTTGGCATGGTAACATCATTTCACCCACATAGCATGTGCTCAAAAGTTGAGAGGGTTACGGCAAAAACTGGATCCACTTCGTGTACAAAATGGACAATCTCTTTCGAAGTATCAGTGTTTCAGACGAAAACTCGTCTGTTACAAAGGCATTTCATTTTTTTAAACTTATTTCAACTCCAGACTTTTTGTGTGTTCAGTATGCACCATTCGAAGCCACGTCATCAATTTTCAACCCTTTCTGACTTCATTTGCTATTTTTCATGGATTTAATGATTTTTTTGAGCTAAATGACCCTAAAATTGAAAAGTTCTACAAATGAACTCTGAGAAGGTTGAAAGTTGGCATGGAATCATCATTTCACCCACATAGCGTGTGGTAAAAAGTTGAGTGGGTTACGGCAAAAACTGGGTCCACTTCGTGTACAAAATGGACAATCTCTTTCGAAGTATCAGGGTTTCAGACGAAAACTCGTTTGTTACAAAGGCATTTCATTTTTTTAAACTTATTTCAACTCCAGACTTTTTGTGTGTTCAGTAAGCACCATTCGAAGCCACGTCATCAATTTTCAACCCTTTCTGACTTCATTTGCTATTTTTCATGCATTTACTGATTTTTTTGAGCTAAATGACCCTAAAATTGAAAAGCACTACAAATGAACTCTGAAAAGGTTGAAAGTTGGCATGGTATCATCATTTCACCCACATAGCATGTGCTAACAAGTTGAGAGGGTTACGGCAAAAACTGGATGCACTTCGTGTACAAAATGGACAATCTCTTTCGAAGTATCAGGGTTTAAGACGAAAACTCGTCTGTTACAAAGGCATTTCATTTTTCTAAACTTATTTCAACTCCAGACTTTTTGTGTGTTCAGTATGCACCATTCGAAGCCACGTCATCAATTTTCAACCCTTTCTGACTTCATTTGCTATTTTTCATGCATTTACTGATTTTTTTGAGCTAAATGACCCTAAAATTGAAAAGCTCTACAAATGAACTCTGAATAGGTTGAAAGTTGGCATGGTATCATCATTTCACCCACATAGCATGTGCTAAAAAGTTGAGTGCGTTACGGCAAAAACAGGATCCACTTCGTGTACAAAATGGACAATCTCTTTCGAAGTATCAGGGTTTCAGACGAAAACTCGTCTGTTACAAAGGCATTTCATTTTTTTAAACTTATTTCAACTCCAGACTTTTTGTGTGTTCAGTATGCACCATTCGAAGCCACGTCATCAATTTTCAACCCTTTCTGACTTCATTTGCTATTTTTCATGCATTTACTTATTTTTTTGAGCTAAATGACCCTAAAATTGAAAAGCACTACAAATGAACTCTGAAAAGGTTGAAAGTTGGCATGGTATCATCATTTCACCCACATAGCATGTGCTAAAAAGTTAAGAGTGTTATGGCAAAAACTGGATCCACTTCGTGTACAAAATGGACAATCTCTTTCGAAGTATCAGGGTTTCAGATGAAAACTCGTCTGTTACAAAGGCATTTCATTTTTTTTAACTTATTTCAACTCCAGACTTTTTGTGTGTTCAGTATGCACCATTCGAAGCCACGTCATCAATTTTCAACCCTTTCTGACTTCATTTGCTATTTTTCATGCATTTACTGATTTTTTTGAGCTAAATGACCCTAAAATTGAAAAGCTCTACAAATGAACTCTGAGAAGGTTGAAAGTTGGCATGGAATCATCATTTCACCCACATAGCGTGTGGTAAAAAGTTGAGTGGGTTACGGCAAAAACTGGGTCCACTTCGTGTACAAAATGGACAATCTCTTTCGAAGTATCAGGGTTTCAGACGAAAACTCGTTTGTTACAAAGGCATTTCATTTTTTTAAACTTATTTCAACTCCAGACTTTTTGTGTGTTCAGTAAGCACCATTCGAAGCCACGTCATCAATTTTCAACCCTTTCTGACTTCATTTGCTATTTTTCATGCATTTACTGATTTTTTTGAGCTAAATGACCCTAAAATTGAAAAGCACTACAAATGAACTCTGAAAAGGTTGAAAGTTGGCATGGTATCATCATTTCACCCACATAGCATGTGCTAACAAGTTGAGAGGGTTACGGCAAAAACTGGATGCACTTCGTGTACAAAATGGACAATCTCTTTCGAAGTATCAGGGTTTAAGACGAAAACTCGTCTGTTACAAAGGCATTTCATTTTTCTAAACTTATTTCAACTCCAGACTTTTTGTGTGTTCAGTATGCACCATTCGAAGCCACGTCATCAATTTTCAACCCTTTCTGACTTCATTTGCTATTTTTCATGCATTTACTGATTTTTTTGAGCTAAATGACCCTAAAATTGAAAAGCTCTACAAATGAACTCTGAATAGGTTGAAAGTTGGCATGGTATCATCATTTCACCCACATAGCATGTGCTAAAAAGTTGAGTGCGTTACGGCAAAAACAGGATCCACTTCGTGTACAAAATGGACAATCTCTTTCGAAGTATCAGGGTTTCAGACGAAAACTCGTCTGTTACAAAGGCATTTCATTTTTTTAAACTTATTTCAACTCCAGACTTTTTGTGTGTTCAGTATGCACCATTCGAAGCCACGTCATCAATTTTCAACCCTTTCTGACTTCATTTGCTATTTTTCATGCATTTACTTATTTTTTTGAGCTAAATGACCCTAAAATTGAAAAGCACTACAAATGAACTCTGAAAAGGTTGAAAGTTGGCATGGTATCATCATTTCACCCACATAGCATGTGCTAAAAAGTTGAGTGGGTTACGGCAAAAACTGGATCCACTTCGTGTACAAAATGGACAATCTCTTTCGAAGTATCAGGGTTTCAGACGAAAACTCGTCTGTTACAAAGGCATTTCATTTTTTTAACTTATTTCAACTCCAGACTTTTTGTGTGTTCAGTATGCACCATTCGAAGCCACGTCATCAATTTTCCACCCTTTCTGACTTCATTTGCTATTTTTCATGCATTTACTGATTTTTTTGAGCTAAATGACCCTAAAATTGAAAAGCTCTACAAATGAACTCTGAGAAGGTTGAAAGTTGGCATGGTATCATCATTTCACCCACATAGCATGTGCTAAAAAGTTGAGTGGGTTACGGCAAAAACTGGATCCACTTCGTGTACAAAATGGACAATCTCTTTCGAAGTATCAGGGTTTCAGACGAAAACTCGTCTGTTACAAAGGCATTTCATTTTTTTAAACTTATTTCAACTCCAGACTTTTTGTGTGTTCAGTATGCACCATTCGAAGCCATGTCATCAATTTTCAACCCTTTCTGACTTTATTTGCTATTTTTCATGAATTACTGATTTTTTTGAGCTAAATGACCCTAAAATTGAAAAGCTCTACAAATGAACTCTGAAAAGGTTGAAAGTTGGCATGGTAACATCATTTCACCCACATAGCATGTGCTAAAAAGTTGAGAGGGTTACGGCAAAAACTGGATCCACTTCGTGTACAAAATGGACAATCTCTTTCGAAGTATCAGGGTTTCAGACGAAAACTCGTCTGTTACAAAGGCATTTCATTTTTCTAAACTTATTTCAACTACAGACTTTTTGTGTGTTCAGTATGCACCATTCGAAGCCACGTCATCAATTTTCAACCCTTTCTGACTTTATTTGCTATTTTTCATGCATTTACTGATTTTTTTGAGCTAAATGACCCTAAAATTGAAAAGCTCTACAAATGAACTCTGAAAAGGTTGAAAGTTGGCATGGTATCATCATTTCACCCACATAGCATGTGCTAAAAAGTTAAGAGTGTTATGGCAAAAACTGGATCCACTTCGTGTACAAAATGGACAATCTCTTTCGAAGTATCAGGGTTTCAGACGAAAACTCGTCTGTTACAAAGGCATTTCATTTTTTTAACTTATTTCAACTCCAGACTTTTTGTGTGTTCAGTATGCACCATTCGAAGCCACGTCATCAATTTTCAACCCTTTCTGACTTCATTTGCTATTTTTCATGCATTTACTGATTTTTTTGAGCTAAATGACCCTAAAATTGAAAAGCTCTACAAATGAACTCTGAGAAGGTTGAAAGTTGGCATGGTATCATCATTTCACCCACATAGCATGTGCTAAAAAGTTGAGTGGGTTACGGCAAAAACTGGATCCACTTCATGTACAAAATGGACAATCTCTTTCGAAGTATCAGGGTTTCAGACGAAAACTCGTCTGTTACAAAGGCATTTCATTTTTTTAAACTTATTTCAACTCCAGACTTTTTGTGTGTTCAGTATGCACCATTCGAAGCCATGTCATCAATTTTCAACCCTTTCTGACTTTATTTGCTATTTTTCATGAATTACTGATTTTTTTGAGCTAAATGACCCTAAAATTGAAAAGCTCTACAAATGAACTCTGAAAAGGTTGAAAGTTGGCATGGTAACATCATTTCACCCACATAGCATGTGCTAAAAAGTTGAGAGGGTTACGGCAAAAACTGGATCCACTTCGTGTACAAAATGGACAATCTCTTTCGAAGTATCAGGGTTTCAGACGAAAACTCGTCTGTTACAAAGGCATTTCATTTTTCTAAACTTATTTCAACTCCAGACTTTTTGTGTGTTCAGTATGCACCATTCGAAGCCACGTCATCAATTTTCAACCCTTTCTGACTTTATTTGCTATTTTTCATGCATTTACTGATTTTTTTGAGCTAAATGACCCTAAAATTGAAAAGCTCTACAAATGAACTCTGAAAAGGTTGAAAGTTGGCATGGTATCATCATTTCACCCACATAGCATGTGCTAAAAAGTTAAGAGTGTTATGGCAAAAACTGGATCCACTTCGTGTACAAAATGGACAATCTCTTTCGAAGTATCAGGGTTTCAGATGAAAACTCGTCTGTTACAAAGGCATTTCATTTTTTTTAACTTATTTCAACTCCAGACTTTTTGTGTGTTCAGTATGCACCATTCGAAGCCACGTCATCAATTTTCAACCCTTTCTGACTTCATTTGCTATTTTTCATGCATTTACTGATTTTTTTGAGCTAAATGACCCTAAAATTGAAAAGCTCTACAAATGAACTCTGAGAAGGTTGAAAGTTGGCATGGTATCATCATTTCACCCACATAGCATGTGCTCAAAAGTTGAGTGGGTTACGGCAAAAACTGGATCCACTTCGTGTACAAAATGGACAATCTCTTTCGAAGTATCAGGTTTTCAGACGAAAACTCGTCTGTTACAAAGGCATTTCATTTTTTTAAACTTATTTCAACTCCAGACTTTTTGTGTGTTCAGTATGTACCATTCGAAGCCACGTCATCAATTTTCAACCCTTTCTGACTTTATTTGCTATTTTTCTTGCATTTACTGATTTTTTTGAGCTAAATGACCCTAAAATTGAAAAGCTCTACAAATGAACTCTGAAAAGGTTGAAAGTTGGCATGGTAACATCATTTCACCCACATAGCATGTGCTCAAAAGTTGAGAGGGTTACGGCAAAAACTGGATCCACTTCGTGTACAAAATGGACAATCTCTTTCGAAGTATCAGTGTTTCAGACGAAAACTCGTCTGTTACAAAGGCATTTCATTTTTTTAAACTTATTTCAACTCCAGACTTTTTGTGTGTTCAGTATGCACCATTCGAAGCCACGTCATCAATTTTCAACCCTTTCTGACTTCATTTGCTATTTTTCATGGATTTACTGATTTTTTTGAGCTAAATGACCCTAAAATTGAAAAGCTCTACAAATGAACTCTGAGAAGGTTGAAAGTTGGCATGGAATCATCATTTCACCCACATAGCGTGTGGTAAAAAGTTGAGTGGGTTACGGCAAAAACTGGGTCCACTTCGTGTACAAAATGGACAATCTCTTTCGAAGTATCAGGGTTTCAGACGAAAACTCGTCTGTTACAAAGGCATTTCATTTTTTTAAACTTATTTCAACTCCAGACTTTTTGTGTGTTCAGTAAGCACCATTCGAAGCCACGTCATCAATTTTCAACCCTTTCTGACTTCATTTGCTATTTTTCATGCATTTACTGATTTTTTTGAGCTAAATGACCCTAAAATTGAAAAGCACTACAAATGAACTCTGAAAAGGTTGAAAGTTGGCATGGTATCATCATTTCACCCACATAGCATGTGCTAACAAGTTGAGAGGGTTACGGCAAAAACTGGATGCACTTCGTGTACAAAATGGACAATCTCTTTCGAAGTATCAGGGTTTAAGACGAAAACTCGTCTGTTACAAAGGCATTTCATTTTTCTAAACTTATTTCAACTCCAGACTTTTTGTGTGTTCAGTATGCACCATTCGAAGCCACGTCATCAATTTTCAACCCTTTCTGACTTCATTTGCTATTTTTCATGCATTTACTGATTTTTTTGAGCTAAATTACCCTAAAATTGAAAAGCTCTACAAATGAACTCTGAATAGGTTGAAAGTTGGCATGGTATCATCATTTCACCCACATAGCATGTGCTAAAAAGTTGAGTGCGTTACGGCAAAAACAGGATCCACTTCGTGTACAAAATGGACAATCTCTTTCGAAGTATCAGGGTTTCAGACGAAAACTCGTCTGTTACAAAGGCATTTCATTTTTTTAAACTTATTTCAACTCCAGACTTTTTGTGTGTTCAGTATGCACCATTCGAAGCCACGTCATCAATTTTCAACCCTTTCTGACTTCATTTGCTATTTTTCATGCATTTACTTATTTTTTTGAGCTAAATGACCCTAAAATTGAAAAGCACTACAAATGAACTCTGAAAAGGTTGAAAGTTGGCATGGTATCATCATTTCACCCACATAGCATGTGCTAAAAAGTTGAGTGGGTTACGGCAAAAACTGGATCCACTTCGTGTACAAAATGGACAATCTCTTTCGAAGTATCAGGGTTTCAGACGAAAACTCGTCTGTTACAAAGGCATTTCATTTTTTTAACTTATTTCAACTCCAGACTTTTTGTGTGTTCAGTATGCACCATTCGAAGCCACGTCATCAATTTTCAACCCTTTCTGACTTCATTTGCTATTTTTCATGCATTTACTGATTTTTTTGAGCTAAATGACCCTAAAATTGAAAAGCTCTACAAATGAACTCTGAGAAGGTTGAAAGTTGGCATGGTATCATCATTTCACCCACATAGCATGTGCTAAAAAGTTGAGTGGGTTACGGCAAAAACTGGATCCACTTCGTGTACAAAATGGACAATCTCTTTCGAAGTATCAGGGTTTCAGACGAAAACTCGTCTGTTACAAAGGCATTTCATTTTTTTAAACTTATTTCAACTCCAGACTTTTTGTGTGTTCAGTATGCACCATTCGAAGCCATGTCATCAATTTTCAACCCTTTCTGACTTTATTTGCTATTTTTCATGAATTACTGATTTTTTTGAGCTAAATGACCCTAAAATTGAAAAGCTCTACAAATGAACTCTGAAAAGGTTGAAAGTTGGCATGGTAACATCATTTCACCCACATAGCATGTGCTAAAAAGTTGAGAGGGTTACGGCAAAAACTGGATCCACTTCGTGTACAAAATGGACAATCTCTTTCGAAGTATCAGGGTTTCAGACGAAAACTCGTCTGTTACAAAGGCATTTCATTTTTCTAAACTTATTTCAACTACAGACTTTTTGTGTGTTCAGTATGCACCATTCGAAGCCACGTCATCAATTTTCAACCCTTTCTGACTTTATTTGCTATTTTTCATGCATTTACTGATTTTTTTGAGCTAAATGACCCTAAAATTGAAAAGCTCTACAAATGAACTCTGAAAAGGTTGAAAGTTGGCATGGTATCATCATTTCACCCACATAGCATGTGCTAAAAAGTTAAGAGTGTTATGGCAAAAACTGGATCCACTTCGTGTACAAAATGGACAATCTCTTTCGAAGTATCAGGGTTTCAGACGAAAACTCGTCTGTTACAAAGGCATTTCATTTTTTTAACTTATTTCAACTCCAGACTTTTTGTGTGTTCAGTATGCACCATTCGAAGCCACGTCATCAATTTTCAACCCTTTCTGACTTCATTTGCTATTTTTCATGCATTTACTGATTTTTTTGAGCTAAATGACCCTAAAATTGAAAAGCTCTACAAATGAACTCTGAGAAGGTTGAAAGTTGGCATGGTATCATCATTTCACCCACATAGCATGTGCTCAAAAGTTGAGTGGGTTACGGCAAAAACTGGATCCACTTCGTGTACAAAATGGACAATCTCTTTCGAAGTATCAGGTTTTCAGACGAAAACTCGTCTGTTACAAAGGCATTTCATTTTTTTAAACTTATTTCAACTCCAGACTTTTTGTGTGTTCAGTATGTACCATTCGAAGCCACGTCATCAATTTTCAACCCTTTCTGACTTTATTTGCTATTTTTCTTGCATTTACTGATTTTTTTGAGCTAAATGACCCTAAAATTGAAAAGCTCTACAAATGAACTCTGAAAAGGTTGAAAGTTGGCATGGTAACATCATTTCACCCACATAGCATGTGCTCAAAAGTTGAGAGGGTTACGGCAAAAACTGGATCCACTTCGTGTACAAAATGGACAATCTCTTTCGAAGTATCAGTGTTTCAGACGAAAACTCGTCTGTTACAAAGGCATTTCATTTTTTTAAACTTATTTCAACTCCAGACTTTTTGTGTGTTCAGTATGCACCATTCGAAGCCACGTCATCAATTTTCAACCCTTTCTGACTTCATTTGCTATTTTTCATGGATTTACTGATTTTTTTGAGCTAAATGACCCTAAAATTGAAAAGCTCTACAAATGAACTCTGAGAAGGTTGAAAGTTGGCATGGAATCATCATTTCACCCACATAGCGTGTGGTAAAAAGTTGAGTGGGTTACGGCAAAAACTGGGTCCACTTCGTGTACAAAATGGACAATCTCTTTCGAAGTATCAGGGTTTCAGACGAAAACTCGTCTGTTACAAAGGCATTTCATTTTTTTAAACTTATTTCAACTCCAGACTTTTTGTGTGTTCAGTAAGCACCATTCGAAGCCACGTCATCAATTTTCAACCCTTTCTGACTTCATTTGCTATTTTTCATGCATTTACTGATTTTTTTGAGCTAAATGACCCTAAAATTGAAAAGCACTACAAATGAACTCTGAAAAGGTTGAAAGTTGGCATGGTATCATCATTTCACCCACATAGCATGTGCTAACAAGTTGAGAGGGTTACGGCAAAAACTGGATGCACTTCGTGTACAAAATGGACAATCTCTTTCGAAGTATCAGGGTTTAAGACGAAAACTCGTCTGTTACAAAGGCATTTCATTTTTCTAAACTTATTTCAACTCCAGACTTTTTGTGTGTTCAGTATGCACCATTCGAAGCCACGTCATCAATTTTCAACCCTTTCTGACTTCATTTGCTATTTTTCATGCATTTACTGATTTTTTTGAGCTAAATGACCCTAAAATTGAAAAGCTCTACAAATGAACTCTGAATAGGTTGAAAGTTGGCATGGTATCATCATTTCACCCACATAGCATGTGCTAAAAAGTTGAGTGCGTTACGGCAAAAACAGGATCCACTTCGTGTACAAAATGGACAATCTCTTTCGAAGTATCAGGGTTTCAGACGAAAACTCGTCTGTTACAAAGGCATTTCATTTTTTTAAACTTATTTCAACTCCAGACTTTTTGTGTGTTCAGTATGCACCATTCGAAGCCACGTCATCAATTTTCAACCCTTTCTGACTTCATTTGCTATTTTTCATGCATTTACTTATTTTTTTGAGCTAAATGACCCTAAAATTGAAAAGCACTACAAATGAACTCTGAAAAGGTTGAAAGTTGGCATGGTATCATCATTTCACCCACATAGCATGTGCTAAAAAGTTGAGTGGGTTACGGCAAAAACTGGATCCACTTCGTGTACAAAATGGACAATCTCTTTCGAAGTATCAGGGTTTCAGACGAAAACTCGTCTGTTACAAAGGCATTTCATTTTTTTAACTTATTTCAACTCCAGACTTTTTGTGTGTTCAGTATGCACCATTCGAAGCCACGTCATCAATTTTCAACCCTTTCTGACTTCATTTGCTATTTTTCATGCATTTACTGATTTTTTTGAGCTAAATGACCCTAAAATTGAAAAGCTCTACAAATGAACTCTGAGAAGGTTGAAAGTTGGCATGGTATCATCATTTCACCCACATAGCATGTGCTAAAAAGTTGAGTGGGTTACGGCAAAAACTGGATCACTTCGTGTACAAAATGGACAATCTCTTTCGAAGTATCAGGGTTTCAGACGAAAACTCGTCTGTTACAAAGGCATTTCATTTTTTTAAACTTATTTCAACTCCAGACTTTTTGTGTGTTCAGTATGCACCATTCGAAGCCATGTCATCAATTTTCAACCCTTTCTGACTTTATTTGCTATTTTTCATGAATTACTGATTTTTTTGAGCTAAATGACCCTAAAATTGAAAAGCTCTACAAATGAACTCTGAAAAGGTTGAAAGTTGGCATGGTAACATCATTTCACCCACATAGCATGTGCTAAAAAGTTGAGAGGGTTACGGCAAAAACTGGATCCACTTCGTGTACAAAATGGACAATCTCTTTCGAAGTATCAGGGTTTCAGACGAAAACTCGTCTGTTACAAAGGCATTTCATTTTTCTAAACTTATTTCAACTACAGACTTTTTGTGTGTTCAGTATGCACCATTCGAAGCCACGTCATCAATTTTCAACCCTTTCTGACTTTATTTGCTATTTTTCATGCATTTACTGATTTTTTTGAGCTAAATGACCCTAAAATTGAAAAGCTCTACAAATGAACTCTGAAAAGGTTGAAAGTTGGCATGGTATCATCATTTCACCCACATAGCATGTGCTAAAAAGTTAAGAGTGTTATGGCAAAAACTGGATCCACTTCGTGTACAAAATGGACAATCTCTTTCGAAGTATCAGGGTTTCAGACGAAAACTCGTCTGTTACAAAGGCATTTCATTTTTTTAACTTATTTCAACTCCAGACTTTTTGTGTGTTCAGTATGCACCATTCGAAGCCACGTCATCAATTTTCAACCCTTTCTGACTTCATTTGCTATTTTTCATGCATTTACTGATTTTTTTGAGCTAAATGACCCTAAAATTGAAAAGCTCTACAAATGAACTCTGAGAAGGTTGAAAGTTGGCATGGTATCATCATTTCACCCACATAGCATGTGCTAAAAAGTTGAGTGGGTTACGGCAAAAACTGGATCCACTTCGTGTACAAAATGGACAATCTCTTTCGAAGTATCAGGTTTTCAGACGAAAACTCGTCTGTTACAAAGGCATTTCATTTTTTTAAACTTATTTCAACTCCAGACTTTTTGTGTGTTCAGTATGCACCATTCGAAGCCACGTCATCAATTTTCAACCCTTTCTGACTTTATTTGCTATTTTTCTTGCATTTACTGATTTTTTGAGCTAAATGACCCTAAAATTGAAAAGCTCTACAAATGAACTCTGAAAAGGTTGAAAGTTGGCATGGTAACATCATTTCACCCACATAGCATGTGCTCAAAAGTTGAGAGGGTTACGGCAAAAACTGGATCCACTTCGTGTACAAAATGGACAATCTCTTTCGAAGTATCAGGGTTTCAGACGAAAACTCGTCTGTTACAAAGGCATTTCATTTTTTTAAACTTATTTCAACTCCAGACTTTTTGTGTGTTCAGTATGCACCATTCGAAGCCACGTCATCAATTTTCAACCCTTTCTGACTTTATTTGCTATTTTTCATGCATTTACTGATTTTTTTGAGCTAAATGACCCTAAAATTGAAAAGCTCTACAAATGAACTCTGAAAAGGTTGAAAGTTGGCATGGTATCATCATTTCACCCACATAGCATGTGCTAAAAAGTTGAGAGTGTTATGGCAAAAACTGGATCCACTTCGTGTACAAAATGGACAATCTCTTTCGAAGTATCAGGGTTTCAGACGAAAACTCGTCTGTTACAAAGGCATTTCATTTTTTTAAACTTATTTCAACTCCAGACTTTTTGTGTGTTTAGTATGCACCATTCGAAGCCACGTCATCAAGTTTCAACCCTTTCTGACTTCATTTGCTATTTTTCATGCATTTACTTATTTTTTTGAGCTAAATGACCCTAAAATTGAAAAGCACTACAAATGAACTCTGAAAAGGTTGAAAGTTGGCATGGTATCATAATTTCACCCACATAGCATGTGCTAAAAAGTTGAGTGGGTTACGGTAAAAACTGGATCCACTTCGTGTACAAAATGGACAATCTCTTTCGAAGTATCAGGGTTTCAGACGAAAACTCGTCTGTTACAAAGGCATTTCATTTTTTTAAACTTATTTCAACTCCAGACTTTTTGTGTGTTCAGTATGCACCATTCGAAGCCACGTCATCAATTTTCAACCCTTTCTGACTTCATTTGCTATTTTTCATGCATTTACTGATTTTTTTGAGCTAAATGACCCTAAAATTGAAAAGCACTACAAATGAACTCTGAAAAGGTTGAAAGTTGGCATGGTATCATCATTTCACCCACATAGCATGTGCTAACAAGTTGAGAGGGTTACGGCAAAAACTGGATGCACTTCGTGTACAAAATGGACAATCTCTTTCGAAGTATCAGGGGTTTAAGACGAAAACTCGTCTGTTACAAAGGCATTTCATTTTTTTAAACTTATTTCAACTCCAGACTTTTTGTGTGTTCAGTATGCACCATTCGAAGCCACGTCATCAATTTTCAACCCTTTCTGACTTCATTTGCTATTTTTCATGCATTTACTGATTTTTTTGAGCTAACTGACCCTAAAATTGAAAAGCTCTACAAATGAACTCTGAATAGGTTAAAGTTGGCATGGTATCATCATTTCACCCACATGGCATGTGCTTAAAAGTTGAGAGGGTTATGGCAAAAACTGGATCCACTTCGTGTACAAAATAGACAATCTCTTTCGAAGTATCAGGGTTTCAGACGAAAACTCGTCTGTTACAAAGGCATTTCATTTTTTTAAACTTATTTCAACTCCAGACTTTTTGTGTGTTCAGTATGCAGCATTCGAAGCCACGTCATCAATTTTCAACCCTTTCTGACTTCATTTGCTATTTTTCATGCATTTACTGATTTTTTTGAGCTAAATGACCCTAAAATTGAAAAGCTCTACAAATTAACTCTGAGAAGGTTGAAAGTTGGCATGGTATCATCATTTCACCCACATAGCATGTGCTAAAAAGTTGAGTGGGTTACGGCAAAACCTGGATCCACTTCGTGTACAAAATGGACAATCTCTTTCGAAGTATCAGGGTTTCAGACGAAAACTCGTCTGTTACAAAGGCATTTCATTTTTTTAAACTTATTTCAACTCCAGACTTTTTGTGTGTTCAGTATGCACCATTCGAAGCCACGTCATCAATTTTCAACCCTTTCTGACTTCATTTGCTATTTTTCATGGATTTACTGATTTTTTTGAGCTAAATGACCCTAAAATTGAAAAGCTCTACAAATGAACTCTGAGAAGGTTGAAAGTTGGCATGGTATCATCATTTCACCCACATAGCATGTGCTAAAAAGTTGAGTGGGTTACGGCAAAAACTGGATCCACTTCGTGTACAAAATGGACAATCTCTTTCGAAGTATCAGGGTTTCAGACGAAAACTCGTCTGTTACAAAGGCATTTCATTTTTTTAAACTTATTTCAACTCCTGACTTTTTGTGTGTTCAGTATGCACCATTCGAAGCCACGTCATCAATTTTCAACCCTTTCTGACTTTATTTGCTATTTTTCATGAATTACTGATTTTTTTGAGCTAAATGACCCTAAAATTGAAAAGCTCTACAAATGAACTCTGAAAAGGTTGAAAGTTGGCATGGTAACATCATTTCACCCACATAGCATGTGCTAAAAAGTTGAGAGGGTTACGGCAAAAACTGGATCCACTTCGTGTACAAAATGGACAATCTCTTTCGAAGTATCAGGGTTTCAGACGAAAACTCGTCTGTTACAAAGGCATTTCATTTTTCTAAACTTATTTCAACTCCAGACTTTTTGTGTGTTCAGTATGCACCATTCGAAGCCACGTCATCAATTTTCAACCCTTTCCGACTTTATTTGCTATTTTTCATGCATTTACTGATTTTTTTGAGCTAAATGACCCTAAAATTGAAAAGCTCTACAAATGAACTCTGAAAAGGTTGAAAGTTGGCATGGTATCATCATTTCACCCACATAGCATGTGCTAAAAAGTTGAGAGTGTTATGGCAAAAACTGGATCCACTTCGTGTACAAAATGGACAATCTCTTTCGAAGTATCAGGGTTTCAGACGAAAACTCGTCTGTTACAAAGGCATTTCATTTTTTTAAACTTATTTCAACTCCAGACTTTTTGTGTGTTCAGTATGCACCATTCGAAGCCACGTCATCAATTTTCAACCCTTTCTGACTTCATTTGCTATTTTTCATGCATTTACTTATTTTTTTGAGCTAAATGACCCTAAAATTGAAAAGCACTACAAATGAACTCTGAAAAGGTTGAAAGTTGGCATGGTATCATCATTTCACCCACATAGCATGTGCTAAAAAGTTGAGTGGGTTACGGTAAAAACTGGATCCACTTCGTGTACAAAATGGACAATCTCTTTCGAAGTATCAGGGTTTCAGACGAAAACTCGTCTGTTACAAAGGCATTTCATTTTTTTAAACTTATTTCAACTCCAGACTTTTTGTGTGTTCAGTATGCACCATTCGAAGCCACGTCATCAATTTTCAACCCTTTCTGACTTCATTTGCTATTTTTCATGCATTTACTGATTTTTTTGAGCTAAATGACTCTAAAATTGAAAAGCACTACAAATGAACTCTGAAAATTTTGAAAGTTGGCATGGTATCATCATTTCACCCACATAGCATGTGCTAACAAGTTGAGAGGGTTACGGCAAAAACTGGATGCACTTCGTGTACAAAATGGACAATCTCTTTCGAAGTATCAGGGGTTTAAGACGAAAACTCGTCTGTTACAAAGGCATTTCATTTTTTTAAACTTATTTCAACTCTAGACTTTTCGTGTGTTCAGTATGCACCATTCGAAGCCACGTCATCAATTTTCAACCCTTTCTGACTTCATTTGCTATTTTTCATGCATTTACTGATTTTTTTGAGCTAACTGACCCTAAAATTGAAAAGCTCTACAAATGAACTCTGAATAGGTTAAAGTTGGCATGGTATCATCATTTCACCCACATGGCATGTGCTTAAAAGTTGAGAGGGTTATGGCAAAAACTGGATCCACTTCGTGTACAAAATAGACAATCTCTTTCGAAGTATCAGGGTTTCAGACGAAAACTCGTCTGTTACAAAGGCATTTCATTTTTTTTAAACTTATTTCAACTCCAGACTTTTTGTGTGTTCAGTATGCAGCATTCGAAGCCACGTCATCAATTTTCAACCCTTTCTGACTTCATTTGCTATTTTTCATGCATTTACTGATTTTTTTTGAGCTAAATGACCCTAAAATTGAAAAGCTCTACAAATGAACTCTGAGAAGGTTGAAAGTTGGCATGGTATCATCATTTCACCCACATAGCATGTGCTAAAAAGTTGAGTGGGTTACGGCAAAACCTGGATCCACTTCGTGTACAAAATGGACAATCTCTTTCGAAGTATCAGGGTTTCAGACGAAAACTCGTCTGTTACAAAGGCATTTCATTTTTTAAACTTATTTCAACTCCAGATTTTTGTGTGTTCAGTATGCACCATTCGAAGCCACGTCATCAATTTTCAACCCTTTCTGACTTCATTTGCTATTTTTCATGGATTTACTGATTTTTTTGAGCTAAATGACCCTAAAATTGAAAAGCTCTACAAATGAACTCTGAGAAGGTTGAAAGTTGGCATGGTATCATCATTTCACCCACATAGCATGTGCTAAAAAGTTGAGTGGGTTACGGCAAAAACTGGATCCACTTCGTGTACAAAATGGACAATCTCTTTCGAAGTATCAGGGTTTCAGACGAAAACTCGTCTGTTACAAAGGCATTTCATTTTTTTAAACTTATTTCAACTCCTGACTTTTTGTGTGTTCAGTATGCACCATTCGAAGCCACGTCATCAATTTTCAACCCTTTCTGACTTTATTTGCTATTTTTCATGAATTACTGATTTTTTTGAGCTAAATGACCCTAAAATTGAAAAGCTCTACAAATGAACTCTGAAAAGGTTGAAAGTTGGCATGGTAACATCATTTCACCCACATAGCATGTGCTAAAAAGTTGAGTGGGTTACGGCAAAAACTGGATCCACTTCGTGTACAAAATGGACAATCTCTTTCGAAGTATCAGGGTTTCAGACGAAAACTCGTCTGTTACAAAGGCATTTCATTTTTTTAAACTTATTTCAACTCCTGACTTTTTGTGTGTTCAGTATGCACCATTCGAAGCCACGTCATCAATTTTCAACCCTTTCTGACTTTATTTGCTATTTTTCATGAATTACTGATTTTTTTGAGCTAAATGACCCTAAAATTGAAAAGCTCTACAAATGAACTCTGAAAAGGTTGAAAGTTGGCATGGTAACATCATTTCACCCACATAGCATGTGCTAAAAAGTTGAGAGGGTTACGGCAAAAACTGGATCCACTTCGTGTACAAAATGGACAATCTCTTTCGAAGTATCAGGGTTTCAGACGAAAACTCGTCTGTTACAAAGGCATTTCATTTTTCTAAACTTATTTCAACTCCAGACTTTTTGTGTGTTCAGTATGCACCATTCGAAGCCACGTCATCAATTTTCAACCCTTTCCGACTTTATTTGCTATTTTTCATGCATTTACTGATTTTTTTGAGCTAAATGACCCTAAAATTGAAAAGCTCTACAAATGAACTCTGAAAAGGTTGAAAGTTGGCATGGTATCATCATTTCACCCACATAGCATGTGCTAAAAAGTTGAGAGTGTTATGGCAAAAACTGGATCCACTTCGTGTACAAAATGGACAATCTCTTTCGAAGTATCAGGGTTTCAGACGAAAACTCGTCTGTTACAAAGGCATTTCATTTTTTTAAACTTATTTCAACTCCAGACTTTTTGTGTGTTCAGTATGCACCATTCGAAGCCACGTCATCAATTTTCAACCCTTTCTGACTTCATTTGCTATTTTTCATGCATTTACTTATTTTTTTGAGCTAAATGACCCTAAAATTGAAAAGCACTACAAATGAACTCTGAAAAGGTTGAAAGTTGGCATGGTATCATCATTTCACCCACATAGCATGTGCTAAAAAGTTGAGTGGGTTACGGTAAAAACTGGATCCACTTCGTGTACAAAATGGACAATCTCTTTCGAAGTATCAGGGTTTCAGACGAAAACTCGTCTGTTACAAAGGCATTTCATTTTTTTAAACTTATTTCAACTCCAGACTTTTTGTGTGTTCAGTATGCACCATTCGAAGCCACGTCATCAATTTTCAACCCTTTCTGACTTCATTTGCTATTTTTCATGCATTTACTGATTTTTTTGAGCTAAATGACTCTAAAATTGAAAAGCACTACAAATGAACTCTGAAAATTTTGAAAGTTGGCATGGTATCATCATTTCACCCACATAGCATGTGCTAACAAGTTGAGAGGGTTACGGCAAAAACTGGATGCACTTCGTGTACAAAATGGACAATCTCTTTCGAAGTATCAGGGGTTTAAGACGAAAACTCGTCTGTTACAAAGGCATTTCATTTTTTTAAACTTATTTCAACTCTAGACTTTTCGTGTGTTCAGTATGCACCATTCGAAGCCACGTCATCAATTTTCAACCCTTTCTGACTTCATTTGCTATTTTTCATGCATTTACTGATTTTTTTGAGCTAACTGACCCTAAAATTGAAAAGCTCTACAAATGAACTCTGAATAGGTTAAAGTTGGCATGGTATCATCATTTCACCCACATGGCATGTGCTTAAAAGTTGAGAGGGTTATGGCAAAAACTGGATCCACTTCGTGTACAAAATAGACAATCTCTTTCGAAGTATCAGGGTTTCAGACGAAAACTCGTCTGTTACAAAGGCATTTCATTTTTTTTAAACTTATTTCAACTCCAGACTTTTTGTGTGTTCAGTATGCAGCATTCGAAGCCACGTCATCAATTTTCAACCCTTTCTGACTTCATTTGCTATTTTTCATGCATTTACTGATTTTTTTTGAGCTAAATGACCCTAAAATTGAAAAGCTCTACAAATGAACTCTGAGAAGGTTGAAAGTTGGCATGGTATCATCATTTCACCCACATAGCATGTGCTAAAAAGTTGAGTGGGTTACGGCAAAACCTGGATCCACTTCGTGTACAAAATGGACAATCTCTTTCGAAGTATCAGGGTTTCAGACGAAAACTCGTCTGTTACAAAGGCATTTCATTTTTTAAACTTATTTCAACTCCAGATTTTTGTGTGTTCAGTATGCACCATTCGAAGCCACGTCATCAATTTTCAACCCTTTCTGACTTCATTTGCTATTTTTCTTGCATTTACTGATTTTTTTGAGCTAAATGACCCTAAAATTGAAAAGCTCTACAAATGAACTCTGAGAAGGTTGAAAGTTGGCATGGTATCATCATTTCACCCACATAGCATGTGCTAAAAAGTTGAGTGGGTTACGGCAAAAACTGGATCCACTTCGTGTACAAAATGGACAATCTCTTTCGAAGTATCAGGGTTTCAGACGAAAACTCGTCTGTTACAAAGGCATTTCATTTTTTTAAACTTATTTCAACTCCTGACTTTTTGTGTGTTCAGTATGCACCATTCGAAGCCACGTCATCAATTTTCAACCCTTTCTGACTTTATTTGCTATTTTTCATGAATTACTGATTTTTTTGAGCTAAATGACCCTAAAATTGAAAAGCTCTACAAATGAACTCTGAAAAGGTTGAAAGTTGGCATGGTAACATCATTTCACCCACATAGCATGTGCTAAAAAGTTGAGAGGGTTACGGCAAAAACTGGATCCACTTCGTGTACAAAATGGACAATCTCTTTCGAAGTATCAGGGTTTCAGACGAAAACTCGTCTGTTACAAAGGCATTTCATTTTTCTAAACTTATTTCAACTCCAGACTTTTTGTGTGTTCAGTATGCACCATTCGAAGCCACGTCATCAATTTTCAACCCTTTCCGACTTTATTTGCTATTTTTCATGCATTTACTGATTTTTTTGAGCTAAATGACCCTAAAATTGAAAAGCTCTACAAATGAACTCTGAAAAGGTTGAAAGTTGGCATGGTATCATCATTTCACCCACATAGCATGTGCTAAAAAGTTGAGAGTGTTATGGCAAAAACTGGATCCACTTCGTGTACAAAATGGACAATCTCTTTCGAAGTATCAGGGTTTCAGACGAAAACTCGTCTGTTACAAAGGCATTTCATTTTTTTAAACTTATTTCAACTCCAGACTTTTTGTGTGTTCAGTATGCACCATTCGAAGCCACGTCATCAATTTTCAACCCTTTCTGACTTCATTTGCTATTTTTCATGCATTTACTTATTTTTTTTGAGCTAAATGACCCTAAAATTGAAAAGCACTACAAATGAACTCTGAAAAGGTTGAAAGTTGGCATGGTATCATCATTTCACCCACATAGCATGTGCTAAAAAGTTGAGTGGGTTACGGTAAAAACTGGATCCACTTCGTGTACAAAATGGACAATCTCTTTCGAAGTATCAGGGTTTCAGACGAAAACTCGTCTGTTACAAAGGCATTTCATTTTTTTAAACTTATTTCAACTCCAGACTTTTTGTGTGTTCAGTATGCACCATTCGAAGCCACGTCATCAATTTTCAACCCTTTCTGACTTCATTTGCTATTTTTCATGCATTTACTGATTTTTTTGAGCTAAATGACTCTAAAATTGAAAAGCACTACAAATGAACTCTGAAAATTTTGAAAGTTGGCATGGTATCATCATTTCACCCACATAGCATGTGCTAACAAGTTGAGAGGGTTACGGCAAAAACTGGATGCACTTCGTGTACAAAATGGACAATCTCTTTCGAAGTATCAGGGGTTTAAGACGAAAACTCGTCTGTTACAAAGGCATTTCATTTTTTTAAACTTATTTCAACTCTAGACTTTTCGTGTGTTCAGTATGCACCATTCGAAGCCACGTCATCAATTTTCAACCCTTTCTGACTTCATTTGCTATTTTTCATGCATTTACTGATTTTTTTGAGCTAACTGACCCTAAAATTGAAAAGCTCTACAAATGAACTCTGAATAGGTTAAAGTTGGCATGGTATCATCATTTCACCCACATGGCATGTGCTTAAAAGTTGAGAGGGTTATGGCAAAAACTGGATCCACTTCGTGTACAAAATAGACAATCTCTTTCGAAGTATCAGGGTTTCAGACGAAAACTCGTCTGTTACAAAGGCATTTCATTTTTTTTAAACTTATTTCAACTCCAGACTTTTTGTGTGTTCAGTATGCAGCATTCGAAGCCACGTCATCAATTTTCAACCCTTTCTGACTTCATTTGCTATTTTTCATGCATTTACTGATTTTTTTTGAGCTAAATGACCCTAAAATTGAAAAGCTCTACAAATGAACTCTGAGAAGGTTGAAAGTTGGCATGGTATCATCATTTCACCCACATAGCATGTGCTAAAAAGTTGAGTGGGTTACGGCAAAACCTGGATCCACTTCGTGTACAAAATGGACAATCTCTTTCGAAGTATCAGGGTTTCAGACGAAAACTCGTCTGTTACAAAGGCATTTCATTTTTTAAACTTATTTCAACTCCAGATTTTTGTGTGTTCAGTATGCACCATTCGAAGCCACGTCATCAATTTTCAACCCTTTCTGACTTCATTTGCTATTTTTCATGGATTTACTGATTTTTTTGAGCTAAATGACCCTAAAATTGAAAAGCTCTACAAATGAACTCTGAGAAGGTTGAAAGTTGGCATGGTATCATCATTTCACCCACATAGCATGTGCTAAAAAGTTGAGTGGGTTACGGCAAAAACTGGATCCACTTCGTGTACAAAATGGACAATCTCTTTCGAAGTATCAGGGTTTCAGACGAAAACTCGTCTGTTACAAAGGCATTTCATTTTTTTAAACTTATTTCAACTCCTGACTTTTTGTGTGTTCAGTATGCACCATTCGAAGCCACGTCATCAATTTTCAACCCTTTCTGACTTTATTTGCTATTTTTCATGAATTACTGATTTTTTTGAGCTAAATGACCCTAAAATTGAAAAGCTCTACAAATGAACTCTGAAAAGTTTGAAAGTTGGCATGGTAACATCATTTCACCCACATAGCATGTGCTAAAAAGTTGAGAGGGTTACGGCAAAAACTGGATCCACTTCGTGTACAAAATGGACAATCTCTTTCGAAGTATCAGGGTTTCAGACGAAAACTCGTCTGTTACAAAGGCATTTCATTTTTCTAAACTAATTTCAACTCCAGACTTTTTGTGTGTTCAGTATGCACCATTCGAAGGCACGTCATCAATTTTCAACCCTTTCTAACTTTATTTGCTATTTTTCATGCATTTACTGATTTTTTTGAGCTAAATGACCCTAAAATTGAAAAGCTCTACAAATGAACTCTGAAAAGGTTGAAAGTTGGCATGGTATCATCATTTCACCCACATAGCATGTGCTAAAAAGTTACGAGTGTTATGGCAAAAACTGGATCCACTTCGTGTACAAAATGGACAATCTCTTTCGAAGTATCACGGTTTCAGACGAAAACTCGTCTGTTACAAAGGCATTTCCTTTTTTTTAACTTATTTCAACTCCAGACTTTTTGTGTGTTCAGTATGCACCATTCGAAGCCACGTCATCAATTTTCAACCCTTTCTGACTTCATTTGCTATTTTTCATGCATTTACTGATATTTTTGAGCTAAATGACCCTAAAATTGAAAAGCTCTACAAATGAACTCTGAGAAGGTTGAAAGTTGGCATGGTATCATCATATCACCCACATAGCATGTGCTAAAATGTTGAGTGGGTTACGGCAAAAACTGGATCCACTTCATGTACAAAATGGACAATCTCTTTCGAAGTATCAGGGTTTCAGACGAAAACTCGTCTGTTACAAAGGCATTTCATTTTTTTAAACTTATTTCAACTCCAGACTTTTTGTGTGTTCAGTATGCACCATTCGAAGCCACGTCATCAATTTTCAACCCTTTCTGACTTTATTTGCTATTTTTCTTGCATTTACTGATTTTTTTGAGCTAAATGACCCTAAAATTGAAAAGCTCTACAAATGAACTCTGAGAAGGTTGAAAGTTGGCATGGTATCATCATATCACCCACATAGCATGTGCTAAAATGTTGAGTGGGTTACGGCAAAAACTGGATCCACTTCATGTACAAAATGGACAATCTCTTTCGAAGTATCAGGGTTTCAGACGAAAACTCGTCTGTTACAAAGGCATTTCATTTTTTTAAACTTATTTCAACTCCAGACTTTTTGTGTGTTCAGTATGCACCATTCGAAGCCACGTCATCAATTTTCAACCCTTTCTGACTTCATTTGCTATTTTTCATGCATTTACTGATTTTTTTGAGCTAAATGACCCTAAAATTGAAAAGCTCTACAAATGAACTCTGAGAAGGTTGAAAGTTGGCATGGTATCATCATATCACCCACATAGCATGTGCTAAAATGTTGAGTGGGTTACGGCAAAAACTGGATCCACTTCATGTACAAAATGGACAATCTCTTTCGAAGTATCAGGGTTTCAGACGAAAACTCGTCTGTTACAAAGGCATTTCATTTTTTTAAACTTATTTCAACTCCTGACTTTTTGTGTATTCAGTATGCACCATTCGAAGCCACGTCATCAATTTTCAACCCTTTCTGACTTTATTTGCTATTTTTCATGAATTACTGATTTTTTTGAGCTAAATGACCCTAAAATTGAAAAGCTCTACAAATGAACTCTGAAAAGGTTGAAAGTTGGCATGGTAACATCATTTCACCCACATAGCATGTGCTAAAAAGTTGAGAGGGTTACGGCAAAAATTGGATCCACTTCGTGTACAAAATGGACAATCTCTTTCGAAGTATCAGGGTTTCAGACGAAAACTCGTCTGTTACAAAGGCATTTCATTTTTCTAAACTTATTTCAACTCCAGACTTTTTGTGTGTTCAGTATGCACCATTCTAAGCCACGTCATCAATTTTCAACCCTTTCTGACTTTATTTGCTATTTTTCATGCATTTACTGATTTTTTTGAGCTAAATGACCCTAAAATTGAAAAGCTCTACAAATGAACTCTGAAAAGGTTGAAAGTTGGCATGGTATCATCATTTCACCCACATAGCATGTGCTAAAAAGTTGAGAGTGTTATGGCAAAAACTGGATCCACTTCGTGTACAAAATGGACAATCTCTTTCGAAGTATCAGGGTTTCAGACGAAAACTCGTCTGTTACAAAGGCATTTCATTTTTTTAAACTTATTTCAACTCCAGACTTTTTGTGTGTTCAGTATGCACCATTCGAAGCCACGTCATCAATTTTCAACCCTTTCTGACTTCATTTGCTATTTTTCATGCATTTACTTATTTTTTTGAGCTAAATGACCCTAAAATTGAAAAGCACTACAAATGAACTCTGAAAAGGTTGAAAGTTGGCATGGTATCATCATTTCACCCACATAGCATGTGCTAAAAAGTTGAGTGGGTTACGGTAAAAACTGGATCCACTTCGTGTACAAAATGGACAATCTCTTTCGAAGTATCAGGGTTTCAGACGAAAACTCGTCTGTTACAAAGGCATTTCATTTTTTTAAACTTATTTCAACTCCAGACTTTTTGTGTGTTCAGTATGCACCATTCGAAGCCACGTCATCAATTTTCAACCCTTTCTGACTTCATTTGCTATTTTTCATGCATTTACTGATTTTTTTGAGCTAAATGACTCTAAAATTGAAAAGCACTACAAATGAACTCTGAAAAGGTTGAAAGTTGGCATGGTATCATCATTTCACCCACATAGCATGTGCTAACAAGTTGAGAGGGTTACGGCAAAAACTGGATGCACTTCGTGTACAAAATGGACAATCTCTTTCGAAGTATCAGGGGTTTAAGACGAAAACTCGTCTGTTACAAAGGCATTTCATTTTTTTAAACTTATTTCAACTCTAGACTTTTCGTGTGTTCAGTATGCACCATTCGAAGCCACGTCATCAATTTTCAACCCTTTCTGACTTCATTTGCTATTTTTCATGCATTTACTGATTTTTTTGAGCTAACTGACCCTAAAATTGAAAAGCTCTACAAATGAACTCTGAATAGGTTAAAGTTGGCATGGTATCATCATTTCACCCACATGGCATGTGCTTAAAAGTTGAGAGGGTTATGGCAAAAACTGGATCCACTTCGTGTACAAAATAGACAATCTCTTTCGAAGTATCAGGGTTTCAGACGAAAACTCGTCTGTTACAAAGGCATTTCATTTTTTTTAAACTTATTTCAACTCCAGACTTTTTGTGTGTTTAGTATGCAGCATTCGAAGGCACGTCATCAATTTTCAACCCTTTCTGACTTCATTTGCTATTTTTCATGCATTTACTGATTTTTTTGAGCTAAATGACCCTAAAATTGAAAAGCTCTACAAATGAACTCTGAGAAGGTTGAAAGTTGGCATGGTATCATCATTTCACCCACATAGCATGTGCTAAAAAGTTGAGTGGGTTACGGCAAAACCTGGATCCACTTCGTGTACAAAATGGACAATCTCTTTCGAAGTATCAGGGTTTCAGACGAAAACTCGTCTGTTACAAAGGCATTTCATTTTTTAAACTTATTTCAACTCCAGACTTTTTGTGTGTTCAGTATGCACCATTCGAAGCCACGTCATCAATTTTCAACCCTTTCTGACTTCATTTGCTATTTTTCATGGATTTACTGATTTTTTTGAGCTAAATGACCCTAAAATTGAAAAGCTCTACAAATGAACTCTGAGAAGGTTGAAAGTTGGCATGGTATCATCATTTCACCCACATAGCATGTGCTAAAAAGTTGAGTGGGTTACGGCAAAAACTGGATCCACTTCGTGTACAAAATGGACAATCTCTTTCGAAGTATCAGGGTTTCAGACGAAAACTCGTCTGTTACAAAGGCATTTCATTTTTTTAAACTTATTTCAACTCCTGACTTTTTGTGTGTTCAGTATGCACCATTCGAAGCCACGTCATCAATTTTCAACCCTTTCTGACTTTATTTGCTATTTTTCATGAATTACTGATTTTTTTGAGCTAAATGACCCTAAAATTGAAAAGCTCTACAAATGAACTCTGAAAAGGTTGAAAGTTGGCATGGTAACATCATTTCACCCACATAGCATGTGCTAAAAAGTTGAGTGGGTTACGGCAAAAACTGGATCCACTTCGTGTACAAAATGGACAATCTCTTTCGAAGTATCAGGGTTTCAGACGAAAACTCGTCTGTTACAAAGGCATTTCATTTTTTTAAACTTATTTCAACTCCAGACTTTTTGTGTGTTCAGTATGCACCATTCGAAGCCACGTCATCAATTTTCAACCCTTTCTGACTTCATTTGCTATTTTTCATGCATTTACTGATTTTTTTGAGCTAAATGACTCTAAAATTGAAAAGCACTACAAATGAACTCTGAAAAGGTTGAAAGTTGGCATGGTATCATCATTTCACCCACATAGCATGTGCTAACAAGTTGAGAGGGTTACGGCAAAAACTGGATGCACTTCGTGTACAAAATGGACAATCTCTTTCGAAGTATCAGGGGTTTAAGACGAAAACTCGTCTGTTACAAAGGCATTTCATTTTTTTAAACTTATTTCAACTCTAGACTTTTCGTGTGTTCAGTATGCACCATTCGAAGCCACGTCATCAATTTTCAACCCTTTCTGACTTCATTTGCTATTTTTCATGCATTTACTGATTTTTTTGAGCTAACTGACCCTAAAATTGAAAAGCTCTACAAATGAACTCTGAATAGGTTAAAGTTGGCATGGTATCATCATTTCACCCACATGGCATGTGCTTAAAAGTTGAGAGGGTTATGGCAAAAACTGGATCCACTTCGTGTACAAAATAGACAATCTCTTTCGAAGTATCAGGGTTTCAGACGAAAACTCGTCTGTTACAAAGGCATTTCATTTTTTTTAAACTTATTTCAACTCCAGACTTTTTGTGTGTTCAGTATGCAGCATTCGAAGCCACGTCATCAATTTTCAACCCTTTCTGACTTCATTTGCTATTTTTCATGCATTTACTGATTTTTTTGAGCTAAATGACCCTAAAATTGAAAAGCTCTACAAATGAACTCTGAGAAGGTTGAAAGTTGGCATGGTATCATCATTTCACCCACATAGCATGTGCTAAAAAGTTGAGTGGGTTACGGCAAAACCTGGATCCACTTCGTGTACAAAATGGACAATCTCTTTCGAAGTATCAGGGTTTCAGACGAAAACTCGTCTGTTACAAAGGCATTTCATTTTTTAAACTTATTTCAACTCCAGACTTTTTGTGTGTTCAGTATGCACCATTCGAAGCCACGTCATCAATTTTCAACCCTTTCTGACTTCATTTGCTATTTTTCATGGATTTACTGATTTTTTTGAGCTAAATGACCCTAAAATTGAAAAGCTCTACAAATGAACTCTGAGAAGGTTGAAAGTTGGCATGGTATCATCATTTCACCCACATAGCATGTGCTAAAAAGTTGAGTGGGTTACGGCAAAAACTGGATCCACTTCGTGTACAAAATGGACAATCTCTTTCGAAGTATCAGGGTTTCAGACGAAAACTCGTCTGTTACAAAGGCATTTCATTTTTTTAAACTTATTTCAACTCCTGACTTTTTGTGTGTTCAGTATGCACCATTCGAAGCCACGTCATCAATTTTCAACCCTTTCTGACTTTATTTGCTATTTTTCATGAATTACTGATTTTTTTGAGCTAAATGACCCTAAAATTGAAAAGCTCTACAAATGAACTCTGAAAAGGTTGAAAGTTGGCATGGTAACATCATTTCACCCACATAGCATGTGCTAAAAAGTTGAGAGGGTTACGGCAAAAACTGGATCCACTTCGTGTACAAAATGGACAATCTCTTTCGAAGTATCAGGGTTTCAGACGAAAACTCGTCTGTTACAAAGGCATTTCATTTTTCTAAACTAATTTCAACTCCAGACTTTTTGTGTGTTCAGTATGCACCATTCGAAGCCACGTCATCAATTTTCAACCCTTTCTGACTTTATTTGCTATTTTTCATGCATTTACTGATTTTTTTGAGCTAAATGACCCTAAAATTGAAAAGCTCTACAAATGAACTCTGAAAAGGTTGAAAGTTGGCATGGTATCATCATTTCACCCACATAGCATGTGCTAAAAAGTTAAGAGTGTTATGGCAAAAACTGGATCCACTTCGTGTACAAAATGGACAATCTCTTTCGAAGTATCACGGTTTCAGACGAAAACTCGTCTGTTACAAAGGCATTTCCTTTTTTTTAACTTATTTCAACTCCAGACTTTTTGTGTGTTCAGTATGCACCATTCGAAGCCACGTCATCAATTTTCAACCCTTTCTGACTTCATTTGCTATTTTTCATGCATTTACTGATTTTTTTGAGCTAAATGACCCTAAAATTGAAAAGCTCTACAAATGAACTCTGAGAAGGTTGAAAGTTGGCATGGTATCATCATATCACCCACATAGCATGTGCTAAAATGTTGAGTGGGTTACGGCAAAAACTGGATCCACTTCATGTACAAAATGGACAATCTCTTTCGAAGTATCAGGGTTTCAGACGAAAACTCGTCTGTTACAAAGGCATTTCATTTTTTTAAACTTATTTCAACTCCAGACTTTTTGTGTGTTCAGTATGCACCATTCGAAGCCACGTCATCAATTTTCAACCCTTTCTGACTTGATTTGCTATTTTTCTTGCATTTACTGATTTTTTTGAGCTAAATGACCCTAAAATTGAAAAGCTCTACAAATGAACTCTGAAAAGGTTGAAAGTTGGCATGGTAACATCATTTCACCCACATAGCATGTGCTCAAAAGTTGAGAGGGTTACGGCAAAAACTGGATCCACTTCGTGTACAAAATGGACAATCTCTTTCGAAGTATCAGGGTTTCAGACGAAAACTCGTCTGTTACAAAGGCATTTCATTTTTTTAAACTTATTTCAACTCCAGACTTTTTGTGTGTTTAGTATGCACCATTCGAAGCCACGTCATCAATTTTCAACCCTTTCTGACTTCATTTGCTATTTTTCATGCATTTACTGATTTTTTGAGCTAAATGTCCCTAAAATTGAAAAGCACTACAAATGAACTCTGAAAAGGTTGAAAGTTGGCATGGTATCATCATTTCACCCACATAGCATGTGCTAACAAGTTGAGAGGGTTACGGCAAAAACTGGATGCACTTCGTGTACAAAATGGACAATCTCTTTCGAAGTATCAGGGTTTAAGACGAAAACTCGTCTGTTACAAAGGCATTTCATTTTTTTAAACTTATTTCAACTCCAGACTTTTTGTGTGTTCAGTATGCACCATTCGAAGCCACGTCATCAATTTTCAACCCTTTCTGACTTCATTTGCTATTTTTCATGCATTTACTGATTTTTTGAGCTAAATGACCCTAAAATTGAAAATCTCTACAAATGAACTCTGAATAGGTTGAAAGTTGGCATGGTATCATCATTTCACCCACATAGCATGTGCCAAAATGTTGATGCATTACGGCAAAAACTGGATCCACTTCGTGTACAAAATGGACAATCCCTTTCGAAGTATCAGGGTTTCAGACGAAAACTCGTCTGTTACAAAGGCATTTCATTTTTTTAAACTTATTTCAACTCCAGACTTTTTGTGTGTTCAGTATGCACCATTCGAAGCCATGTCATCAATTTTCAACCCTTTCTGACTTTATTTGCTATTTTTCTTGCATTTACTGATTTTTTTGAGCTAAATGACCCTAAAATTGAAAAGCTCTACAAATGAACTCTGAAAAGGTTGAAAGTTGGCATGGTAACATCATTTCACCCACATAGCATGTGCTCAAAAGTTGAGAGGGTTACGGCAAAAACTGGATCCACTTCGTGTACAAAATGGACAATCTCTTTCGAAGTATCAGGGTTTCAGACGAAAACTCGTCTGTTACAAAGGCATTTCAATTTTTTAAACTTATTTCAACTCCAGACTTTTTGTGTGTTTAGTATGCACCATTCGAAGCCACGTCATCAATTTTCAACCCTTTCTGACTTCATTTGCTATTTTTCATGCTTTTACTGATTTTTTTGATCTAAATGACCCTAAAATTGAAAAGCACTACAAATGAACTCTGAAAAGGTTGAAAGTTGGCATGGTATCATCATTTCACCCACATAGCATGTGCTAACAAGTTGAGAGGGTTACGGCAAAGACTGGATGCACTTCGTGTACAAAATGGACAATCTCTTTCGAAGTATCAGGGTTTAAGACGAAAACTCGTCTGTTACAAAGGCATTTCATTTTTTGAAACTTATTTCAACTCCAGACTTTTTGTGTGTTCAGTATGCACCATTCGAAGCCACGTCATCAATTTTCAACCCTTTCTGACTTCATTTGCTATTTTTCATGGATTTACTGATTTTTTTGAGCTAAATGACCCTAAAATTGAAAAGCTCTACAAATGAACTCTGAGAAGGTTGAAAGTTGGCATGGTATCATCATATCACCCACATAGCATGTGCTAAAATGTTGAGTGGGTTACGGCAAAAACTGGATCCACTTCATGTACAAAATGGACAATCTCTTTCGAAGTATCAGGGTTTCAGACGAAAACTCGTCTGTTACAAAGGCATTTCATTTTTTTAAACTTATTTCAACTCCTGACTTTTTGTGTGTTCAGTATGCACCATTCGAAGCCACGTCATCAATTTTCAACCCTTTCTGACTTTATTTGCTATTTTTCATGAATTACTGATTTTTTTGAGCTAAATGACCCTAAAATTGAAAAGCTCTACAAATGAACTCTGAAAAGGTTGAAAGTTGGCATGGTAACATCATTTCACCCACATAGCATGTGCTAAAAAGTTGAGAGGGTTACGGCAAAAACTGGATCCACTTCGTGTACAAAATGGACAATCTCTTTCGAAGTATCAGGGTTTCAGACGAAAACTCGTCTGTTACAAAGGCATTTCATTTTTCTAAACTTATTTCAACTCCAGACTTTTTGTGTGTTCAGTATGCACCATTCGAAGCCACGTCATCAATTTTCAACCCTTTCCGACTTTATTTGCTATTTTTCATGCATTTACTGATTTTTTTGAGCTAAATGACCCTAAAATTGAAAAGCTCTACAAATGAACTCTGAAAAGGTTGAAAGTTGGCATGGTATCATCATTTCACCCACATAGCATGTGCTAAAAAGTTGAGAGTGTTATGGCAAAAACTGGATCCACTTCGTGTACAAAATGGACAATCTCTTTCGAAGTATCAGGGTTTCAGACGAAAACTCGTCTGTTACAAAGGCATTTCATTTTTTTAAACTTATTTCAACTCCAGACTTTTTGTGTGTTCAGTATGCACCATTCGAAGCCACGTCATCAATTTTCAACCCTTTCTGACTTCATTTGCTATTTTTCATGCATTTACTTATTTTTTTGAGCTAAATGACCCTAAAATTGAAAAGCACTACAAATGAACTCTGAAAAGGTTGAAAGTTGGCATGGTATCATCATTTCACCCACATAGCATGTGCTAAAAAGTTGAGTGGGTTACGGTAAAAACTGGATCCACTTCGTGTACAAAATGGACAATCTCTTTCGAAGTATCAGGGTTTCAGACGAAAACTCGTCTGTTACAAAGGCATTTCATTTTTTTAAACTTATTTCAACTCCAGACTTTTTGTGTGTTCAGTATGCACCATTCGAAGCCACGTCATCAATTTTCAACCCTTTCTGACTTCATTTGCTATTTTTCATGCATTTACTGATTTTTTTGAGCTAAATGACTCTAAAATTGAAAAGCACTACAAATGAACTCTGAAAAGGTTGAAAGTTGGCATGGTATCATCATTTCACCCACATAGCATGTGCTAACAAGTTGAGAGGGTTACGGCAAAAACTGGATGCACTTCGTGTACAAAATGGACAATCTCTTTCGAAGTATCAGGGGTTTAAGACGAAAACTCGTCTGTTACAAAGGCATTTCATTTTTTTAAACTTATTTCAACTCTAGACTTTTCGTGTGTTCAGTATGCACCATTCGAAGCCACGTCATCAATTTTCAACCCTTTCTGACTTCATTTGCTATTTTTCATGCATTTACTGATTTTTTTGAGCTAACTGACCCTAAAATTGAAAAGCTCTACAAATGAACTCTGAATAGGTTAAAGTTGGCATGGTATCATCATTTCACCCACATGGCATGTGCTTAAAAGTTGAGAGGGTTATGGCAAAAACTGGATCCACTTCGTGTACAAAATAGACAATCTCTTTCGAAGTATCAGGGTTTCAGACGAAAACTCGTCTGTTACAAAGGCATTTCATTTTTTTAAACTTATTTCAACTCCAGACTTTTTGTGTGTTCAGTATGCAGCATTCGAAGCCACGTCATCAATTTTCAACCCTTTCTGACTTCATTTGCTATTTTTCATGCATTTACTGATTTTTTTGAGCTAAATGACCCTAAAATTGAAAAGCTCTACAAATGAACTCTGAGAAGGTTGAAAGTTGGCATGGTATCATCATTTCACCCACATAGCATGTGCTAAAAAGTTGAGTGGGTTACGGCAAAACCTGGATCCACTTCGTGTACAAAATGGACAATCTCTTTCGAAGTATCAGGGTTTCAGACGAAAACTCGTCTGTTACAAAGGCATTTCATTTTTTAAACTTATTTCAACTCCAGATTTTTGTGTGTTCAGTATGCACCATTCGAAGCCACGTCATCAATTTTCAACCCTTTCTGACTTCATTTGCTATTTTTCATAGATTTACTGATTTTTTTGAGCTAAATGACCCTAAAATTGAAAAGCTCTACAAATGAACTCTGAGAAGGTTGAAAGTTGGCATGGTATCATCATTTCACCCACATAACATGTGCTAAAAAGTTGAGTGGGTTACGGCAAAAACTGGATCCACTTCGTGTACAAAATGGACAATCTCTTTCGAAGTATCAGGGTTTCAGACGAAAACTCGTCTGTTACAAAGGCATTTCATTTTTTTAAACTTATTTCAACTCCTGACTTTTTGTGTGTTCAGTATGCACCATTCGAAGCCACGTCATCAATTTTCAACCCTTTCTGACTTTATTTGCTATTTTTCATGAATTACTGATTTTTTTGAGCTAAATGACCCTAAAATTGAAAAGCTCTACAAATGAACTCTGAAAAGGTTGAAAGTTGGCATGGTAACATCATTTCACCCACATAGCATGTGCTAAAAAGTTGAGAGGGTTACGGCAAAAACTGGATCCACTTCGTGTACAAAATGGACAATCTCTTTCGAAGTATCAGGGTTTCAGACGAAAACTCGTCTGTTACAAAGGCATTTCATTTTTCTAAACTAATTTCAACTCCAGACTTTTTGTGTGTTCAGTATGCACCATTCGAAGCCACGTCATCAATTTTCAACCCTTTCTAACTTTATTTGCTATTTTTCATGCATTTACTGATTTTTTTGAGCTAAATGACCCTAAAATTGAAAAGCTCTACAAATGAACTCTGAAAAGGTTGAAAGTTGGCATGGTATCATCATTTCACCCACATAGCATGTGCTAAAAAGTTACGAGTGTTATGGCAAAAACTGGATCCACTTCGTGTACAAAATGGACAATCTCTTTCGAAGTATCACGGTTTCAGACGAAAACTCGTCTGTTACAAAGGCATTTCCTTTTTTTTAACTTATTTCAACTCCAGACTTTTTGTGTGTTCAGTATGCACCATTCGAAGCCACGTCATCAATTTTCAACCCTTTCTGACTTCATTTGCTATTTTTCATGCATTTACTGATTTTTTTGAGCTAAATGACCCTAAAATTGAAAAGCTCTACAAATGAACTCTGAGAAGGTTGAAAGTTGGCATGGTATCATCATATCACCCACATAGCATGTGCTAAAATGTTGAGTGGGTTACGGCAAAAACTGGATCCACTTCATGTACAAAATGGACAATCTCTTTCGAAGTATCAGGGTTTCAGACGAAAACTCGTCTGTTACAAAGGCATTTCATTTTTTTAAACTTATTTCAACTCCTGACTTTTTGTGTGTTCAGTATGCACCATTCGAAGCCACGTCATCAATTTTCAACCCTTTCTGACTTTATTTGCTATTTTTCATGAATTACTGATTTTTTTGAGCTAAATGACCCTAAAATTGAAAAGCTCTACAAATGAACTCTGAAAAGGTTGAAAGTTGGCATGGTAACATCATTTCACCCACATAGCATGTGCTAAAAAGTTGAGAGGGTTACGGCAAAAACTGGATCCACTTCGTGTACAAAATGGACAATCTCTTTCGAAGTATCAGGGTTTCAGACGAAAACTCGTCTGTTACAAAGGCATTTCATTTTTCTAAACTAATTTCAACTCCAGACTTTTTGTGTGTTCAGTATGCACCATTCGAAGCCACGTCATCAATTTTCAACCCTTTCTAACTTTATTTGCTATTTTTCATGCATTTACTGATTTTTTTGAGCTAAATGACCCTAAAATTGAAAAGCTCTACAAATGAACTCTGAAAAGGTTGAAAGTTGGCATGGTATCATCATTTCACCCACATAGCATGTGCTAAAAAGTTACGAGTGTTATGGCAAAAACTGGATCCACTTCGTGTACAAAATGGACAATCTCTTTCGAAGTATCACGGTTTCAGACGAAAACTCGTCTGTTACAAAGGCATTTCCTTTTTTTTAACTTATTTCAACTCCAGACTTTTTGTGTGTTCAGTATGCACCATTCGAAGCCACGTCATCAATTTTCAACCCTTTCTGACTTCATTTGCTATTTTTCATGCATTTACTGATTTTTTTGAGCTAAATGACCCTAAAATTGAAAAGCTCTACAAATGAACTCTGAGAAGGTTGAAAGTTGGCATGGTATCATCATATCACCCACATAGCATGTGCTAAAATGTTGAGTGGGTTACGGCAAAAACTGGATCCACTTCATGTACAAAATGGACAATCTCTTTCGAAGTATCAGGGTTTCAGACGAAAACTCGTCTGTTACAAAGGCATTTCATTTTTTTAAACTTATTTCAACTCCAGACTTTTTGTGTGTTCAGTATGCACCATTCGAAGCCACGTCATCAATTTTCAACCCTTTCTGACTTTATTTGCTATTTTTCTTGCATTTACTGATTTTTTTGAGCTAAATGACCCTAAAATTGAAAAGCTCTACAAATGAACTCTGAGAAGGTTGAAAGTTGGCATGGTATCATCATATCACCCACATAGCATGTGCTAAAATGTTGAGTGGGTTACGGCAAAAACTGGATCCACTTCATGTACAAAATGGACAATCTCTTTCGAAGTATCAGGGTTTCAGACGAAAACTCGTCTGTTACAAAGGCATTTCCTTTTTTTTAACTTATTTCAACTCCAGACTTTTTGTGTGTTCAGTATGCACCATTCGAAGCCACGTCATCAATTTTCAACCCTTTCTGACTTCATTTGCTATTTTTCATGCATTTACTGATTTTTTTGAGCTAAATGACCCTAAAATTGAAAAGCTCTACAAATGAACTCTGAGAAGGTTGAAAGTTGGCATGGTATCATCATATCACCCACATAGCATGTGCTAAAATGTTGAGTGGGTTACGGCAAAAACTGGATCCACTTCATGTACAAAATGGACAATCTCTTTCGAAGTATCAGGGTTTCAGACGAAAACTCGTCTGTTACAAAGGCATTTCATTTTTTTAAACTTATTTCAACTCCAGACTTTTTGTGTGTTCAGTATGCACCATTCGAAGCCACGTCATCAATTTTCAACCCTTTCTGACTTTATTTGCTATTTTTCTTGCATTTACTGATTTTTTTGAGCTAAATGACCCTAAAATTGAAAAGCTCTACAAATGAACTCTGAGAAGGTTGAAAGTTGGCATGGTATCATCATATCACCCACATAGCATGTGCTAAAATGTTGAGTGGGTTACGGCAAAAACTGGATCCACTTCATGTACAAAATGGACAATCTCTTTCGAAGTATCAGGGTTTCAGACGAAAACTCGTCTGTTACAAAGGCATTTCATTTTTTTAAACTTATTTCAACTCCAGACTTTTTGTGTGTTCAGTATGCACCATTCGAAGCCACGTCATCAATTTTCAACCCTTTCTGACTTCATTTGCTATTTTTCATGCATTTACTGATTTTTTTGAGCTAAATGACCCTAAAATTGAAAAGCTCTACAAATGAACTCTGAGAAGGTTGAAAGTTGGCATGGTATCATCATATCACCCACATAGCATGTGCTAAAATGTTGAGTGGGTTACGGCAAAAACTGGATCCACTTCATGTACAAAATGGACAATCTCTTTCGAAGTATCAGGGTTTCAGACGAAAACTCGTCTGTTACAAAGGCATTTCATTTTTTTAAACTTATTTCAACTCCTGACTTTTTGTGTGTTCAGTATGCACCATTCGAAGCCACGTCATCAATTTTCAACCCTTTCTGACTTTATTTGCTATTTTTCATGAATTACTGATTTTTTTGAGCTAAATGACCCTAAAATTGAAAAGCTCTACAAATGAACTCTGAAAAGGTTGAAAGTTGGCATGGTAACATCATTTCACCCACATAGCATGTGCTAAAAAGTTGAGAGGGTTACGGCAAAAACTGGATCCACTTCGTGTACAAAATGGACAATCTCTTTCGAAGTATCAGGGTTTCAGACGAAAACTCGTCTGTTACAAAGGCATTTCATTTTTCTAAACTTATTTCAACTCCAGACTTTTTGTGTGTTCAGTATGCACCATTCGAAGCCACGTCATCAATTTTCAACCCTTTCTGACTTTATTTGCTATTTTTCATGCATTTACTGATTTTTTTGAGCTAAATGACCCTAAAATTGAAAAGCTCTACAAATGAACTCTGAAAAGGTTGAAAGTTGGCATGGTATCATCATTTCACCCACATAGCATGTGCTAAAAAGTTGAGAGTGTTATGGCAAAAACTGGATCCACTTCGTGTACAAAATGGACAATCTCTTTCGAAGTATCAGGGTTTCAGACGAAAACTCGTCTGTTACAAAGGCATTTCATTTTTTTAAACTTATTTCAACTCCAGACTTTTTGTGTGTTCAGTATGCACCATTCGAAGCCACGTCATCAATTTTCAACCCTTTCTGACTTCATTTGCTATTTTTCATGCATTTACTTATTTTTTTGAGCTAAATGACCCTAAAATTGAAAAGCACTACAAATGAACTCTGAAAAGGTTGAAAGTTGGCATGGTATCATCATTTCACCCACATAGCATGTGCTAAAAAGTTGAGTGGGTTACGGTAAAAACTGGATCCACTTCGTGTACAAAATGGACAATCTCTTTCGAAGTATCAGGGTTTCAGACGAAAACTCGTCTGTTACAAAGGCATTTCATTTTTTTAAACTTATTTCAACTCCAGACTTTTTGTGTGTTCAGTATGCACCATTCGAAGCCACGTCATCAATTTTCAACCCTTTCTGACTTCATTTGCTATTTTTCATGCATTTACTGATTTTTTTGAGCTAAATGACTCTAAAATTGAAAAGCACTACAAATGAACTCTGAAAAGGTTGAAAGTTGGCATGGTATCATCATTTCACCCACATAGCATGTGCTAACAAGTTGAGAGGGTTACGGCAAAAACTGGATGCACTTCGTGTACAAAATGGACAATCTCTTTCGAAGTATCAGGGGTTTAAGACGAAAACTCGTCTGTTACAAAGGCATTTCATTTTTTTAAACTTATTTCAACTCTAGACTTTTCGTGTGTTCAGTATGCACCATTCGAAGCCACGTCATCAATTTTCAACCCTTTCTGACTTCATTTGCTATTTTTCATGCATTTACTGATTTTTTTGAGCTAACTGACCCTAAAATTGAAAAGCTCTACAAATGAACTCTGAATAGGTTAAAGTTGGCATGGTATCATCATTTCACCCACATGGCATGTGCTTAAAAGTTGAGAGGGTTATGGCAAAAACTGGATCCACTTCGTGTACAAAATAGACAATCTCTTTCGAAGTATCAGGGTTTCAGACGAAAACTCGTCTCTTACAAAGGCATTTCATTTTTTTTAAACTTATTTCAACTCCAGACTTTTTGTGTGTTCAGTATGCAGCATTCGAAGCCACGTCATCAATTTTCAACCCTTTCTGACTTCATTTGCTATTTTTCATGCATTTACTGATTTTTTTGAGCTAAATGACCCTAAAATTGAAAAGCTCTACAAATGAACTCTGAGAAGGTTGAAAGTTGGCATGGTATCATCATTTCACCCACATAGCATGTGCTAAAAAGTTGAGTGGGTTACGGCAAAACCTGGATCCACTTCGTGTACAAAATGGACAATCTCTTTCGAAGTATCAGGGTTTCAGACGAAAACTCGTCTGTTACAAAGGCATTTCATTTTTTAAACTTATTTCAACTCCAGACTTTTTGTGTGTTCAGTATGCACCATTCGAAGCCACGTCATCAATTTTCAACCCTTTCTGACTTCATTTGCTATTTTTCATGGATTTACTGATTTTTTTGAGCTAAATGACCCTAAAATTGAAAAGCTCTACAAATGAACTCTGAGAAGGTTGAAAGTTGGCATGGTATCATCATTTCACCCACATAGCATGTGCTAAAAAGTTGAGTGGGTTACGGCAAAAACTGGATCCACTTCGTGTACAAAATGGACAATCTCTTTCGAAGTATCAGGGTTTCAGACGAAAACTCGTCTGTTACAAAGGCATTTCATTTTTTTAAACTTATTTCAACTCCTGACTTTTTGTGTGTTCAGTATGCACCATTCGAAGCCACGTCATCAATTTTCAACCCTTTCTGACTTTATTTGCTATTTTTCATGAATTACTGATTTTTTTGAGCTAAATGACCCTAAAATTGAAAAGCTCTACAAATGAACTCTGAAAAGGTTGAAAGTTGGCATGGTAACATCATTTCACCCACATAGCATGTGCTAAAAAGTTGAGAGGGTTACGGCAAAAACTGGATCCACTTCGTGTACAAAATGGACAATCTCTTTCGAAGTATCAGGGTTTCAGACGAAAACTCGTCTGTTACAAAGGCATTTCATTTTTTTAAACTTATTTCAACTCCAGACTTTTTGTGTGTTCAGTATGCACCATTCGAAGCCACGTCATCAATTTTCAACCCTTTCTGACTTCATTTGCTATTTTTCATGCATTTACTGATTTTTTTGAGCTAAATGACTCTAAAATTGAAAAGCACTACAAATGAACTCTGAAAAGGTTGAAAGTTGGCATGGTATCATCATTTCACCCACATAGCATGTGCTAACAAGTTGAGAGGGTTACGGCAAAAACTGGATGCACTTCGTGTACAAAATGGACAATCTCTTTCGAAGTATCAGGGGTTTAAGACCAAAACTCGTCTGTTACAAAGGCATTTCATTTTTTTAAACTTATTTCAACTCTAGACTTTTCGTGTGTTCAGTATGCACCATTCGAAGCCACGTCATCAATTTTCAACCCTTTCTGACTTCATTTGCTATTTTTCATGCATTTACTGATTTTTTTGAGCTAACTGACCCTAAAATTGAAAAGCTCTACAAATGAACTCTGAATAGGTTAAAGTTGGCATGGTATCATCATTTCACCCACATGGCATGTGCTTAAAAGTTGAGAGGGTTATGGCAAAAACTGGATCCACTTCGTGTACAAAATAGACAATCTCTTTCGAAGTATCAGGGTTTCAGACGAAAACTCGTCTGTTACAAAGGCATTTCATTTTTTTTAAACTTATTTCAACTCCAGACTTTTTGTGTGTTCAGTATGCAGCATTCGAAGCCACGTCATCAATTTTCAACCCTTTCTGACTTCATTTGCTATTTTTCATGCATTTACTGATTTTTTTGAGCTAAATGACCCTAAAATTGAAAAGCTCTACAAATGAACTCTGAGAAGGTTGAAAGTTGGCATGGTATCATCATTTCACCCACATAGCATGTGCTAAAAAGTTGAGTGGGTTACGGCAAAACCTGGATCCACTTCGTGTACAAAATGGACAATCTCTTTCGAAGTATCAGGGTTTCAGACGAAAACTCGTCTGTTACAAAGGCATTTCATTTTTTAAACTTATTTCAACTCCAGACTTTTTGTGTGTTCAGTATGCACCATTCGAAGCCACGTCATCAATTTTCAACCCTTTCTGACTTCATTTGCTATTTTTCATGGATTTACTGATTTTTTTGAGCTAAATGACCCTAAAATTGAAAAGCTCTACAAATGAACTCTGAGAAGGTTGAAAGTTGGCATGGTATCATCATTTCACCCACATAGCATGTGCTAAAAAGTTGAGTGGGTTACGGCAAAAACTGGATCCACTTCGTGTACAAAATGGACAATCTCTTTCGAAGTATCAGGGTTTCAGACGAAAACTCGTCTGTTACAAAGGCATTTCATTTTTTTAAACTTATTTCAACTCCTGACTTTTTGTGTGTTCAGTATGCACCATTCGAAGCCACGTCATCAATTTTCAACCCTTTCTGACTTTATTTGCTATTTTTCATGAATTACTGATTTTTTTGAGCTAAATGACCCTAAAATTGAAAAGCTCTACAAATGAACTCTGAAAAGGTTGAAAGTTGGCATGGTAACATCATTTCACCCACATAGCATGTGCTAAAAAGTTGAGAGGGTTACGGCAAAAACTGGATCCACTTCGTGTACAAAATGGACAATCTCTTTCGAAGTATCAGGGTTTCAGACGAAAACTCGTCTGTTACAAAGGCATTTCATTTTTCTAAACTAATTTCAACTCCAGACTTTTTGTGTGTTCAGTATGCACCATTCGAAGCCACGTCATCAATTTTCAACCCTTTCTGACTTTATTTGCTATTTTTCATGCATTTACTGATTTTTTTGAGCTAAATGACCCTAAAATTGAAAAGCTCTACAAATGAACTCTGAAAAGGTTGAAAGTTGGCATGGTATCATCATTTCACCCACATAGCATGTGCTAAAAAGTTAAGAGTGTTATGGCAAAAACTGGATCCACTTCGTGTACAAAATGGACAATCTCTTTCGAAGTATCACGTTTTCAGACGAAAACTCGTCTGTTACAAAGGCATTTCCTTTTTTTTAACTTATTTCAACTCCAGACTTTTTGTGTGTTCAGTATGCACCATTCGAAGCCACGTCATCAATTTTCAACCCTTTCTGACTTCATTTGCTATTTTTCATGCATTTACTGATTTTTTTGAGCTAAATGACCCTAAAATTGAAAAGCTCTACAAATGAACTCTGAGAAGGTTGAAAGTTGGCATGGTATCATCATATCACCCACATAGCATGTGCTAAAATGTTGAGTGGGTTACGGCAAAAACTGGATCCACTTCATGTACAAAATGGACAATCTCTTTCGAAGTATCAGGGTTTCAGACGAAAACTCGTCTGTTACAAAGGCATTTCATTTTTTTAAACTTATTTCAACTCCAGACTTTTTGTGTGTTCAGTATGCACCATTCGAAGCCACGTCATCAATTTTCAACCCTTTCTGACTTGATTTGCTATTTTTCTTGCATTTACTGATTTTTTTGAGCTAAATGACCCTAAAATTGAAAAGCTCTACAAATGAACTCTGAAAAGGTTGAAAGTTGGCATGGTAACATCATTTCACCCACATAGCATGTGCTCAAAAGTTGAGAGGGTTACGGCAAAAACTGGATCCACTTCGTGTACAAAATGGACAATCTCTTTCGAAGTATCAGGGTTTCAGACGAAAACTCGTCTGTTACAAAGGCATTTCAATTTTTTAAACTTATTTCAACTCCAGACTTTTTGTGTGTTCAGTATGCACCATTCGAAGCCACGTCATCAATTTTCAACCCTTTCTGACTTCATTTGCTATTTTTCATGCATTTACTGATTTTTTGAGCTAAATGACCCTAAAATTGAAAATCTCTACAAATGAACTCTGAATAGGTTGAAAGTTGGCATGGTATCATCATTTCACCCACATAGCATGTGCCAAAAAGTTGATGCATTACGGCAAAAACTGGATCCACTTCGTGTACAAAATGGACAATCCCTTTCGAAGTATCAGGGTTTCAGACGAAAACTCGTCTGTTACAAAGGCATTTCATTTTTTTAAACTTATTTCAACTCCAGACTTTTTGTGTGTTCAGTATGCACCATTCGAAGCCACGTCATCAATTTTCAACCCTTTCTGACTTTATTTGCTATTTTTCTTGCATTTACTGATTTTTTTGAGCTAAATGACCCTAAAATTGAAAAGCTCTACAAATGAACTCTGAAAAGGTTGAAAGTTGGCATGGTAACATCATTTCACCCACATAGCATGTGCTCAAAAGTTGAGAGGGTTACGGCAAAAACGGGATCCACTTCGTGTACAAAATGGACAATCTCTTTCGAAGTATCAGGGTTTCAGACGAAAACTCGTCTGTTACAAAGGCATTTCAATTTTTTAAACTTATTTCAACTCCAGACTTTTTGTGTGTTTAGTATGCACCATTCGAAGCCACGTCATCAATTTTCAACCCTTTCTGACTTCATTTGCTATTTTTCATGCTTTTACTGATTTTTTTGATCTAAATGACCCTAAAATTGAAAAGCACTACAAATGAACTCTGAAAAGGTTGAAAGTTGGCATGGTATCATCATTTCACCCACATAGCATGTGCTAACAAGTTGAGAGGGTTACGGCAAAGACTGGATGCACTTCGTGTACAAAATGGACAATCTCTTTCGAAGTATCAGGGTTTAAGACGAAAACTCGTCTGTTACAAAGGCATTTCATTTTTTGAAACTTATTTCAACTCCAGACTTTTTGTGTGTTCATTATGCACCATTCGAAGCAACGTCATCAATTTTCAACCCTTTCTGACTTTATTTGCTATTTTTCTTGCATTTACTGATTTTTTTGAGCTAAATGACCCTAAAATTGAAAAGCTCTACAAATGAACTCTGAGAAGGTTGAAAGTTGGCATGGTATCATCATTTCACCCACATAGCATGTGCTAACAAGTTGAGAGGGTTACGGCAAAAACTGGATGCACTTCGTGTACAAAATGGACAATCTCTTTCGAAGTATCAGGGGTTTAAGACGAAAACTCGTCTGTTACAAAGGCATTTCATTTTTTTAAACTTATTTCAACTCTAGACTTTTCGTGTGTTCAGTATGCACTATTCGAAGCCACGTCATCAATTTTCAACCCTTTCTGACTTCATTTGCTATTTTTCATGCATTTACTGATTTTTTTGAGCTAACTGACCCTAAAATTGAAAAGCTCTACAAATGAACTCTGAATAGGTTAAAGTTGGCATGGTATCATCATTTCACCCACATGGCATGTGCTTAAAAGTTGAGAGGGTTATGGCAAAAACTGGATCCACTTCGTGTACAAAATAGACAATCTCTTTCGAAGTATCAGGGTTTCAGACGAAAACTCGTCTGTTACAAAGGCATTTCATTTTTTTTAAACTTATTTCAACTCCAGACTTTTTGTGTGTTCAGTATGCAGCATTCGAAGCCACGTCATCAATTTTCAACCCTTTCTGACTTCATTTGCTATTTTTCATGCTTTTACTGATTTTTTTGAGCTAAATGACCCTAAAATTGAAAAGCTCTACAAATGAACTCTGAAAAGGTTGAAAGTTGGCATGGTATCATCATTTCACCCACATAGCATGTGCTAACAAGTTGAGAGGGTTACGGCAAAAACTGGATGCACTTCGTGTACAAAATGGACAATCTCTTTCGAAGTATCAGGGGTTTAAGACGAAAACTCGTCTGTTACAAAGGCATTTCATTTTTTTAAACTTATTTCAACTCTAGACTTTTCGTGTGTTCAGTATGCACCATTCGAAGCCACGTCATCAATTTTCAACCCTTTCTGACTTCATTTGCTATTTTTCATGCATTTACTGATTTTTTTGAGCTAACTGACCCTAAAATTGAAAAGCTCTACAAATGAACTCTGAATAGGTTAAAGTTGGCATGGTATCATCATTTCACCCACATGGCATGTGCTTAAAAGTTGAGAGGGTTATGGCAAAAACTGGATTCACTTCGTGTACAAAATAGACAATCTCTTTCGAAGTATCAGGGTTTCAGACGAAAACTCGTCTGTTACAAAGGCATTTCATTTTTTTTAAACTTATTTCAACTCCAGACTTTTTGTGTGTTCAGTATGCAGCATTCGAAGCCACGTCATCAATTTTCAACCCTTTCTGACTTCATTTGCTATTTTTCATGCATTTACTGATTTTTTTGAGCTAAATGACCCTAAAATTGAAAAGCTCTACAAATGAACTCTGAGAAGGTTGAAAGTTGGCATGGTATCATCATTTCACCCACATAGCATGTGCTAAAAAGTTGAGTGGGTTACGGCAAAACCTGGATCCACTTCGTGTACAAAATGGACAATCTCTTTCGAAGTATCAGGGTTTCAGACGAAAACTCGTCTGTTACAAAGGCATTTCATTTTTTAAACTTATTTCAACTCCAGACTTTTTGTGTGTTCAGTATGCACCATTCGAAGCCACGTCATCAATTTTCAACCCTTTCTGACTTCATTTGCTATTTTTCATGGATTTACTGATTTTTTTGAGCTAAATGACCCTAAAATTGAAAAGCTCTACAAATGAACTCTGAGAAGGTTGAAAGTTGGCATGGTATCATCATTTCACCCACATAGCATGTGCTAAAAAGTTGAGTGGGTTACGGCAAAAACTGGATCCACTTCGTGTACAAAATGGACAATCTCTTTCGAAGTATCAGGGTTTCAGACGAAAACTCGTCTGTTACAAAGGCATTTCATTTTTTTAAACTTATTTCAACTCCTGACTTTTTGTGTGTTCAGTATGCACCATTCGAAGCCACGTCATCAATTTTCAACCCTTTCTGACTTTATTTGCTATTTTTCATGAATTACTGATTTTTTTGAGCTAAATGACCCTAAAATTGAAAAGCTCTACAAATGAACTCTGAAAAGGTTGAAAGTTGGCATGGTAACATCATTTCACCCACATAGCATGTGCTAAAAAGTTGAGAGGGTTACGGCAAAAACTGGATCCACTTCGTGTACAAAATGGACAATCTCTTTCGAAGTATCAGGGTTTCAGACGAAAACTCGTCTGTTACAAAGGCATTTCATTTTTCTAAACTAATTTCAACTCCAGACTTTTTGTGTGTTCAGTATGCACCATTCGAAGCCACGTCATCAATTTTCAACCCTTTCTGACTTTATTTGCTATTTTTCATGCATTTACTGATTTTTTTGAGCTAAATGACCCTAAAATTGAAAAGCTCTACAAATGAACTCTGAAAAGGTTGAAAGTTGGCATGGTATCATCATTTCACCCACATAGCATGTGCTAAAAAGTTACGAGTGTTATGGCAAAAACTGGATCCACTTCGTGTACAAAATGGACAATCTCTTTCGAAGTATCACGGTTTCAGACGAAAACTCGTCTGTTACAAAGGCATTTCCTTTTTTTTAACTTATTTCAACTCCAGACTTTTTGTGTGTTCAGTATGCACCATTCGAAGCCACGTCATCAATTTTCAACCCTTTCTGACTTCATTTGCTATTTTTCATGCATTTACTGATTTTTTTGAGCTAAATGACCCTAAAATTGAAAAGCTCTACAAATGAACTCTGAGAAGGTTGAAAGTTGGCATGGTATCATCATATCACCCACATAGCATGTGCTAAAATGTTGAGTGGGTTACGGCAAAAACTGGATCCACTTCATGTACAAAATGGACAATCTCTTTCGAAGTATCAGGGTTTCAGACGAAAACTCGTCTGTTACAAAGGCATTTCATTTTTTTAAACTTATTTCAACTCCAGACTTTTTGTGTGTTCAGTATGCACCATTCGAAGCCACGTCATCAATTTTCAACCCTTTCTGACTTTATTTGCTATTTTTCTTGCATTTACTGATTTTTTTGAGCTAAATGACCCTAAAATTGAAAAGCTCTACAAATGAACTCTGAGAAGGTTGAAAGTTGGCATGGTATCATCATATCACCCACATAGCATGTGCTAAAATGTTGAGTGGGTTACGGCAAAAACTGGATCCACTTCATGTACAAAATGGACAATCTCTTTCGAAGTATCAGGGTTTCAGACGAAAACTCGTCTGTTACAAAGGCATTTCATTTTTTTAAACTTATTTCAACTCCAGACTTTTTGTGTGTTCAGTATGCACCATTCGAAGCCACGTCATCAATTTTCAACCCTTTCTGACTTCATTTGCTATTTTTCATGCATTTACTGATTTTTTTGAGCTAAATGACCCTAAAATTGAAAAGCTCTACAAATGAACTCTGAGAAGGTTGAAAGTTGGCATGGTATCATCATATCACCCACATAGCATGTGCTAAAATGTTGAGTGGGTTACGGCAAAAACTGGATCCACTTCATGTACAAAATGGACAATCTCTTTCGAAGTATCAGGGTTTCAGACGAAAACTCGTCTGTTACAAAGGCATTTCATTTTTTTAAACTTATTTCAACTCCTGACTTTTTGTGTGTTCAGTATGCACCATTCGAAGCCACGTCATCAATTTTCAACCCTTTCTGACTTTATTTGCTATTTTTCATGAATTACTGATTTTTTTGAGCTAAATGACCCTAAAATTGAAAAGCTCTACAAATGAACTCTGAAAAGGTTGAAAGTTGGCATGGTAACATCATTTCACCCACATAGCATGTGCTAAAAAGTTGAGAGGGTTACGGCAAAAACTGGATCCACTTCGTGTACAAAATGGACAATCTCTTTCGAAGTATCAGGGTTTCAGACGAAAACTCGTCTGTTACAAAGGCATTTCATTTTTCTAAACTTATTTCAACTCCAGACTTTTTGTGTGTTCAGTATGCACCATTCGAAGCCACGTCATCAATTTTCAACCCTTTCTGACTTTATTTGCTATTTTTCATGCATTTACTGATTTTTTTGAGCTAAATGACCCTAAAATTGAAAAGCTCTACAAATGAACTCTGAAAAGGTTGAAAGTTGGCATGGTATCATCATTTCACCCACATAGCATGTGCTAAAAAGTTGAGAGTGTTATGGCAAAAACTGGATCCACTTCGTGTACAAAATGGACAATCTCTTTCGAAGTATCAGGGTTTCAGACGAAAACTCGTCTATTACAAAGGCATTTCATTTTTTTAAACTTATTTCAACTCCAGACTTTTTGTGTGTTCAGTATGCACCATTCGAAGCCACGTCATCAATTTTCAACCCTTTCTGACTTCATTTGCTATTTTTCATGCATTTACTTATTTTTTTGAGCTAAATGACCCTAAAATTGAAAAGCACTACAAATGAACTCTGAAAAGGTTGAAAGTTGGCATGGTATCATCATTTCACCCACATAGCATGTGCTAAAAAGTTGAGTGGGTTACGGTAAAAACTGGATCCACTTCGTGTACAAAATGGACAATCTCTTTCGAAGTATCTGGGTTTCAGACGAAAACTCGTCTGTTACAAAGGCATTTCATTTTTTTAAACTTATTTCAACTCCAGACTTTTTGTGTGTTCAGTATGCACCATTCGAAGCCCCGTCATCAATTTTCAACCCTTTCTGACTTCATTTGCTATTTTTCATGCATTTACTGATTTTTTTGAGCTAAATGACTCTAAAATTGAAAAGCACTACAAATGAACTCTGAAAAGGTTGAAAGTTGGCATGGTATCATCATTTCACCCACATAGCATGTGCTAACAAGTTGAGAGGGTTACGGCAAAAACTGGATGCACTTCGTGTACAAAATGGACAATCTCTTTCGAAGTATCAGGGGTTTAAGACGAAAACTCGTCTGTTACAAAGGCATTTCATTTTTTTAAACTTATTTCAACGCTAGACTTTTCGTGTGTTCAGTATGCACCATTCGAAGCCACGTCATCAATTTTCAACCCTTTCTGACTTCATTTGCTATTTTTCATGCATTTACTGATTTTTTTGAGCTAACTGACCCTAAAATTGAAAAGCTCTACAAATGAACTCTGAATAGGTTAAAGTTGGCATGGTATCATCATTTCACCCACATGGCATGTGCTTAAAAGTTGAGAGGGTTATGGCAAAAACTGGATCCACTTCGTGTACAAAATAGACAATCTCTTTCGAAGTATCAGGGTTTCAGACGAAAACTCGTCTGTTACAAAGGCATTTCATTTTTTTTAAACTTATTTCAACTCCAGACTTTTTGTGTGTTCAGTATGCAGCATTCGAAGCCACGTCATCAATTTTCAACCCTTTCTGACTTCATTTGCTATTTTTCATGCATTTACTGATTTTTTTGAGCTAAATGACCCTAAAATTGAAAAGCTCTACAAATGAACTCTGAGAAGGTTGAAAGTTGGCATGGTATCATCATTTCACCCACATAGCATGTGCTAAAAAGTTGAGTGGGTTACGGCAAAACCTGGATCCACTTCGTGTACAAAATGGACAATCTCTTTCGAAGTATCAGGGTTTCAGACGAAAACTCGTCTGTTACAAAGGCATTTCATTTTTTAAACTTATTTCAACTCCAGACTTTTTGTGTGTTCAGTATGCACCATTCGAAGCCACGTCATCAATTTTCAACCCTTTCTGACTTCATTTGCTATTTTTCATGGATTTACTGATTTTTTTGAGCTAAATGACCCTAAAATTGAAAAGCTCTACAAATGAACTCTGAGAAGGTTGAAAGTTGGCATGGTATCATCATTTCACCCACATAGCATGTGCTAAAAAGTTGAGTGGGTTACGGCAAAAACTGGATCCACTTCGTGTACAAAATGGACAATCTCTTTCGAAGTATCAGGGTTTCAGACGAAAACTCGTCTGTTACAAAGGCATTTCATTTTTTTAAACTTATTTCAACTCCTGACTTTTTGTGTGTTCAGTATGCACCATTCGAAGCCACGTCATCAATTTTCAACCCTTTCTGACTTTATTTGCTATTTTTCATGAATTACTGATTTTTTTGAGCTAAATGACCCTAAAATTGAAAAGCTCTACAAATGAACTCTGAAAAGGTTGAAAGTTGGCATGGTAACATCATTTCACCCACATAGCATGTGCTAAAAAGTTGAGAGGGTTACGGCAAAAACTGGATCCACTTCGTGTACAAAATGGACAATCTCTTTCGAAGTATCAGGGTTTCAGACGAAAACTCGTCTGTTACAAAGGCATTTCATTTTTCTAAACTAATTTCAACTCCAGACTTTTTGTGTGTTCAGTATGCACCATTCGAAGCCACGTCATCAATTTTCAACCCTTTCTGACTTTATTTGCTATTTTTCATGCATTTACTGATTTTTTTGAGCTAAATGACCCTAAAATTGAAAAGCTCTACAAATGAACTCTGAAAAGGTTGAAAGTTGGCATGGTATCATCATTTCACCCACATAGCATGTGCTAAAAAGTTAAGAGTGTTATGGCAAAAACTGGATCCACTTCGTGTACAAAATGGACAATCTCTTTCGAAGTATCAGGGTTTCAGACGAAAACTCGTCTATTACAAAGGCATTTCATTTTTTTAAACTTATTTCAACTCCAGACTTTTTGTGTGTTCAGTATGCACCATTCGAAGCCACGTCATCAATTTTCAACCCTTTCTGACTTCATTTGCTATTTTTCATGCATTTACTGATTTTTTGAGCTAAATGACCCTAAAATTGAAAATCTCTACAAATGAACTCTGAATAGGTTGAAAGTTGGCATGGTATCATCATTTCACCCACATAGCATGTGCCAAAAAGTTGATGCATTACGGCAAAAACTGGATCCACTTCGTGTACAAAATGGACAATCCCTTTCGAAGTATCAGGGTTTCAGACGAAAACTCGTCTGTTACAAAGGCATTTCCTTTTTTTTAACTTATTTCAACTCCAGACTTTTTGTGTGTTCAGTATGCACCATTCGAAGCCACGTCATCAATTTTCAACCCTTTCTGACTTCATTTGCTATTTTTCATGCATTTACTGATTTTTTTGAGCTAAATGACCCTAAAATTGAAAAGCTCTACAAATGAACTCTGAGAAGGTTGAAAGTTGGCATGGTATCATCATATCACCCACATAGCATGTGCTAAAATGTTGAGTGGGTTACGGCAAAAACTGGATCCACTTCATGTACAAAATGGACAATCTCTTTCGAAGTATCAGGGTTTCAGACGAAAACTCGTCTGTTACAAAGGCATTTCATTTTTTTAAACTTATTTCAACTCCAGACTTTTTGTGTGTTCAGTATGCACCATTCGAAGCCACGTCATCAATTTTCAACCCTTTCTGACTTTATTTGCTATTTTTCTTGCATTTACTGATTTTTTTGAGCTAAATGACCCTAAAATTGAAAAGCTCTACAAATGAACTCTGAAAAGGTTGAAAGTTGGCATGGTAACATCATTTCACCCACATAGCATGTGCTCAAAAGTTGAGAGGGTTACGGCAAAAACTGGATCCACTTCGTGTACAAAATGGACAATCTCTTTCGAAGTATCAGGGTTTCAGACGAAAACTCGTCTGTTACAAAGGCATTTCATTTTTTTAAACTTATTTCAACTCCAGACTTTTTGTGTGTTTAGTATGCACCATTCGAAGCCACGTCATCAATTTTCAACCCTTTCTGACTTCATTTGCTATTTTTCATGCATTTACTGATTTTTTTGAGCTAAATGTCCCTAAAATTGAAAAGCACTACAAATGAACTCTGAAAAGGTTGAAAGTTGGCATGGTATCATCATTTCACCCACATAGCATGTGCTAACAAGTTGAGAGGGTTACGGCAAAAACTGGATGCACTTCGTGTACAAAATGGACAATCTCTTTCGAAGTATCAGGGTTTAAGACGAAAACTCGTCTGTTACAAAGGCATTTCATTTTTTTAAACTTATTTCAACTCCAGACTTTTTGTGTGTTCAGTATGCACCATTCGAAGCCACGTCATCAATTTTCAACCCTTTCTGACTTCATTTGCTATTTTTCATGCATTTACTGATTTTTTGAGCTAAATGACCCTAAAATTGAAAATCTCTACAAATGAACTCTGAATAGGTTGAAAGTTGGCATGGTATCATCATTTCACCCACATAGCATGTGCCAAAAAGTTGATGCATTACGGCAAAAACTGGATCCACTTCGTGTACAAAATGGACAATCCCTTTCGAAGTATCAGGGTTTCAGACGAAAACTCGTCTGTTACAAAGGCATTTCATTTTTTTAAACTTATTTCAACTCCAGACTTTTTGTGTGTTCAGTATGCACCATTCGAAGCCACGTCATCAATTTTCAACCCTTTCTGACTTTATTTGCTATTTTTCTTGCATTTACTGATTTTTTTGAGCTAAATGACCCTAAAATTGAAAAGCTCTACAAATGAACTCTGAAAAGGTTGAAAGTTGGCATGGTAACATCATTTCACCCACATAGCATGTGCTCAAAAGTTGAGAGGGTTACGGCAAAAACTGGATCCACTTCGTGTACAAAATGGACAATCTCTTTCGAAGTATCAGGGTTTCAGACGAAAACTCGTCTGTTACAAAGGCATTTCAATTTTTTAAACTTATTTCATCTCCAGACTTTTTGTGTGTTTAGTATGCACCATTCGAAGCCACGTCATCAATTTTCAACCCTTTCTGACTTCATTTGCTATTTTTCATGCTTTTACTGATTTTTTTGATCTAAATGACCCTAAAATTGAAAAGCACTACAAATGAACTCTGAAAAGGTTGAAAGTTGGCATGGTATCATCATTTCACCCACATAGCATGTGCTAACAAGTTGAGAGGGTTACGGCAAAGACTGGATGCACTTCGTGTACAAAATGGACAATCTCTTTCGAAGTATCAGGGTTTAAGACGAAAACTCGTCTGTTACAAAGGCATTTCATTTTTTTAAACTTATTTCAACTCCAGACTTTTTGTGTGTTCAGTATGCACCATTCGAAGCCACGTCATCAATTTTCAACCCTTTCTGACTTCATTTGCTATTTTTCATGCATTTACTGATTTTTTTGAGCTAAATGACCCTAAAATTGAAAAGCTCTACAAATGAACTCTGAAAAGGTTGAAAGTTGGCATGGTATCATCATTTCACCCACATAGCATGTGCTAAAAAGTTGAGAGTGTTATGGCAAAAACTGGATCCACTTCGTGTACAAAATGGACAATCTCTTTCGAAGTATCAGGGTTTCAGACGAAAACTCGTCTGTTACAAAGGCATTTCATTTTTTTAAACTTATTTCAACTTCAGACTTTTTGTGTGTTTAGTATGCACCATTAGAAGCCACGTCATCAATTTTCAACCCTTTCTGACTTCATTTGCTATTTTTCATGCATTTACTGATTTTTTTTGAGCTAAATGACCCTAAAATTGAAAAGCACTACAAATGAACTCTGAAAAGGTTGAAAGTTGGCATCGTATCATCATTTCACCCACATAGCATGTGCTAACAAGTTGAGAGGGTTACGGCAAAAACTGGATGCACTTCGTGTACAAAATGGACAATCTCTTTCGAAGTATCAGGGTTTAAGACGAAAACTCGTCTGTTACAAAGGCATTTCAGTTTTTTAAACTTATTTCAACTCCAGACTTTTTGTGTGTTCAGTATGCACCATTCGAAGCCACGTCATCAATTTTCAACCCTTTCTGACTTCATTTGCTATTTTTCATGCATTTACTGATTTTTTTGAGCTAAATGACCCTCAAATTGAAAAGCTCTACAAATGAACTCTGAATAGGTTGAAAGTTGGCATGGTATCATCATTTCACCCACATAGCATGTGCTAAAAAGTTGATGCATTACGGCAAAAACTGGATCCACTTCGTGTACAAAATGGACAATCCCTTTCGAAGTATCAGGGTTTCAGACGAAAACTCGTCTGTTACAAAGGCATTTCATTTTTTTAAACTTATTTCAACTCCAGACTTTTTGTGTGTTCATTATGCACCATTCGAAGCAACGTCATCAATTTTCAACCCTTTCTGACTTTATTTGCTATTTTTCTTGCATTTACTGATTTTTTTGAGCTAAATGACCCTAAAATTGAAAAGCTCTACAAATGAACTCTGAATAGGTTAAAGTTGGCATGGTATCATCATTTCACCCACATAGCATGTGCTAAAAAGTTGATGCGTTACGGCAAAAACTGGATCCACTTCGTGTACAAAATGGACAATCCCTTTCGAAGTATCAGGGTTTCAGACGAAAACTCGTCTGTTACAAAGGCATTTCATTTTTTTAAACTTATTTCAACTCCAGACTTTTTGTGTGTTCAGTATGCACCATTCGAAGCCACGTCATCAATTTTCAACCCTTTCTGACTTCATTTGCTATTTTTCATGCATTTACTGTTTTTTTTGAGCTAAATGACCCTAAAATTGAAAAGCTCTACAAATGAACTCTGAGAAGGTTGAAAGTTGGCATGGTAGCATCATTTCACCCACATAGCATGTGCTAACAAGTTGAGAGGGTTACGGCAAAAACTGGATGCACTTCGTGTACAAAATGGACAATCTCTTTCGAAGTATCAGGGTTTCAGACGAAAACTCGTCTGTTACAAAGGCATTTCAGTTTTTTAAACTTATTTCAACTCCAGACTTTTTGTGTGTTCAGTATGCACCATTCGAAGCCACGTCATCAATTTTCAACCCTTTCTGACTTCATTTGCTATTTTTCATGCATTTACTGATTTTTTTGAGCTAAATGACCCTCAAATTGAAAAGCTCTACAAATGAACTCTGAATAGGTTGAAAGTTGGCATGGTATCATCATTTCACCCACATAGCATGTGCTAAAAAGTTGATGCATTACGGCAAAAACTGGATCCACTTCGTGTACAAAATGGACAATCCCTTTCGATGTATCAGGGTTTCAGACGAAAACTCGTCTGTTACAAAGGCATTTCATTTTTTTAAACTTATTTCAACTCCAGACTTTTTGTGTGTTCAGTATGCACCATTCGAAGCCACGTCATCAATTTTCAACCCTTTCTGACTTCATTTGCTATTTTTCATGCATTTACTGATTTTTTGAGCTAAATGACCCTAAAATTGAAAATCTCTACAAATGAACTCTGAATAGGTTGAAAGTTGGCATGGTATCATCATTTCACCCACATAGCATGTGCCAAAAAGTTGATGCATTACGGCAAAAACTGGATCCACTTCGTGTACAAAATGGACAATCCCTTTCGAAGTATCAGGGTTTCAGACGAAAACTCGTCTGTTACAAAGGCATTTCATTTTTTTAAACTTATTTCAACTCCAGACTTTTTGTGTGTTCAGTATGCACCATTCGAAGCCACGTCATCAATTTTCAACCCTTTCTGACTTCATTTGCTATTTTTCATGCATTTACTGATTTTTTGAGCTAAATGACCCTAAAATTGAAAATCTCTACAAATGAACTCTGAATAGGTTGAAAGTTGGCATGGTATCATCATTTCACCCACATAGCATGTGCCAAAAAGTTGATGCATTACGGCAAAAACTGGATCCACTTCGTGTACAAAATGGACAATCCCTTTCGAAGTATCAGGGTTTCAGACGAAAACTCGTCTGTTACAAAGGCATTTCATTTTTTTAAACTTATTTCAACTCCAGACTTTTTGTGTGTTCAGTATGCACCATTCGAAGCCACGTCATCAATTTTCAACCCTTTCTGACTTTATTTGCTATTTTTCTTGCATTTACTGATTTTTTTGAGCTAAATGACCCTAAAATTGAAAAGCTCTACAAATGAACTCTGAAAAGGTTGAAAGTTGGCATGGTAACATCATTTCACCCACATAGCATGTGCTCAAAAGTTGAGAGGGTTACGGCAAAAACTGGATCCACTTCGTGTACAAAATGGACAATCTCTTTCGAAGTATCAGGGTTTCAGACGAAAACTCGTCTGTTACAAAGGCATTTCAATTTTTTAAACTTATTTCATCTCCAGACTTTTTGTGTGTTTAGTATGCACCATTCGAAGCCACGTCATCAATTTTCAACCCTTTCTGACTTCATTTGCTATTTTTCATGCTTTTACTGATTTTTTTGATCTAAATGACCCTAAAATTGAAAAGCACTACAAATGAACTCTGAAAAGGTTGAAAGTTGGCATGGTATCATCATTTCACCCACATAGCATGTGCTAACAAGTTGAGAGGGTTACGGCAAAGACTGGATGCACTTCGTGTACAAAATGGACAATCTCTTTCGAAGTATCAGGGTTTAAGACGAAAACTCGTCTGTTACAAAGGCATTTCATTTTTTTAAACTTATTTCAACTCCAGACTTTTTGTGTGTTCAGTATGCACCATTCGAAGCCACGTCATCAATTTTCAACCCTTTCTGACTTCATTTGCTATTTTTCATGCATTTACTGATTTTTTTGAGCTAAATGACCCTAAAATTGAAAAGCTCTACAAATGAACTCTGAAAAGGTTGAAAGTTGGCATGGTATCATCATTTCACCCACATAGCATGTGCTAAAAAGTTGAGAGTGTTATGGCAAAAACTGGATCCACTTCGTGTACAAAATGGACAATCTCTTTCGAAGTATCAGGGTTTCAGACGAAAACTCGTCTGTTACAAAGGCATTTCATTTTTTTAAACTTATTTCAACTTCAGACTTTTTGTGTGTTTAGTATGCACCATTCGAAGCCACGTCATCAATTTTCAACCCTTTCTGACTTCATTTGCTATTTTTCATGCATTTACTGATTTTTTTGAGCTAAATGACCCTAAAATTGAAAAGCACTACAAATGAACTCTGAAAAGGTTGAAAGTTGGCATCGTATCATCATTTCACCCACATAGCATGTGCTAACAAGTTGAGAGGGTTACGGCAAAAACTGGATGCACTTCGTGTACAAAATGGACAATCTCTTTCGAAGTATCAGGGTTTAAGACGAAAACTCGTCTGTTACAAAGGCATTTCAGTTTTTTAAACTTATTTCAACTCCAGACTTTTTGTGTGTTCAGTATGCACCATTCGAAGCCACGTCATCAATTTTCAACCCTTTCTGACTTCATTTGCTATTTTTCATGCATTTACTGATTTTTTTGAGCTAAATGACCCTCAAATTGAAAAGCTCTACAAATGAACTCTGAATAGGTTGAAAGTTGGCATGGTATCATCATTTCACCCACATAGCATGTGCTAAAAAGTTGATGCATTACGGCAAAAACTGGATCCACTTCGTGTACAAAATGGACAATCCCTTTCGAAGTATCAGGGTTTCAGACGAAAACTCGTCTGTTACAAAGGCATTTCATTTTTTTAAACTTATTTCAACTACAGACTTTTTGTGTGTTCATTATGCACCATTCGAAGCAACGTCATCAATTTTCAACCCTTTCTGACTTTATTTGCTATTTTTCTTGCATTTACTGATTTTTTTGAGCTAAATGACCCTAAAATTGAAAAGCTCTACAAATGAACTCTGAATAGGTTAAAGTTGGCATGGTATCATCATTTCACCCACATAGCATGTGCTAAAAAGTTGAGTGGGTTACGGCAAAAACTGGATCCACTTCGTGTACAAAATGGACAATCTCTTTCGAAGTATCAGGGTTTCAGACGAAAACTCGTCTGTTACAAAGGCATTTCATTTTTTTAAACTTATTTCAACTCCTGACTTTTTGTGTGTTCAGTATGCACCATTCGAAGCCACGTCATCAATTTTCAACCCTTTCTGACTTCATTTGCTATTTTTCATGCTTTTACTGATTTTTTGAGCTAAATGACCCTAAAATTGAAAATCTCTACAAATGAACTCTGAATAGGTTGAAAGTTGGCATGGTATCATCATTTCACCCACATAGCATGTGCCAAAAAGTTGATGCATTACGGCAAAAACTGGATCCACTTCGTGTACAAAATGGACAATCCCTTTCGAAGTATCAGGGTTTCAGACGAAAACTCGTCTGTTACAAAGGCATTTCATTTTTTTAAACTTATTTCAACTCCAGACTTTTTGTGTGTTCAGTATGCACCATTCGAAGCCACGTCATCAATTTTCAACCCTTTCTGACTTTATTTGCTATTTTTCTTGCATTTACTGATTTTTTTGAGCTAAATGACCCTAAAATTGAAAAGCTCTACAAATGAACTCTGAAAAGGTTGAAAGTTGGCATGGTAACATCATTTCACCCACATAGCATGTGCTCAAAAGTTGAGAGGGTTACGGCAAAAACTGGATCCACTTCGTGTACAAAATGGACAATCTCTTTCGAAGTATCAGGGTTTCAGACGAAAACTCGTCTGTTACAAAGGCATTTCAATTTTTTAAACTTATTTCATCTCCAGACTTTTTGTGTGTTTAGTATGCACCATTCGAAGCCACGTCATCAATTTTCAACCCTTTCTGACTTCATTTGCTATTTTTCATGCTTTTACTGATTTTTTTGATCTAAATGACCCTAAAATTGAAAAGCACTACAAATGAACTCTGAAAAGGTTGAAAGTTGGCATGGTATCATCATTTCACCCACATAGCATGTGCTAACAAGTTGAGAGGGTTACGGCAAAGACTGGATGCACTTCGTGTACAAAATGGACAATCTCTTTCGAAGTATCAGGGTTTAAGACGAAAACTCGTCTGTTACAAAGGCATTTCATTTTTTTAAACTTATTTCAACTCCAGACTTTTTGTGTGTTCAGTATGCACCATTCGAAGCCACGTCATCAATTTTCAACCCTTTCTGACTTCATTTGCTATTTTTCATGCATTTACTGATTTTTTTGAGCTAAATGACCCTAAAATTGAAAAGCTCTACAAATGAACTCTGAAAAGGTTGAAAGTTGGCATGGTATCATCATTTCACCCACATAGCATGTGCTAAAAAGTTGAGAGTGTTATGGCAAAAACTGGATCCACTTCGTGTACAAAATGGACAATCTCTTTCGAAGTATCAGGGTTTCAGACGAAAACTCGTCTGTTACAAAGGCATTTCATTTTTTTAAACTTATTTCAACTTCAGACTTTTTGTGTGTTTAGTATGCACCATTCGAAGCCACGTCATCAATTTTCAACCCTTTCTGACTTCATTTGCTATTTTTCATGCATTTACTGATTTTTTTGAGCTAAATGACCCTAAAATTGAAAAGCACTACAAATGAACTCTGAAAAGGTTGAAAGTTGGCATCGTATCATCATTTCACCCACATAGCATGTGCTAACAAGTTGAGAGGGTTACGGCAAAAACTGGATGCACTTCGTGTACAAAATGGACAATCTCTTTCGAAGTATCAGGGTTTAAGACGAAAACTCGTCTGTTACAAAGGCATTTCAGTTTTTTAAACTTATTTCAACTCCAGACTTTTTGTGTGTTCAGTATGCACCATTCGAAGCCACGTCATCAATTTTCAACCCTTTCTGACTTCATTTGCTATTTTTCATGCATTTACTGATTTTTTTGAGCTAAATGACCCTCAAATTGAAAAGCTCTACAAATGAACTCTGAATAGGTTGAAAGTTGGCATGGTATCATCATTTCACCCACATAGCATGTGCTAAAAAGTTGATGCATTACGGCAAAAACTGGATCCACTTCGTGTACAAAATGGACAATCCCTTTCGAAGTATCAGGGTTTCAGACGAAAACTCGTCTGTTACAAAGGCATTTCATTTTTTTAAACTTATTTCAACTCCAGACTTTTTGTGTGTTCATTATGCACCATTCGAAGCAACGTCATCAATTTTCAACCCTTTCTGACTTTATTTGCTATTTTTCTTGCATTTACTGATTTTTTTGAGCTAAATGACCCTAAAATTGAAAAGCTCTACAAATGAACTCTGAATAGGTTAAAGTTGGCATGGTATCATCATTTCACCCACATAGCATGTGCTAAAAAGTTGATGCGTTACGGCAAAAACTGGATCCACTTCGTGTACAAAATGGACAATCCCTTTCGAAGTATCAGGGTTTCAGACGAAAACTCGTCTGTTACAAAGGCATTTCATTTTTTTAAACTTATTTCAACTCCAGACTTTTTGTGTGTTCAGTATGCACCATTCGAAGCCACGTCATCAATTTTCAACCCTTTCTGACTTCATTTGCTATTTTTCATGCATTTACTGATTTTTTTGAGCTAAATGACCCTAAAATTGAAAAGCTCTACAAATGAACTCTGAGAAGGTTGAAAGTTGGCATGGTAGCATCATTTCACCCACATAGCATGTGCTAACAAGTTGAGAGGGTTACGGCAAAAACTGGATGCACTTCGTGTACAAAATGGACAATCTCTTTCGAAGTATCAGGGTTTCAGACGAAAACTCGTCTGTTACAAAGGCATTTCAGTTTTTTAAACTTATTTCAACTCCAGACTTTTTGTGTGTTCAGTATGCACCATTCGAAGCCACGTCATCAATTTTCAACCCTTTCTGACTTCATTTGCTATTTTTCATGCATTTACTGATTTTTTTGAGCTAAATGACCCTCAAATTGAAAAGCTCTACAAATGAACTCTGAATAGGTTGAAAGTTGGCATGGTATCATCATTTCACCCACATAGCATGTGCTAAAAAGTTGATGCATTACGGCAAAAACTGGATCCACTTCGTGTACAAAATGGACAATCCCTTTCGAAGTATCAGGGTTTCAGACGAAAACTCGTCTGTTACAAAGGCATTTCATTTTTTTAAACTTATTTCAACTCCAGACTTTTTGTGTGTTCAGTATGCACCATTCGAAGCCACGTCATCAATTTTCAACCCTTTCTGACTTCATTTGCTATTTTTCATGCATTTACTGATTTTTTTGAGCTAAATGACCCTCAAATTGAAAAGCTCTACAAATGAACTCTGAATAGGTTGAAAGTTGGCATGGTATCATCATTTCACCCACATAGCATGTGCTAAAAAGTTGATGCATTACGGCAAAAACTGGATCCACTTCGTGTACAAAATGGACAATCCCTTTCGAAGTATCAGGGTTTCAGACGAAAACTCGTCTGTTACAAAGGCATTTCATTTTTTGAAACTTATTTCAACTCCAGACTTTTTGTGTGTTCATTATGCACCATTCGAAGCAACGTCATCAATTTTCAACCCTTTCTGACTTTATTTGCTATTTTTCTTGCATTTACTGATTTTTTTGAGCTAAATGACCCTAAAATTGAAAAGCTCTACAAATGAACTCTGAATAGGTTAAAGTTGGCATGGTATCATCATTTCACCCACATAGCATGTGCTAAAAAGTTGATGCGTTACGGCAAAAACTGGATCCACTTCGTGTACAAAATGGACAATCCCTTTCGAAGTATCAGGGTTTCAGACGAAAACTCGTCTGTTACAAAGGCATTTCATTTTTTTAAACTTATTTCAACTCCAGACTTTTTGTGTGTTCAGTATGCACCATTCGAAGCCACGTCATCAATTTTCAACCCTTTCTGACTTCATTTGCTATTTTTCATGCATTTACTGATTTTTTTGAGCTAAATCACCCTAAAATTGAAAAGCTCTACAAATGAACTCTGAGAAGGTTGAAAGTTGGCATGGTAGCATCATTTCACCCACATAGCATGTGCTAAAAAGTTGAATGGGTTACGGCAAAAACTGGATCCACTTCGTGTACAAAATGGACAATCTCTTTCGAAGTATCAGGGTTTCAGACGAAAACTCGTCTGTTACAAAGGCATTTCATTTTTTTTAAACTTATTTCAACTCCAGACTTTTTGTGTGTTCAGTATGCACCATTCGAAGCCACGTCATCAATTTTCAACCCTTTCTGACTTCATTTGCTATTTTTCATGCATTTACTGATTTTTTTGAGCTAAATGACCCTAAAATTGAAAAGCTCTTCAAATGAACTCTGAAAAGGTTGAAAGTTGGAATGGTATCATCATTTCACCCACACAGCATGTGCTAAAAAGTTGAGAGGGTTACGGCAAAAACTGGATGCACTTCATGTACAAAATGGACAATCTCTTTCGAAGTATCAGGGTTTCAGACGAAAACTCGTCTGTTACAAAGGCATTTCATTTTTTTAAACTTATTTCAACTCCTGACTTTTTGTGTGTTCAGTATGCACCATTCGAAGCCACGTCATCAATTTTCAACCCTTTCTGACTTTATTTGCTATTTTTCATGCATTTACTGATTTTTTTGAGCTAAATGACCCTAAAATTGAAAAGCTCTACAAATGAACTCTGAAGAGGTTGAAAGTTGGCATGGTATCATCATTTCACCCACATAGCATGTGCTAAAAAGTTGAGAGGGTTACGGCAAAAACTGGATGCACTTCGTGTACAAAATGGACAATCTCTTTCGAAGTATCAGGGTTTCAGACGAAAACTCGTCTGTTACAAAGGCATTTCATTTTTTTAAACTTATTTCAACTCCAGACTTTTTGTGTGTTCAGTATGCACCATTCGAAGCCACATCATCAATTTTCAACCCTTTCTGACTTCATTTGCTATTTTTCATGCATTTACTGATTTTTTGAGCTAAATGACCCTAAAATTGAAAAGCACTACAAATGAACTCCGAAAAGGATGAAAGTTGGCATGGTATCATCATTTCACCCACATGGCATGTGCTTAAAAGTTGAGAGGGTTATCGCAAAAACTGGATCCACTTCGTGTACAAAATAGACAATCTCTTTCGAAGTATCAGGGTTTCAGACGAAAACTCGTCTGTTACAAAGGCATTTCATTTTTTTTAAACTTATTTCAACTCCAGACTTTTTGTGTGTTCAGTGTGCAGCATTCGAAGCCACGTCATCAATTTTCAACCCTTTCTGACTTCATTTGCTATTTTTCATGCATTTACTGATTTTTTTGAGCTAAATGACCCTAAAGTTGAAAAGCTCTACAAATAAACTCTAAGAAGGTTGAAAGTTGGCATGGTATCATCATTTCACCCACATAGCATGTGCTAAAAAGTTGAGTGGGTTACGGCAAAACCTGGATCCACTTTGTGTACAAAATGGACAATCTCTTTCGAACTATCAGGCTTTCAGACGAAAACTCGTCTGTTACAAAGGCATTTCATTTTTTTAAACTTATTTCAACTCCAGACTTTTTGTGTGTTCAGTATGCACCATTCGAAGCCACGTCATCAATTTTCAACCCTTTCTGACTTCATTTGCTATTTTTCATGGATTTACTGATTTTTTTGAGCTAAATGACCCTAAAATTGAAAAGCTCTACAAATGAACTCTGAGAAGGTTGAAAGTTGGCATGGTATCATCATTTCTCCCACATAGCATGTGCTAGAAAGTTGAGTGGGTTACGGCAAAAACTGGGTCCACTTCGTGTACAAAATGGACAATCTCTTTCGAAGTATCAGGGTTTCAGATGAAAACTCGTCTGTTACAAAGGCATTTCATTTTTTTAAACTTATTCAACTCCAGACTTTTTGTGTGTTCAGTATGCACCATTTGAAGCCACGTCATCAATTTTCAACCCTTTCTGACTTTATTTGCTATTTTTCATGCATTTACTGATTTTTTTGAGCTAAATGACCCTAAAATTGAAAAGCTCTACAAATGAACTCTGAAAAGGTTGAAAGTTGGCATGGTATCATCATTTCACCCACATAGCATGTGCTAAAAAGTTGAGAGTGTTATGGCAAAAACTGGATCCACTTCGTGTACAAAATGGACAATCTCTTTCGAAGTATCAGGGTTTCAGACAAAAACTCGTCTGTTACAAAGGCATTTCATTTTTTCAAATTTATTTCAACTCCAGACTTTTTGTGTGTTCAGTATGCACCATTCGAAGCCACGTCATCAATTTTCAACCCTTTCTGACTTCATTTGCTATTTTTCATGCATTTACTGATTTTTTTGAGCTAAATGACCCTAAAGTTGAAAAGCTCTACAAATGAACTCTGAGAAGGTTGAAAGTTGGCATGGTATCATCATTTCACCCACATAGCATGTGCTAAAAAGTTGAGTGGGTTACGGCAAAACCTGGTTCCACTTTGTGTACAAAATGGACAATCTCTTTCGAAGTATCAGGCTTTCAGACGAAAACTCGTCTGTTACAAAGGCATTTCATTTTTTTAAACTTATTTCAACTCCAGACTTTTTGTGTGTTCAGTATGCACCATTCGAAGCCACGTCATCAATTTTCAACCCTTTCTGACTTCATTTGCTATTTTTCATGCATTTACTGATTTTTTTGAGCTAAATGACCCTAAAGTTGAAAAGCTCTACAAATGAACTCTGAGAAGGTTGAAAGTTGGCATGGTATCATCATTTCACCCACATAGCATGTGCTAAAAAGTTGAGAGGGTTACGGCAAAAACTGGATGCACTTCGTGTACAAAATGGACAATCTCTTTCGAAGTATCAGGGTTACAGACGAAAACTCATCTGTTACAAAGGCATTTCATTTTTCTAAACTTATTTCAACTCCAGACTTTTTATGTGTTCAGTATGCACCATTCGAAGCCACATCATCAATTTTCAACCCTTTCTGACTTCATTTGCTATTTTTCATGCATTTACTGATTTTTTGAGCTAAATGACCCTAAAATTGAAAAGCACTACAAATGAACTCTGAAAAGGATGAAAGTTGGCATGGTATCATCATTTCACCCACATGGCATGTGCTTAAAAGTTGAGAGGGTTATGGCAAAAACTGGATCCACTTCGTGTACAAAATAGACAATCTCTTTCGAAGTATCAGGGTTTCAGACGAAAACTCGTCTGTTACAAAGGCATTTCATTTTTTTAAAACTTATTTCAACTCCAGACTTTTTGTGTGTTCAGTATGCAGCATTCGAAGCCACGTCATCAATTTTCAACCCTTTCTGACTTCATTTGCTATTTTTCATGCATTTACTGATTTTTTTGAGCTAAATGACCCTAAAATTGAAAAGCTCTACAAATTAACTCTGAGAAGGTTGAAAGTTGGCATGGTATCATCATTTCACCCACATAGCATGTGCTAAAAAGTTGAGTGGGTTACGGCAAAACCTGGATCCACTTTGTGTACAAAATGGACAATCTCTTTCGAAGTATCAGGGTTTCAGACGAAAACTCGTCTGTTACAAAGGCATTTCATTTTTTTAAACTTATTTCAACTCTAGACTTTTTGTGTGTTCAGTATGCACCATTCGAAGCCACGTCATCAATTTTCAACCCTTTCTGACTTCATTTGCTATTTTTCATGGATTTACTGATTTTTTTGAGCTAAATGACCCTAAAATTGAAAAGCTCTACAAATGAACTCTGAGAAGGTTGAAAGTTGGCATGGTATCATCATTTCACCCACATAGCATGTGCTAAAAAGTTGAGTGGGTTACGGCAAAAACTGGGTCCACTTCGTGTACAAAATGGACAACCTCTTTCGAAGTATCAGGGTTTCAGACGAAAACTCGTCTGTTACAAAGGCATTTCATTTTTTTAAACTTATTTCAACTCCAGACTTTTTGTGTGTTCAGTATGCACCATTCGAAGCCACGTCATCAATTTTCAACCCTTTCTGACTTTATTTGCTATTTTTCATGCATTTACTGATTTTTTTGAGCTAAATGACCCTAAAATTGAAAAGCTCTACAAATGAACTCTGAAAAGGTTGAAAGTTGGCATGGTATCATCATTTCACCCACATAGCATGTGCTAAAAAGTTGAGAGTGTTATGGCAAAAACTGGATCCACTTCGTGTACAAAATGGACAATCTCTTTCGAAGTATCAGGGTTTCAGACGAAAACTCGTCTGTTAAAAAGGCATTTATTTTTTCAAACTTATTTCAACTCCAGACTTTTTGTGTGTTCAGTATACACCATTCGAAGCCACGTCATCAATTTTCAACCCTTTCTGACTTCATTTGCTATTTTTCATGCATTTACTTATTTTTTTGAGCTAAATGACCCTAAAATTGAAAAGCTCTAAAAATGAACTCTGAAAAGGTTGAAAGTTCGCATGGTATCATCATTTCACCCACATAGCATGTGCTAAAAAGTTGAGAGGGTTAGGGCAAAAACTGGATCCACTTCGTGTACAAAATGGACAATCTCTTTCGAAGTATCAGGGTTTCAGACGAAAACTCGTCTGTTACAAAGGCATTTCATTTTTTTAAACTTATTTCAACTCCAGACTTTTTGTGTGTTCAGTATGCACCATTCGAAGCCACGTCATCAATTTTCAACCCTTTCTGACTTCATTTGCTATTTTTCATGCATTTACTTATTTTTTTGAGCTAAATGACCCTAAAATTGAAAAGCACTACAAATGAACTCTGAAGAGGTTGAAAGTTGGCATGGTATCATCATTTCACCCACATAGCATGTGCTAAAAAGTTGAGAGGGTTACGGCAAAAACTGGATGCACTTCGTGTACAAAATGGACAATCTCTTTCGAAGTATCAGGGTTACAGACGAAAACTCGTCTGTTACAAAGGCATTTCATTTTTCTAAACTTATTTCAACTCCAGACTTTTTGTGTGTTCAGTATGCACCATTCGAAGCCACATCATCAATTTTCAACCCTTTCTGACTTCATTTGCTATTTTTCATGCATTTACTGATTTTTTGAGCTAAATGACCCTAAAATTGAAAAGCACTACAAATGAACTCCGAAAAGGATGAAAGTTGGCATGGTATCATCATTTCACCCACATGGCATGTGCTTAAAAGTTGAGAGGGTTATGGCAAAAAATGGATCCACTTCGTGTACAAAATAGACAATCTCTTTCGAAGTATCAGGGTTTCAGACGAAAACTCGTCTGTTACAAAGGCATTTCATTTTTTTTAAACTTATTTCAACTCCAGACTTTTTGTGTGTTCAGTATGCAGCATTCGAAGCCACGTCATCAATTTTCAACCCTTTCTGACTTCATTTGCTATTTTTCATGCATTTACTGATTTTTTTGAGCTAAATGACCCTAAAATTGAAAAGCTCTACAAATGAACTCTGAGAAGGTTGAAAGTTGGCATGGTATCATCATTTCACCCACATAGCATGTGCTAAAAAGTTGAGTGGGTTACGGCAAAACCTGGATCCACTTTGTGTACAAAATGGACAATCTCTTTCGAAGTATCAGGGTTTCAGACGAAAACTCGTCTGTTACAAAGGCATTTCATTTTTTTAAACTTATTTCAACTCCAGACTTTTTGTGTGTTCAGTATGCACCATTCGAAGCCACGTCATCAATTTTCAACCCTTTCTGACTTCATTTGCTATTTTTCATGGATTTACTGATTTTTATGAGCTAAATGACCCTAAAATTGAAAAGCTCTACAAATGAACTCTGAGAAGGTTGAAAGTTGGCATGGTATCATCATTTCACCCACATAGCATGTGCTAAAAAGTTGAGTGGGTTACGGCAAAAACTGGGTCCACTTCGTGTACAAAATGGACAATCTCTTTCGAAGTATCAGGGTTTCAGACGAAAACTCGTCTGTTACAAAGGCATTTCATTTTTTTAAACTTATTTCAACTCCAGACTTTTTGTGTGTTCAGTATGCACCATTCGAAGCCACGTCATCAATTTTCAACCCTTTCTGACTTTATTTGCTATTTTTCATGCATTTACTGATTTTTTTGAGCTAAATGACCCTAAAATTGAAAAGCTCTACAAATGAACTCTGAAAAGGTTGAAAGTTGGCATGGTATCATCATTTCACCCACATAGCATGTGCTAAAAAGTTGAGAGTGTTATGGCAAAAACTGGATCCACTTCGTGTACAAAATGGACAATCTCTTTCGAAGTATCAGGGTTTCAGACGAAAACTCGTCTGTTAAAAAGGCATTTATTTTTTCAAAGTTATTTCAACTCCAGACTTTTTGTGTGTTCAGTATGCACCATTCGAAGCCACGTCATCAATTTTCAACCCTTTCTGACTTCATTTGCTATTTTTCATGCATTTACTTATTTTTTTGAGCTAAATGACCCTAAAATTGAAAAGCTCTAAAAATGAACTCTGAAAAGGTTGAAAGTTCGCATGGTATCATCATTTCACCCACATAGCATGTGCTAAAAAGTTGAGAGGGTTAGGGCAAAAACTGGATCCACTTCGTGTACAAAATGGACAATCTCTTTCGAAGTATCAGGGTTTCAAACGAAAACTCGTCTGTTACAAAGGCATTTCATTTTTTTAAACTTATTTCAACTCCAGACTTTTTGTGTGTTCAGTATGCACCATTCGAAGCCACGTCATCAATTTTCAACCCTTTCTGACTTTATTTGCTATTTTTCATGCATTTACTGATTTTTTTGAGCTAAATGACCCTAAAATTGAAAAGCACTACAAATGAACTCTGAAGAGGTTGAAAGTTGACATGGTATCATCATTTCACCCACATAGCATGTGCTAAAAAGTTGAGAGGGTTACGGCAAAAACTGGATGCACTTCGTGTACAAAATGGACAATCTCTTTCGAAGTATCAGGGTTACAGACGAAAACTCGTCTGTTACAAAGGCATTTCATTTTTTTAAACTTATTTCAACTCCAGACTTTTTGTGTGTTCAGTATGCACCATTCGAAGCCACATCATCAATTTTCAACCCTTTCTGACTTCATTTGCTATTTTTCATGCATTTACTGATTTTTTGAGCTAAATGACCCTAAAATTGAAAAGCACTACAAATGAACTCTGAAAAGGATGAAACTTGGCATGGTATCATCATTTCACCCACATGGCATGTGCTTAAAAGTTGAGAGGGTTATGGCAAAAACTGGATCCACTTCGTGTACAAAATAGACAATTTCTTTCGAAGTATCAGGGTTTCAGACGAAAACTCGTCTGTTACAAAGGCATTTCATTTTTTTTAAACTTATTTCAACTCCAGACTTTTTGTGTGTTCAGTATGCAGCATTCGAAGCCACGTCATCAATTTTCAACCCTTTCTGACTTCATTTGCTATTTTTCATGCATTTACTGATTTTTTTGAGCTAAATGACCCTAAAATTGAAAAGCTCTACAAATGAACTCTGAGAAGGTTGAAAGTTGGCATGGTATCATCATTTCACCCACATAGCATGTGCTAAAAAGTTGAGTGGGTTACGGCAAAACCTGGATCCACTTCGTGTACAAAATGGACAATCTCTTTCGAAGTATCAGGGTTTCAGACGAAAACTCGTCTGTTACAAAGGCATTACATTTTTTTAAACTTATTTCAACTCCAGACTTTTTGTGTGTTCAGTATGCACCATTCGAAGCCACGTCATCAATTTTCAACCCTTTCTGACTTCATTTGCTATTTTTCATGGATTTACTGATTTTTTTGAGCTAAATGACCCTAAAATTGAAAAGCTCTACAAATGAACTCTGAGAAGGTTGAAAGTTGGCATGGTATCATCATTTCACGCACATAGCATGTGCTAAAAAGTTGAGTGGGTTACGGCAAAAACTGGGTCCACTTCGTGTACAAAATGGACAATCTCTTTCGAAGTATCAGGGTTTCAGACGAAAACTCATCTGTTACAAAGGCATTTCATTTTTTTAAACTTATTTCAACTCCAGACTTTTTGTGTGTTCAGTATGCACCATTCGAAGCCACGTCATCAATTTTCAACCCTTTCTGACTTTATTTGCTATTTTTCATGCATTTACTGATTTTTTTGAGCTAAATGACCCTAAAATTGAAAAGCTCTACAAATGAACTCTGAAAATGTTGAAAATTGGCATGGTATCATCATTTCACCCACATAGCATGTGCTAAAAAGTTGAGAGTGTTATGGCAAAAACTGGATCCACTTCGTGTACAAAATGGACAATCTCTTTCGAAGTATCAGGGTTTCAGACGAAAACTCGTCTGTTACAAAGGCATTTCATTTTTTTAAACTTATTTCAACTCCAGACTTTTTGTGTGTTCAGTATGCACCATTCGAAGCCACGTCATCAATTTTCAACCCTTTCTGACTTCATTTGCTATTTTTCATGGATTTACTGATTTTTATGAGCTAAATGACCCTAAAATTGAAAAGCTCTACAAATGAACTCTGAGAAGGTTGAAAGTTGGCATGGTATCATCATTTCACCCACATAGCATGTGCTAAAAAGTTGAGTGGGTTACGGCAAAAACTGGGTCCACTTCGTGTACAAAATGGACAATCTCTTTCGAAGTGTCAGGGTTTCAGACGAAAACTCGTCTGTTACAAAGGCATTTCATTTTTTTAAACTTATTTCAACTCCAGACTTTTTGTGTGTTCAGTATGCACCATTCGAAGCCACGTCATCAATTTTCAACCCTTTCTGACTTTATTTGCTATTTTTCATGCATTTACTGATTTTTTTGAGCTAAATGACCCTAAAATTGAAAAGCTCTACAAATGAACTCTGAAAAGGTTGAAAGTTGGCATGGTATCATCATTTCACCCACATAGCATGTGCTAAAAAGTTGAGAGTGTTATGGCAAAAACTGGATCCACTTCGTGTACAAAATGGACAATCTCTTTCGAAGTATCAGGGTTTCAGACGAAAACTCGTCTGTTAAAAAGGCATTTATTTTTTCAAAGTTATTTCAACTCCAGACTTTTTGTGTGTTCAGTATGCACCATTCGAAGCCACGTCATCAATTTTCAACCCTTTCTGACTTCATTTGCTATTTTTCATGCATTTACTTATTTTTTTGAGCTAAATGACCCTAAAATTGAAAAGCTCTAAAAATGAACTCTGAAAAGGTTGAAAGTTCGCATGGTATCATCATTTCACCCACATAGCATGTGCTAAAAAGTTGAGAGGGTTAGGGCAAAAACTGGATCCACTTCGTGTACAAAATGGACAATCTCTTTCGAAGTATCAGGGTTTCAAACGAAAACTCGTCTGTTACAAAGGCATTTCATTTTTTTAAACTTATTTCAACTCCAGACTTTTTGTGTGTTCAGTATGCACCATTCGAAGCCACGTCATCAATTTTCAACCCTTTCTGACTTTATTTGCTATTTTTCATGCATTTACTGATTTTTTTGAGCTAAATGACCCTAAAATTGAAAAGCACTACAAATGAACTCTGAAGAGGTTGAAAGTTGACATGGTATCATCATTTCACCCACATAGCATGTGCTAAAAAGTTGAGAGGGTTACGGCAAAAACTGGATGCACTTCGTGTACAAAATGGACAATCTCTTTCGAAGTATCAGGGTTACAGACGAAAACTCGTCTGTTACAAAGGCATTTCATTTTTTTAAACTTATTTCAACTCCAGACTTTTTGTGTGTTCAGTATGCACCATTCGAAGCCACATCATCAATTTTCAACCCTTTCTGACTTCATTTGCTATTTTTCATGCATTTACTGATTTTTTGAGCTAAATGACCCTAAAATTGAAAAGCACTACAAATGAACTCCGAAAAGGATGAAACTTGGCATGGTATCATCATTTCACCCACATGGCATGTGCTTAAAAGTTGAGAGGGTTATGGCAAAAAATGGATCCACTTCGTGTACAAAATAGACAATCTCTTTCGAAGTATCAGGGTTTCAGACGAAAACTCGTCTGTTACAAAGGCATTTCATTTTTTTTAAACTTATTTCAACTCCAGACTTTTTGTGTGTTCAGTATGCAGCATTCGAAGCCACGTCATCAATTTTCAACCCTTTCTGACTTCATTTGCTATTTTTCATGCATTTACTGATTTTTTTGAGCTAAATGACCCTAAAATTGAAAAGCTCTACAAATGAACTCTGAGAAGGTTGAAAGTTGGCATGGTATCATCATTTCACCCACATAGCATGTGCTAAAAAGTTGAGTGGGTTACGGCAAAACCTGGATCCACTTTGTGTACAAAATGGACAATCTCTTTCGAAGTATCAGGGTTTCAGACGAAAACTCGTCTGTTACAAAGGCATTTCATTTTTTTAGACTTATTTCAACTCCAGACTTTTTGTGTGTTCAGTATGCACCATTCGAAGCCACGTCATCAATTTTCAACCCTTTCTGACTTCATTTGCTATTTTTCATGGATTTACTGATTTTTATGAGCTAAATGACCCTAAAATTGAAAAGCTCTACAAATGAACTCTGAGAAGGTTGAAAGTTGGCATGGTATCATCATTTCACCCACATGGCATGTGCTTAAAAGTTGAGAGGGTTATGGCAAAAACTGGATCCACTTCGTGTACAAAATAGACAATTTCTTTCGAAGTATCAGGGTTTCAGACGAAAACTCGTCTGTTACAAAGGCATTTCATTTTTTTTAAACTTATTTCAACTCCAGACTTTTTGTGTGTTCAGTATGCAGCATTCGAAGCCACGTCATCAATTTTCAACCCTTTCTGACTTCATTTGCTATTTTTCATGCATTTACTGATTTTTTTGAGCTAAATGACCCTAAAATTGAAAAGCTCTACAAATGAACTCTGAGAAGGTTGAAAGTTGGCATGGTATCATCATTTCACCCACATAGCATGTGCTAAAAAGTTGAGTGGGTTACGGCAAAACCTGGATCCACTTCGTGTACAAAATGGACAATCTCTTTCGAAGTATCAGGGTTTCAGACGAAAACTCGTCTGTTACAAAGGCATTACATTTTTTTAAACTTATTTCAACTCCAGACTTTTTGTGTGTTCAGTATGCACCATTCGAAGCCACGTCATCAATTTTCAACCCTTTCTGACTTCATTTGCTATTTTTCATGGATTTACTGATTTTTTTGAGCTAAATGACCCTAAAATTGAAAAGCTCTACAAATGAACTCTGAGAAGGTTGAAAGTTGGCATGGTATCATCATTTCACGCACATAGCATGTGCTAAAAAGTTGAGTGGGTTACGGCAAAAACTGGGTCCACTTCGTGTACAAAATGGACAATCTCTTTCGAAGTATCAGGGTTTCAAACGAAAACTCGTCTGTTACAAAGGCATTTCATTTTTTTAAACTTATTTCAACTCCAGACTTTTTGTGTGTTCAGTATGCACCATTCGAAGCCACGTCATCAATTTTCAACCCTTTCTGACTTTATTTGCTATTTTTCATGCATTTACTGATTTTTTTGAGCTAAATGACCCTAAAATTGAAAAGCACTACAAATGAACTCTGAAGAGGTTGAAAGTTGACATGGTATCATCATTTCACCCACATAGCATGTGCTAAAAAGTTGAGAGGGTTACGGCAAAAACTGGATGCACTTCGTGTACAAAATGGACAATCTCTTTCGAAGTATCAGGGTTACAGACGAAAACTCGTCTGTTACAAAGGCATTTCATTTTTTTAAACTTATTTCAACTCCAGACTTTTTGTGTGTTCAGTATGCACCATTCGAAGCCACATCATCAATTTTCAACCCTTTCTGACTTCATTTGCTATTTTTCATGCATTTACTGATTTTTTGAGCTAAATGACCCTAAAATTGAAAAGCACTACAAATGAACTCTGAAAAGGATGAAACTTGGCATGGTATCATCATTTCACCCACATGGCATGTGCTTAAAAGTTGAGAGGGTTATGGCAAAAACTGGATCCACTTCGTGTACAAAATAGACAATTTCTTTCGAAGTATCAGGGTTTCAGACGAAAACTCGTCTGTTACAAAGGCATTTCATTTTTTTTAAACTTATTTCAACTCCAGACTTTTTGTGTGTTCAGTATGCAGCATTCGAAGCCACGTCATCAATTTTCAACCCTTTCTGACTTCATTTGCTATTTTTCATGCATTTACTGATTTTTTTGAGCTAAATGACCCTAAAATTGAAAAGCTCTACAAATGAACTCTGAGAAGGATGAAAGTTGGCATGGTATCATCATTTCACCCACATGGCATGTGCTAAAAAGTTGAGAGGGTTACGGCAAAAACTGGATCCACTTCGTGTACAAAATGGACAATCTCTTTCGAAGTATCAGGGTTTCAGACGAAAACTCGTCTGTTACAAAGGCATTACATTTTTTTAAACTTATTTCAACTCCAGACTTTTTGTGTGTTCAGTATGCAGCATTCGAAGCCACGTCATCAATTTTCAACCCTTTCTGACTTCATTTGCTATTTTTCATGCATTTACTTATTTTTTTGAGCTAAATGACCCTAAAATTGAAAAGCACTACAAATGAACTCTGAAAAGGTTGAAAGTTGGCATGGTATCATCATTTCACCCACATAGCATGTGCTAAAAAGTTGAGTGGGTTATGGCAAAAACTGGATCCACTTCGTGTACAAAATGGACAATCTCTTTCGAAGTATCAGGGTTTCAGACGAAAACTCGTCTGTTACAAAGGCATTTCATTTTTTTAAACTTATTTCAACTCCAGACTTTTTGTGTGTTCAGTATGCACCATTCGAAGCCACGTCATCAATTTTCAACCCTTTCTGACTTCATTTGCTATTTTTCATGCATTTACTGATTTTTTTGAGCTAAATGACCCTAAAATTGAAAAGCTCTACAAATGAACTCTGAGAAGGTTGAAATTTGGCATGGTATCATCATTTCACCCACATAGCATGTGCTAAAAAGTTGAGTGGGTTACGGCAAAAACTGGGTCCACTTCGTGTACAAAATGGACAATCTCTTTCGAAGTATCAGGGTTTCAGACGAAAACTCGTCTGTTACAAAGGCATTTCATTTTTTTAAACTTATTTCAACTCCAGACTTTTTGTGTGTTCAGTATGCACCACTCGAAGCCACGTCATCAATTTTCAACCCTTTCTGACTTTATTTGCTATTTTTCATGCATTTACTGATTTTTTTGAGCTAAATGACCCTAAAATTGAAAAGCTCTACAAATGAACTCTGAAAATGTTGAAAGTTGGCATGGTATCATCATTTCACCCACATAGCATGTGCTAAAAAGTTGAGAGTGTTATGGCAAAAACTGGATCCACTTCGTGTACAAAATGGACAATCTCTTTCGAAGTATCAGGGTTTCAGACGAAAACTCGTCTGTTACAAAGGCATTTCATTTTTTTAAACTTATTTCAACTCCAGACGTTTTGTTTGTTCAGTATGCACCATTCGAAGCCACGTCATCAATTTTCAACCCTTTCTGACTTCATTTGCTATTTTTCATGCATTTACTTATTTTTTTGAGCTAAATGACCCTAAAATTGAAAAGCACTACAAATGAACTCTGAAAAGGTTGAAAGTTGGCATGGTATCATCATTTCACCCACATAGCATGTGCTAAAAAGTTGAGTGGGTTATGGCAAAAACTGGATCCACTTCGTGTACAAAATGGACAATCTCTTTCGAAGTATCAGGGTTTCAGACGAAAACTCGTCTGTTACAAAGGCATTTCATTTTTTTAAACTTATTTCAACTCCAGACTTTTTGTGTGTTCAGTATGCACCATTCGAAGCCACGTCATCAATTTTCAACCCTTTCTGACTTCATTTGCTATTTTTCATGCATTTACTGATTTTTTTGAGCTAAATGACCCTAAAATTGAAAAGCACTACAAATGAACTCTGAAAAGGTTGAAAGTTGGCATGGTATCATCATTTCACCCACATAGCATGTGCTAACAAGTTGAGAGGGTTACGGCAAAAACTGGATCCACTTCGTGTACAAAATGGACAATCTCTTTCGAAGTATCAGGGGTTTAAGACGAAAACTCGTCTGTTACAAAGGCATTTCATGTTTTTAAACTTATTTCAACTCCAGACTTTTTGTGTGTTCAGTATGCACCATTCGAAGCCACGTCATCAATTTTCAACCCTTTCTGACTTCATTTGCTATTTTTCATGCATTTACTGATTTTTTTGAGCTAAATGACCCTAAAATTGAAAAGCTCTACAAATGAACTCTGAATAGGTTAAAGTTGGCTTGGTATCATCATTTCACCCACATAGCATGTGCTAAAAAGTTGAGAGTGTTACGGCAAAACCTGGATCCACTTCGTGTACAAAATGGACAATCTCTTTCGAAGTATCAGGGTTTCAGACGAAAACTCGTCTGTTACAAAGGCATTACATTTTTTTAAACTTATTTCAACTCCAGACTTTTTGTGTGTTCAGTATGCACCATTCGAAGCCACGTCATCAATTTTCAACCCTTTCTGACTTCATTTGCTATTTTTCATGGATTTACTGATTTTTTTGAGCTAAATGACCCTAAAATTGAAAAGCTCTACAAATGAACTCTGAGAAGGTTGAAAGTTGGCATGGTATCATCATTTCACGCACATAGCATGTGCTAAAAAGTTGAGTGGGTTACGGCAAAAACTGGGTCCACTTCGTGTACAAAATGGACAATCTCTTTCGAAGTATCAGGGTTTCAGACGAAAACTCATCTGTTACAAAGGCATTTCATTTTTTTAAACTTATTTCAACTCCAGACTTTTTGTGTGTTCAGTATGCACCATTCGAAGCCACGTCATCAATTTTCAACCCTTTCTGACTTTATTTGCTATTTTTCATGCATTTACTGATTTTTTTGAGCTAAATGACCCTAAAATTGAAAAGCTCTACAAATGAACTCTGAAAATGTTGAAAATTGGCATGGTATCATCATTTCACCCACATAGCATGTGCTAAAAAGTTGAGAGTGTTATGGCAAAAACTGGATCCACTTCGTGTACAAAATGGACAATCTCTTTCGAAGTATCAGGGTTTCAGACGAAAACTCGTCTGTTACAAAGGCATTTCATTTTTTTTAACTTATTTCAACTCCAGACTTTTTGTTTGTTCAGTATGCACCATTCGAAGCTACGTCATCAATTTTCAACCCTTTCTGACTTCATTTGCTATTTTTCATGCATTTACTTATTTTTTTGAGCTAAATGACCCTAAAATTGAAAAGCACTACAAATGAACTCTGAAAAGGTTGAAAGTTGGCATGGTATCATCATTTCACCCACATAGCATGTGCTAAAAAGTTGAGTGGGTTACGGCAAAAACTGGATGCACTTCGTGTACAAAATGGACAATCTCTTTCGAAGTATCAGGGTTACAGACGAAAACTCGTCTGTTACAAAGGCATTTCATTTTTTTAAACTTATTTCAACTCCAGACTTTTTGTGTGTTCAGTATGCACCATTCGAAGCCACATCATCAATTTTCAACCCTTTCTGACTTCATTTGCTATTTTTCATGCATTTACTGATTTTTTGAGCTAAATGACCCTAAAATTGAAAAGCACTACAAATGAACTCTGAAAAGGATGAAAGTTGGCATGGTATCATCATTTCACCCACATGGCATGTGCTTAAAAGTTGAGAGGGTTATGGCAAAAACTGGATCCACTTCGTGTACAAAATAGACAATTTCTTTCGAAGTATCAGGGTTTCAGACGAAAACTCGTCTGTTACAAAGGCATTTCATTTTTTTTAAACTTATTTCAACTCCAGACTTTTTGTGTGTTCAGTATGCAGCATTCGAAGCCACGTCATCAATTTTCAACCCTTTCTGACTTCATTTGCTATTTTTCATGCATTTACTGATTTTTTTGAGCTAAATGACCCTAAAATTGAAAAGCTCTACAAATGAACTCTGAGAAGGTTGAAAGTTGGCATGGTATCATCATTTCACCCACATAGCATGTGCTATAAAGTTGAGTGGGTTACGGCAAAACCTGGATCCACTTTGTGTACAAAATGGACAATCTCTTTCGAAGTATCAGGGTTTCAGACGAAAACTCGTCTGTTACAAAGGCATTACATTTTTTTAAACTTATTTCAACTCCAGACTTTTTGTGTGTTCAGTATGCACCATTCGAAGCCACGTCATCAATTTTCAACCCTTTCTGACTTCATTTGCTATTTTTCATGCATTTACTGATTTTTTTGAGCTAAATGACCCTAAAATTGAAAAGCTCTACAAATGAACTCTGAGAAGGTTGAAATTTGGCATGGTATCATCATTTCACCCACATAGCATGTGCTAAAAAGTTGAGTGGGTTACGGCAAAAACTGGGTCCACTTCGTGTACAAAATGGACAATCTCTTTCGAAGTATCAGGGTTTCAGACGAAAACTCGTCTGTTACAAAGGCATTTCATTTTTTTAAACTTATTTCAACTCCAGACTTTTTGTGTGTTCAGTATGCACCACTCGAAGCCACGTCATCAATTTTCAACCCTTTCTGACTTTATTTGCTATTTTTCATGCATTTACTGATTTTTTTGAGCTAAATGACCCTAAAATTGAAAAGCTCTACAAATGAACTCTGAAAATGTTGAAAGTTGGCATGGTATCATCATTTCACCCACATAGCATGTGCTAAAAAGTTGAGAGTGTTATGGCAAAAACTGGATCCACTTCGTGTACAAAATGGACAATCTCTTTCGAAGTATCAGGGTTTCAGACGAAAACTCGTCTGTTACAAAGGCATTTCATTTTTTTAAACTTATTTCAACTCCAGACGTTTTGTTTGTTCAGTATGCACCATTCGAAGCCACGTCATCAATTTTCAACCCTTTCTGACTTCATTTGCTATTTTTCATGCATTTACTTATTTTTTTGAGCTAAATGACCCTAAAATTGAAAAGCACTACAAATGAACTCTGAAAAGGTTGAAAGTTGGCATGGTATCATCATTTCACCCACATAGCATGTGCTAAAAAGTTGAGTGGGTTATGGCAAAAACTGGATCCACTTCGTGTACAAAATGGACAATCTCTTTCGAAGTATCAGGGTTTCAGACGAAAACTCGTCTGTTACAAAGGCATTTCATTTTTTTAAACTTATTTCAACTCCAGACTTTTTGTGTGTTCAGTATGCACCATTCGAAGCCACGTCATCAATTTTCAACCCTTTCTGACTTCATTTGCTATTTTTCATGCATTTACTGATTTTTTTGAGCTAAATGACCCTAAAATTGAAAAGCACTACAAATGAACTCTGAAAAGGTTGAAAGTTGGCATGGTATCATCATTTCACCCACATAGCATGTGCTAACAAGTTGAGAGGGTTACGGCAAAAACTGGATCCACTTCGTGTACAAAATGGACAATCTCTTTCGAAGTATCAGGGGTTTAAGACGAAAACTCGTCTGTTACAAAGGCATTTCATGTTTTTAAACTTATTTCAACTCCAGACTTTTTGTGTGTTCAGTATGCACCATTCGAAGCCACGTCATCAATTTTCAACCCTTTCTGACTTCATTTGCTATTTTTCATGCATTTACTGATTTTTTTGAGCTAAATGACCCTAAAATTGAAAAGCTCTACAAATGAACTCTGAATAGGTTAAAGTTGGCTTGGTATCATCATTTCACCCACATAGCATGTGCTAAAAAGTTGAGAGTGTTATGGCAAAAACTGGATCCACTTCGTGTACAAAATGGACAATCTCTTTCGAAGTATCAGGGTTTCAGACGAAAACTCGTCTGTTACAAAGGCATTTCATTTTTTTAACTTATTTCAACTCCAGACTTTTTGTGTGTTCAGTATGCACCATTCGAAGCCACGTCATCAATTTTCAACCCTTTCTGACTTCATTTGCTATTTTTCATGCATTTACTTATTTTTTTGAGCTAAATGACCCTAAAATTGAAAAGCTCTACAAATGAACTCTGAAAAGGTTGAAAGTTCGCATGGTATCATCATTTCACCCACATGGCATGTGCTAAAAAGTTGAGAGGGTTAGGGCAAAAACTGGATCCACTTCGTGTACAAAATGGACAATCTCTTTCGAAGTATCAGGGTTTCAAACGAAAACTCGTCTGTTACAAAGGCATTTCATTTTTTTAAACTTATTTCAACTCCAGACTTTTTGTGTGTTCAGTATGCACCATTCGAAGCCACGTCATCAATTTTCAACCCTTTCTGACTTTATTTGCTATTTTTCATGCATTTACTGATTTTTTTGAGCTAAATGACCCTAAAATTGAAAAGCACTACAAATGAACTCTGAAGAGGTTGAAAGTTGGCATGGTATCATCATTTCACCCACATAGCATGTGCTAAAAAGTTGAGAGGGTTACGGCAAAAACTGGATGCACTTCGTGTACAAAATGGACAATCTCTTTCGAAGTATCAGGGTTACAGACGAAAACTCGTCTGTTACAAAGGCATTTCATTTTTTTAAACTTATTTCAACTCCAGACTTTTTGTGTGTTCAGTATGCACCATTCGAAGCCACATCATCAATTTTCAACCCTTTCTGACTTCATTTGCTATTTTTCATGCATTTACTGATTTTTTTGAGCTAAATGACCCTAAAATTGAAAAGCACTACAAATGAACTCTGAAAAGGATGAAAGTTGGCATGGTATCATCATTTCACCCACATGGCATGTGCTTAAAAGTTGAGAGGGTTATGGCAAAAACTGGATCCACTTCGTGTACAAAATGGACAATCTCTTTCGAAGTATCAGGGTTACAGACGAAAACTCGTCTGTTACAAAGGCATTTCATTTTTTTAAAGTTATTTCAACTCCAGACTTTTTGTGTGTTCAGTATGCACCATTCGAAGCCACGTCATCAATTTTCAACCCTTTCTGACTTCATTTGCTATTTTTCATGGATTTACTGATTTTTTTGAGCTAAATGACCCTAAAATTAAAAAGCTCTACAAATGAACTCTGAGAAGGTTGAAAGTTGGCATGGTATCATCATTTCACCCACATAGCATGTGCTAAAAAGTTGAGTGGGTTACGGCAAAAACTGGGTCCACTTCGTGTACAAAATGGACAATCTCTTTCGAAGTATCAGGGTTTCAGACGAAAACTCGTCTGTTACAAAGGCATTTCATTTTTCTAAACTTATTTCAACTCCAGACTTTTGTGTGTTCAGTATGCACCATTCGAAGCCACGTCATCAATTTTCAACCCTTTCTGACTTCATTTGCTATTTTTCATGCATTTACTTATTTTTTTGAGCTAAATGACCCTAAAATTGAAAAGCACTACAAATGAACTCTGAAAAGGTTGAAAGTTGGTATGGTATCATCATTTCACCCACATAGCATGTGCTAAAAAGTTGAGTGTGTTACGGCAAAAACTGGATCCACTTCGTGTACAAAATGGACAATCTCTTTCGAAGTATTAGGGTTTCAGACGAAAACTCGTCTGTTACAAAGGCATTTCATTTTTTTAAACTTATTTCAACTCCAGACTTTTTGTGTGTTCAGTATGCACCATTCGAAGCCACGTCATCAATTTTCAACCCTTTCTGACTTCATTTGCTATTTTTCATGCATTTACTGATTTTTTTTGAGCTAAATGACCCTAAAATTGAAAAGCACTACAAATGAACTCTGAAAAGGTTGAAAGTTGGAATGGTATCATCATTTCACCCACATAGCATGTGCTAACAAGTTGAGAGGGTTACGGCAAAAACTGGATGCACTTCGTGTACAAAATGGACAATCTCTTTCGAAGTATCAGGGTTTAAGACGAAAACTCGTCTGTTACAAAGGCATTTCATTTTTTTAAACTTATTTCAACTCCAGACTTTTTGTGTGTTCAGTATGCACCATTCGAAGCCACGTCATCAATTTTCAACCCTTTCTGACTTCATTTGCTATTTTTCATGCATTTACTGATTTTTTTGAGCTAAATGACCCTAAAATTGAAAAGCTCTACAAATGAACTCTGAGAAGGTTGAAAGTTGGCATGGTATCATCATTTCACCCACATAGCATGTGCTAAAAAGTTGAGTGGGTTACGGCAAAAACTGGATCCACTTCGTGTACAAAATGGACAATCTCTTTCGAAGTATCAGGGTTTCAGACGAAAACTCGTGTGTTACAAAGGCATTTCATTTTTTTAAACTTATTTCAACTCCAGACTTTTTGTGTGTTCAGTATGCACCATTCGAAGCCACGTCATCAATTTTCAACCCTTTCTGACTTTATTTGCTATTTTTCATGCATTTACTGATTTTTTTGAGCTAAATGACCCTAAAATTGAAAAGCACTACAAATGAACTCTGAAAAGGTTGAAAGTTGGCATGGTATCATCATTTCACCCACATAGCATGTGCTAACAAGTTGAGAGGGTTACGGCAAAAACTGGATGCACTTCGTGTACAAAATGGACAATCTCTTTCGAAGTATCAGGGTTTAAGACGAAAACTCGTGTGTTACAAAGGCATTTCATTTTTTTAAACTTATTTCAACTCCAGACTTTTTGTGTGTTCAGTATGCACCATTCGAAGCCATGTCATCAATTTTCATCCCTTTCTGACTTCATTTGCTATTTTTCATGCATTTACTGATTTTTTTGAGCTAAATGACCCTAAAATTGAAAAGCTCTACAAATGAACTCTGAATAGGTTGAAAGTTGGCATGGTATCATCATTTCACCCACATAGCATGTGCTAAAAAGTTGATGCGTTACGGCAAAAACTGGATCCACTTCGTGTACAAAATGGACAATCCCTTTCGAAGTATCAGGGTTTCAGACGAAAACTCGTCTGTTACAAAGGTATTTCATTTTTTTAAACTTATTTCAACTCCAGACTTTTTGTGTGTTCAGTATGCACCATTCGAAGCCACGTCATCAATTTTCAACCCTTTCTGACTTCATTTGCTATTTTTCATGCATTTACTGATTTTTTTGAACTAAATGACCCTAAAATTGAAAAGCTCTACAAATGAATTCTGAAAAGGTTGAAAGTTGGCATGGTATCATCATTTCATCCACATAGCATGTGCTAAAAAGTTGAGAGTGTTATGGCAAAAACTGGATCCACTTCGTGTACAAAATGGACAATCTCTTTCGAAGTATCAGGGTTTCAGACGAAAACTCGTCTGTTACAAAGGCATTTCATTTTTTAAAACTTATTTCAACTCTAGACTTTTTGTGTGTTCAGTATGCACCATTCGAAGCCACGTCATCAATTTTCAACCCTTTCTGACTTCATTTGCTATTTTTCATGCATTTACTTATTTTTTTGAGCTAAATGACCCTAAAATTGAAAAGCACTACAAATGAACTCTGAAAAGGTTGAAAGTTGGCATGGTATCATCATTTCACCCACATAGCATGTGCTAAAAAGTTGAGAGGGTTACGGCAAAAACTGGATCCACTTCGTGTACAAAATGGACAATCTCTTTCGAAGTATCAGGGTTTCAGACGAAAACTCGTCTGTTACAAAGGCATTTCATTTTTTTAAACTTATTTCAACTCCAGACTTTTTGTGTGTTCAGTATGCACCATTCGAAGCCACGTCATCAATTTTCAACCCTTTCTGACTTCATTTGCTATTTTTCATGCATTTACTGATTTTTTTGAGCTAAATGACCCTAAAATTGAAAAGCACTACAAATGAACTCTGAAAAGGTTGAAAGTTGGAATGGTATCATCATTTCACCCACATAGCATGTGCTAACAAGTTGAGAGGGTTACGGCAAAAACTGGATGCACTTCGTGTACAAAATGGACAATCTCTTTCGAAGTATCAGGGTTTAAGACGAAAACTCGTCTGTTACAAAGGCATTTCATTTTTTTAAACTTATTTCAACTCCAGACTTTTTGTGTGTTCAGTATGCACCATTCGAAGCCACGTCATCAATTTTCAACCCTTTCTGACTTCATTTGCTATTTTTCATGCATTTACTGATTTTTTTGAGCTAAATGACCCTAAAATTGAAAAGCTCTACAAATGAAGTCTGAATAGGTTGAAAGTTGGCATGGTATCATCATTTCACCCGCATAGCATGTGCTAAAAAGTTGATGCGTTACGGCAAAAACTGGATCCACTTCGTGTACAAAATGGACAATCCCTTTCGAAGTATCAGGGTTTCAGACGAAAACTCGTCTGTTACAAAGGCATTTCATTTTTTTAAACTTATTTCAACTCCAGACTTTTTGTGTGTTCAGTATGCACCATTCGAAGCCACGTCATCAATTTTCAACCCTTTCTGACTTCATTTGCTATTTTTCATGCATTTACTGATTTTTTTGAGCTAAATGACCCTAAAATTGAAAAGCACTACAAATGAACTCTGAAAAGGTTGAAAGTTGGAATGGTATCATCATTTCACCCACATAGCATGTGCTAACAAGTTGAGAGGGTTACGGCAAAAACTGGATGCACTTCGTGTACAAAATGGACACTCTCTTTCGAAGTATCAGGGTTTAAGACGAAAACTCGTCTGTTACAAAGGCATTTCATTTTTTTAAACTTATTTCAACTCCAGACTTTTTGTGTGTTCAGTATGCACCATTCGAAGCCACGTCATCAATTTTCAACCCTTTCTGACTTCATTTGCTATTTTTCATGCATTTACTGATTTTTTTGAGCTAAATGACCCTAAAATTGAAAAGCACTACAAATGAACTCTGAAAAGGTTGAAAGTTGGAATGGTATCATCATTTCACCCACATAGCATGTGCTAACAAGTTGAGAGGGTTACGGCAAAAACTGGATGCACTTCGTGTACAAAATGGACAATCTCTTTCGAAGTATCAGGGTTTAAGACGAAAACTCGTCTGTTACAAAGGCATTTCATTTTTTTAAACTTATTTCAACTCCAGACTTTTTGTGTGTTCAGTATGCACCATTCGAAGCCACGTCATCAATTTTCAACCCTTTCTGACTTCATTTGCTATTTTTCATGCATTTACTGATTTTTTTGAGCTAAATGACCCTAAAATTGAAAAGCTCTACAAATGAAGTCTGAATAGGTTGAAAGTTGGCATGGTATCATCATTTCACCCGCATAGCATGTGCTAAAAAGTTGATGCGTTACGGCAAAAACTGGATCCACTTCGTGTACAAAATGGACAATCCCTTTCGAAGTATCAGGGTTTCAGACGAAAACTCGTCTGTTACAAAGGCATTTCATTTTTTTAAACTTATTTCAACTCCAGACTTTTTGTGTGTTCAGTATGCACCATTCGAAGCCACGTCATCAATTTTCAACCCTTTCTGACTTTATTTGCTATTTTTCATGCATTTACTGATTTTTTTGAGCTAAATGACCCTAAAATTGAAAAGCACTACAAATGAACTCTGAAAAGGTTGAAAGTTGGCATGGTATCATCATTTCACCCACATAGCATGTGCTAACAAGTTGAGAGGGTTACGGCAAAATCTGGATGCACTTCGTGTACAAAATGGACAATCTCTTTCGAAGTATCAGGGTTTAAGACGAAAACTCGTGTGTTACAAAGGCATTTCATTTTTTTAAACTTATTTCAACTCCAGACTTTTTGTGTGTTCAGTATGCACCATTCGAAGCCATGTCATCAATTTTCATCCCTTTCTGACTTCATTTGCTATTTTTCATGCATTTACTGATTTTTTTGAGCTAAATGACCCTAAAATTGAAAAGCTCTACAAATGAACTCTGAATAGGTTGAAAGTTGGCATGGTATCATCATTTCACCCACATAGCATGTGCTAAAAAGTTGATGCGTTACGGCAAAAACTGGATCCACTTCGTGTACAAAATGGACAATCCCTTTCGAAGTATCAGGGTTTCAGACGAAAACTCGTCTGTTACAAAGGTATTTCATTTTTTTAAACTTATTTCAACTCCAGACTTTTTGTGTGTTCAGTATGCACCATTCGAAGCCACGTCATCAATTTTCAACCCTTTCTGACTTCATTTGCTATTTTTCATGCATTTACTGATTTTTTTGAACTAAATGACCCTAAAATTGAAAAGCTCTACAAATGAATTCTGAAAAGGTTGAAAGTTGGCATGGTATCATCATTTCACCCACATAGCATGTGCTAAAAAGTTGAGAGTGTTATGGCAAAAACTGGATCCACTTCGTGTACAAAATGGACAATCTCTTTCGAAGTATCAGGGTTTCAGACGAAAACTCGTCTGTTACAAAGGCATTTCATTTTTTAAAACTTATTTCAACTCTAGACTTTTTGTGTGTTCAGTATGCACCATTCGAAGCCACGTCATCAATTTTCAACCCTTTCTGACTTCATTTGCTATTTTTCATGCATTTACTTATTTTTTTGAGCTAAATGACCCTAAAATTGAAAAGCACTACAAATGAACTCTGAAAAGGTTGAAAGTTGGCATGGTATCATCATTTCACCCACATAGCATGTGCTAAAAAGTTGAGTGGGTTACGGCAAAAACTGGATCCACTTCGTGTACAAAATGGACAATCCCTTTCGAAGTATCAGGGTTTCAGACGAAAACTCGTCTGTTACAAAGGCATTTCATTTTTTTAAACTTATTTCAACTCCAGACTTTTTGTGTGTTCAGTATGCACCATTCGAAGCCACGTCATCAATTTTCAACCCTTTCTGACTTCATTTGCTATTTTTCATGCATTTACTGATTTTTTTGAGCTAAATGACCCTAAAATTGAAAAGCACTACAAATGAACTCTGAAAAGGTTGAAAGTTGGAATGGTATCATCATTTCACCCACATAGCATGTGCTAACAAGTTGAGAGGGTTACGGCAAAAACTGGATGCACTTCGTGTACAAAATGGACAATCTCTTTCGAAGTATCAGGGTTTAAGACAAAAACTCGTCTGTTACAAAGGCATTTCATTTTTTTAAACTTATTTCAACTCCAGACTTTTTGTGTGTTCAGTATGCACCATTCGAAGCCACGTCATCAATTTTCAACCCTTTCTGACTTCATTTGCTATTTTTCATGCATTTACTGATTTTTTTGAACTAAATGACCCTAAAATTGAAAAGCTCTACAAATGAATTCTGAAAAGGTTGAAAGTTGGCATGGTATCATCATTTCACCCACATAGCATGTGCTAAAAAGTTGAGAGTGTTATGGCAAAAACTGGATCCACTTCGTGTACAAAATGGACAATCTCTTTCGAAGTATCAGGGTTTCAGACGAAAACTCGTCTGTTACAAAGGCATTTCATTTTTTAAAACTTATTTCAACTCTAGACTTTTTGTGTGTTCAGTATGCACCATTCGAAGCCACGTCATCAATTTTCAACCCTTTCTGACTTCATTTGCTATTTTTCATGCATTTACTTATTTTTTTGAGCTAAATGACCCTAAAATTGAAAAGCACTACAAATGAACTCTGAAAAGGTTGAAAGTTGGCATGGTATCATCATTTCACCCACATAGCATGTGCTAAAAAGTTGAGTGGGTTACGGCAAAAACTGGATCCACTTCGTGTACAAAATGGACAATCCCTTTCGAAGTATCAGGGTTTCAGACGAAAACTCGTCTGTTACAAAGGCATTTCATTTTTTTAAACTTATTTCAACTCCAGACTTTTTGTGTGTTCAGTATGCACCATTCGAAGCCACGTCATCAATTTTCAACCCTTTCTGACTTCATTTGCTATTTTTCATGCATTTACTGATTTTTTTGAGCTAAATGACCCTAAAATTGAAAAGCACTACAAATGAACTCTGAAAAGGTTGAAAGTTGGAATGGTATCATCATTTCACCCACATAGCATGTGCTAACAAGTTGAGAGGGTTACGGCAAAAACTGGATGCACTTCGTGTACAAAATGGACAATCTCTTTCGAAGTATCAGGGTTTAAGACAAAAACTCGTCTGTTACAAAGGCATTTCATTTTTTTAAACTTATTTCAACTCCAGACTTTTTGTGTGTTCAGTATGCACCATTCGAAGCCACGTCATCAATTTTCAACCCTTTCTGACTTCATTTGCTATTTTTCATGCATTTACTGATTTTTTTGAGCTAAATGACCCTAAAATTGAAAAGCTCTACAAATGAAGTCTGAATAGGTTGAAAGTTGGCATGGTATCATCATTTCACCCGCATAGCATGTGCTAAAAAGTTGATGCGTTACGGCAAAAACTGGATCCACTTCGTGTACAAAATGGCCAATCCCTTTCGAAGTATCAGGGTTTCAGACGAAAACTCGTCTGTTACAAAGGCATTTCATTTTTTTAAACTTATTTCAACTCCAGACTTTTTGTGTGTTCAGTATGCACCATTCGAAGCCACGTCATCAATTTTCAACCCTTTCTGACTTCATTTGCTATTTTTCATGCATTTACTGATTTTTTTTGAGCTAAATGACCCTAAAATTGAAAAGCACTACAAATGAACTCTGAAAAGGTTGAAAGTTGGAATGGTATCATCATTTCACCCACATAGCATGTGCTAACAAGTTGAGAGGGTTACGGCAAAAACTGGATGCACTTCGTGTACAAAATGGACAATCTCTTTCGAAGTATCAGGGTTTAAGACGAAAACTCGTCTGTTACAAAGGCATTTCATTTTTTTAAACTTATTTCAACTCCAGACTTTTTGTGTGTTCAGTATGCACCATTCGAAGCCACGTCATCAATTTTCAACCCTTTCTGACTTCATTTGCTATTTTTCATGCATTTACTGATTTTTTTGAGCTAAATGACCCTAAAATTGAAAAGCTCTACAAATGAAGTCTGAATAGGTTGAAAGTTGGCATGGTATCATCATTTCACCCGCATAGCATGTGCTAAATAGTTGATGCGTTACGGCAAAAACTGGATCCACTTCGTGTACAAAATGGACAATCCCTTTCGAAGTATCAGGGTTTCAGACGAAAACTCGTCTGTTACAAAGGCATTTCATTTTTTTAAACTTATTTCAACTCCAGACTTTTTGTGTGTTCAGTATGCACCATTCGAAGGCACGTCATCAATTTTCAACCCTTTCTGACTTCATTTGCTATTTTTCATGCATTTACTGATTTTTTTGAGTTAAATGACCCTATAATTGAAAAGCTCTACAAATGAACTCTGAAAAGGTTGAAAGTTGGCATGGTATCATCATTTCACCCACATAGCATGTGCTAAAAAGTTGAGAGTGTTATGGCAAAAACTGGATCCACTTCGTGTACAAAATGGACAATCTCTTTCGAAGTATCAGGGTTACAGACGAAAACTCGTCTGTTACAAAGGCATTTCATTTTTTTAAACTTATTTCAACTCCAGACTTTTTGTGTGTTTAGTATGCACCATTCGAAGACACATCATCAATTTTCAACCCTTTCTGACTTCATTTGCTATTTTTCATGCATTTACTGATTTTTTTGAGCTAAATGACCCTAAAATTGAAAAGCACTACAAATGAACTCTGAAAAGGATGAAAGTTGGCATGGTATCATCATTTCACCCACATGGCATGTGCTTAAAAGTTGAGAGGGTTATGGCAAAAACTGGATCCACTTCGTGTACAAAATAGACAATCTCTTTCGAAGTATCAGGGTTTTAGACGAAAACTCGTCTGTTACAAAGGCATTTCATTTTTTTTAAACTTATTTCAACTCCAGACTTTTTGTGTGTTCAGTATGCAGCATTCGAAGCCACGTCATCAATTTTCAACCCTTTCTGACTTCATTTGCTATTTTTCATGCATTTACTGATTTTTTTGAGCTAAATGACCCTAAAATTGAAAAGCTCTACAAATGAACTCTGTGAAGGTTGAAAGTTGGCATGGTATCATCATTTCACGCACATAGCATGTGCTAAAAAGTTGAGTGGGTTACGGCAAAACCTAGATCCACTTCGTGTACAAAATGGACAATCTCTTTCGAAGTATCAGGGTTTCAGACGAAAACTCGTCTGTTACAAAGGCATTTCATTTTTTTAAACTTATTTCAACTCCAGACTTTTTGTGTGTTCAGTATGCACCATTCGAATCCACGTCATCAATTTTCAACCCTTTCTGACTTCATTTGCTATTTTTCATGGATTTACTGATTTTTTTTGAGCTAAATGACCCTAAAATTGAAAAGCTCTACAAATGAACTCTGAGAAGGTTGAAAGTTGGCATGGTATCATCATTTCACCCACATAGCATGTGCTAAAAAGTTGAGTGGGTTACGGCAAAAACTGGGTCCACTTCGTGTACAAAATGGACAATCTCTTTCGAAGTATCAGGGTTTCAGACGAAAACTCGTCTGTTACAAAGGCATTTCATTTTTTTAAACTTATTTCAACTCCAGACTTTTTGTGTGTTCAGTATGCACCATTCGAAGCCACGTCATCAATTTTCAACCCTTTCTGACTTCATTTGCTATTTTTCATGCATTTACTGATTTTTTTGAGCTAAATGACCCTAAAATTGAAAAGCACTACAAATGAACTCTGAAAAGGTTGAAAGTTGGCATGGTATCATCATTTCACCCACATAGCATGTGATAACAAGTTGAGAGGGTTACGGCAAAAACTGGATGCACTTCGTGTACAAAATGGACAATCTCTTTCGAAGTATCAGGGTTTAAGACGAAAACTCGTCTGTTACAAAGGCATTTCATTTTTCTAAACTTATTTCAACTCCAGACTTTTTGTGTGTTCAGTATGCACCATTCGAAGCCACGTCATCAATTTTCAACCCTTTCTGACTTCATTTGCTATATTTCATGTATTTACTGATTTTTTGAGCTAAATGACCCTAAAATTGAAAAGCTCTACAAATGAACTCTGAGAAGGTTGAAAGTTGTCATGGTATCATCATTTCACCCACATAGCATGTGCTAAAAAGTTGAGTGGGTTACAGCAAAAACTGGATCCACTTCGTGTACAAAATGGACAATCTCTTTCGAAGTATTAGGGTTTCACACGAAAACTCGTCTGTTACAAAGGCATTTCATTTTTTTTAACTTATTTCAACTCCAGACTTTTTGTGTGTTCAGTATGCACCATTCGAAGCCACGTCATCAATTTTCAACCCTTTCTGACTTCATTTGCTATTTTTCATGCATTTACTGATTTTTTTGAGCTAAATGACCCTAAAATTGAAAAGCTCTACAAATGAACTCTGTAAAGGTTGAAAGTTCGCATGGTATCATCATTTCACCCACATAGCATGTGCTAAAAAGTTGAGAGTGTTATGGCAAAAACTTGATCCACTTCGTGTACAAAATGGACAATCTCTTTCGAAGTATCAGGGTTACAGACGAAAACTCGTCTGTTACAAAGGCATTTCATTTTTTAAACTTATTTCAAATCCAGACTTTTTGTGTGTTCAGTATGCACCATTCGAAGCCACGTCATCAATTTTCAACCCTTTCTGACTTTATTTGCTATTTTTCATGCATTTACTGATTTTTTTGAGCTAAATGACCCTAAAATTGAAAAGCTCTACAAATGAACTCTGAAAAGGTTGAAAGTTCGCATGGTATCATCATTTCACCCACATAGCATGTGCTAAAAAGTTGAGAGTGTTATGGCAAAAACTGGATCCACATCGTGTACAAAATGGACAATCTCTTTCGAAGTATCCGGGTTTCAGACGAAAACTCGTCTGTTACAAAGGCATTTCATTTTTTTAAACTTATTTCAACTCCAGACTTTTTGTGTGTTCAGTATGCACCATTCGAAGCCACGTCATCAATTTTCAACCCTTTCTGACTTCATTTGCTATTTTTCATGCATTTACTTATTTTTTTGAGCTAAATGACCCTAAAATTGAAAAGCTCTACAAATGAACTCTGAAAAGGTTGAAAGTTGGCATGGTATCATCATTTCACCCACATAGCATGTGCTAAAAAGTTGAGTGGGTTACGGCAAAAACTGGATCCACTTCGTGTACAAAATGGACAATCTCTTTCGAAGTATCAGGGTTTCAGACGAAAACTCGTCCTTTACAAAGGAATTTCATTTTTTTCAACTTATTTCAACTCCAGACTTTTTGTGTGTTTCGTATGCACCATTCGAAGCCACGTCATCAATTTTCAACCCTTTCTGACTTCATTTGCTATTTTTCATGCATTTACTTATTTTTTTGAGCTAAATGACCCTAAAATTGAAAAGCTCTACAAATGAACTCTAAATAGGTTGAAAGTTGGTATGGTATCATCATTTCACCCACATAGCATGTGCTAAAAAGTTGAGTGGGTTACGGCAAAAACTGGATCAATTCGTGTACAAAATGGACAATCTCTTTCGAAGTATCAGGGTTTCAGACGAAAACTCGTCAGTTACAAAGGCATTTCATTTTTTTAAACTTATTTCAACTCCAGACTTTTTGTGTGTTCAATATGCACCTTTCGAAGCCACGTCATCAATTTTCAACCCTTTCTGACTTCATTTGCTATTTTCCATTCATTTACTTATTTTTTTGAGCTAAATGACCCTAAAATGGAAAAGCTCTACAAATGAACTCTGAAAAGGTTGAAAGTTGGCATGGTATCATCATTTCACCCACATAGCATGTGCTAAAAAGTTGAGTGGCTTACGGCAAAAACTGGATCCACATCGTGTACAAAATGGACAATCTCTTTCGAAGTATCAGGGTTTCAGACGAAAACTCGTCTGTTACAAAGGCATTTCATTTTTTTAAACTTATTTCAACTCCAGACTTTTTGTGTGTTCAGTATGCACCATTCGAAGCCACGTCATCAATTTTCAACCCTTTCTGACTTCATTTGCTATTTTTCATGCATTTACTTATTTTTTTGAGCTAAATGACCCTAAAATTGAAAAGCTCTACAAATGAACTCTGAGAAGGTTGAAAGTTGGCATGGTATCATCATTTCACCCACATAGCATGTGCTAAAAAGTTGAGTGGGTTACGGCAAAAACTGGATCCACTTCGTGTACAAAATGGACAATCTCTTTCGAAGTATCAGGGTTTCAGACGAAAACTCGTCTGTTACAAAGGCATTTCATTTTTTTTAACTTATTTCAACTCCAGACTTTTTGTGTGTTCAGTATGCAGCATTCGAAGCCACGTCATCAATTTTCAACCCTTTCTGACTTCATTTGCTATTTTTCATGCATTTACTGATTTTTTTGAGCTAAATGACCCTAAAATTGAAAAGCTCTACAAATGAACTCTGAAAAGGTTGAAAGTTGGCATGGTAACATCATTTCACCCACATAGCATGTGGTAAAAAGTTGTGAGGGTTACGGCAAAAACTGGATCCACTTCGTGTACAAAATGGACAATCTCTTTCGAAGTATCAGGGTTTCAGACGAAAACTCGTCTGTTACAAAGGCATTTCATTTTTTTAAACTTATTTCAACTCCAGACTTTTTCTGTGTTCAGTATGCAGCATTCGAAGCCACGTCATCAATTTTCAACCCTTTCTGACTTCATTTGCTATTTTTCATGCATTTACTGATTTTTTTGAGCTAAATGACCCTAAAATTGAAAAGCTCTACAAATGAACTCTGAAAAGGTTGAAAGTTGGCATGGTATCATCATTTCACCCACATAGCATGTGCTAATAAGTTGAGTGGGTTACGGCAAAAACTGGATCCACTTCGTGTACAAAATGTACAATCTCTTTCGAAGTATCAGGGTTTCAGACGAAAACTCGTCTGTTACAAAGGAATTTCATTTTTTTAAACTTATTTCAACTCCAGACTTTTTGTGTGTTCAGTATGCACCATTCGAAGCTACGTCATCTATTTTCAACCCTTTCTGACTTCATTTGCTATTTTTCATGCATTTACTTATTTTTTTGAGCTAAATGACCCTAAATGTGAAAAGCTCTACAAATGAACTCTGAAAAGGTTGAAAGTTGGCATGGTATCATCATTTCACCCACATAGCATGTGCTAAAAAGTTGAGTGGGTTACGGCAAAAACTGGATCCACTTCGTGTACAAAATGGACAATCTCTTTCGAAGTATCAGGGTTTCAAGCGAAAACTCGTCTGTTACAAAGGAATTTCATTTTTTTAAACTTATTTCAACTCCAGACTTTTTGTGTGTTCAGTATGCACCATTCGAAGCCACGTCATCAATTTTCAACCCTTTCTGACTTCATTTGCTATTTTTCATGCATTTACTTATTTTTTTGAGCTAAATGACCCTAAAATTGAAAAGCTCTACAAATGAACTCTAAATAGGTTGAAAGTTGGTATGGTATCATCATTTCACCCACATAGCATGTGCTAAAAAGTTGAGTGGGTTACGGCAAAAACTGGATCAATTCGTGTACAAAATGGACAATCTCTTTCGAAGTATCAGGGTTTCAGACGAAAACTCGTCTGTTACAAAGGAATTTCATTTTTTTAAACTTATTTCAACTCCAGACATTTTGTGTGTTCAATATGCACCATTCGAAGCCACGTCATCAATTTTCAACCCTTTCTGACTTCATTTGCTATTTTTCATTCATTTACTGATTTTTTTGAGCTAAATGACCCTAAAATGGAAAAGCTCTACAAATGAACTCTGAAAAGGTTGAAAGTTGGCATGGTATCATCATTTCACCCACATAGCATGTGCTAAAAAGTTGAGTGGGTTACGGCAAAAACTGGATCCACATCGTGTACAAAATGGACAATCTCTTTCGAAGTATCAGGGTTTCAGACGAAAACTCGTCTGTTACAAAGGCATTTCATTTTTTTAAACTTATTTCAACTCCAGACTTTTTGTGTGTTCAGTATGCACCATTCGAAGCCACATCATCAATTTTCAACCCTTTCTGACTTCATTTGCTATTTTTCATGCATTTACTGATTTTTTTGAGCTAAATGACCCTAAAATTGAAAAGCACTACAAATGAACTCTGAAAAGGATGAAAGTTGGCATGGTATCATCATTTCACCCACATGGCATGTGCTTAAAAAATGAGAGGGTTATGGCAAAAACTGGATCAACTTCGTGTACAAAATGGACAATCTCTTTCGAAGTATCAGGGTTTCAGACGAAAACTCGTCTGTTACAAAGGCATTTCATTTTTTTTAAACTTATTTCAACTCCAGACTTTTTGTGTGTTCAGTATGCACCATTCGAAGCCACGTCAGCAATTTTCAACCCTTTCTGACTTCATTTGCTATTTTTCATGCATTTACTGATTTTTTTGAGCTAAATGACCCTAAAATTGAAAAGCTCTACAAATGAACTCTGAATAGGTTGAAAGTTGGCATGGTATCATCATTTCACCCACATAGCATGTGCTAAAAAGTTGAGAGGGTTACGGCAAAAACTGGATGCACTTCGTGTACAAAATGGACAATCTCTTTCGAAGTATCAAGGTTTCACACGAAAACTCGTCTGTTACAAAGGAATTTCATTTTTTTAACTTATTTCAACTTCAGACTTTTTGTGTGTTCAGTATGCACCATTCAAAGCCACGTCATCAATTTTCAACCCTTTCTGACTTCATTTGCTATTTTTCATGCATTTACTAATTTTTTTGAGCTAAATGACCCTAAAATTGAAAAGCTCTACAAATGAACTCTAAAAAGGTTGAAAGTTGGCATGGTATCATCATTTCACCCACATAGCATGTGCTAAAAAGTTGAGTGGGTTACGGCAAAAACTGGATCCACTTCGTGTACAAAATGGACAATCTCTTTCGAAGTATCAGGGTTTCACACGAAAACTCGTCTGTTACAAAGGAATTTCATTTTTTTAAACTTATTTCAACTCCAGACTTTTTGTGTGTTCAGTATGCACCATTCGAAGCCACGTCATCAATTTTCAACCCTTTCTGACTTCATTTGCTATTTTTCATGCATTTACTTATTTTTTTGAGCTAAATGACCCTAAAATTGAAAAGCTCTACAAATGAACTCTGAGAAGGTTGAAAGTTGGCATGGTATCATCATTTCACCCACATAGCATGTGCTAAAAAGTTGAGTGGGTTACGGCAAAAACTGGATCCACTTCGTGGACAAAATGGACAATCTCTTTCGAAGTATCAGGGTTTCAGACGAAAACTCGTCTGTTACAAAGGCATTTCATTTTTTTAAACTTATTTCAACTCCAGACTTTTTGTGTGTTCAATATGCACCTTTCGAAGCCACGTCATCAATTTTCAACCCTTTCTGACTTCATTTGCTATTTTTCATGCATTTACTGATTTTTTTGAGCTAAATGACCCTAAAATGGAAAAGCTCTACAAATGAACTCTGAAAAGGTTGAAAGTTGGCATGGTATCATCATTTCACCCACATAGCATGTGCTAAAAAGTTGAGTGGCTTACGGCAAAAACTGGATCCACATCGTGTACAAAATGGACAATCTCTTTCGAAGTATCAGGGTTTCAGACGAAAACTCGTCTGTTACAAAGGCATTTCATTTTTTTAAACTTATTTCAACTCCAGACTTTTTGTGTGTTCAGTATGCACCATTCGAAGCCACGTCATCAATTTTCAACCCTTTCTGACTTCATTTGCTATTTTTCATGCATTTACTGATTTTTTTGAGCTAAATGACCCTAAAATTGAAAAGCTCTACAAATGAACTCTGAGAAGGTTGAAAGTTGGCATGGTATCATCATTTCACCCACATGGCATGTGCTAAAAAGTTGAGTGGGTTACGGCAAAAACTGGATCCACTTCATGGACAAAATGGACAATCTCTTTCGAAGTATCAGGGTTTCAGACGAAAACTCGTCTGTTACAAAGGCATTTCATTTTTTTTAACTTATTTCAACTCCAGACTTTTTGTGTGTTCAGTATGCAGCATTCGAAGCCACGTCATGAATTTTCAACCCTTTCTGACTTCATTTGCTATTTTTCATGCATTTACTGATTTTTTTGAGCTAAATGACCCTAAAATTGAAAAGCTCTACAAATGAACTCTGAAAAGGTTGAAAGTTGGCATGGTAACATCATTTCACCCACATAGCATGTGCTAAAAATTTGAGATGGTTACGGCAAAAACTGGATCCACTTCGTGTACAAAATGGACAATCTCTTTCAAAGTATCGGGGTTTCAGACGAAAACTCGTCTGTTACAAAGGCATTTCATTTTTTTAAACTTATTTCAACTCCAGACTTTTTGTGTGTTCAGTATGCACCATTCGAAGCCACGTCATCAATTTTCAACCCTTTCTGACTTCATTTGCTATTTTTCATGCATTTACTTATTTTTTTGAGCTAAATGACCCTAAAATTGAAAAGCTCTACAAATGAACTCTGAAAAGATTGAAAGTTGGCATGGTATCATCATTTCACCCACATAGCATGTGCTAAAAAGTTGAGTGGGTTACGGCAAAAGCTGGATCCACTTCGTGTACAAAATGGACAATCTCTTTCGAAGTATCAGGGTTTCAGACGAAAACTCGTCTGTTACAAAGGAATTTCATTTTTTTTAAACTTATTTCAACTCCAGACTTTTTGTGTGTTCAGTATGCACCATTCGAAGCCACGTCATCAATTTTCAACCCTTTCTGACTTCATTTGCTATTTTTTTGAGCTAAATGACCCTAAAATTGAAAAGCTCTACAAATGAACTCTAAATAGGTTGAAAGTTGGTATGGTATCATCATTTCACCCACATAGCATGTGCTAAAAAGTTGAGTGGGTTACGGCAAAAACTGGATCAATTCGTGTACAAAATGGACAATCTCTTTCGAAGTATCAGGGTTTCAGACGAAAACTCGTCTGTTACAAAGGCATTTCCTTTTTTTAAACTTATTTCAACTCCACACTTTTTGTGTGTTCAATATGCACCATTCGAAGCCACGTCATCAATTTTCAACCCTTTCTGACTTCATTTGCTATTTTTCATGCATTTACTGATTTTTTTGAGCTAAATGACCCTAAAATGGAAAAGCTCTACAAATGAACTCTGAAAAGGTTGAAAGTTGGCATGGTATCATCATTTCACCCACATAGCATGTGCTAAAAAGTTGAGTGGGTTACGGCAAAAACTGGATCCACATCGTGTACAAAATGGACAATCTCTTTCGAAGTATCTGGGTTTCAGACGAAAACTCGTCTGTTACAAAGGCATTTCATTTTTTTAAACTTATTTCAACTCCAGACTTTTTGTGTGTTCAGTATGCACCATTCGGAGCCACGTCATCAATTTTCAACTCTTTCTGACTTCATTTGCTATTTTTCATGCATTTACTGATTTTTTTGAGCTAAATGACCCTAAAATTGAAAAGCTCTACAAATGAACTCTGAGAAGGTTGAAAGTTGGCATGGTATCATCATTTCACCCACATAGCATGTGCTAAAAAGTTGAGTGGGTTACAGCAAAAACTGGATCCACTTCGTGTACAAAATGGACAAGCTCTTTCGAAGTATCAGGGTTTCACACGAAAACTCGTCTGTTACAAAGGCATTTCATTTTTTTTTAACTTATTTCAACTCCAGACTTTTTGTGTGTTCAGTATGCACCATTCGAAGCCACGTCATCAATTTTCAACCCTTTCTGACTTCATTTGCTATTTTTCATGCATTTACTGATTTTTTTGAGCTAAATGACCCTAAAATTGAAAAGCACTACAAATGAACTCTGAAAAGGATGAAAGTTGGCATGGTATCATCATTTCACCCACATGTCATTTGCCTAAAAGTTGAGAGGGTTATGGCAAAAACTGGATCCACTTCGTGTACAAAATGGACAATCTCTTTCGAAGTATCGGGGTTTCAGACGAAAACTCGTCTGTTACAAAGGCATTTCATTTTTTTAAACTTATTTCAACTCCAGACTTTTTGTGTGTTCAGTATGCACCATTCGAAGCCACGTCATCAATTTTCAACCCTTTCTGACTTCATTTGCTATTTTTCATGCATTTACTGATTTTTTTGAGCTAAATGACCCTAAAATTGAAAAGCTCTACAAATGAACTCTGAAAAGGTTGAAAGTTGGCATGGTATCATCATTTCACCCACATAGCATGTGCTAAAAAGTTGAGAGTGTAATGGCAAAAACTGGATCCACTTCGTGTACAAAATGGACAATCTCTTTCGAAGTATCAGGGTTACACACGAAAACTCGTCTGTTACAAAGGCATTTCATTTTTTTAAACTTATTTCAAATCCAGACTTTTTGTGTGTTCAGTATGCACCATTCGAAGCCACGTCATCAATTTTCAACCCTTTCTTACTTCATTTGCTATTTTTCATGCATTTACTGATTTTTTTGAGCTAAATGACCCTAAAATTGAAAAGCTCTACAAATGAACTCTGAGAAGGTTGAAAGTTGGCATGGTATCATCATTTCACCCACATAGCATGTGCAAAAAAGTTGAGTGGGTTACGGCAAAAACTGGATCCACTTCGTGTACAAAATGGACAATCTCTTTCGAAGTATCAGGGTTTCAGACGAAAACTCGTCTGTTACAAAGGCATTTCATTTTTTTAAACTTATTTCAACTCCAGACTTTTTGTGTGTTCAGTATGCACCATTCGAAGCCACGTCATCAATTTTCAACCCTTTCTGACTTCATTTGCTATTTTTCATGCATTTACTGATTTTTTTCAGCTAAATGACCCTAAAATTGAAAAGCTCTACAAATGAACTCTGAGAAGGTTGAAAGTTGGCATGGTATCATCATTTCACCCACATAGCATGTGCTAAAAAGTTGAGTGGGTTACAGCAAAAACTGGATCCACTTCGTGTACAAAATGGACAATCTCTTTCGAAGTATCAGGGTTTCACACGAAAAGTCGTCTGTTACAAAGGCATTTCATTTTTTTAACTTATTTCAACTCCAGACTTTTTGTGTGTTCAGTATGCACCATTCGAAGCCACGTCATCAATTTTCAACCCTTTCTGACTTCATTTGCTATTTTTCATGCATTTACTGATTTTTTTGAGCTAAATGACCCTAAAATTGAAAAGCACTACAAATGAACTCTGAAAAGGATGAAAGTTGGCATGGTATCATCATTTCACCCACATGGCATTTGCCTAAAAGTTGAGAGGGTTATGGCAAAAACTGGATCCACTTCGTGTACAAAATGGACAATCTCTTTCGAAGTATCGGGGTTTGAGACGAAAACTCGTCTGTTACAAAGGCATTTCATTTTTTTAAACTTATTTCAACTCCAGACTTTTTGTGTGTTCAGTATGCACCATTCGAAGCCACGTCATCAATTTTCAACCCTTTCTGACTTCATTTGCTATTTTTCATGCATTTACTGATTTTTTTGAGCTAAATGACCCTAAAATTGAAAAGCTCTACAAATGAACTCTGAAAAGGTTGAAAGTTGGCATCGTATCATCATTTCACCCACATAGCATGTGCTAAAAAGTTGAGAGTGTTATGGCAAAAACTGGATCCACTTCGTGTACAAAATGGACAATCTCTTTCGAAGTATCAGGGTTACAGACGAAAACTCGTCTGTTACAAAGGCATTTCATTTTTTTAAACTTATTTCAAATCCAGACTTTTTGTGTGTTCAGTATGCACCATTCGAAGCCACGTCATCAATTTTCAACCCTTTCTGACTTCATTTGCTATTTTTCATGCATTTACTGATTTTTTTGAGCTAAATGACCCTAAAATTGAAAAGCTCTACAAATGAACTCTGAGAAGGTTGAAAGTTGGCATGGTATCATCATTTCACCCACATAGCATGTGCAAAAAAGTTGAGAGTGTTACGGCAAAAACTGGATCCACTTCGTGTACAAAATGGACAATCTCTTTCGAAGTATCAGGGTTTCAGACGAAAACTCGTCTGTTACAAAGGCATTTCATTTTTTCAAACTTATTTCAAATCCAGACTTTTTGTGTGTTCAGTATGCACCATTCGAAGCCACGTCATCAATTTTCAACCCTTTCTGACTTCATTTGCTATTTTTCATGCATTTACTGATTTTTTTGAGCTAAATGACCCTAAAATTGAAAAGCTCTACAAATGAACTCTGAGAAGGTTGAAAGTTGGCATGGTATCATCATTTCACCCACATAGCATGTGCTAAAAAGTTGAGTGGGTTACAGCAAAAACTGGATCCACTTCGTGTACAAAATGGACAATCTCTTTCGAAGTATCAGGGTTTCACACGAAAACTCGTCTGTTACAAAGGCATTTCATTTTTTTAACTTATTTCAACTCCAGACTTTTTGTGTGTTCAGTATGCACCATTCGAAGCCACGTCATCAATTTTCAACCCTTTCTGACTTCATTTGCTATTTTTCATGCATTTACTGATTTTTTTGAGCTAAATGACCCTAAAATTGAAAAGCACTACAAATGAACTCTGAAAAGGATGAAAGTTGGCATGGTATCATCATTTCACCCACATGGCATTTGCTTAAAAGTTGAGAGGGTTATGGCAAAAACTGGATCCACTTCGTGTACAAAATGGACAATCTCTTTCGAAGTATCGGGGTTTGAGACGAAAACTCGTCTGTTACAAAGGCATTTCATTTTTTAAACTTATTTCAACTCCAGACTTTTTGTGTGTTCAGTATGCACCATTCGAAGCCACGTCATCAATTTTCAACCCTTTCTGACTTCATTTGCTATTTTTCATGCATTTACTGATTTTTTTGAGCTAAATGACCCTAAAATTGAAAAGCTCTACAAATGAACTCTGAAAAGGTTGAAAGTTGGCATCGTATCATCATTTCACCCACATAGCATGTGCTAAAAAGTTGAGAGTGTTATGGCAAAAACTGGATCCACTTCGTGTACAAAATGGACAATCTCTTTCGAAGTATCAGGGTTACAGACGAAAACTCGTCTGTTACAAAGGCATTTCATTTTTTTAAACTTATTTCAAATCCAGACTTTTTGTGTGTTCAGTATGCACCATTCGAAGCCACGTCATCAATTGTCAACCCTTTCTGACTTCATTTGCTATTTTTCATGCATTTACTGATTTTTTTGAGCTAAATGACCCTAAAATTGAAAAGCTCTACAAATGAACTCTGAAAAGGTTGAAAGTTGGCATCGTATCATCATTTCACCCACATAGCATGTGCTAAAAAGTTGAGAGTGTTATGGCAAAAACTGGATCCACTTCGTGTACAAAATGGACAATCTCTTTCGAAGTATCAGGGTTACAGACGAAAACTCGTCTGTTACAAAGGCATTTCATTTTTTTAAACTTATTTCAAATCCAGACTTTTTGTGTGTTCAGTATGCACCATTCGAAGCCACGTCATCAATTTTCAACCCTTTCTGACTTCATTTGCTATTTTTCATGCATTTACTGATTTTTTTGAGCTAAATGACCCTAAAATTGAAAAGCTCTACAAATGAACTCTGAGAAGGTTGAAAGTTGGCATGGTATCATCATTTCACCCACATAGCATGTGCTAAAAAGTTGAGTGGGTTACGGCAAAAACTGGATCCACTTCGTGTACAAAATGGACAATCTCTTTCGAAGTATCAGGGTTTCAGACGAAAACTCGTCTGTTACAAAGGCATTTCATTTTTTTAAACTTATTTCAACTCCAGACTTTTTGTGTGTTCAGTATGCACCATTCGAAGCCACGTCATCAATTTTCAACCCTTTCTGACTTCATTTGCAATTTTTCATGCATTTACTGATTTTTTTGAGCTAAATGACCCTAAAATTGAAAAGCTCTACAAATGAACTCAGAAAAGGTTGAAAGTTGGCATGGTATCATCATTTCACCCACATAGCATGTGCTAAAAAGTTGAGAGTGTTATGGCAAAAACTGGATCCACTTCGTGTACAAAATGGACAATCTCTATCGAAGTATCTGGGTTACAGACGAAAACTCGTCTGTTACAAAGGCATTTCATTTTTTTAAACTTATTTCAACTCCAGACTTTTTGTGTGTTCAGTATGCACCATTCGAAGCCACGTCATCAATTTTCAACCCTTTCTGACTTCATTTGCTATTTTTCATGCATTTACTGATTTTTTTGAGCTAAATGACCCTAAAATTGAAAAGCTCTACAAATGAACTCTGAGAAGGTTGAAAGTTGGCATGGTAACATCATTTCACCCACATAGCATGTGCTAAAAAGTTAAGAGGGTTACGGCAAAAACTGGATCCACTTCGTGTACAAAATGGACAATCTCTTTCGAAGTATCAGGGTTTCAGACGAAAACTCGTCTGTTACAAACACATTTCATTTTTTTAAACTTATTTCAACTCCAGACTTTTTGTGTGTTCAGTATGCACCATTCGAAGCCACGTCATCAATTTTCAACCCTTTCTGACTTCATTTGCTATTTTTCATGCATTTACTGATTTTTTTGAGCTAAATGACCCTAAAATTGAAAAGCTCTACAAATGAACTCTGAAAAGGTTGAAAGTTGGCATGGTATCATCATTTCACCCACATAGCATGTGCAAAAAAGTGGAGTGGGTTACGGCAAAAACTGGATCCACTTCGTGTACAAAATGGACAATCTCTTTCAAAGTATCAGGGTTTCAGACGAAAACTCGTCTGTTACAAAGGCATTTCATTTTTTTAAACTTATTTCAACTCCACACTTTTTGTGTGTTCAGTATGCAGCATTCGAAGCCACGTCATCAATTTTCAACCCTTTCTGACTTCATTTGCTATTTTTCATGCATTTACTTATTGTTTTGAGCTAAATGACCCTAAAATTGAAAAGCTCTACAAATGAACTCTAAATAGGTTGAAAGTTGGTATGGTATCATCATTTCACCCACATAGCATGTGCTAAAAAGTTGAGTGGGTTACGGCAAAAACTGGATCAATTCGTGTACAAAATGGACAATCTCTTTCGAAGTATCAGGGTTTCAGACGAAAACTCGTGTGTTACAAAGGCATTTCCTTTTTTTAAACTTATTTCAACTCCAGACTTTTTGTGTGTTCAATATGCACCATTCGAAGCCACGTCATCAATTTTCAACCCTTTCTGACTTCATTTGCTATTTTTCATGCATTTACTGATTTTTTTGAGCTAAATGGCCCTAAAATGGAAAAGCTCTACAAATGAACTCTGAAAAGGTTGAAAGTTGGCATGGTATCATCATTTCACCCACATAGCATGTGCTAAAAAGTTGAGTGGGTTACGGCAAAAACTGGATCCACATCGTGTACAAAATGGACAATCTCTTTCGAAGTATCTGGGTTTCAGACGAAAACTCGTCTGTTACAAAGGCATTTCATTTTTTTAAACTTATTTCAACTCCAGACTTTTTGTGTGTTCAGTATGCACCATTCGAAGCCACGTCATCAATTTTCAACTCTTTCTGACTTCATTTGCTATTTTTCATGCATTTACTGATTTTTTTGAGCTAAATGACCCTAAAATTGAAAAGCTCTACAAATGAACTCTGAGAAGGTTGAAAGTTGGCATGGTATCATCATTTCACCCACATAGCATGTGCTAAAAAGTTGAGTGGGTTACAGCAAAAACTGGATCCACTTCGTGTACAAAATGGACAAGCTCTTTCGAAGTATCAGGGTTTCACACGAAAACTCGTCTGTTACAAAGGCATTTCATTTTTTTTAACTTATTTCAACTCCAGACTTTTTGTGTGTTCAGTATGCACCATTCGAAGCCACGTCATCAATTTTCAACCCTTTCTGACTTCATTTGCTATTTTTCATGCATTTACTGATTTTTTTGAGCTAAATGACCCTAAAATTGAAAAGCACTACAAATGAACTCTGAAAAGGATGAAAGTTGGCATGGTATCATCATTTCACCCACATGGCATTTGCCTAAAAGTTGAGAGGGTTATGGCAAAAACTGGATCCACTTCGTGTACAAAATGGACAATCTCTTTCGAAGTATCGGGGTTTCAGACGAAAACTCGTCTGTTACAAAGGCATTTCATTTTTTTAAACTTATTTCAACTCCAGACTTTTTGTGTGTTCAGTATGCACCATTCGAAGCCACGTCATCAATTTTCAACCCTTTCTGACTTCATTTGCTATTTTTCATGCATTTACTGATTTTTTTGAGCTAAATGACCCTAAAATTGAAAAGCTCTACAAATGAACTCTGAAAAGGTTGAAAGTTGGCATGGTATCATCATTTCACCCACATAGCATGTGCTAAAAAGTTGAGAGTGTTATGGCAAAAACTGGATCCACTTCGTGTACAAAATGGACAATCTCTTTCGAAGTATCAGGGTTACAGACGAAAACTCGTCTGTTACAAAGGCATTTCATTTTTTTAAACTTATTTCAAATCCAGACTTTTTGTGTGTTCAGTATGCACCATTCGAAGCCACGTCATCAATTTTCAACCCTTTCTTACTTCATTTGCTATTTTTCATGCATTTACTGATTTTTTTGAGCTAAATGACCCTAAAATTGAAAAGCTCTACAAATGAACTCTGAGAAGGTTGAAAGTTGGCATGGTATCATCATTTCACCCACATAGCATGTGCAAAAAAGTTGAGTGGGTTACGGCAAAAACTGGATCCACTTCGTGTACAAAATGGACAATCTCTTTCGAAGTATCAGGGTTTCAGACGAAAACTCGTCTGTTACAAAGGCATTTCATTTTTTTAAACTTATTTCAACTCCAGACTTTTTGTGTGTTCAGTATGCACCATTCGAAGCCACGTCATCAATTTTCAACCCTTTCTGACTTCATTTGCTATTTTTCATGCATTTACTGATTTTTTTCAGCTAAATGACCCTAAAATTGAAAAGCTCTACAATTGAACTCTGAGAAGGTTGAAAGTTGGCATGGTATCATCATTTCACCCACATAGCATGTGCTAAAAAGTTGAGTGGGTTACAGCAAAAACTGGATCCACTTCGTGTACAAAATGGACAATCTCTTTCGAAGTATCAGGGTTTCACACGAAAACTCGTCTGTAACAAAGGCATTTCATTTTTTTAACTTATTTCAACTCCAGACTTTTTGTGTGTTCAGTATGCACCATTCGAAGCCACGTCATCAATTTTCAACCCTTTCTGACTTCATTTGCTATTTTTCATGCATTTACTGATTTTTTTGAGCTAAATGACCCTAAAATTGAAAAGCACTACAAATGAACTCTGAAAAGGATGAAAGTTGGCATGGTATCATCATTTCACCCACATGGCATTTGCCTAAAAGTTGAGAGGGTTATGGCAAAAACTGGATCCACTTCGTGTACAAAATGGACAATCTCTTTCGAAGTATCGGGGTTTGAGACGAAAACTCGTCTGTTACAAAGGCATTTCATTTTTTTAAACTTATTTCAACTCCAGACTTTTTGTGTGTTCAGTATGCACCATTCGAAGCCACGTCATCAATTTTCAACCCTTTCTGACTTCATTTGCTATTTTTCATGCATTTACTGATTTTTTTGAGCTAAATGACCCTAAAATTGAAAAGCTCTACAAATGAACTCTGAAAAGGTTGAAAGTTGGCATCGTATCATCATTTCACCCACATAGCATGTGCTAAAAAGTTGAGAGTGTTATGGCAAAAACTGGATCCACTTCGTGTACAAAATGGACAATCTCTTTCGAAGTATCAGGGTTACAGACGAAAACTCGTCTGTTACAAAGGCATTTCATTTTTTTAAACTTATTTCAAATCCAGACTTTTTGTGTGTTCAGTATGCACCATTCGAAGCCACGTCATCAATTTTCAACCCTTTCTTACTTCATTTGCTATTTTTCATGCATTTACTGATTTTTTTGAGCTAAATGACCCTAAAATTGAAAAGCTCTACAAATGAACTCTGAGAAGGTTGAAAGTTGGCATGGTATCATCATTTCACCCACATAGCATGTGCAAAAAAGTTGAGTGGGTTACGGCAAAAACTGGATCCACTTCGTGTACAAAATGGACAATCTCTTTCGAAGTATCAGGGTTTCAGACAAAAACTCGTCTGTTACAAAGGCATTTCATTTTTTTAAACTTATTTCAACTCCAGACTTTTTGTGTGTTCAGTATGCACCATTCGAAGCCACGTCATCAATTTTCAACCCTTTCTGACTTCATTTGCTATTTTTCATGCATTTACTGATTTTTTTCAGCTAAATGACCCTAAAATTGAAAAGCTCTACAAATGAACTCTGAGAAGGTTGAAAGTTGGCATGGTATCATCATTTCACCCACATAGCATGTGCTAAAAAGTTGAGTGGGTTACAGCAAAAACTGGATCCACTTCGTGTACAAAATGGACAATCTCTTTCGAAGTATCAGGGTTTCACACGAAAACTCGTCTGTTACAAAGGCATTTCATTTTTTTAACTTATTTCAACTCCAGACTTTTTGTGTGTTCAGTATGCACCATTCGAAGCCACGTCATCAATTTTCAACCCTTTCTGACTTCATTTGCTATTTTTCATGCATTTACTGATTTTTTTGAGCTAAATGACCCTAAAATTGAAAAGCACTACAAATGAACTCTGAAAAGGATGAAAGTTGGCATGGTATCATCATTTCACCCACATGGCATTTGCCTAAAAGTTGAGAGGGTTATGGCAAAAACTGGATCCACTTCGTGTACAAAATGGACAATCTCTTTCGAAGTATCGGGGTTTGAGACGAAAACTCGTCTGTTACAAAGGCATTTCATTTTTTTAAACTTATTTCAACTCCAGACTTTTTGTGTGTTCAGTATGCACCATTCGAAGCCACGTCATCAATTTTCAACCCTTTCTGACTTCATTTGCTATTTTTCATGCATTTACTGATTTTTTTGAGCTAAATGACCCTAAAATTGAAAAGCTCTACAAATGAACTCTGAAAAGGTTGAAAGTTGGCATCGTATCATCATTTCACCCACATAGCATGTGCTAAAAAGTTGAGAGTGTTATGGCAAAAACTGGATCCACTTCGTGTACAAAATGGACAATCTCTTTCGAAGTATCAGGGTTACAGACGAAAACTCGTCTGTTACAAAGGCATTTCATTTTTTTAAACTTATTTCAAATCCAGACTTTTTGTGTGTTCAGTATGCACCATTCGAAGCCACGTCATCAATTTTCAACCCTTTCTGACTTCATTTGCTATTTTTCATGCATTTACTGATTTTTTTGAGCTAAATGACCCTAAAATTGAAAAGCTCTACAAATGAACTCTGAGAAGGTTGAAAGTTGGCATGGTATCATCATTTCACCCACATAGCATGTGCAAAAAAGTTGAGAGTGTTACGGCAAAAACTGGATCCACTTCGTGTACAAAATGGACAATCTCTTTCGAAGTATCAGGGTTTCAGACGAAAACTCGTCTGTTACAAAGGCATTTCATTTTTTTAAACTTATTTCAAATCCAGACTTTTTGTGTGTTCAGTATGCACCATTCGAAGCCACGTCATCAATTTTCAACCCTTTCTGACTTCATTTGCTATTTTTCATGCATTTACTGATTTTTTTGAGCTAAATGACCCTAAAATTGAAAAGCTCTACAAATGAACTCTGAGAAGGTTGAAAGTTGGCATGGTATCATCATTTCACCCACATAGCATGTGCTAAAAAGTTGAGTGGGTTACAGCAAAAACTGGATCCACTTCGTGTACAAAATGGACAATCTCTTTCGAAGTATCAGGGTTTCACACGAAAACTCGTCTGTTACAAAGGCATTTCATTTTTTTAACTTATTTCAACTCCAGACTTTTTGTGTGTTCAGTATGCACCATTCGAAGCCACGTCATCAATTTTCAACCCTTTCTGACTTCATTTGCTATTTTTCATGCATTTACTGATTTTTTTGAGCTAAATGACCCTAAAATTGAAAAGCACTACAAATGAACTCTGAAAAGGATGAAAGTTGGCATGGTATCATCATTTCACCCACATGGCATTTGCTTAAAAGTTGAGAGGGTTATGGCAAAAACTGGATCCACTTCGTGTACAAAATGGACAATCTCTTTCGAAGTATCGGGGTTTGAGACGAAAACTCGTCTGTTACAAAGGCATTTCATTTTTTTAAACTTATTTCAACTCCAGACTTTTTGTGTGTTCAGTATGCACCATTCGAAGCCACGTCACCAATTTTCAACCCTTTCTGACTTCATTTGCTATTTTTCATGCATTTACTGATTTTTTTGAGCTAAATGACCCTAAAATTGAAAAGCTCTACAAATGAACTCTGAAAAGGTTGAAAGTTGGCATCGTATCATCATTTCACCCACATAGCATGTGCTAAAAAGTTGAGTGGGTTACGGCAAAAACTGGATCCACTTCGTGTACAAAATGGACAATCTCTTTCGAAGTATCAGGGTTTCAGACGAAAACTCGTCTGTTACAAAGGCATTTCATTTTTTTAAACTTATTTCAACTCCAGACTTTTTGTGTGTTCAGTATGCACCATTCGAAGCCACGTCATCAATTTTCAACCCTTTCTGACTTCATTTGCTATTTTTCATGCATTTACTGATTTTTTTCAGCTAAATGACCCTAAAATTGAAAAGCTCTACAAATGAACTCTGAGAAGGTTGAAAGTTGGCATGGTATCATCATTTCACCCACATAGCATGTGCTAAAAAGTTGAGTGGGTTACAGCAAAAACTGGATCCACTTCGTGTACAAAATGGACAATCTCTTTCGAAGTATCAGGGTTTCACACGAAAACTCGTCTGTTACAAAGGCATTTCATTTTTTTAACTTATTTCAACTCCAGACTTTTTGTGTGTTCAGTATGCACCATTCGAAGCCACGTCATCAATTTTCAACCCTTTCTGACTTCATTTGCTATTTTTCATGCATTTACTGATTTTTTTGAGCTAAATGACCCTAAAATTGAAAAGCACTACAAATGAACTCTGAAAAGGATGAAAGTTGGCATGGTATCATCATTTCACCCACATGGCATTTGCCTAAAAGTTGAGAGGGTTATGGCAAAAACTGGATCCACTTCGTGTACAAAATGGACAATCTCTTTCGAAGTATCGGGGTTTGAGACGAAAACTCGTCTGTTACCAAGGCATTTCATTTTTTTAAACTTATTTCAACTCCAGACTTTTTGTGTGTTCAGTATGCACCATTCGAAGCCACGTCATCAATTTTCAACCCTTTCTGACTTCATTTGCTATTTTTCATGCATTTACTGATTTTTTTGAGCTAAATGACCCTAAAATTGAAAAGCTCTACAAATGAACTCTGAAAAGGTTGAAAGTTGGCATCGTATCATCATTTCACCCACATAGCATGTGCTAAAAAGTTGAGTGGGTTACGGCAAAAACTGGATCCACTTCGTGTACAAAATGGACAATCTCTTTCGAAGTATCAGGGTTTCAGACGAAAACTCGTCTGTTACAAAGGCATTTCATTTTTTTAAACTTATTTCAACTCCAGACTTTTTGTGTGTTCAGTATGCACCATTCGAAGCCACGTCATCAATTTTCAACCCTTTCTGACTTCATTTGCTATTTTTCATGCATTTACTGATTTTTTTCAGCTAAATGACCCTAAAATTGAAAAGCTCTACAAATGAACTCTGAGAAGGTTGAAAGTTGGCATGGTATCATCATTTCACCCACATAGCATGTGCTAAAAAGTTGAGTGGGTTACAGCAAAAACTGGATCCACTTCGTGTACAAAATGGACAATCTCTTTCGAAGTATCAGGGTTTCACACGAAAACTCGTCTGTTACAAAGGCATTTCATTTTTTTAACTTATTTCAACTCCAGACTTTTTGTGTGTTCAGTATGCACCATTCGAAGCCACGTCATCAATTTTCAACCCTTTCTGACTTCATTTGCTATTTTTCATGCATTTACTGATTTTTTTGAGCTAAATGACCCTAAAATTGAAAAGCACTACAAATGAACTCTGAAAAGGATGAAAGTTGGCATGGTATCATCATTTCACCCACATGGCATTTGCCTAAAAGTTGAGAGGGTTATGGCAAAAACTGGATCCACTTCGTGTACAAAATGGACAATCTCTTTCGAAGTATCGGGGTTTGAGACGAAAACTCGTCTGTTACAAAGGCATTTCATTTTTTTAAACTTATTTCAACTCCAGACTTTTTGTGTGTTCAGTATGCACCATTCGAAGCCACGTCATCAATTTTCAACCCTTTCTGACTTCATTTGCTATTTTTCATGCATTTACTGATTTTTTTGAGCTAAATGACCCTAAAATTGAAAAGCTCTACAAATGAACTCTGAAAAGGTTGAAAGTTGGCATCGTATCATCATTTCACCCACATAGCATGTGCTAAAAAGTTGAGAGTGTTATGGCAAAAACTGGATCCACTTCGTGTACAAAATGGACAATCTCTTTCGAAGTATCAGGGTTACAGACGAAAACTCGTCTGTTACAAAGGCATTTCATTTTTTTAAACTTATTTCAAATCCAGACTTTTTGTGTGTTCAGTATGCACCATTCGAAGCCACGTCATCAATTTTCAACCCTTTCTGACTTCATTTGCTATTTTTCATGCATTTACTGATTTTTTTGAGCTAAATGACCCTAAAATTGAAAAGCTCTACAAATGAACTCTGAGAAGGTTGAAAGTTGGCATGGTATCATCATTTCACCCACATAGCATGTGCAAAAAAGTTGAGAGTGTTACGGCAAAAACTGGATCCACTTCGTGTACAAAATGGACAATCTCTTTCGAAGTATCAGGGTTTCAGACGAAAACTCGTCTGTTACAAAGGCATTTCATTTTTTTAAACTTATTTCAAATCCAGACTTTTTGTGTGTTCAGTATGCACCATTCGAAGCCACGTCATCAATTTTCAACCCTTTCTGACTTCATTTGCTATTTTTCATGCATTTACTGATTTTTTTGAGCTAAATGACCCTAAAATTGAAAAGCTCTACAAATGAACTCTGAGAAGGTTGAAAGTTGGCATGGTATCATCATTTCACCCACATAGCATGTGCTAAAAAGTTGAGTGGGTTACAGCAAAAACTGGATCCACTTCGTGTACAAAATGGACAATCTCTTTCGAAGTATCAGGGTTTCACACGAAAACTCGTCTGTTACAAAGGCATTTCATTTTTTTAACTTATTTCAACTCCAGACTTTTTGTGTGTTCAGTATGCACCATTCGAAGCCACGTCATCAATTTTCAACCCTTTCTGACTTCATTTGCTACTTTTCATGCATTTACTGATTTTTTTGAGCTAAATGACCCTAAAATTGAAAAGCACTACAAATGAACTCTGAAAAGGATGAAAGTTGGCATGGTATCATCATTTCACCCACATGGCATTTGCTTAAAAGTTGAGAGGGTTATGGCAAAAACTGGATCCACTTCGTGTACAAAATGGACAATCTCTTTCGAAGTATCGGGGTTTGAGACGAAAACTCGTCTGTTACAAAGGCATTTCATTTTTTTAAACTTATTTCAACTCCAGACTTTTTGTGTGTTCAGTATGCACCATTCGAAGCCACGTCATCAATTTTCAACCCTTTCTGACTTCATTTGCTATTTTTCATGCATTTACTGATTTTTTTGAGCTAAATGACCCTAAAATTGAAAAGCTCTACAAATGAACTCCGAAAAGGTTGAAAGTTGGCATCGTATCATCATTTCACCCACATAGCATGTGCTAAAAAGTTGAGAGTGTTATGGCAAAAACTGGATCCACTTCGTGTACAAAATGGACAATCTCTTTCGAAGTATCAGGGTTACAGACGAAAACTCGTCTGTTACAAAGGCATTTCATTTTTTTAAACTTATTTCAAATCCAGACTTTTTGTGTGTTCAGTATGCACCATTCGAAGCCACGTCATCAATTTTCAACCCTTTCTGACTTCATTTGCTATTTTTCATGCATTTACTGATTTTTTTGAGCTAAATGACCCTAAAATTGAAAAGCTCTACAAATGAACTCTGAAAATGTTGAAAGTTGGCATCGTATCATCATTTCACCCACATAGCATGTGCTAAAAAGTTGAGAGTGTTATGGCAAAAACTGGATCCACTTCGTGTACAAAATGGACAATCTCTTTCGAAGTATCAGGGTTACAGACGAAAACTCGTCTGTTACAAAGGCATTTCATTTTTTTAAACTTATTTCAAATCCAGACTTTTTGTGTGTTCAGTATGCACCATTCGAAGCCACGTCATCAATTTTCAACCCTTTCTGACTTCATTTGCTATTTTTCATGCATTTACTGATTTTTTTGAGCTAAATGACCCTAAAATTGAAAAGCTCTACAAATGAACTCTGAGAAGGTTGAAAGTTGGCATGGTATCATCATTTCACCCACATAGCATGTGCTAAAAAGTTGAGTGGGTTACGGCAAAAACTGGATCCACTTCGTGTACAAAATGGACAATCTCTTTCGAAGTATCAGGGTTTCAGACGAAAACTCGTCTGTTACAAAGGCATTTCATTTTTTTAAACTTATTTCAACTCCAGACTTTTTGTGTGTTCAGTATGCACCATTCGAAGCCACGTCATCAATTTTCAACCCTTTCTGACTTCATTTGCAATTTTTCATGCATTTACTGATTTTTTTGAGCTAAATGACCCTAAAATTGAAAAGCTCTACAAATGAACTCAGAAAAGGTTGAAAGTTGGCATGGTATCATCATTTCACCCACATAGCATGTGCTAAAAAGTTGAGAGTGTTATGGCAAAAACTGGATCCACTTCGTGTACAAAATGGACAATCTCTATCGAAGTATCAGGGTTACAGACGAAAACTCGTCTGTTACAAAGGCATTTCATTTTTTTAAACTTATTTCAACTCCAGACTTTTTGTGTGTTCAGTATGCACCATTCGAAGCCACGTCATCAATTTTCAACCCTTTCTGACTTCATTTGCTATTTTTCATGCATTTACTGATTTTTTTGAGCTAAATGACCCTAAAATTGAAAAGCTCTACAAATGAACTCTGAGAAGGTTGAAAGTTGGCATGGTAACATCATTTCACCCACATAGCATGTGCTAAAAAGTTAAGAGGGTTACGGCAAAAACTGGATCCACTTCGTGTACAAAATGGACAATCTCTTTCGAAGTATCAGGGTTTCAGACGAAAACTCGTCTGTTACAAACACATTTCATTTTTTTAAACTTATTTCAACTCCAGACTTTTTGTGTGTTCAGTATGCACCATTCGAAGCCACGTCATCAATTTTCAACCCTTTCTGACTTCATTTGCTATTTTTCATGCATTTACTGATTTTTTTGAGCTAAATGACCCTAAAATTGAAAAGCTCTACAAATGAACTCTGAAAAGGTTGAAAGTTGGCATGGTATCATCATTTCACCCACATAGCATGTGCAAAAAAGTGGAGTGGGTTACGGCAAAAACTGGATCCACTTCGTGTACAAAATGGACAATCTCTTTCAAAGTATCAGGGTTTCAGACGAAAACTCGTCTGTTACAAAGGCATTTCATTTTTTTAAACTTATTTCAACTCCAGACTTTTTGTGTGTTCAGTATGCAGCATTCGAAGCCACGTCATCAATTTTCAACCCTTTCTGACTTCATTTGCTATTTTTCATGCATTTACTGATTTTTTTGAGCTAAATGACCCTAAAATTGAAAAGCTCTACAAATGAACTCTGAGAAGGTTGAAAGTTGGCATGGTATCATCATTTCACCCACATAGCATGTGATAAAAAGTTGAGTGGGTTACGGCAAAAACTGGATCCACTTCGTGTACAAAATGGACAATCTCTTTCGAAGTATCAGGGTTTCACACGAAAACTCGTCTGTTACAAAGGCATTTCATTTTTTTTAACTTATTTCAACTTCAGACTTTTTGTGTGTTCAGTATGCACCATTCGAAACCACGTCATCAATTTTCAACCCTTTCTGACTTAATTTGCTATTTTTCATGCATTTACTGATTTTTTTGAGCTAAATGACCCTAAAATTGAAAAGCTCTACAAATGAACTCTGAGAAGGTTGAAAGTTGGCATGGTATCATCATTTCACCCACATAGCATGTGCAAAAAAGTTGAGAGTGTTACGGCAAAAACTGGATCCACTTCGTGTACAAAATGGACAATCTCTTTCGAAGTATCAGGGTTTCAGACGAAAACTCGTCTGTTACAAAGGCATTTCATTTTTTTAAACTTATTTCAAATCCAGACTTTTTGTGTGTTCAGTATGCACCATTCGAAGCCACGTCATCAATTTTCAACCCTTTCTGACTTCATTTGCTATTTTTCATGCATTTACTGATTTTTTTGAGCTAAATGACCCTAAAATTGAAAAGCTCTACAAATGAACTCTGAGAAGGTTGAAAGTTGGCATGGTATCATCATTTCACCCACATAGCATGTGCTAAAAAGTTGAGTGGGTTACAGCAAAAACTGGATCCACTTCGTGTACAAAATGGACAATCTCTTTCGAAGTATCAGGGTTTCACACGAAAACTCGTCTGTTACAAAGGCATTTCATTTTTTTAACTTATTTCAACTCCAGACTTTTTGTGTGTTCAGTATGCACCATTCGAAGCCACGTCATCAATTTTCAACCCTTTCTGACTTCATTTGCTATTTTTCATGCATTTACTGATTTTTTTGAGCTAAATGACCCTAAAATTGAAAAGCACTACAAATGAACTCTGAAAAGGATGAAAGTTGGCATGGTATCATCATTTCACCCACATGGCATTTGCTTAAAAGTTGAGAGGGTTATGGCAAAAACTGGATCCACTTCGTGTACAAAATGGACAATCTCTTTCGAAGTATCGGGGTTTGAGACGAAAACTCGTCTGTTACAAAGGCATTTCATTTTTTTAAACTTATTTCAACTCCAGACTTTTTGTGTGTTCAGTATGCACCATTCGAAGCCACGTCATCAATTTTCAACCCTTTCTGACTTCATTTGCTATTTTTCAGGCATTTACTGATTTTTTTGAGCTAAATGACCCTAAAATTGAAAAGCTCTACAAATGAACTCTGAAAAGGTTGAAAGTTGGCATCGTATCATCATTTCACCCACATAGCATGTGCTAAAAAGTTGAGAGTGTTATGGCAAAAACTGGATCCACTTCGTGTACAAAATGGACAATCTCTTTCGAAGTATCAGGGTTACAGACGAAAACTCGTCTGTTACAAAGGCATTTCATTTTTTTAAACTTATTTCAAATCCAGACTTTTTGTGTGTTCAGTATGCACCATTCGAAGCCACGTCATCAATTTTCAACCCTTTCTGACTTCATTTGCTATTTTTCATGCATTTACTGATTTTTTTGAGCTAAATGACCCTAAAATTGAAAAGCTCTACAAATGAACTCTGAAAATGTTGAAAGTTGGCATCGTATCATCATTTCACCCACATAGCATGTGCTAAAAAGTTGAGAGTGTTATGGCAAAAACTGGATCCACTTCGTGTACAAAATGGACAATCTCTTTCGAAGTATCAGGGTTACAGACGAAAACTCGTCTGTTACAAAGGCATTTCATTTTTTTAAACTTATTTCAAATCCAGACTTTTTGTGTGTTCAGTATGCACCATTCGAAGCCACGTCATCAATTTTCAACCCTTTCTGACTTCATTTGCTATTTTTCATGCATTTACTGATTTTTTTGAGCTAAATGACCCTAAAATTGAAAAGCTCTACAAATGAACTCTGAGAAGGTTGAAAGTTGGCATGGTATCATCATTTCACCCACATAGCATGTGCTAAAAAGTTGAGTGGGTTACGGCAAAAACTGGATCCACTTCGTGTACAAAATGGACAATCTCTTTCGAAGTATCAGGGTTTCAGACGAAAACTCGTCGGTTACAAAGGCATTTCATTTTTTTAAACTTATTTCAACTCCAGACTTTTTGTGTGTTCAGTATGCACCATTCGAAGCCACGTCATCAATTTTCAACCCTTTCTGACTTCATTTGCAATTTTTCATGCATTTACTGATTTTTTTGAGCTAAATGACCCTAAAATTGAAAAGCTCTACAAATGAACTCAGAAAAGGTTGAAAGTTGGCATGGTATCATCATTTCACCCACATAGCATGTGCTAAAAAGTTGAGAGTGTTATGGCAAAAACTGGATCCACTTCGTGTACAAAATGGACAATCTCTATCGAAGTATCAGGGTTACAGACGAAAACTCGTCTGTTACAAAGGCATTTCATTTTTTTAAACTTATTTCAACTCCAGACTTTTTGTGTGTTCAGTATGCACCATTCGAAGCCACGTCATCAATTTTCAACCCTTTCTGACTTCATTTGCTATTTTTCATGCATTTACTGATTTTTTTGAGCTAAATGACCCTAAAATTGAAAAGCTCTACAAATGAACTCTGAGAAGGTTGAAAGTTGGCATGGTAACATCATTTCACCCACATAGCATGTGCTAAAAAGTTAAGAGGGTTACGGCAAAAACTGGATCCACTTCGTGTACAAAATGGACAATCTCTTTCGAAGTATCAGAGTTTCAGACGAAAACTCGTCTGTTACAAACACATTTCATTTTTTTAAACTTATTTCAACTCCAGACTTTTTGTGTGTTCAGTATGCACCATTCGAAGCCACGTCATCAATTTTCAACCCTTTCTGACTTCATTTGCTATTTTTCATGCATTTACTGATTTTTTTGAGCTAAATGACCCTAAAATTGAAAAGCTCTACAAATGAACTCTTAAAAGGTTGAAAGTTGGCATGGTATCATCATTTCACCCACATAGCATGTGCAAAAAAGTGGAGTGGGTTACGGCAAAAACTGGATCCACTTCGTGTACAAAATGGACAATCTCTTTCAAAGTATCAGGGTTTCAGACGAAAACTCGTCTGTTACAAAGGCATTTCATTTTTTTAAACTTATTTCAACTCCAGACTTTTTGTGTGTTCAGTATGCAGCATTCGAAGCCACGTCATCAATTTTCAACCCTTTCTGACTTCATTTGCTATTTTTCATGCATTTACTGATTTTTTTGAGCTAAATGACCCTAAAATTGAAAAGCTCTACAAATGAACTCTGAGAAGGTTAAAAGTTGGCATGGTATCATCATTTCACCCACATAGCATGTGATAAAAAGTTGAGTGGGTTACGGCAAAAACTGGATCCACTTCGTGTACAAAATGGACAATCTCTTTCGAAGTATCAGGGTTTCACACGAAAACTCGTCTGTTACAAAGGCATTTCATTTTTTTTAACTTATTTCAACTTCAGACTTTTTGTGTGTTCAGTATGCACCATTCGAAACCACGTCATCAATTTTCAACCCTTTCTGACTTAATTTGCTATTTTTCATGCATTTACTGATTTTTTTGAGCTAAATGACCCTAAAATTGAAAAGCACTACAAATGAACTCTGAAAAGGATGAAAGTTGGCATGGTATCATCATTTCACCCACATGGCATTTGCTTAAAAGTTGAGAGGGTTATGGCAAAAACTGGATCCACTTCGTGTACAAAATGGACAATCTCTTTCGAAGTATCGGGGTTTGAGACGAAAACTCGTCTGTTACAAAGGCATTTCATTTTTTTAAACTTATTTCAACTCCAGACTTTTTGTGTGTTCAGTATGCACCATTCGAAGCCACGTCATCAATTTTCAACCCTTTCTGACTTCATTTGCTATTTTTCATGCATTTACTGATTTTTTTGAGCTAAATGACCCTAAAATTGAAAAGCTCTACAAATGAACTCTGAAAAGGTTGAAAGTTGGCATGGTATCATCATTTCACCCACATAGCATGTGCTAAAAAGTTGAGAGTGTTATGGCAAAAACTGGATCCACTTCGTGTACAAAATGGACAATCTCTTTCGAAGTATCAGGGTTACAGACGAAAACTCGTCTGTTACAAAGGCATTTCATTTTTTTAAACTTATTTCAAATCCAGACTTTTTGTGTGTTCAGTATGCACCATTCGAAGTCACGTCATCAATTTTCAACCCTTTCTGACTTCATTTGCTATTTTTCATGCATTTACTGATTTTTTTGAGCTAAATGACCCTAAAATTGAAAAGCTCTACAAATGAACTCTGAGAAGGTTGAAAGTTGGCATGGTATCATCATTTCACCCACATAGCATGTGCAAAAAAGTTGAGTGGGTTACGGCAAAAACTGGATCCACTTCGTGTACAAAATGGACAATCTCTTTCGAAGTATCAGGGTTTCAGACGAAAACTCGTCTGTTACAAAGGCATTTCATTTTTTTAAACTTATTTCAACTCCAGACTTTTTGTGTGTTCAGTATGCACCATTCGAAGCCACGTCATCAATTTTCAACCCTTTCTGACTTCATTTGCTATTTTTCATGCATTTACTGATTTTTTTGAGCTAAATGACCCTAAAATTGAAAAGCTCTACAAATGAACTCTGAGAAGGTTGAAAGTTGGCATGGTATCATCATTTCACCCACATAGCATGTGCTAAAAAGTTGAGTGGGTTACAGCAAAAACTGGATCCACTTCGTGTACAAAATGGACAATCTCTTTCGAAGTATCAGGGTTTCACACGAAAACTCGTCTGTTACAAAGGCATTTCATTTTTTTAACTTATTTCAACTCCAGACTTTTTGTGTGTTCAGTATGCACCATTCGAAGCCACGTCATCAATTTTCAACCCTTTCTGACTTCATTTGCTATTTTTCATGCATTTACTGATTTTTTTGAGCTAAATGACCCTAAAATTGAAAAGCACTACAAATGAACTCTGAAAAGGATGAAAGTTGGCATGGTATCATCATTTCACCCACATGGCATTTGCTTAAAAGTTGAGAGGGTTATGGCAAAAACTGGATCCACTTCGTGTACAAAATGGACAATCTCTTTCGAAGTATCGGGGTTTGAGACGAAAACTCGTCTGTTACAAAGGCATTTCATTTTTTTAAACTTATTTCAACTCCAGACTTTTTGTGTGTTCAGTATGCACCATTCGAAGCCACGTCATCAATTTTCAACCCTTTCTGACTTCATTTGCTATTTTTCATGCATTTACTGATTTTTTTGAGCTAAATGACCCTAAAATTGAAAAGCTCTACAAATGAACTCTGAAAAGGTTGAAAGTTGGCATCGTATCATCATTTCACCCACATAGCATGTGCTAAAAAGTTGAGAGTGTTATGGCAAAAACTGGATCCACTTCGTGTACAAAATGGACAATCTCTTTCGAAGTATCAGGGTTACAGACGAAAACTCGTCTGTTACAAAGGCATTTCATTTTTTTAAACTTATTTCAAATCCAGACTTTTTGTGTGTTCAGTATGCACCATTCGAAGCCACGTCATCAATTTTCAACCCTTTCTGACTTCATTTGCTATTTTTCATGCATTTACTGATTTTTTTGAGCTAAATGACCCTAAAATTGAAAAGCTCTACAAATGAACTCTGAGAAGGTTGAAAGTTGGCATGGTATCATCATTTCACCCACATAGCATGTGCTAAAAAGTTGAGTGGGTTACGGCAAAAACTGGATCCACTTCGTGTACAAAATGGACAATCTCTTTCGAAGTATCAGGGTTTCAGACGAAAACTCGTCTGTTACAAAGGCATTTCATTTTTTTAAACTTATTTCAACTCCAGACTTTTTGTGTGTTCAGTATGCACCATTCGAAGCCACGTCATCAATTTTCAACCCTTTCTGACTTCATTTGCAATTTTTCATGCATTTACTGATTTTTTTGAGCTAAATGACCCTAAAATTGAAAAGCTCTACAAATGAACTCAGAAAAGGTTGAAAGTTGGCATGGTATCATCATTTCACCCACATAGCATGTGCTAAAAAGTTGAGAGTGTTATGGCAAAAACTGGATCCACTTCGTGTACAAAATGGACAATCTCTATCGAAGTATCAGGGTTACAGACGAAAACTCGTCTGTTACAAAGGCATTTCATTTTTTTAAACTTATTTCAACTCCAGACTTTTTGTGTGTTCAGTATGCACCATTCGAAGCCACGTCATCAATTTTCAACTCTTTCTGACTTCATTTGCTATTTTTCATGCATTTACTGATTTTTTTGAGCTAAATGACCCTAAAATTGAAAAGCTCTACAAATGAACTCTGAGAAGGTTGAAAGTTGGCATGGTATCATCATTTCACCCACATAGCATGTGCTAAAAAGTTGAGTGGGTTACAGCAAAAACTGGATCCACTTCGTGTACAAAATGGACAAGCTCTTTCGAAGTATCAGGGTTTCACACGAAAACTCGTCTGTTACAAAGGCATTTCATTTTTTTTAACTTATTTCAACTCCAGACTTTTTGTGTGTTCAGTATGCACCATTCGAAGCCACGTCATCAATTTTCAACCCTTTCTGACTTCATTTGCTATTTTTCATGCATTTACTGATTTTTTTGAGCTAAATGACCCTAAAATTGAAAAGCACTACAAATGAACTCTGAAAAGGATGAAAGTTGGCATGGTATCATCATTTCACCCACATGGCATTTGCCTAAAAGTTGAGAGGGTTATGGCAAAAACTGGATCCACTTCGTGTACAAAATGGACAATCTCTTTCGAAGTATCGGGGTTTCAGACGAAAACTCGTCTGTTACAAAGGCATTTCATTTTTTTAAACTTATTTCAACTCCAGACTTTTTGTGTGTTCAGTATACACCATTCGAAGCCACGTCATCAATTTTCAACCCTTTCTGACTTCATTTGCTATTTTTCATGCATTTACTGATTTTTTTGAGCTAAATGACCCTAAAATTGAAAAGCTCTACAAATGAACTCTGAAAAGGTTGAAAGTTGGCATGGTATCATCATTTCACCCACATAGCATGTGCTAAAAAGTTGAGAGTGTTATGGCAAAAACTGGATCCACTTCGTGTACAAAATGGACAATCTCTTTCGAAGTATCAGGGTTACAGACGAAAACTCGTCTGTTACAAAGGCATTTCATTTTTTTAAACTTATTTCAAATCCAGACTTTTTGTGTGTTCAGTATGCACCATTCGAAGCCACGTCATCAATTTTCAACCCTTTCTGACTTCATTTGCTATTTTTCATGCATTTACTGATTTTTTTGAGCTAAATGACCCTAAAATTGAAAAGCTCTACAAATGAACTCTGAGAAGGTTGAAAGTTGGCATGGTATCATCATTTCACCCACATAGCATGTGCAAAAAAGTTGAGAGTGTTACGGCAAAAACTGGATCCACTTCGTGTACAAAATGGACAATCTCTTTCGAAGTATCAGGGTTTCAGACGAAAACTCATCTGTTACAAAGGCATTTCATTTTTTTAAAATTATTTCAAATCCAGACTTTTTGTGTGTTCAGTATGCACCATTCGAAGCCACGTCATCAATTTTCAACCCTTTCTGACTTCATTTGCTATTTTTCATGCATTTACTGATTTTTTTGAGCTAAATGACCCTAAAATTGAAAAGCTCTACAAATGAACTCTGAGAAGGTTGAAAGTTGGCATCGTATCATCATTTCACCCACATAGCATGTGCTAAAAAGTTGAGTGGGTTACAGCAAAAACTGGATCCACTTCGTGTACAAAATGGACAATCTCTTTCGAAGTATCAGGGTTTCACACGAAAACTCGTCTGTTACAAAGGCATTTCATTTTTTTAACTTATTTCAACTCCAGACTTTTTGTGTGTTCAGTATGCACCATTCGAAGCCACGTCATCAATTTTCAACCCTTTCTGACTTCATTTGCTATTTTTCATGCATTTACTGATTTTTTTGAGCTAAATGACCCTAAAATTGAAAAGCACTACAAATGAACTCTGAAAAGGATGAAAGTTGGCATGGTATCATCATTTCACCCGCATGGCATTTGCTTAAAAGTTGAGAGGGTTATGGCAAAAACTGGATCCACTTCGTGTACAAAATGGACAATCTCTTTCGAAGTATCGGGGTTTGAGACGAAAACTCGTCTGTTACAAAGGCATTTCATTTTTTTAAACTTATTTCAAATCCAGACTTTTTGTGTGTTCAGTATGCACCATTCGAAGTCACGTCATCAATTTTCAACCCTTTCTGACTTCATTTGCTATTTTTCATGCATTTACTGATTTTTTTGAGCTAAATGACCCTAAAATTGAAAAGCTCTACAAATGAACTCTGAGAAGGTTGAAAGTTGGCATGGTATCATCATTTCACCCACATAGCATGTGCAAAAAAGTTGAGTGGGTTACGGCAAAAACTGGATCCACTTCGTGTACAAAATGGACAATCTCTTTCGAAGTATCAGGGTTTCAGACGAAAACTCGTCTGTTACAAAGGCATTTCATTTTTTTAAACTTATTTCAACTCCAGACTTTTTGTGTGTTCAGTATGCACCATTCGAAGCCACGTCATCAATTTTCAACCCTTTCTGACTTCATTTGCTATTTTTCATGCATTTACTGATTTTTTTGAGCTAAATGACCCTAAAATTGAAAAGCTCTACAAATGAACTCTGAGAAGGTTGAAAGTTGGCATGGTATCATCATTTCACCCACATAGCATGTGCTAAAAAGTTGAGTGGGTTACAGCAAAAACTGGATCCACTTCGTGTACAAAATGGACAATCTCTTTCGAAGTATCAGGGTTTCACACGAAAACTCGTCTGTTACAAAGGCATTTCATTTTTTTAACTTATTTCAACTCCAGACTTTTTGTGTGTTCAGTATGCACCATTCGAAGCCACGTCATCAATTTTCAACCCTTTCTGACTTCATTTGCTATTTTTCATGCATTTACTGATTTTTTTGAGCTAAATGACCCTAAAATTGAAAAGCACTACAAATGAACTCTGAAAAGGATGAAAGTTGGCATGGTATCATCATTTCACCCACATGGCATTTGCTTAAAAGTTGAGAGGGTTATGGCAAAAACTGGATCCACTTCGTGTACAAAATGGACAATCTCTTTCGAAGTATCGGGGTTTGAGACGAAAACTCGTCTGTTACAAAGGCATTTCATTTTTTTAAACTTATTTCAACTCCAGACTTTTTGTGTGTTCAGTATGCACCATTCGAAGCCACGTCATCAATTTTCAACCCTTTCTGACTTCATTTGCTATTTTTCATGCATTTACTGATTTTTTTGAGCTAAATGACCCTAAAATTGAAAAGCTCTACAAATGAACTCTGAAAAGGTTGAAAGTTGGCATCGTATCATCATTTCACCCACATAGCATGTGCTAAAAAGTTGAGAGTGTTATGGCAAAAACTGGATCCACTTCGTGTACAAAATGGACAATCTCTTTCGAAGTATCAGGGTTACAGACGAAAACTCGTCTGTTACAAAGGCATTTCATTTTTTTAAACTTATTTCAAATCCAGACTTTTTGTGTGTTCAGTATGCACCATTCGAAGCCACGTCATCAATTTTCAACCCTTTCTGACTTCATTTGCTATTTTTCATGCATTTACTGATTTTTTTGAGCTAAATGACCCTAAAATTGAAAAGCTCTACAAATGAACTCTGAGAAGGTTGAAAGTTGGCATGGTATCATCATTTCACCCACATAGCATGTGCTAAAAAGTTGAGTGGGTTACGGCAAAAACTGGATCCACTTCGTGTACAAAATGGACAATCTCTTTCGAAGTATCAGGGTTTCAGACGAAAACTCGTCTGTTACAAAGGCATTTCATTTTTTTAAACTTATTTCAACTCCAGACTTTTTGTGTGTTCAGTATGCACCATTCGAAGCCACGTCATCAATTTTCAACCCTTTCTGACTTCATTTGCAATTTTTCATGCATTTACTGATTTTTTTGAGCTAAATGACCCTAAAATTGAAAAGCTCTACAAATGAACTCAGAAAAGGTTGAAAGTTGGCATGGTATCATCATTTCACCCACATAGCATGTGCTAAAAAGTTGAGAGTGTTATGGCAAAAACTGGATCCACTTCGTGTACAAAATGGACAATCTCTATCGAAGTATCAGGGTTACAGACGAAAACTCGTCTGTTACAAAGGCATTTCATTTTTTTAAACTTATTTCAACTCCAGACTTTTTGTGTGTTCAGTATGCACCATTCGAAGCCACGTCATCAATTTTCAACTCTTTCTGACTTCATTTGCTATTTTTCATGCATTTACTGATTTTTTTGAGCTAAATGACCCTAAAATTGAAAAGCTCTACAAATGAACTCTGAGAAGGTTGAAAGTTGGCATGGTATCATCATTTCACCCACATAGCATGTGCTAAAAAGTTGAGTGGGTTACAGCAAAAACTGGATCCACTTCGTGTACAAAATGGACAAGCTCTTTCGAAGTATCAGGGTTTCACACGAAAACTCGTCTGTTACAAAGGCATTTCATTTTTTTTAACTTATTTCAACTCCAGACTTTTTGTGTGTTCAGTATGCACCATTCGAAGCCACGTCATCAATTTTCAACCCTTTCTGACTTCATTTGCTATTTTTCATGCATTTACTGATTTTTTTGAGCTAAATGACCCTAAAATTGAAAAGCACTACAAATGAACTCTGAAAAGGATGAAAGTTGGCATGGTATCATCATTTCACCCACATGGCATTTGCCTAAAAGTTGAGAGGGTTATGGCAAAAACTGGATCCACTTCGTGTACAAAATGGACAATCTCTTTCGAAGTATCGGGGTTTCAGACGAAAACTCGTCTGTTACAAAGGCATTTCATTTTTTTAAACTTATTTCAACTCCAGACTTTTTGTGTGTTCAGTATACACCATTCGAAGCCACGTCATCAATTTTCAACCCTTTCTGACTTCATTTGCTATTTTTCATGCATTTACTGATTTTTTTGAGCTAAATGACCCTAAAATTGAAAAGCTCTACAAATGAACTCTGAAAAGGTTGAAAGTTGGCATGGTATCATCATTTCACCCACATAGCATGTGCTAAAAAGTTGAGAGTGTTATGGCAAAAACTGGATCCACTTCGTGTACAAAATGGACAATCTCTTTCGAAGTATCAGGGTTACAGACGAAAACTCGTCTGTTACAAAGGCATTTCATTTTTTTAAACTTATTTCAAATCCAGACTTTTTGTGTGTTCAGTATGCACCATTCGAAGCCACGTCATCAATTTTCAACCCTTTCTGACTTCATTTGCTATTTTTCATGCATTTACTGATTTTTTTGAGCTAAATGACCCTAAAATTGAAAAGCTCTACAAATGAACTCTGAGAAGGTTGAAAGTTGGCATGGTATCATCATTTCACCCACATAGCATGTGCAAAAAAGTTGAGAGTGTTACGGCAAAAACTGGATCCACTTCGTGTACAAAATGGACAATCTCTTTCGAAGTATCAGGGTTTCAGACGAAAACTCATCTGTTACAAAGGCATTTCATTTTTTTAAAATTATTTCAAATCCAGACTTTTTGTGTGTTCAGTATGCACCATTCGAAGCCACGTCATCAATTTTCAACCCTTTCTGACTTCATTTGCTATTTTTCATGCATTTACTGATTTTTTTGAGCTAAATGACCCTAAAATTGAAAAGCTCTACAAATGAACTCTGAGAAGGTTGAAAGTTGGCATCGTATCATCATTTCACCCACATAGCATGTGCTAAAAAGTTGAGTGGGTTACAGCAAAAACTGGATCCACTTCGTGTACAAAATGGACAATCTCTTTCGAAGTATCAGGGTTTCACACGAAAACTCGTCTGTTACAAAGGCATTTCATTTTTTTAACTTATTTCAACTCCAGACTTTTTGTGTGTTCAGTATGCACCATTCGAAGCCACGTCATCAATTTTCAACCCTTTCTGACTTCATTTGCTATTTTTCATGCATTTACTGATTTTTTTGAGCTAAATGACCCTAAAATTGAAAAGCACTACAAATGAACTCTGAAAAGGATGAAAGTTGGCATGGTATCATCATTTCACCCGCATGGCATTTGCTTAAAAGTTGAGAGGGTTATGGCAAAAACTGGATCCACTTCGTGTACAAAATGGACAATCTCTTTCGAAGTATCGGGGTTTGAGACGAAAACTCGTCTGTTACAAAGGCATTTCATTTTTTTAAACTTATTTCAACTCCAGACTTTTTGTGTGTTCAGTATGCACCATTCGAAGCCACGTCATCAATTTTCAACCCTTTCTGACTTCATTTGCAATTTTTCATGCATTTACTGATTTTTTTGAGCTAAATGACCCTAAAATTGAAAAGCTCTACAAATGAACTCAGAAAAGGTTGAAAGTTGGCATGGTATCATGATTTCACCCACATAGCTTGTGCTAAAAAGTTGAGGGTGTTATGGCAAAAACTGGATCCACTTCGTGTACAAAATGGACAATCTCTATCGAAGTATCAGGGTTACAGACGAAAACTCGTCTGTTACAAAGGCATTTCATTTTTTTAAACTTATTTCAACTCCAGACTTTTTGTGTGTTCAGTATGCACCATTCGAAGCCACGTCATCAATTTTCAACCCTTTCTGACTTCATTTGCTATTTTTCATGCATTTACTGATTTTTTTGAGCTAAATGACCCTAAAATTGAAAAGCTCTACAAATGAACTCTGAGAAGGTTGAAAGTTGGCATGGTAACATCATTTCACCCACATAGCATGTGCTAAAAAGTTAAGAGGGTTACGGCAAAAACTGGATCCACTTCGTGTACAAAATGGACAATCTCTTTCGAAGTATCAGGGTTTCAGACGAAAACTCGTCTGTTACAAACACATTTCATTTTTTTAAACTTATTTCAACTCCAGACTTTTTGTGTGTTCAGTATGCACCATTCGAAGCCACGTCATCAATTTTCAACCCTTTCTGACTTCATTTGCTATTTTTCATGCATTTACTGATTTTTTTGAGCTAAATGACCCTAAAATTGAAAAGCTCTACAAATGAACTCTGAAAAGGTTGAAAGTTGGCATGGTATCATCATTTCACCCACATAGCATGTGCAAAAAAGTGGAGTGGGTTACGGCAAAAACTGGATCCACTTCGTGTACAAAATGGACAATCTCTTTCAAAGTATCAGGGTTTCAGACGAAAACTCGTCTGTTACAAAGGCATTTCATTTTTTTAAACTTATTTCAACTCCAGACTTTTTGTGTGTTCAGTATGCAGCATTCGAAGCCACGTCATCAATTTTCAACCCTTTCTGACTTCATTTGCTATTTTTCATGCATTTACTGATTTTTTTGAGCTAAATGACCCTAAAATTGAAAAGCTCTACAAATGAACTCTGAGAAGGTTGAAAGTTGGCATGGTATCATCATTTCACCCACATAGCATGTGATAAAAAGTTGAGTGGGTTACGGCAAAAACTGGATCCACTTCGTGTACAAAATGGACAATCTCTTTCGAAGTATCAGGGTTTCACACGAAAACTCGTCTGTTACAAAGGCATTTCATTTTTTTTAACTTTTTTCAACTTCAGACTTTTTGTGTGTTCAGTATGCACCATTCGAAGCCACGTCATCAATTTTCAACCCTTTCTGACTTCATTTGCTATTTTTCATGCATTTACTGATTTTTTTGAGCTAAATGACCCTAAAATTGAAAAGCACTACAAATGAACTCTGAAAAGGATGAAAGTTGGCATGGTATCATCATTTCACCCACATGGCATTTGCTTAAAAGTTGAGAGGGTTATGGCAAAAACTGGATCCACTTCGTGTACAAAATGGACAATCTCTTTCGAAGTATCGGGGTTTGAGACGAAAACTCGTCTGTTACAAAGGCATTTCATTTTTTTAAACTTATTTCAACTCCAGACTTTTTGTGTGTTCAGTATGCACCATTCGAAGCCACGTCATCAATTTTCAACCCTTTTTGACTTCATTTGCTATTTTTCATGCATTTACTGATTTTTTTGAGCTAAATGACCCTAAAATTGAAAAGCTCTACAAATGAACTCTGAAAAGGTTGAAAGTTGGCATGGTATCATCATTTCACCCACATAGCATGTGCTAAAAAGTTGAGAGTGTTATGGCAAAAACTGGATCCACTTCGTGTACAAAATGGACAATCTCTTTCGAAGTATCAGGGTTACAGACGAAAACTCGTCTGTTACAAAGGCATTTCATTTTTTTAAACTTATTTCAAATCCAGACTTTTTGTGTGTTCAGTATGCAGCATTCGAAGCCACGTCATCAATTTTCAACCCTTTCTGACTTCATTTGCTATTTTTCATGCATTTACTGATTTTTTTGAGCTAAATGACCCTAAAATTGAAAAGCTCTACAAATGAACTCTGAGAAGGTTGAAAGTTGGCATGGTATCATCATTTCACCCACATAGCATGTGCAAAAAAGTTGAGAGTGTTACGGCAAAAACTGGATCCACTTCGTGTACAAAATGGACAATCTCTTTCGAAGTATCAGGGTTTCAGACGAAAACTCGTCTGTTACAAAGGCATTTCATTTTTTTAAACTTATTTCAAATCCAGACTTTTTGTGTGTTCAGTATGCACCATTTGAAGCCACGTCATCAATTTTCAACCCTTTCTGGCTTCATTTGCTATTTTTCATGCATTTACTGATTTTTTTGAGCTAAATGACCCTAAAATTGAAAAGCTCTACAAATGAACTCTGAGAAGGTTGAAAGTTGGCATGGTATCATCATTTCACCCACATAGCATGTGCAAAAAAGTTGAGTGGGTTACGGCAAAAACTGGATCCACTTCGTGTACAAAATGGACAATCTCTTTCGAAGTATCAGGGTTTCAGACGAAAACTCGTCTGTTACAAAGGCATTTCATTTTTTTAAACTTATTTCAACTCCAGACTTTTTGTGTGTTCAGTATGCACCATTCGAAGCCACGTCATCAATTTTCAACCCTTTCTGACTTCATTAGCTATTTTTCATGCATTTACTGATTTTTTTGAGCTAAATGACCCTAAAATTGAAAAGCTCTACAAATGAACTCTGAGAAGGTTGAAAGTTGGCATGGTATCATCATTTCACCCACATAGCATGTGCTAAAAAGTTGAGTGGGTTACAGCAAAAACTGGATCCACTTCGTGTACAAAATGGACAATCTCTTTCGAAGTATCGGGGTTTCACACGAAAACTCGTCTGTTACAAAGGCATTTCATTTTTTTAACTTATTTCAACTCCAGACTTTTTGTGTGTTCAGTATGCACCATTCGAAGCCACGTCATCAATTTTCAACCCTTTCTGACTTCATTTGCTATTTTTCATGCATTTACTGATTTTTTTGAGCTAAATGACCCTAAAATTGAAAAGCACTACAAATGAACTCTGAAAAGGATGAAAGTTGGCATGGTATCATCATTTCACCCACATGGCATTTGCTTAAAAGTTGAGAGGGTTATGGCAAAAACTGGATCCACTTCGTGTACAAAATGGACAATCTCTTTCGAAGTATCGGGGTTTGAGACGAAAACTCGTCTGTTACAAAGGCATTTCATTTTTTTAAACTTATTTCAACTCCAGACTTTTTGTGTGTTCAGTATGCACCATTCGAAGCCACGTCATCAATTTTCAACCCTTTCTGACTTCATTTGCTATTTTTCATGCATTTACTGATTTTTTTGAGCTAAATGACCCTAAAATTGAAAAGCTCTACAAATGAACTCTGAAAAGGTTGAAAGTTGGCATCGTATCATCATTTCACCCACATAGCATGTGCTAAAAAGTTGAGAGTGTTATGGCAAAAACTGGATCCACTTCGTGTACAAAATGGACAATCTCTTTCGAAGTATCAGGGTTACAGACGAAAACTCGTCTGTTACAAAGGCATTTCATTTTTTTAAACTTATTTCAAATCCAGACTTTTTGTGTGTTCAGTATGCACCATTCGAAGCCACGTCATCAATTTTCAACCCTTTCTGACTTCATTTGCTATTTTTCATGCATTTACTGATTTTTTTGAGCTAAATGACCCTAAAATTGAAAAGCTCTACAAATGAACTCTGAGAAGGTTGAAAGTTGGCATGGTATCATCATTTCACCCACATAGCATGTGCTAAAAAGTTGAGTGGGTTACGGCAAAAACTGGATCCACTTCGTGTACAAAATGGACAATCTCTTTCGAAGTATCAGGGTTTCAGACGAAAACTCGTCTGTTACAAAGGCATTTCATTTTTTTAAACTTATTTCAACTCCAGACTTTTTGTGTGTTCAGTATGCACCATTCGAAGCCACGTCATCAATTTTCAACCCTTTCTGCCTTCATTTGCAATTTTTCATGCATTTACTGATTTTTTTGAGCTAAATGACCCTAAAATTGAAAAGCTCTACAAATGAAGTCAGAAAAGGTTGAAAGTTGGCATGGTATCATCATTTCACCCACATAGCATGTGCTAAAAAGTTGAGAGTGTTATGGCAAAAACTGGATCCACTTCGTGTACAAAATGGACAATCTCTATCGAAGTATCAGGGTTACAGACGAAAACTCGTCTGTTACAAAGGCATTTCATTTTTTTAAACTTATTTCAACTCCAGACTTTTTGTGTGTTCAGTATGCACCATTCGAAGCCACATCATCAATTTTCAACTCTTTCTGACTTCATTTGCTATTTTTCATGCATTTACTGATTTTTTTGAGCTAAATGACCCTAAAATTGAAAAGCTCTACAAATGAACTCTGAGAAGGTTGAAAGTTGGCATGGTATCATCATTTCACCCACATAGCATGTGCTAAAAAGTTGAGTGGGTTACAGCAAAAACTGGATCCACTTCGTGTACAAAATGGACAAGCTCTTTCGAAGTATCAGGGTTTCACACGAAAACTCGTCTGTTACAAAGGCATTTCATTTTTTTTAACTTATTTCAACTCCAGACTTTTTGTGTGTTCAGTATGCACCATTCGAAGCCACGTCATCAATTTTCAACCCTTTCTGACTTCATTTGCTATTTTTCATGCATTTACTGATTTTTTTGAGCTAAATGACCCTAAAATTGAAAAGCACTACAAATGAACTCTGAAAAGGATGAAAGTTGGCATGGTATCATCATTTCACCCACATGGCATTTGCCTAAAAGTTGAGAGGGTTATGGCAAAAACTGGATCCACTTCGTGTACAAAATGGACAATCTCTTTCGAAGTATCGGGGTTTCAGACGAAAACTCGTCTGTTACAAAGGCATTTCATTTTTTTAAACTTATTTCAACTCCAGACTTTTTGTGTGTTCAGTATACACCATTCGAAGCCACGTCATCAATTTTCAACCCTTTCTGACTTCATTTGCTATTTTTCATGCATTTACTGATTTTTTTGAGCTAAATGACCCTAAAATTGAAAAGCTCTACAAATGAACTCTGAAAAGGTTGAAAGTTGGCATGGTATCATCATTTCACCCACATAGCATGTGCTAAAAAGTTGAGAGTGTTATGGCAAAAACTGGATCCACTTCGTGTACAAAATGGACAATCTCTTTCGAAGTATCAGGGTTACAGACGAAAACTCGTCTGTTACAAAGGCATTTCATTTTTTTAAACTTATTTCAAATCCAGACTTTTTGTGTGTTCAGTATGCACCATTCGAAGCCACGTCATCAATTTTCAACCCTTTCTGACTTCATTTGCTATTTTTCATGCATTTACTGATTTTTTTGAGCTAAATGACCCTAAAATTGAAAAGCTCTACAAATGAACTCTGAGAAGGTTGAAAGTTGGCATGGTATCATCATTTCACCCACATAGCATGTGCAAAAAAGTTGAGTGGGTTACGGCAAAAACTGGATGCACTTCGTGTACAAAATGGACAATCTCTTTCGAAGTATCAGGGTTTCAGACGAAAACTCGTCTGTTACAAAGGCATTTCATTTTTTTAAACTTATTTCAACTCCAGACTTTTTGTGTGTTCAGTATACACCATTCGAAGCCACGTCATCAATTTTCAACCCTTTCTGACTTCATTTGCTATTTTTCATGCATTTACTGATTTTTTTGAGCTAAATGACCCTAAAATTGAAAAGCTCTACAAATGAACTCTGAAAAGGTTGAAAGTTGGCATGGTATCATCATTTCACCCACATAGCATGTGCTAAAAAGTTGAGTGGGTTACGGCAAAAACTGGATCCACTTCGTGTACAAAATGGACAATCTCTTTCGAAGTATCAGGGTTACAGACGAAAACTCGTCTGTTACAAAGGCATTTCATTTTTTTAAACTTATTTCAAATCCAGACTTTTTGTGTGTTCAGTATGCACCATTCGAAGCCACGTCATCAATTTTCAACTCTTTCTGACTTCATTTGCTATTTTTCATGCATTTACTGATTTTTTTGAGCTAAATGACCCTAAAATTGAAAAGCTCTACAAATGAACTCTGAGAAGGTTGAAAGTTGGCATGGTATCATCATTTCACCCACATAGCATGTGCAAAAAAGTTGAGTGGGTTACGGCAAAAACTGGATCCACTTCGTGTACAAAATGGACAATCTCTTTCGAAGTATCAGGGTTTCAGACGAAAACTCGTCTGTTACAAAGGCATTTCATTTTTTTAAACTTATTTCAACTCCAGACTTTTTGTGTGTTCAGTATGCACCATTCGAAGCCACGTCATCAATTTTCAACCCTTTCTGACTTCATTAGCTATTTTTCATGCATTTACTGATTTTTTTGAGCTAAATGACCCTAAAATTGAAAAGCTCTACAAATGAACTCTGAGAAGGTTGAAAGTTGGCATGGTATCATCATTTCACCCACATAGCATGTGCTAAAAAGTTGAGTGGGTTACAGCAAAAACTGGATCCACTTCGTGTACAAAATGGACAATCTCTTTCGAAGTATCGGGGTTTCACACGAAAACTCGTCTGTTACAAAGGCATTTCATTTTTTTAACTTATTTCAACTCCAGACTTTTTGTGTGTTCAGTATGCACCATTCGAAGCCACGTCATCAATTTTCAACCCTTTCTGACTTCATTTGCTATTTTTCATGCATTTACTGATTTTTTTGAGCTAAATGACCCTAAAATTGAAAAGCACTACAAATGAACTCTGAAAAGGATGAAAGTTGGCATGGTATCATCATTTCACCCACATGGCATTTGCTTAAAAGTTGAGAGGGTTATGGCAAAAACTGGATCCACTTCGTGTACAAAATGGACAATCTCTTTCGAAGTATCGGGGTTTGAGACGAAAACTCGTCTGTTACAAAGGCATTTCATTTTTTTAAACTTATTTCAACTCCAGACTTTTTGTGTGTTCAGTATGCACCATTCGAAGCCACGTCATCAATTTTCAACCCTTTCTGACTTCATTTGCTATTTTTCATGCATTTACTGATTTTTTTGAGCTAAATGACCCTAAAATTGAAAAGCTCTACAAATGAACTCTGAAAAGGTTGAAAGTTGGCATCGTATCATCATTTCACCCACATAGCATGTGCTAAAAAGTTGAGAGTGTTATGGCAAAAACTGGATCCACTTCGTGTACAAAATGGACAATCTCTTTCGAAGTATCAGGGTTACAGACGAAAACTCGTCTGTTACAAAGGCATTTCATTTTTTTAAACTTATTTCAAATCCAGACTTTTTGTGTGTTCAGTATGCACCATTCGAAGCCACGTCATCAATTTTCAACCCTTTCTGACTTCATTTGCTATTTTTCATGCATTTACTGATTTTTTTGAGCTAAATGACCCTAAAATTGAAAAGCTCTACAAATGAACTCTGAGAAGGTTGAAAGTTGGCATGGTATCATCATTTCACCCACATAGCATGTGCTAAAAAGTTGAGTGGGTTACGGCAAAAACTGGATCCACTTCGTGTACAAAATGGACAATCTCTTTCGAAGTATCAGGGTTTCAGACGAAAACTCGTCTGTTACAAAGGCATTTCATTTTTTTAAACTTATTTCAACTCCAGACTTTTTGTGTGTTCAGTATGCACCATTCGAAGCCACGTCATCAATTTTCAACCCTTTCTGCCTTCATTTGCAATTTTTCATGCATTTACTGATTTTTTTGAGCTAAATGACCCTAAAATTGAAAAGCTCTACAAATGAACTCAGAAAAGGTTGAAAGTTGGCATGGTATCATCATTTCACCCACATAGCATGTGCTAAAAAGTTGAGAGTGTTATGGCAAAAACTGGATCCACTTCGTGTACAAAATGGACAATCTCTATCGAAGTATCAGGGTTACAGACGAAAACTCGTCTGTTACAAAGGCATTTCATTTTTTTAAACTTATTTCAACTCCAGACTTTTTGTGTGTTCAGTATGCACCATTCGAAGCCACATCATCAATTTTCAACTCTTTCTGACTTCATTTGCTATTTTTCATGCATTTACTGATTTTTTTGAGCTAAATGACCCTAAAATTGAAAAGCTCTACAAATGAACTCTGAGAAGGTTGAAAGTTGGCATGGTATCATCATTTCACCCACATAGCATGTGCTAAAAAGTTGAGTGGGTTACAGCAAAAACTGGATCCACTTCGTGTACAAAATGGACAAGCTCTTTCGAAGTATCAGGGTTTCACACGAAAACTCGTCTGTTACAAAGGCATTTCATTTTTTTTAACTTATTTCAACTCCAGACTTTTTGTGTGTTCAGTATGCACCATTCGAAGCCACGTCATCAATTTTCAACCCTTTCTGACTTCATTTGCTATTTTTCATGCATTTACTGATTTTTTTGAGCTAAATGACCCTAAAATTGAAAAGCACTACAAATGAACTCTGAAAAGGATGAAAGTTGGCATGGTATCATCATTTCACCCACATGGCATTTGCCTAAAAGTTGAGAGGGTTATGGCAAAAACTGGATCCACTTCGTGTACAAAATGGACAATCTCTTTCGAAGTATCGGGGTTTCAGACGAAAACTCGTCTGTTACAAAGGCATTTCATTTTTTTAAACTTATTTCAACTCCAGACTTTTTGTGTGTTCAGTATACACCATTCGAAGCCACGTCATCAATTTTCAACCCTTTCTGACTTCATTTGCTATTTTTCATGCATTTACTGATTTTTTTGAGCTAAATGACCCTAAAATTGAAAAGCTCTACAAATGAACTCTGAAAAGGTTGAAAGTTGGCATGGTATCATCATTTCACCCACATAGCATGTGCTAAAAAGTTGAGAGTGTTATGGCAAAAACTGGATCCACTTCGTGTACAAAATGGACAATCTCTTTCGAAGTATCAGGGTTACAGACGAAAACTCGTCTGTTACAAAGGCATTTCATTTTTTTAAACTTATTTCAAATCCAGACTTTTTGTGTGTTCAGTATGCACCATTCGAAGCCACGTCATCAATTTTCAACCCTTTCTGACTTCATTTGCTATTTTTCATGCATTTACTGATTTTTTTGAGCTAAATGACCCTAAAATTGAAAAGCTCTACAAATGAACTCTGAGAAGGTTGAAAGTTGGCATGGTATCATCATTTCACCCACATAGCATGTGCAAAAAAGTTGAGTGGGTTACGGCAAAAACTGGATGCACTTCGTGTACAAAATGGACAATCTCTTTCGAAGTATCAGGGTTTCAGACGAAAACTCGTCTGTTACAAAGGCATTTCATTTTTTTAAACTTATTTCAACTCCAGACTTTTTGTGTGTTCAGTATACACCATTCGAAGCCACGTCATCAATTTTCAACCCTTTCTGACTTCATTTGCTATTTTTCATGCATTTACTGATTTTTTTGAGCTAAATGACCCTAAAATTGAAAAGCTCTACAAATGAACTCTGAAAAGGTTGAAAGTTGGCATGGTATCATCATTTCACCCACATAGCATGTGCTAAAAAGTTGAGTGGGTTACGGCAAAAACTGGATCCACTTCGTGTACAAAATGGACAATCTCTTTCGAAGTATCAGGGTTACAGACGAAAACTCGTCTGTTACAAAGGCATTTCATTTTTTTAAACTTATTTCAAATCCAGACTTTTTGTGTGTTCAGTATGCACCATTCGAAGCCACGTCATCAATTTTCAACTCTTTCTGACTTCATTTGCTATTTTTCATGCATTTACTGATTTTTTTGAGCTAAATGACCCTAAAATTGAAAAGCTCTACAAATGAACTCTGAGAAGGTTGAAAGTTGGCATGGTATCATCATTTCACCCACATAGCATGTGCAAAAAAGTTGAGTGGGTTACGGCAAAAACTGGATCCACTTCGTGTACAAAATGGACAATCTCTTTCGAAGTATCAGGGTTTCAGACGAAAACTCGTCTGTTACAAAGGCATTTCATTTTTCTAAACTTATTTCAACTCCAGACTTTTTGTGTGTTCAGTATGCACCATTCGAAGCCACGTCATCAATTTTCAACCCTTTCTGACTTCATTTGCAATTTTTCATGCATTTACTGATTTTTTTGAGCTAAATGACCCTAAAATTGAAAAGCTCTACAAATGAACTCAGAAAAGGTTGAAAGTTGGCATGGTATCATCATTTCACCCACATAGCATGTGCTAAAAAGTTGAGAGTGTTATGGCAAAAACTGGATCCACTTCGTGTACAAAATGGACAATCTCTATCGAAGTATCAGGGTTACAGACGAAAACTCGTCTGTTACAAATGCATTTCATTTTTTTTACTTATTTCAACTCCAGACTTTTTGTGTGTTCAGTATGCACCATTCGAAGCCACGTCATCAATTTTCAACCCTTTCTGACTTCATTTGCTATTTTTCATGCATTTACTGATTTTTTTGAGCTAAATGACCCTAAAATTGAAAAGCTCTACAAATGAATTGAGAAGGTTGAAAGTTGGCATGGTATCATCATTTCACCCACATAGCATGTGATAAAAAGTTGAGTGGGTTACGGCAAAAACTGGATCCACTTCGTGTACAAAATGGACAATCTCTTTCGAAGTATCAGGGTTTCACACGAAAACTCGTCTGTTACAAAGGCATTTCATTTTTTTAAACTTATTTCAACTCCAGACTTTTTGTGTGTTCAGAATGCACCATTCGAAGCCACGTCATCAATTTTCAACCCTTTCTGACTTCATTTGCTATTTTTCATGCATTTACTGATTTTTTTGAGCTAAATGACCCTAAAATTGAAAAGCTCTACAAATGAACTCTGAGAAGGTTGAAAGTTGGCATGGTAACATCATTTCACCCACATAGCATGTGCTAAAAAGTTAAGAGGGTTACGGCAAAAACTGGATCCACTTCGTGTACAAAATGGACAATCTCTTTCGAAGTATCAGGGTTTCAGACGAAAACTCGTCTGTTACAAACACATTTCATTTTTTTAAACTTATTTCAACTCCAGACTTTTTGTGTGTTCAGTATGCACCATTCGAAGCCACGTCATCTATTTTCAACCCTTTCTGACATCATTTGCTATTTTTCATGCATTTACTGATTTTTTTGAGCTAAATGACCCTAAAATTGAAAAGCTCTACAAATGAACTCTGAAAAGGTTGAAAGTTGGCATGGTATCATCATTTCACCCACATAGCATGTGCAAAAAAGTGGAGTGGGTTACGGCAAAAACTGGATCCACTTCGTGTACAAAATGGACAATCTCTTTCAAAGTATCAGGGTTTCAGACGAAAACTCGTCTGTTACAAAGGCATTTCATTTTTTTAAACTTATTTCAACTCCAGACTTTTTGTGTGTTCAGTATGCACCATTCGAAGCCATGTCATCAATTTTCAACCCTTTCTGACTTCATTTGCTATTTTTCATGCATTTACTGATTTTTTTGAGCTAAATGACCCTAAAATTGAAAAGCTCTACAAATGAACTCTGAGAAGGTTGAAAGTTGGCATGGTATCATCATTTCACCCACATAGCATGTGATAAAAAGTTGAGTGGGTTACGGCAAAAACTGGATCCACTTCGTGTACAAAATGGATAATCTCTTTCGAAGTATCAGGGTTTCACACGAAAACTCGTCTGTTACAAAGGCATTTCATTTTTTTTAACTTATTTCAACTTCAGACTTTTTGTGTGTTCAGTATGCACCATTCGAAGACACGTCATCAATTTTCAACCCTTTCTGACTTCATTTGCTAATTTTCATGCATTTACTGATTTTTTTGAGCTAAATGACCCTAAAATTGAAAAGCACTACAAATGAACTCTGAAAAGGATGAAAGTTGGCATGGTATCATCATTTCACCCACATGGCATTTGCTTAAAAGTTGAGAGGGTTATGGCAAAAACTGGATCCACTTCGTGTACAAAATGGACAATCTCTTTCGAAGTATCGGGGTTTGAGACGAAAACTCGTCTGTTACAAAGGCATTTCATTTTTTTAAACTTATTTCAACTCCAGACTTTTTGTGTGTTCAGTATGCACCATTCGAAGCCACGTCATCAATTTTCAACCCTTTCTGACTTCATTTGCTATTTTTCATGCATTTACTGATTTTTTTGAGCTAAATGACCCTAAAATTGAAAAGCTCTACAAATGAACTCTGAAAAGGTTGAAAGTTGGCATGGTATCATCATTTCACCCACATAGCATGTGCTAAAAAGTTGAGAGTGTTATGGCAAAAACTGGATCCACTTTGTGTACAAAATGGACAATCTCTTTCGAAGTATCAGGGTTACAGACGAAAACTCGTCTGTTACAAAGGCATTTCATTTTTTTAAACTTATTTCAAATCCAGACTTTTTGTGTGTTCTGTATGCACCATTCGAAGCCACGTCATCAATTTTCAACCCTTTCTGACTTCATTTGCTATTTTTCATGCATTTACTGATTTTTTTGAGCTAAATGACCCTAAAATTGAAAAGCTCTACAAATGAACTCTGAGAAGGTTGAAAGTTGGCATGGTATCATCATTTCACCCACATAGCATGTGCAAAAAAGTTGAGTGGGTTACGGCAAAAACTGGATGCACTTCGTGTACAAAATGGACAATCTCTTTCGAAGTATCAGGGTTTCAGACGAAAACTCGTCTGTTACAAAGGCATTTCATTTTTTTAAACTTATTTCAACTCCAGACTTTTTGTGTGTTCAGTATACACCATTCGAAGCCACGTCATCAATTTTCAACCCTTTCTGACTTCATTTGCTATTTTTCATGCATTTACTGATTTTTTTGAGCTAAATGACCCTAAAATTGAAAAGCTCTACAAATGAACTCTGAAAAGGTTGAAAGTTGGCATGGTATCATCATTTCACCCACATAGCATGTGCTAAAAAGTTGAGTGGGTTACGGCAAAAACTGGATCCACTTCGTGTACAAAATGGACAATCTCTTTCGAAGTATCAGGGTTACAGACGAAAACTCGTCTGTTACAAAGGCATTTCATTTTTTTAAACTTATTTCAAATCCAGACTTTTTGTGTGTTCAGTATGCACCATTCGAAGCCACGTCATCAATTTTCAACTCTTTCTGACTTCATTTGCTATTTTTCATGCATTTACTGATTTTTTTGAGCTAAATGACCCTAAAATTGAAAAGCTCTACAAATGAACTCTGAGAAGGTTGAAAGTTGGCATGGTATCATCATTTCACCCACATAGCATGTGCAAAAAAGTTGAGTGGGTTACGGCAAAAACTGGATCCACTTCGTGTACAAAATGGACAATCTCTTTCGAAGTATCAGGGTTTCAGACGAAAACTCGTCTGTTACAAAGGCATTTCATTTTTCTAAACTTATTTCAACTCCAGACTTTTTGTGTGTTCAGTATGCACCATTCGAAGCCACGTCATCAATTTTCAACCCTTTCTGACTTCATTTGCAATTTTTCATGCATTTACTGATTTTTTTGAGCTAAATGACCCTAAAATTGAAAAGCTCTACAAATGAACTCAGAAAAGGTTGAAAGTTGGCATGGTATCATCATTTCACCCACATAGCATGTGCTAAAAAGTTGAGAGTGTTATGGCAAAAACTGGATCCACTTCGTGTACAAAATGGACAATCTCTATCGAAGTATCAGGGTTACAGACGAAAACTCGTCTGTTACAAATGCATTTCATTTTTTTTACTTATTTCAACTCCAGACTTTTTGTGTGTTCAGTATGCACCATTCGAAGCCACGTCATCAATTTTCAACCCTTTCTGACTTCATTTGCTATTTTTCATGCATTTACTGATTTTTTTGAGCTAAATGACCCTAAAATTGAAAAGCTCTACAAATGAATTGAGAAGGTTGAAAGTTGGCATGGTATCATCATTTCACCCACATAGCATGTGATAAAAAGTTGAGTGGGTTACGGCAAAAACTGGATCCACTTCGTGTACAAAATGGACAATCTCTTTCGAAGTATCAGGGTTTCACACGAAAACTCGTCTGTTACAAAGGCATTTCATTTTTTTAAACTTATTTCAACTCCAGACTTTTTGTGTGTTCAGAATGCACCATTCGAAGCCACGTCATCAATTTTCAACCCTTTCTGACTTCATTTGCTATTTTTCATGCATTTACTGATTTTTTTGAGCTAAATGACCCTAAAATTGAAAAGCTCTACAAATGAACTCTGAGAAGGTTGAAAGTTGGCATGGTAACATCATTTCACCCACATAGCATGTGCTAAAAAGTTAAGAGGGTTACGGCAAAAACTGGATCCACTTCGTGTACAAAATGGACAATCTCTTTCGAAGTATCAGGGTTTCAGACGAAAACTCGTCTGTTACAAACACATTTCATTTTTTTAAACTTATTTCAACTCCAGACTTTTTGTGTGTTCAGTATGCACCATTCGAAGCCACGTCATCTATTTTCAACCCTTTCTGACATCATTTGCTATTTTTCATGCATTTACTGATTTTTTTGAGCTAAATGACCCTAAAATTGAAAAGCTCTACAAATGAACTCTGAAAAGGTTGAAAGTTGGCATGGTATCATCATTTCACCCACATAGCATGTGCAAAAAAGTGGAGTGGGTTACGGCAAAAACTGGATCCACTTCGTGTACAAAATGGACAATCTCTTTCAAAGTATCAGGGTTTCAGACGAAAACTCGTCTGTTACAAAGGCATTTCATTTTTTTAAACTTATTTCAACTCCAGACTTTTTGTGTGTTCAGTATGCACCATTCGAAGCCATGTCATCAATTTTCAACCCTTTCTGACTTCATTTGCTATTTTTCATGCATTTACTGATTTTTTTGAGCTAAATGACCCTAAAATTGAAAAGCTCTACAAATGAACTCTGAGAAGGTTGAAAGTTGGCATGGTATCATCATTTCACCCACATAGCATGTGATAAAAAGTTGAGTGGGTTACGGCAAAAACTGGATCCACTTCGTGTACAAAATGGATAATCTCTTTCGAAGTATCAGGGTTTCACACGAAAACTCGTCTGTTACAAAGGCATTTCATTTTTTTTAACTTATTTCAACTTCAGACTTTTTGTGTGTTCAGTATGCACCATTCGAAGACACGTCATCAATTTTCAACCCTTTCTGACTTCATTTGCTAATTTTCATGCATTTACTGATTTTTTTGAGCTAAATGACCCTAAAATTGAAAAGCACTACAAATGAACTCTGAAAAGGATGAAAGTTGGCATGGTATCATCATTTCACCCACATGGCATTTGCTTAAAAGTTGAGAGGGTTATGGCAAAAACTGGATCCACTTCGTGTACAAAATGGACAATCTCTTTCGAAGTATCGGGGTTTGAGACGAAAACTCGTCTGTTACAAAGGCATTTCATTTTTTTAAACTTATTTCAACTCCAGACTTTTTGTGTGTTCAGTATGCACCATTCGAAGCCACGTCATCAATTTTCAACCCTTTCTGACTTCATTTGCTATTTTTCATGCATTTACTGATTTTTTTGAGCTAAATGACCCTAAAATTGAAAAGCTCTACAAATGAACTCTGAAAAGGTTGAAAGTTGGCATGGTATCATCATTTCACCCACATAGCATGTGCTAAAAAGTTGAGAGTGTTATGGCAAAAACTGGATCCACTTCGTGTACAAAATGGACAATCTCTTTCGAAGTATCAGGGTTTCAGACGAAAACTCGTTTGTTACAAACACATTTCATTTTTTTAAACTTATTTCAACTCCAGACTTTTTGTGTGTTCAGTATGCACCATTCGAAGCCACGTCATCAATTTTCAACCCTTTCTGACTTCATTTGCTATTTTTCATGCATTTACTGATTTTTTTGAGCTAAATGACCCTAAAATTGAAAAGCTCTACAAATGAACTCTGAAAAGGTTGAAAGTTGGCATGGTATCATCATTTCACCCACATAGCATGTGCAAAAAAGTGGAGTGGGTTACGGCAAAAACTGGATCCACTTCGTGTACAAAATGGACAATCTCTTTCAAAGTATCAGGGTTTCAGACGAAAACTCGTCTGTTACAAAGGCATTTCATTTTTTTAAACTTATTTCAACTCCAGACTTTTTGTGTGTTCAGTATGCAGCATTCGAAGCCACGTCATCAATTTTCAACCCTTTCTGACTTCATTTGCTATTTTTCATGCATTTACTGATTTTTTTGAGCTAAATGACCCTAAAATTGAAAAGCTCTACAAATGAACTCTGAGAAGGTTGAAAGTTGGCATGGTAACATCATTTCACCCACATAGCATGTGCTAAAAAGTTAAGAGGGTTACGGCAAAAACTTGATCCACTTCGTGTACAAAATGGACAATCTCTTTCGAAGTATCAGGGTTTCAGACGAAAACTCGTCTGTTACAAACACATTTCATTTTTTTAAACTTATTTCAACTCCAGACTTTTTGTGTGTTCAGTATGCACCATTCGAAGCCACGTCATCAATTTTCAACCCTTTCTGACTTCATTTGCTATTTTTCATGCATTTACTGATTTTTTTGAGCTAAGTGACCCTAAAATGGAAAAGCTCTACAAATGAACTCTGAAAAGGTTGAAAGTTGGCATGGTATCATCATTTCACCCACATAGCATGTGCTAAAAAGTTGAGTGGCTTACGGCAAAAACTGGATCCACATCGTGTACAAAATGGACAATCTCTTTCGAAGTATCAGGGTTTCAGACGAAAACTCGTCTGTTACAAAGGCATTTCATTTTTTTAAACTTATTTCAACTCCAGACTTTTTGTGTGTTCAGTATGCACCATTCGAAGCCACGTCATCAATTTTCAACCCTTTCTGACTTCATTTGCTATTTTTCATGCATTTACTGATTTTTTTGAGCTAAATGACCCTAAAATTGAAAAGCTCTACAAATGAACTCTGAGAAGGTTGAAAGTTGGCATGGTATCATCATTTCACCCACATAGCATGTGATAAAAAGTTGAGTGGGTTACGGCAAAAACTGGATCCACTTCGTGTACAAAATGGACAATCTCTTTCGAAGTATCAGGGTTTCACACGAAAACTCGTCTGTTACAAAGGCATTGCATTTTTTTTAACTTATTTCAACTTCAGACTTTTTGTGTGTTCAGTATGCACCATTCGAAGCCACGTCATCAATTTTCAACCCTTTCTGACTTCATTTGCTATTTTTCATGCATTTACTGATTTTTTTGAGCTAAATGACCCTAAAATTGAAAAGCACTACAAATGAACTCTGAAAAGGATGAAAGTTGGCATGGTATCATCATTTCACCCACATGGCATTTGCTTAAAAGTTGAGAGGGTTATGGCAAAAACTGGATCCACTTCGTGTACAAAATGACAATCTCTTTCGAAGTATCGGGGTTTGAGACGAAAACTCGTCTGTTACAAAGGCATTTCATTTTTTTAAACTTATTTCAACTCCAGACTTTTTGTGTGTTCAGTATGCACCATTCGAAGCCACGTCATCAATTTTCAACCCTTTCTGACTTCATTTGCTATTTTTCATGCATTTACTGATTTTTTTGAGCTAAATGACCCTAAAATTGAAAAGCTCTACAAATGAACTCTGAAAAGGTTGAAAGTTGGCATGGTATCATCATTTCACCCACATAGCATGTGCTAAAAAGTTGAGAGTGTTATGGCAAAAACTGGATCCACTTCGTGTACAAAATTGCAATCTCTTTCGAAGTATCAGGGTTACAGACGAAAACTCGTCTGTTACAAAGGCATTTCATTTTTTTAAACTTTTTTCAAATCCAGACTTTTTGTGTGTTCAGTATGCACCATTCGAAGCCACGTCATCAATTTTCAACCCTTTCTGACTTCATTTGCTATTTTTCATGCATTTACTGATTTTTTTGAGCTAAATGACCCTAAAATTGAAAAGCTCTACAAATGAACTCTGAGAAGGTTGAAAGTTGGCATGGTATCATCATTTCACCCACATAGCATGTGCTAAAAAGTTGAGTGGGTTACGGCAAAAACTGGATCCACTTCGTGTACAAAATGGACAATCTCTTTCGAAGTATCAGGGTTTCAGACGAAAACTCGTCTGTTACAAAGGCATTTCATTTTTTTAAACTTATTTCAACTCCAGACTTTTTGTGTGTTCAGTATGCACCATTCGAAGCCACGTCATCAATTTTCAACCCTTTCTGACTTCATTTGCTATTGTTCATGCATTTACTGATTTTTTTGAGCTAAATGACCCTAAAATTGAAAAGCTCTACAAATGAACTCTGAAAAGGTTGAAAGTTGGCATGGTATCATCATTTCACCCACATAGCATGTGCTAAAAAGTTGAGAGTGTTATGGCAAAAACTGGATCCACTTCGTGTACAAAATGGACAATCTCTATCGAAGTATCAGGGTTACAGACGAAAACTCGTCTGTTACAAAGGCATTTCATTTTTTTAAACTTATTTCAACTCCACACTTTTTGTGTGTTCAGTATGCACCATTCGAAGCCACGTCATCAATTTTCAACCCTTTCTGACTTCATTTGCTATTTTTCATGCATTTACTGATTTTTTTGAGCTAAATGACCCTAAAATTGAAAAGCTCTACAAATGAACTCTGAGAAGGTTGAAAGTTGGCATGGTAACATCATTTCACCCACATAGCATGTGCTAAAAAGTTAAGAGGGTTACGGCAAAAACTGGATCCACTTCGTGTACAAAATGGACAATCTCTTTCGAAGTATCAGGGTTTCAGACGAAAACTCGTCTGTTACAAACACATTTCATTTTTTTAAACTTATTTCAACTCCAGACTTTTTGTGTGTTCAGTATGCACCATTCGAAGCCACGTCATCAATTTTCAACCCTTTCTGACTTCATTTGCTATTTTTCATGCATTTACTGATTTTTTTGAGCTAAATGACCCTAAAATTGAAAAGCTCCACAAATGAACTCTGAAAAGGTTGAAAGTTGGCATGGTATCATCATTTCACCCACATAGCATGTGCAAAAAAGTGGAGTGGGTTACGGCAAAAACTGGATCCACTTCGTGTACAAAATGGACAATCTCTTTCAAAGTATCAGGGTTTCAGACGAAAACTCGTCTGTTACAAAGGCATTTCTTTTTTTTAAACTTATTTCAACTCCAGACTTTTTGTGTGTTCAGTATGCAGCATTCGAAGCCACGTCATCAATTTTCAACCCTTTCTGACTTCATTTGCTATTTTTCATGCATTTACTGATTTTTTTGAGCTAAATGACCCTAAAATTGAAAAGCTCTACAAATGAACTCTGAGAAGGTTGAAAGTTGGCATGGTATCATCATTTCACCCACATAGCATGTCATAAAAAGTTGAGTGGGTTACGGCAAAAACTGGATCCACTTCGTGTACAAAATGGACAATCTCTTTCGAAGTATCAAGGTTTCACACGAAAACTCGTCTGTTACAAAGGCATTGCATTTTTTTTAACTTATTTCAACTTCAGACTTTTTGTGTGTTCAGTATGCACCATTCGAAGCCACGTCATCAATTTTCAACCCTTTCTGACTTCAATTGCTATTTTTCATGCATTTACTGATTTTTTTGAGCTAAATGACCCTAAAATTGAAAAGCTCTACAAATGAACTCTGAAAAGGTTGAAAGTTCGCATGGTAACATCATTTCACCCACATAGCATGTGGTAAAAAGTTGAGAGGGTTACCGCAAAAACTGGATCCACTTCGTGTACAAAATGGACAATCTCTTTCGAAGTATCAGGGTTTCAGACGAAAACTCGTCTGTTACAAAGGCATTTCATTTTTTTAAACTTATTTCAACTCCAGACTTTTTCTGTGTTCAGTATGCAGCATTCGAAGCCACGTCATCAATTTTCAACCCTTTCTGACTTCATTTGCTATTTTTCATGCATTTACTGATTTTTTTGAGCTAAATGACCCTAAAATTGAAAAGCACTACAAATGAACTCTGAAAAGGTTGAAAGTTGGCATGGTATCATCATTTCACCCACATAGCATGTGCAAAAAAGTGGAGTGGGTTACGGCAAAAACTGGATCCACTTCGTGTACAAAATGAACAATCTCTTTCAAAGTATCAGGGTTTCAGACGAAAACTTGTCTGTTACAAAGGCATTTCATTTTTTTAAACTTATTTCAACTCCAGACTTTTTGTGTGTTCAGTATGCAGCATTCGAAGCCACGTCATCAATTTTCAACCCTTTCTGACTTCATTTGCTATTTTTCATGCATTTACTGATTTTTTTGAGCTAAATGACCCTAAAATTGAAAAGCTCTACAAATGAACTCTGAGAAGGTTGAAAGTTGGCATGGTATCATCATTTCACCCACATAGCATGTGATAAAAAGTTGAGTGGGTTACGGCAAAAACTGGATCCCCTTCGTGTACAAAATGGACAATCTCTTTCGAAGTATCAGGGTTTCACACGAAAACTCGTCTCTTACAAAGGCATTGCATTTTTTTTAACTTATTTCAAATTCAGACTTTTTGTGTGTTCAGTATGCACCATTCGAAGCCACGTCATCAATTTTCAACACTTTCTGACTTCATTTGCTATCTTTCATGCATTTACTGATTTTTTTGAGCTAAATGACCCTAAAATTGAAAAGCTCTACAAATGAACTCTGAAAAGGTTGAAAGTTCGCATGGTATCATCATTTCACCCACATAGCATGTGCTAAAAAGTGGAGAGGGTTATGGCAAAAACTGGAGCCAGTTCGTGTACAAAATGGACAATCTCTTTCGAAGTATCAGGGTTTTAGACGAAAACTCGTCTGTTACAAAGGCATTTCATTTTTTAAACTTATTTCAACTCCAGACTTTTTGTGTGTTCAGTATGCACCATTCGAAGCCATATCATCATTTTTCAACCCTTTCTGACTTCATTTGCTATTTTTCATGCATTTATTGATTTTTTTGAGCTAAATGACCCTCAAATTGAAAAGCACAACAAATGAACTCTGAAGAGGTTGAAAGTTGTCATGGTATCATCATTTCACCCACATAGCATGTGCTAAAAAGTTGAGAGGGTTACGGCAAAAACTGGATGCACTTCGCGTACAAAATGGACAATCTCTTTCGAAGTATCAGGGTTACAGACGAAAACTCGTCTGTTACAAAGGCATTTCATTTTTTTAAACTTATTTCAACTCCAGACTTTTTGTGTGTTCAGTATGCACCATTCGAAGCCACATCATCAATTTTCAACCCTTTCTGACTTCATTTGCTATTTTTCATGCATTTACTGATTTTTTTGAGCTAAATGACCCTAAAATTGAAAAGCACTACAAATGAACTCTGAAAAGGATGAAAGTTGGCATGGTATCATCATTTCACCCACATGGCATGTGCTTAAAAAATGAGAGGGTTATGGCAAAAACTGGATCAACTTCGTGTACAAAATGGACAATCTCTTTCGAAGTATCAGGGTTTCAGACGAAAACTCGTCTGTTACAAAGGCATTTCATTTTTTTTAAACTTATTTCAACTCCAGACTTTTTGTGTGTTCAGTATGCAGCATTCGAAGCCACGTCATCAATTTTCAACCCTTTCTGACTTCATTTGCTATTTTTCATGCATTTACTGATTTTTTTGAGCTAAATGACCCTAAAATTGAAAAGCTCTACAAATGAACTCTGAGAAGGTTGAAAGTTGGCATGGTATCATCATTTCACCCACATAGCATGTGCTAAAAAGTTGAGTGGGTTACGGCAAAAACTGGATCCACTTCGTGTACAAAATGGACAATCTCTTTCGAAGTATCAGGGTTTCAGACGAAAACTCGTCTGTTACAAAGGCATTTCATTTTTTTAAACTTATTTCAACTCCAGACTTTTTGTGTGTTCAGTATGCACCATCCGAAGCCACGTCATCAATTTTCAACCCTTTCTGACTTCATTTGCTATTTTTCATGCATTTACTGATTTTTTTTGAGCTAAATGACCCTAAAATTGAAAAGCTCTACAAATGAACTCTGAAAAGGTTGAAAGTTGGCATGGTAACATCATTTCACCCACATAGCATGTGCTAAAAAGTTGAGAGGGTTACGGCAAAAACTGGATCCACTTCGTGTACAAAATGGACAATCTCTTTCGAAGTATCAGGGTTTCAGACGAAAACTCGTCTGTTACTAAGGCATTTCATTTTTTTAAACTTATTTCAACTCCAGACTTTTTGTGTGTTCAGTATGCAGCATTCGAAGCCACGTCATCAATTTTCAACCCTTTCTAACTTCATTTGCTATTTTTCATGCATTTAATGATTTTTTTGAGCTAAATGACCCTAAAATTGAAAAGCTCTACAAATGAACTCTGAAAAGGTTGAAAGTTGGCATGGTATCATCATTTCACCCACATAGCATGTGCTAAAAAGTTGAGTGGGTTACGGCAAAAACTGGATCCACTTCGTGTACAAAATGGACAATCTCTTTCGAAGTATCAGGGTTTCACACGAAAACTCGTCTGTTACAAAGGAATTTCATTTTTTTAAACTTATTTCAACTCCAGACTTTTTGTGTGTTCAGTATGCACCATTCGAAGCCACGTCATCAATTTTCCACCCTTTCTGACTTCATTTGCTATTTTTCATGCATTTACTTATTTTTTTGAGCTAAATGACCCTAAAATTGAAAAGCTGTACAAATGAACTCTGAAAAGGTTGAAAGTTGGCATGGTATCATCATTTCACCCACATAGCATGTGCTAAAAAGTTGAGTGGGTTACGGCAAAAACTGGATCCACTTCGTGTACAAAATGGACAATCTCTTTCGAAGTATCAGGGTTTCAGACGAAAACTCATCTGTTACAAAGAAATTTCATTTTTTAAAACTTATTTCAACTCCAGACTTTTTGTGTGTTCAGTATGCACCATTCGAAGCCACGTCATCAATTTTCAACCCTTTCTGACTTCATTTGCTATTTTCATGCATTTACTGATTTTTTTTGAGCTAAATGACCCTAAAATTGAAAAGCTCTACAAATGAACTCTGAAAAGGTTGAAAGTTGGCATGGTATCATCATTTCACCCACATAGCATGTGCTAACAAGTTGAGAGGGTTACGGCAAAAACTGGATGCACTTCGTGTACAAAATGGACAATCTCTTTCGAAGTATCAGGGTTTCAGACGAAAACTCGTCTGTTACAAAGGAATTTCATTTTTTTAAACTTATTTCAACTCCAGACTTTTTGTGTGTTCAGTATGCACCATATGAAGCCACGTCATCATTTTTCAACCCTTTCTGACTTCATTTGCTATTTTTCATGCATTTACTGATTTTTTTGAGCTAAATGACCCTAAAATTGAAACGCTCTACAAATGAACTCTGAAAAGGTTGAAAGTTGGCATGGTATCATCATTTCACCCACATAGCATGTGCTAAAAAGTTGAGAGGGTTACGGCAAAAACTGGATGCACTTCGTGTACAAAATGGACAATCTCTTTCGAAGTATCAGGGTTACAGACGAAAACTCGTCTGTTACAAAGGCATTTCATTTTTTTAAACTTATTTCAACTCCAGACTTTTTGTGTGTTCAGTATGCACCATTCGAAGCCACGTCATCAATTTTCAACACTTTCTGACTTCATTTGCTATCTTTCATGCATTTACTGATTTTTTTGAGCTAAATGACCCTAAAATTGAAAAGCTCTACAAATGAACTCTGAAAAGGTTGAAAGTTGGCATGGTATCATCATTTCACCCACATAGCATGTGCTAACAAGTTGAGAGGGTTACGGCAAAAACTGGATGCACTTCGTGTACAAAATGGACATTCTCTTTCGAAGTATCAGGGTTACAGACGAAAACTCGTCTGTTACAAAGGCATTTCATTTTTTTAAACTTATTTCAACTCCAGACTTTTTGTGTGTTCAGTATGCACCATTCGAAGCCACGTCATCAATTTTCAACTCTTTCTGACTTCATTTGCTATTTTTCATGCATTTACTGATTTTTTTGAGCTAAATGACCCTAAAATTGAAAAGCTCTACAAATGAACTCTGAGAAGGTTGAAAGTTGGCATGGTATCATCATTTCACCCACATAGCATGTGCTAAAAAGTTGAGTGGGTTACAGCAAAAACTGGATCCACTTCGTGTACAAAATGGACAAGCTCTTTCGAAGTATCAGGGTTTCACACGAAAACTCGTCTGTTACAAAGGCATTTCATTTTTTTTAACTTATTTCAACTCCAGACTTTTTGTGTGTTCAGTTTGCACCATTCGAAGCCACGTCATCAATTTTCAACCCTTTCTGACTTCATTTGCTATTTTTCATGCATTTACTGATTTTTTTGAGCTAAATGACCCTAAAATTGAAAAGCACTACAAATGAACTCTGAAAAGGATGAAAGTTGGCATGGTATCATCATTTCACCCACATGGCATTTGCCTAAAAGTTGAGAGGGTTATGGCAAAAACTGGATCCACTTCGTGTACAAAATGGACAATCTCTTTCGAAGTATCGGGGTTTCAGACGAAAACTCGTCTGTTACAAAGGCATTTCATTTTTTTAAACTTATTTCAACTCCAGACTTTTTGTGTGTTCAGTATACACCATTCGAAGCCACGTCATCAATTTTCAACCCTTTCTGACTTCATTTGCTATTTTTCATGCATTTACTGATTTTTTTGAGCTAAATGACCCTAAAATTGAAAAGCTCTACAAATGAACTCTGAAAAGGTTGAAAGTTGGCATGGTATCATCATTTCACCCACATAGCATGTGCTAAAAAGTTGAGAGTGTTATGGCAAAAACTGGATCCACTTCGTGTACAAAATGGACAATCTCTTTCGAAGTATCAGGGTTACAGACGAAAACTCGTCTGTTACAAAGGCATTTCATTTTTTTAAACTTATTTCAAATCCAGACTTTTTGTGTGTTCAGTATGCACCATTCGAAGCCACGTCATCAATTTTCAACCCTTTCTGACTTCATTTGCTATTTTTCATGCATTTACTGATTTTTTTGAGCTAAATGACCCTAAAATTGAAAAGCTCTACAAATGAACTCTGAGAAGGTTGAAAGTTGGCATGGTATCATCATTTCACCCACATAGCATGTGCAAAAAAGTTGAGTGGGTTACGGCAAAAACTGGATCCACTTCGTGTACAAAATGGACAATCTCTTTCGAAGTATCAGGGTTTCAGACGAAAACTCGTCTGTTACAAAGGCATTTCATTTTTTTAAACTTATTTCAACTCCAGACTTTTTGTGTGTTCAGTATGCACCATTCGAAGCCACGTCATCAATTTTCAACCCTTTCTGACTTCATTTGCTATTTTTCATGCATTTACTGATTTTTTTGAGCTAAATGACCCTAAAATTGAAAAGCACTACAAATGAACTCTGAAAAGGATGAAAGTTGGCATGGTATCATCATTTCACCCACATGGCATTTGCTTAAAAGTTGAGAGGGTTATGGCAAAAACTGGATCCACTTCGTGTACAAAATGGACAATCTCTTTCGAAGTATCGGGGTTTGAGACGAAAACTCGTCTGTTACAAAGGCATTTCATTTTTTTAAACTTATTTCAACTCCAGACTTTTTGTGTGTTCAGTATGCACCATTCGAAGCCACGTCATCAATTTTCAACCCTTTCTGACTTCATTTGCTATTTTTCATGCATTTACTGATTTTTTTGAGCTAAATGACCCTAAAATTGAAAAGCTCTACAAATGAACTCTGAAAAGGTTGAAAGTTGGCATCGTATCATCATTTCACCCACATAGCATGTGCTAAAAAGTTGAGAGTGTTATGGCAAAAACTGGATCCACTTCGTGTACAAAATGGACAATCTCTTTCGAAGTATCAGGGTTACAGACGAAAACTCGTCTGTTACAAAGGCATTTCATTTTTTTAAACTTATTTCAAATCGTGACTTTTTGTGTGTTCAGTATGCACCATTCGAAGCCACGTCATCAATTTTCAACCCTTTCTGACTTCATTTGCTATTTTTCATGCATTTACTGATTTTTTTGAGCTAAATGACCCTAAAATTGAAAAGCTCTACAAATGAACTCTGAAAAGGTTGAAAGTTGGCATCGTATCATCATTTCACCCACATAGCATGTGCTAAAAAGTTGAGAGTGTTATGGCAAAAACTGGATCCACTTCGTGTACAAAATGGACAATCTCTTTCGAAGTATCAGGGTTACAGACGAAAACTCGTCTGTTACAAAGGCATTTCATTTTTTTAAACTTATTTCAAATCCAGACTTTTTGTGTGTTCAGTATGCACCATTCGAAGCCACGTCATCAATTTTCAACCCTTTCTGACTTCATTTGCTATTTTTCATGCATTTACTGATTTTTTTGAGCTAAATGACCCTAAAATTGAAAAGCTCTACAAATGAACTCTGAGAAGGTTGAAAGTTGGCATGGTATCATCATTTCACCCACATAGCATGTGCTAAAAAGTTGAGTGGGTTACGGCAAAAACTGGATCCACTTCGTGTACAAAATGGACAAGCTCTTTCGAAGTATCAGGGTTTCAGACGAAAACTCGTCTGTTACAAAGGCATTTCATTTTTTTAAACTTATTTCAACTCCAGACTTTTTGTGTGTTCAGTATGCACCATTCGAAGCCACGTCATCAATTTTCAACCCTTTCTGACTTCATTTGCAATTTTTCATGCATTTACTGATTTTTTTGAGCTAAATGACCCTAAAATTGAAAAGCTCTACAAATGAACTCAGAAAAGGTTGAAAGTTGGCATGGTATCATCATTTCACCCACATAGCATGTGCTAAAAAGTTGAGAGTGTTATGGCAAAAACTGGATCCACTTCGTGTACAAAATGGACAATCTCTATCGAAGTATCAGGGTTACAGACGAAAACTCGTCCGTTACAAATGCATTTCATTTTTTTAAACTTATTTCAACTCCAGACTTTTTGTGTGTTCAGTATGCACCATTCGAAGCCACGTCATCAATTTTCAACCCTTTCTGACTTCATTTGCTATTTTTCATGCATTTACTGATTTTTTTGAGCTAAATGACCTTAAAATTGAAAAGCTCTACAAATGAATTGAGAAGGTTGAAAGTTGGCATGGTATCATCATTTCACCCACATAGCATGTGATAAAAAGTTGAGTGGGTTACGGCAAAAACTGGATCCACTTCGTGTACAAAATGGACAATCTCTTTCGAAGTATCAGGGTTTCACACAAAAACTCGTCTGTTACAAAGGCATTTCATTTTTTTAAACTTATTTCAACTCCAGACTTTTTGTGTGTTCAGAATGCACCATTCGAAGCCACGTCATCAATTTTCAACCCTTTCTGACTTCATTTGCTATTTTTCATGCATTTACTGATTTTTTTGAGCTAAATGACCCTAAAATTGAAAAGCTCTACAAATGAACTCTGAGAAGGTTGAAAGTTGGCATGGTAACATCATTTCACCCACATAGCATGTGCTAAAAAGTTAAGAGGGTTACGGCAAAAACTGGATCCACTTCGTGTACAAAATGGACAATCTCTTTCGAAGTATCAGGGTTTCAGACGAAAACTCGTCTGTTACAAAGGCATTTCATTTTTTTTAACTTATTTCAACTTCAGACTTTTTGTGTGTTCAGTATGCACCATTCGAAGCCACGTCATCAATTTTCAACCCTTTCTGACTTCATTTGCTATTTTTCATGCATTTACTGATTTTTTTGAGCTAAATGACCCTAAAATTGAAAAGCACTACAAATGAACTCTGAAAAGGATGAAAGTTGGCATGGTATCATCATTTCACCCACATGGCATTTGCTTAAAAGTTGAGAGGGTTATGGCAAAAACTGGATCCACTTCGTGTACAAAATGGACAATCTCTTTCGAAGTATCGGGGTTTGAGACGAAAACTCGTCTGTTACAAAGGCATTTCATTTTTTTAAACTTATTTCAACTCCAGACTTTTTGTGTGTTCAGTATGCACCATTCGAAGCCACGTCATCAATTTTCAACCCTTTCTGACTTCATTTGCTATTTTTCATGCATTTACTGATTTTTTTGAGCTAAATGACCCTAAAATTGAAAAGCTCTACAAATGAACTCTGAAAAGGTTGAAAGTTGGCATGGTATCATCATTTCACCCACATAGCATGTGCAAAAAAGTGGAGTGGGTTACGGCAAAAACTGGATCCACTTCGTGTACAAAATGGACAATCTCTTTCAAAGTATCAGGGTTTCAGACGAAAACTCGTCTGTTACAAAGGCATTTCATTTTTTTAAACTTATTTCAACTCCAGACTTTTTGTGTGTTCAGTATGCACCATTCGAAGCCACGTCATCAATTTTCAACCCTTTCTGACTTCATTTGCTATTTTTCATGCATTTACTGATTTTTTTGAGCTAAATGACCCTAAAATTGAAAAGCTCTACAAATGAACTCTGAGAAAGTTGAAAGTTGGCATGGTATCATCATTTCACCCACATAGCATGTGATAAAAAGTTGAGTGGGTTACGGCAAAAACTGGATCCACTTCGTGTACAAAATGGACAATCTCTTTCGAAGTATCAGGGTTTCACACGAAAACTCGTCTGTTACAAAGGCATTTCATTTTTTTTAACTTATTTCAACTTCAGACTTTTTGTGTGTTCAGTATGCACCATTCGAAGCCACGTCATCAATTTTCAACCCTTTCTGACTTCATTTGCTATTTTTCATGCATTTACTGATTTTTTTGAGCTAAATGACCCTAAAATTGAAAAGCACTACAAATGAACTCTGAAAAGGATGAAAGTTGGCATGGTATCATCATTTCACCCACATGGCATTTGCTTAAAAGTTGAGAGGGTTATGGCAAAAACTGGATCCACTTCGTGTACAAAATGGACAATCTCTTTCGAAGTATCGGGGTTTGAGACGAAAACTCGTCTGTTACAAAGGCATTTCATTTTTTTAAACTTATTTCAACTCCAGACTTTTTGTGTGTTCAGTATGCACCATTCGAAGCCACGTCATCAATTTTCAACCCTTTCTGACTTCATTTGCTATTTTTCATGCATTTACTGATTTTTTTGAGCTAAATGACCCTAAAATTGAAAAGCTCTACAAATGAACTCTGAAAAGGTTGAAAGTTGGCATGGTATCATCATTTCACCCACATAGCATGTGCTAAAAAGTTGAGAGTGTTATGGCAAAAACTGGATCCACTTTGTGTACAAAATGGACAATCTCTTTCGAAGTATCAGGGTTACAGACGAAAACTCGTCTGTTACAAAGGCATTTCATTTTTTTAAACTTATTTCAAATCCAGACTTTTTGTGTGTTCTGTATGCACCATTCGAAGCCACGTCATCAATTTTCAACCCTTTCTGACTTCATTTGCTATTTTTCATGCATTTACTGATTTTTTTGAGCTAAATGACCCTAAAATTGAAAAGCTCTACAAATGAACTCTGAGAAGGCTGAAAGTTGGCATGGTATCATCATTTCACCCACATAGCATGTGCTAAAAAGTTGAGTGGGTTACGGCAAAAACTGGATCCACTTCGTGTACAAAATGGACAATCTCTTTCGAAGTATCAGGGTTTCAGACGAAAACTCGTCTGTTACAAAGGCATTTCATTTTTTTAAACTTATTTCAACTCCAGACTTTTTGTGTGTTCAGTATGCACCATTCGAAGCCACGTCATCAATTTTCAACCCTTTCTGACTTCATTTGCTATTTTTCATGCATTTACTGATTTTTTTGAGCTAAATGACCCTAAAATTGAAAAGCTCTACAAATGAACTCTGAAAAGGTTGAAAGTTGGCATGGTATCATCATTTCACCCACATAGCATGTGCTAAAAAGTTGAGAGTGTTATGGAAAAAACTAGATCCACTTCGTGTACAAAATGGACAATCTCTATCGAAGTATCAGGGTTACAGACGAAAACTCGTCTGTTACAAAGGCATTTCATTTTTTTAAACTTATTTCAACTCCACACTTTTTGTGTGTTCAGTATGCACCATTCGAAGCCACGTCATAAATTTTCAACCCTTTCTGACTTCATTTGCTATTTTTCATGCATTTACTGATTTTTTTGAGCTAAATGACCCTAAAATTGAAAAGCTCTACAAATGAACTCTGAGAAGGTTGAAAGTTGGCATGGTAACATCATTTCACCCACATAGCATGTGCTAAAAAGTTAAGAGGGTTACGGCAAAAACTGGATCCACTTCGTGTACAAAATGGACAATCTCTTTCGAAGTATCAGGGTTTCAGACGAAAACTCGTTTGTTACAAACACATTTCATTTTTTTAAACTTATTTCAACTCCAGACTTTTTGTGTGTTCAGTATGCACCATTCGAAGCCATGTCATCAATTTTCAACTCTTTCTGACTTCATTTGCTATTTTTCATGCATTTACTGATTTTTTTGAGCTAAATGACCCTAAAATTGAAAAGCTCTACAAATGAACTCTGAAAAGGTTGAAAGTTGGCATGGTATCATCATTTCACCCACATAGCATGTGCAAAAAAGTGGAGTGGGTTACGGCAAAAACTGGATCCACTTCGTGTACAAAATGGACAATCTCTTTCAAAGTATCAGGGTTTCAGACGAAAACTCGTCTGTTACAAAGGCATTTCATTTTTTTAAACTTATTTCAACTCCAGACTTTTTGTGTGTTCAGTATGCAGCATTCGAAGCCACGTCATCAATTTTCAACCCTTTCTGACTTCATTTGCTATTTTTCATGCATTTACTGATTTTTTTGAGCTAAATGACCCTAAAATTGAAAAGCTCTACAAATGAACTCTGAGAAGGTTGAAAGTTGGCATGGTAACATCATTTCACCCACATAGCATGTGCTAAAAAGTTAAGAGGGTTACGGCAAAAACTTGATCCACTTCGTGTACAAAATGGACAATCTCTTTCGAAGTATCAGGGTTTCAGACGAAAACTCGTCTGTTACAAACACATTTCATTTTTTTAAACTTATTTCAACTCCAGACTTTTTGTGTGTTCAGTATGCACCATTCGAAGCCACGTCATCAATTTTCAACCCTTTCTGACTTCATTTGCTATTTTTCATGCATTTACTGATTTTTTTGAGCTAAATGACCCTAAAATTGAAAAGCTCTACAAATGAACTCTGAGAAGGTTGAAAGTTGGCATGGTATCATCATTTCACCCACATAGCATGTGATAAAAAGTTGAGTGGGTTACGGCAAAAACTGGATCCACTTCGTGTACAAAATGGACAATCTCTTTCGAAGTATCAGGGTTTCACACGAAAACTCGTCTGTTACAATGGCATTGCATTTTTTTTTAACTTATTTCAACTTCAGACTTTTTGTGTGTTCAGTATGCACCATTCGAAGCCACGTCATCAATTTTCAACCCTTTCTGACTTCATTTGCTATTTTTCATGCATTTACTGATTTTTTTGAGCTAAATGACCCTAAAATTGAAAAGCACTACAAATGAACTCTGAAAAGGATGAAAGTTGGCATGGTATCATCATTTCACCCACATGGCATTTGCTTAAAAGTTGAGAGGGTTATGGCAAAAACTGGATCCACTTCGTGTACAAAATGGACAATCTCTTTCGAAGTATCGGGGTTTGAGACGAAAACTCGTCTGTTACAAAGGCATTTCATTTTTTTAAACTTATTTCAACTCCAGACTTTTTGTGTGTTCAGTATGCACCATTCGAAGCCACGTCATCAATTTTCAACCCTTTCTGACTTCATTTGCTATTTTTCATGCATTTACTGATTTTTTTGAGCTAAATGACCCTAAAATTGAAAAGCTCTACAAATGAACTCTGAAAAGGTTGAAAGTTGGCATGGTATCATCATTTCACCCACATAGCATGTGCTAAAAAGTTGAGAGTGTTATGGCAAAAACTGGATCCACTTCGTGTACAAAATGGACAATCTCTTTCGAAGTATCAGGGTTACAGACGAAAACTCGTCTGTTACAAAGGCATTTCATTTTTTTAAACTTTTTTCAAATCCAGACTTTTTGTGTGTTCAGTATGCACCATTCGAAGCCACGTCATCAATTTTCAACCCTTTCTGACTTCATTTGCTATTTTTCATGCATTTACTGATTTTTTTGAGCTAAATGACCCTAAAATTGAAAAGCTCTACAAATGAACTCTGAGAAGGTTGAAAGTTGGCATGGTATCATCATTTCACCCACATAGCATGTGCTAAAAAGTTGAGTGGGTTACGGCAAAAACTGGATCCACTTCGTGTACAAAATGGACAATCTCTTTCGAAGTATCAGGGTTTCAGACGAAAACTCGTCTGTTACAAAGGCATTTCATTTTTTTAAACTTATTTCAACTCCAGACTTTTTGTGTGTTCAGTATGCACCATTCGAAGCCACGTCATCAATTTTCAACCCTTTCTGACTTCATTTGCTATTTTTCATGCATTTACTGATTTTTTTGAGCTAAATGACCCTAAAATTGAAAAGCTCTACAAATGAACTCTGAAAAGGTTGAAAGTTGGCATGGTATCATCATTTCACCCACATAGCATGTGCTAAAAAGTTGAGAGTGTTATGGCAAAAACTGGATCCACTTCGTGTACAAAATGGACAATCTCTATCGAAGTATCAGGGTTACAGACGAAAACTCGTCTGTTACAAAGGCATTTCATTTTTTTAAACTTATTTCAACTCCACACTTTTTGTGTGTTCAGTATGCACCATTCGAAGCCACGTCATCAATTTTCAACCCTTTCTGACTTCATTTGCTATTTTTCATGCATTTACTGATTTTTTTGAGCTAAATGACCCTAAAATTGAAAAGCTCTACAAATGAACTCTGAGAAGGTTGAAAGTTGGCATGGTAACATCATTTCACCCACATAGCATGTGCTAAAAAGTTAAGAGGGTTACGGCAAAAACTGGATCCACTTCGTGTACAAAATGGACAATCTCTTTCGAAGTATCAGGGTTTCAGACGAAAACTCGTCTGTTACAAACACATTTCATTTTTTTAAACTTATTTCAACTCCAGACTTTTTGTGTGTTCAGTATGCACCATTCGAAGCCACATCATCAATTTTCAACCCTTTCTGACTTCATTTGCTATTTTTCATGCATTTACTGATTTTTTTGAGCTAAATGACCCTAAAATTGAAAAGCTCCACAAATGAACTCTGAAAAGGTTGAAAGTTGGCATGGTATCATCATTTCACCCACATAGCATGTGCAAAAAAGTGGAGTGGGTTACGGCAAAAACTGGATCCACTTCGTGTACAAAATGGACAATCTCTTTCAAAGTATCAGGGTTTCAGACGAAAACTCGTCTGTTACAAAGGCATTTCATTTTTTTAAACTTATTTCAACTCCAGACTTTTTGTGTGTTCAGTATGCAGCATTCGAAGCCACGTCATCAATTTTCAACCCTTTCTGACTTCATTTGCTATTTTTCATGCATTTACTGATTTTTTTGAGCTAAATGACCCTAAAATTGAAAAGCTCTACAAATGAACTCTGAGAAGGTTGAAAGTTGGCATGGTATCATCATTTCACCCACATAGCATGTCATAAAAATTTGAGTGGGTTACGGCAAAAACTGGATCCACTTCGTGTACAAAATGGACAATCTCTTTCGAAGTATCAAGGTTTCACACGAAAACTCGTCTGTTACAAAGGCATTGCATTTTTTTTAACTTATTTCAACTTCAGACTTTTTGTGTGTTCAGTATGCACCATTCGAAGCCACGTCATCAATTTTCAACCCTTTCTGACTTCATTTGCTATTTTTCATGCATTTACTGATTTTTTTGAGCTAAATGACCCTAAAATTGAAAAGCTCTACAAATGAACTCTGAAAAGGTTGAAAGTTCGCATGGTAACATCATTTCACCCACATAGCATGTGGTAAAAAGTTGAGAGGGTTACCGCAAAAACTGGATCCACTTCGTGTACAAAATGGACAATCTCTTTCGAAGTATCAGGGTTTCAGACGAAAACTCGTCTGTTACAAAGGCATTTCATTTTTTTAAACTTATTTCAACTCCAGACTTTTTCTGTGTTCAGTATGCAGCATTCGAAGCCACGTCATCAATTTTCAACCCTTTCTGACTTCATTTGCTATTTTTCATGCATTTACTGATTTTTTTGAGCTAAATGACCCTAAAATTGAAAAGCACTACAAATGAACTCTGAAAAGGTTGAAAGTTGGCATGGTATCATCATTTCACCCACATAGCATGTGCAAAAAAGTGGAGTGGGTTACGGCAAAAACTGGATCCACTTCGTGTACAAAATGAACAATCTCTTTCAAAGTATCAGGGTTTCAGACGAATACTTGTCTGTTACAAAGGCATTTCATTTTTTTAAACTTATTTCAACTCCAGACTTTTTGTGTGTTCAGTATGCAGCATTCGAAGCCACGTCATCAATTTTCAACCCTTTCTGACTTCATTTGCTATTTTTCATGCATTTACTGATTTTTTTGAGCTAAATGACCCTAAAATTGAAAAGCTCTACAAATGAACTCTGAGAAGGTTGAAAGTTGGCATGGTATCATCATTTCACCCACATAGCATGTGATAAAAAGTTGAGTGGGTTACGGCAAAAACTGGATCCCCTTCGTGTACAAAATGGACAATCTCTTTCGAAGTATCAGGGTTTCACACGAAAACTCGTCTGTTACAAAGGCATTGCATTTTTTTTAACTTATTTCAACTTCAGACTTTTTGTGTGTTCAGTATGCACCATTCGAAGCCACGTCATCAATTTTCAACCCTTTTTGACTTCATTTGCTATTTTTCATGCATTTACTGATTTTTTTGAACTAAATGACCCTAAAATTGAAAAGCTCTACAAATGAACTCTGAAAAGGTTGAAAGTTCGCATGGTATCATCATTTCACCCACATAGCATGTGCTAAAAAGTGGAGAGGGTTATGGCAAAAACTGGATCCACTTCGTGTACAAAATGGACAATCTCTTTCGAAGTATCAGGGTTTTAGACGAAAACTCGTCTGTTACAAAGGCATTTCATTTTTTTAAACTTATTTCAACTCCAGACTTTTTGTGTGTTCAGTATGCACCATTCGAAGCCACATCATCAATTTTCAACCCTTTCTGACTTCATTTGCTATTTTTCATGCATTTACTGATTTTTTTGAGCTAAATGACCCTAAAATTGAAAAGCTCCACAAATGAACTCTGAAAAGGTTGAAAGTTGGCATGGTATCATCATTTCACCCACATAGCATGTGCAAAAAAGTGGAGTGGGTTACGGCAAAAACTGGATCCACTTCGTGTACAAAATGGACAATCTCTTTCAAAGTATCAGGGTTTCAGACGAAAACTCGTCTGTTACAAAGGCATTTCATTTTTTTAAACTTATTTCAACTCCAGACTTTTTGTGTGTTCAGTATGCAGCATTCGAAGCCACGTCATCAATTTTCAACCCTTTCTGACTTCATTTGCTATTTTTCATGCATTTACTGATTTTTTTGAGCTAAATGACCCTAAAATTGAAAAGCTCTACAAATGAACTCTGAGAAGGTTGAAAGTTGGCATGGTATCATCATTTCACCCACATAGCATGTCATAAAAATTTGAGTGGGTTACGGCAAAAACTGGATCCACTTCGTGTACAAAATGGACAATCTCTTTCGAAGTATCAAGGTTTCACACGAAAACTCGTCTGTTACAAAGGCATTGCATTTTTTTTAACTTATTTCAACTTCAGACTTTTTGTGTGTTCAGTATGCACCATTCGAAGCCACGTCATCAATTTTCAACCCTTTCTGACTTCATTTGCTATTTTTCATGCATTTACTGATTTTTTTGAGCTAAATGACCCTAAAATTGAAAAGCTCTACAAATGAACTCTGAAAAGGTTGAAAGTTCGCATGGTAACATCATTTCACCCACATAGCATGTGGTAAAAAGTTGAGAGGGTTACCGCAAAAACTGGATCCACTTCGTGTACAAAATGGACAATCTCTTTCGAAGTATCAGGGTTTCAGACGAAAACTCGTCTGTTACAAAGGCATTTCATTTTTTTAAACTTATTTCAACTCCAGACTTTTTCTGTGTTCAGTATGCAGCATTCGAAGCCACGTCATCAATTTTCAACCCTTTCTGACTTCATTTGCTATTTTTCATGCATTTACTGATTTTTTTGAGCTAAATGACCCTAAAATTGAAAAGCACTACAAATGAACTCTGAAAAGGTTGAAAGTTGGCATGGTATCATCATTTCACCCACATAGCATGTGCAAAAAAGTGGAGTGGGTTACGGCAAAAACTGGATCCACTTCGTGTACAAAATGAACAATCTCTTTCAAAGTATCAGGGTTTCAGACGAAAACTTGTCTGTTACAAAGGCATTTCATTTTTTTAAACTTATTTCAACTCCAGACTTTTTGTGTGTTCAGTATGCAGCATTCGAAGCCACGTCATCAATTTTCAACCCTTTCTGACTTCATTTGCTATTTTTCATGCATTTACTGATTTTTTTGAGCTAAATGACCCTAAAATTGAAAAGCTCTACAAATGAACTCTGAGAAGGTTGAAAGTTGGCATGGTATCATCATTTCACCCACATAGCATGTGATAAAAAGTTGAGTGGGTTACGGCAAAAACTGGATCCCCTTCGTGTACAAAATGGACAATCTCTTTCGAAGTATCAGGGTTTCACACGAAAACTCGTCTGTTACAAAGGCATTGCATTTTTTTAACTTATTTCAACTTCAGACTTTTTGTGTGTTCAGTATGCACCATTCGAAGCCACGTCATCAATTTTCAACCCTTTTTGACTTCATTTGCTATTTTTCATGCATTTACTGATTTTTTTGAACTAAATGACCCTAAAATTGAAAAGCTCTACAAATGAACTCTGAAAAGGTTGAAAGTTCGCATGGTATCATCATTTCACCCACATAGCATGTGCTAAAAAGTGGAGAGGGTTATGGCAAAAACTGGATCCACTTCGTGTACAAAATGGACAATCTCTTTCGAAGTATCAGGGTTTTAGACGAAAACTCGTCTGTTACAAAGGCATTTCATTTTTTTAAACTTATTTCAACTCCAGACTTTTTGTGTGTTCAGTATGCACCATTCGAAGCCATATCATCAATTTTCAACCCTTTCTGACTTCATTTGCTATTTTTCATGCATTTATTGATTTTTTTGAGCTAAATGACCCTCAAATTGAAAAGCACAACAAATGAACTCTGAAGATGTTGAAAGTTGTCATGGTATCATCATTTCACCCACATAGCATGTGCTAAAAAGTTGAGAGGGTTACGGCAAAAACTCGATGCACTTCGTGTACAAAATGGACAATCTCTTTCGAAGTATCAGGGTTACAGACGAAAACTCGTCTGTTACAAAGGCATTTCATTTTTTTAAACTTATTTCAACTCCAGACTTTTTGTGTGTTCAGTATGCACCATTCGAAGCCACATCATCAATTTTCAACCCTTTCTGACTTCATTTGCTATTTTTCATGCATTTACTGATTTTTTTGAGCTAAATGACCCTAAAATTGAAAAGCACTACAAATGAACTCTGAAAAGGATGAAAGTTGGCATGGTATCATCATTTCACCCACATGGCATGTGCTTAAAAAATGAGAGGGTTATGGCAAAAACTGGATCAACTTCGTGTACAAAATGGACAATCTCTTTCGAAGTATCAGGGTTTCAGACGAAAACTCGTCTGTTACAAAGGCATTTCATTTTTTTTAAACTTATTTCAACTCCAGACTTTTTGTGTGTTCAGTATGCAGCATTCGAAGCCACGTCATCAATTTTCAACCCTTTCTGACTTCATTTGCTATTTTTCATGCATTTACTGATTTTTTTGAGCTAAATGACCCTAAAATTGAAAAGCTCTACAAAGGAACTCTGAGAAGGTTGAAAGTTGGCATGGTATCATCATTTCACCCACATAGCATGTGCTAAAAAGTTGAGTGGGTTACGGCAAAAACTGGATCCACTTCGTGTACAAAATGGACAATCTCTTTCGAAGTATCAGGGTTTCAGACGAAAACTCGTCTGTTACAAAGGCATTTCATTTTTTTAAACTTATTTCAACTCCAGACTTTTTGTGTGTTCAGTATGCACCATCCGAAGCCACGTCATCAATTTTCAACCCTTTCTGACTTCATTTGCTATTTTTCATGCATTTACTGATTTTTTTTGAGCTAAATGACCCTAAAATTGAAAAGCTCTACAAATGAACTCTGAAAAGGTTGAAAGTTGGCATGGTAACATCATTTCACCCACATAGCATGTGCTAAAAAGTTGAGAGGGTTACGGCAAAAACTGGATCCACTTCGTGTACAAAATGGACAATCTCTTTCGAAGTATCAGGGTTTCAGACGAAAACTCGTCTGTTACTAAGGCATTTCATTTTTTTAAACTTATTTCAACTCCAGACTTTTTGTGTGTTCAGTATGCAGCATTCGAAGCCACGTCATCAATTTTCAACCCTTTCTGACTTCATTTGCTATTTTTCATGCATTTAATGATTTTTTTGAGCTAAATGACCCTAAAATTGAAAAGCTCTACAAATGAACTCTGAAAAGGTTGAAAGTTGGCATGGTATCATCATTTCACCCACATAGCATGTGCTAAAAAGTTGAGTGGGTTACGGCAAAAACTGGATCCACTTCGTGTACAAAATGGACAATCTCTTTCGAAGTATCAGGGTTTCACACGAAAACTCGTCTGTTACAAAGGAATTTCATTTTTTTAAACTTATTTCAACTCCAGACTTTTTGTGTGTTCAGTATGCACCATTCGAAGCCACGTCATCAATTTTCCACCCTTTCTGACTTCATTTGCTATTTTTCATGCATTTACTTATTTTTTTGAGCTAAATGACCCTAAAATTGAAAAGCTGTACAAATGAACTCTGAAAAGGTTGAAAGTTGGCATGGTATCATCATTTCACCCACATAGCATGTGCTAAAAATTTGAGTGGGTTACGGCAAAAACTGGATCCACTTCGTGTACAAAATGGACAATCTCTTTCGAAGTATCAGGGTTTCAGACGAAAACTCATCTGTTACAAAGAAATTTCATTTTTTAAAACTTATTTCAACTCCAGACTTTTTGTGTGTTCAGTATGCACCATTCGAAGCCACGTCATCAATTTTCAACCCTTTCTGACTTCATTTGCTATTTTCATGCATTTACTGATTTTTTTTGAGCTAAATGACCCTAAAATTGAAAAGCTCTACAAATGAACTCTGAAAAGGTTGAAAGTTGGCATGGTATCATCATTTCACCCACATAGCATGTGCTAACAAGTTGAGAGGGTTACGGAAAAAACTGGATGCACTTCGTGTACAAAATGGACAATCTCTTTCGAAGTATCAGGGTTTCAGACGAAAACTCGTCTGTTACAAAGGAATTTCATTTTTTTAAACTTATTTCAACTCCAGACTTTTTGTGTGTTCAGTATGCACCATATGAAGCCACGTCATCATTTTTCAACCCTTTCTGACTTCATTTGCTATTTTTCATGCATTTACTGATTTTTTTGAGCTAAATGACCCTAAAATTGAAACGCTCTACAAATTAACTCTGAAAAGGTTGAAAGTTGGCATGGTATCATCATTTCACCCACATAGCATGTGCTAAAAAGTTGAGAGGGTTACGGCAAAAACTGGATGCACTTCGTGTACAAAATGGACAATCTCTTTCGAAGTATCAGGGTTACAGACGAAAACTCGTCTGTTACAAAGGCATTTCATTTTTTTAAACTTATTTCAACTCCAGACTTTTTGTGTGTTCAGTATGCACCATTCGAAGCCACGTCATCAATTTTCAACACTTTCTGACTTCATTTGCTATCTTTCATGCATTTACTGATTTTTTTGAGCTAAATGACCCTAAAATTGAAAAGCTCTACAAATGAACTCTGAAAAGGTTGAAAGTTGGCATGGTATCATCATTTCACCCACATAGCATGTGCTAACAAGTTGAGAGGGTTACGGCAAAAACTGGATGCACTTCGTGTACAAAATGGACATTCTCTTTCGAAGTATCAGGGTTATAGACGAAAACTCGTCTGTTACAAAGGCATTTCATTTTTTTAAACTTATTTCAACTCCAGACTTTTTGTGTGTTCAGTATGCACCATTCGAAGCCACATCATCAATTTTCAACCCTTTCTGACTTCATTTGCTATTTTTCATGCATTTACTGATTTTTTTTTAGCCAAATGACCCTAAAATTGAAAAGCACTGCAAATGAACTCTGAAAAGGTTGAAAGTTGGCATGGTATCATCATTTCACCCACATGGCATGTGCTTAAAAGTTGAGAGGGTTATGGCAAAAACTGGATCCACTTCGTGTACAAAATGGACAATCTCTTTCGAAGTATCAGGGTTTCAGACGAAAACTCGTCTGTTACAAAGGCATTTCATTTTTTAAAACTTATTTCAACTCCAGACTTTTTGTGTGTTCAGTATGCACCATCCGAAGCCACGTCATCAATTTTCAACCCTTTCTGACTTCATTTGCTATTTTTCATGCATTTACTGATTTTTTTTGAGCTAAATGACCCTAAAATTGAAAAGCTCTACAAATGAACTCTGAAAAGGTTGAAAGTTGGCATGGTAACATCATTTCACCCACATAGCATGTGCTAAAAAGTTGAGAGGGTTACGGCAAAAACTGGATCCACTTCGTGTACAAAATGGACAATCTCTTTCGAAGTATCAGGGTTTCAGACGAAAACTCGTCTGTTACTAAGGCATTTCATTTTTTTAAACTTATTTCAACTCCAGACTTTTTGTGTGTTCAGTATGCAGCATTCGAAGCCACGTCATCAATTTTCAACCCTTTCTGACTTCATTTGCTATTTTTCATGCATTTAATGATTTTTTTGAGCTAAATGACCCTAAAATTGAAAAGCTCTACAAATGAACTCTGAAAAGGTTGAAAGTTGGCATGGTATCATCATTTCACCCACATAGCATGTGCTAAAAAGTTGAGTGGGTTACGGCAAAAACTGGATCCACTTCGTCTACAAAATGGACAATCTCTTTCGAAGTATCAGGGTTTCACACGAAAACTCGTCTGTTACAAAGGAATTTCATTTTTTAAAACTTATTTCAACTCCAGACTTTTTGTGTGTTCAGTATGCACCATTCGAAGCCAGGTCATCAATTTTCCACCCTTTCTGACTTCATTTGCTATTTTTCATGCATTTACTTATTTTTTTGAGCTAAATGACCCTAAAATTGAAAAGATGTACAAATGAACTCTGAAAAGGTTGAAAGTTGGCATGGTATCATCATTTCACCCACATAGCATGTGCTAAAAAGTTGAGTGGGTTACGGCAAAAACTGGATCCACTTCGTGTACAAAATGGACAATCTCTTTCGAAGTATCAGGGTTTCAGACGAAAACTCATCTGTTACAAAGAAATTTCATTTTTTAAAACTTATTTCAACTCCAGACTTTTTGTGTGTTCAGTATGCACCATTCGAAGCCACGTCATCAATTTTCAACCCTTTCTGACTTCATTTGCTATTTTCATGCATTTACTGATTTTTTTTGAGCTAAATGACCCTAAAATTGAAAAGCTCTACAAATGAACTCTGAAAAGGTTGAAAGTTGGCATGGTATCATCATTTCACCCACATAGCATGTGCTAACAAGTTGAGAGGGTTACGGCAAAAACTGGATGCACTTCGTGTACAAAATGGACAATCTCTTTCGAAGTATCAGGGTTTCAGACGAAAACTCGTCTGTTACAAAGGAATTTCATTTTTTTAAACTTATTTCAACTCCAGACTTTTTGTGTGTTCAGTATGCACCATATGAAGCCACGTCATCATTTTTCAACCCTTTCTGACTTCATTTGCTATTTTTCATGCATTTACTGATTTTTTTGAGCTAAATGACCCTAAAATTGAAACGCTCTACAAATGAACTCTGAAAAGGTTGAAAGTTGGCATGGTATCATCATTTCACCCACATAGCATGTGCTAAAAAGTTGAGAGGGTTACGGCAAAAACTGGATGCACTTCGTGTACAAAATGGACAATCTCTTTCGAAGTATCAGGGTTACAGACGAAAACTCGTCTGTTACAAAGGCATTTCATTTTTTTAAACTTATTTCAACTCCAGACTTTTTGTGTGTTCAGTATGCACCATTCGAAGCCACGTCATCAATTTTCAACACTTTCTGACTTCATTTGCTATCTTTCATGCATTTACTGATTTTTTTGAGCTAAATGACCCTAAAATTGAAAAGCTCTACAAATGAACTCTGGAAAGGTTGAAAGTTGGCATGGTATCATCATTTCACCCACATAGCATGTGCTAACAAGTTGAGAGGGTTACGGCAAAAACTGGATGCACTTCGTGTACAAAATGGACATTCTCTTTCGAAGTATCAGGGTTACAGACGAAAACTCGTCTGTTACAAAGGCATTTCATTTTTTTAAACTTATTTCAACTCCAGACTTTTTGTGTGTTCAGTATGCACCATTCGAAGCCACATCATCAATTTTCAGCCCTTTCTGACTTCATTTGCTATTTTTCATGCATTTACTGATTTTTTTTAGCCAAATGACCCTAAAATTGAAAAGCACTGCAAATGAACTCTGAAAAGGTTGAAAGTTGGCATGGTATCATCATTTCACCCACATGGCATGTGCTTAAAAGTTGAGAGGGTTATGGCAAAAACTGGATCCACTTCGTGTACAAAATGGACAATCTCTTTCGAAGTATCAGGGTTTCAGACGAAAACTCGTCTGTTACAAAGGCATTTCATTTTTTTAAACTTATTTCAACTCCATACTTTTTGTGTGTTCAGTATGCACCATTCGAAGCCACGTCATCAATTTTCAACCATTTCTGACTTCATTTGCTATTTTTCATGCATTTATTGATTTTTTTGAGCTAAATGACCCTAAAATTGAAAAGCTCTTCAAATGAACTCTGAAAAGGTTGAAAGTTGGAATGGTATCATCACTTCACCCACACAGCATGTGCTAAAAAGTTGAGAGGGTTACGGCAAAAACTGGATGCACTTCGTGTACAAAATGGACAATCTCTTTTGAAGTATCAGGGTTTAAGACGAAAACTCGTCTGTTACAAAGGAATTTCATTTTTTTAAACATATTTCAACTCCAGACTTTTTGTGTGTTCAGTATGCACCATATGAAGCCACGTCATCATTTTTCAACCCTTTCTGACTTCATTTGCTATTTTTCATGCATTTACTGATTTTTTGAGCTAAATGACCCTAAAATTGAAACGCTCTACAAATGAACTCTCAAAAGGATGAAAGTTGGCATGGTATCATCATTTCACCCACATGGCATGTGCTTAAAAGTTGAGAGGGTTACGGCAAAAACTGGATGCACTTCGTGTACAAAATGCACAATCTCTTTCGAAGTATCAGGGTTACAGACGAAAACTCGTCTGTTACAACGGCATTTCATTTTTTAAACTTATTTCAACTCCAGACTTTTTGTGTGTTCAGTATGCACCATTCGAAGCCACGTCATCAATTTTCATCCCTTTCTGACTTCATTTGCTATTTTTCATGCATTTACTGATTTTTTTGAGCTAAATGACCCTAAAATTGAAAAGCTCTACAAATGAACTCTGAAAAGGTTGAAAGTTGGCATGGTATCATCATTTCACCCACATAGCATGTGCTAACAAGTTGAGAGGGTTACGGCAAAAACTGGATGCACTTCGTGTACAAAATGGACAATCTCTTTCGAAGTATCAGGGTTACACACGAAAACTCGTCTGTTACAAAGGCATTTCATTTTTTTAAACTTATTTCAACTCCAGACTTTTTGTGTGTTCAGTATGCACCATTCGAAGCCACGTCATCAATTTTCAACACTTTCTGACTTCATTTGCTATCTTTCATGCATTTACTGATTTTTTTGAGCTAAATGACCCTAAAATTGAAAAGCTCTACAAATGAACTCTGAAAAGGTTGAAAGTTGGCATGGTATCATCATTTCACCCACATAGCATGTGCTAACAAGTTGAGAGGGTTACGGCAAAAACTGGATGCACTTCGTGTACAAAATGGACAATCTCTTTCGAAGTATAAGGGTTACAGACGAAAACTCGTCTGTTACAAAGGCATTTCATTTTTTTAAACTTATTTCAACTCCAGACTTTTTGTGTGTTCAGTATGCACCATTCGAAGCCACATCATCAATTTTCAACCCTTTCTGACTTCATTTGCTATTTTTCATGCATTTACTGATTTTTTTTTAGCCAAATGACCCTAAAATTGAAAAGCACTGCAAATGAACTCTGAAAAGGTTGAAAGTTGGCATGGTATCATCATTTCACCCACATGGCATGTGCTTAAAAGTTGAGAGGGTTATGGCAAAAACTGGATCCACTTCGTGTACAAAATGGACAATCTCTTTCGAAGTATCAGGGTTTCACACGAAAACTCGTCTGTTACAAAGGCATTTCATTTTTTTAAACTTATTTCAACTCCAGACTTTTTGTGTGTTCAGTATGCACCATTCGAAGCCACGTCATCAATTTTCAACCATTTCTGACTTCATTTGCTATTTTTCATGCATTTACTGATTTTTTTGAGCTAAATGACCCTAAAATTGAAAAGCTCTTCAAATGAACTCTGAAAAGGTTGAAAGTTGGAATGGTATCATCATTTCACCCACACAGCATGTGCTAAAAAGTTGAGAGGGTTACGGCAAAAACTGGATGCACTTCGTGTACAAAATGGACAATCTCTTTTGAAGTATCAGGGTTTAAGACGAAAACTCGTCTGTTACAAAGGAATTTCATTTTTTTAAACATATTTCAACTCCAGACTTTTTGTGTGTTCAGTATGCACCATATGAAGCCACGTCATCATTTTTCAACCCTTTCTGACTTCATTTGCTATTTTTCATGCATTTACTGATTTTTTTGAGCTAAATGACCCTAAAATTGAAACGCTCTACAAATGAACTCTGAAAAGGATGAAAGTTGGCATGGTATCATCATTTCACCCACATGGCATGTGCTTAAAAGTTGAGGGGTTTACGGCAAAAACTGGATGCACTTCGTGTACAAAATGGACAATCTCTTTCGAAGTATCAGGGTTATAGACGAAAACTCGTCTGTTACAAAGGCATTTCATTTTTTTAAACTTATTTCAACTCCAGACTTTTTGTGTGTTCAGTATGCAGCATTCGAAGCCACGTCATCAATTTTCAACCCTTTCTGACTTCATTTGCTATTTTTCATGCATTTACTGATTTTTTTGAGCTAAATGACCCTAAAATTGAAAAGCTCTACAAATGAACTCTGAGAAGGTTGAAAGTTGGCATGGTAACATCATTTCACCCACATAGAATGTGCTAACAAGTTGAGAGGGTTACGGCAAAAACTGGATCCACTTCGTGTACAAAATGGACAATCTCTTTCGAAGTATCAGGGTTTCACACGAAAACTCGTCTGTTACAAAGGCATTTCATTTTTTTAAACTTGTTTCAACTCCAGACTTTTTGTGTGTTCAGTATGCACCATATGAAGCCACGTCATCATTTTTCAACCCTTTCTGACTTCATTTGCTATTTTTCATGCATTTACTGATTTTTTTGAGCTAAATGACCCTAAAATTGAAACGCTCTACAAATGAACTCTGAAAAGGTTGAAAGTTGTGATGGTATCATCATTTCACCCACATAGCATGTGCTAAAAAGTTGAGAGGGTTACGGCAAAAACTGGATGCACTTCGTGTACAAAATGGACAATCTCTTTCGAAGTATCAGGGTTACAGACGAAAACTCGTCTGTTACAAAGGCATTTCATTTTTTTAAACTTATTTCAACTCCAGAATTTTTGTGTGTTCAGTATGCACCATTCGAAGCCACGTCATCAATTTTCATCCCTTTCTGACTTCATTTGCTATTTTTCATGCATTTACTGATTTTTTTGAGCTAAATGACCCTAAAATTGAAAAGCTCTACAAATGAATTCTGAAAAGGTTGAAAGTTGGCATGGTATCATCATTTCACCCACATAGAATGTGCTAACAAGTTGAGAGGGTTACGGCAAAAACTGGATGCACTTCGTGTACAAAATGGACAATCTCTTTCGAAGTATCAGGGTTACAGACGAAAACTCGTCTGTTACAAAGGCATTTCATTTTTTTAAACTTATTTCAACTCCAGACTTTTTGTGTGTTCAGTATGCACCATTCGAAGCCACGTCATCAATTTTCAACACTTTCTGACTTCATTTGCTATCTTTCATGCATTTACTGATTTTTTTGAGCTAAATGACCCTAAAATTGAAAAGCTCTACAAATGAACTATGAAAAGGTTGAAAGTTGGCATGGTATCATCATTTCACCCACATAGCATGTGCTAACAAGTTGAGAGGGTTACGGCAAAAACTGGATGCACTTCGTGTACAAAATGGACAATCTCTTTCGAAGTATCAGGGTTACAGACGAAAACTCGTCTGTTACAAAGGCATTTCATTTTTTTAAACTTATTTCAACTCCAGACTTTTTGTGTGTTCAGTATGCACCATTCGAAGCCACATCATCAATTTTCAGCCCTTTCTGACTTCATTTGCTATTTTTCATGCATTTACTGATTTTTTTTGAGCCAAATGACCCTAAAATTGAAAAGCACTACAAATGAACTCTGAAAAGGTTGAAAGTTGGCATGGTATCATCATTTCACCCACATGGCATGTGCTTAAAAGTTGAGAGGGTTATGGCAAAAACTGGATCCACTTCGTGTACAAAATGGACAATCTCTTTCGAAGTATCAGGGTTTCAGACGGAAACTCGTCTGTTACAAAGGCATTTCATTTTTTTAAACTTATTTCAACTCCAGACTTTTTGTGTGTTCAGTATGCACCATTCGAAGCCACGTCATCAATTTTCAACCATTTCTGACTTCATTTGCTATTTTTCATGCATTTACTGATTTTTTTGAGCTAAATGACCCTAAAATTGAAAAGCTCTTCAAATGAACTCTGAAAAGGTTGAAAGTTGGAATGGTATCATCATTTCACCCACACAGCATGTGCTAAAAAGTTGAGAGGGTTACGGCAAAAACTGGATGCACTTCGTGTACAAAATGGACAATCTCTTTTGAAGTATCAGGGTTACAGACGAAAACTCGTCTGTTACAAAGGAATTTCATTTTTTTTAAACATATTTCAACTCCAGACTTTTTGTGTGTTCAGTATGCACCATATGAAGCCACGTCATCAATTTTCAACCCTTTCTGACTTCATTTGCTATTTTTCATGCATTTACTGATTTTTTTGAGCTAAATGACATTAAAATTGAAAAGCACTACAAATGAACTCTGAAAAAGATGAAAGTTGGCATGGTATCATCATTTCACCCACATGGCATGTGCTTAAAAGTTGAGAGGGTTACGGCAAAAACTGGATGCACTTCGTGTACAAAATGGACAATCTCATTCGAAGTATCAGGGTTACAGACGAAAACTCGTCTGTTACAAAGGCATTTCATTTTTTTAAACTTATTTCAACTCCAGACTTTTTGTGTGTTCAGTATGCACCATATGAAGCCACGTCATCATTTTTCAACCCTTTCTGACTTCATTTGCTATTTTTCATGCATTTACTGATTTTTTTGAGCTAAATGACCCTAAAATTGAAAAGCTCTTCAAATGAACTCTGAAAAAGTTGAAAGTTGGAATGGTATCATCATTTCACCCACACAGCATGTGCTAAAAAGTTGAGAGGGTTACGGCAAAAACTGGATGCACTTCGTGTACAAAATGGACAATCTCTTTTGAAGTATCAGGGTTACAGACGAAAACTCGTCTGTTACAAAGGAATTTCATTTTTTTTAAACATATTTCAACTCCAGACTTTTTGTGTGTTCAGTATGCACCATATGAAGCCACGTCATCAATTTTCAACCCTTTCTGACTTCATTTGCTATTTTTCATGCATTTACTGATTTTTTTGAGCTAAATGACATTAAAATTGAAAAGCACTACAAATGAACTCTGAAAAGGATGAAAGTTGGCATGGTATCATCATTTCACCCACATGGCATGTGCTTAAAAGTTGAGAGGGTTACGGCAAAAACTGGATGCACTTCGTGTACAAAATGGACAATCTCATTCGAAGTATCAGGGTTACAGACGAAAACTCGTCTGTTACAAAGGCATTTCATTTTTTTAAACTTATTTCAACTCCAGACTTTTTGTGTGTTCAGTATGCACCATATGAAGCCACGTCATCATTTTTCAACCCTTTCTGACTTCATTTGCTATTTTTCATGCATTTACTGATTTTTTTGAGCTAAATGACCCTAAAATAGAAACGCTCTACAAATGAACTCTGAAAAGGTTGAAAGTTGTGATGGTATCATCATTTCACCCACATAGCATGTGCTAAAAAGTTGAGAGGGTTACGGCAAAAACTGGATGCACTTCGTGTACAAAATGGACAATCTCTTTCGAAGTATCAGGGTGACAGACGAAAACTCGTCTGTTACAAAGGCATTTCATTTTTTTAAACTTATTTCAACTCCAGACTTTTTGTGTGTTCAGTATGCACCATTCAAAGCCACGTCATCAATTTTCATCCCTTTCTGACTTCATTTGCTATTTTTCATGCATTTACTGATTTTTTTGAGCTAAATGACCCTAAAATTGAAAAGCTCTACAAATGAACTCTGAAAAGGTTGAAAGTTGGCATGGTATCATCATTTCACCCACATAGCATGTGCTAACAAGTTGAGAGGGTTACGGCAAAAACTGGATGCACTTCGTGTACAAAATGGACAATCTCTTTCGAAGTATCAGGGTTTCAGACGAAAACTCGTCTGTTACAAAGGCATTTCATTTTTTTAAACTTATTTCAACTCCAGACTTTTTGTGTGTTCAGTATGCACCATTCGAAGCCACGTCATCAATTTTCAACCCTTTCTGACTTCATTTGCTATTTTTCATGCATTTACTGATTTTTTTGAGCTAAATGACCCTAAAATTGAAAAGCTCTTCAAATGAATTCTGAAAAGGTTGAAAGTTGGAATGGTATCATCATTTCACCCACACAGCATGTGCTAAAAAGTTGAGAGGGTTACGGCAAAAACTGGATGCACTTCGTGTACAAAATGGACAATCTCTTTTGAAGTATCAGGGTTTAAGATGAAAACTCGTCTGTTACAAAGGCATTTCATTTTTTCAAACTTATTTCAACTCCAGACTTTTTGTGTGTTTAGTATGCACCATTCGAAGCCACGTCATCAATTTTCAACCCTTTCTGACTTCATTTGCTATTTTTCATGCATTTACTGATTTTTTTGAGCTAAATGACCCTAAAATTGAAAAGCACTACTAATGAACTCTGAAAAGGTTGAAAGTTGGCATGGTATCATCATTTCACCCACATAGCATGTGCTAAAAAGTTGAGAGGGTTATGGCAAAAACTGGATCCACTTCGTGTATCAAATGGACAATCTCTTTCGAAGTATCAGGGTTTCAGACGAAAACTCGTCTGTTACAAAGGCATTTCATTTTTTTAAACTTATTTCAACTCCAGACTTTTTGTGTGTTCAGTATGCACCATTCGAAGCCACGTCATCAATTTTCAACCCTTTCTGACTTCATTTGCTATTTTTCATGCATTTACTGATTTTTTTGAGCTAAATGACCCCAAAATTGAAAAGCACTACGAATGAACTCTGAAAAGGTTGAAAGTTGGCATGGTATCATCATTTCACCCACATAGCATGTGCTAAAAAGTTGAGCGGGTTACGGCAAAAACTGGATGCACTTCGTGTACAAAATGGACATTCTCTTTCGAAGTATCAGGGTTACAGATGAAAACTCGTCTGTTACAAAGGCATTTCATTTTTTCAAACTTGTTTCAACTCCAGACTTTTTGTGTGTTCAGTATGCACCATTCGAAGCCACATCATCAATTTTCAACCCTTTCTGACTTCATTTGCTATTTTTCATGCATTTACTGATTTTTTTGAGCTAAATGACCCTAAAATTGAAAAGCACTACAAATGAACTCTGAAAAGGTTGAAAGTTGGCATGGTATCATCATTTCACCCACATAGCATGTGCTAACAAGTTGAGAGGGTTACGGCAAAAACTGGATGCACTTCGTGTACAAAATGGACAATCTCTTTCGAAGTATCAGGGTTACACACGAAAACTCGTCTGTTACAAAGGCATTTCATTTTTTTAAACTTATTTCAACTCCAGACTTTTTGTGTGTTCAGTATGCACCATTCGAAGCCACGTCATCAATTTTCAACCCTTTCTGACTTCATTTGCTATTTTTCATGCATTTACTGATTTTTTTTGAGCTAAACGACCCTAAAATTGAAAAGCACTACAAATGAACTCTGAAAAGGTTGAAAGTTGGCATGGTATCATCATTTCACCCACATGGCATGTGCTTAAAAGTTGAGAGGGTTATGGCAAAAACTGGATCCACTTCATGTACAAAATGGACAATCTCTTTCGAAGTATCAGGGTTTCAGACGAAAACTCGTCTGTTACAAAGGCATTTCATTTTTTTAAACTTATTTCAACTCCAGACTTTTTGTGTGTTCAGTATGCACCATTCGAAGCCACGTCATCAATTTTCAACCCTTTCTGACTTCATTTGCTATTTTTCATGCATTTACTGATTTTTTTGAGCTAAATGACCCTAAAATTGAAAAGCTCTTCAAATGAACTCTGAAAAGGTTGAAAGTTGGAATGGTATCATCATTTCACCCACACAACATGTGCTAAAAAGTTGAGAGGGTTACGGCAAAAACTGGATGCACTTCGTGTACAAAATGGACAATCTCTTTTGAAGTATCAGGGTTTAAGATGAAAACTCGTCTGTTACAAAGGCATTTCATTTTTTCAAACTTATTTCAACTCCAGACTTTTTGTGTGTTTAGTATGCACCATTCGAAGCCACGTCATCAATTTTCAACCCTTTCTGACTTCATTTGCTATTTTTCATGCATTTACTGATTTTTTTGAGCTAAATGACCCTAAAATTGAAAAGCACTACTAATGAACTCTGAAAAGGTTGAAAGTTGGCATGGTATCATCATTTCACCCACATAGCATGTGCTAAAAAGTTGACAGGGTTATGGCAAAAACTGGATCCACTTCGTGTATCAAATGGACAATCTCTTTCGAAGTATCAGGGTTTCAGACGAAAACTCGTCTGTTACAAAGGCATTTCATTTTTTTAAACTTATTTCAACTCCAGACTTTTTGTGTGTTCAGTATGCACCATTCGAAGCCACGTCATCAATTTTCAACCCTTTCTGACTTCATTTGCTATTTTTCATGCATTTACTAATTTTTTTTGAGCTAAATGACCCCAAAATTGAAAAGCACTACGAATGAACTCTGAAAAGGTTGAAAGTTGGCATGGTATCATCATTTCACCCACATAGCATGTGCTAAAAAGTTGAGCGGGTTACGGCAAAAACTGGATGCACTTCGTGTACAAAATGGACATTCTCTTTCGAAGTATCAGGGTTACAGATGAAAACTCGTCTGTTACAAAGGCATTTCATTTTTTCAAACTTGTTTCAACTCCAGACTTTTTGTGTGTTCAGTATGCACCATTCGAAGCCACATCATCAATTTTCAACCCTTTCTGACTTCATTTGCTATTTTTCATGCATTTACTGATTTTTTTGAGCTAAATGACCCTAAAATTGAAAAGCACTACAAATGAACTCTGAAAAGGTTGAAAGTTGGCAAGGTATCATCATTTGACCCACATGGCATGTGCTAAAAAGTTGAGAGGGTTATGGCAAAAACTGGATCCACTTCGTGTATAAAATGGACAATCTCTTTCGAAGTATCAGGGTTTCAGACGAAAACTCGTCTGTTACAAAGGCATTTCATTTTTTTAAACTTATTTCAACTCCAGACTTTTTGTGTGTTCAGTATGCACCATTCGAAGCCACGTCATCAATTTTCAACCCTTTCTGACTTCATTTGCTATTTTTCATGCATTTACTGATTTTTTGAGCTAAATGACCCTAAAATTGAAAAGCACTACCAATGAACTATGAAAAGGTTGAAAGTTGGCATGGTATCATCATTTCACCCACACAGCATGTGCTAAAAAGTTGAGAGGGTTACGGCAAAAACTGGATGAACTTTGTGTACAAAATGGACATTCTCTTTCGAAGTATCAGGGTTACAGACGAAAACTCGTCTTTTACAAAGGCATTTCATTTTTTCAAACTTATTTCAACTCCAGACTGTTTGTGTGTTCAGTATGCACCATTCGAAGCCACATCATCAATTTTCAACCCTTTCTGACTTCATTTGCTATTTTTCATGCATTTACTGATTTTTTTGAGCTAAATGACCCTAAAATTGAAAAGCACTACAAATGAACTCTGAAAAGGTTGAAAGTTGGCATGGTATCATCATTTCACCCACATGGCATGTGCTTAAAAGTTGAGAGGGTTATGGCAAAAACTGGATCCACTTCGTGTACAAAATGGAGAATCTCTTTCGAAGTATCAAGGGTTCAGACGAAAACTCGTCTGTTACAAAGGCATTTCATTTTTTTAAATTTATTTCAACTCCAGACTTTTTGTGTGTTCAGTATGCACCATTCGAAGCCACGTCATCAATTTTCAACCCTTTCTGACTTCATTTGCTATTTTTCATGCATTTACTGATTTTTTTGAGCTAAATGACCCTAAAATTGAAAAGCTCTTCAAATGAACTCTGAAAAGGTTGAAAGTTGGAATGGTATCATCATTTCACCCACACAGCATGTGCTAAAAAGTTGAGAGGGTTACGGCAAAAACTGGATGCACTTCGTGTTCAAAATGGACAATCTCTTTCGAAGTATCAGGGTTACAGACGAAAACTCGTCTTTTACAAAGGCATTTCATTTTTTCAAACTTATTTCAACTCCAGACTTTTTGTGTGTTCAGTATGCACCATTCGAAGCCACGTCATCAATTTTCAACCCTTTCTGACTTCATTTGCTATTTTTCATGCATTTACTGATTTTTTTGAGCTAAATGACATTAAAATTAAAAAGCACTACAAATGAACTCTGAAAAGGTTGAAAGTTGGCATGGTATCATCATTTCACCCACATGGCATGTGCTAAAAAGTTGAGAGGGTTATGGCAAAAACTGGATCCACTTCGTGTATAAAATGGACAATCTCTTTCGAAGTATCAGGGTTTCAGACGAAAACTCGTCTGTTACAAAGGCATTTCATTTTTTTAAACTTATTTCAACTCCAGACTTTTTGTGTGTTCAGTATGCACAATTCGAAGCCACGTCATCAATTTTCAACCCTTTCTGACTTCATTTGCTATTTTTCATGCATTTACTGATTTTTTTGAGCTAAATGACCCTAAAATTGAAAAGCACTACGAATGAACTCTGAAAAGGTTGAAAGTTGGCATGGTATCATCCTTTCACCCACACAGCATGTGCTAAAAAGTTGAGAGGGTTACGGCAAAAACTGGATGCACTTCGTGTACAAAATAGACAATCTCTTTCGAAGTATCAGGGTTACAAACGAAAACTCGTCTGTTACAAAGGCATTTCATTTTTTTAAACTTATTTCAACTCCAGACTTTTTGTGTGTTCAGTATGCACCATTCGAAGCCACATCATCAATTTTCAACCCTTTCTGACTTCATTTGCTATTTTTCATGCATTTACTGATTTTTTTGAGCTAAATGACCCTAAAATTGAAAAGCACTACAAATGAACTCTGAAAAGGTTGAAAGTTGGCATGGTATCATCATTTCACCCACATGGCATGTGCTTAAAAGTTGAGAGGGTTATGGCAAAAACTGGATCCACTTCGTGTACAAAATGGACAATCTCTTTCGAAGTATCAGGGGTTCAGACGAAAACTCGTCTGTTACAAAGGCATTTCATTTTTTTAAACTTATTTGAACTCCAGACTTTTTGTGTGTTCAGTATGCACCATTCGAAGCCACGTCATCAATTTTCAACCCTTTCTGACTTCATTTGCTATTTTTCATGCATTTACTGATTTTTTGAGCTAAATGACCCTAAAATTGAAAAGCTCTTCAAATGAACTCTGAAAAGGTTAAAAGTTGGAATGGTATCATCATTTCACCCACACAGCATGTGCTAAAAAGTTGAGAGGGTTACGGCAAAAACTGGATGCACTTCGTGTACAAAATGGACAATCTCTTTCGAAGTATCAGGGTTTAAGACGAAAACTCGTCTTTTACAAAGGCATTTCATTTTTTCAAACTTATTTCAACTCCAGATTTTTGTGTGTTCAGTATGCACCATTCGAAGCCACATCATCAATTTTCAACCCTTTCTGACTTCATTTGCTATTTTTCATGCATTTACTGATTTTTTTGAGCTAAATGACCCTAAAATTGAAAAGCACTACAAATGAACTCTGAAAAGGTTGAAAGTTGGCAAGGTATCATCATTTGACCCACATGGCATGTGCTAAAAAGTTGAGAAGGTTATGGCAAAAACTGGATCCACTTCGTGTATAAAATGGACAATCTCTTTCGAAGTATCAGGGTTTCAGACGAAAACTCGTCTGTTACAAAGGCATTTCATTTTTTTAAACTTATTTTAACTCCAGACTTTTTGTGTGTTCAGTATGCACCATTCGAAGCCACGTCATCAATTTTCAACCCTTTCTGACTTCATTTGCTATTTTTCATGCATTTACTGATTTTTTTGAGCTAAATGACCCTAAAATTGAAAAGCTCTTCAAATGAATTCTGAAAAGGTTGAAAGTTGGAATGGTATCATCATTTCACCCACACAGCATGTGCTAAAAAGTTGAGAGGGTTACGGCAAAAACTGGATGCACTTCGTGTACAAAATGGACAATCTCTTTTGAAGTATCAGGGTTTAAGATGAAAACTCGTCTGTTACAAAGGCATTTCATTTTTTTCAAACTTATTTCAACTCCAGACTTTTTGTGTGTTTAGTATGCACCATTCGAAGCCACGTCATCAATTTTCAACCCTTTCTGACTTCATTTGCTATTTTTCATGCATTTACTGATTTTTTTGAGCTAAATGACCCTAAAATTGAAAAGCACTACTAATGAACTCTGAAAAGGTTGAAAGTTGGCATGGTATCATCATTTCACCCACATAGCATGTGCTAAAAAGTTGAGAGGGTTATGGCAAAAACTGGATCCACTTCGTGTATCAAATGGACAATCTCTTTCGAAGTATCAGGGTTTCAGACGAAAACTCGTCTGTTACAAAGGCATTTCATTTTTTTAAACTTATTTCAACTCCAGACTTTTTGTGTGTTCAGTATGCACCATTCGAAGCCACGTCATCAATTTTCAACCCTTTCTGACTTCATTTGCTATTTTTCATGCATTTACTGATTTTTTTGAGCTAAATGACCCCAAAATTGAAAAGCACTACGAATGAACTCTGAAAAGGTTGAAAGTTGGCATGGTATCATCATTTCACCCACATAGCATGTGCTAAAAAGTTGAGCGGGTTACGGCAAAAACTGGATGCACTTCGTGTACAAAATGGACATTCTCTTTCGAAGTATCAGGGTTACAGATGAAAACTCGTCTGTTACAAAGGCATTTCATTTTTTCAAACTTGTTTCAACTCCAGACTTTTTGTGTGTTCAGTATGCACCATTCGAAGCCACATCATCAATTTTCAACCCTTTCTGACTTCATTTGCTATTTTTCATGCATTTACTGATTTTTTTGAGCTAAATGACCCTAAAATTGAAAAGCACTACAAATGAACTCTGAAAAGGTTGAAAGTTGGCAAGGTATCATCATTTGACCCACATGGCATGTGCTAAAAAGTTGAGAGGGTTATGGCAAAAACTGGATCCACTTCGTGTATAAAATGGACAATCTCTTTCGAAGTATCAGGGTTTCAGACGAAAACTCGTCTGTTACAAAGGCATTTCATTTTTTTAAACTTATTTCAACTCCAGACTTTTTGTGTGTTCAGTATGCACCATTCGAAGCCACGTCATCAATTTTCAACCCTTTCTGACTTCATTTGCTATTTTTCATGCATTTACTGATTTTTTGAGCTAAATGACCCTAAAATTGAAAAGCACTACCAATGAACTATGAAAAGGTTGAAAGTTGGCATGGTATCATCATTTCACCCACACAGCATGTGCTAAAAAGTTGAGAGGGTTACGGCAAAAACTGGATGCACTTCGTGTACAAAATGGACATTCTCTTTCGAAGTATCAGGGTTACAGACGAAAACTCGTCTTTTACAAAGGCATTTCATTTTTTCAAACTTATTTCAACTCCAGACTGTTTGTGTGTTCAGTATGCACCATTCGAAGCCACATCATCAATTTTCAACCCTTTCTGACTTCATTTGCTATTTTTCATGCATTTACTGATTTTTTTGAGCTAAATGACCCTAAAATTGAAAAGCACTACAAATGAACTCTGAAAAGGTTGAAAGTTGGCATGGTATCATCATTTCACCCACATGGCATGTGCTTAAAAGTTGAGAGGGTTATGGCAAAAACTGGATCCACTTCGTGTACAAAATGGAGAATCTCTTTCGAAGTATCAAGGGTTCAGACGAAAACTCGTCTGTTACAAAGGCATTTCATTTTTTTAAATTTATTTCAACTCCAGACTTTTTGTGTGTTCAGTATGCACCATTCGAAGCCACGTCATCAATTTTCAACCCTTTCTGACTTCATTTGCTATTTTTCATGCATTTACTGATTTTTTTGAGCTAAATGACCCTAAAATTGAAAAGCTCTTCAAATGAACTCTGAAAAGGTTGAAAGTTGGAATGGTATCATCATTTCACCCACACAGCATGTGCTAAAAAGTTGAGAGGGTTACGGCAAAAACTGGATGCACTTCGTGTTCAAAATGGACAATCTCTTTCGAAGTATCAGGGTTACAGACGAAAACTCGTCTTTTACAAAGGCATTTCATTTTTTCAAACTTATTTCAACTCCAGACTTTTTGTGTGTTCAGTATGCACCATTCGAAGCCACGTCATCAATTTTCAACCCTTTCTGACTTCATTTGCTATTTTTCATGCATTTACTGATTTTTTTGAGCTAAATGACATTAAAATTAAAAAGCACTACAAATGAACTCTGAAAAGGTTGAAAGTTGGCATGGTATCATCATTTCACCCACATGGCATGTGCTAAAAAGTTGAGAGGGTTATGGCAAAAACTGGATCCACTTCGTGTATAAAATGGACAATCTCTTTCGAAGTATCAGGGTTTCAGACGAAAACTCGTCTGTTACAAAGGCATTTCATTTTTTTAAACTTATTTCAACTCCAGACTTTTTGTGTGTTCAGTATGCACAATTCGAAGCCACGTCATCAATTTTCAACCCTTTCTGACTTCATTTGCTATTTTTCATGCATTTACTGATTTTTTTGAGCTAAATGACCCTAAAATTGAAAAGCACTACGAATGAACTCTGAAAAGGTTGAAAGTTGGCATGGTATCATCATTTCACCCACACAGCATGTGCTAAAAAGTTGAGAGGGTTAAGGCAAAAACTGGATGCACTTCGTGTACAAAATAGACAATCTCTTTCGAAGTATCAGGGTTACAAACGAAAACTCGTCTGATACAAAGGCATTTCATTTTTTTAAACTTATTTCAACTCCAGACTTTTTGTGTGTTCAGTATGCACCATTCGAAGCCACATCATCAATTTTCAACCCTTTCTGACTTCATTTGCTATTTTTCATGCATTTACTGATTTTTTTGAGCTAAATGACCCTAAAATTGAAAAGCACTACAAATGAACTCTGAAAAGGTTGAAAGTTGGCATGGTATCATCATTTCACCCACATGGCATGTGCTTAAAAGTTGAGAGGGTTATGGCAAAAACTGGATCCACTTCGTGTACAAAATGGACAATCTCTTTCGAAGTATCAGGGGTTCAGACGAAAACTCGTCTGTTACAAAGGCATTTCATTTTTTTAAACTTATTTGAACTCCAGACTTTTTGTGTGTTCAGTATGCACCATTCGAAGCCACGTCATCAATTTTCAACCCTTTCTGACTTCATTTGCTATTTTTCATGCATTTACTGATTTTTTGAGCTAAATGACCCTAAAATTGAAAAGCTCTTCAAATGAACTCTGAAAAGGTTAAAAGTTGGAATGGTATCATCATTTCACCCACACAGCATGTGCTAAAAAGTTGAGAGGGTTACGGCAAAAACTGGATGCACTTCGTGTACAAAATGGACAATCTCTTTCGAAGTATCAGGGTTTAAGACGAAAACTCGTCTTTTACAAAGGCATTTCATTTTTTCAAACTTATTTCAACTCCAGATTTTTGTGTGTTCAGTATGCACCATTCGAAGCCACATCATCAATTTTCAACCCTTTCTGACTTCATTTGCTATTTTTCATGCATTTACTGATTTTTTTGAGCTAAATGACCCTAAAATTGAAAAGCACTACAAATGAACTCTGAAAAGGTTGAAAGTTGGCAAGGTATCATCATTTGACCCACATGGCATGTGCTAAAAAGTTGAGAAGGTTATGGCAAAAACTGGATCCACTTCGTGTATAAAATGGACAATCTCTTTCGAAGTATCAGGGTTTCAGACGAAAACTCGTCTGTTACAAAGGCATTTCATTTTTTTAAACTTATTTCAACTCCAGACTTTTTGTGTGTTCAGTATGCACCATTCGAAGCCACGTCATCAATTTTCAACCCTTTCTGACTTCATTTGCTATTTTTCATGCATTTACTGATTTTTTTGAGCTAAATGACCCTAAAATTGAAAAGCTCTTCAAATGAATTCTGAAAAGGTTGAAAGTTGGAATGGTATCATCATTTCACCCACACAGCATGTGCTAAAAAGTTGAGAGGGTTACGGCAAAAACTGGATGCACTTCGTGTACAAAATGGACAATCTCTTTTGAAGTATCAGGGTTTAAGATGAAAACTCGTCTGTTACAAAGGCATTTCATTTTTTCAAACTTATTTCAACTCCAGACTTTTTGTGTGTTTAGTATGCACCATTCGAAGCCACGTCATCAATTTTCAACCCTTTCTGACTTCATTTGCTATTTTTCATGCATTTACTGATTTTTTTGAGCTAAATGACCCTAAAATTGAAAAGCACTACTAATGAACTCTGAAAAGGTTGAAAGTTGGCATGGTATCATCATTTCACCCACATAGCATGTGCTAAAAAGTTGAGAGGGTTATGGCAAAAACTGGATCCACTTCGTGTATCAAATGGACAATCTCTTTCGAAGTATCAGGGTTTCAGACGAAAACTCGTCTGTTACAAAGGCATTTCATTTTTTTAAACTTATTTCAACTCCAGACTTTTTGTGTGTTCAGTATGCACCATTCGAAGCCACGTCATCAATTTTCAACCCTTTCTGACTTCATTTGCTATTTTTCATGCATTTACTGATTTTTTTGAGCTAAATGACCCTAAAATTGAAAAGCTCTTCAAATGAACTCTGAAAAGGTTGAAAGTTGGAATGGTATCATCATTTCACCCACACAGCATGTGCTAAAAAGTTGAGAGGGTTACGGCAAAAACTGGATGCACTTCGTGTACAAAATGGACAATCTCTTTTGAAGTATCAGGGTTTAAGATGAAAACTCGTCTGTTACAAAGGCATTTCATTTTTTTAACTTATTTCAACTCCAGACTTTTTGTGTGTTCAGTATGAACCATTCGAAGCCACGTCATCAATTTTCAACCCTTTCTGACTTCATTTGCTATTTTTCATGCATTTACTGATTTTTTTGAGCTAAATGACCCTAAAATTGAAAAGCACTACAAATGAACTCTTAAAAGGTTGAAAGTTGGCATGGTATCATCATTTCACCCACATAGCATGTGCTAAAAAGTTGAGAGGGTTACGGCAAAAACTGGATGCACTTCGTGTACAAAATGGACAATCTCTTTCGAAGTATGAGGGTTACAGACGAAAACTCGTCTGTTACAAAGGCATTTCATTTTTTTAAACTTATTTCAACTCCAGACTTTTTGTGTGTTCAGTATGGACCATTCGAAGCCACATCATCAATTTTCAACCCTTTCTGATTTCATTTGCTATTTTTCATGCATTTACTGATTTTTTTGAGCTAAATGACCCTAAAATTGAAAAGCACTACAAATGAACTCTGAAAAGGTTGAAAGTTGGCATGGTATCATTATTTCACCACATGGCATGTGCTTAAAATTTGAGAGGGTTATGGCAAAAACTGGATCCACTTCGTGTACAAAATGGACAATCTCTTTCGAAGTATCAGGGTTTCAAACGAAAACTCGTCTGTTACAAAGGCATTTCATTTTTTAAACTTATTTCAACTCCAGACTTTTTGTGTGTTCAGCATGCACCATTCGAAGCCACGTCATCAATTTTCAACCCTTTCTGACTTCATTTGCTATTTTTCATGCATTTACTGATTTTTTTGAGCTAAATGACCCTAAAATTGAAAAGCACTACAAATGAACTCTGAAAAGGTTGAAAGTTGGCAAGGTATCATCATTTGACCCACATGGCATGTGCTAAAAAGTTGAGAGGGTTATGGCAAAAACTGGATCCACTTCGTGTATAAAATGGACAATCTCTTTCGAAGTATCAGGGTTTCAGACGAAAACTCGTCTGTTACAAAGGCATTTCATTTTTTTAAACTTATTTCAACTCCAGACTTTTTGTGTGTTCAGTATGCACCATTCGAAGCCACGTCATCAATTTTCAACCCTTTCTGACTTCATTTGCTATTTTTCATGCATTTACTGATTTTTTGAGCTAAATGACCCTAAAATTGAAAAGCACTACCAATGAACTATGAAAAGGTTGAAAGTTGGCATGGTATCATCATTTCACCCACACAGCATGTGCTAAAAAGTTGAGAGGGTTACGGCAAAAACTGGATGCACTTCGTGTACAAAATGGACATTCTCTTTCGAAGTATCAGGGTTACAGACGAAAACTCGTCTTTTACAAAGGCATTTCATTTTTTCAAACTTATTTCAACTCCAGACTGTTTGTGTGTTCAGTATGCACCATTCGAAGCCACATCATCAATTTTCAACCCTTTCTGACTTCATTTGCTATTTTTCATGCATTTACTGATTTTTTTGAGCTAAATGACCCTAAAATTGAAAAGCACTACAAATGAACTCTGAAAAGGTTGAAAGTTGGCATGGTATCATCATTTCACCCACATGGCATGTGCTTAAAAGTTGAGAGGGTTATGGCAAAAACTGGATCCACTTCGTGTACAAAATGGAGAATCTCTTTCGAAGTATCAAGGGTTCAGACGAAAACTCGTCTGTTACAAAGGCATTTCATTTTTTTAAACTTATTTCAACTCCAGACTTTTTGTGTGTTCAGTATGCACCATTCGAAGCCACGTCATCAATTTTCAACCCTTTCTGACTTCATTTGCTATTTTTCATGCATTTACTGATTTTTTTGAGCTAAATGACCCTAAAATTGAAAAGCTCTTCAAATGAACTCTGAAAAGGTTGAAAGTTGGAATGGTATCATCATTTCACCCACACAGCATGTGCTAAAAAGTTGAGAGGGTTACGGCAAAAACTGGATGCACTTCGTGTTCAAAATGGACAATCTCTTTCGAAGTATCAGGGTTACAGACGAAAACTCGTCTTTTACAAAGGCATTTCATTTTTTCAAACTTATTTCAACTCCAGACTTTTTGTGTGTTCAGTATGCACCATTCGAAGCCACGTCATCAATTTTCAACCCTTTCTGACTTCATTTGCTATTTTTCATGCATTTACTGATTTTTTTGAGCTAAATGACATTAAAATTGAAAAGCACTACAAATGAACTCTGAAAAGGTTGAAAGTTGGCATGGTATCATCATTTCACCCACATGGCATGTGCTAAAAAGTTGAGAGGGTTATGGCAAAAACTGGATCCACTTCGTGTATAAAATGGACAATCTCTTTCGAAGTATCAGGGTTTCAGACGAAAACTCGTCTGTTACAAAGGCATTTCATTTTTTTAAACTTATTTCAACTCCAGACTTTTTGTGTGTTCAGTATGCACAATTCGAAGCCACGTCATCAATTTTCAACCCTTTCTGACTTCATTTGCTATTTTTCATGCATTTACTGATTTTTTTGAGCTAAATGACCCTAAAATTGAAAAGCACTACGAATGAACTCTGAAAAGGTTGAAAGTTGGCATGGTATCATCATTTCACCCACACAGCATGTGCTAAAAAGTTGAGAGGGTTACGGCAAAAACTGGATGCACTTCGTGTACAAAATAGACAATCTCTTTCGAAGTATCAGGGTTACAAACGAAAACTCGTCTGTTACAAAGGCATTTCATTTTTTTAAACTTATTTCAACTCCAGACTTTTTGTGTGTTCAGTATGCACCATTCGAAGCCACATCATCAATTTTCAACCCTTTCTGACTTCATTTGCTATTTTTCATGCATTTACTGATTTTTTTGAGCTAAATGACCCTAAAATTGAAAAGCACTACAAATGAACTCTGAAAAGGTTGAAAGTTGGCATGGTATCATCATTTCACCCACATGGCATGTGCTTAAAAGTTGAGAGGGTTATGGCAAAAACTGGATCCACTTCGTGTACAAAATGGACAATCTCTTTCGAAGTATCAGGGGTTCAGACGAAAACTCGTCTGTTACAAAGGCATTCCATTTTTTTAAACTTATTTGAACTCCAGACTTTTTGTGTGTTCAGTATGCACCATTCGAAGCCACGTCATCAATTTTCAACCCTTTCTGACTTCATTTGCTTTTTTTCATGCATTTACTGATTTTTTGAGCTAAATGACCCTAAAATTGAAAAGCTCTTCAAATGAACTCTGAAAAGGTTAAAAGTTGGAATGGTATCATCATTTCACCCACACAGCATGTGCTAAAAAGTTGAGAGGGTTACGGCAAAAACTGGATGCACTTCGTGTACAAAATGGACAATCTCTTTCGAAGTATCAGGGTTTAAGACGAAAACTCGTCTTTTACAAAGGCATTTCATTTTTTCAAACTTATTTCAACTCCAGATTTTTGTGTGTTCAGTATGCACCATTCGAAGCCACATCATCAATTTTCAACCCTTTCTGACTTCATTTGCTATTTTTCATGCATTTACTGATTTTTTTGAGCTAAATGACCCTAAAATTGAAAAGCACTACAAATGAACTCTGAAAAGGTTGAAAGTTGGCATGGTATCATCATTTCACCCACATAGCATGTGCTAAAAAGTTGAGAGGGTTATGGCAAAAACTGGATCCACTTCGTGTACAAAATGGACAATCTCTTTCGAAGTATGAGGGGTTCAGACGAAAACTCGTCTGTTACAAAGGCATTTCATTTTTTTAAACTTATGTCAACTCCAGACTTTTTGTGTGTTCAGTATGCACCATTCGAAGCCAAGTCATCAATTTTCAACCCTTTCTGACTTCATTTGCTATTTTTCATGCATTTACTGATTTTTTTGCGCTAAATGACCCTAAAATTGAAAAGCACTACAAATGAACTCTGAAAAGGTTGAAAGTTGGCATGGTATCAGCATTTCACCCACATAGCATGTGCTAAAAAGTTGAGAGGGTTATGGCAAAAACTGGATCCACTTCGTGTATAAAATGGACAATCTCTTTCGAAGTATCAGGGTTTCAGACGAAAACTCGTCTGTTACAAAGGCATTTCATTTTTTTAAACTTATGTCAACTCCAGACTTTTTGTGTGTTCAGTATGCACCATTCGAAGCCACGTCATCAATTTTCAACCCTTTCTGACTTCATTTGCTATTTTTTATGCATTTACTGATTTTTTTGAGCTAAATGACCCTAAAATTGAAAAGCTCTACAAATGAACTCTGAAAAGGTTGAAAGTTGGCATGGTATCATCATTTCACCCACATAGCATGTGCTAACAAGTTGAGAGGGTTACGGCAAAAATTGGATGCACTTCGTGTACAAAATGGACAATCTCTTTCGAAGTATCAGGGTTTAAGACGAAAACTCGTCTGTTACAAAGGCATTTCATTTTTTCAAACTTATTTCAACTCCAGACTTTTTGTGTGTTCAGTATGGACCATTCGAAGCCACGTCATCAATTTTCAACCTTTTCTGACTTCATTTGCTATTTTTCATGCATTTACTGATTTTTTTGAGCTAAATGACCCTAAAATTGAAAAGCACTACAAATGAACTCTGAAAAGGTTGAAAGTTGGCATGGTATCATCATTTCACCAACATAGCATGTGCTAAAAAGTTGAGAGGGTTATGGCAAAAACTGGATCCACTTCGTGTATAAAATGGACAATCTCTTTCGAAGTATCAGGGTTTCAGACGAAAACTCGTCTGTTACAAAGGCATTTCATTTTTTTAAACTTATTTCAACTCCAGACTTTTTGTGTGTTCAGTATACACAATTCGAAGCCACGTCATCAATTTTCAACCCTTTCTGACTTCATTTGCTATTTTTCATGCATTTACTGATTTTTTTGAGCTAAATGACCCTAAAATTGAAAAGCACTACGAATGAACTCTGAAAAGGTTGAAAGTTGGCATGGTATCATCATTTCACCCACACAGCATGTGCTAAAAAGTTGAGAGGGTTACGGCAAAAACTGGATGCACTTCGTGTACAAAATAGACAATCTCTTTCGAAGTATCAGGGTTACAGACGAAAACTCGTCTGTTACAAAGGCATTTCATTTTTTTAAACTTATTTCAACTCCAGACTTTTTGTGTTTTCAGTATGCACCATTCGAAGCCACATCATCAATTTTCAACCCTTTCTGACTTCATTTGCTATTTTTCATGCATTTACTGATTTTTTTGAGCTAAATGACCCTAAAATTGAAAAGCACTACAAATGAACTCTGAAAAGGTTGAAAGTTGGCATGGTATCATCATTTCACCCACATGGCATGTGCTTAAAAGTTGAGAGGGTTATGGCAAAAACTGGATCCACTTCGTGTACAAAATGGACAATCTCTTTCGAAGTATCAGGGGTTCAGACGAAAACTCGTCTGTTACGAAGGCATTTCATTTTTTTAAACTTATTTGAACTCCAGACTTTTTGTGTGTTCAGTATGCACCATTCGAAGCCACGTCATCAATTTTCAACCCTTTCTGACTTCATTTGCTATTTTTCATGCATTTACTGATTTTTTTGAGCTAAATGACCCTAAAATTGAAAAGCTCTTCAAATGAACTCTTAAAAGGTTGAAAGTTGGAATGGTATCATCATTTCACCCACACAGCATGTGCTAAAAAGATGAGAGGGTTACGGCAAAAACTGGATGCACTTCGTGTACAAAATGGACAATCTCTTTCGAGGTATCAGGGTTTAAGACGAAAACTCGTCTTTTACAAAGGCATTTCATTTTTTCAAACTTATTTCAACTCCAGATTTTTGTGTGTTCAGTATGCACCATTCGAAGCCACGTCATCAATTTTCAACCCTTTCTGACTTCATTTGCTATTTTTCTTGCATTTACTTATTTTTTTGAGCTAAATGACCCTAAAATTGAAAAGCACTACAAATGAACTCTGAAAAGGTTGAAAGTTGGCATGGTATCATCATTTCACCCACATAGCATGTGCTAAAAAGTTGAGAGGGTTATGGCAAAAACTGGATCCACTTCGTGTACAAAATGGACAATCTCTTTCGAAGTATGAGGGGTTCAGACGAAAACTCGTCTGTTACAAAGGCATTTCATTTTTTTAAACTTATGTCAACTCCAGACTTTTTGTGTGTTCAGTATGCACCATTCGAAGCCACGTCATCAATTTTCAACCCTTTCTGACTTCATTTGCTATTTTTCATGCATTTACTGATTTTTTTGAGCTAAATGACCCTAAAATTGAAAAGCTCTTCAAATGAACTCTTAAAAGGTTGAAAGTTGGAATGGTATCATCATTTCACCCACACAGCATGTGCTAAAAAGATGAGAGGGTTACGGCAAAAACTGGATGCACTTCGTGTACAAAATGGACAATCTCTTTCGAGGTATCAGGGTTTAAGACGAAAACTCGTCTTTTACAAAGGCATTTCATTTTTTCAAACTTATTTCAACTCCAGATTTTTGTGTGTTCAGTATGCACCATTCGAAGCCACGTCATCAATTTTCAACCCTTTCTGACTTCATTTGCTATTTTTCTTGCATTTACTTATTTTTTTGAGCTAAATGACCCTAAAATTGAAAAGCACTACAAATGAACTCTGAAAAGGTTGAAAGTTGGCATGGTATCATCATTTCACCCACATAGCATGTGCTAAAAAGTTGAGAGGGTTATGGCAAAAACTGGATCCACTTCGTGTACAAAATGGACAATCTCTTTCGAAGTATGAGGGGTTCAGACGAAAACTCGTCTGTTACAAAGGCATTTCATTTTTTTAAACTTATGTCAACTCCAGACTTTTTGTGTGTTCAGTATGCACCATTCGAAGCCACGTCATCAATTTTCAACCCTTTCTGACTTCATTTGCTATTTTTCATGCATTTACTGATTTTTTTGCGCTAAATGACCCTAAAATTGAAAAGCACTACAAATGAACTCTGAAAAGGTTGAAAGTTGGCATGGTATCAGCATTTCACCCACATAGCATGTGCTAAAAAGTTGAGAGGGTTATGGCAAAAACTGGATCCACTTCGTGTATAAAATGGACAATCTCTTTCGAAGTATCAGGGTTTCAGACGAAAACTCGTCTGTTACAAAGGCATTTCATTTTTTTAAACTTATGTCAACTCCAGACTTTTTGTGTGTTCAGTATGCACCATTCGAAGCCACGTCATCAATTTTCAACCCTTTCTGACTTCATTTGCTATTTTTTATGCATTTACTGATTTTTTTGAGCTAAATGACCCTAAAATTGAAAAGCTCTACAAATGAACTCTGAAAAGGTTGAAAGTTGGCATGGTATCATCATTTCACCCACATAGCATGTGCTAACAAGTTGAGAGGGTTACGGCAAAAACTGGATGCACTTCGTGTACAAAATAGACAATCTCTTTCGAAGTATCAGGGTTACAGACGAAAACTCGTCTGTTACAAAGGCATTTCATTTTTTCAAACTTATTTCAACTCCAGACTTTTTGTGTGTTCAGTATGGACCATTCGAAGCCACATCATCAATTTTCAACCTTTTCTGACTTCATTTGCTATTTTTCATGCATTTACTGATTTTTTTGAGCTAAATGACCCTAAAATTGAAAAGCACTACAAATGAACTCTGAAAAGGTTGAAAGTTGGCATGGTATCATCATTTCACCCACATGGCATGTGCTTAAAAGTTGAGAGGGTTATGGCAAAAACTGGATCCACTTCGTGTATAAAATGGACAATCTCTTTCGAAGTATCAGGGGTTCAGACGAAAACTCGTCTGTTACAAAGGCATTTCATTTTTTTAAACTTATTTCAACTCCAGACTTTTTGTGTGTTCAGTATGCACAATTCGAAGCCACATCATCAATTTTCAACCCTTTCTGACTTCATTTGCTATTTTTCATGCATTTACTGATTTTTTTGAGCTAAATGACCCTAAAATTGAAAAGCTCTTCAAATGAACTCTGAAAAGGTTGAAAGTTGGAATGGTATCATCATTTCACCCACACAGCATGTGCTAAAAAGTTGAGAGGGTTACGGCAAAAACTGGATGCACTTCGTGTACAAAATAGACAATCTCTTTCGAAGTATCAGGGTTACAGACGAAAACTCGTCTTTTACAAAGGCATTTCATTTTTTCAAACTTATTTCAACTCCAGATTTTTGTGTGTTCAGTATGCACCATTCGAAGCCACGTCATCAATTTTCAACCCTTTCTGACTTCATTTGCTATTTTTCATGCATTTACTGATTTTTTTGAGCTAAATGACCCTAAAATTGAAAAGCACTACAAATGAACTCTGAAAAGGTTGAAAGTTGGCATGGTATCATCATTTCACCCACATAGCATGTGCTAACAAGTTGAGAGGGTTATGGCAAAAACTCGATGCACTTCGTGTACAAAATGGACAATCTCTTTCGAAGTATCAGGGTTTAAGACGAAAACTCGTCTGTTACAAAGGCATTTCATTTTTTCAAACTTATTTCAACTCCAGATTTTTGTGTGTTCAGTATGCACCATTCGAAGCCACGTCATCAATTTTCAACCCTTTCTGACTTCATTTGCTATTTTTCATGCATTTACTGATTTTTTTGGGCTAAATGACCCTAAAATTGAAAAGCTCTTCAAATGAACTCTGAAAAGGTTGAAAGTTGGAATGGTATCATCATTTCACCCACATGGCATGTGCTTAAAAGTTGAGAGGGTTATGGCAAAAACTGGATCCACTTCGTGTACAAAATGGACAATCTCTTTCGAAGTATCAGGGGTTCAGACGAAAACTCGTCTGTTACAAAGGCATTTCATTTTTTTAAACTTATTTGAACTCCAGACTTTTTGTGTGTTCAGTATGCACCATTCGAAGCCACGTCATCAATTTTCAACCCTTTCTGACTTCATTTGCTATTTTTCATGCATTTACTGATTTTTTTGAGCTAAATGACCCTAAAATTGAAAAGCACTACAAATGAACTCTGAAAAGGTTGAAAGTTGGCATGGTATCATCATTTCACCCACATAGCATGTGCTAACAAGTTGAGAGGGCTACGGCAAAAACTGGATGCACTTCGTGTACAAAATAGACAATCTCTTTCGAAGTATCAGGGTTACAGACGAAAACTCGTCTGTTACAAAGGCATTTCATTTTTTTAAACTTATTTCAACTCCAGACTTTTTGTGTGTTCAGTATGCACCATTCGAAGCCACATCATCAATTTTCAACCCTTTCTGACTTCATTTGCTATTTTTCATGCATTTACTGATTTTTTTGAGCTAAATGACCCTAAAATTGAAAAGCACTACAAATGAACTCTGAAAAGGTTGAAAGTTGGCATGGTATCATCATTTCACCCACATGGCATGTGCTAAAAAGTTGAGAGGGTTATGGCAAAAACTGGATCCACTTCGTGTACAAAATGGACAATCTCTTTCGAAGTATCAGGGGTTCAGACGAAAACTCGTCTGTTACAAAGGCATTTCATTTTTTTAAACTTATGTCAACTCCAGACTTTTTGTGTGTTCAGTATGCACCATTCGAAGCCACGTCATCAATTTTCAACCTTTTCTGACTTCATTTGCTGTTTTTCATGCATTTACTGATTTTTTTGAGCTAAATGACCCTAAAATTGAAAAGCACTACAAATGAACTCTGAAAAGGTTGAAAGTTGGCATGGTATCATCATTTCACCCACATAGCATGTGCTAAAAAGTTGAGAGGGTTATGGCAAAAACTGGATCCACTTCGTGTATAAAATGGACAATCTCTTTCGAAGTATCAGGGTTTCAGACGAAAACTCGTCTGTTACAAAGGCATTTCATTTTTTTAAACTTATGTCAACTCCAGACTTTTTGTGTGTTCAGTATGCACCATTCGAAGCCACGTCATCAATTTTCAACCCTTTCTGACTTCATTTGCTATTTTTCATGCATTTACTGATTTTTTTGAGCTAAATGACCCTAAAATTGAAAAGCTCTACAAATGAACTCTGAAAAGGTTGAAAGTTGGCATGGTATCATCATTTCACCCACATAGCATGTGCTAAAAAGTTGAGAGGGTTACGGCAAAAACTGGATCCACTTCGTGTACAAAATGGACAATCTCTTTCGAAGTATTAGGGTTTCAGACGAAAACTCGTCTGTTACAAAGGCATTTCATTTTTTTAACTTATTTCAACTCCAGACTTTTTGTGTGTTCAGTATGAACCATTCGAAGCCACGTCATCAATTTTCAACCCTTTCTGACTTCATTTGCTATTTTTCATGCATTTACTGATTTTTTTGAGCTAAATGACCCTAAAATTGAAAAGCACTACAAATGAACTCTTAAAAGGTTGAAAGTTGGCATGGTATCATCATTTCACCCACATAGCATGTGCTAAAAAGTTGAGAGGGTTACGGCAAAAACTGGATGCACTTCGTGTACAAAATGGACAATCTCTTTCGAAGTATGAGGGTTACAGACGAAAACTCGTCTGTTACAAAGGCATTTCATTTTTTTAAACTTATTTCAACTCCAGACTTTTTGTGTGTTCAGTATGCACCATTCGAAGCCACATCATCAATTTTCAACCCTTTCTGATTTCATTTGCTATTTTTCATGCATTTACTGATTTTTTTGAGCTAAATGACCCTAAAATTGAAAAGCACTACAAATGAACTCTGAAAAGGTTGAAAGTTGGCATGGTATCATTATTTCACCACATGGCATGTGCTTAAAAGTTGAGAGGGTTATGGCAAAAACTGGATCCACTTCGTGTACAAAATGGACAATCTCTTTCGAAGTATCAGGGTTTCAAACGAAAACTCGTCTGTTACAAAGGCATTTCATTTTTTTAAACTTATTTCAACTCCAGACTTTTTGTGTGTTCAGCATGCACCATTCGAAGCCACGTCATCAATTTTCAACCCTTTCTGACTTCATTTGCTATTTTTCATGCATTTACAGATTTTTTTGAGCTAAATGACCCTAAAATTGAAAAGCACTACAAATGAACTCTGAAAAGGTTGAAAGTTGGCATGGTATCATCATTTCACCCACATAGCATGTGCTAAAAAGTTGAGAAGGTTACGGCAAAAACTGGATGCACTTCGTGTACAAAATGGACAATCTCTTTCGAAGTATCAGGGTTACAGACGAAAACTCGTCTGTTACAAAGGCATTTCATTTTTTTAAACTTATTTCAACTCCAGACTTTTTGTGTGTTCAGTATGCACCATTTGAAGCCACATCATCAATTTTCAAACCTTTCTGACTTCATTTGCTATTTTTCATGCATTTACTGATTTTTTTGAGCTAAATGACCCTAAAATTGAAAAGCACTACAAATGAACTCTGAAAAGGTTGAAAGTTGGCATGGTATCATCATTTCACCCACATAGCATGTGCTAAAAAGTTGAGAGGGTTATGGCAAAAACTGGATCCACTTCGTGTATAAAATGGACAATCTCTTTCGAAGTATCAGGGTTTCAGACGAAAACTCGTCTGTTACAAAGGCATTTCATTTTTTTAAACTTATGTCAACTCCAGACTTTTTGTGTGTTCAGTATGCACCATTCGAAGCCACGTCATCAATTTTCAACCCTTTCTGACTTCATTTGCTATTTTTCATGCATTTACTGATTTTTTTGAGCTAAATGACCCTAAAATTGAAAATCTCTACAAATGAACTCTGAGAAGGTTGAAAGTTGGCATGGTATCATCATTTCACCCACATAGCATGTGCTAAAAAGTTGAGTGGGTTACGGCAAAAACTGGATCCACTTCGTGTACAAAATGGACAATCTGTTTCGAAGTATCAGGGTTTCAGACGAAAACTCGTCTGTTACAAAGGCATTTCATTTTTTTAAACTTATTTCAACTCCAGACTTTTTGTGTGTTCAGTATGCACCATTCGAAGCCACGTCATCAATTTTCAACCCTTTCTGACTTCATTTGCTATTTTTCATGCATTTACTGATTTTTTTGCTTCATTTACAAAGGCATTTCATTTTTTAAATAACCTAAGAATTACCAAATTGAATATAATGATAAAACACGCTAATATTAAAAAGCAGAAAAAAGAATCACTGCAAAATCTATTTTTAAAGTAAAGTTATTCACAAACTAGTAATTCACACAAATTTCAAATAATTCGAATTTAAACTATTCAAATTTGAAAACTACTGCCACTAACAGAAAGTTTATAAATTTTTTGACCTAACGCAAAAAGATTCACTCATTAATTCTAAATAAAGCAAAAAAAACTCAGAAACAAAAGAAAATAAATAAAACAGAAATTAAAAAAAACTGAAAAGTAAAAAAAATGCCCGCCTACTGGGCCACCACAGCGTATTGGGCCGGAATGCAGGCCCAGTAGGCCCAACAGGGCAGCACAGGTGCGGTAGGCCCAGAAGGCCTGCATTAGAGAGGAGCTCGACACGGTAGCCGCGGCTGGGCTTATAAACCGGTGCGAGCTCCTCTCAACTAGCGAGGTGGGACTAAACATTCGACACGGGAAGCCAGACCTTTAGTCGCGGTTGGTGGTTCCAACCGCGACTAAAGGCCCCCCTTTAGTCGCGGTTGGAACCACCAACCGCGACTAAAGGCTTGCGCTTCCCGCCGCTTTGGTTGGGTGAATTCACCTTTAGTCGCGGTTGGTGGCTCCAACCGCGACTAAAGGGGGGCTTTAGTCGCGGTTGGAGCCACCAACCGCGACTATAGGTGTTTGTATATAAGCGACAGTTTGCAAAATTTCAGAACTCATCGCTTTTCCCCCCTCGACGACGCCGAACAGGACGCCGCCAGGCTGCCGGATCAGCACCCCGCCGCCGTCGCCGTCGACTCGCCTCGCCGTCGCCATCGCCGTCGAATCGCCTCGCCATCGCCGTCGCCTCGCCGCGCCATCGCTATCGCCGTCGCGCGTTGACCTCGCCGCCCTCCTCGATATCCTCCTCGACCTCTCGCGCGCCGTCGCCGTCGTCGTCGCCGTCGCAGTCACCGTCGCCGTCGCCGTCGCCGTCGACTCGCCTCGCCTCGCCGTCGCCCCGCTGTGAGCCCCTCCCCCCTCTCCTCTCCCTGCCGCGCGCCATGGCCGCCCCTCCCCGAGAGCCCACACACACACACATGATGCATGAACACACACACACAGATGTTAGAATGATGTATTTTTGTGTAGATGAATGTTATGTTAGAATGAATGATATGTCAGAATGATGTATTTTTGTGTAGATGGTGTATTTTTGCAAATTTATATGTATATTTGTGTAGATGAATGTTATGTTAGAATGATGTATATATGTAGAATGATTATGGATAAGTTATAATTAGATGGACAAAAGTAGATTGGATGATGGATATATGTAGAATGATGTATATATTGGATGATGTAGAATTACAAAAATCATAATCAAGCATTTAAAAAATGTTAAATTTGCATAGAATTTGTTCTCGACGTCTACGATGCCCGGCCCGCATCCTCGTCGTCGGATCGGTGGCGACGTCCTGTTTCAGAGGGGCAACGTTCGGGACTGGGCTCCGCCGGGATGACACTGGGAGGTGCTACCTTCAGGGGCACGCAGCTTGGTGAGGAACCCGGCCCCGGGTCCCGTCGTCGACCCGGAGCTTCTTTGTGGCGTTCGCGTGGGCCACTTTCGGTGCGGAGGGAGCCGGCCCCACCGGAGGTGGTACGTCGCCGTGTCAGGGAGGAGGACGAGCACATCCGTCGCTACATGGATGCGGACGTCAGGTTCTCCAATACCTGGCAGGTTCTTCCGGGATCTCACCCGAGCTATGATCCTGTGATGGTTCCTTCTCTTTGGGTGTCCACAGCCCGCGCCTCAGGAACCGCGAGTGAACTAGATTCTTCGATAATATTCGATCTGTATTAGCTAGTGATAATACTCGAGATGTATTCGAGATTATATTCGATAATATTCGAGACGATTTATTCGAGATTATATTCGATGATGCATATTATATGAATTATTCGAGATGCATATTATGTACTATGATTCAGTTTTTCCTTATTGATTGCATGCATTCTAATTGGAATACTAAATTGTTTTTCTTCTGGATTAGTTAAATAAAAGCTATGGACAATACCGACAGAGAAGGAGAAGAGGCTCTGTTCAACATCATACGCTCCACGAGCCCAGAGCATGAACCTGAAGATGATGATGGCTCGCAATATCTGAACAATTCCGGTGAGGGTTGTATGATATTTGATGAAGACGAACGAATAGATGAAGGTGACGACAACGATGTTGACGAAGAAAATGTTCTTCAAATAACAAAGACCGGCGAGGTATATTTAATATATAAGCCATCCGGTGATCATTACATGTCTTAATTGATTTGTATGTATTAACGAATCGATCTTTCTTCTTTTAGGCCTCCGGATCGAGCAAATCTTCTACAAGCGACAGGGTAGTTCGAGGCCCGGCCAAAAAGTTGGACAAAGGCATAAAGTTCAACATCGATTCCATCAAAACATCAACTGGCGAACCGCTTGAACCTAGGAAAAATGCGACCAAGTTCAAGAATCAATGCGGAGTTATTGTCAGGGTCCAAATCCCGATCTCCGTTCAAGAATGGAAAAAGCCAGCAAAGGGAGATCGAGCAGGAGTTACTTTTGTCGACGAAAGAGCAAAAGATGTGCTTTGGACTACGCTCATGGAACATTTCACCCTACCAGATAATTTGACAGATGCAGATCTGAAGAAAGTCAGAAACTATGCTCTTAAAAAGATGGCGATCGCATTCAACACCTTCAAGAAAAATGCATGGACTAAGTACGTCAAATCAAAAAAGAAGACTCCAGAATTCACGGGAGCACTGGTGAAGGCAAAAGATCACAGGGATGCTTTCGTGAAGTTCAAGGAATCGGAAGAAGCTAAGGAACGGTCGAGAATAAACAAGATTAATGCTGCGAAAAAGAAGTGGCACCATACTCTGGGGCCAGGTGGCTACCAGGTGGCCCTGCCTAAGTGGGATCAATCTGAGCAAAAGATGATTACTGCAGGGGTCAATCCAGTTACATTGACATGGCCCTCCAGGTGCAGGACATGGTTTTATGCGCATGGGGGGAAGTTGGACCCAGAGACAGGGCTGGTTATGGTGAAGGCAAGTCTTAAAGAAGCGACAGATGAAATACTTATTGCAATAGAAGAAGCTCGAACGGGGGTGTTCACGCCCAACAGAGAGAACGATGAGCTTACGCGCGCCCTGAAGAATCGTGAACACCCGGGAAGAACACGAGGCAAAGGCATTGTTCCGTGGTTTGAGGGGTTTGCGGATTGGAACGATGACTATAGAAGCCGTGCGAGAAAGAAGATGCAGGAGGAGAAGAAGAAGAAGGAGGAAGCACTCCTCCTTGAAGGCCTAGAATCAAAGCACCTGGAGTTGGAACGATTTGTTAGGCGGCAACAGGAGCAGATCGACTCACTCAGCCAGGAAAGGGCGTCTCAGCGGCAGCATGAGCAGATCGATCCAGCATTGGATAGCACCGTCCCATCTATGCCGAGAAGCAGCGTGGGTTCCGCCCCGCCGATATCGATAATGCATTGCTAGCTAGCTACCCTGTGGATGATATCAAAGACAGGACTAACTGTGAGCTACACATGAAAGTGAAGAACTTATCCATGAAGGTGGCGGACGGCTATGCTTTAGCAAATCCCCCTGAAGCAACCTTCCATTGCAATCCCATTCCAGCTGGCTATGCTCGTGTCGGGGTTGATGAAGTGATGTCAGGATATCACGAGCTACAACTTGACATTCTTGGAGGTGACGAGGAGAGAACACTAGGAGAGGCCATACATCATATCATTCTATGGAAAAAGGATTGCATCGTCTTTCCAAGGCCACCGACTCCACCTCCTGCAAGTCCGCCGCCGCGTCAGTGGACTCCTCCTCCAAGTCCGGCACCGCGTCAGCCGACTCCTCCTCCAAGTCCGGCACGGCGTCAGCCAACTCCTCCTCCTCCAAGTCCGCTGGCACCGCGTCAGCCGACTCCTCCTCCAAGTCCGGCACGGCATCAGCCTAAGCAACAGCGGAAGAGAGAGGCAGCAACTATGACGGCTAGCGGTACAACAGACAAGAAATTCAAATATGGTCCAAGCCTCAAGCCTCTTCCGAAGTTGTCTTACCACCTGACTCAGGAGGAACTCGACGACGCATGTGATGCCCAATTGAAGGCCCATTTTGCACCGAAACCGCCCGTGCCGCCAAAGGAGAAAGTACCTGAGCATGTCTCACAACACTTTATTGATATGGCTCGACCGGCTGACAATCAGAAGGACTCCGACTATGTGCGGTCTATCAAGAAGTCATATTTAGCAGGGCAAAAGGAGTCGAGCTCGAGCTCGAGCCAAGCAGTTGGCAAAAAAAGCAGGAAAACTGTTCCCTAGCTGGGAGAACAGGCAGTGCAATCGATCCCCCCGCTCATTGTACAAACACCTGTGAGTACCGCCGATCGGCTGGTAATAACCGACGATCATAGAAGGCAGGCTAAAGAGGCCGGTGTCACTGTTGAACAACTCCTAGGCCTTGAGGAAATCCCCGGGATTACAGAGGAGGAAGTAAAATACCAATATGTCTACGGCAAACCTCTGGTCAAGCCTGACGATGTCAAGCTTCTACCAACGAGAATGTACAATTTGCATACGTGGTACATGCAAGAAACAGCAAATACCAATCAAGATTCCCTCATGGTGAAAGTCAAGAGAAAGCATTACTAACATAAAAAAGATTTGTGGATTCATTATTCAGAGTTGTTTCAGTTATTCCAACAAGACGCACTCGACAAATCTATCGTCAGTTGCTATTGTCTGTAAGTGATTTCTTTCTGTAATTTAAGTCTCTAGCTAGCTAGCTAGATGTGCTCTCGTTCATTATCTGTAATTATCCTCACTATATTCTTTTCTGTGGTATTATGCAGAATGAAGATGTATGAAATGAAAAAAGCTGGACGCTATGGCATTGGATTCATTGACCCAAATACAGTTAATCAGGCGATATGGGAAGATCAATATTCGAGAAAAGACAGAGAGATTCCTGCTAGAGTTTTTGAAGCAACTAAACACCCAACCAGAAATACTACTTCCTTACAACTTCGGGTGAGTGTTACTATATCTTGTACCACAAATTCTATTTTTCGCTTACTAGGTGTTAATAAGTGTAGTTGATGAGTTATGCACATGCCCGCTTATTTATAAAAAATGTGTGCGCATGCAGTTACCACTGGATCTTGTTAATCATTGAAGTTGACAAGGGAAAAGTTGAAGTACTAGACTCACTATATAAGAATCCATCCGAATACGCAATCGTGAGGGGGATGGTCGACAGGTAATTTCAATCATTATCGCACTATGTCGGCCTCTTTACTTCATTTCCTGATATCAACTAGTTAATAACTCCTTTATTCATTTTCTTTGCCGGCGGGCAGGGCTTGGCAAAAGTTCATCAAAGAGGTCCCCGGCGAATGGAAACAACAGCTAAAATGGGTGCGACCCAAGGTAATTAAGTAGTACTAGCTAGCTACGTCCGTGCATCTCTTTAATTCTAGTTTCAATACCATTATCATGCTTGATTAATTATTACCTGATTGAATTTTATTCTCATAAAGTGCATGAAGCAGGAGTAGGGGAATGCTTTATGCGCATACTACGTTTACGAGAACATTCGCATGATCACGTCTGAAAGGAGCAGAGATGAAAGAAATCTTTGGGTACGTTTGCCAGAACACTATCCATAATTTTTTATCATGATCTAGCTAATATATATACACACAACTAATATATTCATCTTGATCTCCCGATTATAGCTGATGGAGATGTGGGGCCAGCTCCTACCAACGGCTCGCGTACGAGCAATTCAAGAGGAAATAGCTGGATTTCTGCTCGACCAGGTCATAGATCCCAAAGGAGAATACCATTACAAGATCAAGCAGTAATGCCCTGCATATGTAATGATCCACAAATTGTAGGAGAAATTGTATATACCAAATTGTATATATGTCAATGGTCGTCGTGCAAGAAATTCGATGATATATATATATATATATATATATATATATATATATATATATATATATGATCGGTTCTACGAGAAATTCTATTTATATATATATGCACAACGTGTACAGTATGTAGTAGCGTACTATATGTTTAAAATGAAAAATAATTAAATGGAAAACACAAAATTAAAAGGAAAAATAAACCATAATTAATTCATAAACCCCTAAAGGATTAAAAGGAAAAATAAACCAAAACTAAAGAATTAAATACTTTTAGTCCTTTAGTGCCGGTTGGTGTTACCAACCGGGACTAAAGGTCCCCCAGCCCACGGCGCCGGCAGGTGCCACGTGGTGGGCCTTTAGTGCCGGGCCGTGTTGAACCGGGACTAAAGGGGGGGGGCTTTAGTCCCCACCCTTTAGTGCCGGTTGGAGAACCGGCACTAAAGGCCCTTACGAACCGGCCCTATAGGCCGATTCTGCACTAGTGTACTCGATCCGTCATTACAAGCCCTCACACTTTAGCCGCCATGATAAATTTTCAAATTCTGGAAATTCTCGAAGAAATGGAACGACGGTTTATATTAGCCACGAAATGGAACGATGGTTCACCAACCCGAACTCGAAAAGCCTAAACACATTTTCGGGTAGCAACCCTAGAAACCCAAAATTTGGGAGATTGGGGTTTATAGTCCTGGTACCCAAGATACCCGAAATTCACGACGTGTAGGCATTACTAAGGAGATCTGACACCTCTCCCTATCTCATACAATGAACCTTGTTCTTGAAAATTGGTACTAATATACTCCGTCTCCATTCTTCTAGCATCTTGTTTGTTCAAAAAATAATGTTGAAAAGTTTGGTTAACCATACCATTTCTATGTCCCCAAGGCATCTCCACACCTCAATGGGGATACAATCAAGGCCCATCGTCTTGATATTTGTTCAGATAAATCTATGGTCAAATATTAACAAAAAATAGGAAGAGGACCAATAAACCATCTATGGTCAAATATTAACAAAAAAATAGGAAGAGGGCCAATAAACCAGGACAATTTTAAAAATATTTGCATACTTCCACAAAACAATGTACGGTTAGAGAGTATCATGGAGGTGGGCTCAGAGGTCACCACCCCATCGGCAGGTGATGCGGGCAATGACGAGCAAGAATAGGTCGTCGGGGAGGGCCCTGAACTATTTCCATCTCGTCGAACCTCACCATTACCAAGGAGATCTCACACCTCTCCCTACCTCAAGATCTTCTTCGGATGAAAACCGAGATCCATTTGTTGGATCGGCGATGGAAGCACCCTTCACGTTGTTACTTCATTGGAAACATCATCACTGGAAACAATATTAAACCGCCAACAAGAAAAAGCAAGTGATGGAGAGGTCTATGTGACGCTCTTTGTGTGGGTCAAATAGGGAGCCGCAACTCTGCCAGCCTGCACCACAGAATACACTGCAGCAGATCGATTCAATGAACCTGGCCTCCCTGTACTGGCCACTATAGCGACCCTAACACTGTAGCAACCATTTTTTCAGAGGGTTCAAAATATCCTTGGAGAAAGCCTCGAGCTCGCATCCAAACTGTCACCAAGGCGACTCGATTAACGTAGTCACGGAATCCGTCCCGAGGGATGCATCAAGCCATCCTTGGGAAGATCTCCTCGGGAAGCCCATGTTAGATTGGACTGGAAGCATAAACGACGAGCTCCCTTCTGACTATAGACGGGCTAGGAATTTTGAGAACGGGATCGTTTTCACACATTATGAACAATTTCTGAAAATGTGAACATTTTTTTGGAATATCTGAATATTATTTAATTTATGAACAAACTTTGAAAACGAAACAATTTTGAACTCTGAGCAATATTTGAAAACAATGACATTTTATGGAAAAGTCCTACAGATTTGGACAATGCTATTAGAAATAACCCTAATGTTTGGATATTCCAAACAATTTTGGCAATACATGAAAGAACCCGGTAAAAGAAACAATTGGGATTTGTGGAATGCTAAACGGGCCGGCCCATTAGAAATAACCCTAAACCGTTAGCAATTAAGCAAGTGCTAGAGAGGTCTATGTGACTCTCTCTCCGAGGGTCAAATAGGGAGCCGCTGCTCTGCCAGGCTGCACCGCAGAATATACTGCAGGGAACCAAAATTTTCAAAAATATTCGTATTTTCTAAAGTTTGTGGGACTATGGTGACACCTTCCTCCTCCATGATGGCCAACTTAATGGACCAGGTGCAGCAGAACATTAGTAACTCGGGGAGAACCCACACACGGGGCGAATGGTCGAGCCACCCTCCGCTTCCTCTTCCTGGCGGCGGTGAGCCCCGCCATCACGCGCCTCTCGTTCCACGGCATTGCGGTATCCAGCCTCCACTGCAGGGTTGCGCGACTATGCTCTGCTATGCCCTTGAGGTCGTTCGCCTCCACTCGACATTGGGGTCTCCCGCCTCCACTACAGTGTTACGCGACCATGCTCTGCCCTCAAAGTCGTTCACCTCCACTCCGTTCTTGGCGACAACAGGGGTTGGGTGAGGAGGCTCGGCCTCCGCCCTCGTCTCTGCGTTCTACCACCACCTTTTTCCCAGCTCTCCCTTGGCGTCCATGAAGCTCCTTTAGTGCTGCACATCGCCGACATCCCTAGCATCAGCGCCCGCCGGTTCTGCCGCTACCTGGACGACGCCACCAGATGTGACGTCACGGACCTCCGCGTCAAATCCTGGTGTTTCTAATGCCCCATAACGACAGTAGTGGAATACGGCCGCAACTGTCATTTCGCCGTCACGCTGTCCTTATTCCACCTCAAATGTATGGCAAAATTTTCACAAGAACATAAGCCTAGCTCAACTGGTTGGGGGAGTAGATGTGCAAACCCAACACCTGGGTTCAAATCCTCACGGAGGCAAATTTAGGTTCCTATTTATTCTTGAGGACCAGGCTTTCCAGGTACTCATGCATTTATTGAGGACTAGGCTTGGTGCGTAACCAAGATTAAAAATCCTAGTACTCATACATAAAAGGCTGTATGCATCCTTAGTTGGTGCACAGGCCGGGGAAGTGAAATTCTCCCCTAATTTTTAAGGAAATTCTCCCCCAATTTTTGAGAAGATGACCGAGGGCGTCCAGGGCGACAACCTGAGGCCGCCTGAGGAGCGGCCGCCTGCGCCGCCGCCGCCGGCGTTTCCCGCGTCGTCTGCGTCGTCAGCGCCGCATCACCACTCTTTGCCGCCGACGCCGGGGGCAAGGGGTCAACCGGCGAGGCCGGTAGATGCGGATCTAGGAGGGGGATCCACTGATGCCGTCGGGATCCAGGCGAGGGCGCAAGCGGAGCAGTGGGGGGGTCCATTTCACCGACGTTCCTGACTCCGGCGGCTGGATCGAGGGTCGCCTTCAGCACACTACGGCATCTCGTTGGGCGGCACTTCGTTATATGGACAACGAAGTTCTTGCCGGCGATTACCTGGCGACCGATGTCCGGATTGCGGTAGGATTTCGTTTACATCTTGATGTGTATGATGTGCTTGTCGATTGTTGCATGCAGGTTGATCATGGGGAGGCGGTTGATCTGATCGACTTGACGACAACGCCCGAAAACGGGAGACCAGATCGACGATTTGGAGGACGCTTTTGGGTTCTTGTAGATAGCGACGATGAGGAGGAGAAAGAGGACGTGCATGATGGGATGAACGTACACAAAATGGTATGCGCGGTGGCGTCGACACCGTTGGGATCTGAACCTGCTACCATCCTTCATCGGAAGAGGGAGGTTCAGAAGAAGTCAGTGACGCTCATGAAACCTTGGATTGGACCGATCCTGAAGGTAAACCGTGCGCACATCACCCTGTCCGACTTCATTCCGGATTCGTGGACGCTGGTATCTAAGAAGAAGAACGGGAAGAAGGGCTGGTCGTCGGGGCCGCCGTCGCAGCCGCCGCCGGGGGCTAGGGCGGCCAACGAGATTCGAGCGGCTAGACGGGCGCGCTTGAATTCTCTGTTGGGCCACGAGGGGGGGCCCGTTGCTGCGCTGGTCGTGGGCTCTTCTCGAACTGGGTATGAGGCCCAGTTGGAGATCCAAGCCTCGCACGCAATCACGTCCGAATCATCGATGTTGCATGGGGCTTCGATTCACGAGCCGCCACCTGATCGAACATCATTCCCCGCTAGGGTTTTTCGTCTGCCTGGGTTCCCTTCGCTCGGGACTCGTCGGGCCGCAAGGATCTTCTGCGGCGCCGGTGCACCCAGTCACATGGCGGGGCGAGGAGGGCCGCCGCCTGTAAAACCGGGGCCTCCGCCTCCTGCGGTGCCGCCGGCGAGGGCCGCTGCTGCCCAGGCCCCCGACCGGGCTAATACGAGGCAGCAGGAGGCGCCGACGGAAGCTAGGCCGCCGGCTGCATCGACCCAAGCCGCCGGGCGTGGCCGGGATGGCGCTCCTGGTCGGGAAGGTTACGGCGGCAGAGGTCGGGATTACGGCGGAGATGGCTACCGCTACAATCGATATGGACAGTGGGGTGATGATGGATATGATGCCTACAGCGAGGGCCAACACCGTGGATCTTCGTCGTCGGGAGGTGGCCGTGGTTTTGGGTGGTATAATGGCGGCGGACCGGGACGTGGTTTCCAAGGACCGCCGGGGAACTTTGTTGAAAGGGTAGCCGGCCCCAACAATCGCAACCGCGGGGGGAACCGTTTCCGCGGAGGGAGAGGGGGGGCGGCGCCCACCCCCACCGCGACCACCTCCGCCGCCGGCCGAAGCTGTTAATGAGGTTCCTGTCGAGACGGTGGCCGCCACACCCGCCACGACCACTCTGCCGACGGTTGCGGTAGACGCTGTTCGGGCCTTGGCGGATGTGAAGATTGATACGTCTCCAACGTATCTATAATTTTTGATTGTTCCATGCTATTATATTATCTGTTTTGGATGTTTTATATGCATTAATATGCTATATTATATTATTTTTGGGACTAACCTATTAACCTAGAGCCTAGTGCCAGTTTCTGTTTTTTCCTTATTTTTGAGTATTGCAGATAAGGAATATTAAACGGAGTCCAAATAGAATAAAATCTTCGCGATGGTTTTTCTTGGACCAGAAGAAACCTACCAGACTTGGAGATGAAGGCAGGAGACCTGCCGGGAGGCGACAAGCCACCAGGGCGCGCCCCCTGGCTTGTGGCCCCCCAGCAGGCCTCCTAACCCTATTCTTCGGCCTATAAATTCCCAAATATTCCCCCAATACCAAAGAGAGCCACGAAAATACTTTTCCGCCGCCGGAAGCCTCTGTTCCCGTGACATCCCATCTTGGAGCCTTTTCCGGTAATCTGCCGGAGGCGGATTTGATCACGGAGGGCATCTACATCAGCTCCATTGCCCCTCCGATGATGCGTGAGTAGTTCACCTCAGACCTTCGGGTCCATATCTAGTAGCTAGATGGCTTCTTCCCTCTCTATGTTCTTCAATTCCATGTTCTTCATGATCTTCATGGAGATCTATCCGATGTAATACTCTTTTGCGGTGTGTTTGTCGAGATCCAATGAATTGTGGGTTTATGTTCAGATTATCTATGAATATTATTTGAATCTTCTCTGAATTCTTATATGCATGATTTCATATCTTTGCAAGTCTCTTCGAGTTATTGGTTTGGTTTGGCCAACTAGATTAGTAATTCTTGCAATGGGAGAAGTGCTTAGTTTTGGGTTCAATCTTGCGGTGTCCTCACCCAGTGACAAAGTAGGGGTAGCGAGGCACGTATTTGTATTGTTTCCATTGAGGATAAAAAGATGGGGCTTTCATCATATTGCTTGAGTTTATCCCTCTACATCATGTCATCTTACCTAATGCGTTACTCTGTTCTTCATGAACTTAATACTCTAGATGCAGGCAGTAGTCGGTCGATGTGTGGAGTAATAGTAGTAGATGCAGAATCGTTTAGGTCTACTTGACACGGACGTGATGCCTATATGCATAATCATTGCCTTGGATATCTTCATAATTATTCGCTTTTCTATCAATTGCTCGACAGTAATTTGTTCACCCACCGTATTATTATCCTTCATGAGAGAAGCCTCTAGTGAAACCTATGGCCCCCGGGTCTACTTTCCATATTATATTTTCAGATCTATAAACCAAAAATAC